>CM057451.1:566060000-568460000 GCA_016271365.2 Neoceratodus forsteri | reverse complement strand
GAATCTGAACCCCTTTTTGAAGTGAAAAAGTTCCTGTGCCTGTACCTTGTTAATGCCTTTTATGTACTTGAATGTTTCAGTCATGTCCCTCTCTCTCTCTTCTCTGCTCCAGGGAGTACATATTCAGTTCCTAAGTCTTTCCTCATAGGAAATGTACTGCAGACCCTGAATCATTTTCGTTGCCTTTCTCTGTACTGTTTCCACCCGGTCAATGTCCTTCCTGAGGTAAGGCTCCAGAACTGACTTCGATTCCAGCTGAGGCCTGACCAGTGATCTATACAGTAGTATCAACCTCCTCCTGCTCGTGATTCCCCTACCAATGCAGCCCAGCATTCTGTTGGCATTCAATGCTGCCTTCTCACACTGCTTACTAACCTTAAAGTTATCTGAGATTTTGATTCCCAGGTCTCGTTCCTGTTTTGAGGCCGCCAGTCTTTTGTCTCCAAGGTAACACTTCTTTCTTGGATTTTTCTTTCCTATATGCATGACCTTGCACTTTCTGGCATCAAATCTCAGCTTCCACACTACAGACCATTATTCTAGTTTCTTGAAGTCAGCTTCCATCTTGCTTACTCCTTCTGAGGTGTCCATCCTGTTACAAATCTTGGTGTTGTCTGTGAACAGACACACCTTCCCTTACAGTCCATCAGTGATGTCTGCTAGAAAAACATTGAAGAGCAGAGGTCCCAGCACTGAGCCCTGGGGCACCCTGCTGGTCACCCTGCTTTCCGTCGATTGCATTCCATTAACCTGTACCCTTTGGGTTCTGCCTTGTAACCAGTTTTGTACCTATCTGACTACTTCTAGACCAACCCCTGTGTGGTCAAGCTTTTTTACCAGCCTTCCATGTGGAACCAAGTTAAGGCCGAACTAAAGTCTAGGTAGACCACATCTACTGCCCCACCGTCATCCACTACCACCGGCATCTGCTTTGCTAGGACCCTTCATAAGGAATCTCTGACACTATCTCACCTCAACCTCGCAATGCAACTGCCCCTCATAATTCAGGCTCTCCGTCTCCCTGGCTGTCTCCGAACTGTGACCAGTAACCTCTTACAGATAACTTCCTTATGGCAACTGCCCTCCTGCCCCATCCTTGCCCCCCACCGCCTTACTCCTGCCCTGCGCTAGTCCTTCATGCCACCTCCCCCACTATTGTACCCTATAGGCATCTGCCCCCCTCCCATAATTCTGCTTACACCTCACCCTTCCACCCCTCACTCCGACAGCGGCACCTCCACCTGCCTACCTCTTCCTGTTCCCCCACTACCCTGCACACTCAATCCATCCTTTCTATTGTTTCTATCTTGGCTCTTGCTAGTCTGAAACCTTATTTAAGCCGCCCTCTGAAATCAAGCAACAATTTGTAACTGTAACTGTAATATGTGTTAAGACTGTTAATCATTGTCTACCTCTGTATGTACGTATGTTACCCACCTCCCGTGACTTGGAACCTTTGTAAATGAGCAGTCCTTGCTCAAAGGTACTTGTAATCCTAGAGTTCAATAAAATTAAAAATTAAAAAAAACTATTTTTTTAGCGTAGTAAAATACTCAAGCAGATTTGTCTGACATGACCTACCTACTGAGAAACTATGCTGTTTAGGGTCTTGTTGGCCACTAGTTTCAAGGAATGCTATGATCCTCTGTTTGAGTAGTGTCTCCATTAGTTTCCCTACTATAGATGTAAGGCTCACCAGTCTGTAATTACTAGCCTCTTTGCAACTACCTGATTTGTGAAGTGGAACCACTATTGCCTTTTTCCAGTCTTTGGGTACCACACCGCTCTTCATGGATTTTGTGAATAGAAGTGCCAGAGGGGCAACTAATTCTGTCCCTAGTTCCTTAAGGATTCTGGGGTGCATCTCGTCTGGTCCCATGGCTTTGTCTGCTTTTAGTTTATTTCGTGCCTCCTGTACTTTGGCTTCTGTAAAGGGGCTCATGTCTACCCCTGGTCCTGGGATGTTGTGTTTTTTAAGGGCTGGGCCATCCCCTGGGACCTCTTTGGTAAACATTGAGCAGAAGTATTTGTTGAGTATTTCAGCTTTCTCTGGGTCATGTTTAGTTTATTTCCCTTCTTCAGTAGCAATCTTTATTATACCACCTTTTGCCTTCCTACATTCCCTAATGTATCTAAAAAAACGATTTGTCTCCTCTCTTTGCCCCTTCTGCTAAATTTTCCTCTGTCTGGGCTTTTACCTTTCTAATTTGTTTGTTAGACTCATTTTTTCCTTGTACAACTCCCAGTCTTTCTCAGTTTTGGTTTCCTGGTATATGCTGTACACCTTCTTTTTTTCTTTGACTGTGGTAGCCACTTCCTTGGAAAACCATAGAGGATTTATTTTTCTTTTTGCTTTGCTGACCCATCTGGCACACTGCTCTGTAGCAGTCTTTATTGCTGTCTTGAGTTTCCCCCACATGACCTCCACCTCCTCAACCTCTGTTTCCATTAACTGGCTACTTATGTTGTTCCTCATTTTTTGGAAATCAGCCTTTCTGAAATCTAGCATCTTTATCATCGAGTTGCTGGTGTCCTGTGGTATGTTTACCTTAAAACTTACCATGTGATGGTCACTGTTGCCCATATGGCATCCCACTTCGATGTCCTTGATCCTTTCTGAGCTTATAAGGACAAGATCGAGAATGGCATCTCCCCTTGTTGGGGTTTTAACAAGTTGGCACAGTCCCGCACCTTGTAGTGACAAGAAGTCCCTATTTCTTGTTGTTGCTGCCATTAGTGTGCTCCAGTTAATAACTTGTAGGTTGAAGTCCCCCACCAGTATTACTTCGTCTTTATCAGACATTTTGTGGATTTCCTGTATTAGGTCATTGTCTCCTTTATCTCCTTGATTTGAGGGCCTGTACACGATGCTGATTCTGAAGGGCTTTCCCTTGCCCATGTCTACAGTTAGCTACAGTGACTCAAAGTCCCCAGGTTGCCCTTTTACTTCTGTGACTTGTATTTCCTCCCAAATGTAATTGTCTATGCCCCCCTCCTCTTTTCTTGGCCTGCCTATCTTTACTTAACAGATTGTAACCAGGAATGGCCATATCCCATCCATGGTTTTCCGTGAACCACATTTCTGTTACAGCAGTCCAACCTTTCTGTTTCCAAGATGGTTGTGAGTTTGGGAAGTTTGTTGGTTAGGCTCCTAGTATTATCAACCACTGCCTTCCTGGAATGTATATACTCTTTGGCGCGAGGTTGTACCCTCTTCCTGGGCCGCTCCAGTTTGCTCTTTCAGGCCAAAAGATTATGGAGGTTGCTGGTTCAGGTGGATGTTGGCTCTGATTTGTTTTCTGAGGATGTATGCATGCATTTGGCATTTTGGGGAGTGATGACCAGCTCACTGATGGCAGTGGTGTGAGCTGCATCATACTCCCCTTTATTTAGTTTAAACTTCCTGTATAGACATCACATTTTTGTCTGAGTGCTTGCACATCTTTTCTGTTTAGGTGCAATCCATCTTATTTAAAAAAAGCTCTTTCCCAAAAGTTGTGCTAGTTCCCTATGTAGTGGTATCCCTTGGCTTGGTACCAATCACACAGCTATGATCTGAATTCACCTATTTCAATCACTCTGACTCGCTTGATGCTTTTTCAGTTTTCCCACACTGGCAGCACTTCTGAGAAGGCTAATTTGGACGGAAGGGAAGAAAGTTTGTTGGCCAGGTCCTCAAAGTGTTTCTTGGCCTCCTGAACTGTGTGATTTGCCAAGTCATTGTGTTAAGTGTGTAACATTCCCCGATTCCTGCACAATTGTTTTTATGTAGTTAGTGTCCCTACTTGCAGAGGCTCCTGGTAGACACTTTTCCACAATGTTGCTTTTAACATTTTGTGTTAGGTGGTGTTCCACTCCTCGGATCATGGAATCCCCAATTATGAGAATTTTGCTTTTGTTTATATGTGTGTCATTTTTATTTTGAGTTTTAGTATTTTTGTTGTTTTTGCATTTGGTTTTGGTATAGTTGTTAGTTATATTTTGAGCATTAGTATTTTTGGTTTTTTATCAACGCTTGTATTGATTTTAATTGGCGTGTTAGCCTTTTTTGGTGGTTTGATTTCTTTAAATTGTATTACTTTGTCTGTGGGTGGTAGAAGTGGAGTGAACCTGTTTTTTGTTTGGATGTCTGGGAAATGCTCCTGCTTTTTGGTTTCCTTCCTAGGCCTCATAGGATGCCTCTTTTTCCTTACCACCTGCCAGTCTCTGGGCCCTGCCTCTAGTCCTGGGCCCTGGCTGACATGCTGGTACTGATGGTGGGGGTATTGAGGAGGTATGCTATAGGGTTCCCTGTATTGTAGGTCATATATTATAGTCCAAGCATCCTGTAGTTGGACTGAAAGATCTACTATGGTGCAGCATCCATGGCAGGGTCATGGTTACCGTTTGTAGATCCTGTTGTACAGTGCACCACAGTTTTCGCAACTGACAAGGTCCATTTTTTTGTTTGTTTTAGTTGAGAAATGGGGCTGATTCCTGTTTCTTGGCAGAAAGTGTGGATGAAAAAGAATACAGATCAGTGAGTTTTTTTTTTTAATCTTACTACCTCCTATCAGGAGTTGTGGGTGGTGCTACACACCTATAAAGCAAGAGCACTCAGGGGAGGGTGGCTGGGCATATCCGACTGTTCCCTGTATGCTGTAAAAAACAATCAGGTAGCTGTTGAACAGATGAAGTCCAGCTGTATTCCTGAAAGGTAAGACGTAATCTGGTTACTAGCTCAGTTGTTCTGCCCTTTGGCTCAGAACAGCTCTATGGAGTCACCGCTGCTTGCAGTAAAAAACCCTGCCTGTGGTCTGTGCATCCTGGTTCCCTGCTGCAGTGAGGGAGAAGGGACTGATCCACTGGCTGCAGGATGATACCCACCCTTCTCAAACTCTGGAGTACCCAGGGAACTGCTGCAGCAGATGCCGCCAACAAGAGTAGAAACCGCCTATGAGATGGAACCTGGATGCGGCTATGTTGCCGTGAGTTCCACTTGTAGCGCTTCAGTCAGCAGACCTGCAGGCAAGAGCATGGAAGAATTTAAATCTCCTACTTGTGCTTCTCTCAGGTGAAGATCAGTGAAGCTCAGCAGACAGTAAGGCTAGAAGCTGGACCGCACTTGGCATATGCCTCCTAGGGTTGCCCTTTGCCTCTGAGCTGTTGCTTCCAATTGTTTCTGGCTGACAGCTTTCTATTAATCAACCACTATTTCAGTAGTGAGTACAGCAGACAGTAAAGCTAGGGGCTGGACCGCTCTTGGCATATGCCTCCGAGGGGTGCCCTTTTTATCTGAGCTGTTGCTTCCAGCTGAGAGATTTTTATTAGTCGATCACTATTTCAGTAATGGTACAGCAGTACAAATGCTGATTTACATACCGCAGCCAGGAATTCTGGGTAAGTGTTCCAACTGCTCCTTATGCTGGACAGCTCTAAGCAGAGCGATCGAGGAGAGAAGTCATCTCAGCTGAGATAGGAGCCTGGACTGCGCACTCCAAGGGGATTCAGCCAGGTAGAACTGCTGTCAAGGAATCCCTGCTTCTACACCTGATGGAGTCTGCCTTCTCCTCATGCTTGGTCTATCTCCCAGTCGGTGAAGATCAGTGACGCTCGGCAGTCAGTAAGGCTAGGGGCTGGACCATACTTGGAGTATGCCTCCTATGGTTACCCTTTATGTCTGAGCTGTTGCCTAGACACTATACTGGGCCACAAACTCCCTGCACTTTACAAAAAGTGGTTTACACTGAGGACAGCGCACATGGCTTGGCGCAAGGTGGGATATAGCACAGGGGCATGTCTAGGCCTTGGAGGCCTAATGACTTTCTGGTCTAACCATCAGTGGCTAATAGAAAACCACATCTTTCTATGGAAAGACTGGAAAGAAAAGGGGATCAGAGCAGTCAAGGACATCATGCTACTAGAGGGCTCTACAATAGATTCCTTTCCTCAATGCAAGTCAGGTTCACCGTGCCCAACAGGGATTTCTGGAAATACTTGCAGATTTGGCACTTAGTTCAAGAATGGGTAAAAAAGGACTGCCAGTGTACAGTCTGCTAACCTAAAAAGCACAAGGCCCACAGCTCTCCCCCTTGATGTCTGGATTGGCAAGAGAAAGGGCCTGGCAGGAGCAGTATACAGACACTTAAGAGATGCAATGACAGACCCTTCCCAGCCTCCCAGACTGCAGTGGCAGAAACTAGTGATCAGATCCATTGATGAGGCACAATGGAAAACCTGCTGGACGCAGATGCACAAAGCATGAGGAGATCCGAGGAGTCTCTTAATACAGAATAAAATTCCCCACTTATGGTACCATATAACTACACAATTACAAAACATGGGTCTACTAGAGAAAGATGAGTGCAGGAGATGTGATGCAGCAGGAGCAGACTTACTACACGTGCTGTGGCACTGCCCCCTCCCCCTTTCCACTCCATGGAGCTGAGTATTGCAATGCTGTTCAGAAGTGGTAGGATGCCAGCTGCCATCCTCTCCTACTCGCATAATCCTAGGCCTAGCCTCAGACTACCTACTGCTGATGACACAGCAAAGGTTATGGCTGATACAAGCCACAGTGGAGGTTAAGAGACTCATTTGAAGTAAATGGCGCACAACAGACGTTCCCATGTTTAATGAATGGCTGTCAGCCATGGCAGAACAGGCAACCTTTACCTAGAGAGATGGTCCCCTTTCATCCACTACATAGACACCAGCGCCCAAGACACTACAGTCCCCCAAAGCAAAGACCTGCTGAAACCTCCATAAGTGGATTCCTAACTAGGAGTCGGACTCAGAACTCCTTGGAGAGGCCCACCTAAACCTCACCCTGGCAAGGACCCCCCCACCATCACCCACAAACTCTGCCTTTAGACAGTATTAACAGTATAAGTTCCACACGCTGCCTAAGTGCTCTATATGACTGCCCAAGATGTACTTAGCAAGTTTTTTTTCTCTGTGTAACTCCCTTAAGTCAATCAAACTATTTCATATTAAGATATAGCAGTACTGAATATTTCATCTGTGTCAGCATGCAAGTTGGATGCATAGTTTTATATGTATGATGATATTTTAATGTAATGTATATGGTGCATGGTATGACATACTGTATAGTTTTTGTGCGGCGCCCAGAGCCTTTGGGATTGGGCATCTTTTTAAATAAAATTGACATTGACATTGACATAGTTAATAACATACAAGAATGTATTTTATGTAATTCCTGTTACAATACTGATGTACAACTCTGTTACTAAGAATTTGTGTTTTTGTATATCTCTGATACTCAAAAAAAACATTAACTGTAAAAAAAAAGAATGTACACAGATAAGATGAAGTTAAAGGAGAAGACTCCTGTATATTTATGATTTGAATATGTCTTATGTATTTATAATACATTACATCAAGTACTATACATACTGTATGTCCATAAGAGATCAGCCATTTCTTCTGTTGCAACACATATCTAGAGTTTGAGGCCCTGACACAAGGTAGTAAAATGTCAAGCAAGCCTCCATTTACATGCAATGAGTCACTTGTAATACAGCCCCTCCCATTCCTGGATGTCACTGCAGCAACAGTGCAGAACAAAACATAAGGGTACCAATGCTGTCTAGCCTGATTTTAGTTTAAGTTTGCAATGACTTAAGGCAGTTCTGTCATGCAACTCACACAGGGAGTAGTACTTGTAGCCTTAATACTGTATGTGTAGAGCAAATAATACATCTAATAGTATTTCATTCACTGGAAACAAAAGCTGTTTCTCTTTACTGCTCATTTCTCTCTGTGAGACAGTTGTAACATGTTTTGGAAAGCAGTAGACTGAATCAGTCAATCAACCAATCAGCCAACCAACCAATCAATCAATCGAGCAGTCAATCAGTCACTCTGTATTGAACCAGGTGAATACCCTTGAGAAGATTCATTACAAGATGAGCCTGGGCAGTTTACCAAAGAATCACGCAAGACTGACTTGTACACATCCCCTTTCAGCAGCCTGAAAGTGGAGAGCTAGATCACTTACTTTATAAAGTGTATTGTTTTACATTTCAAATGCTCCTTAAATCTGAGTTTTTGACTGGAAATACCAAGAGACAGAATGTATATGACATGGGAGGTGTGAGCTAAGCTAATACAGAGCACTACAAACACTGAAACTGATTAGTTTCTTTACCTACAACAGCTGAGGTGTAGCATCTGATTTGTGAGGGACATCCTACTTCAAATGCTGGCATTACAATGCAGGGGGGGGCAGCCACAGCATATCCTTAATACCTTGAAAGTGAAGTGTTGTAGCCCTCACATCACTGCTAATTATTTATAATTGGAATTGGGGCACTTTTAAAGTAATGGACCCGAGGGGCCATCACAGTTTCCAAGAAGGTTAGGGGAACTCTAGCAGGATTTGAACCAGAGTCCCCCAGTGCTTGTGCCTGTGCTTTAACCACTAGATTACCTTTCTTCCATATGCTGCAGCTGATGCTTTCCTCATAGCTGACTTCTTTATTGCCTTACAGCAGCCATCCAATTACTGACTGCCTAGTTACAAAGGGAAAGGGGCCTATTTGCAAGATTGTTTCTCACTGCTGGTGTCAATCAAAACAGAGAATGTTAACACACACACACACACACACACACACACACACACACAAACCATAATACAACAGCTGCATAATTTCTTTTTAGTTACCCTCCGGACCCCCCCACTAAAGATTCCAACTCTGGGGGGGTCCAACTCAAAGAGCGCACAGGTCTGGGTTTTGCCATAATGCCGTACACTATTAAACGTATGACATTATGACCCGGTGCATTTTAAGAGCAGCCGAGGCAGTTGTTTGAATAGAGCTCTTCTTTGCTGCCTTGGGGGATAGTGCTACAGTGCTGATGACAAACCAGGGAACCCCCTACCATGCTCCATTTGGCCACCAAACACAGGGGTAGAGGGGTAGCTACATAACCATGGTGGCAGTTAAAAATAAAACATTGCAGATTGCCTGAAAAAAATAGCTTTAAGATGGGTGTGACAAAATTCCCTCACCAGGGACTTCAAGTTCAATAGGTTTTTACCAACAGGACTCAGGGAAACCTGTTTCTTACCTCCTCCTTTGTATATGGTCAAGAAGGTCAACACAATAACTGTGGGTAGAGTGCCCCTTCAGAGACGGACTGCAAACAGAGTCCAGCAGCAATAGCAAAATTACCCTTTCAAATAAAACAAGTAGCCACTTATTCTATAAAAATAAATGCTTTACTAAAAGACTACAGGTATTTACAACAGGATTTAGGTACAGCCAGACAAAAGGATTACAGTTTACTAGAAATGAAAACAAATAGGAGTTACAAAAGACAGGCTGCAGATAGAAGAAATCTGAACTATTCTCACTTTAAAACCTATTCATGTACCTGCTGCTGTCTGAAGAAAACACTATTCCCTAAACTATCTTTCTTACCAGACCTTTAGCTGCAGGGCTCTGGGGTTTCAGATGTTCCAAGTCCAAGGGGAAGTGCTTTCTTACAACACCTCAATTTATTTCTTTTCATTGTGGGGAGGGATCTCACCCTCTTTGAGTGACAGTCCTCCACTGCCCCCTCTCCCCAAATGTGTGTGTGTGTGTTTATGGATGGACAATATCATTCAGGCCAGCTTGCTCACTCCACACCCAACACTGCTCTGTCCATTTTTATGATTCCGTTTTGAAGAATGCCCAAGGTGTGTAACCACAAGCTTCTTGCCTTTTAAGCTGACTGAAGTGTTCAAACTGGCACTCTCCAATCTGCCTTACAGAATCTGTGGTTGAATGTTCCCAAGGGAACATTTCACTGAGCAACTTTTGGCCAATGTTTTCCATAAGACCTGTTTGGTCATCTGACATCAGAGCCATGTTTTGTGCCCACTTATGACAACAACATTACTACATTAACACAATACATTAACAGAAAGAAATTACTAGATCAATCTGGTCGCATGTCCATCCTGATGGTATGCTGCGTGAACTATTTTATAGCACCCATTTTTGCTACCTTTGACCTGTGCTGCAGCCAATCAGGAAGCTAAGAACCCTAGGAGACTTAACCAAAGGACTTATGGGATAAGGGATGGACAATGTTTTGGCATCCAAATAGCCAGACAATCAGGTGTTGAGTAAGCCTAATAAATATTAATTTTCTGATGGACAGCCTGTTCTGACCAAGAGGATGCTGCCCTGATTCCTTAAAATCCAGGGGACAGTCTGACTTGAAGTCAATTCATTGGAAGGGGAGCTCCATGATGCTGCTCCAGAGAGTGAGAAGAAGGTCTTCCTGGTGGCCTGACACAGCCACCAGCTCAGGGGCCTGTGTTGCCTTTTAATGTCTAGAAGCATAGGTGTAGCTGGGGGTGAGTCCTGGGTGCACAGAAACCCTGCTCCCCTGCTTGCTTAAATATTTGCATTGTCAGCACTGAACTGTGGCAACTGCAGGGTCAGAAAAATCAAAGGACAAGCGAGACACGGACGTGGGCGTCAGCTCCTGAATATGCAGCACAAGCCCGTCTCCCTCTGGTGATAGGACAGCTGAAGAGCCACCTCCAAACATTGCTGGATTGATCAGATGATCTGGTGGAGCAGTGTCATTTGAGTGGTCAGAGAGGCAGAGCACACAGAGTCACAGGAAGTCACTTTCCTGCCACAGTCAATTTGGAGAAATGCGTCTCTGAGAGCGTTCTCGCTGATTTTTTTTTAATTGCATCTCTGACTATTTCAGTTGGCGGCATAAAAATGGACCCCGTCTCTGACTTGCCCTCCTCAGCTCAACATCATCTCTGTGGGTCGGATTGAAGAAGCTCAGAGAGTCACTCCCCAAGTCAGTGTTTGTAGCCCTGCAGCTGAAGCTGCTAATTGCAGCAGCGTTAATTGCAAAATTCTTACATGCCTTGCCCTAAAAGCAGTCTGTCATGATAGTGTCTGCATATCTTCCTGGCAGAAAAGAAGAAAAGAAATAAGCCACAAATGGTGTGATAATAGAGATGGGAAAAAGGGAAAAAAAACCTTTGTGATGTGTGTGCGTGGGGGGGGGGGCTGCTGCTGTACCTCCACTACTCCCAACACTATCTTACAGCAAAACAGTAAGTATAAAAATGTTACTAGTAGTGAAAGCTTTCCTGTACTGGTAGCCATAGAAGTTGTAACTGTGTATGTGCATAACACATTGTGGATCAGTACATCCTTTTTAGTGACCAGTGATGATATTTTAAGTGTCCATTGGCTACTTGGTAATTGGATGTTTTAAAGCAGTCACTGTGCTTTTGTTCCCATTTCTGCCACAGTTGTTCTGTATGGTATGCATATCCTCAATCAGGCCACCCATAACATTCATCATGACTATTAGACTGATTAGAATTCAGATTTCTATTTTTTTTTTATTTCTGCTCCTATTTCAAACCCAAAGCAGTTGTTCATAAGGGATTAATACTGACCTGCAGTACTAATCAGTAAAGAAAATTCAATACAGGAGATTAGGAGTTTCAATGTAGAAATGCCTGGGCAGCATACCTCAACCTTTTGTCCCCAAATGTGGAACATTGCCTGTCAAAATGTGGAACAAATGAGCAAAATGTGGAACTCTTAATCAAATCTTTACCTAAGAAGCTCAAGACGCTGTTAAAATGTTGCCTTTATGTTCAGAAAGTCTGTTATTAATTGAATAAAATATTTTTTGCATCATTTACTGTGGATTTCTGCTTTAAAATGTTGACTTTGAATGTGGAACAAGTCCTCACAATGTGGAACAGGGAGCTTTTGTGAAGTAAAATGAGGAACGTTCCTCGTAATGTGGTACAGTTGAGAGGTATGCTGGGCAGTTACCGTCAGAGGAAAGTGAACATTTGAGTCAAATGACAGAGTTTGTGAAGACACATATTTAATAAAGGCAAAGATGAACAAGGCAGGGCCAAAATAACACATTTCTGTTAGCAAATGAAATTCAAATACAGGCGGGAATAAAAGAGTTCCAGTGAACTGCCTCCAGTCAGTGGAAAGAGAATATTTGGGTCAAATGACAGAAATGATTGTGAATCAACATACTGGAACACATAGAAAGTGAAGGCAAAGATGAATAGAACAAGGCAGAGGGAAATAAAGTAATATTTCTGTGTTAGTGGGTTGTCTACATTATGCATATAATGTAGGTAGAGGAGAAAGAGCGAAGACTAATGTAAAGAGAAGACATAGAAAGTTGGGAAATACATGCAGTGAGAGAGCTGGAAACATAAAAGGCTAGTTGAGAGGTGAAAAAGGTATGAAAATGGCAAGGAAGTGAAAATTAAAAAAAACTTTAAAGGAAGAGCTGGAAAAATAGTCAAGGTGGTGTAGGGATGGTAACAGAATGGTACAGATCTAGAGAAGAGACAGATGTAAATATAAAAAGGAGAAAAATCCTGAAGACCTGGGACTGGGGAATGAGAAGACTGACAACTTAATTTTGATGCATTTTGTAAAATAAAATTATTGCCAAAAGCACTAAACTGCACAATTTAACTCCTAAATTTCAAACTTTTCTGTGAGAGCATGCCCCGAAATCACTAGAAAAATATTTGGAACCCCCTCCTCAAATCCTTTTTGTCAATTTAATATACTTTATTAGACATTTCACATAACATAATATACAACATTATGATACATACCATACATCAACAACTCCCCTTACATGTGATTAACTCTAGCCATACCAATATGGAAAGCTGTGACCATAACTCTGTAAGGCCCAGTAAATACATAAACTGAATCTACCAGTGATCAGGCCTATTCAGGTGAACTTATCTACATCCTAACATTTTAGCTCTCCTCCCACCACCCATGCCCCCACTCCTGTTGGAGCCCCTGGAAATAAACCACCAGATGAATGACTTATCTGGAGTAGTCATGCAGACGCATACCAGACAGGCAGAAACTAGAGCACCAGCCCTATTCTTGTACCTGTTAGGTAATTGTATAAGTGGGAATCCCCGCTCCTCCTTATGAATTTGGATTCACTGGAGTGCAGCACATAATAGGTAAAAGGGCCATCAGGGGCCCATCACTTATTGAATGTCTCCCAGGTTTGGCCGAGAAGCAATATGTCTCTCCAATTCAAAAGCTTGGAGAATTTCTGAATGCCACTCTCTCAGAAAGGAGCTAGTTTGGTCTAACCAATGTCATGTTATGGCAAGTTTAGTTACCACTGAAATTATGGACATAAAGGCTCTCCAGCAATTTATCATGTCCATTGGAAAATGGCCCATCAGACATATGGCCCATCAACCCACAAGAGACAGGGCTATCCTAGATCTAGTACTGACTAATGGGGAAAGGATCACAGATCTTCAGATAGAAGGTCACCTGTGAGCCAGTGACCATCACATGGTATGGTTCAATTTGGTCACTAGAACTAAATCATCCCAATCCAAGGCAAAAATATGGGACTTCAGAGGAGCTGACTTTGATAAGATGGCCAACAGGTTAAGCAAGCACTGGCAAAAGAAATACAGGTGAGGGGGCACAGGCAAAGTGGGCAAGCATTAAGGATGCAATACTTGAAACAACATCCCATTGTGTTAGAGAGAAAAGGAAGTGCAAACAAGAAGGAAAGCACTTGGTTCTCAAAACAGTAGCAGAAAAGATCAGAGCCAAAAAGCTGGCCTTCAGGAAATATAAGGAAATGCAGCAGGATGAAGATAGGGAGGCATACCAAAGTTCCCCAAGGGAAGTAGGGAAGGTGGTAAGGCAAGCAAAGGCCCAAACCAAGGAAACACTAGCACAAACAGTAAAATAAGGTGACAAGACTTTCTATAGATACATTAGTGAAAGGAGAAAGTCCAGAGGGGGTATTGCTAAGATCAAAAGGGATAAGGGAGCATGTGAGGAGGAGGAGGACCATGTAAAAGCATCTATCCTAAATAGATACTTCTGCTCAGTATTTACTGAAGAGAAGGTAGGGCAGGGCCTACAGCTCAGCACCATGGACACGGGGGGAGGGAGGTGTGCACTAGTCCCTTCACAAAAGAAAGGGTCCTACAAGACCTCGATAAGCTCCGGGTGGACAAGGCAATGGGACCTGATGGCATACATCCCAGGGTACTAAAGGAACTAAGGGTGGAACTAGCAGAGCCATTATCAGAACTGTTTAGTGAGTCTCTGAGCACAAGAGAGGTCCCAGAAGACTGAAGAAGGGCTCATGTGATCCTGCTTCATGAGAGCGGTAGCAGGGAGGCGGCAGGAAACTATAGACCAGTCAGTCTTACCTCAGTAGTGGGCAAGATTATGGAGGCCCTCCTTAAGGAATGGATAGTGCAACACCTGGAATCCATAGGAGCACAGGATCCAAGACAGCATGGGTTTACAAAAGAGGAAGGTTGTGTCAAACTAATCTCATAGATTTCTTTGACTGGGTACCAGAGTGGTGGTCCAAGGGGGAGCAGTTGATGTCACCTACCTTGACTTCAGCAAAACTTTCGATACTGTGCCACGCAGAAGATTGTTTAATACGTTGGGGTAGACTCAGGGTGGGTCAGAAGTTGGTCAACTAGGTGGTAAACTGGTTGACGGGCAGAAAACAGAGTGTGTTGGTAAACGGTATGCAGTCAGAAGAGATGCAAGTCACAAGTGGGGTACCTCAGGGATCAATCCTGGGGCCAGTCCTCTTCAACATCTTCATCAGTGACATTGCAGATGGACTAGAGGGTAAGGTTTGTCTGTTTGCAGATGACATCAAGATCTGCAACAGAGTAGATGATCCAGATGGGGTGGGCAGAATGATAAGAGATCTGGATAAACTGGCAAAATGGTCGAAAGAGTGGCAACTGGGGTTTAATGCAAAGAAGTGCAAGATCATGCACATGGGGAAGAGAAACCCTGAAGCCACCTATAGGCTGGGAGGGGAGTTGCTGGCAGTCACACAGGAAGAAAGAGACTTGGGCATCATCATCACCGATGACCTGAAAGCATCCAAGCAGACCACTAAAGCAGTAGGTAAGGCTAGGGGGATGTTGGAGTGTATTAGTAGGGGTATCACAAGTTGGAAGAGGGAGATAATAATCCCTCTTTACAAGACACTGGTTAGGCCCCATCTGGAATATTGCATGCAGTACTGGAGGCCACAACTTCACAAGGACATTAACCAAATTGAGGCAGTCCAGAGAAGGGCAACCAAAATGATGCAGGGACTGCATCAGAAAACATATGAGGACAGATTAACTGAGCTCAATATGTATACCATAGAGCAAAGGAGGGAGAGAGGTGATATGATCGAAACATTCAAACACCTTAAGGGCATTAACAAGGTGAAAGAGTCTAACATGTTTCAATATAAGAAAAATAGCAGGACAAGAGGACACAGCATGAGATTAGAGGGAGGCAGATTAAGGGGTAATGTGAGGAAGATCTTTTTTACAGAAAGGGTGGTGGATGCATGGAATGGCCTACCTCAGGAAGTGGTGGATATGAATACAGTGCAGGGCTTCAAACAGGCATGGGATAGGCATAAGGGAGCAATACAGATGAGTATGAATAGATAGGCCATTGACAAAGTAAAGGCTGATGGCACATTCATAAGGTAGAAAAAGAAATAGACAGACTGGATGGGCATTGCGGTCCTTATGTGCTGTCCACTTCTATGTTTCTATATCTGCTGAGTAAAATAAGAGTCCAGGCCCATCATAGGATCTGGAGCACCCCAGATTGGTTGCCAGAAGGGGGCCACCATGGCACAGTCCCAGAGAATATGTTTTAATGTTCCTTCTGATTTCCCACATCTAATGCAAAGGGGAGATGCCGATCTACCCATCCTGTATAGTTGAGCGAGAGAGAAGTAGAGGTAATGTAAAATGTGAAATTGCAAAAACCATAAACGGTCTTGCTTTACATACCTATATAGACGTTGCCATACTTGTTGCCATTCCTTATCATCTAAATTAAGGTCTAACTCATGTCTCCAATAGAAGCTTACTCCCCGTGATCTATTGGGATCATGGTGTTGTAAAAAGTTATAAAACTGAGAAATTGGGTGAGTTTGAACAGCTATTCTCTCAGCTACTGCACAAAATGTTATAAGAAGGACTCCACTGAAAACTAGATACTGTACCTAAGCCTGGCATCCTGGATACTTACGAAATAAAATAATTTCAGTAATTTTCAAGCCATACCACTTCATATTAACTCAAAATGTCCCTATATAAATCACCATTAAATGACCACTACACCTTATATGGGGTCTATTTATTGCATATAATGTATAGCCACTGCCTGACATCATGAATGTTCATCACTGGGGAAACACTGGCACAACAACAGGCAGTGCATGTTAGCCGACTTGTAGTATTACTGTAGTATTGCTCATCTCTGCTCTAGTGGCACCTTGTTGCAGGAGGGGAGAGTAACCAGTGGGGTTCCATAGGGATCAGTGCTTGGCCCAATCCTTTTCAACATATTCATTAGCGATATCACTGAGGGACTGAAAGGGAAAGCCTGCCTGTTCGCAAAATGATGCAAGCTCTGCAACAGGGTGGACACAAAGGAAGGGGTCCAAAGACTGGAGGCAGATATAAGAAAGTTGGAGGAATGGTCCAAGAACTGTCAGTTGAGATTCAATGCCAAAAAGTGTAAGGTAATGCACATGGGTATGAGGAACCCAGGAAATAACTATGTCCTGGAAGGGCAGCAACTGGAAAAGACAAAGATGGAACAGGATCTAGGATTTATGATATCTGACGATTTAAAGGTAGGAAAGCAATGTGAAAATGCAGCACTAAGGGCAAGTGGCATCCTTGGATGCATAGGTAGGGTATTATAAGCAGAAAGCGTGAGGTAATCATCCCACTCTATAGGTCCTTGGTGAGGCCTCACTTTGAGTACTGTGTACAGTTCTGAGGCCACACCTAAAAAGGGCATTGACTGTCTGGAATCCATGCAGAGGAAAGACACCAAGATGGTGCAGGGACTACACCACAAGCCTGACGAAAATAGGCTCAGCTAATAAAATCTATTCTCCTGGAGCAGAGAGGGAACAGAGGAGGCATGATAGAAACATTTAAACTTGTTAAAGGGATTAATGCAGTACAAACCTGTAACCTCTTTCAGAAAAATTAGACATACAAGAGGGCACAACTTATGCCTGATTGGCAATAAATTCAGAATCAGTGTTAGGAAGTATTTTTCACAGAGAGGGTCAAGGACCCTTGGAACAGCCTGTCACCTGAGGTGGTGGTGGCTAAGACTGTCAGAAAATTCAAACAGGCATGGGACAGTCAATATAGTCACCTCAACAAGAGCAGTAGATGGGGGGATAGACATCTCGGGCAGACTAGATGAACCGCACGGTCTCCTTCTAACGGCAAATTCTTCTGTTCTAGTGTTTCCATGACATTGAGTACACATAATGACAAGTGGTGGCTAAATGTAAACAGACCCATAATAATTTAAAGTCAGAAGATACTCTAGGTGCCTCCATAAGCAGTGATGAAATAAGTATGCTGCGCAAACACATATCGATTTATAGGGAACACTGTGATTAAAAGAGCATCAGCACTAACCCGCATTTAAAGCCCCAGCTTTAATTTTCAGGCCGCTCCTTTTTGTGGTTCCACTGCTCATTTTAACACAGGAAATAGATGCAGCGTCCAATCTAATTTCGCTCTTTCTGCCCATGCATTTAACTTGCTGTGTTTATTTTTCACCTAACACTGTGAAATATAGCCCTGTATGAGAGGGATCCAGCACCATTTTGCCTCTCATGCACACTCCTGTAAACACTGTATAAGAATGCATGCTTCCTGTAATGAACATCTCCTCACACGACTGTGAGGTGGGAGACATGAGCAGAAATAGGAACATCACTCGTGATTTGGTTTTAGCTTAAAACCAAAAAAAGAATCATCATAAACACCAGCATAACTGATTATTGTTATCAGAAATGGTTTTGAGGGCCTGTGTAAGTCTTTTTAAGTTTTTCTTTTAAGACAAAAACCTGACAGTATCCCTTTAATTCTAGTTCTGTACTGCTTCAGTGCTGCTCTGTACTTCACACTTGCCTAGACTAGAATTAACCACTCTCTTTACAGCAGTCATGGAGCTTTTTTTGCTGAGAATCAGTTACCTGAGGTCCCTGTCAAAAGGTGGAGGGGGTCACATTTTAGATAAACAAACAAAAAGTCGGCACTCTCTCTCAGACTTTGAACAAAAAGACGAACTCCAGTAAAACATTTTTGCATAAAGTACTGTTCTTTATTTACTGCCAGCAGCACATTGCTATGCTGATGCATAATGCATTTCAGAGTACAAACCTTTTTCAAAGGCAGAAAACACTGGAGTCACATCCTCTTAAATACAAAGTGATGACATCGACAAAATGTGACATACTACGATACCTGTGTGCACTTTCAATGCCCGCAGTTTAAATCAGTGCAAAACCGTGCTCAATGATGTTAAAATATCCCATTATGATATATAGTATAAATATATATTTATTTACACTTGTTTTAAGCAGATACCTTGTTGTTGTATCTTCTTAACACTGTATTGTTACATTCCATGTTAAGTGCAAAACTGTGAATCATCCCTGTACTTGGCGAGGCCCTACATTGCCTAATAATTTCTAGTAGTACTTTATTGAATATGTTTGCTATCTGTATCACAATAATTATGACTGTTACATGTATTTAATTATGATTGCATCTTTGTAATTAATTCTTGGTTGCTCCTGAAAAAAAGGACGTTTAACCTCAGTGAGCCTACCCATTTAACAAAATCAAATAAATAAATATTTGCACTCAGGGGCCTGATATTCTGAGGAGTTGTACATGCGCAACCATAGAAGCGTGCCCCAGAACCACATTCAACCAACATGAATGTGCAGCACAAAATCCAATGTGCAGAAGCGCAACAATAATGTATGCTGCACAAGTACAAGGGGCGTACCCATGAATAAGCTGTGCAATGCCATAAATCAGGAGCAACATACAGAATGCACCAGATAGAATTGAGCATATAAAAGGAGGCTCAAACACACACACAGCAGATGCGTAAGCCGGAGACACTGACTGATATGGATGCAGGGCCATTCATGATGGATGCAGTAAACAGTGGTGTGAGGAGGAGGGAGGAACACCAACGTGGTCGAGGAAGGGCCTGGTGGCGGTATGCCAAACACAGATGGTACTGTGCCTCCCTCACCTTTGAGGACTATGGGGAGGCAGAGATTGTGGGCCGGTACTGGCTGAACAGGGCAATTCTGAAGCAGCTCTGTGAGTTGTGCCATGATGAGTTGCAGGCACCAACCAGAAGGAGCCACGCCATGACAGTGGAGACCAAGGCGACAGCAGCAGTGTGCCTGCTCACCATGGGCATTTTCCAGAAACAAATAGGAGCAACACACCCTGCTGCCACACATTTAGGAGTTCATATGATTCCCAAGCACATAGGCAGAGCATTCAGCAAACATGCAGGACTTCCACAGGGTGGCACGCATGCAAGGCATGACTGGGGCCAAAGACTGCACCCACGTGGCCATACGCACACCACCTGGCCCAGAGGGGGCCACCTACATGAATAGGATGAATAGGAAGGGGTACCCATTGGTCAACTGCCAGGTGGTGTGCAATTCCACAGGGAGCATCACCAATATCTGCACCACCCACCCTGGGAATGCACATGATGCATTTATCTGGCAGAGCTCCATCCTGTGCCAGAGGTTTGAGCATGGGGAGATCCCCACGGGTCACCTGTTAAGCAAGCACGGCATGGGACAGGGTGTGTGGGCAGCCATGCATGGAGCATAGGCCCACGCCACAGACAGTGGGATTAGAGAGGGAGGCTGTAGGTGGCAGAGGTGAGGGAAGGGGAACAAGCAATGCCACGTGCCAACCTTCTTGTCTTACTCACACAGGTGACAGCGCCTACCCCCGTGCCCCTGGCTGCTCTCTCCCATCCAGTGCTCATCCAGTGCTGCAAAGGAGAGGTACAACGAGGCACACATCGCTACATGCAGTATCATTAAGCGAGTCTTTAGCATGATCAAGATGCGGTTCCATTGCCTAGACAGGTCTGGTGGTGCCCTACAGTACAGCCCTGCGGAAACCTGTGGCCTATTCTGGTCTGCTGCATGCTGTACAACATGGCCACTGACTGTGGGATAGCTGTCTAGGTGGATAAGGGCAATAGCAGTGATGAGGATGGGGATGATGGGCCAGATGGGGCGTGCAGCCACAGATGCAGAGGAGGGACCCCAGGATGGCTGTACAGGCAAGGAGACACTGGGCCACAATCATACAGGAGCACTTTGAGAACCATAGGTGAGTACCACACATGCCAGCCATGCATGCATGAACCACCACACACATACACACACAAACACATGTGTGCACGGCCAGACAGGGATGCATGCAGTGACACCATCACAAACACAGCATGCACAGGGACCACACAAACACACATCGACATGCCCACAACATAGTGCACAGGCATGGGCGCACACACACACACACACACACACACACACACACACACACATATGCAGTTGGACGTGGCATGGATCAGGGTGAATGCACCAGGACACAGGCAAGGCTGGCACAGTGCTGTCCTTATCACACACACACCACAAGGGCCAGCAGCACAGCATGCTCACATGGAGGATGTGCCACTCGCCACACATCCCTGCTGCCACATGCACACGGGCATGCCCAGCCATGTGTGCACCAGCCAACAGCAGCAGGCAGCAGGATAGGACAGCACACCCAGCAGGCCTACCATGCAGTGCCATGGCCACCACGGCCACGTGGGCAGCCACGCCTGGGCTGTGTGGCAGCCATAGACTGCTTAACAGCCACTGGAGGTGCAACCAACACACTCGCAGGGGTAGAGGCCTGAGAATGGGACAGGGTCCTCATGGGTGTATAAAGCCCGGCAAAGAGAGTACCGCCAGGTGTGTCAGGGATGCCCATGTCAGAGCCCAGTGTCAGCTGTGCTGGGGTTGCCAAACACCGGGTCTATGGTGTCGATGTGGCTCTATGGGAAGCCTACGTGCCCTGCCATGCCCAGTGGATGCCAGCAATGCAAATTCAGAAGCAATGGTACCGGCAATGTGGTCATGGCCTCCCGCAGCTGTCGGAGCTCACCAATCAGCTGGGCTCATCCAATGTTCCCACGCTCAGATAGATGATGCAACTCTACCTGCAGTGCATGTAACTCAGCCCTGAGCATCGCCTGGTTGTCCATGGATGACCACAGCAGCCTGGTGTGCTTCTTCAGCCTATCAGCACCTTGCACATCCTGGGGCTGACACCGACCTGCTGTGGGTGTGGTGGCATGCTGTTCAACATCCCTTGGCTGGGGATGCACAGGGGACCGCGCACAGGAGTGAGATTGTCAGCGGTGACCCATTGGAGGCCCAGTGGTGTGCTGCACTGTGGCCACTGCACCTGCTGTCACTGCCCAACTGCCTGCTGGGCCATCCCTGTGGCACTGACGTCCATGGCAGCCACCCCCTCCACAGTCGGTGACAGCAGTGGCCCCACATACCACTGTGTGGCCAAAGTCAGGGTGCAGCTGCGTGGGTGCCGTAATGCCACTGGTGGCAACTGCTGCCTTTCTAAGGCCCTGTACCCTGGGCAGTGTTTCTAGGCCCATGCCATCCAGAATCAGTATAATGTCATCATCCATGTCAGATGCCCCACCCTCCTGCGTCCCCGGTAGCAGCACGGGTAGGGCCTCGGTGAGCAGGAGGTCCGACAGTGTGTCATCGTTGCCCATGCACAGGAAATCCAGCAGCCCCACACTGCCTCAATGCCAATGGTCCCTGGCCTGGATGCCTGTGGACATGATAGCTCCTCCTCTTCAGGTCCAATGTCATCGGCGGCTCTGAGGAGTGATGGTGCTGGAACTCAGGAGAGCATTATCAGTGGTGATGATGGCAGTTGGCATGCAGAGCCATAGCCAGTGCAGGGGGGCATGTGACCACCACCATGCTGGCATGCAACAGTGTGCACCAGTGCAACAGCAGACAGCAGGTGGACATGCCACCAATGGTGCCCATGCCAACACAACCACAGTGTCACACCAACACACGGCTGGCACGCAAGTGCCCCCACAGGGAGTCAACACCGGTGTTGTGCCATGCTGCAGCCTGTGCCCCAGTGGACCATGCTGTGCCACTGGTGCACTGGGCTGGCCAGTAGTGCTGCACACCCTGGAGCAGGTGCCTCGGTCTCAGTACAGTGCCCATGCTGTTGTTCTACTGCACATAGGTAGACAATGCCATGCATGGTGGCCCCATGTGCACCATACATTGCTGCATGCTGCAGACACAAGGGCACGCGGCACTGCAGTCATCATGCCTGCACAGTGCCGGGCGACAAACACACCCACACCTACATGCGACAGTCACTGACTCACAGTGCTGTGAGGGGCTGCTACCCATCTGAACTCTCCTCCTGGGATGCCCTCAATGGTGGCATGGCTGATGGTCGCCACCACAATCTCCTCTCCCACTGTCAGTACAGGGGCAGTGCAGGGTTCTCTGCCCTGCTGCAGGATGCCCGCTGGTGGCCACCTTCTTTGATGCATCAATGGTCCGTCCCCATATTCTTCTTGCACTATTCTGTACTCCTATTATGCCTCCCATGGGCATTAACATAGGTTGCCACCTCATCCCACCTGGTGGCATGGTCCTGCAGCATGCCTGTGGCACCACTCAGCAGTTTCTCCCTGTCGGTTAGACCTCTAACAGGGCATACTGCTCATCCTTTATGAAGTTGGGCCTGTGCTTCGCGCAGGACCCTGCTCCTCAGCCTTCTCCATCTCAGACATGTTGCTACCTGGGACCACCAGACAATGGCTCTGCCAGTGGCTTGGCAGCCCAACCTGTAACAGTGCTGCATTGGCAACATGACCAGCCCATTCACAACATGTGTTGGCCTTACCTTATTGGCTGCAATACCTGTCAGTGACCTGTGCTGTACTGTGGCACTTTTATGGAGCAACGCATGCATATGAGCTCCAGCACAATTGTAATGCGATGCTAATGAGCTTGACTGTGCATTGCCTCATGAGGCTATTTGCATATGCCGGATGAATATTGTGAAGTTGCGCCTTGTGCAATATGCATGCACCGGAGTAACTGACTGGCACACTCCCAGCACATGCACTGTGCGCTGCTGCGTGGTGCGCATGTGCGCCATTGGTGGCACCTCGTTCTGTGGCCTATCACGCAGCTGTGTGCTATGCACACTGTTCCCCTGTTGCACATGTGGCACAGTGTGCATGCCGCACATTCGGGTATACTGTGCCACCTGGCCCCATTGTGCAACCATGCCAGATGCATTATGACACCGACCATGCATTGCTGGATACTACATGACTGGCATGTGCACAATGTTGTGCAGGGTCATGCATGGTGCCTACATGGCTCATGGGCATGACCCCATACTCCGCATTTCCATGTGCATGCATTGTAGACTGCAGTGGTCAAGCTATCGCCATGTCTGATACAAGTGCAGTATGTCGGGGTCTGGGTCCCGTTCGCGATGTGCTGTCAACTGGAGTGAGGTTGAGATCTGCAACCTGGTGGCCCCGGTGGAGCCTGTGGCTGCTCAGTTGTTTAAGGTTGATGATCTTTGGGAGCCATGGTTCCAGGTATGGGACTGGGTGGAGGCAGAGCTAGGGCACCATACGGGTGTGCCGTTTATGGGGGAGCAGTGGCGCCACCAGTATGGGGACCTGAGATGGAGTGATCCAGTGTGCCTATGCCGGCTGCAGCAAGAGCACAATGGGGGCCTGTGCCACAGCCAGGTAGGTGTCCACCTGCACTGCTCATGCTAGCATTGTCCATTTACTGTTCTGACAAGTATGCTGCATGTGTGGCTGCCTTGGGGTGTAGCCAGAGCCGGTGGGTGCTGTGTGCCCTGCGGTGCCACAACATGCACCTCTGCATTGCGTGGTGCTGTTAGCCAGGCACCAGTGCCCACAGCCAGGTTGGTGTACCTTCCCATGCTGTGCCAGCAGTGTGCATGGTGTTGGTGGTGAGGGACCGTGCATGGCATGCCACTCATGTCAGTGTCTGTATCTCTGTTCCATCCACAGGACTGGTGGACCGCAGGAGGACCACAGTAGCTGCAGGCCAGAAAAGGCAGTGGCATGATGGTGCCACAGCTGCACCGGTGCATGGATGGGCAGGTGAGCGTGTGCAGCATGTCTTACGGTGCATCTGTGTGAGACTGTGTAGAGTGTTGTGATCTAGCCTTGGGCACTGCTGCCATTCATGGCCACTGCTTGGGTAGGTGCCTGCCTCCATTGCAAGTGCCGTGTTGTGCAGCGTGTGGCGGCACCATGCATGAGGCCCTTGTATGGTGGCACCCCGGTGCTGACCCTGGTAGGGTGGGACTGTGTGCGTGGCCTCATGGTGTGTGACTGCTGCTGGGTGTTTACAGCCCACCTGGGGGGGGACTTGCACCAGCATTGTGGGGTACACTGCGGAGGTGTGGGTGCATGTCACCCCAGGGTGGCCTGGCAGTCTGGCTGTGGGTGCGACAGGATCAGCTGTTGCTGTCCACTGTGCACATGCCATTGTGGGTTCCGTCCCACTGGTGGCTGCATCAGCTGTCCAGTATGCACACATGGGTGGGCATGGCCTCCTTGTCACACACCACTTTTTGCCTGTTCTGTCCCTTCTCCTGGGTTGGGAAGACAGAGGCCAGGTCGACTCATGGGGGGCCTGCTGATCCTCCACCAGCTGATGTGGAGGAGCATTGGCTGCACAACTATGCTGCTCAGGGTGGGACAGCACCAGCTGGTAGGGTCTGAGACTTTGATCGAGGAGGTGCACAGACTGCGGGCCATGCTGCGTTAGCAGCAGCTTTGATTCTGTCCCCCATTCCTGCTGTTACATAGACATCACCTGCCCTTCTCCACTTTGACTGTTCCACCTTCTCCACCTCTGTACTTCCTCCAGTCCCTTTCCCTGTTGTCCCACTTTGCCTCTCCCTGTATTGACCCCTTCTTATTGTTACTGCATGCCCTGTTGGCACACCAGTGTTTGTTATTATTGCAGTAAACCTTTATTTTTCTACCACATCTGTGTCTGTGTCTCCTTTGCAGGCAGCCTGTTGCACTGTGCTGCAGTTTGTAGGGTTGTGCCCTTGGCCGTGTTGCCACCTGTCCCAATGCTGTGTCCTTTGGGTTGTGCTGCTGTGTGCACTGGGTCCTGTTTGGTGTGTCCCTGTGTTTTGTGTGCCCATGGGTGGTGGGTCTCCCCCTGTCCTGTGCGCAGTCGACCGCCTTCTGTCCCTGTCTGCCTGTGCTGCCCTGCTGCCCTTTCCAGTGCCGGTGTGTACTGCAGTGCTGTGCCCTGTGTTCTTGCCTGTTTGTGGTTCATTTGCCCCTTGTTCCCCTGTGCATCACTGTTTTCTTTACTGCTGTCCACTGTGCATGTCTGATGACCTTGCATCATGGCTGTGCCACTGTCCACTACAGTGCTGCTTTTCAGAGTTGTGGTAGTGGTGCACTGGCATAGGCCTGCCCGTGGGTGTGCCTTCAGGGTGGGTGGTTGGTGTGCTTGCAACATGGGTTGGTGTTGGCAGCCTGGCAGCCTGTGTGGCCCTTGGCCTGGTGCCCCTGCGGCGCATCCTGGCCAGTGTGCCCTTGTGGTTTGGGTCTGTCATTGCTGGCCTGGTGCTCTACTCTTGTGCAGCCCTGCCTGCGCTCCCCTTTTCCTGTTGTGCTTGCTCAGCCTGCTGGCTTCTGCATACTTGCTTACTCATGTGCATTCCTGGTTGCTCCAGTGCATGTCTGGTTGCATGGTGGCACATCTTTGCTATATTCAGTGTGTTTGCAACAACGCATGTCGCTGCTATCTTCTGAATATGGCCCATTTCCTATGGCGCATGTGTATTGTGCTACAATTCCATTGCGCATCATACTGGGTGCCTTTTGAATATCTCGCCAGGCTGTACAATGTATAATTTATCAGCAATAATTTCGTGCAATATTTTAGTGCAATACTGCATGTCACAAAATAAAGGCATTCTAGTCTTAGGACAATAATTATCCCATAATTTAGATATGCATTTCGTTATGAGAATTACTAGCTTTACAAATATAATTTTGGATATCCAATCTCAGTTTATTTTTATACTGGAAAGGCATATGAGCAAAGACTGCCGCTTCATAAGCGCTCAGTAAAGACAAACAAAAGAATGTTACAATGTTAACAGGAAAGTGCATTACATAGAAATATTAGGTTTAAAAGGGTATGGAACGAAGTGCCATCTTAAATTGAATAGTACAGTACAATCCAGACAGGGATAAAAGGGTCAGGTAATATACTGTATAACAAAGAACTTAGGAGGTAGCATTAGGTTAAAACAGGCATTCAAATAACAATCATGGCCTGGGGCATTTACATGCATGTGACCTGGAAATATGATCCCTTAGATTGTACTTAAATGAATCCGTTGAGGGATGTTGGACCAGAGATAAGGATAGGCTGTTGAGCAGTTTAATGCCCTTGTAGGAGAGGGTGTTTTGGCCTTGGGTAATGTGACAGAAAGGAAGGGAGAAGGAGAAGGAGAGGAAAGAGGACCGTCTGGTGGACAGCATGAGTGCAAACTTGAGGAAAAGGGAGATGATGCTGTTTGGTAGACATACCAGTGCAAGTTTGTGGAAGGTCAGGATTTTGCTGTCGAACCTGTCCTCCAGAGGGGGCCAGTTGGTGGATTTGTAGAAGTCACAATGGTGGGTTAGTCTGGGAAGGCCTGTGGCAAACCAGACGACATTGTGATAGTTGCTTACGCGACCTACTGAAATTTCTTTGGGAAAGGGTGGGGTAGTAGATCAGAGCTCCATAGTCAAAGATGGAGAGCAGGAAGCTGGTGGCAAGTAGCATCCTTGGTCAGGGATTAGAAAAGATTTGACTTGATATAGCATGCCAAGCCTTTGGTGTGCTTTCTCGATTAGCTGATTGATGTGAGGTTCATAGGTCAGGTGGTAGTCGAAGAGTAGGCCAACTCTGTAACTCGCACAATGAGGTTGCCATCATTGTCCAGAAGTGAGAAGTCAAAGGCTGCAGGTTGCCTAGAACTGCAGAAAACCATGGACTTTTCTTTTTTTTTAATTTAAGAACTAGCCCTCTGGTAGAGAACCAGGAGTGGAGCCTGTGGAAGTTCTGTTGGAGTTTGTCACGAAGAGTAGTGGGGTCCTTGTTTTTGCAGAAGAGCGCTGCATCATCAGCGTAGAGTATTATTTCAGTGTGCCTGCAGATTTTGGAGAGGGAATTAATCATGAGGGAGAAGAGAAGGGGTCCCAGAATGGAACCCTGAGGGACTCGATATTTGATGGGGGAAAGTTCGGAGAGAACACCTTCAATCACAGTTCTGTAGGATCTTTGGCTTAGGTAATTGGAGAACCAGTTTACAACATCGATTGAGAAGTTGAGACTGGTGAGGGTATAGAGGAGAACCTTGTGGTCAACAAGGACAAAGGCTTTTGTGAGGTCCACAAACACTGAGCCAGTGTAGAGAGCTTAATCATTGGCTTTATTGATGAAGTGAGTGAATTTGATCAGTGCTGTCTTGGTGTTGTGGTTAGCTCTGAACCCATGCTGTGCATCTGTTTGCAAGTTGTATTTCTAGGTATTTGATTGTTTGGCCTAGGATGATTTTTTTCCATAATTTTGGACAGAGGAACCAGGAAGGAAATGGGCCTGTAGTTAGTGACATCATTTGTGGGGCCTGATTTATGAAGGAGTTTGATGATGGTGCATTTCCATTGAAGGGGGAAGGAACCAGTGCAGCGGGAGTAGTTAAATATGTTGGTTAGGGAGAGGGCGATAGACTCACTGACCGGCTTAAGGATATGGTAGTCAATGCTGACCAGTCCTAGGCTGGGCCTGGGATCATTTGTTTTAACGAGTCTTACCACCTCCCGGGGTGAGGGGTATCGGAAGTGGTAACTGGGGCATGGGTTTGGGATGGGGGGGAACAATGTGGGACTGGGGTCAGTTGAAGGTTGAGCTTGTACTTGTCAACGTGGCAATTGAAAAAGGTCAGTGACTGGTTTTCCCCAATGGAGAGGTTGATTTGTTCCCGCATACCTCTCCTGTTAGGTCATTAAGAAACCTTCAGGTTTGCTTAGTGTTGCGCCTGGAGCTTAGTTGTTTTACTCTGAGGAAGTTGATTTCTGCATTCTGGTTGCTGATTTACAGCTATTGCAGAGTGTTTTGTACTGTTGTAGGAGGTTGGTGAGTTTTAGTTTCTTATATTTTGACCAGGCCCTGTCTCTCTTACTCATTAAGTTAAGGAGATTGGTGGAGACCCATTTGTGGCTGTGCCTTTACCCTGAGTTTTTAAAAGGGATGAGGTGTCACAGATAGCTAGAAAATTCCTACTGAACATGCCAAGGGTGATGTCGATGTCATTGATGGATTCAGTGAAGGACCAGTCGGTGGCTAGGAAAGCTTTATTGAATTCCGGTGTTGAGTTTTTAGCTGCCTTGAGTAGATAAACTTGTGTTCCATTTTGGGAGTATTAGCTAACCAACAGCAAAAGACAATGCAGTGGTCACTTAGGGAGTCGAGGAGAACCCCTGATTCAGTTATGTGATGGGTTTGAGACAAGTATCAAGTCCAGAACTGATTCACACCCTGTCCTATAGTTTGTGCAAGTGGGTGTAGAGATTAACTGGTGAACGCCAAGGCTGGCAATATTTTCTCTGGCTACGTTGGCCTGTGAGAACTGCCAGTTCAGGATGATCCACTCCCTTCCGCATGGGAGAGTGTTTTTAAGGTTGAGAAATACATCTAGCTCATTTAAGGGGGTGCCGGGGGGATGAGTCACGCTAATAGTGATTATTTTGGTTTTGCCGAGGAGGAGAAGATTTACAGAAACAGATTCAAGGTTGGGTGTCACTACCTGGGTTTCAAATTCAGAGGCTGAAAGGTGATTTGCAATCCAGAGGAGGCATCCACTCCCTCTTTTCCCTTGCCTATCCCTTCTGAAAAGGGAATACCTTTTGAGGCTGATTTCATTGGAAGGATCTTCTATGGTTAGCCAGGTCTCTGTGAGGGCAATAATATTGAATCTATTGACAAAGTACCAGGCTTTGAGCTGATATTTCTTGGCCAGGAGGCTCTGGATGTTCAGGTGAGCAATTTTGAGTAGATAGATGTTTTTTGGGGGTACCTGGAGCTTCCTACTGGGGTCCTGGGCTAGGGTGAATTGACCTGGAGAGGAGGAGGAGCAGGAGGAGGCTCCTGTCACGTGGGGAGTGACAAAAAGGAGTGCACTCACAAAGAAAGCAAAGGTAATGTATGTAATGGTCCCGACCAGGGAAGGTGCCTGAATGGGGTCTGCAGACGTTTGGGATATTCTAGGTGGATTGGGGCAAGGAACAGGAAGACGTGATTGAGCATGTAGGGAATTCAGCGTAGTCCCAGGAGTGGGGGCAAGGTTATCGGGGAAGGTGGGAGGGGGGCTGGTGTAGAAGATAAAGATGGTTCCCAGTTGTAGCCACCAGTACAAAATAGTAGCAGAAGGAGGGTTGCTGAGACATGTTCTAATGGGACCAGCTTCATGATGCTGATTGACAGTGAGATTTATCCTATTTTTGGGGTGGGGAGGATGATGCAGCATTTCGCTGCTCTAGAAGGATTCCTACTTTAAGCTGCTCATGTGAGAACTGTGAAGGAGGTGGACTGTGATTGGGAGGGTATAAAGGAGACACATGGCCTGGCAGGTGAGTGAGTGGATTCACCTTTATTATATATTGTTATTTATTGTATTTATTATTTTAACTTCACTGAGCACAGTTTTGCACTTATTTAAACTGTTTACATTGCAAGTGGACAAATGTGTCAAAGTACATCACATTTTGATGATGTCATCACTGTGTATTTAAGAGGATGTGACACCAGTGTTTTCTGTCTTTGAAAAAGGATTTGTAATTCGAAACGTGACAGTCATCACCATAGCAATATGTTGATGGTACTAAATAAAAAACAGCATTTTATGCACAAAGTTTACTAGAGCTTTGTTTTCATTCAAGACCTAAGGGGCGGGCGTGAGTGCCTGACTCTGTTGCTTTGTTTATCTTGTTACCTGTCATGCACACCCCAACCATGTGCAGTATATATATTTTTTTTTTATGTGGGTCAAAGTTTGCTCATTTTCCCTTTTGGTTACAGGATTACAGAGCTGAATTGCTCTGAGGAATGCTTAGTGGTTAGAGCATCGAATGGTATTCTGGGACCTGGGTTCAATTCCCAGTAGGTCACATTATTTCTTTCTCAGTGCAATTTGTGATTTAAATTGCTTAGCAGTGGCTAGTACTGCACCAAAATATCTAATTGTCATCCAGACCTGAATGACCCAGAGGCTAAGGGCTAGATTCTCAATATCTTTGGGACTAAGTCCCACACCACAACTCCAGTTGTAGACCAAAATCTCTGCAACTGCAGAGTTGTTATTCACAGATGCAGCAGTTATGGAAGATGTTACAGCTAGTCTTACTGGCCATAACACTTTTCTGCAGCTGAAGGAAGTTCCATGGCAACACCACCCACAAGCCACCATAATTCATGGAGCCAGTCCTAAATCGGCTCCACTTTTGGGAATATTGTGGCTATGGGAGAAACTACAGTTATGCATGTGGCAACCCACTTGTGCCAAGTTTTTCCCACAGTTGTAGGAGTTTCAAGCATTTTGAGAATCTGGCCCTAAATCTCCATAAACAACTTGCTAGTGTGGAGAAGAAGTACCACCCTGGCAAAAATTCTATTTTTTGGGCAGTAAATTCCTATATCTACACTAAAAATGTCCAATGTGTGGGCTGACTAGGTGGGCTGTAGGCCCTTATCTGCCGTCAACTTCTGTGTATTCTATGTATCTACGTAAAGGCTCTGAAAGGTCACAAAAAGGAAAGCTTTAAGAAAATCCCACATATGCTGCAGGAATTGCAGTTTTCTGCCAAACATTCACTATGTCTATCCCTTTCACAGTTGGGCCCAAGATATCTCATCTTTGCAGTCTGGCTTTCTCAAAGTTTCTGGTCCTGCACTCAGTGTAGCAAAACATGAGCAGGCTGACTAGGTCGCTAGGTTGCATTAGTAGGGGTTGTCAGTTGTAACAGGGCGTACCTTCCTGAAGAAAGACAGGTCAGATTAGAGATAATATAGAAGAGGGCACAAAATAATTCAAAGGCTTGCAGAGTTAAACCCATGAGAACATATTGGTATATCTCTGTATGTGCTCACTGGAGGACAGGAGCAAAACAAATGAGATAAAGACATACAAATATATTCAGAAGTTGTATTATTACTATTATTTTTTAAACCAGAGAGGCACACTAAGCTGAAGCTTGTTTACAGAGTCACGACCTGAGAACACAGAAATTAAATGACTTGCTCAGGGTCCCACAGTATGCAAGTGGGAGATGTAGATTCAGAACCCAGGTTTCCAGGTTTTCAGCTCAGATCCTTAAACCATTACACATGGGGGACATGATAGAAACTTTTAAGTACCTCAGTAGAATCAACAAAGTCCAAGAGGGTAGCATCTTTCAGAAAAAGAGATGTGCAAGAACAAGGGGACACAATTTAAAGATGGGAGGCAGTTTAGGGGCAATGTGAGGAAGTATTTTTTCACAGAGAGGGTAGTGGATGCATGGAACAGCCTTCCTGAGGAGGTTGTGGGGTCTAAAACTGGGAGAATTCAAGAATGCATGGGACAGACATAAGGCAATTCTTGTGGGGGGTAGGAAGAACTAGGCTGTTGGTTAACTAGGATCTGCGTGCCTATCCTGTAGGTAGGGAAATGGGCAGACTAGATGGGTCACGGTCCTTATCTGCTTTCAAAGTCTATGTTTCTATGTTGTACTATATTGCCTCCTTGCATATTGCATGTTGTATAGGGTGGATTATGAGAACTGCTCAAAATCAGAACTCTTTAACCAACAGGGGTCACAATCTCAGGCAGACAGAGGGAAGTTAAGGAAGGACAAAGGAAGTTTTTTATTGATGAAGTAACAGGTGGACAGATGGAACAGCTTACCAAGCAATGTGGTTATTGCAGAAACATAAGATGGTATCAAGGCAAGTTGGGACAACTCAGGGGAACATCACAACATGAGGACAAAGAAAAACATTGAGGAAGGGTATCAGTTTAGGGATGAGAATTTACAGAATAAGTAATGTGAAGCATGGCCTCAAGACAAACTTGATGAACTTAAAGGTTTTCAGTTCTAACTATGTTTCTATGCAAGTATGCTGAGCTTTTAATAGCAGAACTATTTCTAGAATCAACCACAAGAGGGCACTACAGTACAGAGTGATCCAAGTCATTAGTGGAAAATTTACTGATAGAATTCTTGTCATCTGATCTTCTGTAAACTTCCATACAAATTCTTCTGTAACGAGTTTATTCTGAGTATTCAAGATAAAGATACAGAGGAGTTTGGCCTAAATATTAGATCGTAGAGCTGTGAAGCTGAAACCCACTTTGAATCTTACCGAGCCACTTACTGTCTGACCCCAAGAAAGTCCCTAATCCTCCACTGTGCTTATCTGTATCCCCTATCATAATCTATATTTGGCCTCTCTGACTCCTTGTCCTCTGAAAATTCCAGCAACATTCACTTCCTTCCTTCTCCTGGACTGTAAAGTGCTTTGGGGTGTAGTTTGTATTGAAGGCACCATATAAAACCAAATTCATTTCCTTTACATAGATATACAGAGACATAGACAGTGACAGCAGAAAAAGGCCTATTGGCTCATGTAGTCTTCCTACCTTTCATGACTACTCTGCACTGGCCCAAGTGGCTATCCCTCGCGTTTGTTTCTGACCCCTTTTCTAACTAACACCATATGCTTGTCCCATCCCTTCTTGAAGCTGCTCACTGATTTTTCCTGTACCACTTCCTCTGACAGCTTGTTCCACTTGTCCACCACTCTTTCTGTGAAAGAATGCTTACAGATGTCCCATCTGAATCTCCTCCCTGTGAATTTAAATGAGTTCCTCTCATCCTGTAGTTGAACTCAAGGGAGAAAGTTCCTTGTTGCCCATCCTATTTATCCCATGCAGGTACTTTGTATGCTTCGATCAAGTCACCCTTTCCCTCATTTTATCAAGAGTGTACATGTTCAAGTCCTGCTGACCTCCTTGTATGTCTTGCTTCCTAGTCCACGGACCAACTTATCTGCCTTGCACTGTACTGCTTTCACCATCCCATCGCAGTCTGTCCTCAGGTGTGAACCCAGTACCTTGCGCAGTATTTCAGGTGTGGTCGCACTAGTTACCAACACAATGGGAGGATAACTTCCTGACTTCCACTGCTTATTCCCTCCCATGCAACCCAGCATCTGGTTTGCCTTGCCCACAGCTCTATTACAGCACTTTGTTTTTAGCACCAGTCCCCCCATTTCATATTGCACTTTGGGGTTCCTCTCCCCCATGTGCATCACATCACTTTTTTTTTTGCATTGAAGCTCAGCTTCTGGATCTTTGATCACCTCTCCAACTTCCCCAGATCTTCCCTGAGTTTCTTTATCCCTTCCTCTGTGTCCACCCTTGCGCAGATCTTTGTCATCTGCGAAGAGGCAGATCTTGCCCGGGATGTCTTTCCCTATGTCACAAATGAATAAATTGAAAAGGACAGGACACAGCACCAATTACTGAGGTACTCCACTTGTTTCTTCCTTTACCTCTAAAAATTCCCCATTAACTACTACATGTTGTGTTCTTCCCTTTGGCAAGTTCTCCACCCAAGTGGCCAACTTTCCCATTCTAAGTCCCTTGTTTTCTTGACCAGCCTCCTGTGGGGAACTAGTCAAAGGCCTTGCTGAAATCCAAGTATTCCACACTACAGCCTGTCCCCTATCTGCTGCCCTGGTTATCCAGTTGAAGAAATTGACCAGATTTTCTGGCAAGACCTTCACCCTCATGAATCGATGTTGTATGGGGCCCCATAGCCCATTTCACTCCAGAAAGTCCACCAGTTCCTCCCTTAGTAAAGACTGTATACTTTTTCTCACAACAGATGTCAGGGTGACTGGTCTGTAGTTCCCTGGCTTATCAGTCCTTCCGCTCTTGGCTAGAGAGACCATATACACTATCTTCAAGTTCCAAGGGACTACATCTGTGGCCAGTGAACAGTTGCCTATGTCTACAAGTGGCCCTATTATCCCTTCTGCTACCTCATTCCACAACATCAGACATAAGCCATAATTTCAATAGAGTTATATACTGTCAGTCCTGTATGCTTTTCCAACATGCTTTTCTCTGTTATTTTGACATGCCTCTTGAGCCCTTGCTCGCTACCATTCTTATCTTAACCCCACATTCTGGCAGTGGCCCATCCTTCTCCCTAGTAAATGTACACAACAAGATATTTGTTAAGTATCTCTGCTTTCCCTTTGTCCCCTTCCTCCCATTCTTCCTCACTGTTCAGTCTCACAACACCCCACTGATCTTATGCTTCTCCCAGATGTTCTTGAAGAATGCCTTTTCCTCTTACTTCACTTACTTTGCTGGCTGGAGTTCCATCTCCATCTTGGTCTCACGCACCTTCCTGCTGGCTACCTTTGTTGGCTTGAGGTACTTCTGCCTATCCTCCTTTGGCTGAATTCCCTTATACTTTAAGAATACCTTCCTTTTGGCTCATACTTCTATTACATCAGGTGTGACCACAGTGGACCCCTGCCCTTTTTCCCTTTGATACCTTCTAGAACTGGGCTTTCTGCTGCTACTATCATTGCTTTTTAAATGCTTCCATTTTTCTTCTGGCCCTTACCTTTTCTATACTCCTTGTGCTTTTTTCCAGCTGCTCCTCATCTTGCAGAAATCCAGTTTTTAACGCTTAGGCTGCTGACAAAATTAGAACGATAGGAATTTTGGACTGATATACCAGTTCACGGCACAGCAAGGGTTAAGTCCCATACCCTTACTGTTTTGTTTCGTTGTTGGAAGAGATGCAGCAAATTTAAATTCCAGCTGGAAGTGCCTGTGAAGTAGGCACTTGGCTGCACTTTGCTATGTGGCATGCCCCATAGGAAAGGCTCACTTTGCCTTGTGATTATTACTTTATGCTATCATTCCACCAACACTAAGTAAGGTGGAGTGACAACAATGCTGGCAATACCCGACACACACACAGTCACCAGAATTAATGTGCATCCCCAAAGTGCTACTGTCTTGTGTCCAGAAAACTCCCAATGCTGCCAAAATGCTACTGTCTTGTGTCCAGAAAATTCCCAAGTGCTGATGAAGTGAAATGAGAGCTTAACAAGAAATGCAGTCTCCCAGAATTAATGGTGCACTCAGTCATGCACGCAGTGGTCACACACAGAGTCACCAGAATTAATGTGCATCCCAAAATGCTACTGTCTTGCATCCAGAAAATTCTCAGTGCTGATGAAGTGAAATAAGAGCATGAACAGAGATGCAGTCTCCCAGAATTAATGGTGCACTGCAAACGCACAGACAGATTAAGAGATTTGCTGCACACTCAAGAGATGCATATGAAAAGGCACAACACCACCTAACCAGTCCACAAGTCACAAATCCAAATCTGGAAAGGAATACTTTTGCAGATGGGGATTAGTGCATGACAGTAACAATCCACTACCAGTAAAGATACCACAAAGCAGTACAAAAATTCATGCAGGTACAGTGGATAGCAGGTTCACACTGTTGTAATTACTCTGTGGCACAATAAAAGATGTCTGATTTAACTGCATGCATTGCACACACACCACACACACATGCTACAAGTAATGCGTAGCAAATTGAAAACCTTTAGTAATATAACCAAATGTTTTAAACAGAAAATTATACACTGCTGCACCACAACAATCAGCAAATAAATGTCAAGAATTACTGAAAATATTACTGTGTGTACATTAACACAGTTATACAAGAAAATATAGCCAAAACAGAAAGACTGCCTTTTTCTCCCAGTTAATGTACCTACACAATAAATACGCCCCCTCCCAAAGCACTCTTCACAGTACACAGACTGACTGTTCTAAATTAACATTCAAAATCCACACTCAAACAATAAACACTCAATGATATGAGTGCAGAAGGGTTTCCTACAATCGATGTACTAAATTTTGAGCAAACAAAAAGACTCAAAAAGGCATTTTAAACAGCTTTTAGAGGTTTTGAATCACAGAGCTCTGAGAGCAAACTGTCTCCAGCTAGCACTGCACACATGCTACGCAGGCCAGAACTGAGGCTGTGCAGAACAATCTGGAGCCCATGTGACCTGCAATCTCATGAATCGCTGCAGAATTTCATTTGGAGCTCAATTATAAGGTGAAGTGAGGCGAAGTGCATTGATTTCAATGTACGTCACCTTAAAATTGGTGGCGAAGGCGGAATAACGCGAAGTCATTGGTTTCAATGGACTTCATGTTCCTCATTATGAAGTGAAGTACTTCACTTCACATTGCAGAGTACTCCATGAATTCTGCATTACTTCATGAATCACTTCGCGGAGCAAATTGGGGCCACTTTGCCCGCCTCTACTTACAGTACTGTAACTCACATGCTGTACAGGAAGGAACGCGAATGCCTATGGCTGTACTTCCCTGATGAGCTGAGCCTGTTTCATAAAACTCCCCAATTTAAAAACTCTTATTAATGAGTACAGTGGTGGTGGTTGGGTGAAGCCTGGAGAGATACTACAAAACAGGATTACAATACATGCAAGTAACTAGTAAAAAATAAATTTTGTGATTCATGACGTGATTGTGATTCGTGAATCATAATTTGTGACTGCATTTGTGACCGTGATGATGAAAACGTGATTCGGTGTGAGAAAACCAATATGAAACTGTATGGAAACGCGAATGCCTATGGCTGTACTTCCCCGATAAGCTGTAACACAAAACTCCCCAATTTAAAAACTCTTTTTTTTTTTAATTCAAGTTTATTCACCACATTTTCCACATTACAGGAGGCAGTAATGAACACTCTGACATAGGATTCATAAGACAACTCATACTGCCCCAACACTTCCCTCCACCCGGACACAGCAGTTCATTCTAGCACTGTTATCACCCGCTAACTACCTTTACCAAGAATAATTAAAGTGGTAACCTCGACTACACATTACTTCATAGCCACTGTAATTAAAGTGTGAAGGGGATCCCAGATAACCTTATACCTATGTACTCTGTTTTGAAGGCTAGCAATAGCCTTCTCTGTACTCATATTTGCTAAAATCTAATTGAGCCACTCCTGATATGTTGGACTGATCCTTTCCTTCCAATGCCTAAGAATTCTTTTTTTGGCCGAGAGCGCAACCATGGATATGTAAAATCTCCGGATTTTAACCTTTATGGAAGACAAATCCCAACAGGCAAATATCCGTGTAAAATAATCTTGTAAACCCAATAAAGGATCCAGATTGTTTTTAATGCTCCCATAATGATGCTATCTGGGACATGCCCAGAATAGATGAAAAGTGACCCTGTGTCCTGGGAACACTTATTACATACACCTATCGGTATCAAGAAGGTCCCATTTCACCAGTTTAGTTGGGTGTAGTATAAGTTATGCAGGATGTGAAACTGCATGAGACGCAGTCTATCTTGGGATACATATTTATGACAGTACATCCAGAGGACAAACCATTTAAAAGTATACTGGGGAAAAAACGAAACCCAGAAGTTGTTGGGGCCACCACCACATCCAAACCTCCATCGGAACAACACTTGACAAATCTTAGAAATCACACCAGAGGAGACGAGAAAAGGAGAAAGTTCAGATACCAATGCAAACGCCGCTGGACGGGTGGAGGGCTCCAAGAACTGTGGGTTAACAAGTGCCTCAATTGAAACACTTTAAAACCTGAGACTCTGGAATTTTGAACTTGTAAATAAACTGAGAGAATGAGAGCCACTCTCCAACTTCATCCAAAAATGAGGATACTATCCTCTCTCCTAAATGAGGCAACTTAAAACTCTTATTAAGGAGTACAGTGGTGAGGTGGTGAAGCCCGGAGAGATACTATAAAATAGGATTACAATACATGCAAGTAACTAGTAAGAAAATTAATTTTGTGATCCATGACATGATTGTGAATCATAATTTGTGACTGCATTTGTGACCATGATGATGAAGAACATGATTTGTATCACGAGTGACTCATGATGATGGCCCTGACTTAAAAACGCATATTAATGAGTACAATGTTCATGCAGAGTTATGCACCACACTAGTCCAGTACTCTGAAGGGAAGCCAAAGAAACAACTGTGTCTTAAGTTACGGATGGAGATTGGGCCCTAAAGAGATGCAAATGCATAGACAGATTAAGATTGGGCTGAGCACTGAAGAGATACAGACACAAAGGCACAACACCTAAGCAGTGCTCACCATCAGAAATTCAAATCTGGAAAGAATACCTTTGCCGGTTGAGGGGGGGGCAGTGTACTGCAATAACAGTCACTAGTACTAGTACCAGTAAAGATACCACAAAGAAGTACAAAAATCACGCAGCTGTAGTGGATAGCAGGTTCACATTGCTGAAATTACCATGTGGCACAATAAAAGTGTCTGATTTGATGACATGCGTCACACACATACTCACACACACACACACACACACTAAGTAATGTGTAGCAAATTGAAAACTTCAGTAATATAAGCACATATTTTAAACAAACTAAAATTATGCACTGCTGCACCACAACAACCAACTAAAAAATGTCAAGAATGATTGAAAATATTACTGTGTATACATTAACACAGTTATACAAGAAGAATATCACCAAAGAACTGTCCTTTTCTCCAAGTTAATTTACCTACACCACAGATACGCCCTCCCCAAAGCAACTTCCATTGTCTCTCAGTACACAGATGGAATGTTGCACATTAACATTCAAAATCACACACAACCAATAAATGGTTGATGATAGTCACAGGAGGGTTTCCACAATCAATGAACTAGAGTCTCAGCAGAAAAAATTACTCAAAAAGGCTTTTTTAACAGCTTTTAGAAGGTTTGAATCACAGAGAGCTCTCAGAGCAGAATATCTCCTACAGCTTCTTACATACACTTCTCCGAACTGAGACTGTGCAGAACAATCTAGAGCCCATGCAACCTGAAATCCCATGAATCACTGCAAAATTCACCTTTGGAGCTTAAAAACAAGGTGAAATGAGGCAAACTACATTGTTCTCAATGTGCTTCACCTTAAAGATTGGTGGAGTAGTGGTTTGGGAAGGCGGAATAACTCAAAGTCATTGTTTTCAATGTACTTCACGTTACCCATTATAATGTGAAGTACCCCCCTTCGCATTGCAGAGCACTCCGCAAATTCACCTTCACTCCACAAATCACTCCATGGAGCAAATCGAGGCCACTTCAACCATCTCTAGTTGTTGGTCCCTATCTGTTCCTCCAGAACCACTGTTCTGTCTTTACTGGAACCAAGTGGTTCCAGGACTGATGCATTTTGTATCCTTTCACTGTTGGTAAGCACCAGATCATCAGAGTCCCTTCCCTTGTTGGGACCTGGATGAGCTGAACTAGAATGCCTCTTGGCATGCATCTACAAGACACTGATTGGCACTTTCCAGTTCACATCGGGCATATTAAAGTCCCCTAGTACCACCACCTCCCCTAAATTGGCCACCATCCGAAGTATCTCTCCCAGTTCCTTGTCTGCCTCCTGATACTGATCTGATGGTCTGTAGACCACCCCAATCCTAATTTGTTTCCCATTTCCAGTTGCTGCAAGCATGCACAGAGTTTCTAGTTTGCATGACGCCCTAGGCTATGTTAGTTGCCGCTACTCTCTCTTTTACATACAACACTACTCCCCTCCAATTTCCTTTGCTCTGTCCTTTCTGAACAGTGGGCACCCTTAACATAGAAACACAGAAACATAGAATTTGATGGCAGATAAGGACCGCTTGGCCCACCCAGTCTGCCCATTTCCCTACCTACTGGATAAGCTGCAGATCCTAGTTAACCAGCAGCCTACTCCTTCCTACCCCCACCCCCTAGAATGGCCTTATGACTTTCCCATGCATGCTTGAATTCCACCACTGTTTTTGACTCCACAACCTTCCCCAGAAGGCCGTTCCATGCATCCACAACCCTCTCTGTGAAAAAATACTTCCTTAAATTACCTCTGAGCCGCCCCCCCTCTATCTTCAAATTGTGCCCCCTTCTTCTTGCACACCTCTTTTTTTGAAAGATGCTACCCTCTTGGACTTTGTTGATTCCCTTGAGGTACTTGAATGTTTCTATCATGTCCCCCCTCTCCCTCCTTTCCTCGAGGCTAGACATATTAAGCCCTTTAGTTCTTCATATGTCTTCCGTGCAGACCCTGCACCATTTTAGTTGTCCTCCTCTGGACAGCTTCCATCCTGTCTATGTCTTTATGGAGATTGGTCTCCAGAACTGCACGCAGCACTCCAGATGGGGTCTCACCAGCTGTCTGTAAAGAGGATAATAACTTCCTGTTTTCTACTGGTGATGCCTCCCTATGCATCCCAGTATCCCCCAGCCCTCCTTGCTACCTCTCACATTGCTTGCCCACCTTTAGGTCATCTGATATGACTACCCCCAGGTCCCTTTCCATTTTTGTTGTTGTTAGTATCTCATCCCTCATTGTGTACTCTTCCCCAGGGTTTTTGTTTCCCATGTGCATTACCTTGCACTTCTTAGCATTGAATCTAAGCTGCCATACATTTGACCATTCCTCTAACCTTGCCAAGTCCCTTCTCATCCTTTCCACCCACCTTGTGCATCAACTCTGTTGCAGATCTTTGTGTCATCTGCAAAGAGACATACTTTTCCTTCCAGTCCCTCTACAATGTCGCTTATAAAGACATTGAAGACAACCAGTCCTAATACTGAACTCCCGCATGTACCCACTAGTAACCCCCTTCTTCTGAGTGGACTCCTATTACTCTCTGTGTCCTATTCTCCAGCCAATTCTTTACCCAGGCTGTCATCTTGGGACCCACTCCCAGGCTGGCTAACTTGTATTTTAATCTTTTGTGTGGGACTGTGTCAAATGCCTTGCTGAAGTCTAGGTACGCATGTCCACAGCCCCTCCCTGATCCACTACTTTGGTCACCCAGTCAAAGAAATCTATCAGATACATCTGGCATGATCTTCCCGCTGTGAATCCATGCTGCCTTGGGTCCTGTGCCCTCTGGCCTCTAGATACTCAACAATTTTTCCTTCAGAAGTGATTCCATCATTTTCCTATCACTGAGGTTAAACTAACAGGTTTGTAGTTTCCTGCTTCTGCCTTGCTCCCACTTTTGTGAAGGGGAATCACATCTGCCCTCCTCCAGTCCTCGGTACCACCCCATCCCCCCATGATTTGTTAAAGAGGGTAGTCAATGATGTCACAGGTTCTACACTTAGTTCTTTTAGAATTCTGGGATGAATCCCATCAGGCCCCATTGCTTTGTCTACCTTCAGTTTTAAGAGTTCTTTCATAACCCTTCCTTCTGTAAATGGGCTGGTATCAACTTCTGTATCCAGAGTGTTTCTACTGTTTGTTTTAGGTACCTCCCCCTCTTCATTTGTAAATACTGAGAAAAAATATTTGTTTAGTATCTCTGCCTTTTCACAGTCTCCCTCTGCCCACCCTCACTCCCCTTTATTAAGCCTCACTATCCCTCCCTTAGTCTTCCTTCGCTTCCTGATGTACCTATAAAAGGTTTTATCCCCCTTCTTAACTGAGTTGGCTATCTTTTCCTCGGTTTGGGCCTTTGCTGTTCTGACTGCCTTCCCAGCTTCCTTGTATGGTCATGTCCCATTCATGGTTTGAGGTTGTCCACATCTTTGTGATAGCCACCAGGTCAATGCTTCCTTCTGTGACCATTGCCTCAGTTCTGGCATTTTGCTACCAAGACTTCTTGGATTGATGGAGCACAATCTTGTCCAACATTTATCCCTGCCCTCTCTTCCCCATACCCTAAGCATGTTTGATTCTGCTGTATTGGCCACTGGGGGAGGATAGCAAGGTCCCTCCATTTGTGACATCTTGTGTGAACCTTGCCACCCTGACTCCTTCACTAGTTTAAATTACCTATATGCTGTACCCTCCTGCTCTACTCATTGGGATGCAAACCATCATTTTGAACAGCTTTCAATCCCACCTGGTTGTGTCCTTGTCCCCGAGAAACCAAATTCCATACTTTCTGCACCAATGCTTTAGCCATGCATTGAATTGGAACACATGGAATTGTTCATCAGATTCAGATGTGGCCACAGTAGCACCTAGTACAAGGTTACCACCCGCTCTCTCTTTTGCTACTGTCCCCAGAGCACATACTGTAAGTCTAACTTCACCTGTTCTGTGCTTCACCTGCTCCGGTCATTCATACTCACATGCACAAATAGTTCTAGTATTCTCCCTCTCACGTCATTTCTGTCTTAAGAGATATTACATAACTTTTCCCAGTTAATCAGCTTGTGTTTATCAGTATCACATAACATTTCCCTACAGGTAATATTTGGGAGCCTGTTACCATAGCTATTTTTATGTTGGCTCACGCATGCACAGCCAACATATTGCAGTAGTAGCAGATTTGGAGGCACAGTCACTATTGGGCAAATGCAGGGCACGCATCAGTAGGTGCATCCCTCATTCCCTGATAAGCCTACATGCTGGTGCCACACCATGAATACATAATGTGGTGAGCATATCTAACGAATGGCCTGCTACAATGTGAGCAAAGCTCGTCATACGCAGCGGCACCTCCAGACATGGTTTCCCTGGTGAAAAAAAAATGTAACATGGTGGCATACTGCCTGCCATAATGATGACTTTGGGGGTGCCCTGTCCCCCTGTCGGCATGCCCTGATACAATGTATGTGCTGATGGGGGAGCACACTCCCCATCAGCATCATGCACCCCCCCCATTTGTTATGTGCCGAGGTGCTCAATCCCCTCAGTTCTTGCCCCCCACTTTTGTTGTAGGTGCCGACTGGGGTGCCAAATCCCCCGCCTGGCTACAGCATCCCCCAAAACATTTAGGCGGCATGCTGGGAGCCCACCCCAGCATGCCAAATCCCCTGAAAAAGAAAAACTGTCCTGCAATTTTTCTTTTTTTATACCCCTGTGAAAGAAGAAAATGGTCCCTCGCAGTCTCCCTGCCCCCTTCCACAACCAGAGCCCACCCTCTGTGCACCCTGCCTCCCCACACCCCACTCACCTCATAGTTACCTCCTGAGTCTGGCGTGATGATCCTCGGTGGACTGAGAACACGTCTGCATTCTTCAAAGCCAACCGCAAACTGAAGAAATGCCGTAAGCTGTATAATGGCATAAATAGGGTTTTCAACTTTGGTGCATATCTCAGCCATGTTTTGGAATTTTTGCACCAAATTTTCAACATAGAGGTTATTGGGCCCCCTCCTCATCAATTTAGTCACTGTCATGGTGTTATTCGGTCCCAAAAGATGATTTCTTGGTCACTGCACGGAATCACCTTTTGGGACCGAGTAATGAAATGACAGTGCCACTGTTCAAGAGGGTGTCTCTCAAAAAGCCTATGTTGTAAATTCGGTGAAAAAAAAAAATGGCTGTTTTACAAGCGTGCATTGTGCTGTTTCCACTCACACTTGTAACTTTGTGAATTTGTAATATTTTCACTCCAGAGTTGTAAACTTACCATTTTTCCACACCTCCTTATGAACAGTACAGCTGTCATTTTACATATCCTGGCCAAAATGTGTTTTCACACATCTGGCGCAGAACAGCAAGGTTGTTGTGCGAAATCAGTTTTTGGGACAGTTTGAGAAAATGATGGTGACATTGTTTATGAGCAGAGGTCCTAAAATGCCTATGTTGAAAAGTTGGTGACGAAAGTCCATAAAATTACTGTGTTATGAACATATGAAATTTTCCAGCAGATAAAGGCCTAGAGGTCTATCAAGTCTGCTTGAATGTGCAGCTAACACCCCTTATTCTGCAGCTGCCCTTCCCTTCCACCCTTCCCCTTCATTAACCCTCCCACTTGTCCTGCCCCATCCCCTTTTGAAGCAGTTCACTGTTCTACTGGATACCACTTCTGCAGGTAACGCATTCCACCCAGCCATCACCCTCTCTGTAAAAAAGTGTCTCCTCATCTCCTTCCCGAACGTTCCTCCCTCCAGTCTCATATCATGGCCCCTGGTGTCCCTCCCTTCCCTTACTTTGAACAGCCCCTCTGTACCTATCTTGTTTATTCCTTTCATACTTAAAGGTTTCAATCATGTCCCCAATCCTACCTCTCCTACAGTGAGTACATGTTCTACTTCCTCAGCCTCCTCTCGTATGATAAATCCTCCAATCCCTGATCATCTTTGTCGCCTCCTGCGCTGCACCTCCTCCAGTAACTTAATGTTTCACTTCAGATACGGGCGCCAGTACTGCATGCAGTACCCAGGTGTGGTCTAACTAATAACCTATACAGTGGCAGAATCACCGCCCTCCTCAAGGATATACCCTTGCATACAACCCAGCATTTTGTTGGCCTTTGCAGCTGTCTCCCACATTGTGCTGAGTTGTTCATTGACCCTGTAATGAGTGCCCCCAGATCCTTCTCCTCCTCTGTCTGGGCTAGCTGCATTCCCCCAGCTGGTAACTCCTCCTTGGGTTCTTCATCCCAAAATGCAGCACCTTGCGCTTTTTGGCATTAAACCCCAGTTGCCAGGTGTCTGACCAGGTTTCAAGCTTTGCCAGATCATCCTTCAACCCCTGCCATCCTCCTAGGTCATCCACCACCACTCCTACCTTGGTATCATCAGCAAACAGACTGATCTTGCTCTTGCTGTCCCATGATATGACTGCAATGAATGTCTCAAACAACACTGGTCCCAACACTGAGCCCTGTGGAACACCGCTCGTCACTACCCTTGGGTGAGAGAGCTCGCCACCCACCACCACCTTTTGTTGCCTTCCCTAAAGCCAGTTTCCTACCAATCTCACCAGCTTTGCACCAGCCCCTGTGCCTACTAACTTACTTCCTAGCCTTCCATGCAGCACCGAGTCGAATGCCTTACTGAAGTCCAGATACAGTAATCCACTGCATTGCCCCTGTCCAGTTGCCTAGTTACCCAGTCATAGAACTCCACCAGGTTGGTTTGGCCAGATATGCCCCATATGAAGCCATGCTGTCTGCTGTCCTGTAGTCCTTTGGCCTCTAGGAGGGCCACTAGCCTCCTTCAGGATAGTCTCCATTAGCTTACCCACAATGGATGAGAGGCTCACTGGTCTGTAGTTTCCTGGTTCATCCTTAGGGTCACTCTTGTGGAGTGGCACCATATGAGCCATCCTCTATTCCTGAGGTACACACCCCAAATGTAGTAAGGCATTAAATAGGTCTGCAAGATCCTGCAAGGACCTCTGCCAGCTCCTTTAGTACCCTGGGTGGATGCCATCTGGGCTTGGTGCCTTGTCCACCCTCACTGCCTTCAAACCATCCTGAACTCTGTCCTCCATGATCTCCCATCTGTCACCCCTTCCCCTGTTTCTGTCATTTCTCCCTCTTGGGCATCACCTCTCTTCTCTTTAGTAAATACTGAGCTGAAGAACTCATTTGAGTGCTTCTGTCTTATCGCACCCTGATCCACCCAACCCCTTCCTTCCTAATCCTTACTATGTGGTCCTTACAGCTCCTTTTCTCCTGATGTACCTAAGGAAGTCCTTCTCCTCTTCTTAATGCCTTGTGCCAGCCTGAGTTCCAGTAGATGCTTTGACTCTTACTGCCCTTGTCACCTCCTTCAATTCTGTCAAGTACTCCTCCTGTCCTCCCGCCCCTCCTGTTTTCTTGTACTTTTTCCTCCTTACTTTTTCCATGACCTCCTTGCTCAACCAGCTCGGTTTCTTAGCCCTAGCCTTCTTCTGTGGGCCTTGCAGCAGGTTTTGGTGCCTCCACTATCCCCAACTTTATGAGCTCCCACCTCTGATTAGTGTCCATACCAGACTGAATTCTGGCCATGTACCCTTTTACCACTTCCCCCATCCTCCCAAAGTCGGCTCTCCTGAGGTCCAGCACTCTTGTGCCATATGCCACTCCTTCCTAGCCCATATCCAATGTAAGCTATACTGAGTGGTAGTCACTCCCTGACAGCGGTTCCTCCACTGTAAGTTCTCTCACAGAGTCCCCATTTGTCAGCACACGGTCAAGGGTATTCCCTAACCTGGTTGGTTCACCGACCATTTACAGCAGGAAGCTGTCCTGGAAGGCATCCAGCAGTACCTGCTCCCTTCTGTTCCTGGTTGTTGGGGTACTCCAGTCCACTCCTGGCATGTTGAAGTCCCCCACAATCACCACACTACCCTTCTCACAGGTCCTCCTAATCTGTTCCACTAGTTCCCTGTCTAACTCCTCCATCTGAGATGGTGGCCTGTACACCACTCCCATTCTAACAATCCTATTCTTGGAATCCTGGATTTGCATCCAAAGTGACTCTGCATTACCCTCCTCCCTTCCTCCCTTACAGACTTTATTCCTTCCTTCCTTCATAGTGCCCCCCTTTCCCAGTCACCCTGTCCCCACGAAATAAACTGTACCCTGGTACAGACAGGTTCCAGTCATTGTATTGGGTGGCCCATGTTTCTATGATGGCTGCAATGTCCACCTCTCTATCTGCCATGAGCACCTGTAACTCTGCAGTTTTCCTCACAAGGCTCCTAGCATTAAGGGTAACCACCTTCCACCCTTCCCCCCCACATCCTGCCCTCCATTACTAGCATCACCAATAGTACTTGCCATTTGTCCTTTTTCACTGTTATGGGGGTAAGCTCATATGGTTTCCCACTCTGTGGTCTCTGCATATCTCTTGCCCAATTGCCACCCTCTGCTCCTAGTTTAAATTCCCAACTTCCTCTATGTACTCCTTCATCCTCTGTTTCAACACTTCTTTCCTCCTTACTCAAGTGCAGTCTGTCCTTGGCATAGAGACTACTGTCCTCCCAGGTCCCTCCCACCTTCACAACAGCCCATACCCTTAGCACAACACCAGGTTCTTAGCCATTCGTTAAACTCCTCTTTGCTCAGCTTTCTTGTTGTGCTTGCCTTGGGCACTGGAAGTATCTCTGAAAAGCGTCGATCTTCCTGCCCCTCACATAATTGTGCTAGTTCCTCAAACCTCCTCTGGACTATATCTACTGTCTTGTCAGCCAGGTCATTTGTCTCAAGATGTATAATTAAATGAAGCTTGTCCCTACCCTGTCAGCATATTTCAGAACAGATTGTCCCACCCTTTCCGCTGTCATTCCTAGCATGGCCTCCACCCAAATGCGACTATGCCTCTCCCTTGCTACCCCACCTGACTCTTCCTAGTATTGAGTCCCCAGCACTAAGATTCCACAACTCTTATTCCTGCTTGCTTCATATCATCCCTCTCATTTCCAGCTCCTCTTCTTCCTCCTGCACATTATTTCCCCCTGTTGCAATTCACCAAGCAGAACTTCCCCCCGCTCCAGTTTGGTCCAGGCATCTATCAGTTACTCCTCTATTTTCATAATTTCCCTCCTCCACCGTCTTCCTCTCTAGCAGTGCAAAACTATTTTCTGAAGACCCTTCATAAATGCCCGCTCCCTCTCTCTGCATAGTAACCTGTTCTCTCCTTTCCACTCCATGACTTTTTCCACTTCTTTGCCTCCCATCACAAGTCCCTATCTCCTCCTTCCATTTGTCGTTTGTCTCCTGACCTGGTTTCCCAAGCAATCGTTCTTCCTGGTCTGGGCCCCTTTGTCTCTGCTTCCCTTCTTCTGACCCTCTCCTCACCACTGTTGGCTTAAATCACCCTTCCTCATCTCCCTTCTTCCTTCCTCCAGTACTGGGCTAAACCCACCCCAATCTGCCTTGCCTGTCTTAGTTCCTCCTGCAGACCCTCAATCTCCTTTCTAGTTGCTCTATGTGGTTGCACATTAAACATCCTCCCACACTCCAGGCAATTTTAGTTAGTTAGTTAGTTAGTTTTTGTAGACCAGGTAAGTGCATTAGACAAATCCTGCCTATTTTCAGGCACGACCGGGGAGGGGATACAGATGAATGCCAACTGACCTTGAACCAGATAAAGTTGTTGGTGGTATTTTCAGTGAATGAGGAAATTGGCAGGATACCGGGAAATTCCACTACTCTTTCCATAAGTGCCATGGGATCTTTAACATCCACCTGAACTACCACCAATCCAGGCAGATGGGACCTCGGTTTAACGTCTCATCCAAAAGACGGCACCTCAGAAGTGCAGCTCCCCTCTCATGCTGCACTACAGTGTCAGTACTGGGATATTAACCCAAGTGCCAGATGTGGGAACTGAACCCACAGCCCTCTGATCTCCCAGCCTCAGAGACAAAAGTGCTACCTACTGAGCCACTGACACTGGCTCAGTAGGTAGCACATTAGAAAGATTGGTGCACCACAATTGTTGCAGCCTATCACCCTACCCATCGCTGTTGTTGCTCACCAGTGACTCCCCTCCCTTCCAGATGCAGGATACCAAACACTTCCCCAAGTCTCACCTCTCGCCTCTGTATTGGTGCAAACATTCTTTTCTTTATTTCCCTTACCCCCTTTGCTGTACACATTTAGATAGACTGAGCAACTGCTTTTTATATTCCTATCCTTCCTATCCACTCTCAAAAAGAGACTTTAAGTAGCTATTGCACAACCTTCTTCAAACTCCTACTCCTCCTTTCCCCAGAGCAATATCAATGCAAAGAAGTAACAATGAAAGCTCCTAGATTTGCAGTTACTTCCCTTCCACTGAGATATCAGTCACCTCTTCACTTGCTGCTGTTCCTTTCCTGGATGTTTGCTTCTGCTATGACAGGTGCATCCTTGCCCATTTACAGAAGTGATGTCAGAACCCCTGGTATAAAGGAAATAATGGACCAGGGGTGGGAGGTGAAGGGTTGGGGTGGGACCAGCCCAATTCTTCAGGTAGCTGAGGCTCCTGGTCAGTCCATTTGCACCCTTCCCTGTCTCTACACTAAACTTTGCAGCTAGTGAAGCCAGCAAAAATGAATCACAATTCTACTCAAAGCCCCCAAATAGGTTTGCTACCAAAGAAACATGACTGCAATTCAAACAGCTTCACCAACAACACATCAAAATAGGCTTGAAATTAGAAGATATAGGTCTCAATTCAAAGAAACAGCCCTAGTTAAATCACAGCAAATAAGTTTTAAATAAAAAGAAATAGGCCTGTACAAATGCAGCCTGCCACACAGTGAAACATCAAACAAATGAGCCCTCTTATGCAGTAGCTACCAAAACAATCGTGTTTTGCGTAGTTTCCATGAACCCTTGTAACTTTACAAATTTGCAATATTTTCATGCCAGATTTTCAACACTAGTATTTTTTCACACCTCCTTATCAACAGTACAGCTGTCATTTTTCACAGCCTGCCCAAAATGTGCTTCTGCACCTGTGGTGCACAATGGTGTGGTCGTTGGGGGAAATCAACTTTTGGGACAGATTAACAAAATCACAGCAGCACTGTTCATAAGGGGAGGTCCCAAAATGCTTATGTTGAAAATGTGCCTAAAAAACTCCCAAAAATAAAAGCCTATGTTGTAAATTTGGTGGAAAAAAAATGGCTGTTTTACAAGCATGCATTGTGCTGTTTCCACGACGCTTGTAACTTTGTGAATTTGTAATATTTTCACCCAGAGTTGTAAACTTGCCATTTTTCCACACCTCCTTGGGTAACGGGCATGTGTTGCACTGTTTCTATGCATGCTCATGACTTCACCAATTTTTCATATTTTCACTCCAGATTTTCAATGTTGCCATTTTTTTATGGCTGCTCATGAACAACACAGATGTCACATTTTTCACATCCTGTCCAACATGTGTTTTCATCCCTGTGTCACCAAATGGCATAGCCACTGTGCAAAACCACCTTTCAGTTAACAAACTGATAGTGCCACTTTTCATGAGGTGTGCTCACAAATAGCCCATGTTGAAAATTTGGAGTGAAAATACCAACACATGTCTATGGTGTTATGGTTTCCAATTGTAACATTCCACCCTGTAGAGACTGACAGGCATCAGGGGTGTGACTTGGGATCATCTGCTGTAATGTTCACGCCATTCCACCCCCAGCCCCACCCTGCAGTCAGTGACAGGCATCGTGGTGTGCTTTGCACTGTTCAGCCACAAAGTTCACCCCATTCTCTGATACTGCACCCACCTCAGCATATTTCCTTATGGAATGGGGTAAGTATAACACCCAAAGACCCCAAAGCATACCACACTTGTCACTGTCTACAGGGTAGGGTGAGGTACAATAGCTGACAATCTCGGTCTTTCCATGGTGGGGGTGGGGTTGGTGTCACTTCAATACTACACTGCCATTCCTATAATTCATCTCTAACTCTAGCACTACCAATGGCAATGCCAGCGAGACAACATTTGGCATTGACAAATGCTCATTTTCCTCCTATAGCTTGAGGCTTTTGAGGTTGTTGAAACTAGTAAAGTTTTCCAGGCCAGCTCTGCTCCCATTTGGCAGCCCAATATATCTAACCCCATAAATTACTTTCTGCTCAAGCTTTGGGAGTAAATTAATTCCCAAATACAGCAAATAAAAGCTAGTGCAGCTCGAAGCACTGGGGTGTTTTGCAACATCTCTCCCCCTTTTTGGACCATAGTCTGTTATTTGCACTTCTGCTTTTTTGCATTCTTTGTAACTATTTTCATAAGGAATGGAAACTTAAATTTCTGCTCCAGTGGGCTCCATGAGTGTGTTTCTACGTGTGGTTTTTCTTCCAATCTTTGTAGGGCAGGTGAAGACAAGATAGGTTCTTTTTAAATAACAACATATATTTTGTAACAGGACTGTGTTGTAAACTGGACTGCAAAGTCCAAATGGCATGACTTATCCTGTATAAAAGTAAAGTTTTATTTACCTACTAACCTAAAAAAAGACAAAGTATTAAGTCCTTTGCCTAACAATTATTACCACTCCTTTCCCTGAACCCACACCATCCAGAGTATACATTCCATCATCTCTGCACCATCATAGTACCCCATCACCCTCATTCCCCAGTTCTGGCAAAGTATTGGACGCAAAAGTGAAATTCCCATCCTCCCAGTTACTGTGGTAAACCCATTCTCACCCTCAAGCGACCCAGTCAGATCAAGGATACCTCCCATCACCATCTGGCACCAACCACCCTCCTCCCACCCCCACTCAGTCCCAAAAAAAGACTATAGTTGCTTGGTGGGCAACCAGCTCATCCCTCCCTGCTACATAAAGACATGTGTTATGGATTCACATAGTAAGCTCTGCAGGCTAACTATAACCTCCAGTGATATTTGTAGCCTCATCACTAAATTTGATTTGCTACAGGTATGGGTTTCACATTAATAACCTGATATACCTTCTGTAGTTGAAACCTGGCTTATACCAAGAGTTGTAGACATGGCCATCCAACTTCCTGGTTATACCCAATTTAGGTTAGATAGGCTAGGTAAGAGAGGATATGGGTGCAGTGTCTATGTAAAAGAGCATCTCCAGGAACAAATGCTTCCTCCAGTAACAACTACTTGCAACACCGAGCTGCTACTGCTAACAATTCTGCTTGGCACAAATGGCAAAGCTCTAACTCTGGTATCTGTCTATATCCCTCCTAAGGAACATGCCAGCAGCTTCAAAGTGATCCTGAACTACCTTGCTAATCTCCACCAAAGCAAAGAGACACCTTATCCTCCCTTAACATAGCACAATTGGTGGAATCCCCCACTCATGTTAACTACCAATCAGGGACAAGTATGTTAATTGACTGGCTTATTACTAACCGGCCAGAAAGAATAACCCACACAGCTGTCCCCCCTGATGCCATCAGTGACTATTCCCCAATCCTCTTCCTCTGGTCCAACAAGTCCACTAAGACACCAACAAAAACACTATATACTAGAATACTAAATGAAGGGAAACTGCATGCGCACAAAGCACACCTTAGCCACCAAAACTGAGGCTTCCTAGACACCGCAACTGATGTTGACGTAGTCCTTGAAAGCTTTGTCTGCAAATTCAGTGAGGCCTATGATATCGATGCCCCTTACTCTACACGTACACTTTGGGGTTCCTGCAACATCTGGATCTCTCCCTAACTTATTGTACAAATGATACTCAGAGGCAACATATGGTGCAAAGCAAAAAACATGGGTTCTCTAACTGATGTACAGAACTATAAATCAACATCAAACAAATGTACCTGGCAATATGTAAGGCAAAAGCGTAACACTTTAAAATGAGTTGACAAATTCTGGGGTAATAGATATAGATTCTAGGATAACATTAAGTCACTGTCTGGCAAATCAAATAAGACACCCCCCTACCATGCTAAATGTGGAGGGGACTCCAACACAGGACCTTAGTGTCATCGCCAACATGTTCAATAAGGCTTTCACTGACCTCAGTAGTGTTCTGCCACCAGACTTCCTCAAACCTCCGAATGATTGCAACCATTTACACAATATTATAACCCAGCCGGGGACAACCCCACCTTCTACCTAAAACTTATCACCCAAACAGAAGTCAAGAAGTACCTTTCACAAGTTCTTGCTAAATCATGATATAGTAGTGACACCCTTGGTGGCGCTCTCTCTTGGTATTATTCTTCCCTCCCTTACAAGAATCTTAAATCTATCATTAATATCTGGCAAATTCCCCCGGCTTTGGAAGGCTGCTGTGGTAACCCCTGTCTACAAAGGAGGGGATAGAACAATTCCAACAAATTATTGCCCTATCTCAATTCTACCACCACTATCAAAAGCCCTGGAATGTATTATCCCCGATCAAATCACTGACTACCTTGACAAGTATTGACTACAGTGCCAGAAACAACACAGATTCCACAAACAGCACAGTACTAGTGGAATTTATGGGGTTTATCCATGATGCACTTGACAAGGGGCTCTTGGTGGGGGAAACATTCATTGGCCTCATCAAGGCATTTAATACTGTAAACCATGAGCTACTTCTGCAGCACTTATCCCTCACAGGACTCACCCCTGAGTTGGTTTCTTGGTTTAGAAGCTACCTCAGTGGTAGAATCCAAAATGTCTCAATTATTGATGTTCTCTCAGAAACATGAAGTATAACTACATAGGTTCTCCAAGGGTCCCTCTTAGGACCACTGCTATTTAGTCTGTTTCTCAATCACCTTTCTTTAGCTATTCAAGACAATGTCCTACTTTATGCAGATGACATGGTACTATATTCCAGACACTCTGATCCCTTAGCTCTTGAAAATCAAATACAGACCAATTTCACTGCAATTGAAGACTAAGTCCTAAAATCTAAATGACTGCTAAACTACAAAAAAAACTAAACCATGGTCTTTGCCTCTACTCATAATTGACACAGGACCTACCAACTAAAAGTTCTCAACAGCCAAAACTCACCGCTTGAAATGGTACACAGCTTTAAATATCTAGGAGTAATATTAGACAGCTCCCTCTTATGCCCAGTGTATTGACCTCATAGCTGAATCTGCAAATGAAACTGAATCTGCTTCATAGAAGCAGACAGAGCCTAACAGATGAATCTCAAACATAGTGGTGACTAGCTCAGTGTTGTCAGTTATCGAGCACGCTAGTAGTCTATGGGGCCGCTAAAGAGTCTGCACCAAAAGAATAAACAACACCCTCAACAAGGCTTGTCAGTTGGTTCTTGGAGCTCACCACCTTATTCACATCTGTGATCTTTAAACACAATCAGGATGGCTCAACCCTGACTGCAGAATTCTGTACCAGATTTGCCTTCTTGCTAAGAAAGCTACATTTGGACTAACTCCCCCTGGAGTGCTAAATCTCTTCAGTATGGCAAACAAAATGAGATGCACTAGGAGATCAAACCATCAAACTCTAAAAGTCCGGTTCCATAGGACCATAAAGGCCAACATTCATTTGAGTACTGAGCACCTCTCTGGCTCAACTCACTCAATGACGATATACTGAATGATACTAAACTTGGGTCTTTCAAATTGAAACTATGTGCTCTTTTAGCATCTAGCAGCAGTTGTGATTGTGGAACCTAATCCCTATCATCCTCTACTTTGCTTGTTGATCTACTAGCCCTTTCATCTCTACTCCTTTTTCACTGAATATGTCCCTCTTCCCCCCAACAATCATTCCAACAATATAACCCCCTTGCCTTTTCTCTATACAAGTGAGCTACCTTTTCTAGTCTCACCTGTTACTAGGTTCCCCCTACCAAATGACTTTCAAACACAACCACTTCTATATTATCCCTCACAATGACCTCTCCCCAGTCTCCAGGTCTTCTTCCACTCCTGACCTTGTTCATTTCCATCCTCCTCCTTAAGTCCATGTCTACTATTTGACATATCTCTCTCTTTACTACCCCTTATTGGTTACCCTCACTATCTCCTTTGTCTCCACTTTCTAGCTCACCTAAGTCCACCACTATATAATGTTTTCTTTCTCTTAATTTATTTGCTATTTTGGGGCTATGGTCCTAATCGTTAGTAGTTTACGTTTCTGTTCTTTGATGACAAGAACTGTTTTCTAACATGTTTGCTACAAATTACTGTTAAAACGTTTATCTAATTCAATGTTTCCTACATTTTCTGTGTATGAAATTTTCCCCTCATTTTATTGCATTTTACAATGATGTTGGTCTCTTTTATGTTTTGACGTGGAACCTCTGTAAATGAGTCTATGGCTCAAAGGTCTTGTAATCTGAGATTTAATAGATAAATAAACATGGCCAGAAGTCATCTAACTACTAGAACAGGGAGTGCCTCTATAGTGGATACAGTCGCCTGACAGACAATCAGTTTATCCCTTCCTCCACCATGGTCAGAAGTCATTTAATTAATGGAACAGAGTGCCGGTCCATTAATCACCTGATTGTCTCTAGCTGAACCACTAGATTATGGCAGTACACTATTGTAACCCCTAGGTGGCACTATCTCAAGGGCTACTACCCCGCCTGCTTAACTACTAACAGGTTGAGGGCCTAGGTCCAATGGCAGGTGCCTCCACCCAGAGGTCAGGGTTTGCAGTAGTTAAACTAACTTGGTCACAGCCCTCTGGGACACTGTAATCCCCTTCTTCCCACTAGTGGCCCACACAATGCATTAGGAATATCTTCACAATGTACACTTACCCCCAGGACTGGCTCCATCGACTGGACCCCGGACCCCTGCAAAACAAGATGATACAGTGCAAAACCACAGTACAATACTTCAACATAAACTAATACCTCAGCCAGTGTAACTTTGCTGAAACCAACAGACCTGATTTATTTAAGAAGCTGTAACAAGGAAGGGGAAATCAAGTTAATTAGGTTAAACACATTAATAATCACAGTACTGTGTATATTCAGAGTCCCGAATTGTCACTTTCACTGGGTACCCAGGATGGGGTGGGAGGAGGCTAGCCAGGATCGGTTGCAGCTGGTTGGGGCCCTGTGATGGAAAAACACTGGCACAATAACCAAATTGTAATCCAGAGCCAGTTGGCTCAGTTCATGAAGAAATGAAAAAAAAAAACAACAATTAGATGACACACTTGCAATTCGATAAACAGATGGCAGGGACCTACCCTGCTTTGTACTCACAAACTCAATGCAAGGAACTGGACAGAAGGCAGATTGTCCTGGATTGCCAGGAGGAGCAGACCATGTGGACAAGGTCCTTGTGACTGGACCCCACTGCAGTTTAGAGCAAATAGATGTAGTCTGGATTAAGCTGGGGTTCACTTGCAGCTTCATGCACTCTATTCACTGTGCAGGGGATTTGAAACGTGATTCCCCACAAGCACTACACACATTTATATGTAAAAGGAAAGTACTATACCAGGCAGACTGCTTCTCTATCCCGATCGCAATTACTGCACAATACCTGGGAGAACACACAGCAGATTCAGTTCCTGACAGACCGAGCGCGATTCAACAATTTCTCCAGTCTTCTACAGGGTAAGCCTGGTTTCTACTCTTCAGAGCTCCTTGATTCTCTTCACAGGTCGGTTTCAGTCTGAACAGGTGCTTGCACAAACTGCAGACCGAAACTTAGGGCCTTACATGAAATTGCCACGCTAAACTACACAATCAAGAAGCACACAGCTCCTGTCTCTTCACAGCCCAAACTGATCTGATCTTTCCAGTAGACAGAGCCAGGCATTTCCTTTGAGTTCCTCCCAGTTCAGTTGGCTGGTTTGACTGTCACTCACAGTAAACTCCTCCTGTTGGTAGAAAAAGGCTCGAAGTCCAAACTATAATTCCCAGAAGCATTGGCCATACAGTACATAGGTGACTGACTCCACAATAAGAGTCCAAGTTCTGATTTGCCAGCAGCAGGCTCCATTTCAAAGGTCCCCCCACACTGATTGGTCCAGTTCAGCAATTCAAAACTGGAATGGGGGACTAGGCAAACACAGTTCTGACTGCAACGAAAAGCAGGTTAGACAAACTGTATTTTTGTTATTACTCTAATGATGTCTGGCAGACAGTTACATCTTTGAAAAGTGCTCAATCTGCCCACTTAGTGACGGCAGAAACAGAGTGATTTGGTAGCAGCTCGAGTGGGACTCAAGCAGGGAAACACACAGATCCCCATCCAAATTAATTATGTCTGCAGGCAGACAGTTCTTAAAGAGACAGTACCAGAGGCTCTAAAAGCACTCACAGATAAACAGCTTAGACGCCGAACACCATCCAGGCTTGGAGCATTCAAGCAAGCTCCTGGAAGACTTTCTGGAACCTCTATTTGCAGGGGGGTTACACTATGGAAGTAGCAACCTTCACTCAACATACAATCAATGCCTTATAAGTTGTACACTGTATCTAGCACCATTTATAGCTGTAATAAAATCGCTTGTCATCAGAAGTTTCACCTTAACTGGATATCATTGTAAATGAGCTCTGCTCAATGGAGTTTATCCTAAATAGAAGTGAACTGAACTGAAATGGTAAATCCCAGATGTACCAGACCAGCTCTTCTCTGGGGACCTGACCATGGAGCTAGCCTCTTGTAGGACCCTGACCTAAGGCACCCTTAATTTTACTTCAAGCCCGTATTAGTTAAAGACATCCTCAAGTATATTAGAAAAGTCCTTGGCAAAACCAGAGTGTTAGGGACGCGCTTGACATGCAGCTACTTGCCTTGGCTCTGGAGGAGCCTCTCCCATCTCCAGAATCTTCAACTTCTCACTAAGGTACACCTTGTTCCCAGAGTAGTGGAACTCCACACAGGTCACATCAGTATTCAACAATGGCGACATTTCCAACATAGCCATTTACAGACCCATCTCAGTTCTGCATCCACTGTCTAATGCCCTGGAGAGAATTGTGTCAGATCAGCTAGTCACATACCTAGCAAAATATGAATTGCAATGTTCCCAGCAGTATGGTTTTAGGAAGCTCCACAGCACCAATACAGCACTGACAGAATACACCAACTACATTCCCAAGGCCCTTGATACTGGTAATGTGGTGGGAGCCATTTACATGGACCTAAAAAGGCCTTTGATTTGGTCAAACATAACCTCCTATTCAGTAAGTTCCTTGGGTTTGGACGGTCTAGGGACTCAGTGGCCTGTTTTCAAAGTCACCTATCTGAGTGCACAGAGGGGGTGAAAACTGATGACTCCCTGTCTGACACCCATAAAGTATCTGCTGGTGTGCCACAGGGCTCTATTCTGGGCCCTTGCCTTTTTGGCTTTTTTATAAACCAGTTACCAGATGCCCATCAGTCAACTCATGTTCTCCTGTGTGCAGATAATGCTATCATCTGTGCTAGAAATACCAGCTGTAGCAATCTCACCTCTAATCTCCAGGGAAACTTTGAGACCTTAGAAAAATGGTTCTCTAGTAATAAACTAGTCTAGGGACTTAGTGGCCTGTTTTCAAAGTCACCTATCTGAGCCCACAGAGGGGGTGAAAACTGATGACTCCCTGGCTGACACCCATAAAGTATCTGCTGGTGTGCCACAGGGCTCTATTCTGGGCCCTTGCCTTTTTGGCTTTTTTATAAACCAGTTACCAGATGCCAATCAGTCAACTCATGTTCTCCTGTGTGCAGATAATGCTATCATCTGTGCTAGAAATACCAGCTGTAGCAATCTCACCTCTAATATCCAGGGAAACTTTGAGACCTTAGAAAAATGGTTCTCTAGTAATAAACTAGTCCTCAGCTACAAAAAAAAAACATGCTTATCACCAGTACTCAGATGAAGAGATAGACCTCCTCCTTATCATCCTCAAAAACAAAGGTTAAGTGCTGGAACAGTTAGAGACATTAAAATATCTCAGGATAGTTCTGGACACAATATATCCTTCACTCCCCATGAGGATAATCTGGTGTCCTCAGTAATACAAGGCTGGGTGCCCTATTCAGAAATCGGAACAGCCTTCCTACAGATGTCAGGTGGCTGATTGTGTCCAGCTCTATCATGTCTCTAGTGGAGTATGGACTACCTGTAAATCAATATTAAACAGTGCCAAGGGGCAAGGGTGCCGGAAGATGGTAAAAGCTGAGGGGGCTGAGAATCAAAAGGGTACTTATAATGGAACAAAGGGCACTTTTTCTACTAGTTCTTGCCATACAGAAATAAAAAGTGGAGGGGCTACCGTCCCTTCCACCCCGGTTCCGGCACCTATGCAAGGGGGTATGCAATAAAGCTTGCTGCTTTATGTTAGTGGTTGACAAAAGCACCATCTGTACCCTTTACTCACTAACTAGAGTAGAATAAAGTTTCAAACTTGTCTACTAGCCAAGAAAGCACGGGCATGCCTAACAAACCCTATGCCAAAATAAAATATTTCCACCTAGTGTCTAACCACTATAGCATGAGGAGCATGGCCAGAAATGCAGTTGAACTATCTTTACACATAACTCAGCTGGGTAAGCTTTCCTTTAGGGCTGCAGGCTGGTGAAATGAACTGCCGAACCATGCTGAACCTCTCCAGGTTTGTCCAGTTCAAAAATCTTGCAGGCTGCACTAGCAGTTCAGTGCAATAGCAGTGAGTAATTGAACTAGTCATAATAATCACATATGTGTTCTACTGTTTCTTTAGCAACCTGCTGCTGGAACCTGTTCTTGTTCACTCAGTATTGCAGTTACACAACTTTGATGTATCTTGATTGTTTAGACAAACTTTCCTCTGGAATGTCCTAATTATGTCCTGTCTCTGTCTTAATTGTAACAACTGCTGTAATTCTATTGTAGCATATGCTGTAATATTTGTAATACTAATGTGAAACTTTTGTAAAATATTATTTGTGCTCAAATGTGTCATCTGAATCTTCAAATAAATTAAATACATACATACATACATGTACATGGGCAACAGTGCCACCAGAAATTTTTTTTGCTAAAACATGTGGTACCGCTTTTCACCGCTAAATGTCAGCAGCACTCCTTGAAAAAGAGACTTGCCTACCCAAAAACTGTACCATCAGACCAGGCCATATATGGGACAGTGACACTCTTTTTAATGTCCCCACTGGAATGCTTTCCCTTGTTACTGCCCGTAGCAGAATGCCTCCACACCCCCCATGTAGTGATTGCCTCAAACTATTAAAAGGTACTTTAACATTCTTTCTTTTTTTACTGTAGAAAAGCTAATTGGGGCCTAAGTACTGGCGAGAGGAGTACGCTAAAGTGCAGATTTAATATAAGCAAATGGATGGCCTTCACTTGACAGCTTCAGCCAGATAAGTAGGCATTTCAGAAAGAATACCACTATAACAATTGTATTGCAGGAAGCTTTGTGGCTTTAGGTATTTCTTCCTTCAGTTTGTTGTCATCACAGCAATCTGGAAAAATTAAACAGTATATTTCTGAAAAAAAAACTGATTTACTTTATCTTAGATATATTTGGATGTAATCAGTAACTGGTTAAGTTGCTACAACAACAGCAAATAAACAGGGTTATTCAATGGGCTAGGAAAGTCCTGTAACCAGTAATCTCATTGGCTGAAACACATCACATGAGCTTTGATTATTCTCTGAGGAATGCACTACTGGAACTGCTATATACTGCACCTATATAAATGGTACAAAAACACTGGTTTCTGGTCCAGAGCCAGTCACATGACATTGAAGACTTTTAGCTATTTTTCACCATGCCCACCCCAACTCAGCCAAAGCCAGAGTCAGTTCCTTCTTCTTACTTGCCAGTGTTCCTATTCCCTGCTCTGCTTCATTTTCTGCAATATAATTTTCACCTTTTGAACCTGTATTTATAAACCTGCCGCCAACTCTAATATGATACAGAGCAAGAGAGTTGGTGCCTGGCTTCAACATTTTAGAAATGGCGGAGTGTGATTGAAGGTTGTCTTTTAACTCTTGTGCTTTGCTGTTTTAGAGGCAGGCAGCTTTATGAAGTGGAAGTTGCTTTGATTTTTCTGGGGAACTGCCTTTGTACTCTCCCTCTCTCACTCTGGACACTTCCCAGCATTACATCCACAGGTAGATTGCTCCAAAGAGTGGAGCTGCGAAGTTCCCAGCTGCTTCACCAGCCAACGTACGTGTTGCAGCTAGCATTAGCACCAAAGCTGAAAGGCTGCAAATACTATACATTTTTATTTATTTGAAAGTATCAGAATTACAAAGCTTTGAGTCAGAGACTCATTTCCCGGGAGAGGGGGATACAGGTGAATGCCAACTGACCTTGAATCAGATGAAACTGTTGGCAGTATTTTTACTGAAATGAGAGAAATTTGGCCAGGACACTAGGGAAAATTCCCCTACTCTTTTCCATAAGTGCCATGGGATCTTTAACATCCACCTGAACTACCACCAATCCAGGCAGATGGGACCTCAGTTTAACGTCTCATCCGAAATACAGCACCTCAGAAGTGCAGCACCCCTCTCATGCTGCACTACAGTGTCAGTACTGGGATATTAACCTAAGTGCCAGATGTGGGAACCAAACCCACAGCCCTCTGATCTCCCGGCCTCAGAGGTGAGTGTGCTACCTACTGAGCCACTGACACTCTATATTGGGCAAGTGGAAACAGCAATCTGCCCACTAAAAGTGAATGCCCGTATAAAGCATGGGTGCTATAAGTGGCGGGGACTGTATTAACAGTTTGAATGGTTTTCAATAACCTGCCTGTCTAGCTGCTATCACAAAAGTTGTTAACATTTAAAAATGGTGAGATATCTTCTCACCAAACTATTCAAAGGCACAACATTGGCGCAGACTGCACCATCCCTGAAAATTTCAGAAAATAAATTACTTTCCTCTGGGCTGCAGATGAGAGCAAAAAAATTCCATGTTAAATATAATGAAAAAAGCGCCTGTTTTACAATTTTTTACCACTCCATATTTCAAAAACCATACAGGATGCTGTTCCGAAACTTTCCATGTTTTGAGATACTGGCAGAATGACTACGCATGCCAACGTTTGAACTATTTCATCAAAGAATGCCAAAGCTATTAAGGTGCAAAAATGTTAATTTAACATTAAGTGGTGGTGCAATCCTAACTATAGGGGCACAGTATCACCCCTAATATATATATATATATATATCTATGGATATGCAGGGTTCAGTGTAGATTATGCATTGTTAGTGTTTCCAGTGACCCTCAAGTAAATTCCTCATGAGTGCCAAAGGCACGAGGAGAGTTATGAGAGGTCACTGAAACTGTACAAAATAATGCATCATCACACACTAAACCACTGTATATTCCATTTATGCAACAGGTTTAGACATTGTGTGAACGTTTTGATTTTGGTAAATGTAAATAGTTTGTCAAAAAGGGAAAAGAAAATTGAATGTTATGCTGTTTTTTGCTAATTATAAAAAAAATGGTATCTACAAATGAAATAGCACTCATTTTGTAGATAAATTTGTGCTGAATATTTTTCATGCTCACAGTACCATGCTATTATTTTTTTTGTTTTAAATTTATTCACATTTGTTTGTCAAAAAAGTGAACAAAAAATTTAATTTTCTTCTGTTTTCTTGCTAATTATAAAAAGTATATAAGGTATCTATAAATTAAACACCACTCATTTTGTAGATAATTTTGTGCTGAACAATTTCCGTGCTCACAGTACCATGGTATCTTTTTTCATTTGAAAGTTATTCCCATTTGAATATGATTAGTACTGCTTCTGATGCCAAACATTCTAAATGAATTCTGAAGAGATTTGTGACATACTGTAGTAACTGTGTGGATAAATGGATACTGTGGTGATAAATAATAGATTTGCAATGGAAGCAAGTGTAATATATAGGATAATGGCTGGGGATCGGGTGATAACCACGCTGTAATCGCCTCGAGTGGTTGCTAGGGCAACATGGTAAACCTTGAGAGCGCAGCTCGAGAGGTTTACTGTAGCCCTAGCAACCACGAGAGGTGATTTCAGCTGGTTGTCACCCAATCCCCAGCCATCATCTTTTATAGTGTATGGTCAAAAACACTGTTTGCATTCTATGTGTGAGAATTATGGAACTCTGGTGCATTCTTTTTTATTATGCCACTGTTTGGAGGTTCCGAAGTGTGGTTAACAACTTTTAAAATTCTAAACAGTGCATAACAAAGCTGTGTGGCTGCTGATTATGGTGGTTAATAGGCACTTACCATACATTATAAATGATTTATCTGCACAACAGCAGTTTGACCTCGGGTAACCTCACGAGTGGCGTAAGCCATGAGTGAGGTGTCTGAGGTCAAATGGCTTGAGTGCACATAAATAATTTATTACATGAGTTTTCTATTGCATATTCCATTTATGCAATTCTTTCATTTTTGCTTTTGTAGGTGGTATTTGTTAGTCAAAAAACTGAATAAAAATTGAATTTTCTGCCATTTTTTTCTGATTATAGAAAATCTTAAAAGAATCTAGAAATGAAACACCTCTCATTTTGCAGATATTTTTATGCTGAACAACTTTTGTGCTCAAAGTACCATACTATAATTTTTTGTTTTCAAGTTATTTGCATTTGTTTGATGAAAAGTGCATAAAATGGATTTCTGCTATTTTCACTAATTCTGAAAAACTAAAAGTATCTATAAATGAAACACCACTCATTTTGTAGATGTGTCTGTGCTGAATAAACTTTATGCTCATAGTAGTACCATGCTATCATTTTTTATTTTAAAGTTATTTACATTTGTTTGCGGACAAAATGAAAGAAAATATGAATGTTCTGCTGTGTTTTTGCTAATTATCAAAAAATCTAAAAGGTATCAATAAATAAAACACCTTTCATTTTGTAGATGTTTCCGTGTTGAACAACTTTTGTGCTCTAAGTACCATGCTATAATTTTTCATTTTAAAGTTATTCATATTTGAATATGGTTACTACTGCTACTGAGGCCGAACATTCTAAATGACATAAGCACTGTATAGATAAATGGCTGATGACATAAGCACTCTGTGTGGATAAACAGCTGATGATATAGCACTGTATACATAAATAACATTTATGTACACAGTTACTCAGATAAATGGATTTATCATACTCTGTTTATTTTCACCCCATTGCATAAATAAGTTTATCACCATAGTATTTATTTATTTATTGAATTTTGATGACCGGGTAGGCCCGCTAGGCCCCGGAGGTCCCTTTTTCAGGGGCGACCTGGAAGTAACAATTATTACAGGTAACAGATCAGTACACTCAGATAATTATCATATTATATGCCAGAAAAGACTTCATAGGTTTACAGACAGTAAAGTTGTGGAAGACATACAGGCAGTTCGGACATAATAGTTACACATCGAGAAACATTTTACATAGTAGTTACAAGTTTAGATTAAGTGTGCACAAAGGTTAGGAGGCAATTGGCTAGGGTCATATGGTTCCTTCCTTATGGGCATATAGGGAAGGGACATGCAGACACGTAAGTGCTCCCCATCCTTGAGGCAGGTGCGTTGACCTACCAGGATGGCATTAAATGGTCAGGTCCTGTAACATAGGCATATGCTCCTATTGAGCAAGTGAGCCTTAAGCTTTGTTCGAAGCAGGTGATAGACTATGCTTCCCACACCTCCAGGGAGAGGTTATTCCAGTTGGAAGGGGCAGCATATGCGAAGGACACGGACCCGGCTTTTGTCCTTGCCTTAGGGACCACGAGAAGGGTTTGGCCTGAGATTCATAGATTCCTTGGGCTAAGTTTTACCCTAATGAGACCATTGAGGCTAGGAAGAGGTGTGGGACCCATTAGCTTAAAAGTAAGGCAGAGGGTTGGATAGATGAGGCAAGCTTCCAGATAAATGGTTTTATTCTACAGTTTTTATCATGACCCATGTTGCATATTAATATATATATCTTACCAAAACATTTGACTTGGTCAACCATAATCTCCTACTTAAACTCCTTGGCCTAGGTTTGTCACAGAACATACAGTAGATGACTGGTTCCACAGCTGTCTCATCAATCATACCCAGCAGGTGAAGATTTATAAATCTTCGTCCAGCATTAGGAAGTAGCTGTTGGTGTCCCCAGGGCTCCACACTGGGCCCATTCCTTTGGCCTCTTCATAAATCAGCTGCCCAATGCTTGTTAGACAACAATGCATTCCTTATGCCAATGATATTGTCATCTATTCCAAAAGCCAGATCTTGACAACCTTACCTCTGCTCTCCAGAGTAACTTTAGGTCACTTGAAAGTTGGTTCTCCAAAAACATTGGCTCTCAATTACATAAAAGCAGACCATCCTCTTCTAGCTTCCCAGAAGAAGAAAGTCCCATCTTTATCATCCAAAATAACCAAGGTCAAAACCTGAACAGGTGGAGACCTTCAAATACCTTGGTGTAGCTGCATGACACCCTATGCTTTGCACTCTGTGTTGATAGTCTGGTGATCATAGGTAACAGAGGACTGAGTGTCCTGTACCATAATAGGAACAATTTCACTGGGGATGCTTGATGCCTTATTGTGGTGAGCTCCATTCTATTACTTATAGATTTCAATGAAGCTGCCTGTGACACAGAACTAAATGAAATAAAGCTGATCTATGATAAGGTATGCTGCTTTATAAAATGAGTAAGGAAAATCCTGTATTTTGATTGAGTTACACACATGCATTAGATGTGTCTAATGCATGGCTAGCAACAAGTTCAGGTAACCACAGCCACATTTAAAGAGCCACTGACACCAAAAGCACTACATTGCAGAATCCAAATAAGTATATTCCCAGTAAATCTCATACTAAAACTAGATTTTACGTTGCTTGGTTTAAAGTTATTAGCCATTTTGTAACTTTGATTGCACTACCTGTGCCATAAATGCAGGTGTCAGTAAAGAGCTGCTGATGATATCACTGTAGGGAGCTCAAAGTCTAGTAATGACTGTCAGCAAGCTTATAAGACCCATTTCTCCAAGGCTGTAAAGATCATGTGCAATGGTTGCACAAGTCAAACAGAAAGCACCAGTCAGTAAACATTTCTATAAATACTATATAAGTTCCAGGTTTTGTAACAAAGTTGCAAAATTGTATTATTTAATGCTGTTTTTGTGTGGTCCGTTTCACCAGGGTTGCCGGATACTAAGTCAGCATGCCTCCAGACTGCTGAAGCCAGTTAGAGTGCTACTAATTTTACTGCTGTTTATCATTGTCTGCTTTGCAATATGTTTTAATAGGGCCTTTATATGTGTTAAGTCCTACTAGGGTGGAAGTGTTAGTTCTGGTAAAATGATCATTGTAATTTAGAGTAGAACATAGATTAGTCTGCCCCACCCCCATTAACAAGGAGATGGGAAAATTATTTTAAATTGCCATTCTTAGAAGTTGCTGCAATTGACTGATAGGTGTGAACAAGCTCATCCTTTCATCAGAAACTTATTCAGTCTGCAAACCTCACAGTGTGCTATGATCCAGCATTCAGCAAAAGGAACACAATAAAAAGGCATCCAGGCACAATATTGTCAGTTTTGTTACAAAGCCTGAAACACAAATTTTTAAAGCAATGTCTACTAACTCATATTGCCTGCTTTACTTATGAAAACCATTGCACGTGATCTTTACTGCTTTAGAGAAACAGGTCCTATGAGCTTTCTGACATGGAATAATAAACTGTAAGGTCCCTAGATGACATCAGCAGCAGCTCTTCACTGGAACAGGCTTTCTTTGAACAGATAGTGAAATCAGGGTTACAAAATGGCTAATAACTTTAAATGAAGTAACACAGAAATCTTCGTTTGGTATGAGATTTACTGTGGATATGCTTATTCTAATTCTGCAATGTACAGTAGCACTTTTGGCCAGATGGCGTCAGCAGCTCTTTAAAAAAATAAGTATTAAGAAGCCAAATGGAATGTTCATTTTAAAATTGGTGCCATTTTATTCTCCGCTAACCACAAACTTCCTCAAACCAGTAATCAGCAAAGCACTAGCTGCATATTAGCAGCCTTTTTATTACATAAATAAAGATATTACTGTTTTTGTGCCTTCTTGTTTTTTCCTGCCCCCATACCCAAGGGCTCCACAGATTGTGGGCAGGTACTGCGCTCCTCTCCAAAAACCCATCCAACTCGGGCGGTGCTATGTAATGCCAGGTCTATTAGGAACAAGACTGCTATTATTGCAGACCTTGTTGCAACATCTGACCTGGCATGTATCACTGAGACCTGGCTGGATGAGAATACAGGTCCTATTTTAGACTCTGCTGCTCCGGCTGGGTTCTCGGTGATTCGCCGCCTGAGATTGGATCGTGGGGCGGGGGAGTGGCCATCTTTTTTAGATCAGATCTGAGTCTTGTGGAGGTGCCAGTGGGTAACACCAGATCTTTTGAGTATATCCTGGCAGCAGGTGTAGAGTTTAGGATTCTCCTCATCTACCATCCACCCGGCGATGGTGGAGAATTCCTGAAGGAGTTCACGGACTTCATCGTTGACATGGCATTGGAGTTGTCCAGATGGTTAATACTGGGTGACTTCAATGCCTGGATCGACAATGAACTCTCACACTTTGGAAAGAACTTCCTCCAACTTATGTCTATGTTGGGCCTGTCACAGGTAGTTACCTCTGCTACCCATATAGGGGGACACTCTTTGGACCTGGTGTTCCTACTGGATTTGGATGTTACGCATCTGGGGGTGGAACCAAATGTGTGGACAGACCATCACACCATAAGATTCAGTTTTGGGGCACCCCCTAATAGGCCTGCTTCACGGAAATGGTCCAGTATCGCCTTTTAAGGGGAGTAAACCCAGAAGGCCTATTAGCGGTACTGGACCTATCGGGTGTTTTGGGTGAGAGCATGAGTCCAGGGGACTTTGTTCTTGCCTATAATAAGGCAGTGAGCAGGGCCTTGGACCAAATTGCTCCTGTTCGTGTTCGCCCACTCACTCAGCACCCAAAGACTCCATGGTTTGATGAGTCTTTGAAGGAACCGAGGAGAGTGGGGCGAAGGCTAGAGAGGGCCTGGCAGAAATCTTGCTTGGATGCTGACAAACTTGGATTGATGGATCATTATGTTATCTATCAATCGGCAATAACCCGTAAGAAGGCAGAATTCCTGTCCAGGGAGATTACTGCTGCGCAGAACTGACCAGCTCACTCTTTCAGACTGTTGACAGACTGTGCAATCCACTTTGTCTACAGTCTGGAAGAGATTTTTCACAAATAAAGTGTGATAAGCTTGCTCGGTTTTTCGCTGATAAGATTGCCAGCATTAGGTCAGATATCGGCCAGGCTCACTCTTCAAGGGTTTGCAGTGATCGGCAGGGGGAAACAAACACCTGTATCATCTGGTTTGACTTTGGTAAGCTGGAATTCATGGATATTGTGAGGATTGTCCAGACTGTATGTCCAACCAGCTGTAGTTTGGATCCGGGCCCTACGCCTCTATTATTAAGTTGCGTAGATACTATCTGTCCGACCATTGCTGAAATTGTTTGGAAATCTCTGGAGCAGGGGATCTTTCCTGATCCCCTAAAGGAGGCAGTCATTCGACCACTCCTAAAAAAACCTTCATTGAACCCGAACTGCCCAGCTAACTACAGACCTGTCTCTAACCTGCCCTTTCTGGGCAAGGTTATTGAAAAGGTGGTTGCACTGCAACTGGATGACCATATTACAAATCGCAATGTCTATGATACTCTTCAATCAGGATTTGGGAAAATACATAGTACTGAGACTGCCCTTGTCCGGGTTCTAAATGATCTCCTGATAGCGAGAGATCAAAAGGCTTGTACTATTCTAGTCCTGTGATAAGTTGGGAGAAATGGTGGTGGGGAACCAGATAATCAGATGGATAGGCAATTGGTTCCAGGACCAGGACCCAGAGGGTCGAAGTTGGTGGGATAGTCTCATCCCCAAGCGAAGGTCATTAGTGGGATCCCACAGGGATCAGTCCTGGGCCCTCCTGTTCAACGCTCTATGTCTCTGACATAAGGACAGGTATCAGGGAGTGAGATGAGTCTCTATGGATGACTCAAAACTGGGGGTGGTGGTGGATGGGGAGGAGGGAGGGTGGCCCCACAGGGGACCTGGAAGCTCTGGAAAGATGGTCTAGAAAGTGGAAGCTGAGGTTCACGAGGAAATGTAAAAGTACTGCACCTAGCCAGAAACCGGGGCCAAGTGTGTCCTGGGGAAATGCTATGTCTCAATGGCTGAGAGGGACCTGGGGGTGGTGGTGGATGTCAAGATGAACACCGGGAGACTTGTAGAGAGGGCAGCAGCCAAGGCCAACAGGATGCTGGGATGCATCGCTTAGGGGATCACCTCCAGAAGGAGGGAAGTGATTCCTCTGTATAACTGCTTGGTGAGGCCACACCTGGCATCATGTGCAGTTTTGGATGCCACTTAAAGAGGGACATTAAATTCCTGGAGAGGGTCCGAGGAGGCAACCAAAATAATTTGGGGCTTGGGGGGGACAGGACCTATGAGGGAGAGGCCTCAAGAGCTGTAAATATGTACACATTGGAAGAGAGAAGGACCAGGGGGACATGATAGAGGTCTTCAGGTACATGAAGGGGGTAAATAGGGAGGAACAGTCAGGGTGCTTCGAAGGAAGCAGGAGGGGGCCACTAGAGGGCATGGGTGGAAGCTGGAGGGGGGCAGATTCAGGGGAGAAAGGAGGAGGTGCTACTTCACTGAGAGGGTGGTGGAGCCATGGAATGCACTGCCTAGGGGGCTGGTGGAGGCAGAGATGGTGGAGGGGTTCAAGAGGGGTGGGACAGGTACAGGGAAGGTTCCTGGAAGCAAAATCCAATGCAGCGAAAGCATATCCGGAACTGGGAAGGGAGAAGCCAGAGAAGGCGAGGGGGGCAGCAAGGTCAGCTCCCAGGGTGGGGGCTGACCAAATGAGCAGATACGAAAGACCATTAGGCCTATTCTGCTGGCATTTTAGTATGTTAGTATGTTAGTATGAAATCCTGTAAAGTCCTCTAACAGACATGCCTCTGGAGTAAAGTATTCTTGTAAGCCAAGTAGGGGGTCTACCACATTTTAATGAGATTCCATAATGGAGAGATGTTAGAACATTCCCAAAATAAGTGGAACAAGTACCCATACCTCTCATTACACCACTTACATATAGGGTTTTGGACCTTCCCATTTTATGCATTTTGTAAGTGGTCAGATACATATCATTCAGGATTTGCAATTTCATTAGTCGTAATCTGTCCTGCATAATAAATTTATGACAAGTTTCCCAGATTTTGGGCCATCTAGAGGAGGAGTTAGGGTATAAGGTGTTCCAATAGTTGGGAATGCCATCCACTTTGGGAAAAACTAGTTGTAAAGGATGGTATACAATAAGGAGACGGCATGTGGGGCTAAGGCCAGGAGTCTACCTGCAGGAATCCATTCACTGGAAATATCCAGGGTGACTTTGTTTCCAAGGTAGGAGATAAGCATATGATGTATCTGATAAATTTGAAAAGCCCATTTGTTCTCCAGGCCAAATTTAGCTAAAAGTTCAGATGTGGTTAACCAGTCATGGTTACGGCTGTAGAAGTCTCTTGCCACACAATATTGTATCTGTGAGATTCAATTATATGGAATTAATTTCCACCTAGCTGGAAATTGGGGTTTTGTGAGAGAGGTTGGGAGAGATCATGTGTGTTGTCATACTTCAGAGTATTATATAACTGGTTGTTTGTGCAGATAGAACGTCCAGTTGGGCTATGACGGAGTAGGGGGTATTTTCTTGAGTTTCAGGAAAAGTAAGGCTGCAGGATTTAGCCCAGCTGAAACAATTAACTCTTTTTCTATTCTTAACCAAGAGGGGACATAATTTATCAGGTCCAGAGGAACAGGAGGTGTTGCCCAGCAAAGATATTTACTTAACTGACTTGCCCAGTGATATATGCTGAAATGCGGCAGCTTAAGTCCTCCTAGAGCTTTGGGGGTAGCCAACTTGTGAAATGCTCATCTTGGGGGTTTGCCTTTCCAAAGAAATTCAGAAAGACATGAATGGATTGATTTAAACCAAGCTTTACGAAGCCATAAATTTAAGAGGTTCAAGGGATAAAAAAGATGTGGGAGAACATTCAACTTAATAATATTCATCTGCCCCATAGAGTTAGGGGAAGATCTTGCCAGTGTTTTAAGTCTTGCTGAATCATTTTGAGCAAGGCTTCAAGGTTCAGTTTACATACGTGACTGTCACCAGTTGAAAGATGTAAGCCTAAATATGTATGGATTTAGGAGCCCAGTTAAGACCCAATTCCAGAACTTCCTGTTTGAGCACTTTGGGTTTAAGTGGAAAACTGAGTTTTTTCCATGTTAACTTTGTAGTTAGAAAGGGAGCCATATGCCTGTATTAACTGGAAAAGATTCTGAAGATAAGGTTTAATCTGGGTAATATGTAGCAGTATATCATCTGCATATGCCACTATCTTTTCCACAGTCGTGCCTAAACTGATTCCTTGTATCCCAGGGGATTTCTGTATGGAGAGAAAGAGAGACTCTAAATATAAGTTAAAGAGCAGGGGAGAGATGGGGCATCCTTGTCTGGTTCCTGCCGCTAATGGAAAGTTGGAGGAAAATATACCATTACAAAAAACCCTTGCAGTAGGGGCAGAGTAAAGGACTTGTAACCAGGAAATAAATTTGGAAAGAAAGTGGAATCCGGTAGGGTCCTGAACAAAAACTGCCAATCTACTCTATCAAAGGCCTTCTCCGCATCCAGGAGACCAAGGCCATGGCTTGATGGGCATCCTGGGATGGAGAAGATGTGAGACAGGTGATGGAGATGGTCTACTGATGATCTACCCTTCATAAAACCAACTAGATTGGTGCTAATAAGGGAGCGGAGCATTTGTTCTAATCTGTGAGCCAGTAATTTGGTAAGAATTTTGAGGTCACAATTGAGAAGTGAAATAGGCCTGTAATTAAAGACTTGTGTTGGGTCTCTACCCAGTTTGGGAAGGATAACAATAGTTGCCTCTAGCTTCCTGAGATCAAGTCCTTCCTCATTTAACATGTCTTGATAGGCTGCCAATAATCAAGGTGCCAGTTGGGGGGCAAATGTTTTATAAAATTAGGTGAAAAAACGTCCAGCTCCAGGGCTTTATCTGAAGGTAAGTCTTTAATAACTCAGAGAATATCATCCTCAGTGAAAGATGCAGTGAGGCTCTTCAGCTTGTATAAGAGTGAGAGTGGGAAGTGGGAGATCTAAATAATGATCTACCGATTCCCGGGATGGGCAGTTGGACATTTGAATGTACAGCTTCTTGTAGAATTGTTTAAATTCATTAGCAATGTCTTTATCCTGGACTCGTAGAGGTCCCTGAGGGTCACTGTGTACTGCAGCAGTGCATCTTGAAGATTCTAGTTTTTTAAGTCAAAGGGCCAAAAGCCATCCAGCTTTATCTCATTGTTTTGTATAGGAGGCCTGTGATTTTAAAATCACCCATTCATTCTTTTCTCTAAGTAATTCTGAGTATCTGGCTTGAAGCTTTATTAGTGCTTCTTTCTCAGGGTATGTAGTCCTAGTAGATACATTTTCTCCTTATCTCTAATTTGGTCTAAAAGTAAATTAGTCTCTTGAGCTTCTCTTCACTTTTAGATGCTGATAGTTCTATAAATTCCCCTCAAGAAGCATTTTAGTGTTCGCCATTCAATTGATGGGGATTGGGTGGAGCCCCAGTTGGTAATTTTAAAGGCTTCCAGAGAGGCTAGAATATTTTCTATAACCTTAGTGTCCCTCAGTAATTGATTATTTAATCTCCATTGTCTATCTGAAGCCCAATTAAGAGAGAGAGAGATAAGGCAGCTCACAATAGAATGATCTGAGCCCATCCCCGTTCTGTTCTGCTGTTCATTAGTCCTTGTAGAAGAGATTTACTCATCCAGAAGTAATCAATTTGAGATGCAGAGCCATGGACAGCAGATCAGAATGTGAACTCCCTTTCTGTAGGATGTAATATTCTCCGTGGGTCACAAAGTCCCATATGGTCAACTAAATCCTGAATGGCTATTTGGGCAGGGGAAATACCTCTGGACCTGGAGCCCGTAGTTTTCTCTAAAAGAGGGTTGAACATGATATTCCAGTCTCCCCCTAAAAGCATTGGGGTATCTGAATAGGGTATCAGTGCTGAGATGAGCTCCATAAAAAAGGAGGGGGAATCAATGTTGGGGCCATAGACGCTTCCTAACAGGACAGTAAATGAATGGATTTTACCTTTAACCAGTACAAATCTACCATTTATATCCCTGGTACACTGTTCACAAATGAAGGGAAATGCCCTGGTAAGTAGAACTGCTACCCCTTTACTATTTCTAGAGTCTCCTGCAGCAAAGACTTGAACCACCTGCTGTCTCCTCAGTAAGGCACCTTCAGCTTCCAAAAGGTGTTTTTTTTGTAATAGTATCACATCACACTCTAAGTTTCCCAAATATTTTAGCAATTTCATTCATTTAATAGGGAGTCTTGTCCCTTTTATGTTCCATATACATAATTTAAAATATTGTGCAATGTACCCTAAATACAAGTTGTGAAACCAATACCTGCATTCCTAAATAAGAGAGTAACCAACTGGTATTTTGCATTGAAGTTCTGTTTTGGCACCATCTCGCCCATTTTTTAGCAAATACAAGCAATGGTAACCAAGAAAACCTCTTCCCTCCTCCCAAGCAACCCTTAATCCCTCAAATTTCCCTGAATTCCCCCCCTGAAAAAATAACACATCCAGAAAAGAGTTGATAGCTACATTACTGTTCTTACCTAGAATTCTAAATTGGCAGCCTTACTCCTGTATTACCATGATAAGAACTACCCGCCCCCCCAAGCATTGGCCCGTGGTGATCAACAAACTGAAGACTCCTCCCTCCCACTCACCCAACTGCAGTGCAGTGTATTTTATGTGAATTATTGAAGAAATGAAAATGTAGCATGTATAATATCCCTCTATCTTAGTAACATTTGAAGCCTATTGAGGGTAGATCCCGTAGGAGACCAGTAAGCAAATGCACTTTAAAGCATTTACATTCCCAGGGATCGAGGCTTGTAAAGCACAGTAAGCAATATTATATCCCCCACGAACCCTGTCCGAGTGTTATCTTGATTACTCTATTCCCTCTATTTAAATACTTTGAACACTAAAATCTTGAATGAGACAACATTCCTCTCGTAAGAACTGGAGGGGAACAGTCCAACAGTATAGAGTGCTAACCGAAACAATATTGTACAACCATTCATTCACCATATTGAAGATAAAGAGGTCACAATCACTCTGACCTCAGAGGATTCCTTGAGCTGTGTAAAGATTGTGAAAGGCCATTTCCTTCTAGTTACAAGTCACCCCAGGTCAAAAATAAAAAGTGGTTTAATCACTGAAGAATTTTAAGCATTGTCTTGGCCTCCAAATAAACAGTGCAGTCTGCCAGGTAGTGGTAATTATAGTAATCGTCCAATGCTGACATCATGACAGAGGACAAAATGACAAAATAACAGTGTGAGTTAGTGGTAGAAGGACCTGGGGCCTATCAAGGAGAAACTTAAAGGTACACTAGTGCTGGGGACTAAGTTACCAACATGCCCACTCGAAGTCGTGCATAGCTCGGGTCTTCCATCAGGAAAGGCACTTGGTTTCATCCAAGTAGTAGATTAGTAAAAGCACCCTACCTCATGGGGCCATATAAGTTAGTGTAAAAAGTAGATAAGTAAATGTGTAATACTGAGTAAAACATCGAGTCTTAGAATCAATATTCTTGAAAAACCTTTATACTTCACCCACGAATAATACCAGTAACCTTCGGAGGACTCTCAGTGGTCGGTGAATAAGGCAGGTCGCTTCTGTTTGAAGAACTCCAATGCTGGTTCTACCTCTTCAAATAAAGACCAGGATCCATCTAAGTGTACTTGCAGCTTTGCAGGATATGTCATACAGAATTTTATTCCAGTGGGTATGCATTTGGACACTATTGGGTGAAATTGTGCTCAGTGCTGGTCGACAGTCGCTGGCAGGTCTTGGATGACTCGGATCTTTTGACCCTCCCATAATACTTCTTGTATTCCTCTTAACTTTAGTAAAATGTGTTATTTCTCCTGTTAAGAAAACAGCATAGTAGAGGTCTGGGCTGAGCATTAGGCAGAGGTATAGGCCTGAGTGCTCGATGTGCTCTCTCTCTCTCTCTCGAGGGTATATGCAGACCTGAAGGGGGAAGGTCCAGCTATGTTGTTCAGTAGCTTTTGGACAAATAAGATGGTATCCGAGCCCTCCTCCCTTTCTGATATACCTATCACCGCAACATTATTGTGACGACTTCTGCCTTCTAAGATTTTGTTCTCTAATCTTTTGATAGTCTGATAGTTGATATTGCTAAGCAATTCCATTTTATCCACCCACTTCTCAATGGAGATAATGTGGGCCTCGTTATCTGAGATGTGCCTATTAGTGTCTTCAAGGGCATCTGAAATCGCCTTCACATCCGAGACTAGAGAATGAATCTACTCTTTGAAGGGTTGGAATTCTGATAAGAAACGTTCTAAGGTAAGCAGCGATGTTTCTGTGGAAGTAGGAGGAGGAACTGAAGCTGCTTGTGCATGGCCTGTAGTGGGAGGGTTTGCGCTTGGTTTCTTAGGCTGTTTCTCCAGTGTGACAGGCAGTGTGTGCCGAGGAGTCGCCTGTCGATCTCAGTGTCCATTCTTGATCAGAGATCACTTTTAAGGATCAGGTAGCCTTGTAGATGCTGTAGGGTGCCGATTGCCAGCTGTATTCTGTTGAAAAGGTGGATAAAACTCAAAAAAGCGAGTTGGGCGAGTGGAGCACAGATGGAGCACATCCTATTCAGTGAGCTGCATCACATGACTCATCACTGTCCTTCATCTTGGCAAACATAACCCCCACAAAACATATAATCTAGGTAATAATGTATTAGGAACTGTAGAGAATGAAAGAGATCTTTTAATCAATAATAACCTTACCCCATCTAGCCACTGGAGAGTAATAACTCAAAGGGTGAATAGACTCTTAGGAAATATTAAGAATCTTTCATGTTTTTTTTATCATTCTTCCAGTTTTATATCATGGAATGAGCAATGTCTTCTCCCCTGTACAGGACATATGTGAGACCGTATCTGGATTCCACCTCCACATTTTGGTCTCCAAACCTCAAGAAGGACATCAAGACTGTAGAAGGAACATAAATAATTACTAAACTTATCTCTAGGTTATCCAGGCTACCATATACTAAAAGATTCCAAAAATGTGACTTGTTCACCCTGGAAAATAGGAGATTGAGAGGATTTACTGCTACTGCACAAGTTACTAAAAATGAAGAATTAAGATCACAATGTAACATTATTTATAAACACAGATCAGTGAATCTCAGGTCCCACAAAAAACAACTAGTGATACCAAAGGCTAACACCACCAAAAGGGACAATTTTTTCACTGTAAGGGTACTAAAGGTTTGGAACACAGTACCTCAGTATCTTACTGAGATCCAGGAATTTGAAAAATTCAGAAAAGAGAGTGAGACATTTAATTTTCAATAATTAAAACTAGGGAACAATATGCCCACTAAAGTGTGGGAGACAGTCTCGATGGGCCCAGTGCCTCCTTCTGTCTCAATAACCGAGTAAGACCGAGTGAATAAGGACAGGGACCATAAGGCTTTTGCTGGCACTGCTGAAAGAATCTGCATTCATTTCAGTCACTCAAGCAAAGCCTGTCACTTTTTTGAAAAATAAGGAAGTGCACAAATTTTCTTTCCACAGACTCACCCAAGTCATTGTTACTAGGTGGAATTCAAATTTCTTATGGTCTATAGATTGCTGGAACAAAAGAAAGCTAACAAACTGTACAGCTTGGAACATAAAATTGGTGAAATAGAGGTTTATATCACTCCACCATAACAGGCCATGCTGGAGTATTTCATTTTAGCTCTCCAGCAATTTGAGGAAATTACCAGACAGGTGAGTGCAAACACAGCAACTCTGAGCCAAGTGATACCCATAATAACAATTTTGAAATACCATTTTAATCTGATTAGGGGCAATTTGTAGATAGCAGGCAATCCCGTCCCCACCTGCTGCCACCACTGCTGACACAAATAGGCTGCCCACTAGAATACAAAAAGATCTGACCAAACAGTTAATCAAAAAAGTTGATGAAGATGAAAAACAATGCAAAATGCTTCAGGCTGACTACTACTGTAAATTAAAGCAACAATCCTGCACACATGATACAAATCAAAGCAACTGCTGAATGTTGATATTTCTAGTGAGATAAATGTTACAAAATAATTGACAAAGTCCATGCTATCACAGAATGGAGTACAGAATCAGATTCAGAACATCATTTTTTTGCAACACAGCACAGTGTCAAGCAGCCCATCTTCTTGTGTTGCAGCTTTTTTCTTCTTCCTATTCTTTGCCCACCACACCAGGATCTTCTTCTTCTTCACCACCACCAAAAAACAGCAGTGTCCTACAATTGCACACTTCAGCTTCAGGTCTCTGAAGTCACTTGCAAGACTTGCCCTGCAAGGGACCTGGACACCCTGGAAAGCTGGGCTCACACATGGAAATTAAATTTCAATAACGCTAAGTGCAAGGTGTTGCATCTTTGGTCGGGGAAACCCTAAACACAGGTACACCCCTGGGAGAGGAGGTGCTAAAGCCTCAAAAGGGAAAAAGACCTAGGGGTCATGGTGGATACATGTATGAATAACTCTGAGCAGTGCAGGAGAGCAGCTAGCAAGGCAAACAGGATGTTGGGATGCATCGCAAGGGGATCACCTCTAGGAGCAAGGAAGTGATTCTGCCGCTGTACTGATGGACTGGTTAGACCACACACCTTGAGTACTGTGTACAGTACTGGAGACCACACTTGAAGAGGGACATACAGCTCCTGGAGAGGGTACAGAGGAGGGCAACAAAGATGATACGAGGGCTAGGGGATTTTGACTTACGAGGACAGACTTGAGGAGCTCTGCCTGTTTTCATTGGAGGAGAGGAGAGACAGGGGGGACATGATTGAGGTCTTCAAGTACCTCAAGGGAATAAATAGGGTAAACATGGATGGGATCTTTAGACTAAAGCAGGGAGGTATCACCAGAGGACATGGTTTGAAGTTGGAAGGTGGAAGGGTGAGGGGGGAAAAGAGGAGGAGGTTTTTCACTGAGAGGGTGGTGGACCCTTGGAATGCACTGCCTGGTGAGCTGGTACAGAGATCCACAGTGGAGGGCTTCAAGAGAGGGTGGGACAGACACAGAAAGTGGATGTATCAGATGATGGCCTGTCCCAGGGGGGTGGGGATGGATGATAGGGGTTTCTGGAGCACAAGGGATGGGAGGGTCTCGGCACCCAACTAAGGATCTAGGTTCGAGCAGACTCAATAGACCATAAGGCCTAATCTGCTGGCAAATAGTATGTTAGTATGTTAGTATATCATTGTAACTTCTTTATCCATATCTTCTAACATAACCTCAGCACAGACCATTGTTGAAATGTACATGGCAGTGCCCAATTTTGATTGTAACGCAGATCCTTCGACATACTGGAAATCCAAACAAAATATGTGGTCTGCTTTAGTACAAATTGCTATGAAGTACATGAATTCCCTCCTAGTAGTGTTTATTCAGAGCTATTGTTTAGTTCAGGTGGTAGAGTTATTACTGACACAAGATCATGTTTGTCACCAGAAAACTCACCTTAATTTCATATATGATTCCTGAATGTATTTAAACATAATGGTTCTGAGCAGGCCTTCTCCACGAAATAGTCTCTCCCACTGTACCTGTGCTAAAAATCTTTTGGAAATAGGGTATACTTAATACATGAGGCATGCCTAATATTGATAGTGGCAACAAGTCAGGTCAGGCCAGGATTACTTTTCTTGAAAGAACACAACAAACACACAGAGAAATCAAAAGAAATATAACATCAGTTGTTCCATAGTGCCCATATAGCAACAACATTTAATGTCCCAAACATTCCAGAAAGTATTAATCTGATCTGGATGGTAGGGTACTGCCTGCTACTATTTCTCAGCAACTGTGTAAAATATTATTTTTCCACCTGTAATATGATGTTAATACTATATTATTTTAACAACAGTTGGCTCATCTGAATGCTCTTATTTTGATGACATATTTTTTACATCCCTCCATACACTGCTGCTATGCTTTACAGAGAAAAATGTTACTGTATATTCATTCATTGCTTGTGTATGAAGTGCACTTAATGCAGCCTCTCTCCTCCTAGCATTGAGCCCCCTCTTCTGGGCCTAAATATAATTATATAATTGCACTTTTACAGAAATTTGCTGCACTAAAACTTGTGTACCTATTTCCTCATCACCGGTTGTAAACTGTTATTACTTATCCTTGCTTTGGTTGTAATAGATGTATTGTATTTGGAACTATTTGTTTTGTACTTCAAAGTGTATTTTGAGCATACCTGTGTGGATTCTCCCTTCTGCCTTCCCCCAGGTCACACTGGGAGATGAGCAACTTGTTGTTCAGTGCACCTTCCTGGTGAAACATTTCAATAAAATAAATAAAGTATGATGTGATACTACATCTTGGTTACAGTGAATGGCTGGGTTGAGATTATATTATATATATTTACAGTACTTGGCACTGGCAGCAATTGTTTGTTGGCACTAAGAAGGATATATTTTATGTGTCATCAAGTGCACATAGCACACCATTTATTTTTATTATTGACTGCACTTGGCTGATGTGACTGGGTGGTGATCAATAAGATATATGTAATTTCCTTTTTAAATGATGTTGCTGAGTAGAAGAAGAAAACAGTACCACCTGTTTGACCAGCTAGTGTACTGTACCATAGTACACTGGAACATGCAACACAGTTGCACCACATGGGTAGAGAGGGTGGGTAGGCTCTTATTGCTACTCATGTTATCATCAGCCAGTTTTGGCCTGCTCTACTCTGGAAAAGCCAGTGAAAGAATATATTCAATGTAAAACATCTTAGCTGCTTGGTATTGTTAAGTAGTAGGTACACGCATATCTCTCTTTCTCTCTCTCTCTCTCTCTCTCTGTCTGTCTGTCTCTCTCTCTCTCTCTCTCTCTTTTTCTCTTCAGTACCATTGGAGTCTTTTGTCCCATGAATCCCCCAACAAAGAAAAATACTTGAAATTACTCTGTGAATATTCTACACTGTACAGTACTTTAATTTAAACAGGGTGAGCTGCCCCTTCTCCCTGTTCTCCCTCCTCTTCTCTCTACTCTCTCTCTCTCTCTCCTACCACTCACAAGGGCCCAAGCAGGTATGCCGAGGGAGGCCATGAGGAGCTACTGACTCTTTGCTAATTGCTGTATCATGTGATATTTGTGCCCCTCTCTACTCCACTGCATGGCTTGTTTGTCTCCTACATTAGCAGTTTCACTTTATTTTTCACACAAATAATGAATTAAAGCATTTCCTTTGGCCCTTTGAGTTAAATATTAAAGAGCTTGGCCCCATTTAAGCATTTGTCACATTTATTTAAATATTAATAAATAACCGTAACAAAGCACGACTAATTAGACCTGCCCTGCCCTGCATTCTGGTTCTTATTTAATAAGGGTCAGAACTTCACTGAGTGCTGCCATCCCTAATTGTCATCTACTTGATTCTTGTACTTTTCATCAGCTTGCCATATATCAGGTATGATGTTCGAAAAGGGGGGGACCAAAAAATACTCCACTCAGGCTGTTGTAAAATTTCTCAACGTTCTTTATTTATTTTTGTTAATTGCCCTGACGTTTCACATTCTTGTGCTTTTTCAAAGGGCTTTTCATATATTCTGTAGGAATAATAGATAAATATTGTTTATCAATCTTACATTTTTGGATTCCATTTCTTTTCATTATTCTTCTATTAAGGTTTTCTATTATACTTCATTACCACTGTGCTTCGTTCCCATGCTACTTATAGTACACACTCTGTACTCTATTCACTCTTATAACTAAAACTTTACAAAAATAATATACAGTAATAAAGAATATGTACCCTGCATTCATGATTTGTTTACACACTGGCCAGACGCTTTTTACTTCTGCCTTTCCCTGTTCTACTGATTCTTCATGGCAAGGAATATATCAGGTATGTCTGCATGCAGTGGTATGCATTTTACTGGACAAGATTATGTAACATGTACCAAACAATGAACAGCCTGCATACCTTGCCAGTGGTCAACGTCATGGTGTACTGGTCTTTCCTAGACAGCAGAAATGAATCTTCAGCAGGCTCAAGGTTCATTCTACAATGCCCCAGGTCTTTTGTGCATGCCACTTGAGTCAAGCACTACATCACTGATTGGCACCAAAAGGATATCATCAACTATTGCTCAATAAAATTGTGACTGTCCCTGTAGATGACCATAAGAGTGGTCATCTGTCCAGAATTTAATAGCACCCTATTTGTTTATCCTCGAGACTGAAAAACATGAAGGTGCACACACTGACCAGTGGATTATAGAGGTCACTGTGTGGGGTAGTGGATCAGAAAGATCAGTAACAGGGATAAGAGGATAAATATGGAGAAAGAAGAAACATGGTCATGAAAAGTTGCTCTGTAGGGCTGGAACCTGTCCTCCTGGCCTAATATATTGAGTAACTACTGAGGAAGCTTGAAACAGACATTAAAACGGTGAGGTGGGGTCACCATAGAATGACACACTTCACCATTAATGTAAGAAGAGCGCTAAAAGTTGTAAGCAGTATGAAATAAATGTTTGAACATTGTTCATCCACTGAAGATATGTCATACAGTATTAGAGCTTGAAGGAAGTCACCAGATTAAGTTGTAAGAAAAGGAAATTAAACTTCTATCAATGGTTAGTGTCTTTCTACAGTACTTTTTTTAAATTGAATTAAGTAAAATCATTGACTCACTTGCCATGGCTTGTAATCCTGAATCATTGCACAGAATCTATTCATAAAATGACCTTCATTGGGTTTGCATGAAAGCAAGTCATGCAAGGCATGTGCCAATGCATATATGGCATTATAGGTGCTATAGGTGAACCAAAACTCCTCTTCATCATATATAGGTCCTTTAAGTTGATTCAATTTCTCCATGCTGGTGCACAGAACTGTCTCTTTGCTTGTTCCTGGATCTAATGTCATTTTTTTATTACTCTTACCTGCCCACTTGCAGCCAAACACTCATTCCCAGAAAGGTTTAACAAAAATGTCACCAGGAAATGTGGAAGGATGGACACTATAAAGGAAAGTTTTGAATCCATCAATGTCACTTTTGTGAAAGTAAATCCTAAAGTTCCATTTAACAGCTTCTGCATCACATTTTTGAAAAGACTGGCGAGATTGTCCAACTCAGTGTACTGATCCAGATCCTTACCAGTAACATTATGGGCAAAAAGCTCTTCCATTAATGGAACAACCTGGGCCATTCCAGCATATATCATAATCACATTCACATATGTTCTTTTGATGAGTTCAACTAAATGAGAAATCTTAGGTTTAGGATTATTTGTGAAGATCATTTCAAAGAAAGCAATGCATACTCCACTTTTGAGAAGTTCTTCTTTTGCCTTTAGTCCTCCAAGTATTCCATAATCCTTATCAGAGGCAAGGAGTCCTATCCAGGTCCAACTGAAATGGGCCACCAAATGGCTAGGCCAATACCTTGAAAATCATCATTTGGTACAGTCTGAAAAATTATGGAAACTGATATTTATCACTAAATGTGGCAAGTACAGAACCAAAGCTGATCTGAAGAGAAAATACTTTCTTTAGAAAACTTCCATCCTTATAGTTTGATGACATACTGTACACAATATTGCAATCTTTGCTGCCATGGGCACATCAGAACCCCAAACAGTGTGGTGAAACCTAGGAATGAAAAAGTATGCATGACAGTGTGTGAACATGCTCTTCAGAGGTTAACTGATAGCCTCCCTTGTCAATGAGATGATAATTAAGCAACAAGGCATTAGGTGTGCATTATATAGATATATAATGCATGGAGTGGTGATTATATAATAGGTCTCTGGTATTACAAGGCAATAATTCCATCGAGATTGAGGACACAAGAAACCTCGAGAGCGAAGCTCGAGAGGTTTCTTGTGTCCCCAGAACCTTGAGATGGAATTTCTGCCTTGAAACACCAGAACCTGTTTGTTATTTTTTGTAATATATGGATGCGAGGAATTTTTAAGTTCTTACTTGTGCCTGCTGTACAACAGTGCGGTCTGCAGAGTTAGTAAGACTCCTGAGTGTTGTTCCTCGCTGCTCGCTCGCACACTGCCCCCCCGCTGCTCCTGCTCCCGCTCCCAGTCCCATTCCGCTTCTTTTCCTTACAAAAACACGGTTCACACAGTAGTCGCATCGGTAATCCCAACGATACTATTACGAGGACCAGAAGTATAGTATTATTGGGACGGAAGTATAGTATTATGAGGAACGGAAGTATACTATTATGGGACTAACTAATATATTACAAGGAATTTTTTGTATGCATTTTGTGGGTATTATTTTCATTATCCATATATTACAATGAGAATTGTACTCACACCCAAGGTGTGGGAAGCTACATAAACCCCATGAGTGAAGCTTGATGGGTTTATCTAAGAATCCCACTGTGAGGGTGTGTGAAAAATTTGAGTTTTACACACTACCACACGCCTTGTTTTATATGATTGCTATGGAGTGTTTTTTGCCACAACAATTATATAAATATAAAGCATTTGTACATTGTTCCCAAGGAGTTGCATTGAAATGAATAAATTTGATGCAGTTAAAGTTCTATTGAGTTTGTTGAAAGAACGTTTGACATTTGCACTGAATTGTTAAACAGAGATCTTTGATCTCCAGTTGTGTTTCTAAAAGAAAAAAAAAACACTGCAACCTTGGCAACTGTGTTTCCCTAGCAATCTGTAGCATGTGACCTGTGGACAGATGGATGGGAGAAGGGAGACAGAGATACTAGATTGTGTGAAGGACCAAGAAAAAGTCAGTTCTGTGACAGGATTGTGAAGAATGGGTACGTGATTTTACAGTAGTACTGACTATGCAACTGTGTGAGAGATCTAGCTATGGTCAGGTTGAAAGAGTTGTCAGCTCTGAGGTAATGAAAAGTGTGCACAAGGAAGGGAAGAACAACCAGCCCACATGTGAAGCAAGGGAAAGACAGCGGATTTTTGCCATTATAACCAGTTGGTTATAATGGCGAATTATAACTGGTTTCCCTATGGGAAAAAACTCTCCCTAGTTATTATTATGTTATAACAGCACACCTTGAGAAGTGTGGCACAACACAATGCTGAGTGATGTATGCACCCGGGAAGTGCCATTTTATTTATTTATTTAAGTTTAGGATTAATATCTTTGAACCAAGGGCTCATTTACAAAGGTTCCAAGTCAGTCAATACAATACAAGACATAGCATAGCATAACATGACATCACATTACAATGGCTGCACAGTACATACAGGTAATGCTGAAACAACAAATAGAGAAGTATTTATAGCATGGAAGTGCTAACAGTGACATCACTCCTTGAGTGTGGTATAGCACTTTGAGAAGTGCAGAGTGCTATGTAGGTTCACTACTAGGTGGTAGTGAAATAAGCAGCCAGAGTATGCTTTGTCAGGGGTTGGGTAGCAGAGAGGAGTAGAGGCAAGCAGTGGGAAGAGCATGAATACAGGGAAGGATGAGGGGACTTAGGCTACTGAGAAGTGGTGAAGGAGTTGCCAAGGTAGGCCTTGTCAGGGGTAGTTAGGTAGAGGAGGGTGAGAGGAGTAGGAACCAGGGAGAGGGAGGGGAAGATGTATGAGGGGGTGTGGTTGGGGGGCTGGACAAGAGTGGTGGGAGAGTGGGGCAAGGCAGAGGCTAGTGGGTCAGCATTTGGTAAAGCAGGCACAGAAATTTTCATGGTCCAGGTGGGATCGGAGTCCAGCTTTGAACTGACTGAGCTTGTTACACTCAATTAGGGTGTTTCATAGTTCAGTGATCCATTTGGGTCCCTGTAAGGAAAGGGATCTCTGAGCTATCATCATGTGCTCGAAAGGCACCTGCAGACACCCCTTAGTTGCACTTTCTGTGTTGATGGCAGGTTGTGCATTTTTAATGAGCCTAGAGGTTGAGTTCAGCATGAGTCCTAACATTGATTTTATTTCCCAGCAAGCAAGTCTGGTATTGTGTCCTGAGGTAAAGAGGAAGCCATCCAGTCCCATTGTAGATGGTGCATGTATGGGTCAGATGATCGGCACCCAAGACCAAATGGCAGGCTTTATTGAGGAGGGTTTTCACCCTTTTTAGGGCCGTATCAGAGCCAGCCCCATAGATCACTAGGCTGTAATCGATGGTTGACAGAACTGAACAAAAGGTAATGAGTTTTAAGGTGTCTGGGGTCATGGAGTGCCTGTTTCAGTATAGAACACCCAGTTTTGTGTTTGCTGATTTGATGACTTGTTTGATGTGTGAAGAAAGCTTGACGGTGTTGTCCAGGTGTACACCAGGATATTTAAAAGTGCTGACTTGCTCCAAGATATCTCTTTTGTGGCTCTTTATCAGCAGCGGGCCGTATTTCTTCTTGCTGTGTGGAACTGTGAAGAGCATGCTTTTTGTTTTCTTGTAATTGAGCATTAGTTTATTATGCGTGAATCATGATTCAAGCTGAGAGAAATTTGCTTGTAGTTCTGAGGTGATAGTGGACCAGTTGCTGCCAGATACTGAAATTATGGCATCATCAGCATAGAGAATGATGTGTGCTGGGAAAGCAGAGGTTAGAGAGTTAATGAAGAGGCAGAATAGGAGTGGCCCCAGAATTGAACCTTAGGGGACACCAAGGTTCACTTTCCTAGGTTCAGAGAGGTTGCTGCTTATTTTTACACTTTGTGTCCTGTGTGTGAGGTACAGAAGTTGACAAACCATACCACAGTGTCAGTGGATAGGCCTGTGGATAGTAAACAGTTCATGAGCAGTTGATGGTTTATAGTGTCAAAAGCTTTTGTGAGTTCTATAAAGATATATTCCACCAATAAACACCCTGTAGTGCTTTATTGTGATTATAAAATTGCACCTCTGAGGTTCTGCAGGCCATGTGATTGCATCTGACAAATCAAAGGTCTTAGTTTCTGGTGCCTATTTTGTAATTGCAGCTATTCCATTAATTGGCAGAGTTGTACAAATGTTCCAAATTGTCACTTCAGCTAAAATTCGCAAAATGCAGAACAAGTCTGTGAATTTCCACATTTCACAAAGTTGGTGATTCGAGAAAGTTTCTCCTATGACTTGAGAGTCTTTTTCCCACCACTTGAGGGCTTATTTTTCTTTGACTTAAGGACTATGAAGAATGATCACAATGTGGGTTTATTTCCCTACATTGTTAGGACTTTGTATATGGCAGAATTCCACAAAATCTTTTGGTTGCAACTTGTGTCACATGATCCCACTAGTGTAAAATTAACTGATGGAAACTCATGCCCTGGTTACACCTTAACGCTTTAGGGATCATTGAATCAGAACATACTGTTTCCCACCTCAGAGTCTTGTACTACTGTATGTGGTTGAAAAAATTGTTGTTGTTTTTTTTGTTTAGTTATTAAAGTACTGCTACATCTCTATTTATATAATTGAAAACACTGACTAGCACCTGTCCTGGCCAAACACTGTTTATAGTCTATCACATTTTCTTTTAGATATATTTTGTAAGGGATCACACATGACAGGGTATGCAGTTACAAGGAAATAATACACACCTCTATTGTTAGTTAGGCATGAGGTGTTTCCATGAGGTGCAACCCCCCAAGATATGCATTATTCCTTTGTGGCCAACACCCCATAGTGTGTTATCTCACATGTAAAATGAGTGTTTGCTAAAAAAACTATGTATTTTGGGTAAGATATGTAGTTGTCAGAACAGTCATATGACATGTTTTGACCAATGAAGTTATATAATTTTCATGGTTCCTTTTATTGTGGTAAACAAAAAGTGCAATACCCAGTGTAAAAGAAGAACGCTAAGTAGCTATTGTTTTCCTATTGTGGGTGTTACTTACTCCATTTATTTTCATGGCATAATATTTAATGAGTCCCACTCTTCATATTTATACTATTATTGGCATTTTTATTAGTTCTGTGGACTTTACATCACTAAATAACTTTCTTTCTCTGCCAGTTTGCAAAGGTAATCAGGGAAAAATTATTTCAGTGCTGGCCCTGTGGCACTGAGGGCTGAGGGCTGAGGTGCTGGATACCTTACCTCACATCACACCAGCAACCTGCATTTGAGAATGAGCTTGGGTCATTGGAGAGTCAGCATGGGAGGAGAGGGAGCAGGATTGAGCACCCAAAAGGCAGCTCTCCTCTCCTGGGGAGGATTCTGTCACCCGCCATAGTTCCACTGCCCCAAATGGAGATATGCAGGCAGTATAGGCAAGTTGGTGGCAAGCAGTGTAGGCAAGTGGGTGGCAAGCAGTGGGAGGGTGTACAGGTACTGGTACAGGTACAGTCAGAAGAGATGCAAGTCACAAGTGGGGTACCTCAGGGATCAGTCCTAGGGCCAGTCCTCTTTAATATCTTTATCAGTGACATTGCAGATGTACTGAAGGGTAAGATTTGCCTGTTTGCAGATGACACCAAGATCTGCAACAGAGTAGATGATCCAGATGGGGTGGGCAGAATGAGAAGAGATCTGGATAAACTGGCAAAATGGTCGGAAGAGTGGCAACTGGGGTTTAACGCAAAGAAGTGCAAGATCATGCACATAGGGAAGAGAAACCCTGAAGCCACCTATAGGCTGGGAGGGGAGTGGCTGGCAATCACAAGGGAAGAAAGAGACTTGGGCATCATCATCATCACAGATGACCTGAAATCATCTAAGCAGAACACTAAAGCAGTAGGTAAGGCTAGAGGGATGTTGGGGTGTATTAGCAGGGGTAGCACAAGTCGTAAGAGGGAGGTAATAATCCCTCTTTACAAGACATCTGGAGTACTACGCGCAGTACTGGGGGCCGCACCTTCACAAGGATATTTTTATTTATTTATTTACTTTTATTTGGTAATTCAGATACAACCTTTGAGTACACACTCTTTTACAAATGTTCCACAGCATGATGTAAAACAACAGAGACATAACAAACTTGACAGTTAACACAAAACATAAGATTGCTATGTAATACAGAAAATAGATAAATAATACATTTGAGTAACCTAGACAACTTAAATTAAACAGTGGGAGGAGATTCCTAATTAGCAACACCATTAACATAATGGAGGCATTCCAGAGAAGGGCAACCAAAATGGTGCAGGGACTGCATCAGAAAACATACGAGGCAAGATTAATGGACCTCAATATGTATACCCTAGAGCAAAGGAGGGAGAGAGGTGATATGATCAAAACATTCAACCACCTTAAGGGCATTAACAATATATGAAAAATAGCAGGACAAGGTGACACAGCTTGAGATTAGAGAGAGGCCGATTAAGGGGTAAGGTGAGGAAGTTTTTTTTTACAGAAAGGATGGTGGATGCATGGAACAGCCTACATCAGGAAGTGGTGGATATGAATACAGTGCAGGGCTTCAGACAGGCATGGGATAGGCATAAGAGAGCTATACAGATGAGTATGAATAGATAGGCCATTGACAGAGTAAAGACCTATGGCTCGTTCATGAGGTAGAAAAAAATGGGCAGACTGGATGGGCCTTGTGGTCCTTATCTGCCATCAACTTCTATGTTTCTATGTACTGTAGCATGAGTGGACCTCCACACATGTGAGCACTGCTTGGCAGAGTCAGGAGAAAATTGGGGTAAACTTGGGGATAAAATATAAATAAAAAAAAAAGAAAATGGTTTAAAAGGTTATTCCTTTGCATCTTACTTCCGTTATTTAATTTGCCTGTCTTGGAACCATTTCTGTAACATCTGACCTTGGTAACTTTACATTAAATGGTATTAGGATTCTATTATTCCCTTCTAGATTTCATAATGGTACTCAGTGTGTGCCAATAATTTCTAACTGCACAATTTCTTCTAGTTCTAAAGCATATTTAGTTATATTCATCATGATATAAATAAGTGTCCATGATTTCCATGCTCTCTGCAATACCAATTATCCTGACATAGTTTCTTCCATCTCTGTTTTAAAGGTGTGGAGCTACAACTGCAAACCAACTGAAACTGAACCAGGTGAAGCTGTTGGTGGTATTTTATTAAATGGTGTTAATTTGGCCAAGACACCAGGAAAATTCCCCTACTCTTCTCTAGAAGTGCCATGGGATCTTTAACACACACCTGGACAACAACAGAAAAGGCAGATGAGATTTCAGTTAAGTGTCTCATCAGTTGACTTGCCTGTTCCTTTGGGAAGCTGAGAAACAGGCTATACTGCAGAGAACAAACTAGAATGCATTTGAGGAACTGGTAACTTGGTAAAACATAATATTGAAGGGGACTAGGAAGGTAAGCTACATTTTCTACAGAAAGTTTCATTATTTTTTTTATTGGCATTTAAGAATTGCAGGATTCCATTAAAGTGTAGTAATTTTATAACGAGAGGGGTTGTAATACAACTGAAGTTGCTTGATTTCTGTGCTAGACACATGTGATTTGGAAGGATATTTGTGCAATATTTTGGAAGTGTCTTGCTGGCTGAACAGTGAGTTTATCCCTGGTTTCAGATAAAGGGTTTGTGTATGTATTAGAAGCAGACATAGCAAATTGTCTTCACTGAAAGGCCTGCTTACATCACAGGTGTCACTAGTCAATCAATTGATTCTGGGTGGAGCTTGTATCACTGTTCTGTTTAGGCATACTACACAGAGTAAAGTCAGTCAGTTGACTTGTCTGTTCCTTTGGGAAGCTGAGAAACAGGCTATACTGCAGAGAACAAACTAGAACGCATTTGAGGAACTGGTAACTTGGTAAAACATAATATTGAAGGGGACTAGGAAGGTAAGCTACACTTTCTACAGAAAGTTTCATTATTTTTTTTATTGGCATTTAAGAATTGCAGGATTCCATTAAAGTGTAGTAATTTTATAACCAGAGGGGTTGTAATACAATTGAAGTTGCTTGATTTCTGTGCTAGACACATAGGATTTGGAAGGATATTTGTGCAATATTTTGGAAGCGTCCTGCTGGCTGAACAGTGGGTTCATTTTTATCCCTGGACTCAGTAGAGTGGTTTGTGTAGGAGCAGTGGTCTAGTACATTGTGGTGTTGGTTGACTTACTATAAAGGGCAGTACTCACCAAGATGGTGGAGCAGTGGTGTATTTGATTGTTTCTAACAGTCACCAGTGGTTGTGGTCTACCCACCCAGCCTTCCCTCACCCCACCCACCCCAGGCGTGGCATTTCTTTATAGCCTAGGTGTTCTGACATCATCAACAGGTCTTGGAGCAGAATTGTCATATTCTTAATTACCCAGCACAGTGATAAAGCGTAAGTGATAACACACACACACAAAAAAAATTGTATATTATAAGGAAGAGGGACATGTGGGAGTGGTGCAATGCACTGGCTGTGGGGCAGCAATTTTCTGGGAAACATTCTGAACCTGCATTGCTGCCTCTATTTGCAGGCAACTGTTCAGCTCTGAGGGAGGAGGTTGCCCACCTCCAGGCTGAACTGGCAGGACTAAGGAGGACTCCCCACCCAAAGAGCACCAGTTCCACAACCACTGCCTCAGAGGTTGCCATGTGAAGAGCAGATGGACCACAGTAGGTTCTGGGAGGGGTGAGGGTGGTGGAACACAGGCTGGCCCCAGGTTGCACCTCTACACAAATCACATGTCAGTCTGGCAAATCAAGGTTCCTCTATGATGACACTCTCATTGGAGACCAAGAAGAATGCTGGGGACATCCACAAGGGAGACTCACAAAAGAGTGGCAAGGGACAACACAAGGGAAAGAAACAGCTTCTGATAGGGGACTCAGTTGTTAGGGGTGAAGACCTGGGGAAGGGAGAGGAGAGGGAAGTAAGGTGCCTGCCTGGTGCCATGGCTTTGAGGGACAGGAAGCGAATCCTCAGGATTGCAGAAGCAGCATCACAGGAGAGGAAACTAGATATCATTGTCCACCTCGGGACAAATGACCTAGCTAGGCATGAGATCAGTGCAGTGCAAGATGAATTTGTGGAGTTGGGGAGGGGCCTCAGACAGGTAGCAAGCACGGTAACCTTCAGAGGTGCCAGTCTGTTGCATGGTGAGGGTTAGGGTACTGCAACACCATGCAGTTTAATGAATGGTTGCAAAACTGGTGCAGAGCACAGGGCTTTGGCTTCATTGGGAACTGGGGTCCACCTGGAGAGATGAAGGTCTATACTGGCATGATGGTCTCATCTGTCCAGGAAGGAAATATGCTCCTAGGTGATACAGGTTTAAAGGCCTCCTTGAAGAAGCTTTAAACTAGCCAAGGGGAGGTGCTGATAGGAAACAGAAAGTTCAAGCCTCTCGCAAAACATGGCAGGTAGTAGGGGTAAACACTGAGGTACAGAGCTTGACAGAGGGCAGTGACAGGGGCATAGTGAAAATGGACAAGGGTAATAAGAGCAGGATGGGGTGCAAGGATAAAGCTAACATTAAATGGAGGGCAATGAGTACCAATGCCATTAGTCTTGGAAACAAGCTTCCAGAGCTAGTAGCCCTGATGGAAGTGGAACACTTGGATATTGTGGCAGTCACAGAAACATGGTACATGGAGAACCATGACTGGATGTCAACATACCAGGTACACAATCTACAGAAGGGACAGGAGGGTAAAAGAGGAGGTGGAGTAGCCTCTACATAAGGGAAGGGATCAAAGTAACAGAACTAAAAGTAAAGTAGGGAGGACAAGAGGAACTCTGGGCATCATTGGAGACAGGGAATGCATCACAATCCGCACAGGTTGTATACAGACCCCTCATCTCAAGGGAGGAAATGGACAAAGAAATGATAGAGGGCATTCTCAAAATGGCTGAAAAGGGGAGATACTATTGATGGGGATCTGAATATGCCAGATGTTAACTGGGCAACATGGACTGCAGCCACATCCAAGAGCAGGGTCATTCTCGATGCCTACAGGGGAGCATGCCTTAGACAGCTAGTGGTGGAACCCACTTTCGGGAGGGTAATATTAGACCTGGTACTCTCAAATGGAGAGAGAGAGGATCTAAAACTTAGAAGTCCAATAGACACCTGAGGGAACAAGTTTAATCACTGCACAGTGTGTTTCACAATAAACACACAACCATGGGAGACAAGCCATAAGCAAATACAAGGATACTTGGACTTTAGAAGGGCTGACTTTGGCTAAAATGGTGAATACCTGAGGAGTGCATTAGCAAATGGCCAGAAAGGAGGGGTGGAAGAACAATGAGAAAAATCAAAACTGCCATCATGGAGGCAACAAGCCTTTGTGAAACAAATAAAGAAAACAAAGCGGAATAAAAAAACCACTATGTCTCAAAGAAGTGTCAGGAAGGTTAAGGAGAAAAAGGCTGCATTCAAGAAGTATAAGGAATCACAGATGGAGCATGACAGGGGAACTGTATCAATTAAAAGCAGAAAAGAAGTGGGGGAGAGAGCAGTCAGAAAAACAAGAGCCCAACATGGAAAGGATAGTCAACTCAGTTAAGAAGGGATAAAACCTTTATGGGAACATTAGGGAACATAGAAAGGTTAAGGGAGGATAGGAAGATTAATAAAGGAGAGGGAGGTGGGCAGAGGGAGACAGTGAAAAGGCAGAGATAATGAATGAATACTTTTGCTCAGTATTCACAAAAGAAGAAGAGGAGGAGTTACCTAAACCAAACAGCAGAAGCACTCTTGGTAGTGGATTGATACCAGTCCATTTAAAGAAGAAAGAGTACTGAAAGAACTTCTCAAACTCAAGGCAGACAAAGGAATGGGCCTGGCCGGATTCACCCTAGAATCCTAAAAGAGCTTAGGAGGACCCAGTGACACCACTCACCACACTTTTAACAAATCATGGGAAGATGGGGTGGTACCTGAGGACTGGAGGAGGGCAGATGATTCTCTGCCACAAAAAGTGGGAGCAAGGCAGAAGCAGAAACTACAGACCTTTAGTTTGACCTCAGTGGTGGGAAAATGGATGGAATCACTTGAAAGAAAGAATTGTTGAGTACCCAGAGGTCAGCAGGGCACTGGACCCAAGCAGCATGGATTCGACAGCAGGAAGGTCATGTCAGACAAACTGCACTGATTTCTTTTGACTGGGTGACCAAAATAATAGACCAGGGAGGGCTGTGGATATGGTCTACCTAGACTTTAGCAAGGCATTTGACACAGCTCTCACAAAAGATTAATAATCGGTTAGCCAGCCTGGGAGTGGGTCCCAGGGTGGTAGCCTGGGTAGAAAACTAGCTGCACAACAGGACACAGAAGGTAATAGTGAATGGAACTCATTCTGAAGAAAGGGGGTTACCTAGTGGAGTACCCAGGGCTCAGTATTGGGTCCAGTCCCTTTAACGCCTTTTATAGGTAGAGATTGCAGAGAGTCTGAAGGAAAGGTATGCCTCTTGTGGATGACACAAAGATCTGTAACAGAGTTGATACACAAGGGGGGTAGAAAGGATGAGAAGGGACTTCAAGGTTGGAGGAATGGTCAGACATATGGCAACTTAGATTCAATGCAAAGAAGTGCAAAGTAATGCACCTGGGAAATAAAAATCCAGGAGAAGAGTACACAATAGCAGGGAGGTATAACAACAACAATAATGGAAAGGGATCTGGGTGTAGTCATATCAGATGACCTAAAGGTGGTATGCAATGTGAGAAGTCAGTAGGGAAAGCCAAGGGGGGATGCTGGGATGCATAGGGAGGGCATCACAAGTGAAAAAGGGAAGTGGTTATCCTCTATACAGACAGTTGGTGAGACCCCATCTGAGTACTGGCGGCAGTTTTGGGAGACCTCATCTACGCAAGGACATAGACAGGATGGAAGCAGTCCAGAGAGGCAACTAAAATTGTGCAGGGCTCCAGCATCAAACCATATGAAGAGACTGAGAGCTTAATATGTATAACCTTTGATGAAAGGAGGGACAGGGGGAATATAGGAACTTCTCAAGTACCTCAAGGGAATCAACAAAGTCCAGGAGGGTAGCATCTTTCAGAAAAGGAGATGTATGAGCACGAGGGGCACAATGTAAAGTTAGAGGGGGACGGCCTCAGGGGAAATGTGAGGAAATTTTTCACGGAGAGAGTGGTGGACGATGGAACCGCTTCCTGGAGAGGTTGTGGGGTCTAAAACAGTGGAGGAATTCAAACATGCATGGACAGACATAAGGCAATTATAGTGGGGGTTGCAGGAAAATAGGCTGTTGGTTAACTAGAATCTGCAGCTTATCCAGTAGGTAGAGAAATGGGCAGACTGGGTGGGCCAAGTGGTCCTTATCTGCCGTCAAAGTCTATGTTTCCAAAACATGACACATCTTGACAGTAAAGCATCCCCAATGTACTGCACTCAGGTGCCAGTGTTTATGGAATGAGCTGAATCCTGTTGTGGGACTAGAACCCATGACCATATGGCTCAGAGACAGATGTGCTATCAAGTGAGCCATGCTGACACTTGTGTCTAAGCAAACCAAGAGTACTGTGTCCAGCTCCAGTCACTGCAGGAAAAATAATACTAAAAAGTTTAAAACAGTTCAGCACAGAACTGCCAATCTGAATAGCAACTAAGAAGACATAAGGTACAAGAAGAGACAGGACATTAAATTATTCTCTTCTGATGCTTTCATAGGTGAAGCCTTGAAAAAGGGCAGAAAATGTATTGCTGCTGGGGTGGGGAAACTGGAACATTTAATATGCTATTTAAGGCATAAGTTGAAAGTTTCTGAGTATTAGAAATTCAGAAAAAGTGCAACTTTTTAAAATTATTTTTAAAAAGCATCATGAATTTTTTCATGTTGATATTTAAAAAGTATCTCAATATACTTTGTCATTATGGAAAAAGTATACTATTAAACTTTATTTTATAAAAAGCACTTGTTGTGAGAGATATATGGAGAGAGGTAAAATCTGTTTATCGCTTTGTTCAGGTGAGCCAGTGAGGCCTGCAGCGAAAATTTCTTGATTCTCACCACCTCATTCGGCACAGGTGTGTGCATTGGGGTCAGCCAGCCCCAACTCACCCTATCACATGTGCAAAGCAGCAGAAGTGAGGAGAATGGGGTGAGAGTTAGACCGACAACCCCAATGCACACACCAATGCCGGTTGGGGGTGGGAGGGGGTCCAAGGTGGTTTTCAACCCTAACACCAAATTTCCTCACTTTTGTCACTGTGGAACAACCCTAACTAATGCATTAAACAGAGTTTTTTGCCTCTAATTTCCCTTCTTTTTGAGAATTATAATGAGAAATAGTGAATGTAATGCAGCGGCTGGAGCGCGGGGCCCGAACGTCACGTGATGTCTTGAGGCATAGTAACAGGAACAGCAACGCAAACAGAAGCATTAACAGTAGCGCACATGGTAACGCAAGCGAATGAGAACAGAAAGGTAACGACATCGGTAGGATCGGGAATGGGTTTACCACGTGAATGTTGTCACATAGTAACATGGTGCTCAACGAAATGTCACTGGGCACAGGACGCAAAGTGAAACAGAAAGATAAACAGTACTGTAGACACAAATGGAAAAAATAACAGAAAACACGAAATGCCAGTTAAAAAGCGATAACGCACATGGTGGCGAGACGCCAATGGTAAGTGAAAAGGTAAGGAACCACAAGCGAAAGGGCAACTGTAACAGTAATGGGCAAAGACAGGCTGGTTTTCCCCAAAACCTGCATAGAGAAAGACAGTGAGTACAAAGAATGTATGCATAATAATGAGTATCGGAGCAGAAAATGAGGACTTGGAATACTAAATAGGTTATATCTCAGGAACCGTACGACGTAGAAAAAAAATTTAAAAGTCATATGATTTATGACTGTCCTGGCTCATTTTGTACTTATCCCCTGGGGAGCTAAGCATTTTTCCGACGAAAAGTCCGTATCTCGCACCGTTTCCGAGATACGGGCCCTGAAAGGCGCGGCGAATGCCATAATGTTATCCTATGGGGAAAAAAGAGAAGTTCAGAGTTCCATAACTTTGCCTCCCTGTAATATTTTTTCACCAAACCACTGAAGGGCACATTTGTGGGCTGTTGGCTGTCTTCCCTCCAAATTTTAGGAACAAAGACCAAACCGTTATTTTGCAGCAGGGTGCCAAAGATTCCTGTGATGCGCCGGGCGCTTATAATGTTATCCTATGGGAAAAACCGCTAACTTTGGAGTGCCGTGAATTTTGCCGCTGTGTAATATATTTTTTCAACATAACACTGAAAGGCACATCTGTGAGATGTCAGCTGTGTTCCCTCCAAATTTCAGCCCAAACTAACCGCTTTTGCAGCGCAGTGCCAAAGAATTGCTGTTATTTTCCCACAGACTAGAAAACTGCTGTCACACTGATAAAGCTGCAAAATTTGTGAGACACTTTCGGGAGCACGAAAGTACTTTATGAAAGTACTTTTCCAGAAATTTGAAAAACATATTTCTGGGATGTTTTACTCCACAAATAAAGACATGGCTAGCATCCTCAGGGTCCGACTAGGTTAATACAAAAAGAATTAGGTTGCTATAGGGTCCCAAATTTAAATGCCAAGCATTTTTCTGATCACTAACTGAAAACAAAATGGTGGATTTGCTAAAATAACAGGGCCATTTGCGAAAGTAAAATGCATTTGCGACACTCGAACTTTTTGTTAACTTTTCCCATTGACTTATAAAAAAAACTGTTTTATTAGCTCTTCATAATGTATACGTGTCTTAGACATGAATTTTCATCAGGTCAGGTTGTGTGGAATTATCTATGATTCTCTGAAGGGCATTGCTTACAAAGGATCCTGTTTCTCTTCATAGGTTTGCTTCTACAGCAGCTTCTAAACCTAATTTACGTAGCTTGTTATAGACCATTCCAATCTAAAATTATGTCATTCAGCCAATATTTTTGGGGTGACATACTGTCATCCATCCCCCTTGTGTTTGACCTGTGTTTGGTAGCCCTTATCAGCACTCTTGTAGTCATATCCAGAGAACCAATTTCTGTTCTAACCACTGCACTTGCTGTGTGTATTTTAGTATGCCCAAAGTAATCTTCAAGAAGGTTTTTGGACAACACTTAACTTTTTTAAGTTTCCATTAATTCCCCATAACCTTACTTCCATACAAAAATTGTGAATTTACTTTCACTGCATAGCATGTTTTATAAAGTTTTAAATGAATTATTCACAAAAGTATTGCCAAACTTATTTATTTCAAGTGATGATTTTAAAGTGGTTTCTTTGATCATATTGATATGTGGCATCCAGTTCATATAACTCAACAATGCAGCCCATGAATAACTACATGTTTGGACTTCCTGGAACACATAATTAATGTTTTTCAAGCCTTTTGCTTCTTTCTTTTTCACTCCAAAAGCATATAGAAACATAGAAACATAGAAGTTGACGGCAGATAAGGACCGCAAGGCCCATCCAGTCTGCCCATTTCTTTTTCTACCTTATAAATGTGCCATCGGCCTTTGCTCTGTCAGTGACCTATCTATTCATAGTCATTTGTATTGCTCCCTTATGCCTATCCCATGCCTGTTTGGAGCCCTGCACTGTATCTATAGCCACTCACTTCTTGTGGTAAGCCATTCCATCTACCACTCTTCTGTGAAAAAGAATTTCACATCTCCTTAATCGGCCTCCCTCTAATCTCATGCTGTGTCCTCTTGTCCTGCTATTTTTCTTATATTTAAACATGTTAGACTCCTTCACCTTGTTTATGCCCTTAAGGTGTTTAAATGTCTCGATCATATCACCTCTCTCCTCCTTTGCTCAAGGGTATACATATTGAGCTCCGTTAATCTGTCCTCATATGTCTTCTGATGCAGTCCCTGCACCATTTTTGGTTGCCCTTCTCTGGGCTGCCTCAATTTGGTTAATGTCCTTGTGAAGGTGTGGCCTCAATACTGCACGCAGTACTTAGATGGGGCTCTAACTAATGTCTTTGTACAGAGGGATTATTACCTCCCTACGATCACTTGTGATACTCCTACTAATACACCCTAACACCCCCTAGCCTTGCCTCTCGCTTTAGAGGTCTGCTTGGTCGATTTTAGGTCATCAGTGATGATGATGCCCAAGTCTCTTTTCTTCCTTTGTGACTGCTAGCAACTCCTCCCAGCCTATAAGTGGCTTCAGGGTTTCTGTCCCTATGCATGATTTTGCACTTCTTGCATTAAATCCCAGTTGCCACTCTTCTGACCATTCTATGCTGGTTTATCTAGATCTCTTCTCATTCTGCCCACCCCATCTGGATCATCTACTCTGTTGCAGATCTTGGTGTCATCTGCAAACAGACAAGCTTTTACCCCTCTAGTCCATCTGAGAGGTCACTAATGAAGATGTTGAATAGGATCATCCAGGACTGATCCCTGAGGTACCCCACTTGTGACTTGCATCTCTTCTGACTGTATACCATTTACCACCACTTCGTTTTCTGCTAGTCAACCAGTTTGCCACCCAGTTGACCAACTTCTGACCCACCCGAGCCTACCTAGCTTATTTATCAATCTTCTATGTGGAACAGTGTCAAAAGCTTTGCTGAAGTCAAGGTAGGCGACATCAACTGCTCCCTTGGTCCACTACTCTGGTTACCCAGTCAAAGAAATCTATGAGATTAGTTTGACAGGACCTTCCTTTGTAAATCCATGCTGTCTTGGATCCTGTGCCCCATGGGATTCCAGGTGTTGCACTATCCTTTCCTTAAGGAGTGCCTCCATAATCTTGCCCACTACTGAGGTAAGACTGACCGTCTGTAGTTCCCCGCCTCCTCCCTGCTACCACTCTTGTGGAGGGGATCACATGAGCCCTTCTCCAGTCTTCTGGGACCCTCCTGTGCTCAGAGACTCACTAAACAATTCTGCTAATGTCTCTGCTAGTTCCTCCTTTAGCTCCTAAGTACCCTCTGGGATGTATGCCATCAGGTCCCATTGCCTTTATCTTCATCCTGAGCTTGCAAGCTCTGTGGGACCCTTTTTTGTGAAGGGGTAGTGCTCACCTCCCTCCCTCTGTGTCCATGATGCTGAGCTGTGGGCCCTGCCCTCACCTTCTCTTCTTAGTAAATACTGAGCAAAAGTATCTGTTTAGAAGGATGCCTTTACAGTGGTCCTCCTCCTCACATGCTCCTTTTCTCCATTGCTTAGCACACCTCTGGACTTTCTCCTTCACTCAATGTATCATAGAAAGTCTTGTCACCTTCTTTTACTGTTCGTGCTAGTGTTTCCTAGTTTGGGACTTTGCCTGCCTTTACTGCCTTACCTGCTTCTCCTTAGGCAGTTTGGTATGTCTCCCCATCTTCACCCCGCTTGTGTTCCCTTATATTTCTGAAGGCCAGCCTTTTGGCTCTGACCTTTCTGCTACTGTATTTGGGAGAACCAAAGTGGTTTCTTCTTCTTTGCACTTCCTTTTCTGTCTAACACAATGGGATGTTGCTTCGTATTGTATCCTTAATGCTTGCCCACTTTGCCTGTACCTCCTCACCTGTGTTTCTTTTTGCCAGGGTCTAGTTTAACTCTGTTGGCCATCTTATCAAAGTCAGCTCCTCTGAAGTCTTATTATTTTTGCTTTGAAATGGATGATTTAGATGTAGTAGCCAAATTGAACCATACCATGTGATGGTCACTGGCCCCCAGGTGATTCTTCTACCTGGAGATCTGTGATCCCTTCTTTGTTAGTCAGTACTAGATCTAGGATAGCCTTGTCTCTTGTGGGTTGCTGTACCAGTTGTTTGAGGCCCTCCCCGCAGGAATCCACTATGAGTCTAGTTCTGGCAGATGTTCCTGCTGGTATTGACCAATCTGTATCTGGCATGTTGAAGTCTCCTATTATCAGAACCTCCTTTAGCTGTCATGTTTTGTATATCTTCTAACAGTAATGTGTCTATGTCCTCCCTCTGGTCTGGGGCCTGTAGACAACCCTCAGTTCTTATGGCTGTCCCATTTCCTGTTTCCAGGGTAACCCACAGTTCTTCTGGGTTCTTTATGTGTATTCTGAATTTCTGTAGCTTTGATATTTTCATTAACATACAGGGCCACCCCTTCCCTTTTGCACCTCGGTCTCTTCTGAACAATACATAGCCAGGTACTGAAGTCTCCCAAGTGTGGTTACTGGTAAACCACATCTCACTAATTGCTACTATGTCCAGTTTAGCCTCTGACATTATTGCCTGCAGGTCTGGGATCTTATTTCCAGGCTGTGAGCATTGTCAGTACATGATTTTCCATTGGTCAGATTTTGAATTGTGTTTAGGTTGTTGGGTGAAGTTTGGCATTACCCCTGTGTGCATGGTATGGGAGACAAACCTTTTTCTTACCTGGTGATGCAAATGAACGGCAAACACGCTTGAATTTTGTTTCTGACCACTAGCTGAGGGGAGGGGTGTTCTTCCATTCACTTATGGGGTGCTGCACCTCTCCCCATTTGCTGGGGTTTAAATATTCTGCAAAGATCGCCAAACTTCTGCCCAATGCACTGACTCTCTTTAGTCAGATGCAGTCCATCAAATTTAAAGAACTTTTCGCCCCAGAACTGTTGCCAGTTTCCTACAAATCTGTGTCCTTTTCCTGGCACCAGTCCTTGAGCCACGTGTTTGCCCCCTATCTCCCCTTCTCTGACCTTCCATCCATCTGCTCCCTTCTCCCAGACTGGCAGGATCTCAGAGAAGGAGATGCCGGACTAAATAGATGATAGTTTGTCACCCAGCCTAGTCAGGTGTTCCTTGGTCTCCACAACTGACCGGGTTGGCTAGACTATTAGTCCCTATGTGTACTAGGACATCAATGTTTTCTCCTGCTTTGTGAACAATTTTATCAATGTGTCAGTGTCTCCATGCTGATGTACCTGGGAGACATTCGACCATCACCCTGGCTGGAGATGGGTATCAACTCCCGAATCATGGAGTCTCCTATGATCAGAAGTTTTTGATTTCCTTTGTGCTTGTTTAGTTTTGGTTCCTGATTTGGGTGAGTATTGCTTGTGTTAGCTCCTGTGCGGCAGTGTCCTGCTCTGCAGTGTCTTCTGCCTCTTTATTTGATTTCAGAGATAGAGGCAGATACCTGTTTGTAGTGTTTATATGGTTTTTGGAGGTAATGTGTTGAGAGCAGAGAGTGATGGGGCACCTGATTTGCTCCTCCCTAACCACCTGCCAACCTCCTGGACCAACTACCCTCTGCTGTCGAGGTTTTCTGTTGGATGCTTGGGGAAATGGCGGGTGGTTCTTATAATGTATTTCCTCTTCAATATGAAATTTGAGGCATGCAATCTCTGCCCATGCTGCCTGAGCTGAGACCTAAGATCTCCAAAGGCCCAGCATGTAGGACAGTGTCCTAAATCCTGTAAGACTGTCCTTCTGAAAATTGTTCCACAGTACCTGCAGTTAATGAAATCCATTCCAAATAAGTTGCTGGGTTTGTAACCTAGTCAGAGTAATTAGAAGGAAAAAAAATGCAAGTAATGGTTTAATTGTGTTTGTTTAACTTTGTTATAACAAGTTAAATTACTAGTGCCCTGTAAATGAGATCACCTTGTGGAGGCCCCACTGATCCGCCCTTCCTGCTCTGCACACACGAAATGTCACAACTGTGATACCCTATAAAAGGAGTGTATCGTGGTTGGTGGGATGGGGTGGGTGGCTGGGCCTTCCCCTGCCTAAAAAGAAGAACCACTTATGGAAAAGAACAAGGAGGTAAGAGCAGAAACAATCAGTCAACAACAAATGCAGTAACCCTGAAAGCTTATCCTAATGTTAGATAAAACTGTAAAACCTGTAAAGCACCACTTGTAATAATTTCTCAGAGAAGATATACCCTGTAAGAAACACTTCGCTCCAGAGAAAAATAAAGCAGTAACAGAAGATATACCTTGCAAAAGACAATTTGAATCAGAAGATTACAGCAGTAATCTGTTAGCACACACCTGTAGGCACACCTTGTAATAAAGCAACACTTTCTTTTCTATATTTAGACATAAATCCAACTTCTGTAATTGTTTAATAACTATAGATATTCCTCTTTTTAACCCAAAAAGTGTCTGGAAAAGTAATACAGTATTTTTTATTTTACCAGGTGAGACACACTAAGCCGAAAGCTTGTTTGCAGGTGCAACCTGGGAGTACGAGAAAGTAAATGACTTGCTCAGGGTCACACAGTATGCATCTAGGGGGCTGTGAGATTCAAAACCCAGGTCTCCAGATTTGCAGCTCAGAGCTCTTAACCCCACTACGCCATACTGCCTCCTAAGTATTATCATTATAGAACATAATTTTTACAGGAGTCCCATCAATTATTGATGGAAAGGTATTTGCCTGTTAAGTGAGGTTACCAATGTGTCAGTGTACATATTAGACAATGTAGCAGCTAATAAGTAACCCTGTTTGACCCCATACTTGATATCAAAAGCCACAGATAAAGCTCAATCATTGTTAAGCCCACCTCTAGCTTATGTATTCTTATGTAGGAGATTAAGCACTGACAGCAGTCTATTCTCAATGCCATGCTCTATTTCATGTGCTATTTTGATTCATGCTGTCAAAGGCATCGTAGATATCAATTAAGGCTGTATATATTTTAATTTCCTTTCTTTACATAGTTCTCTGTCATGTAATTCATAGTAAAAATCAAATCAATTGTCCTGCAGCCTTCCTGAAACCTGCCTCACATACTAGTGTGATATTTTTCACCTCAATCCACCATTCGAGTTGCTATAACAGAATCCTTGAAAATATTTGAAGGATAATTTTAGAAGGGTAGATTATTTGGGGTTGGGGTTTCAGAATGGCATGTTGATAAATATTTATTGTTCAGCTGAAAACCTTACATTATTAAAATAGATAAATATATTGTTATAAATGAAGCAGCAGGATAAATAGTATAAGTAAAGTGCATATGATTACATACATGAGTGCATGGAATTCTAAACATTCTTACATAATAAAGTGCGGACCCAGCCCAATAGCATAATAAGGAAAAACAGCCAATATTAATGCATATTCAGATGTAGAAGTCAAGAACATGATAAATGCAAGTGTGTAATAAAACCTTTTTGAAATGTATAAAACAATAAAATAATGTAGAAAAATTTTGACTATAAATTGTATATTTAACAGCTTAAAAACAATGTACTTGTGAACAAGCTCCATGAAGGAGTGAATGTAGGGAAAATAAAAAATATTTAATGCAAGATGCAAGTGTTATACTTTTTTTAAAGGACCCTGATTATCATGTTTAGTACTTTAAGAACCTGACTTGAAAATTGCAGCTAGACATTATTTAAAGCATTAAGTTAGAAGTGGGAGAAATCTCATTTCTCTCATATTTATTAGCTACCAGGAAAATTTTAGGCAGCAATTGGAAATTTAACATCTTCGGCACCAATAATTAATTTAGACTATGTAGATGTATATATAAATATAATAAATAAATATATATATATATATATATATATATATATATATATAATGATCATGTTGCAAACCTTCATTAATATTCAGTTAGGGTCAAAGCAACAAAGTTGGGAATGAGTTATGTTTCTTAACACTCATCCTTCAACCAGCCAGAAGAGTTGTGTGGGTTGTGCCTTGGGATTCCTGCTCAATGCCTACCCCCTTCTATCTTTAAATAGTCTGATGTGCAGACATTATGAGAATGGGGAGAGCTCAAGGCACAATTCCCCACTAACCTGCTCCCCACCTGGTTTGGGAGGTGGGGTGAGGAAACCTAAAACCTCATGTTGAAACATTGTCACTTGACCCTAATTGATATTAATTAGGTTTTTTTGTAACTTATTTCGACTTTTTGAGATAGTGTACAAAGATCTCTATCTTATTAGGATCAGGGTCTCGGACCCTGAACTCCCATCCCTGTATAGATGCGAATGTATGTAGTGTGAAAGCCAGGGCCCTCCAGGCTCAGCACTTGCTTTTATGGATAACAGGACCAAATTGTCAGCATAGCCATCTTATTACCCCACCTCATGTACCCAGTACAGAAAGGTTTTCAAATGCCCACCAGAATGTAATTCTGTGCAACTGTATGCCATTCTGCACCACGGTTGTGAAACACCTTTTGCCCAGGATTTCAAAATGACAGTTGTGACAATATTAAGAAGTGGGGTAATAAGAAGGCTATGTTGAAAATCTGGGGTAAAAAATATTTCCAAAGTTATGAGCTATGAAAGCAAATTGCAAGAGTGATCAATTTTGGCATTTTCATATCTTGACCCCATTTTGAACATAGACTTTGATGACCTCACCTCATAAACCACATAGGTGAATATTTTTAACCACAAAATGCTATTCTGCACCAGTAAACAACATTTTAGATGGGATGTGAAAATTGCATGTAATGTTCATGAGGTATAAAAATGGCTATGTTGAAAATCTGAATTTGAAATCTTGAAAATTACTGAGTTATGCTGGGTATTGTACAAAATGTCAATGAGCATACATAACTTTCACGATTATTCTTGGATTTTTTTCACATGGTTTTTTCACTTCCCACCTTGAACACTGATGATGAATTATTATCTGTCCTGAAAGGTGATTTATGCAGTGACCAAAAATCACCTTCAGGGCCTGATTAATGACAGTTGCATGAGGCAGGGTCCCAATGGCTATGTTGAAATTTGGTGAAAATTCTCAAAATGGAAAATTATGAATATAGTTCAAACACATATGAAACATTACTCGGCACTTACCTTGACCTCAGTCATGGTTCAGCTTTTGAAGAGTGCAGGCGTGTCCTGGTCCACAGAAACAACTTCCTTGGTAAGTATAGGTAGGGTGTGTGTGAGTGGTAGGTGCTCAGTGGGTGTGTCAGATGGGGGAGGGTGATGGTAATGACAAGGACCAGTTTTTTGGTTAAAAAGATGTTGGGGACGTTTTGTTTTTGCAGGATTTTATTTAAAATGTTTCAGAACACTGTTGGGCTCCCAGTGTTCCACACTGAGATGCTTTAAATGCCAGCACAGGCATTTGGTCCCATAATGTTGGCTAATTCTTTTTTAAAAAAATGGCTGCGTGGGTATTCAACACTGGGGATGGACATCCCAGTGTTAGGTTATAAATTAATAAACTAGGGACTAAGGCACAGCAATTGAGGTGGGGGCTGCTACTAGACACCAGAGAATATATGGGGACACCAGAGAATTAATCTGCAGTTATGGTGACAGCTATCAGAGGGTGGAGGGGTGTCACTAGGCACCAGGAATTAATCTGCAATTATGGGACAGATCAGAGGGAGCTGGGTGCCACTAGATACCAGGAAATATATTTATTAGGGACAGTGATTGAGGATGGGGTGCCACTGGACTGGGGAAATGGAGGGGCAGGAGAGCTGGAGGGTGGGTGAGCCACTAGACGCAGGGAAAATATTGAGTACTGGGGAGAGAAACTGAGGGATATGCAGGAATCTTGAGTGAGGAAAGGGATCCTTATTATGACTTAAGATACAAAAGGTTATTTTTCATATCATTTGTTCACGGAAGATGATTCATTATATTAAAAACACATTTCAAGGACATATTTATAACTTTAAGTGCAGATTTCGCCTCTCGATCCTGATCAACCAGCTAAATGTGGTGGTGTCCTCCAGGATGTCATTTTGCAGTTTTGAAACAAAATTAAGAAAAAGGAAAATAAGATTGTGGCTAGCTAAAAAGTAATTTACCTTACAAAAAGTTTTAGTCTCGTGAAAAGGAATTGATCTCATTAAAATTATTCCTGTTTCATGTGAATCCTTGGTCAAACTTTATCCTATAAATCAACAGATTTCCATTGAAAATAATGAGAAACTTACAAATTTAATAACTTTGCAACAGATTAATATTTCACCAAACTAAGTATGCAGTTCTGTTACCTAAGCTGGTTATACCACAAAATCACACTAAAATTCCACACCATGGATGCAAGGTGATGAGGAAAAACTGCAAGGCAACTTAAAGGTTTTAGCATTATCGGATCCTGAATCGGTACATCTGACCAGAAAGAAACGCCATATCAAGAGCTCTTCCCATGGCACAGTGCATACCAATGTTGTGCAAATCTGTTAAATGGTTGCAAAGTTATTAAAGTAGAAAGTGAGGTTTAACATTAAATAGTTGCAACTTAACTATAGGGGCCATGCCGATAGATAGGATAGATAGATAATAGATAGATAGATAGATAGATAGATAATAGATAGAGATACAGACAGTAGATAATATTTTGCTAGAGAATTGCACTTTGCAAGAAGCTTTCCAAGATATTTTATGATGTTATACGGGGCAATCCTGCGGCATGATCGGTCAGGTCAGGGCTGCAGTGCAAGGATTAACACAAAGTACAAAATGATGCATGTGGGGGCAGGAACCCTGGGGTGAGTTGGGCAGGTTGGGGAGGGAGTGCTGGTTATTAACAGAGGAAGGAACTTGGGGTATAACTTGTGGATGACTTGAAGGTCCGGGGGTTTGGCAAGGTGTAGGAAGGGCCAGTATGCTGGGTGCATTGAAGGGGAATATGTTTAGGAGTTCACTGTATAAGACCCTGGGGAGACCTCACCTTGAATACTGTGTGCCAGTTCTGAGACCACACCTTGAAGGACAAAACAGACAGTGCAGTGATGGCAACAAATGGTGAAGGATTACATCACAGCCTTACAAGGAGAGGCGAGGGACCCCAATTTGTTCACGTATAAAGGCTGGAGAGAGGTGACATGATAGAACATTCAACTACCTCAAGGGCATTAACAAGGTGGAAGGGAAACATATTCCAGATTAATAGTAGTGTAGGACAAAAGAACATGACATGAGATGAGGGGTACCTGCATAAGATGAAAAAGCTTCAGAATTTCTTTTTTATGAAAGGTGGTGATGTGTGAATAGCCTGCCCAGAGGTAGCAGCCCACAGTGGCAGGCTCTAACATGCATGAAATGTAAAGAAATAATAGAGATAGGAAGAAAAGGTAAAGCTAAGACCATATAGTCACTGATGCTTCGTTAGGCAGCTTAATGGGCAGACTGAATGGGCCTAGTAATCCTTATCTCCAGCAGCATCTATGTATCTATGTATATTAATTTTCAGCACATCAGATTGTATTCACTATCTCCAATATGCAAGTTTCCATGTTTTTGAAAACTTTTTGCTAGAATTTTACTAGGTTGTAATTTAAAACGAACATGTGACACAATCCTGTTTTCAGCAGGGTCCTTCATCAAATGAAGATATGTTTTTCAAGAGTGTTGTTTTGTAATTAATCAGCCAATTGGAGCATTTTAGTTTACTGATTGTCTCCATATCCAGTTGTCAAGCACTATTGAGAGCATTTGTTTGATAACCTCAGTGTATATATTTTGTATTTTTATATATATTTTGTTATTGAATTTTTGTGCATCGCCCAGAGTCTATGGAAATGGGCGCTTTATAAATAAAATATCTATCTATCTATCTATCTATCTATCTATCTATCTATCTATCTATCTATCTACTTATAGCTGATATTAATTCCTGCTCATGTAATTTCAGTGGCAAAGTATCCATCGATAGATAACCTGTTCGAGTCAACCATGGGAGCAATTTCATCAGAAAGGTTATTTTCTCTTGCAAAGCCATGTGTGTAAGTTTATTGATAGAACGATTAGTAAACTTACTCCAATAAGGAATTCAACTAATTGTAATAAAATACTTTCATAGGGAGAGCGCCTAACTCTGCCCTAACTAAAAAAAAAAGGAGCAGATATAGGAAAGCTAAGAATAATTTTAAACTGTAGATATGGTTTACCACTTTCTCAGTTCTGTCTGTAGTCCCATTTCCCCATATTTCGCTAGCACACAGGATTTTACTGTTACAAGTTGGGGGCTTTTAACATTGGATGCACTGTCCTACCCTTGTATTTTAAATTAAATTTGAAGAGGATACTCACCATTGCTTACTGTCATGGCATTTTTAATATGCAAAATTCAAGAGAATTTGAAACATTTTCAATACTTTTTATTAAATAGAAAATAAATATAAGAAAAATTACTGTGAATGTGACTCTAGGACCCAGTGTCAGGGACAGCTGCAGAAATGAGTAACATCAAGAAGGAGAGATTCAGAGTGTGAAGGAAGGAGCAGAATGAATGGAAGGAGGTGAGGGAGGGGAGAGAGACAGTGAGAGACACAGATCAAAAACAGAAAAAGAATGCCTGCCCAACAAAGAAAGTATACTTCAAACTAGGATGGCTTGGATTCACTGGAATCTATCCTGATACCACAAAATCAGAATTTCAGTGATTTGGATATTGATTCTGATCCAATTCCATTTATGGAGTGGAATCAGGCATGGGATTTCTGATTCTGCTTCTGACCCAGCAGACAGTAATTAAATCAAGAACATTATCTTATCCCACAGCTTTTCCTAAGCCCCACACACATACAGCAGGACAGAAGAGCCGGGCACTCTAGAAGACGTCAGTGAGTGCACTGTATATAAATCCATATAGGGACAAACATACTGCTTGAAAAATCAATTGTGGACAATATCACACACTGGTTAAACATAGAAAGATAATACACCCCAGTAACGTCCCAGTGCTTCAGCCATGGTCTTCATCAGAGAGCTGGGTTAGTCAGACTTCTCCTCTTTTGTGCCCTGACTAAGTAACACAGTGCTACCCAATTGGGTGCTCTGTTTACAGAGAAAAGCTACCAGTGGTTAGAGATGCAGCAAAGATTTACTCTGCATGCAGAGTTAACGCAAAGTGCATAACTTCGAATTTGAGTATAATTACACAAAGTTTCCATTAAAAGGTCAAAATTCGCCTGCAGTGGGCTTTGCATTAACTTTGGGTTACATCATGAAAAGGCGAAGTGTGTGAGAAGCAGCCCATAGATCACGTCTGACTGTCTGCAGGTCACATGATGCAGAGAGGAAGTGAATCAGGCTTAACTTTGACCTTAGAAACATAGAAACATATAGAAGCTAATGGCAGATAAGGACCGCACGGACCACCCAGTCTGCTCATTTCTTTTTCTACCTTATGAATGTGCCATAGGCTTTTGCACTGTCAATGGCCAATCTATTCACACTCATCTGTATTGCTCCCTTATGCCTATCCCATGCCTGTTTGAAGCCTTGCACTGTATTCATATCCACCACTTCCTGAGGTAGGCCATTCCATGCATCCACCACCCTTTCTGTGAAAAATAACTTCCTCACATTACCCCTTATTCGGCCTCCTTCTAATCTCATGTTGTGTCCTCTTGTCCTGCTATTCTTCTTATATTGAAACATGTTATACTCTTTCACCTTGTTAATGCCCCTTAAGGTATTTGAATGTTTTGATCATATCACCTCTCTCTCCCTCCTTTGCTCTAGGGTATACATATTGAGCTCCTTTAATCTGTCCTCATATGTTTTCTGATGCAGTCCCTGCACCATTTTGGTTGCCTTCTCTGGACTGCCTCAATTTGGTTAATGTCCTTGTGAAGGTGTGGCCTCAGTACTGCATGCAGTACTCCAGATGGGGCCTAACCAGTGTCTTGTAAAGAGGGATTATTACCTCCCTCTTCCGACTTGTGACACCCCTACTAATACACCCCAACATCCCTCTTGCCTTACCTACTGCTTTAGAGGTCTGCTTGGATGATTTCAGATCATCGGTGATGATGACGCCCAAGTCTCTTTCTTTCCTTGAGACTGCCAGCAACTCCCCTCTCAGCCTATAGGTGGCCTCAAGGTTTTCTCTTCCATATGTGCATGATCTTGCACTATCTGTGGTAAACCCCAGTTGCCACTCTTCCAACCATTTTGCTAGTTTGTCAGTTCTCTTCTCATTCTGCCCACCCATCTAGATCATCTACTCTATTTGCAGATCTTGGTGTCATCTCAAACAACAAACCTTACCATCAGTCCATCTGCAATGTCACTGATGAAGACATTGAAGAGGACTGGCCCAACACTGATCCTAGAGGTACCCCCACTTGTGACTTGCATCTCTTCTGACTGTATACCGTTTACCACCACTCTATTTTCGCCTGTCAATCAGTTTGCCATACCCAGTTGACCAACGCCTGACTCCACCCTGAGCCCACCCAGCTTTTAATAAATCTTCTATGTGGAACAGTATCAAAAGCTTTGCTGAAGTTAAGGTAAGCAACATCAACTGCTCTCAGCATCCACCACTTGGTTACCCAGCCAAAGAAATCTATGAGATTAGTTTGACAGGATCTTCCTTTTGTAAACCCATGCTGTCTTGGATCCTATGTTCCTATGGATTCCAGGTGTAGCACTATCCTTTCCTTAAGGAGCTTCTCCATAATCTTGCCCACTACTCAGGTAAGACTGACTGGTCTATAGTTCCCTGCCTCCTTCCTGCTACAACTTTTGTCAAGCAGGATCACATGAGCCCTTTTCTAGTCTTCTGGGACCTCTTCTGTGTTCAGAGACTCACTAAACAGTTCTGATAATATCTCTGCTAGTTCCACTCTTAGATCCTTTACTACTCTGGGATGTATGCCATCAAGTCCCATTGCCTTGTCCACCCTGAGCTTATTGAGCTCTTGTAGGTCCCTTTCTTTTGTGAAGAGACTAGTGCACACCTCCCTCCCCCCGTGTCCATGGTGCAGAGCTGTGGAGCCTGCCCTACCTTCTCTTCAGTAAATACTGAGCAGAAGTATCTATTTAGGATAGATGCTTTTACAAGGTCCTCCCCCTCACATGCCCCCTTATCTCTATTGATCTTAGCAATACCCCCATGGACTTTCTCCTTTCACTAATGTATCTACAGAAAGTCTTGTCACCCTCTTTTACTGTTTGTGCTAGTGTTTCCTCTGTTTGGGCCTTTGCCTGCCTTACTGCCTTTCCTGCTTCCCTTAGGGAAGTTTGGTATCCTCCTATCTTCATCCTGCTGCGTTCCTTATATTTCTGAAGGACAGACTTTGGCTCTGACCTTTTCTGCTACTATTTGAGAACCAAGTGGTTTCTTCTTCTTTCACTTTCCTTTTCTCACTAACACAATGGGATGTTGCTTCAATGCATCATACAATTGCCCACTTTGCCTGTACCCCTGTATTTCTTTTTGCCAGGGCTAGCTTAACTCTGTTGGCCACCTTATAAAAGTCAGCTCCTCTGAGTCATATTTTTGTCTTGGAATGGATGATTTTGTTTCTAGTGGCCAAATTGAACCATACCATATGATGGTCACAGGCACTGAGTGACCTTCTACACAGAGATCTGTGATCATTTCCTGTTAGTCAGTACTAGATCTAGGATAGCCCTGTCTCTTGTGGGTTGTTGTACCAGTTGTTTGAGGCCCTTCCACAGGAATCCACCATGTGTCTAGTTCTGACAGATGTCCTGCTGGTATTGGCCAATCTGTATCTGGCATGTTGAAGTCTCCCATCATCAGAACCTCTCCTTTAGCTGTCATATTCTGTATATCTTCTAACAGTAACATGTCTATGTCCTCCCCCTGGTCTGGAGGCTTGTACACAACCCCAGTTTGCATGGCTGTCCCATTTCCTGTTTCAAGGGAGACCCACAGTTCTTCTGGCTCCTTATGTGGATTCTGAATTTCTGTAGCTTTGATATTTTCATTGACATAAAGGGCCTCCACCCCTCCCCCCCTTTTTTGCACCTCAGTCTCTTCTGAACAGTACATAACCAGGTACTGAAGTCTCCCAAGTGTGGTTACTAGTAAACTATGTCTTGCTAATGGCTACTATGTCCAGTTTAGCCTCTATCATTATTGCCTGCAGGTCTGGGATCTTGTTTCCCAGATTGCGAGCATTAGTGTACATGATTTTCCATTGATCAAATTTCAGTGTGTTAGTTGTTGGGTGAAGTCCGGTGTTTCCCCTGTGCATCTTTTGGGGAGCCGGACCATTTTCTTTACCTGGTGATGCAAATGAACTACAAACATGCTGAACTTCTGTTTGACCACTAGCTGAGGGGGAGGGGTGTTCTTCCCATTTGACGTATTGGGTGCTGCACCCCTCTCCCCATTTGCTAGTGTAACCCCTAGGTGGCGCTATCCCAAGGGCTACTACCCTGCCTGTAGCTAAAAGCAGGTTAAGGGGCCTGAGTTCTGAAACGGGTGCCTCCACCCAGAGGTCAGGGTTGGTAGTGGTCAAGCTAACCTGGGCACAGTCCCCTCGGGACACTGTAGCTCCCCTCTTTCCCCTCTAGTGGCCTGTACACTGTACAATAATCACTTTTACAATACCCCTGGTACACCACACAAGTATCCACACTGTTTGCACTTACCACCAGGGCTGGCTTCTCTGGCTCAACCCTGAGGACCCCCTGTAAAACAAGGTTATGCACAGCACATAACAACAGTACAGTACTCTGAGCACAAACTGGAACCACAGTCAGATTACATGCAGAAAAAGTTAGATCTGATTTATTCAGGGTACTTGAACAAGGAAGGGGTAAAATCAGGTTAATTAGCTTAAAGGTTATATCAATCAAGTAGTTATGGATGTGCTTTGAGTCCCCCCCCCAAAGTCACACCTCTGAGTACCCAGATGGAGAAGAGAGAGGCTAGCCAGGACTGTTGCCTGGGGTTGCAGCTGGTTAGAGCCCTGTGATGGAAAATGCAACATGCACAGTACACAATATTTGTAATCTGGAGCCAGAGGGCTCAGTTCGTAAAGGAAATGAAACAACAAGACAATCAGATGACGCACTCAGATTAAGCTGTTGTTGCAGGGAGCTACCCTGGTATTGCTCACGATACCCAAGACTGGACACAGGCTGGATGAAAATCAAGACTGCAGGTGGTTGATCTGGAATGCCAGGAGAAGCAGGGCCAACATGAGTCACAGAGGCATTGTTCCTGTTCAAGCCTGGAGCAGAGGCTGATCCCCAGGCAGGTCTTCGTCGATGACTCTCTGTGAGGTCTGGCTACTGCCCGTGCTGGCCCAGACCAGGAGACAAATTCGATTTAGTCCATTTGGGCTGAATACAGTTTCCAGCAAGCAGAACACTGCTCAAACAGTGAGGAACTAATTCACAAACCACTAGCAGATCGTAGCACATTTACATGTACAGGAATTCTACAGTAGCAGACAAAGCGCTCCCCAGTCACAATCGTAAAGTCTGTGCACACACCGAGAGCTTAGGGGTAGCTGGAACTCCTGACAGGCCGATCGCATTCAGCACAATCTTCGGTCTTCTTCAGGTTGAGCCTGGCCCACTTCAATAGCTTACTTAAGTCACACAAACTTGGATTTAGTCCAAAATAATTCTCTTCTCTCCCTCTCAGGAGCAGCTGGCAGACATGCAAGCCAAAAACTCAGTCCTTTCACAGCTCTCCCATGCAAATCCACTCAGGATTGCTGCCCAAAATACACCTGAGCTCTTCTCATTTCACTTCCCAGCTCAGAACTAACTGAAAACTGCAAGCAGCCCGGGACTACCCCAAGATTCAAAAGGTTTGGTTGGCTGATTTGGCTGTCAGTCAAAACAAGAGGTCACCCTTCAGTTGCAAAAAAGGCACAAAAAAACCCAAACTACAGTTCCTACAGATTTGACTCCAGACAGTTCCCGTAGTCCAGCTACATTTTAGGTCCCACCAGAACTGATTGGTCCTATTTGCAGTCCAGGACCAAGATAGTGGAGACAAACAAAACAGTCCTTGCTATAAAGAAGGCAGGTTGGACAAACCTTATTATCATTATCACTCTAAATGATTTTCAACAAATAGTTACATCTTTCAACAGAGATAACTCTCAGATTACTTATGCTGCAATCAGGCAGCTCTTAAACAAGTACACAGAGGCTATGGGCTCTGGTAATCACATTTAAACTGCTAAATCGCAGGACACCAGCCTGGCAGTGAGCATTTAGGCAAGCTCAAGGAAGACTTTTTGGGAACCCCCATTTGTAGGAGGGTTACACCCTCCCTGCCAGGGAAAACATGGTGTCCGCATCAAGTCTGTACCTTCATAACATTACAAATGCAACACATACAAGACATTTATACCATTAGTATGCTATACAAGTACTATCTGATTCATCAGTTGGCATAACTTGTCACTTTACTGTACATTTCAATGTACTCCACTATATCATTTCCATTCTGACAATACATTATGCATATTTATTTATTTTATTTTATTTATTTAGTGTTTGTTCACCAGGAAGTGCACTAAGCAAATTCTGCCTATTTTCAGGCATGACCTGGGGAAGGGGGGTACAGATGAATGCCAACTGACCATGAACCAGATTAAGCTGTTGATGATTTTTAGTGAATGAGGAATTTGGCCAGGACACCGGAAAATTCCTACTCTTTTAATAATGCCATGGAATTTTTAGCATCCACCTGAACTACCACCAATCCAGGCAGATGGGACTTGGTTTAATGTCTCATCTGAAAGACAGCACTTCAGAAGTGCAGCACCCCTCTCACGCTGCACTACAGTGTCAGTACTAGGATATTTACCCAAGTGCCAGATGTGGGAACTGAACCTACAGCCCTCTGATCTCCCGGCCTCGGAGGTGAGTGTGCTACCTTCTGAGCCACTGACACTGCATTCAGCTGTGTATTTTACACAGGTAAATTGAACATTACTATACAGAATCATGTAATAACTTCTTGTACATTAAACAATGCAAGAGGGGCCCTTCCTATCAGCTAACTTGGGGCTGGATGGGGCAGGGGCACCATGATAAGAGGGCAAAACAAGTAACCTGGAATGGGCCATCAAGCTCAATTTGGTCATTGAGCTCTGAGAGACTTAAACACCTTTGTGGACTACATTGAGAGGCAAATTCACTGGCCTCCTGGGGGAATCGTAACTGAAGCGCACCACTGGCTTGACAGCTTGGCCAGTCTTTCTGGGGTGAACAACCACAGTCTCTGTACTTTCAGCAATGGTCTTTGAGCTTTCATCACTTGTGAGGGGTGCCTCTGCATGAAGAGAATGTCAAGCTGGGCTACTTCAGCCCTTGCTCTCAAGTCTCTGTTTCTGCAACACTTGGCTCATTTTGAAGACACTCCGACACTGAAGGGGTTCTCAGCACTCTCAAGTGTTCCTCAAGTTCTGGCATGTCACCAGAAAGACTCATACCATCAGCCTCTCCTTCAGGCAAATCATACAGTTCCATGATACACAAGATTCAGCATCCTCAGATGTGATACTTGCACTTCACCTTCAGGGAGCATTGGCTCCAGGATGATGCAGGGCATTAGGCAGTCCAGAACACCAGCTTCATCCCCATAATTCAACATAAGTTTCCACAAAACAACTGACTCAGTTCATATGAGGGGTAATGGGCATTATCACACTCACTGTCATCCGAGTTAAACTGGCAGTCACTATCATTCTGGGCCTGCTGCGGGGAAGTCTCTTAAATCGGCAACCAGGGGCAGGCTGACTCTGTTTCTTTCTTGCAGCAGCAGAAGTCACTGGTCCAGGGGATCAATCTCGGTGGGTTCAGCCTCAATAATAATTTCACCAATAGGCAGCAAATGGTTACAGTGCATGGTCTTGACAGTTTTGGAGTTATTCTCTGGGTGCACTTTGTACACTGGCAAATCATTCAACTTTCCAACTATAACATGGAGAAGATGGTGCTATCGATCAGCAATTTTTTGTTTATCATGCAGTCCTAAAATTTCACAAAAAACACACAGTCTCCAGGCCTAAGCTCTTAAGCCTTTACTTTTCTATCATGTCTCTCTTTGTTGGCTAGATTTCTTTTGGCGGCCACTGTCTGGGCCAGTTGATAGGCATGGTTCAATTGAGCTTTAAGTTTTTGTACATATTGCAGGTAATCTTCGTCTCAGATCCCACTGGGAGAAACCCCAAAACAGACATCAAAAGGCAGCCAGGCCTTTCTCTCAAACATGAGGCTGTAGGGAGACAACCCGGTAGCATCATTCTTCATGCAATTGTATGAGTGTACCAAGGTGCTAATCTGCTGGCTCCATTTATGCTTATCTTTTGGGTGGAGGGTGCCTAGCATGTCTAGTAGGGTGCAGTTAAAGTGTTCGGGTTGAGGATCCCCCTGCGGGTGATAGGGGGTGGTTCTTTGCACCCCCCATACAAAGAGCATTTCTTTGATTAGCCGACTCTCAAAGTCCCGGCCCTGATCAGAGTGAATTAATTGTGGGGCACCATAGTGGACAAAGAAATGTTCCACTAGCACCTTGGCCACGGTAAATGCTTTTTGATCTTTGATGGGAAAAGCTTGTGCATACCATGTGAAATGGTCCATAATCACTAACACATTGCCAATGTTTTGCTGATCAGGCTCTAAACTCAAGAAGTCTATGCAGACTAGTTCCATTGGGGTGCTGCTAGTAATGTTGATAAGGGGGGCAGCCCTATGAGACAAGGTTTTTCTCTGCAGGCAGCAACTACAAGTCCTTACATGGTGCTCAGCATCAGCCCCCATCTTGGGCCAGTAGAGTCGAGATCGTACTAGGTCAAGGGTCCGGTCAATACCGACGTGGCCCATATGATTGTGGAGGGCCCTCAGTACCAAATCTTTGAAGGCTGTGGGCAGGAACAATTGTTGCTTGTCTATTTGGCCACCCTGATCTACTGTCTCTATACAACAACTGATTAAGCAGCTTCAACCGGGGGTCTTCTTTAAACAATAAAATGGTTCGCAGATCAGAGGAATGCAACTTGGACACATCTTTTCCTGCACGAAGGGTGTCAAGTACTGGCTGAATCATAGGATCTCGGGACTGAGCCCACTGAATGCTGTCATTGTCAAACTGAGGTAGTGCACTAATATCTAGAGCAGAGAAGTGGCAATACGCAGCGGTATGCAGGTGTCAGAGGGGCCCATGCAATCTACTAAGCAGTCTGCTGTGTCCATAGACATCTGTTTATTTCTATCAGACTTTTGGCACAATGCTCGGATGTCAAGTTCAGACAGCCTGACCCAGTCGCTCTTGGAAATGGGCCTCTGAGATAGGTGTCAGCATCAATATAATTGAGGTCTGGTCTGTATTCGACAACATAATCATATGTTGACAATGCAGAAAGCCACCAGTGCCCCTTGGCGTCTAACTTAGCTGAAGTCTGTACATAGGTCAATGGGTTATTGTCAGTCCTCACCAATATTTTTTCCCCATAGAGGTAATCATGAAACTGGTCGATAATGGTCTATTTTAATGCAAGGAACTCCAACTTGTGCAGAGGGTAGTTTCGCTCTGACAGGGTCAAGCTCCTACTGGCGAATGCCACTGGTCTCAAACCATCCTCATGGTCTTGATACAGTACAGCTCCTAGACCCTGCAGGCTGGCGTCAGTATGCAGCACATAGGGTTTGGTGGGATCAGCATAAGCCAGGATGGGGGCGTGGGTGAGCTGGTATATGACTTTGTGGAAAGCTGCTTCACAGTCAGGTGTCCAACGGGACCTGAAAAGTTCACCTGGGTGGAAATATGCTTTGTCTGGTTCTTTGACAGACCCTTTTTTGTATTTCCAATTGGTAGGAGGGTAACCTTGGGTAAGATTCAACAGTGGCCGAATCACTTTGTAATGGTCCCCACTTTGGAAGGGCCTTCCGATGCAGTGATCACTTGGGCTGTGCTCACCCTAGAATTACAATCCCCTCTTCATCTTCAACCTCCGGAGTTCTTTTATCAAGTCACAATAGTCTAGTGGGTTACCCCTTCTATCTGGGAGCCTTAATTGAAGGAGCTGCAATTTAGAATGCTTTGAATGTTTCAGTATGTGCCCCAACGTGACTTGGTTTAAGTCACTGGTGGCTACCCCACCTTTTCGTTAAGCCTCCTGCAGCGCTCTTTCCAGACAAGTAACATATGAAGACAAACTTTCCCCTGGCCATTGTTTTGTACCTTGAAATTTCCACATCAAGTTCTCCCTGACTCATTGCTCCCAAAATTGCCTTTGAGTGCAGATAGGTACTTCTGGGCAAATGCATCAGGGTTTGTGGACCTCAGAAATTTAATGGCCTCTAGGGTGGGACCCCTCAAACTTTCTATGATCCTTTTCCTTTTCTCAGTCTCTGCACACTGCCATTCAGGTACCAAAAGGGCCAAACACAATCTATCCAGGTCTCCCAATCATCCTCCCCTTGGGGGGTGGGGAGGTGTCAAAGAAGATTCTCAACCTTTGGTAAGAGTTGTGACTAATGGCAGGTACAGACATAGGAGCCAGCATTGGCACAGGCACAGAAGAAGAGGCAATAACAGGTGCTGGAGTGAGAGGGCGTGTTGGGGAGGAACACCCCCAGGTGGCAGGAATAGTTTTTTCAAGTCCTCCACAGTCTTCCCTTCCTCCAGCAACAACTTAGCAAATTTCTTCACAAAAGTCTCAGATAGTGGTGGGGGCCTCATTCTCCCCAGGGTCTTTACTGTCTTTAGTTATTACTCTCCAGGCAGTGAGGGCTCCTTCAGGGGTGATAGTCCATGGCACTTTGGAACTGTCTACTGGGTCCTTACACTCTACTAACACCATGAAACTTTGGGTGAGCAGATTAGCCTGTCGATCCACCACCACAGGGTTTTGTAAACATTCAACTTTGAAAGTACTCTCTCTACAGTGTTCTTATTGGTACCAGGGAATATCCAGGATAAGTATAGCATTTTGAGGTCGATCTCCTGCCCAGTACACCACCCCACCCCACCAACTGGTGTACAGCCATTTCTGTTGGGGTAGTCATTAATTTTTACAGCAATTCAAATGTGGCCACTAGAGGATGCTAATCCCAGTGGTGAACCTCCAAGATGTCACCCCTAGGTGGTGCTATCCCAAGGGCTACTACCTCTGCCTGCTTGGCTAGTAGCAGGTTAAGTGGCCTGAGTTCTGAAACGGGTGCCTCCACCCAGAGGTCAGGGCTGGTAGTGGTCAAGTTAACCTGGGCACAGCCCGCCGGGACACTTTAATCCCCCTCTTTCCCCTCAAGTGGCCTGAACTCTGTACAATAATAACTTTCACAATACCCTGGTACACCACACAAGTACCCACACTGTTTGCACTTATCACCAGGGCTGATTCCTCTGACTCAACCCTGGGGACCCCTAGTAAACAAGGTTATGCACAGCAAATAGCAACAGTACAGTACTTTGAGCACAAACTGGAACCACAGTTAGATTACATGCAGAAAAAGTTAGATCTGATTTATTCAGGGGACTTGAACAAGGAAGCGGCAAAATCAGGTTAATTAGCTTAGAGGTTATATCAGTCAAGTAGTTATGCATGTGCTTTGAGTCCCCCCACACAGTCACACCTCTGCGTGCCCAGGTGGAGAAGAGATGGGTTAGCCAGGACTGTTGCCCAGGGTTGCAGCTGGTTGGGGCCCTGTGATGGAAAACACAACATGCACAGTACACAATATTTGTAATCCGGAGCCAGAGGGTTTAGTTTTTAAAGGAAACAAAACAACAAGACAATCAGATGACACACTCAGATTAAGCTGTTGTTGCAGGGAGCTACCCTGGTATTACTCACGATACCCAAGACTGGACACATGCTGGATGAAAACTGAGACTGCAGGTGGTTGATCTGGAATGCCAGGAGAAGCAGGGCCCGCATGAGTCACAGAGGAGTCATTCCTGTTCAAGCGTGGAGCCGGGGGCTGATCCCCAGGCAAGTCTCTCATCGATGGCTTCTCTGTGCAGTGGGTAGTCAGGCTGGGCCAGTCTGGCAAGGCCCAGACCACATGGAGACAAATTTGGATGCAGTCCGTTTTGGGCTGGATACAGTTTCCAGCAAGCAAAACACAGTTCACACAGTGGGGAACTAACTCACAACCCACTAGCAGCTCATAGCACATTTACATGCATGGGAATTCTACTGTACCAGGCAAAGCACTCCCCGGTCACAATTAGGGATGTCAGAACTAGTTCGAGTAAGATTTGAACCCATCTCGAACCGTGGTGTTCAAGTTCTAATATAGAACTCGAACACTAGAGGGTTCATAAAGGTTGAACCTTTGTGGAAATCCAAGTCTTGCTGCTGGTATGCAAAACTGTCAGCTCCCAAGAGTCCCAGTCTTCCCAATCCCATCCTGGTTCCAGCAGCTGCAGTTACTGTTGTTGTGTGGGGGCATTGTGATGAGATTGCTGCCGCGCCCGCGCACTCCTGATCGCAGTCACCATCACCACCTGAACAACTGCTCTGTGGTCATGTGGTACATCAGACCAGCACAGTAATTGCGCGCAGCTACGTTCTTCACTTCAGTTGTCTCTGAAATGGAAGGTGATCTGCTGAGCCTGCTAGTGTTGCGACTTGCGAGCTGAGTTGTGAACTTTTTAAAAAGTGAACTGACGACTTACTTTTATTTATTTATTTAGCTTTTGTTTACGGGTAAGTACACTAGACAAGTATTATGCCTATTTTCAGGAGCGACCAGGGAGAGTACAACATGGGGAATACAGATAAGGTACAACAAGGATGGATAGCATATTACATTAAATAAGAAAACGGAGAAAAAGAAAATACAGAATCAACAATAGTACAACAATAGTACAACATATGGGAAGAAATACATAGTTGACAATAGGAGGAACTATATAGGAGTGTAGTACTATCCACAGTGCAGATTAGTAACATAAAACTTAAATTTTATAGTAGGCACAACCTGGGAACTAGCAGGCTCAAGTGGCAGATTATATATAGGTCATCAGTTTTCTAAGACATATGAGTTGGCAGTACCAGAATACTGGGGAGTAGGCAGTAACACCAATACTTGGGAGTAGGCAGAACAACCCATGTCCATAGAGCAGTGCTGTGGACACAGAAGATGCCCACCAATTGGGAAAAATGGGTAGTTGAGAATAGAGTAGATATTAATCAATCTAAGCTACGGAAAGTATCAACAGCTTTAGCAGCGGTAACTGGGATGGTTTCCGTCAGCATGATACATTACTCTAGCGGGGCTTGGGACAGTAACACACTGATGTTAGTTTCAGAAAAGTCCACAGGGAAGTGTGAAAACTCCGATGGGAGGGGGCCGAACGGATATGATCGGGAAGGGAGTTCCAGAGTCTGGGCGCATATGCAGCAAAGTCACGATCCCCCATAAGGGTACAGGTGGAGGGGACTTTAAGCAACCCTGCAATCAAGGACCTAAGGGTGGTAGGGAGTAGGGTCCATTTTTGGTAGAAGCAGGGCCAGTATTAACCACTTTCCTCAAGAAGCTTCCAACCCCGAATTCCAGGTATTTGGCTGGAGGGAGCCAGCAGAGTTTGTCATATAGCACACAATGGTGGGTGAGTCGGGGAGCAGCTAGAGCGAAACAACAGATGTTATTATATGCCGTGTTCCACTGAGTGAGGTGAGTTTGGGGGGACCAAGCAAATAGGTGAAGTCCATACCTGAGGAAGGGAAGAAGCACCCCTCTCGCAAGGGCGAGTCTAGCTGCAGGAGTTAGGTTGTATTTGGCCCTATAGGCCAGACCAAGCTTGCTGTTCGTTGTCCTACAGATGTTTAGGATATGACTCCCCATGTCAAGTTGGGGTCGAGAGTAACCCCAAGATATTTGATTGAGTACACTGTAGGCAGCGAGGGGCCATCCACACTAGTGATGTTGAGCAAGGCCGATGAGGCTTTGATTTTGTCCGCAAACCCAAAAAGCATAGCCTGTGTTTTTTTCAGGTTCAGAACCAGTTTGTGGTTAGTAACCCAGGACAAGACTTTGTTGAAATCGTCGGACAAGCACTGGTTTAGGGCGATGGCATTTTGAGAGTGAACCACTATCACCAGGTCATCCACATACATGGTGGCTCGGCAGTTGGAAGTCACCATGGGTAGTTGGTTAATAAAGAGGGAGAAAAGGAGGGGGCCCAGTACTGAGCCCTGGGGGACTCTAGAGGTCACTGATCAGGGCTCTGAGAGGACCTTATTGAAGCAGGTACGCTGCTTTCTACCATTCAGGTAGCCCATCAGCCATTTCATGGCATGGGGAGAGAGTCCAAGTGACCCTAGCTGTGCTCCAAGTAGTTCGTGGTCAACAAGGTCAAAGGCTTTTGACAGGTCAATAAATATGTCACCAGAGAGTTTGCCCTGGTCCATGGCTGACCTGATGCTTGATGTAACAAAATCATAAATAAAGCTAAAGTGTGGGTGGGGGATGGGTTGAAAGGTTGGGGGATGGAGGACTGAGGAAAGAAAGGCAGGTAGGAGAAAATGGTTGGGTCTACTCTCGGGTGGGACATAGAGAGGATCTACAGCTGACTGCCTGCATTAATTTGGACTCGGAGTGCTGCTTAGTCTTAGTTGCTAACTTGCTACTATAACGTGCCTTTGCCTCCTGAGCTGTTTAAGAAAGATTAACTAGTCTAGTACTAGTACTCTTCTCTGTCTGGTGGAATTTATCTGGAGACACAAAGCACCCTGACTGGGGAAGGGGTGAAGAAAATAATCAGATTTTGACACAAAACAAAGTAAAAAATAAAACAATGTGTGAATGAATGAACAGATAAACTTTTATTGAACTGCATTGTTTAAAGCCTACAACAAGTATCAGGAGGGAGGGAGGACCCTGCTGTGTTCCCTTCCCTTTGACTGCAGTGATGTACCCTAATTATTACTGCCCAGCCAATGTGAGTTTTATGGTGGTACTATTGGGAGGAGAGAAAGCATCTCCTGTGGGCAGCCCATCACCGTGCTGTTGCTAAATACATGACAGAAGCCTAAAAATATACTTCCCTGAGGAGAGACAGAAAAATCTCTTTCTTCAGTTTGTGTATGTAACTCCATCTCTTGTGGTCAGCCCATTACCATGCTGCTGTGCGCCCCTTGACTGCACTGTACCTTACCCAGTGTGTGTTACTGTGCGAAATCCAGTGGCCAGGTGTGTGGTGGCATTATCCTTAAATACACGACAGAAGCCTAAAAGTATATTTTCCTGTTGGGAAGAGAGACAGAAAAATCTCTTTCCTTGGTTTGTGGTATAACCCGTCCCTTGTGGTCAGTCCATCACCCTGCTGCTGTGTGCCCCTTGACTGCTATGTGTATGCCTATGACCAGCAGCTCAATCATTCTGTAAGCCTTGAACCTGGGATCCTTTAGTTGCAAACCGTCATATTCTTCAATTACTTTCAGTCCACTGCATCACAGTGTCACATAGCCAAAATAAAATTTTGGAGTCGTAGCCAGCAATCACAGATCACATTGCTTTCTTACACAGGAATTGTGTGGGTGCGTTCACTGCAGTGGCCCTCTCTATCTCACCACTGCCTACGTTCCTGCAAAGAACCAGAACCCAGCACTAATATCTATAACTGAATATCTGGCCACCCTCCACCACAAGGTGGAACAAATCCTAGTGAGGGACCTTAACATAAACTGGCTCAGTGCCTCCTCTTCCACGATCCGAGACTCTTTTGCTGCCCAAGACCTGACACAACTCATCTCCAAGCACACTAGAATAAACCCAAAGAGAGGAACAAGTACCCTTCTGGATATAATTATCACCAACCGCCCCCAAAAAATCCATAACATCCAGGTCCTCCCAGATTCCCTAAGTGACCACTCCTCTATCCTATTTCTTTGGGTGGCCCCCACTCCCAAACCCAAAGCCCAGACCACACCACAGGCACCTCCGCCCTGGTGGGCTGAAAAAACTTAAACAGTTTCTTTCCTAGATTAATTGGTCCCCCATTTATCATGCACCCAACATTGACACTGCCCTCGCCTTTTTCTCCCAAACCTTTAACAAGGCCTGTGACCTCTTTGCACCCCTCACCAAAATTCGATCCAAAAAACACAATGCACCCTGGGTTACCCCGACTTACTATAAATGCTTAGAAATAGGGATAACCTCTGGCACCTTGCCACTGAAATGGCGGATGGCTGATTGACAGGCCTACAATGCTGCTCAGAATAGGTGTTCATGGACCGTCCATAAAGCCAAGGCTGACCATTACCAGGCCAGCTTCACCTCCTCCTGGGGGTCTGCCCAGACTTTCTGGGACAATATTAAACAGCTAAATGGGAAATCACGCTCCTCTCCCCATCCCAGCTCACTATTGATGGCTCTACCTCCACCGACCCTGACCACATAGCCAACTGCCTTAACACCTCCTTTACTGACCTTAGCTCTGTCCTCCCCAGTAATTTCTTGGACCCTCCCCCAGCCTACCTCCCCTGTCCTCCAACATGACTTCCACCTTTGCAAGGTATCTGCCCATGAAGACAGACCCCTCCTAATTAAAGCATTAAATGGCAATAGTCGGCAGCGACTCCCTGGACCCCAGAATTCTCAGGCTGGTGTTGGATGAAGTCCTTGCCCACTCACCAGCCTGCTAAACCGATCCCTTTGCCTAGGTAAATTTCCCACTGCATGAAAACAGCCATAGTCACACCCATTCATAAAAGAGGCGACAGGTCCTCCGCCAGCAACTACCGACCAACCTCCATCCCCCCCCCAAAGCCCTAGAAAAAGTGGTGGCCATTCAAATCACTGAATATCTGACTAAGCACAACATCTTATGCCCAGAACAGCACAGTTTTCATGCTGGTCACAGCACCAGCATTGCACTAATTGAGTTTTCTAATTTCTACACTCCTCCCTGGATGCCAGCTCCATAGCTGGTGCAGTGTTCACTGACCTCTCAAAGGCCTTCGACACTGTCTCCCACCCTCTTCTGCTGGATGCCCTCTGCCACACTGGTTTCTCTGCTAGCCCCCTCGCGTGGTGCACGAGCTATCTATCTCCTCACTCACAGCATGTAAAAATCAATGGGACACTCTCTGAAACCCGTCCCATCTGCTCAGGGGTACTCCAGGACTCCATCCTGGGCCCCCTTCTCTTCTCACTCTATCTAAACACCCTGCCCAGTGCATGCTCTGGCAAAATTCTTATATATGCAGATGATGCTATCATTTTTGCCACCCACCACAATCCCATCTCCCTCCAGGACTTTCTACAACAATCCTACAATGATGCTGAAGCCTGGTTTAAAGAGCACAGACTCATCATTAATCTTAAAAAAAAAAAACTATGCTCTTTTCCCACCCCCAAAACACAGCCTGCAACCACCCACTCCCTATCCTCCCTAGTACCAAACAACCGCTTAAACAAGTCTGCTCCTACAAATACCTTGGGGTTACCTTCGATTCAGCCCTCACATTCCACTCTCACATTGATGCCCTTGCATCCGCCACTAATACACGGCTTGGCATCCTCTACCACTATAAAAACTGCCTCCCCCCTGATGCTCTCTGACTTGCTGTCATGTCTTCAGTACTATCCCTTGTAGATTATGGCCTGCCAATCTATGGTGCTGCTGACACGACTGCCCTCAACAAAATTTGCCTCACCCTAAATAAGGCCTGCAGACTGATTACTGGTGCCCCCAGGCTCACACATACATGTCAACTCTATGACGAGGCTAAACTCCTTAACCTAGATGAACGGCTATGCTATCAAACCTGCCCCCTCACAAAAAAAACCCTACTTGGGCTCTTCCCTCCTGGGGTGACAGCCTCCATCCATCATGCCCCACCCACTATCGCAATCCAAACCTCCAACAAGACCACTCTACTGGTCCCCAGATCCAGGACCACCCATGGTCAGAGGTCTTTCTGCTACAGAGCCCCATCCTGGTTTAACTCTCTCACTGCTCCCACCCCCAATGCCCCCACAATCTGCAACTTCAAAACCGCCCTTCGGAGCCATCTCTTTAACACTCGCAGCTGCTCCTGTTTCTAAATATGTCCTCGATCTCTTCACACTTGACAACACCCGCTGGGCAGCACCCCACCTCACCCCCTTACCTTCTCCCCCTGTGCACCTTACCTCTGCTATAACCAGCCTGTGCCAGCTGTATCAATGTAATTGCCACAAAATTGTAAATGCATAAAATCAATATGTGTAACGCTAAATTCAGTTACTTGTATTCTGTAACCTAAATTTGTTATGTTTGTCCTCAATGTGACGAGGTACCTTTGGAAACGAGCCTCTGGCTCAAAGGTTGTAAACTGATTTACAAATAAATAAATAAAATACTGGTACAGTTATGGCTAACTCCAACATAGATGAAGCATGTGGTGTTGGTGTTGGAGCAGGTGTTGGTTCTAGTGGTAATCCCGGTGCTAGCAGAAATAACCAAAATGTTTCACGTGATAAAAATTAAACAAACAGCAAAAGAGCAACAGTAAAGTGTGGTGAAGGGGGGCCTTTTAAGAAAACCTCTGCAGCTGCTGGGGTCACATGGAGAGGCACCATAAGGTATTCCATTCATGCTGTTAAAATCCCTGACTAGCAGTAATAATGCAAGTGACAGTGAGTCCCTCTCTGACTCAGACTCAGACAGTAGCTCTTTGTCTCAGTCTGACACTGTTGTGTCTTGTGAAGTATCATTACTTCCTCAACAAAATGAAATAAGCAAGTCTGCTGACAATGAATCAGGTAGTGCACTTGCAAATACATCCAGCACTGTTGGTAACGAAAAGGACACATCCATTGAATCCACCACTTCTGTGTAGGCCAGCAATGAAAATCCATCAGAGTCTTCTGCCCACTCTTCTAGCATCAAGGAGCATGTCCCGGGTTCTGTTAGGACAGGTAAAAAGATACAAACAGTCTTTAGCTATCTTCCTAGCACTCAAACAAAATCTGTCACATCTGAGGTGTGGAATTATTTCTCTGTCAGTAAAACTGATCCATGCAGAACAATTTGTTCCCTGTGTAAACAGAGTGTAAGCCGTGGTAAAGTTGTGTCATGCCTTGGCACTACAGCTCTCAAACGCCATATGGAAAAGCATTCAGTTTTGCTTGATCGTCCAAAACCCATGTCTTCCATCTTCCAGACCACACATGAGAAGGGGCAGGAATCTGAAATGGATACTGAATTGTCTGAACTTGATGCGGACAGAATCACTGCCAGTCCTAGGATCACTGTTACCACCAATGCCAGTACCATTAGTACCAATTGCACATCCAGTGAAGGCACTGAATGTATAAGTCCTAGTCCACCATCTCAGCGTCCATCTGCCCATCGAAGCACGGTTTATAATAAACTAGCAGGGACATGTTGTAAACAGCTAACACTGTCTCAGGCATTTGAATTGTCATAGGATTTCTCAGCAATGAAACACAAGTGGATGGTATGATTGCTTGTGACTCACTTTTCACATTCAACCAAGGTTATACGGACATTGTCCGAACTGCAAAAAAACACAAGCTGCCGCAGCAAAAGCTGATTCAAAATGTTTCCACTCGTTGGAACTCAACGCTTTATATGCTGCAGCGCCTCTTGGAGCAAAAGCAAGCTGTACATGAGTATTGCTCCAGTTACATTATTGGAGATGGCATTATGTTGTCTGTGCTGCAGTGGAAATTAATCGAGACAGTGTACTGCATCCTAGCTCCTTTTGAGACAGCCACAAGGGACATGTCTTCTGAAGGCACATCTGTGAGTCAGGTTATCCCACTCATAAATGCTGATTTCACATCATCTTAGTGTTCTAGATCTACAAATAGAAAAGACAGATCTGAAGCTCAGACAACATGTCGCCTGTATCTTGGAATCTAGAAAGAGAATGATGACCTTCAAAACCAATGACAAATTAGTTGCAATGATGAAATCAAAACACTACATCCTTGCAACTCTCTTAGATCCCAGGTTCTAATCATCTTCAAAAACAGGTGATATACTGTACAGCAGTACAAATGTCTGTTGCTAAATGAGCTGCAGCACTCACAGGAGTCAAACACAAACATGCACAGTACCCTTAGGTTGTCATCACCACAACATGCTGGTTTATCTTCACAAAGGGATACATAACTGGAAAAGTCACCAAACATTAACAGTAGTTGTTCCACAACTGCCACTTCTTCAACCCTTAGTAGCAAACTAAATCTGTGGCAAAACCTTTCCCAGATTGCTGCCATACCAGCTTATGCTGATTCCTTTTCTGAGCAGACTTTGTCCATCATGGCAGACAGTTACCTGCAAGAACTGCCTATTCCTATTGATGCATGTCCTTTTGAATACTGGAGATCAAAAAAGTTGATTTGGACAGAGCTGTATGATGAAGTCTGTAAATATATTGGTTGTCCTGCAACAAGTGTCTCTTCAGGATACATGTTTAGTACAGCTGGCAATATTGTGACAGACACCAGAAAAAGGTTGCTGCCAGAAAATGTACACTGTTAACTTTCATTAAAGTTAATAAGTCAAGATTTCCATATCCCTACAAGAGTATACAAGCTGATCCGGAAGTGATTGATGTTGTGGATGTTGATGGTGATGACAACTCAGATGGTGGTGGCTGGTAAATACTGGGTGGGTCAGAGTCTCTCTACACCAAAAAGGACACTTTTACAGACTGTGATGACTTTGGTTGTCTCTCTCCTTTCTCAATCTACTACCTTGGACTATATACCCCACAAAAACGTTCACCATTTCATGGCAAACTGCTTTGTAGCTAGGGTCTAAAGTCAACAAGTTTTATATACAAGGCAATTTTAACATCAGTGGGAACGAGCCCAAATTTGGCATAAAAGGGGCACTGTCATGTCAATCATTTCTGTATCATATTATTTATAGTTAAAGTGCAAACATATGTTTTTGGATTTACCTTCTGTGACTTTGTGGTGCATCAGTATGGACTGGGACTGGGGTTGGCCTATTTTTCAATTTTAAAGAGGACAAAACAATGAGTTCTAATTGGTAGCTGTTTATTATTTTTTCAATTACAGAAATGTTAGCCATAAACCAAAATGATCCATATGTAACTTATCTTACTGAATAAAAAAATATGGGAAAAACTGTATTTTGTATTGTTATGTTTCTGTGGGCAGCATTCTGCTACAAGTCTGTTCCGGGAAACAGAGTCATCTGGAGTTTTACCTATGTCATGGTTGAGCACATATTCTGTAAGTATAGGTCTCATACCACAGTAGCTCGTGTTTAACATTCTGTTGTACACAGACCATGGCATAATAGCAACAACTCTTAAATTACTAGTTCCATGAAGAGGACTGTACAGAATGTTGTCCATAAAAAAGCAATTGAAAGACAGTTTTCACATAAGTGTGTTTATTAAGGAACAGTTAAGTATGGCTCATTTGGAGCAAGTTTCATTTTCTTGAGTAAGCATGTGATAGTTTTAGCATTTTGAGAGGGCGAAGGGTAGAATGGGTGTTGGAGGGTGGGAAAGGGATGGAGGTTAGTTTAACATGGATACAAGAGGGAGAAAGATGGCATGGATGCTGGTGCATGGGTGAGGGTTGGGGTTGGTTTAACATGGATGCAGGAGGGAAACATGGCATAGTTGTTAGTACATGGGTGATGCTTGGAGGAGTGGGTTTTAACATGGTTGAGGGACAGAGAAGGGTGACATGAATGGTAGTTCATGACTAAGTGTGGGGGTAGCTTAAACATTTGGGTGAGGGTGGAGGGTGGAATACATGCTTGAGGGGGTGAGGGTTGTGGATTGGTTTTAACACATGGGTGTAAGGGTGGTATGGGTGCTACTGCATAGATGAGGGTGGTGGAAGAAAAGTGGAATGGGTGCTGGGGTGCTGGGGTGAAAGGTGGGTGTTGTTTAAGTCCTTTCATTTACAGATTCGTGATCGGCTGGGGATGGTGAGCAAAATGATGATGACAGACCGATGGTATGGGAGGACTACACTGATTGCCCACTGTGGAACCTACTATAGATATAATATATATATACATATATATATATTTATTTTTATTATTATTAAATACATTGCAAACTGCTGCCACCTAGCACAAGTGCCCTGTCCCCTTTAAAAAAAAGAACAAAGGAATCAGAAATAAAAGAAAATCTGCATCAGCAGTTTTCACAGAATGTGACCTATCATAAAGTGTTTTGCTTTACAAGTAGTGATAATTTGATACACAATGGGGTTGACAGACACTGTCCATAAACATCACATGCCAACTGCTGCAGCTACATTAAATGTTCATAAGTTGGTGTTTGGTGAGAAACCACTTTTTATTTATGTGACTGAAATACAGATTTTATTGACTTATCAGCTGGAAAAATGCACCATCTTAGAAAGTTGTATATTACTTCAATTTGCTAACAAGAATGTTGGTATATGTATGCATTATCTTAGAAAATTGCATGCATTTTGCCAGCAACAATGGCTGGCATTTTTTTTTATTTAAATGTCTTGACTGACTACGTTATGACATAATATGTTTTGCAACAGTTCCATGTGCTGCAGCTGCAGTACCTTGGCTTGACTTTGTTATAAAAGCTTTCTTTTAAACATAGCAACTTTTGATTTACTTATTTACTCATTTAAAATACAAAACAGCAAATAGCTGAAATTAGGTAATATCAGTTATTTTTTCTAATAATTCATGACAATGAGTATATGTAACTGAGTACATAAATGGCTAATGTGCCTCTTTCTTTCACTAAAGAACTATGATGCAGCTGCAGCAGGAAAACTTTTAACAGATGGGTGGGTGGGCCTGTTACGCATTAAGTTGCTGGCTTTAGCAAACAGAAGAAACCATAGATAAACCTAGTTGTATTCCTATCAATGTCACACATGATCATTTCTCTCCCCTTATATTAAACAGTTTTTCCTTTACATGTATTTCATTACTATCTTCATTACTGGCAGCACAATTAAAAAATAGGGTTTGCATTCTAAAAAGTTCTAAAAAAGATTAGAACCCTAGAACTTTTTCAGAAGTTCTAGACTAGAACTAGAACCCAGAACTTCAGAGGGTTCTGACAACCTTAGTCACAATCGTGGTTTTTGCACACACCAGGAGCTTAGGGTTGCTGGAACTCCTGACAGGCCAAACGCATTCAGCAAAATATTCGGCCTTCTGCAGGTTGAGCCTGGCACACTTCAGTAGCTTGCTTTAGTCGCACAAACTTGGATTTAGTCCAAAATAATTCTCTTTTCTCCCTCTCAGGAGCAGCTGGCAGACGTGCAAGCCAAAAACTCATCCCTTTCAAAGTTTTCCCATGCTAATCCACTCAGGATTGGTACCCAAAATACACCTGAGCACTTCTCATTTCACTTCCCAGCTCAGAACTAACTGAAAACTGCAAGCAGCCAGGGACTTCCCCAAGATCCAAAAGGTTTGGTTGGCTGATTTAGCTGTCAGTCAAAGCAAGAGCTCACCCTTCAGTTGCAAAAAAGGCCCAAAAAAACAAACTACAGTTCCTACAGATTTTGATTCCAGACAGCTCCTATAGTCTGGCTACATTTTAGGTCCCACTAGAACTGATTGGTCCAGTTTGCAGTTCAGGACCAAGATAGTGGAGACAAACAAAACAGTCATTGCTATAAAGAAGGCAGGTTAGACAGACTACATTATCATTATCACTCTAAATGATTTTCAGCAAATAGTTACATCTTTCGACAGAGCTACCTCTCAGATTACTTATGCTGCAATCAGGCAGCTCTTAAAGAGACAGTACACAGAGGCTATACAGGCTCTGGTAATCACATTAAACTGCTAAAGCGCAGGACACCAGCCTGGCAGTGAGCATTTAGACAAGCTCAAGGAAGACGTTTTGGGAACCCCCATTTGTAGGAGGGTTACACTAGCTTAAATGTTCTGCAAAGACATGAAACTTCTGCCCCAATACACTGACTCCCTCCTTAGTCAGATGCAGTCCATCAAACTTAAAGAACTTTTGCTCCTTAAACTGTTACCAGTTCCCTACAAATTTGTGTTCTTTTTCCTGGCACCAGCCCTTGAGCAGCATGTTTAGCTCCCCTATCTCCCCTTCTCTGACCTTCTGTCCATCTGTCCCCTCTACCAGACTGGCAGGATCTCAGAGATGGAGATTCAGATTAAATGGATGATAGTTTGTCACCCAGCCTGGTCAGGTATTCCTTGGTCTCCACAACTGACTGGCTGGTGAGATCATTAGTCCCTATGTGTACCAGGAGATCAATATTTTGTCCTGCTTCCTGAACAATTTTAGCAATGCGGTCAGTGTCTCTCCATGCTGATGTACCTGGGAGACATCTGACTATTACACCAGCTGGAGATCGCGTATCAACTCCCCAAATCATGATGTCACCTATGATCAGAAGTTTTTTGGATTTCCTTTTTGCTTTTTTTGTTTTGGTTCCTGTTTTAGGTGTATTTTGTTGTGCTAGCTCCTGTGCTTCAGTGTCCTGCTCTGCTGTTTCCTCTGCCCCTTTGTTTGATTTCGTAGATAGAGGCAGATACCTGTTTGTAGTTTTTATATGGTTTGTGGAAGTAATATGTTGGAAAGCACCGAGTGATGGGGCACCTGATTTGCCCCTCCTAACCACCTGCCAACCTCCTGGACCAACTACCTCTGGGTCAAGGTGCTTCTGTTAGAGATTGGGGAAATGGCAGGCAGTTCTCATATTTCCTCTTGACTATGTTATTTGAGGCATGCAATCTCTGCCCATGCTGCCTGGAGCTGAGTCCTTAGATCTCCAATGGCCCAGTATGTAGGACAGTGTCCTAAATCCTGTAAAACTGCCCTTCTGAAAAGTGTTCCACAGTACCTGCAGTTTATTATATCCATTCCAGGTAAGTTGCTGGGTTTATTACCTGGTCAGAGTAATTTAAAAGATGAAATGAAAGCAAAAGTTTGATTTTGTGTTTTGTTTGTTTGTTTTTATATAACTTGTTATAACAAGTTGACTTACTAGTGCCCTGTAAATGAGGTCACTGTGTGGATACCCTTCTGATCAAGTCCTTACTGCTTTGCTATAGGAAATGTCATGACTGTGCTACCTATAAACCTTCTGTTTGCTAGATGAGGGCTGTGTGGAGCTGACTGTCTAGTGTCAGTTTGTCTGTGTGTGAGTAGTAGTTTTGAAAGAAGTTTAGTGATTTTGATCCTTTTTTTTTTTCCATCATCCTGACTTTACTTTAAACCTCTTTCATCCCAGTTCACTTTTAGATTTTTGTATCTGATTCTGTTACTCTGTTTTTCATTTTTGTTTACTTCTTATTACGTCTATTAATTTTTGTTTCAAAATGGAGAGAGGTGGGGTTCCTGCCTGGAGTCGTGGCCCAAGGATGCATGGTGGTGTGAGGCAAACTATTCACCTCAACCGTGGGAACTTGTTCCCATCCAGTGCTCCCCTCCTTAAAAATGTTTCCACTGGCAGTGGAAGTGATGTTCCAGGAGCATCAGAGCAGCAACTACTGCTTTCAATGTTAGTGGTGCCAGCCAAGTATCACCGGTGGCTGTTACTGACCCCCCCATAGCAGACCAAGGAGTAACAACAACAGTAGCAGAAACAACAACAGCAGCAGCAACATCTTGTCCCCCCCCACAACTGTAGAGTAGCCTAGTACGTCTGGACCCTCCCCCCACAGCCTGTGCCTGCTCCTCCACGTAGCTCAGCAGTGTGGTATTTTTTCCACCACAATGCCAGGTGACCCAACTGAAGTGAGATGCAAGATCTGCAGCATGATGGTGCATCTTGGTTGCAGGACACCCATTTGTGAACAGGTGGCCAGAGAACACATCTGACTGTGCACCAGCATGCAGGTGAGAGGCCAAGGTGGCTGAACTAGCAGCAACCGCTTCTGCAGTGGAGGGTGCAGTGCAGGAGGTGACAGCACAGCATCAGCCTCCACAGCATCCAAAGGCACAGAGGAGAGTGTTGAACAAGTGATGGCTCCCGCAGCTGCACATGAGTGTGACCCTTCTGAAATTCCAACCACACAGGGTAATCTTGCTGTTCTGTGGAGTGAGGTTAGCCATGTAGGTAACATTGTCAACACAATGTGCCAGCAGTTGGACCAAATGGAGGGTCAGCAATTGCAAATCATTGCTATTCTCCAAATTCTGATTGGTCAGATTTAGAACCAGGCCCGTAGTCTTTTTGTTTTCTTTCTTAATATGTATTGTGTGTTCTGTCTTTATTTTCCCTCACTTTCTTCCCCCCCAAAAAATATTAAAAACAGACCCAATAAAAGTATAAAAGGAAAAACAAGAAGAAATCATGTCCTGCACTTTCCTTCTTTTCTACTTAATAATCTTTTTACATACAGAAAAAGTCTTGTCATTTTTTTTCACATTAATGTTTTCTTCCTGTTGTATTGTGTTAAAGCAGCAGTGATATAATATGGTAACAATTTTGACCTATCGGTTTTATTCAATTTTCAGTTGTCTTATCTGCTGACTTTTATAATACCCTTACTTCCAAATTAATTTGATTCAGCATTATAAAAGCGAGCATTAATGAAAAGTCAAATGATGACTTGCCATTGGGCGAAAGTGCCACCGACCATTCATTAATGCCGGTAGAACAATACCTGGCATGCTGATTGTGAAAGCTTTGCTTTTTGCTTTTATAGTTAGTGTGCCCATTTATAAGTCGATAACCCACTACAGCACATGGGTGTATCAGGGCATTAATACTCTTGGCTGGTTGAAATCACTTGGGCAATCCCAAGTGCCTCCAGTTCTAACACACCAGGTATATATTAATGCCTTGATACACACCACGGTCTGTCGTGGGTTATAGCATTCTACTCCTATTTTTAGATATGAAATAATAAAAGCAGTGCTCCTTTTAATATTGTTCAGAGCTGGTTTTCATCAGTATACCCAGCTGTTTCGAGCACCTACTGCTCCATAAGGTCATGGTGATGGACCACTGCCTTCTGGATTGCATGCTAGTTCATTTTAGTAACAAGAGAAATTATTTTAAACAATAAATGCACAAAACAGGTGGGAATACTGATGAAAACCATCTAAGCCAGGTTATACTGTAAAGCACTCTGCTTATTATTTCGGCGTGAAAAAGGGTACAGCAGCCGTAAATTGTGGAAAGAAGGATATTTTTATTTATTTATTTCAATCTTGGATTACAATACCTTTGAGCAGGAAACCACTCATTTACAAGGGTTCCATGTCAAAGGGTGGGAAAACATGCAATGGAGCATTTAATAGTCAATAGCCAAACAGATTATACAGTAACAGGATGTAGGTAGGGGAGTAATATACAACACGTTTAACTACAGTCCTGGTGAGTGCCTGGTTAGAAGTGAGGACAAAACAACCATTGGTGGCTTTGTCATTTCAAAGAAAGGATACTTGCAGTAAGTAAAAACAGAGGAAGAACAGTGAGGGGTGATAAAGGGGGAGGGCAGTGTTGGGCCAGGTAAAAAGGAGGGGAGTGAATGGGGACAGGTGTCTAAGTAGGGGATTGAGGAAACAAATAAGAGGGAATAAGGACAGTAGAGAGAGGTTGGAGGTGAGGGGCAGAGGGATATATTTGGAGGGGTGGAGGTCAGAACAGGGAAACAGATAGCCTTTCTCAGGTGCAGTCACAGCTATTATTCTCTAGCAGATGTTGTCGTAGTGGAATTTTGAAAGGGCCCAGTGTTGGTACAGTAGTGAGTTCTGCAAGGTCATTGAACAGAGGTGAGCCTGGTAAGAGTAGTTCTGCATCTTGGAACTGTGAAAAGTTGATGGGTGGAGTTTCTGGTGCACTGAGGCCCAAGAATAAGTGTAGAAGTTTGCAGCTCAGAAGGTATGAGTCAAAGTGTTTTTGGCTGAACAGGCAGGTTTGATTGTGAATTCTATTGTTGAAGCCATCCAGATTGTTCATAAGGTTGCAGGTGTGCGTGAGGCACGAGACTGGTGAGCAACCTGCAGGATTTGTTGAGGAGACAACCTGTGGAGGGGAGGGAGGAGGGGTGCTGAGCTGTAGATGACCAGGCTGTAGTCAATGAGGAAATGTTGTGCTATTGATAGCAATTCACAGGGCATCAGGTGTCAAGCATCACTTTTGTCTGTGAAGGCCCTATTCTGATGTTAACTATTCTGGCCACATTCTCAGTGTGCTTGGATTAGGAAAGGGAGCAGTCCACAGTTATCCCCATGTATTTGAAATGATTGACTTGTTCAAGAGGCACCTGAACAGTTCCTGATAATAACAGGGTAGCATTTGTGTTTACTTCTGGCATCGCTAAAGTGCATTACCTTTGTTTTTGTAGTTTCATTACCAGTTTGTGAGTTCCAAACAGTCCTTGACTTGCTGAAAAGCAAGTTGCAGTTGATTTCCGAGGTGGGGGTTCATGATGGGTCGTGAAAGATGACAGCATCATCTGCATAAAGAAGGATCCATTGATTGCTGGAGGCGGGTAGATCATTTAGAAAAATGCTAAAGAAGGGTCTCAAGTATTGATCCCTGTGGTATCCCGCAGCAAACAAGCAGACGTTTAGACATGGTGTTAGCAATTCTTACCTGCTGAGAGTGGTCCAACAAGTAACATTTGAACCAGTTAGTAGATTCATTAGAAAGGCCAATGGATGAAAGCTGCTGAAGCATAAGTGAGTGACTGACAGTGTCAAAAGCCTTAGTTAAATCAATAAACGCTGCACCAACAAGGCTCCCCTTTTCAAGCGAGTTCTGAAAGATACTGGTGAATTCCAGCAGAGCGGTGGTGGTGCTGTGTTCTTTTTGAAATCTGTGCTGTTCTGGGCATTGGATTGTGTATTGTTCAAGATATTCCACTAACTGATCCGCAACGATCCGCTCCAGTGCTTTGGACAGTGGGGGAAGGATAGAGATTGGCCTATAGCTGGAATGCAGTGCCCTGTCACCACTCTTATGCACAGGTGTTACCAGAGCTGACTTCCAAACTTTGGGAAATTGAGCCAATCATAAGGATAGGTTCAGTACTTTAGTAAGAGGAACCAAAATCTCTTCGAGTGTGAGGGTGTCAAGCTAGAGGTCAAAGGTGTCCCCGCTTTTCGTTGATTTCCCAAGTACCTTGCGAAGATACCTTCTAGCCTGGTGTAGAGAGGCAGTTTTGAAATAGAATGGTTGGGGGGACAACTGTTTATGTTGTGAACTTTGGTCCCTGAAGGAAGTGGATTCCTCAAAGAAGTTGTGCGGAAGGACACTACTCAAATCTGTAAATGCTTTGTTAAACGTTTCAGCAATAATCAGCGGGGTCTAATGTTGGAACACCATTTATGTTAAGCATACTTGGAACCGCCTTAAGGACTTTCCCTGTGGCATTCTTTATATTGTTCCAAAAGTTCTTACTGTTGGACCCAGGGTTTTAACACCTCTCTAAAGTTGTTGTTTTAGCAGGCGGATGTACGTGTAAGTCATTTTTGATCTTCTGTATTCCTGAGGTCAGCTTGCATACCAGTAGCTTTTATGAAGCATTGATGGGGTAATCCATTCTGGTGTGTGCAGGAACAGACAAAATTGCCTTTAGAGCCTTTCTCAGAGTCACTTCTCATTGTGAGTTCTGTGTGTCAGAGCAAGGTGTGCTGTAGAGGTTCTTTGAGAGGTCAAGTCAGGGCGCTCACACCCAAAGGTAGTGACGAGCTGTGTTTCTGAGCTCAGTGTTGGGACCAGTGTTGTTTAGATATTCATTGCAGACATATCATTGGACATCAGAGCAAGATCAGTCTGTTAGCTGATGATACCAAGGTAGGAGCGGTGGTGCTGCGACTTAGGGGGATGGCAGTGGCTGCAGGATGATCTGGCAAGCTTGAAACCTGGTCAGACACCTAGCAACTTTGGTTTAATGCCAAAAGTGCAAGGTGCTGCATTTTGGGGTGAAAGAACCCAAGGAGGTTACCAGCTGGGGGACTGCAGCTAGCCCAGACAGAGGAGGAGGAGAAGGATCTGGGATGCTCATTACAGGGTCAATGAACAACTTGGCACAATGTAGGAAGGCAACTGCAAGGCCAACAAAATGCTGGGTTGCATTGCAAGAGGTATATATTCGAGGAGGAGGAGGTGATTCTGCCACTGCATAGGTCATTGGTTAGTCTGCATCTGGTACTGTGTGCAGTACTGGCACATATCTGAGAGGACATTAAGTTACTGGAGGGTGCAGCATAGAGCGACAAAAGATGATCAAGGGCTGGGGACTTATCATACGAGAGGAGGCTGAGGGAATTGAACATGCTCACTGGAGGAGAGGAGGACGGGGACAGATTGAAACCTTTAAGTACATGAAAGAATAAACAAAACGGGTACAGAGGGCTGTTCAAAGTAAGGAGGAGGGACACCAGGGGCCATGATATGAGACTGGAGGGAGGAAGGTTCAGGAGGGAGATGAGGAGACACTTTTTTACAGAGAGGGTAGTAGCAGGGTGGAATGCTTTTCCTGCAGAAGTGGTACCCAGTAGAACAGTGGACTGCTTCAAAAGGAGATGGGATAGGACAAGGAGGAGTCAATGTAGGGGAAGGGCGGAAGGGAGGGGCAGCTGCAGAATAGGGGATGCTAGCTGCACACTTGAGTGAACTTCATAGACCTCTAGGCCTTTATCTGCATGGCAATTTCATATGTTCATATGTTTGTAGATAAGTACCAGTCAAACATAGAATACAAAAGTACAGGTAAAGATTGTCATCTGATTATTGCACTGATGCTGTAATTGTCATGCTATACTACTTTTGTTGTTACTGTTGACTATGTTAAGTTTTCATTTCACTTCAGCTGTACAAACAATGTCAACCTATGAAAGGTAAGTATTTTTTTTGGAGGGGGGGCTGCATGCATCATTTGGAAAACAATTTTAATTAATATTTTTGTCTTCTTTCCAGATCTTCAGTGTATCCAAACTGTTGTCCATCTTCAGATTGGAACATACCACCCATCCACAGTACCTCGATGCTACCTGCAAACAGATGAAGAAGAAATTATTCTGAGTTCATTACAGTGACCCGTTCAGTATCAGAACCCAGTGGAGTTGTTTCTGTCTTTGTTATATCCATTATCACTGCCTGTATGTCACAGTTGTTAAATACTTTATACCTACCTGAGAAAACAAAACAAAAGAAAGCAGCCTTTGCAATCCTCAATGTAGTTGTATCCACTTGGAAATTCTTTTCTATGAGTGCATCAGCAACCTCAATGGTGCACCATTTGACACTGCCACCAGGATGGTCTGCTTTCACCCGCATCATTACGGCACCACTATCATTGTGACTGTGTACAAACATAGATGTGATTGTCCTACTTGGTATGTTGCACCAAAAAAGTGGTGTAGTTCGTGATCGTGAAGATGAAGAAGAAGGTAATCATCTTGTGGATCATAATCGTGACATGACATAGGTCATGAACTTCCCTGTGCTGTACAATGTTCAGTGCACAGATAGTATCTACTGGATTAAATAGAGCTGGCTTCTTGTGAGGACAAAGATTCGAGTAGGGCATCCTACAGAATGTGAATGCTAACAGAAGGATCGCACTGGACCAAGGATCTCGAGTGACATGACATGATAACTGGGTGTCCTCCTCATTCATGATGAAAGTGAAGATTTAAAAAAAAGAAAAATCAAGGTTGGATCAAAAAAAGAAGTGGTGTGATTCGTGATCATGAGGACCATGAGGAGCGTGATTAAGCCATGGCGTGAGTGTGACATGAGTCATGAACTTGGCACTGCAGCACTTCTCAGAGTACCATCCCTGGTACTCTGACCACTAGAACATTAAAGTCATCCTTCTCATGCCTGTAGTAATCCTCTGGTGTTAATTCACAACTTTTACCTACATGACTACTGCTGTTACCTTACAACTGGCTGGCAAATCTTTTTTAGACACACACACAAATTTATTCACACACCACCTATACTAAGGACGATGCTGCAAACACTGCTACTACCCACACAGATTTAGGGACTTTGCCTTTACCTAACCCTCTCTGACACAGTACTTTTTCCCTTAAAGGATTTATTTTTTTATTTATTCCAGGAGATGTGACAGAATGCCCCCCCACAGAGCCAAAGCTTGTACCCCACAGACTTATATGGCTTATACTCCACAGTCAGAAACACCTTTGCCTGACTGTGCTTTTGCAAGCTTTTTTTAGATTATACAGAGTCACCAAGAAAAGGAATACATTTATTGCAAAAGTGATTTTTCTAATTTTGTTGGTTGCTTACAAATTAAAAAGAACCCCAAAAACATAACAATGTCAAAAATACTGTAATAGGTATGTTTCTTTATTATGTCTATTTCTTTCCGTTAAATGCTGTAATATGCAGTGAGAGACAATATTCAATTCACGGTACTATAGAAACACATGATAAAACATAGACTTTGGCTGACAGATAAGGACTGTGGCCCACCTAGTCTACCATTTCCCTACCTACAGGATAAGCTGCAGATCTAGATTGCAACAGCCTACTTCTTCCTACCCCCCCACAAGAATTGCCTTATGTCTGTCCCATGCATTTGAATTCTCCACAGTTTTAGACCCACAACCTCCTCAGGAAGGCTGTTCATCGTCCACCACCCTCTCTGTGAAAAAATACTTCCCAACATTGCCCAAGAGCCCGTCCCCTCTATCTACAGATTGCGTCCCCTTGTTCTTGCACATCTGTTTTCTGAAAGATGCTACCCTCTTGGACTTTGTTGATTCCACTGAGGTACCAAAAGTTTCTATCATGTCCCCCTCTGCCTTCTTTCCTCAAGGGTATACATATTAAGCTCCTTTAGTCTCTCCTTTATGGCTTCTCTTGCAGACCCTGCACCATTTTAGTTGTCTGCCTCTGGACTGCCTCCATCCTGTCTATGTCCTTGGGAGATGGGGTCTCCAGAACTGGATGCAGTACTCCAGATGGGGTCTCGCCAACTGTCTGTACAGAGGGATAACAACTTCCTGTTTTCTGCTGGTGATGCCTCTCCCTATGCATCCCAGTATCACCCCAGTCCTCCCTACTGTCTTCTCACATTGCTTGTGTAATGCCCCAAAGTTGGTCATTCCAGAAAAAAATGAAATAAATAAATAAACGCAGAGTACACAGGTGCTCAGGGTACCTGCTGCAGGGGTAGGCAGCAGGGTACTGTGCTAAGGGCCCCTAGAAATAAAGTCAACCTCCTGATACACAGAAAATACTATAAATAATAGAAAAGTCCCTGTGCACTTACAGCTGATCAAAGACAGATTGTAAAGCATTATATATCATAATGGTCAGGATGGAATGTTGTGCTGAGTGGCTCATACACAGCATTCCAATCCAGTCATTCTAGAACCAGGAAGTTCAAGTTTCAAAAACAATTCCAGAGTTAGTCAATTGATCCTGGGCAGAGGTTGAGGAGACAGGACCCAGAAGTCAGAGGGACAGTTTAGGCTTACCTTGTGTTGAAACCGTCCCTCTGGACTTGCTGTGGTCTATGCTGCCCTCCCTGCCGAAGACTCTGCTGCTTCAGTCCATGGTTGGTGGAGCCCATCGGGCTGCACGAGATAACAGTACTGTTACCACGTTTTAGGGCTTAAAGCCCTCCGATTATTATTTTAGCCCCAGAGTTGTTCCATAAGTTTTCTCCGGTCCCCATCGCCGGCGGCAGAGAAGGCCAAGATCGTTGTCGGCCGGAGGCCCTCCCAGTCGTCCCTCTAGCTGCCTTTTAAATTTCTCTCCCACTGCCAGCTCACCTCCCACCTCCCTGTGTCTGCAGCAACTCCCGGAGACTGCAGAGCGGTGAGTCAGCGGCAGCACATGCTGTGATGACCACCAGTTTGTTCAGTGGGGGACTGCATTCTGTGAAAAAGCGCAGTAGGCACTTACAAAAGGCGGCCGTGCACCGAAGGGGCATCGGGTCATTAGGAACCTTGATTTAACTATGTATTAGGGAGGGGGGGCTAGCGATGCTCACGGGGAGAGACTGATAAGTAAGGCCTGTTCAAGGCCTATGAATATTTAAAAGGGCCGAATTAGAGGCAGGGTTCACTACATAATGACAGCAGGCTCAGGGCCTGAAAGATTTAAAAGGCAGAGTTTAAAAGGGCAGTTCAGGCCCAGATATAAAGTAGGGCATTAGGCCCAGTATAAAGTGGGGCACCAGGCCCAAAGTTTAGAAGGACACTAGGCCCATTATAAATTGGGGCACCGAGCCCAATCAGCGTGAGGGCACCTGGCCCAGTACAAAATAGGGCACAAGGCCCAATGCAACGAGGGCACCAGGCCCCAGTGAAGTGGAGCACCAGGCCCAATCTAAAGTGGGGCACTAGGCCCTAGCTAACATAGGGCATCAGGCCCGAGGTAAAGCCTGGTCTAAAGGGAGGCCACGGCCTTGCGGAATAGGGCAAGCCAGCCTAGTGGTACTAAAGGGAGGCCCGGCCCTGGCGGAATAGACAAACCAGCCTGAGCAGTACTATAGGAGGCCCGGCCTAACCGGAATAGGGCAAGCCAGCCTAGTGGTACTATGGGAGGCCTGGCCCTGCGCGGAATAGGGCAAGCCAGCCAAGTGGTACTAAAGGAGGCCCCGGCCTGGTGGAATGGGGCAAGCCAGCCAGTGGTACTAAGGGAGGCCCTGGCCTGGCGGAATAGAGACAAGCCAGCCTAGTGGTACTAAAGGAGGCTCCGGCCTGGCGGAAATAAGGCAAGCCAGCCTAGTGGTACTAAAGTTCCTAAGACAACGTGCAAGAAAGGGATCCTATTCAGAATACCCTACCTGTAAAACAGGGGTTCATTTGAGGTGCTTGATTTGCCTATACTGTGAAACTACTGTAATTACTGTACTGCTTATGCTGAACTATTCCCAAGTACCTGAACTATTGTCAGTATCTGAAATATTGTCAATACCCGAACATGTCCTAAGTACCTGACTATTGTCCTAAGTACACAACTATTTAGATTCAGTACTGAACTATTGCTCTAAGCACCTGGACATTGGCCTTATCAGTAACAATACACCCTGAAGTTATAATTTGCCCTCCTCCGGCAAATTATTGTATCATTCCACAGTTCTTTGGGCATTCTTCAATTATATGTTTACTACTGTCGAAGAGCAGTTTCAAAATCTTCTACCATACTGCAGTCTCCTAGTTAGGTCTGTAACACCACGTGCTCAGAATCAGTCTCTACTCAGAAGACGTCCTTCCAGCATTCTTCACTCACTCGAGGAGATCATCCATCAGCTCATCCCATCCATTTTGTAGCGTCCACCAAGTCAAGTCACGTCGTCTGTCATACAAGTCGTACCCATGCGTTTTCTTCTTTTCACAGCTTAGAAAGAGATCCGTCCGCGACGCATCACGACAGCCGTGCCAATGTCGTACCATATGGTTCCTGTTCCAGATGTCCCGAAGTTGGTCGCCCTCTACAGAAGAGAGAGCTCATCCTGGAGAACCTGTTCTGCGCCCCCACCTGGTTATTCACCGAAAGTCGAGTCCGTCGAAGCCAAGTCCGGGACGCGTCCGCTGTTTCTTTGTTTTGTGTTAGTTCCTGATCCTAGGATTGCAGAGTCAGCCATCATCTCTTCAGATTCTTATGGTTCCTGGTCCTGTCAGAGTTCCTTCTGAGTCCAGCTGGCCCTTGGAGTGCTGCAGCATCAGTCAGGTCGTGGTAGTCCTCCATTGGATTCACCGCCACGCAGATCTTGGTCTTTCTTCATCCTTGGCAATCCTGGAAGTGGGTTTTGGCCGAGGAACCTCTTGTTTCAGTGTGTTATTTCAGGAACCAGTTGCTTTGGTTCTACATTCCGGCAGCCTTGGAGAGAGTGGGCTTTTGCCAAAGATATATGATCTGTTTACCAAACCTCTCACAACCCCAGTGGCCTTATCTAGGTCCTTGCTGGGAATTGAAATTAGGGTTCTACAGTTCTGTTTTATTTCCCTTGTAGCTACCAAAGAAGAACGACGGTGTACACGAAGACGCCGGATCTCTGGACTCTTGTAATATCTGGACTCTTATGGAAATGTGTGATGCTGATCACCCTAATTCAGTGCTGAGTAGCCTATGTAACCTGATTCTCATTTAGAGTATAGAAGTACAGTATAGACTAGTATCAGAATAAGAGTGGCAGTAGGCCTAGAGTTTATTCTTGTAGTAATAACCGTAAAAGTGGTAGATAAAAAGTATTTCCCTGTTCCACTGCCCTATTGTTCTCGAGCAACCCCTCCTCCTTCTTGTGACTGTGTCTGTCTACCCTTGGTATCAAATAAACGCCCTGCGAGCATCGAAATACTAAGTTGACTCCTGCCTCTCCTTGTCTGGATAGCAGTTATTCTATCCACATAATTCGGACCTTGGTGACTCGCTCATCTCTTTTCACCACCTTTAGAGTAGAGCACACTCTCACACTAACAGAGCACCTTCAGAGCACCACATACCTCTAAATTTCTGGTGTAGTCGGCAGGATAGAGATAATTTATCCGAGGACTCCAAAGTTGGAGTGGCTTAGTAAGAATATTTTAGAGATTTTAAGAGTGTTTTATTAACGTAAGACTTCATAGAGTATTAAGTAAGATTTTAGAGGTTGTTAAGATGATAAATTTTATAAAATGTTAAGGGAATACATGGGGACATGCATTTTTAGGCGGGCCCGAATCTGTAATGCCCCAAAGTTGGTCATTCCAGAAAAAAATAAAATAAATAAATAAACATAGAGAACACAGCTGCTCAGGGTACCTGCTGCAGGGGTAGGCAGCAGGGTACTGTGCTAAGGGCCCCCTAGAAATAAATAATCAACCTCCTGATACCCAGAAAAATACTATAAATAATAGAAAAGTGCCCCTGTGCACTTACAGCTGGTCAAAAGACAGATTGTAAAGCATTATATGTCATAATGGTCTGGATGGAATGTTGTGCTGAGTGGCTCATGCACAGCATTCCAATCCAGCCATTCTAGAATCGGGGAAGTTCAAATTTCAAAAACAATTCCAGAGTTAGTCAGTTGATCCTGGGCAGAGGTTGAGGAGACAGGACCCAGAAGTCAGAGGGACAGTTTAGGGCTTACCTTGTGTTGAAGCCGTCCCTCTGGACTTGCTGTGGTCCTGTGCTGCCTCCCCTGCCCGAAGACTCCCTCTGCTGCTTCAGTCCATGGTCGGTGGTGCCATCGAGCATCACAAAGATGAAAATGGCCGTTACCCACGTTTTAGGGCTTAAAAGCCCTCCGATTATTTATTTAGCCCTTGAGGTGTTCCAAAAGTTTTCTCGATTCCCATCGGCGGCAGAGAAAGCGCGCATCATTGTCAGCCGTCGGAGGCCCCGAGTCGTCCCTCTAGCTGCCTTTAAATTTCCCTCCCACTGCCAGCTCACCTCCCGCCTCCCTGTGTCTGCAGCAACTCCCGGAGACCGCAGAGCGGTGAGTCAGCGACAGCACCGCTGTGCTGACCGCCAGTTTGTTGGGGGGGACTGCACTAATGTGAAAAAGAGCAGTGGGCGCTTACAAAAGGCGGCCGAGCGCAGCAGGGACATCGGGTCATTAGGACCCTTGACTTAAATATGTATTAGGGAGGCGGGGCTAGCGACGCCCATGGGGAGGGACTGATAAGCAAGACCAGTTCAAAGGCCTATGAATATTTACAAGGGGCGGAATCAGAGGCGGAGTTTCGCTACATAATGACGGCAGCCTCAGGGAGCCTGAAAGATTTAAAAGGGCAACAGATTTAAAAGGGCAATTCAGGCCCAGATATAAAGTAGGGCATTAGGCCCAGTATAAAGTGGGGCACCAGGCCCAAAGTTTAGAGGGGTATCAGGCCCATTATAAATTGGGGCACCAGGCCCAATCTAACATGGGGCACCAGGCCAGTACAAAGTAGGGCACCAGGCCCAATGCAACGAGGGCACCAGGCCCATTGTGAAGTGGGGCACCCGGCCCAATCTAAAGTGGGGCACTAGGCCCAAGCTAATGTAGGGCTTCAGGCCGAGGTAAAGGTAGGGCATTAGGCCCGATGTAAAGCCTGGTCTAAAGGTAGGGCCCGGCCTTGTGGAATAGGGCAAGCCAGCCTAGTGGTACTAAAGGGAGGCCCTGGCCTAGCGGAATAGGGCAAGCCAGCCTAGTGGTACTAAAGGGAGGCCCCAGCCTAGCGGAATAAGGCAAGCCAGTCTAGTGGTACTAAAGGATTCCCTAGCCACAACGTACAGAAAGGGATCCTATTCCAGAATACCCTACCTATAGAAACAGGGTTCATTTCAGAGTGCTTGATTTGCCTATACTGTGAAACTACTGTAATTACTGTACTGCTTATGCTGAACTATGGCCCTAAGTACCTGAACTATTGCCCTAAGTACCTGAACTACTGCCCTAAGTACCTGAACTATTGTCCGAAGTATCTGAACTATTGTCCAAAGTAGCTGAACTATTGTCCTAAGTACCTGAACTATTGTCCTAAGTACCTGAACTATTGGTCCAAGTACCTGAACTATTGCTCTAAGCACCTGGACATTGGCCCTTATCAGTAACAATTAGCCCTGAAGTTATAATTTGCCCTCCTCCGGCAAATTATTGTATCATTCCACAGTTCTTTGGGCATTCTTCAGTTATATGTTTACTACTGTACGAAGACAGTCTCAATCTTCTACCACACTGCAGTCTCCTAGTGTGGTCTGTAACACCACATGCTCAGAATTAGTCTCTACTCAGAAGAAGACGTCCTTCCAGCATTCTTCACTCCTGGGAGATCATCCATCACCTCATCCCGTCCGTTTGTCGTCGTGACGAAGTCAAGTCTGTCGTCAGTCGTACAAGTTGTACCACCGTTTTCTTGTTTTCAAAGCTTGAAAGTACGTCCGCCGAAGCACATCACGACAGCCGTGCCAGTGTCTTTCTGTATGGTTCCTGTTTAGGTGTCCCGAAGTTGGTCACCCTCTACAGAAGAGAGAGCTCATCCTGGAGAACCTGTTCTGCGCCCCCACCTGGTCGTTCACCGAAAGTCGAGTCCGTCAAAGCCCAGTCCGGGACGCGTCCGCTGTTTCTTTGTTTGTGTTAGTTCCTGATCCTAGGATTGCAGAGTCAACCATCATCTCTTCAGATTCTTATGGTTCCTGGTCCTGTCAGAGTTCCTTCCGAGTCCAGCTGGCCCTTGGAGTGCCGCAGCATCAAGTCAGGTCGTGGTAGTCCTCCATTGTATTCACGCCACGCAGATCTTGATCTTTCTTCATCCTTGGCAATCCTGGAAGTGGGTTTTGGTCGAGGAACCTCTTGTTTCAGTGTGTTATTTCAGGAACCAGTTGCTTTGGTTCTACATTCCGGCAGCCTTGGAGAGAGTGGGCTTTTGCCGAAGATATATGATCTGTTTACCAAGCCTCTCACCACCCCAGTGGCCTTATCTAGGTCCTTGCTGGAAATTGAAATTAGGGTTCTACAGTTCTGTTTTATTTCCCTTGTAGCTACCAAAGAAGAATGACGGTGTACACGAAGATGCCGGATCTCTGGACTCTTGTAATATCTGGACTCTTATGGAAATGTGTGATGCTGATCACCCTAATGCAGTGCTGAGTAGCCTATGTAACCTGATTCTCATTTAGAGTATAGAAGTACAGTATAGACTAGTATCAGAATAAGAGTGGCAGTAAGCCTAGAGTTTATTCTTGTAGTAATAACCGTAAAAGTGGTAGATAAAAAGTATTTCCCTGTTCCATTGCCCTGTTGTTCTCGGGCAACCCCTCCTCCTTCTTGTGACTGTGTCTGTCTACCCTTGGTATCAAATAAACACCCTGCAGGCATCGAAATACTAAGTTGACTCCTGCCTCTCTTTGTCTGGATAGCAGTTATCCTAACCACATAATTCGGACCTTGGTGCCTCGCTCATCTCTTTTCACCACCTTTCGTGTGCAGCGCACTCTCATCCTAACAGAGCACCTTCAGAGCACCACACTTGCTAACCTTAAGGTCATCTGATATGATTACCCCAAGGCCCCTTTCCATTTTTGTTGTTGTTACTACCTCCCACAAATTGTGTAATCTTCCCCTGGGTTTTTGTTTCCCATGTGCATTATTTTGCACATCTTTGCATTGAATTCAAGCTGCCATACTTCTGACCATTCCTCCAACCTTGCCAAGTCCCTTCTCATCCTTTCCATGCCTTCTTGTGTATCAACCTTGTTGCAGATCTTTGTATCATCTGCAAAGAGGCATACTTTTCCTTCCAGTCCCTCTGCAATGTCACTTATAAAGACATTAAAAAGGACTGGACCCAGTACTGAACCCTGCGGTACCCCACTAGTAACCCCTATTTCTTTTCTGTGAACTCCATTTACAATTACCTCCTGTGTCCTGTTGTCCAACCAATGTTTTATCCAGACTACCACCCTGGGGCACACTCCCAGGCTGGTTAATTTGATTATTATTCTTTTGTGTGGGGCTGTGTCAAATACCTTGCTAAAGTCTAGGAAGGCCATGTCCACATTCCCTCCCTGGTCTACTACTTTGGTCACCCAGTCAAAGAAATCAATTAGATTCATCTGACATGACCTTCCCGCTGTGAACCCATGCTGCTTTGGGTCCTGTGCCCCACTGGCCTCTAGATTCTCAACAATTCTTTCCTTTAGAAGTGATTCCATCACTTTCCCTACCACAGAGGTCAAACTGACAGGTCTGTAGTTTCCTGCCTCTGTCTTGCTCCCACTTTTGTGAAGGGGAATCACATCTGCCTTCCTCCAGTCCTCAGGTACCACATCATCCTCCCATGATTTGTTAAAAAGGGTAGTTAGTGGTATCACTAGTTCTCTCCTTAATTCTTTTAGAATTCTGGGGTGAATTCTGTCAGGCCCCATTACTTTGTCCACCTTCAGTTTTAGGAGTTCTTTCAGAATCTTTTCTTCTATGAAAGGACTGGGATTGACCCCCCCCTATCCGGAGTGCTTTTGTTAATTGGATTAGGCACCTTCCCCTCCTCCTCTTTTGTGAATAGTGAGCAGAAGTATACGTTCAGGATCCCTGCTTTTTCACTGTCTTTCTCTGCCCACCCACAGTCCTTTCTATTCAGCCTCACTATCCCTCCCTTTGTCTTTCTACGCTCCCTGATGTACCTATAAAAGGTTTTATCCCCCTTCTTAACTGAATTGGCTATCTTTTCCTCAGTTTGGACCTTTGCTATTCTGATTTTCCTCCCTGCTTCCTTCTGCCTTAGCTGGTACAGTTCTCTGTCCTGCTCCTTCTGTTTCTTTAGACTTGCTAAATGCTATCTTTTTCTCCCTAACCTTCCCCCGATACCTCTTTTGAGAACCATAGTGGCTTTTCCTTTCATTTTGACTTGTTTATTTGCTTCACACAAAGGTTTGTTGCCTCTGTGATGGCAGTTTTGGTTTCCCCATTGTTGCTCCACCCCTCCTTCTAGCCTGTTTGCTTGTGCTTTTCTAAGGCACTCTCCCATCTTGCCAAAGTCAGCCCTCCTGAAGTCCAGTACCCTCACTTTTGTATGTCTTGACTCTGTAGATGAGTTTATCATGAACCACAGTGTTTGGTGGTCACTTGTTCCCTGATGGCTACCCACTTCTAGATCTGAGATCCTCTCACTATCCCCATTTGAGAGTACGAGGTCTAAGACTGCTCCCTCATGAGTGGGTTCCAAAACTAGCTGTTTGAGGCATGCCACCTGTAGGGCATCAAGAATGGCCCTGCTCTTGGATGTGGCTGCAGCAAAGGTGCTCCAGTTAACATCTGGCATATTCAGATCCCCCATCAACAATATCTCCCCTTTCTCTGCCATCCTAAGGATGCCTTCTATCATATCCTTTCCCTCTCTCTGACATAGGGGTCTGTATACAACCCCTGTGCAGATGTGGTGCCATTTCCAGTCTCTAAGGTTACCCACAGTGCCTCCTCTCCTCCCTGTTTATTCTTTTGTTCCATTGCTTTTATCCATTTCCTTACATAGAGAGCTACTCCTCCTCCTCTTCTACCCTCCCTGTCTCTCCTGTAGGTTGTGTACCCTGGTATGCTAACATCCCAGTCATGGTTCTCTGTGTACCATGTTTCTGTGACTGCTACAATATCCAGGCATCCCTCTTCCATCAAGGTCACACGTTCAGGGAGCTTGTTACCCAGACTACAGGCATTGGTACTCATTACCCTCTATTTCTTGATGGCCTTACCCCTTTTTGCCCCATCTCTGTCCTTAATGACTTTGTCATTTTCTTCATTTACCCCTGCCCTTCTCCCTATCGACATCTGTATCTTGGTGTTTACCTCACTTACTACCCAGATTTTTTGGGGGGATAGGATTTCCCTTCTCCTTTCCTTTGCTTCCCCCCCCCCAGCTAGTTTAAATGTTTGCCAATGAAGCATTTAAACCTATCACCTAGGTATCCTAGTTCCCTTCTGGACAGATGCAGGCCATCACGCCAGTATAGGCCTGCATCACTCCAAGTAGACCCCAGTCCCCAGTGAAGCCAAATCCCTGAGCTCTGCACCAGTTTTTCAACCACTGATTGAATCCCATGGTGTGGAGCACCCTAGCCTCATCAATGCCATAGACAGGCAGCACCTCCGAGATGGTTACCGTGCGTGCTACTTGTCTAAGGCCCCTCCCCAACTCCACAAACTCTTCCTGCACTGCTCTGATCCCTTTGTCAGCCAGGTCATTTGTCCCTAAGTGGACAATGACAACCAGTTCCCTCCCCCGTGCAGCTGCTCCAGTGATCCTGAGGATTCGCTCCTTGTCCCTCCAAGCTGTGGTGCCAGACAGGCACCTTACCTCCCTCTCCCTGCCTCCTCCAGTTCTACCCCTCTAACAATGGAGTCCCCCACCATGAGTTTTTTCCTTCCCCTGTTGGGTCCCATGCCACCCTCCTGTGGGTCTCCTTTGTGGAGGTTCCTAGCATCCTTCTTGGTCTCCACTGCGGGTGCCTCCACAGAGGAATCACTCTTTGCCAGAACGGCATATGAATTGTGGAGCATTACAACTGGAGGGATGTACATTTGTTCCACTACCCTCACCCTCCTTGAGCCCACTGTGGTCCAACCACTCCTCTTTCTTGGCAACCTCTGAGGCAATGGCAGTGGCCCTGGTGGTCCCTGGGAGGGAGAGGAGGTCCCCCAAATCCTGGCCAACTCAGCCTGGAGATGAGCAACCTCCTCCCTCAGCTCAGAGAGGTGCCTGCAGATGAGACAACACTGCATCCTCCAGAATGTCTCCCGGAAGACTGCTTCTCCACAGCTACTGCAGTGCACCACTTCCAGCATGTCTTATTTCTGGATCCTTAACTGTTGTTTGGAATACTTACTCTTTCCTCTGTTTATTTATTTTTTTATTTTTTTATCCCTACTTACTTACTGCCTCTGTACCATTTAAGCTCCTGATCTTCCTGTTCTGAGACAAGAAGTTTCTATATTTCTCAGTAGTCTCCTTACTTGCTCAGAGTAAGACCTCCAGCATCTGGGTTGGGGGGGCGGAGAGCTACTCTTTTCATTCTAGGATGGTGAATCCTTTGTGGATCTGTGATCACTCACTTCCTGATTCCAAACAGGAAGTCCCTATTGTCAGTCAAATCCTATGCCTATAAAAGTAGAACTGGCTTAGGCCAGGGGGGTGCGAAGGGGAGGGAAGGAGGGCAATATAGTCCCAGTAGAGAAGTATAGTTGTAACAGCAGCTCATTCTTCTTGGTGGTACAGTGACAACAATTTCAACAGACTGAACACAGACAATTAACAGCAACATTATATTTATTCAGTTTTTAGTGGATGGGAGGCCAAACCACAACAGTGACTTCCAGATGGAAACTGAGCATTAAACAGATGTCATTGCACAGGCATAACAAGATCTGGACCAGTCTTCAGACGTCCTACAGTGGAACAACAGCCCACCACCACACTATGCCTCATAAACCCTCCTTCCCATTCCCCCCATCGCATGGCATGCTCTCCCCACCCCCACACACGTATGTACCTATAGCGACATCCCCAATCCAGTCGCTCTCCCTGCTTGGTAGCCCTGTTGACAGGTGCCGTGATTGAGTCGCCCTTTTTGAAAGTATCCAATCACAGTCATCATTGTCACAGGCTACCAAAATATACACAGCAGCACAGAAAACAGCAAAAACTAATACAAACTTACTAGAAGTATTACTGTGTTTACCTGAACACAAAAATACTAAAACACTAGGCAACAACAGTTAGAAAACCTGCCTTTCTCACCGGGAATCTCACTTCTACACCACAGATCCGCCCTTCCCGGAAGCACACTTCCACAGTGTCTGTCAGTACAGAGACTGAATGTACTAAATTAACATTCAATAGTCACACAAAATCAATAAATGCACAATGATATAATAACATGAGGGTTTACTACAATCACTGTACTAAATTTTAATACATTTTCTGGCAAAAATGCATTTTTAAAGGTTTTTTGATGATTTGATTCTCAGAGCTCTGTGAGCAAACTGCCTCCAGCTTTCCACTACACACACTATGCCGAACTGAGGCTGTGCAAGACAATATAGAGCCCATGTGACCTTACATCCCATGAATCACTTCTAAATTTGCTTTTAAGAGCAAAAAAAAGCAAAAGCAATGCAAAGCCATAGAGACAATGGGAACTTCATAGTACATTGAGATGCAAAGTTATTTGCTTCACTTTCAAAACATTATACAACATTCAGGTTCTATGTGAAATACTATGAGTAATTTTAGGCACTTTGCCCACCTCTACCAGTGGTCAGTGGCTCTGGGGGATTCTAACATGATAGACAGCATTTTATACAATGAAGTTACAAAACATATTTTGATCCAAACATGCATGTGAAATTATTGTAAAGTATTCATTTACCTTAACAGATACCTACAATACATATGTCATGACAGGACTTGGGTTGGCCCCACTCCACTTAAGTAAAACAAAGAATCATTTGATTAAGAATACACTTGGCAAGCATTGTTTCCTGCACTCGCCATGCTTGTTTAGATTTTGCAATTACATCTCAAGGTGGCACACCTGAGACTGAAAACTGCCTGTGACTGCACCTAGTTTGTAGGACCCTCCCAGCTTCTGACATTTAACCGGTGTGTGCTACTTTCTGCAATAAATGTTTCAAGCAGCACATTTGTCTTCATGTGGATTTATAGACAATGCACACAATGACCTCTCATTGAGAGCCAGCTCTCCTATCCTACTGTCTGTTATGTGGGGAGTTGGCTGCTCCTGCCTGGAATCAAGCTCTTACAGTATTTCTGCAATGCACACTGTTCCTGTTTTAGTCTGTTCAAGCTTTACTCTGTGGCTGTGGGAGTCGGTACATGCACTGAGGTATAACAGCTTCAGGAGAGGATTTCTACAACTGAGTTCAGCTTGGAAGCTCTATTCTGTATAACTGCTAAGAGTACCACCATTGTGACCTACAAGCATGAGCTCAGTGAGCCAAACACCTGAAGGTTCGGTGTCTGCAGTAGCCATGACTTCAGTGTGTTTTGCAGCTGCTGGGGCACTCTCTGAATGCAAAGCAAAAGAAAGATGCAAACTTCCTGATTATGTTTCTTTCACAAATGCAAGCACAGAAGCAAACAGCCTAAAGCAACTATTATCCATGTTAGAAAACTCTGTTTTCAAGAATTAATCCTGACATATAACATTATTACCGTGTAGACATACCTGGAAAGACTACATTATCCAAGAGGGCTGAGGGTGACCAAAATTCCTTCCTGTGTCATGGACAGCTTTTTCAGGAGAGAGGAGTGGGAAAAGGCAGCTGCCCTCTGTACAAAAATTTTTACTATGCAATGGAGTAAATTAAAAGCCCCAAATCCTGCATTCTGATTGGTTGGCTTGCACCTTTTCAGCATGGTAAATCCTCCAGTGTACCAACTGGAAAAGGTGCCAGCTGCCAGTCAGCCACAGCAAGAACCCTCACTGAAATCACTCCAACCATGGAGTGGCAAAGACGGTAGCCTATCTCCCTCTCACAGCCTCCTGTACTTCACTCACCAACTTTACGTGATGCACTCAATGCCGTGGGTCCACAGTTGAAATCTGTGACTGGTTTCACATCGCTGTCTCTCCCATGACCAACAGGGCATACACCCAAAAAAAAAAAAATTCTTTTTTCCATAGCCCAGAACCATGAGATGACTGGGGAACTGCCATCACACATGGTGGCACAAATATGCACTACCTTGAGTGCACCACAAACAGAGCCAGTACTCCTTAATTAAATTGGCTATGGAGCAAACTAACAAGGCTGTCCGACTCCTATAATACAAATAAGTCGAGAACAAAATCAACTGGTGGCATGGAGCTCAGTTTACATATCCCGAGCCCCTAAAAAAGCACTCATCTCAAAACACAAAACAGTCCAGGGCAAGTGCACAAAATAAAACCCCTTGCAACCCAGGATACTAATCCTAGCAACTCTCTACTATTTTTGTCAGGCAGTAACAAATTCAAGAAAAAGGACTACAAATAAAAAACAGTTTTATCTCATTTAAAAACAAAAAAAAAAAAAGGCAAACATTGCATAATAGCAATATACCACTCCAGGGGTTGGGTATATGGTGGGATTTACCCAATTCTGGTGTGGATTTGGTCACTTAGCTGCACCTCATGACCTAACCACACCAGGTGTGGTAAATCCCACCATTTACCCACACCCTGTCATGATATATTGCTTAATTGAACATATCATTGCTGAGATTTAAATTAACACCTTGAAGTCAGCAATGAAGTGAATAAAGAACTTGCACAATTCCAGCATAACCATCCATTTTCTGAATTAGACAAAAAATCTTAAATCCAAACTTGAAAAACATGATGCAGAATTCATAATCAGAAAACAATCCAACTAGGAAAGAGATAACTTGGACTTTAACTCAGGTAATATTCTCTCCTGCAGGAATGACACAGGTCATCCAGTAGAGGGCACTCTCATTCCAGGAATAGACCCAAGAAAATTACATTTCAAGAAATCACCAACAGTGGCACAGAAACAAACACCTCAGATGCAGGAGAAGGCAGTTCTAATAAACCTTATATTTTTAATAAGAATCAATCAAAACACCAAGAATGAGAAAACAAAATCTAACAGCAAAGGGAGGAAACATGCAGAGGCAGAAGGGGCAGAAGGAAGTAGAAATCTCAGGATGTGACCAGGAAATCAAAAGTAATTAACTCATCTGAAGTAAGAGTGTAACCAGGAAACCAAAGAAATAAATAACTTATCAGAGGCAAACCTTACTCCAGCACAGGTTTTGCTCCTTTCTAAGGAGTATAATTTCATACCACAAACTGCCCCGGACAGGTTTGCCATACAGACTGACCTACTGTACATAAGTTCTTTAGAAAAAAATCAGACTTTATTAATTCTTTGCAAGAAAGAATTCTGTTTCTGGTGCTATGGGAGGTGATATTGTAACTACAAGACAGGGGGCTGATCTTAGGGGTGCAGTTATGGAACTTGATTTATCAGTTTTGGGGGCAGGCATCTGTCCACTACAAAAAACATCTGTGGCATGAGTCAGCTGTGGAAGTCCACTGAAGAGGAACCTGTGGAGGGTAGGAATCTATGCTCAGTTTTTGTCTGGTTAGTTTTATTAGTATTGCAAGATAGTTAAGTGGGCCAAGCGGTCCTTATCTGCCGTCAAATTCTATGTTTCTATGCTAAAATGTCACTGTGTGGGGGCTGTAATGATCATATATTTTTTTAAATATTCCTATAGGTGCGAATGAGCTAAGAGAAAATGGTGTGGGTATGTACTCTTTTCCACTTAGAATTACTAAGAGAAGTAAAAACCAATGTCTAACAAAACTACCCAGAAAATTGATGCATCAGTTATCCAAAGATTATGCCTATTGAGCGCCGGCCGGGGGGAGAAGGACCGAGCATCCAAGGACAGCTCTCCTTCTCCAGGAGAGGAGGGGGCTTGTGTTTGCTGCAAGAGTGATACTTTTTTTATCTGCTCTGTGTCTCCCGGGAAGGCACAAGACTAAATGGATTATGTTTAGTGTTTTGGTTTAAGCCCAAAATGAGAATTATTTGTCATGAAACCTCACTCCAGAATGGGCGGAGAACAGGACATCCCCAAAAGATATGTGTATGGGTGCCATTTTCCCCCACATTTCCACCAGCAGAGAATTGTAGAAGTAGTACCATAATGGCAGAAAATGTCTGGGGTGAAAAAAGTAGTCAGCTGAGACTTTCTATCTCAATTCTCTCCAAGTGCCAGTTGCCACGGTCTGGTGAATATTCCCCCAAGTGCTTGCCCATTGTTTCGGGGTAATATTTAAGTTTGTTTCACTAATCCATGTCTCCTGACTCCCAATAACACATTGCCCCTGGTTTTGTCTCTAAGGGTCTGTTGCATATGGAACGAAAAACTAACATGCACTATCTGTAAACATTAGTCCAAGGGTATAAGATGTGGTCAGCCACCAGTACCTGGGCCCTTAAGAATGAAATCTCGACATTGCAGGTATATTGAAAAACAGTGGCAGGCAGACCAAACTCTAATTGTATTTGTACAAAACTTTTGATATCATTTTGCCTTCCAGAAATTGAGAAAAGAATTGAACCCCAAGCCTGTCCCATCTAATATATGCTCAGTCAACTCTTGCTGGCAAAAACAAGGTGTCCATTGAATCGGAAGCCTGTTCTGTACTGGGTCATTTTGGTCACATTTAGTTCTCACCCAGTGCCTGATATTCAAGGTGTGTCTGGTCCACTGGTTTGTAATATCTTTTTTAAAGCCAGACAGATGCTGAACCCCCATCCAGGGTAAATATCTTAATGGAATCTAGATATGGGCTCCAGATTCCAAGGGTGTCCATCCACAATGCAGAAGTTCCTGATTATCTCCAGCAAGCTCTGCAGCTGGGCTGCTTCATAATATGCTTTAAAGTATGGGAGACCTAGCCCTCCTCCTCCTTGGGTTGTGTATGGACTACTCATTGGATCCAAGGCCTTCTCCCTCCCCAGATAAATTTTGCTAGACATTTGTGCATTTCTTCCCAATCTCTGACAGGGATAGGGATAGGTAGAACTGTGCACAGAAAAAGAAAACATGACAAAATGTTCATTTTTATAACTTCTAGCATAGCACTGAAGGATAAAGGCAGGTCTGGCCACCTATTCAAAACACATAGATATTTTCTTCAGTGGATTTGCATTCCTAAATACCTAATTTTATAATTTAGACATTTAAAAGGGAGGGTGTTCCAAAAGGCTTGGGATAGTGAACCATGAATAATCATCCCCTCTATCTTATCTGGGTTCATTTTAAAGCTGGATTTGTTACCATATTTTGTGAGTAGTGCTATCAAGGGTGTAATACAATTTGGAGAGTTTAAAGATGTAATAAAGTATAATCTGCGTATAATAAAATGCAGTAATCTAAACAGGCAATAACAATGCCTTGCACATTTGGGGCTTATCAAATTGCTGCCATCAGGAGTACTATACTAACTGTGAACAACAGAAGCAATAAAGGGCAACCCTGTCATGTACTGTACCTCTCTGAATAGTAGAAGAGTCCAAAAATGTTCCATTAACTGTAACCCGAGCATGAGGGTGTCCATAAAACATTTGGACCCAAGACAAAAACTGGTCCCTGAAGCCCATCACCTTCATGGTTTAATCTACGTTTGTCCAATTTAGGTGATCAAAGGCCTCTTCAGCATCTACAGAATGTGCAATCTGGGTGATGTTATCATGGCAGGGTTGGGATAAGACATAATACTAGAGAGTAGCCAGGTTGATCGGAGTGGATGATGAAGAAGAAGAAGAAGAATCAGCATTTATATAGCATTTTTCATACATCCAAAGTGCTTTACAGGCAATGCTAGACTGGTAGTGAAGTGACTGAATGTGTGGTGGCAGCCATATCGCATATCATCACCCACACAGCATGGATAATTGCATGAACCAGTTTATGGGAAGGGAATGTTGGCCAGGACACCGTGTGTTCCCTACTCTTTGTGAAGAGTGTCCTGGGTTCTTTTACTTCCACCTGGGCACCCACCAGGATAATACCAGGATGGGCAGAAGGGATCTCGGTTTAACGTCTCATCCAAAGGACGGCACACCCCAGCAGTACAGCACTCCCCAATACTGCACTCAAATGCTTGCGATTTTTAGGTGCAAGTCCAATCCCGGTGCGGGATGAGAACCCATGACCTTCTGGTTCAGAGGTGGATGTGCTACCAACTGAGCCACGCTGACACCTAATGATGGTCCCTATTACTTTCTGTAGTCTATTCACATGCACCTTAGTAAACAACTTCATGTCCTGGTTGAAAAGGAGAAGGAGCAATATGCAGCACATAAGTGGCTGCCTCTTGCCAGGTTTTGTAACACAGAAATAAGTGTTTCATTCCATGTGTCAGGGATAGTGCCTTCCTCCATGCATGTCTGTAAGACTCACTAGGAATGGGTAATAAGGATTTTTAAGGCTTTGTTGAAACTACATTGAAGTCATCTGGCCCCAGTGCCTTGTTTGTAGGAAGGCTGTTGACTGTGGATTCTGTCTCTGCCTGTTCCATTGGTCTATTATGCACTGATCTAGCACTTCCAGTAGTACTGCTAAGTTCAAGGAGGCTAACAAGCTTGCTGACTGGGCCTGTACCTGAATTGGGTCCAGGGTTTTTATGTATAGGGTGGAGTAAAATTTCTTAAAAACTATTAGCAGTACCATCTGGGGTGACCCATGCCATGTTGGTGTCTTGGGGATCCTGGCTCTTAGTGATAGTTTTGTGTGCTTCCATTTTTCTTAAGCTGTATGCTAACAGTTGGAGGCGTTCCCTCCTGCCTCACAGTATTTATGGTTAGACTATCGCAGATATCCTTCTGCTTTTTTTATCTAATAGTGTGTTTCATTTTTCTGATCTGATTTAGCTCCTGTAATATGGCTTGGCTGGCTTGCCCTGCCTTTTGAATCAGTTCTAATTCCTCTATTTTGGCTTTCAATTTGTTAATAGTCATTAAGGACATTTCGTGTTTTGCTGAAGCAATACCACAACTTACGATTTTCAATGTATCCCAGATTAGGTGTTCAGGTAATTGACTGGATGCATTTAGATTGTTTGTTGAATATGGATGGTAATTACCTTCTTGAACTCAGCATCATTCAAAAGTGAGGTGTTCATCCACCACAAAGACTGTTTAGGTGAGGACCCCAGGCAAAGTGTGGGTTGCATGGACCCAATATCGATTGTGTTATGGAAAGGATGTCACACTGCTCCACTATATAAGTCAGGTTTTTTTGTGGTAAGCATTAAATCTATACAGGTGCAGGCTTGAAGTGTGTTTGAATAACAAGTATAATCCCTTCCATGACCATGCATACCCACCATGTATCTTCTAACCCTAATGCAACTAAATAATTTTAACTGTCTTGGCAGTTTCTGCGTTCATAGTAAAATTATTGCTTGATCTATCAACCATGGATTGCAAAGCACAACTGAAGTCACCATCAACAATCAACTGTCCTCTTGGAAGTAGAACAATTTTATCAAGTACTTTTATTAAAAAAACTCTCTGTCCCTGTATTTGGGGCATAAAAGTTGATAGAGTGAGAATAGGCCCCTGTATGAAGCCTGATAAATAACCAGTCACCCATCTAGACATGTTTCTAGTGGGTAATGATAAAAAAAAAATTAAAGGACATGCATATTCCATCCCTTTAACCCTGCCAGCTGAAACCCCTATAGCTTGCCCCACACAGGAGCATCATAGTTTAGTGTGTTCAAGATCTGACAGGTGGGTTTCTTGTATATCAACTATATCACAGCTCTACTAAATTCTGCCACTATTCTAGTCCTTTACACAGGTGAGTTAAGCCCTTTGACATTATAAGTAGATACCTTTAAGGAACTCACATTGGTTGTAAAGAAAAAGACATGCAGAAGCCTTATATCCACTTGACTGATATTATGTCGATCAGTGTCTTGTACCCTCCAACTAGTAATGTGATGCAATAAACAACAATTAGGTAAAAACAACATTTCAAACAAAAATTGAACCAGCCCTGCTCTTTCTAATGAGATCAGGGAACAGCATAATTACAATAAATTTAATACCGAAAAAAAGAAAAGTTTCATAAGTAATTATGTTTTACGTTTTAGGTGCTTCCAAGGGAACCTGTAGAGAACAACAGAAAGACTAGGAAGACTGTATTTTCCTGTTGTGGAGTGATGCTCCCTGCCCAGAGTGGTGCACTGAGTCAGACCTGTGTCACTCATGAATTGAGTGGCTACTTGGTACATGTCTTGCCACCACAAAGGGAGCCTGCTCTTAGAATCGACACTCGCTGCATCTAAGGAGGAGGAAGGGATCATATCCACATCTTCTATGGCAGACCCTCTCAGATGAGTGGAAGCACATGCAATGGGATGCTTCATTGAAATTGTCTTCTTAAGGGTCGATAGTTGTGGCCTATGGTGAGCTGATATTCCTGAAATTCTTCAAGGATCATAGTAGCCTTGTAAAAATGTGCTCAGGAGGCCATCTTAGTTGTTGTACATGAACCTATTCAGGTGTTTGTTCCATTTCAAGTGCAGGTGGGGGTAAAAAAGGGCAAAAGGCACTCACCATCCAAGAGAAGAGAATAAGAATGGGGTGAGTACAAACCCCACTTCAAATAAGTTACTATGGGGGAGGAACCCAAAGACCCAACCAATAAAAAACATAACCAAGGCCAGGAGGAGCAACTGGGAGATCCAACTAAACAGTCCTGAGAGCAGGTGCAAGGGCAGCTCTTCAGTAAACAGGCAGACAGTAATCAGTGTAACCACATCGCCACCGCTATCACTGGACCACAAAGGCAAGTGGTGCCATATACACATTGGGACAAGTCTAGTCCCCTGAGAACAGGGGCATGTAGCTGACCCACGGGAGGGGCACCACCAAACTGGAGCCTCAGCCCTGCATTACCATGTTAAATACACTTGGTCCAAGACAGTGATCACCACCATTTGCATTGCTGTACTCATGTTTTAAAACATATTAGCTCCAGGAGTGGGTGGAGTGGTCCACCTAAGTCAACGTGATATACAAATCTCCCATGCAGCGTGCCACCCCCAAGCCATATCCAAGCTGGAGCACTTCGTGCCAAGGGACAACTGCCTGGAAACATCTGCAGTACATTATTCCTTTGATGTGGTTGGGGAGACCCGCCCCCTCCCCATCATGCCTCGTCATCCAATGTAAACTCTTTTTAGTGAGCATTGCCCTACTTTCTAAACCATAGAAAAGACGAGAACATTGCCTACATGTCTGAGCACCTCACCTCCCCCTCACAATGGCCTATCACCACTTGTACTCCCCACTTCCCGGCCCATACCCAAGCCTCAAACCAGCTATCTCTACTGATGCCTGATAGCTGGCTCCCACCCCCCAAAAACACCGCCTCACCTGTGGGAAGTCACATTATGTGGTAATGCAGGCCTGCTGTAGCTTCCTTGAGTTGCAGTTCCCAGGAGATATTTGGCAATCCACCAGTATTTCAAGTTGTGAACAGTACAAATTTAGAATTCCATCACGATAGGATATGGTGAAGAAAAGCCTCATTCTCAAGTTGTAATGCAATGAAAAAGACTGTTCCAAGTCCCTGCAAAAGGTCAAGTGGCTTTAAAAAGCACCTTTCATGGTGTGAATGATCAGAGCCACAAACGAGCCTTACCTGACTCCAAGTCTGACGCTATAAAAACAATATTTTTATATGCTCTGATTTTCAGGATGTTTTTGCTCTGAGGAGCTGAGCAGCTGATCCCTTTCACTTGCTAGTTTAGAGACATGCCCCCTTGCTGTTCCATATTCTGACATCACAATGTGCTTGCATTGGGGTTATGCTCCATAGGCATGTTTGGAGCATGTCCCCCACACAAGCACATTGCATGGGGGACCGCTCCAAACGATGAAGTCCGCGACTTACTGCAGGAAAGAGTTCCTGTAGGAAGTCATGGACTTCATTGTCGTTGTGGTATTGGAATCCCCCGGATGGTTAATTCTGGGGAATTTCAATGGTTAGGTCAACTATGAACTCTCGGAATTTGGGAAAGACTTCCTCCAGTTGATGACATCAGTGGGCCTCACAAGGATAATTACCTCCGCAACCCAAAACCATGGTCACTCACTGGACCTGGTGTTCCTTCTGGGGATGGGGATCTCTGATTTGGTGGTGGAATCAGTCGGATGGTCAGACCATCACACCATAGAGTTTAGTTTCACAGCTCCCTTCAATGGACCTGCCCCTATGGAGATCGACTGGTGCCACTCTTTAAGGGGTGCAACCCCAGATGGTCTAATGGTGGTACTTGACCTATCAGGCATGCCGAGTGAATGTTTGCATCCAGGGGATCTGGTACACGCCTATAATAAGGCAGTGACAGCAGCCCTGGATTCCATAGCTCCTGTCTGCATTTGTCCCCTCATTCTTCACCCAAGATTCCCAGGTTTGATGAGACCTTAAAGGAGTTAAGGAGAGTGGCGCAAAAGTTGGAGAGATGCTGGTGGAAATCAGGTGTGGATGGTGACAGACTGAGATTGATGGGTCATTATAAAATCTGTCAATCTGCAGTCACCGTTAAGAAGGCAGAGTTCCTGTCCAGGGAGATTGCTGCTGCGCAAAACGACAAGCTCAGCTCTTTCGGTCTTTTGACAGGTTATGCAAGCCAGTCTGGAAGGGTTTTTTCCCAAGATAAGTGTGATGAGTTAGATTGTTTTTTCATAGACAAGGTTGCCACCATCAAATCTGAGATCTGTCTAGCCCCCTCTATTGGGTGTTGCGGAGGACGGCAGGAGGTTGCAAGCACCCAGTTTACCTGGCTTGACTTTGACCGGCTGGTAATCACTGACAATGTGAGGATCATCCAGATTTTGTGTCCAACCTGCTGTAGTTTGGACCCAGGCCCAATACACCTCCTTGTGGGGTGCATTGTGGAGATTGGTCCAGTCCTAGCTGAGATAGTCTGGAGGGCACTGGAGATGGGGGTATTTTCTGACCCCCTAAAGGAGGCAGTCGTGTGACCGCTCCTTAAAAAACCCTCGCTTGACTTGGACTGTCTGGCTAACTACAGACCTGTCTCTAACCAGCCCTTTGTGGATAAGGTTATTGAGAAAGTGGTTGTGTTGCAGCTGGACGATCATTTGACCACTCATGATGTCTATGATTCTCTCCAGTCTGGATTTAGGAAGAAGCATAGTACTGAGATGGCACTTACTCAGGTACTAAATTATCTCCTAATAGTGAGGAAAGGGAAGACCTGTTTGATCTTGGTCCTCCTTGATCTCTCTGCAGCATTTGACACTGTGGACCATGGTGTGCTGTTGGAGTACCTGCAGTTTATCTGTGGATTGTTTGGTACAGTCCTCAGCTGGTTTCAATCATTCCTCGAGGGTAGGACTCAGAGAGTGGTTTGCGGGATTTATTCCTCAGCCCCCCTCCCCTATCCTGTGGGATACCGCAGGGCTCCATCTTGTCACCCATGTTGTTCTCAGTATATATGGTGCTGTTAGGAGACATTATTAGGTGTCATGGTCTGAGTTTCCACTGCTAGACAGATGATACTCCGTTATACATGTCTTTTTTTCCTGAGCAGGATGGAGTCCTCTCAGTCTTTAACAACTGCCTCTAAGAGATCCAGGATTAGATGAGCACCAGCTGGCTTCTTCTGAACCTGGCTAAAACTGAGATGTTGGTGGTGGACCTAGGTCATCAGGGTATGGGTTTGTCAGCTGAACAGCATTCTGGGCTTTGATTCGGGGGCATCCTGCTGATGACCTGTGACTGGGTGCAGAACCTGAACATTATTTTCAATGATGGCCTGATGCTTAATCTCAGGTGTCGGCCATTGTCAAGTTCTTTTTTTTCCATCTGAGGAATATCATCCAGATGAAGTATCTGGTACCACCTGATGATCTTCCAACGTTGGTCTATGCCTTCGTGACCTCCCACCTTGACTACTGTAATGCCCTCTACCTAGGGCTATCGGGGCTTGATATCCACTGCTTGCAGCTAGTGCAGACTGCAGTGGCCAGGTTGTTCACTGGCACTGCAAGATCATGCCATATCACACCTGTGCTCCGCAGACTGCACTGGCTGCCGGTACAGTGGTGGTTCACCTTCAAGGTTAGATTACTGACCTACAGAGCCCTATATGGACAGGGACCTCGGTACTTGCAAGATCTCTTTTGTCCCTATCACCCCCTCCACCTGCTCCACTCTTCCAACAAGGGATTGTTAGAGGTTCCCAGGGTTCAATTTATAACTTTGGGGGCTCCTTCCTTTGCTTATGCAGCCCCTACCCTGTGGAACTCTCTACCTAGTTGGAAGAAGGAGTGCCTGACCATCCAGAGCTTTAAAGCTCTAAAAATATGTCTATTCAGTCTGGCTTTTCCTGCTTGATCTTAGAATTCTGAGAATGTCTAAAAATGGTACTAGCTATAAATTTGGAAGTAAGAGTTTTAAATAGCCATATATTTTAGATATGATGTCTGCTGATTTTAAATTAATATAATTTTATTCTGTGTTTTATCATTATTGTACAAGCGCTTTGAACAGATTCTGCAATTGCACTTTTTAAAAATAAAGCTGATTGATTGTGATGTCAGAATATGGAACAATATTGGGGGGTGTCTCTAAACCAGGAACTGGAAGGGATTGGCTGCTCAGCTCCTTGGAGCAAAAATACAATCCCTTCCATCCTGAAAATGGCAGCATATAAAAATGATTTTTATATAGCATCAGAATTGGAGCCAGGTAAGCCTCATTTGTGGCAATTGGGGGGGGGGCTATTGTATAGCAGAGCACAAAAGGTGCTCTTTAACAGATCCTGAGGCTTGCTGGTCAGATTTGAACTCTGGGCTGTAAGCTCAGCATTGCTGCTAATGCGCGGTCCATTGCAGTTGTATAAAAACTCCCTGAAGGAAGGAAGCCAAATGATGTGGGAGGGAGGCTTCAAATCTAGAGCGCTTTCTATTGTTGCCTGGAAGACTCCATGTGGTTTTGATTAATCACTTTTCCAGTTCCTCCATTTGAAGGTCAGGACAGGAGATATTCAATTTTTTGAGTAGCGGTTGGGCTTCCAAAGGAAGTCACAGATTTTGATGCCGGACTCTAAATGTAATTTCATCTGGGTCGGATAATTGAGCTGCACTTTAATCCACACTTTTTCTTTAATTTCCTTGATGACTGCTCAAACCACCTGACTCCATTTTTGAACATCCATGCAAATGTCTTGACTGAAAAAAGGTTTTTATTATTAAAAAGTAAGTTCCTCTGGTGCCAGGCTTCAGTTAAAATATATTCCTTGGTTTGAAACTGAAGCATACGGAATCCAGGACTTGGGTCTTGCCATAGGGTCTGTAGGATGGTGGCCTAACATTAGGTGGACTCGCTCTATGTCTAGTTTGGTGTCAGCTAGAATAATGAGGATAGAGCAAAGAAGGTGCTGAACAAAATCTGCAGCTGTAGTAAAGCCTTTCTCCGCACCCTCTGGGACTCTGTGAATCTGAAAATTATTCCTCCTGGCTTGGCTTTCAGTGTCCTCCATTCTAGTGTGCAAAGCTCTATCCCACTTAAGAAGGTAGAGGAGTATCCTGTCCTGGGAGTCTTGCTTCAGTGTGTTCTCGGTAATGTGGGTTTCTGTGGCCATTACCTTCTTATTGATGCTATGCAGATCCATGTGCAAGTCCACCATGCAGGATTCCATTTTATTCACTGACTTTGGGATTTGTTGTAAAGCTTAATCAGTATTCAGGGAACAATCCGCCTCCTCCATATTTTAAAGTCTGCTGAGGATCTGAAGGTGTGTGCTGATGAGTAGAGAGGCTTCAACCTGGGTGATCCTCTGGGTGGGCCTCCACCATAAGGGTTTAAAGTCTGGACACCGGTGTGCATGAGTTACCAGATTTGGACATCTGGGGCTGGATTCACAAAGGAAGCACAAAGTGAGCGCAAATGTTTGTGCTGTACTCCCTGGTTGCACTGGTGGGCAACTGTGCTAGTCACAATCTTATAGCCCAGTGGGCTATCTGACTGTGAGTAGGGGACCAATGAGGGCAGCGCTATCTCAGTAAAAACAGCAGGAGATATAGCAGCATTACCACCCCAGCCAGTCAGTAAATGGCCTCACAGCCGATAGCACTCAGGCGCTAAAGGGCGGTTCTCAAAGATAGCTATTCAAGTGAGCCTATTGGGCATGCAAGGAGATAGAGGCCATTGGCATGCACACTATGGGCTCATTTACCTGGCAGAAGTGTGTGGTGTGAGCCACCCCACCAGCCAAACCCCACGCAGCCACAGTCCCCACAGTGTAGTGATGCATCCCCAGGTCCCTGATTCCTGTAATAATAAAAAAAGTCCAATTTCTGTAGTATAGTGGACCCTCCCCCCACCCTGGTCCTCGATCCCTGTAATAATAAAAATTCCCATTTCCGTAGTGTAGTGGTCCCTCCCTACCCCATTCCTGATCCCTGTAATAATAAAAAAAATTCCAGTTTTTGAAGTATAGTGGTCCCTCCCCTCCTCGCTAGTCCCTAATCCCATTAAATGAAAAAGCAAACCCCATTTTGATAGTGTAGTGGTCCCTCAACCCCCACCAATTCCAATATCATATCCCACCCAGTTTCCTCCACCACAGCATCTCCGCCAATTGGCGAGCAGCACAGCCCTCCACACACCTGCACAAATGCCCGCCGACTGAATTATGAATGGCAGCTAGAGTACACACTGCAAAAGTGGAGAGGGGAGAATAAGGATAGGGTATTAAACTGTTTAGCTCATGAACTGAATTCTGATTGGTTTTCTGGACGTGACCCCAATGACACATGTAATTATTTATGTAATGGTCTTTGACCGAACAATAAACTTATCTTACATGGAATGAGGTAACGGGAAAATCAATGATGTAATGGACCATTGCACCTATTATCAGAGTAATTAGGATTGAAAACCATGCACAACAGATTAGTACAAAGAATTAATACATCAGAGGCAAAGTAGCTTTAAAACAGAATGACTTGGCAAGATTTAATCGGCTGAAGAATAAGGTAGTTAGAGAAGATAAGAGATTAAGAAGAAGGAATTATCATAATTTAAGACAGAACTTGAGAAAGTCAAACAAACAAGCATTTGTCAATGCCGAATGTTTGTTTGCTGGTATTGGCATTGGTACTGCAAGAGTTAGAGAGCTGCATAATAGGAATTACAGTGAAGTATTGAACTAACGCCAACCCCCACCCCCACCTTGCAGAGACCGACAGACATCGGGGGTGTTGCTTTGAGTCATCAGGCATAAAGCTCACACCATTCCACCTCACCCTCCCCACCATGCAGACACAGATAGCTGTCTCGCTGTGCCTTGGGGTCTTCGGTCCTTATGCTCACCCCATTCCATAAGGAAATAAGCTGAGATGGATGCAGTACAGGAGAATGGAGTGAATGTTAGGACCGAACACCCCAAGGTACACCTCGATGCCTGTCACTGGCTGCAGGGTGGAGGTGCAATGCCATGAGCATTATGACTGACAACCCCAGGACACCCCCCACCACCACCACACCTGTCAGTCTCTACAGGGTAAGGCATTACAGTTAAAAACCCTAATGCTCCCGGCGTTTGTTGGTATTTTCACTATAAATTTTCAACATGGGCTTTTTGGGACCCCACCTCATGAATACTGGCACTATCATTTAGTTACTCAATCCCCAAAGGTGATTTAGCACAGCGACTGCATCATTCAGCATAAGAGGGGTGAAAACACATTATACATAGTCAGTGTCGGCAGACAAGGGCCTACGGCCCACCCAGTCTGCATATTTGAGCTTGTAAGTTCACTTCATGTTTTCCTAGAAGTCTGTTGCCCCTCACCCCTGACCTCCAGAATTTCTTTATGTCTATCCCATGCATTCTTTTTTTAAAGTATCTTTATTGTATTTTGCATAAACATACAAACAAACATACATAACAAACCCGGAAACCCGGGTGCCCACCCCTATAACTGAGTAGGCAAACTATGTACAAAAACAATATACAATCACAGCTGCAGAGAACCGCCAGCCCCTATCCAGACATGAAAAACCAGGACACCACTCCTCACATTGAGGGAAAAAGAACAAAAAGGTAGCAAATTGGGACTGGATATTAACGAAAAACGAGAACCCCAAAGTGTAAAAACTAGGATTAGTCCACCAGTCCTATAATTCCCAAAACCCTCTAGTCAGGGGGAGGATGTTCCCGCAGCTGTGTCCCAAGAAAGAGAGAGAGCCCCAAAAATAAAAAATAAAAATCCCTTGCTTGGCAGTCCAGGTCCTATCTTATTAATGTACAATGCTAAAGGAAAAAAAAGGAGAAGTAGAATTAGTTCTAGAACCTATAGATCTCTAAATCTAGAGATAAAGAAAACAAGAATACTCCCAGTATAAACAATCAGTCATAGAAAATATGAATACCCACCGCTTCAAAAAGCTACACTTACACAGACAGACCGATGGCAAGGAGGCTAGAGCTAGGTCGAGTAGATAGCCTCTAAAATTCGCCACCTCTTATCATAAGTTCCCTTTTTCCCATTCCGAGACAAGTGGCGGTTAATCCTCCCTAGTACCCTCATAATATTCGCTAGCCAGCGGTCATATGAATAAATGCATTCACTTTTCCAGTGCCTCAACACATAAGCTTTAACCAGGGCGGACATCAGGGCAATATGATACTTAATCTGTGATCCCGGGATTTGAGTCATATCCCCTAAAATACAGACCTCCGGTGAGATGTAGTCTACATAGTTTAGAAGGGGTTCCATATTCTGCTTAATTAAAACCCAAATTGGGTATATCCTAGGACAGTCCCAAAATATATGTAATGTATCTCCCGAATTCAAACCACACCTGAAACATAGATCTGTCGGTCCAAGCTTCCTAGCACAAAGTTTGGCAGGGTGAAATACAAATTAGAAAAATGAAAAATTGCATAGTTCTGAATTTGGGTATAGATATGTAAGTCACACTTTCCATATTGTCTCCCAGTCCGGCCTCAGTAGGGTATCCTTCTTCTCCCAGTAGGCACCTTTGCCGAGACTTCCTTACTGAGGAAGTCGAGAAGCACCTTATACATTATTGACAGAGGCTTTCGAGCACAGTTAATTCCTTAAGATTATCCCAGGTAAATGGAGTCCCTTCTTGACAAATATTATCCCTTTGCATTCTCTGTAAAATTTTGGTAATCTGAATCTTCTTGAAAAAATTAATACCACTACATTGAGGCGGAAACATGACTTTATCATCTAGAATCAAGTCTGACCAAACAAAATTAGCTAACTGTGGAGCCCAGGAGTCCCTGATAAGTCGGCCACCAATAGTCATGTTAGGATTACCTAAAATAGGTTGACCTCTACAGCTCTTCTGGAGCGTTCTACGGAGTGGGAACAAAAGAGCCCACCAAGCCAGGACTGTTTTAACTATTGGGGAATCCTTACCCACATCAGGGAGAGATCCCAGATTAGTAAAGAGCAATGACTCAGTAGAAATACCCTTATCTCTTAAAATTTGCTGTTCAATATGTAGCCAAGTTGGCGTATAGCCCTCTCCCTCCTGAATGCTATTCCATCGTGTCATTATCGATAGTTGCCCAGCAACGTAATATAAGAGATCTGGAATTCCAAGTCCCTGAAGTAGAAGGCAGTCAAAACCACATGTTTCCTCCTCGAGGCTTGGAATTCCATAAAAGTTGGAAAATTTTTGTATTCTAATAAACCAGGACTTAGAAATATTATAGGGGGACAAATATATAGGATATAAAAATCTAGCCAATAGATTCATTTTAATTAATCCTATTCTAGCTGTCAAATTTAGGGGAAGCTTGTTTCACCTATCCAAGTCAGCCCTAGCTGCTACAAATACTTTGTCCAGGTTTGCTTCTACACCTTGCTGGAAATTAGGAGTAACCCAAATCCCCAAATAGTCAATACAATCTGGAGCCCACTTTAGGTGGAGATGGTCAAAATATGCCTTAAATACATGTGGCATAAGGGGGAGGACCTGGGTCTTGGTTAAGTTCAACTTATAGTTTGAAACTACCGAAAATCTCTTTATAACCTCCAGAACCCTATCAAAACTCTTCACCGGGTCACAAAGATGCAGAAGAATATCGTCTGCAAAAACCGAAAACTTCTGTTCCCTACTCTTAACCTCAATCCCCCGTATTTCAGGGTCTGATTGAATCGCCGCAAAAGAGGCTCCAGGTAAATATTAAATAAAATTGGGGAGAGGGGGCAACCCTGCCTGGTCCCATTGTCCAGATGGAATTCCTTTGACAAAAAGCCATTACAGAGGACCCTGGCCATAGGTATAGCATATAGATTCCTAATACCCCTGAGAAGGCCCTCCGGGAAGCCCATCCTCTCCATGATGGCAAATAGAAAGGAATGGGAGACCCGGTCAAAGGCCTTCTCGGCATCCAACGAGAAAAGCACCATATCCAAACAAGAGGTGGAGGCCTCCACAAGGACATGGTGAAGCTTACGTAAAGCATCATGAGCCCCCCTGCCCGGCATAAAACCAACCTGGTCTTGGCTAATAATCCGAGGAGCTATCTTTAAAATTCTATTAGCCAATATTTTAGCTAACAATTTGATGTCCTGGTTCAAGAGGGCAATAGGCCTATAACTCCCTGGTGTTTCTTGGGGCTTATCTGGTTTAGGAATAAGTGTAATATAAGCCTGATATAACGGCAAATGGGGGATTCCCTCAGACAAAATACCAGAAAAAAGCTCAAGGAGTAAAGGTGTGAGACTCTTCAAGTGGGCTTTATAAAACCCAGCTGAAAGACCATCTGGACCTGGAGTCTTACCCCTAGGCATAGTGTTAATTGCATCACATATTTCAGCCTCCGTTATAGGTATTACCAGGGCCTGGGCCTGTTCTTGGTCCAGTCTTGGTAAGGCAATACTCTCCAGAAACTCCCACGCATTTTCCTCAGTGCTGCCTGATGCCCCCTGATATAAATCTGTAAAATAATCAGCAAAAGCATCTGCCATATCCTGAGGGCCTGTGATCAAATCCCCCCGGTATTCCAAGTATGGTATCGTACGAGCGGCCTCCCATTCTCTAACCCTGCTTACAAGAAGCCTACTGGGCAAGTCCCGTTGCAAAAGATATTCAGCTTGAAGCCTTTCAGTCCAAGCCTCCAATTTGAAGTTATAATATCCGGCCAGCTCGCCCTCAGTTCACGAAGTTCCCTATCCACCTCCTCACCAGTTCCCTCAAGGGGGGTAAGTGAGTTAATAGCACCCTCAATGAATTCCTCCCTTGCTTTCCTCAACTTATTCCTCCTAATGGAGAGGGTCTGAGCTATACTGGAATATAGGACTTTACAAGTAGGCCATGCTAAGTTCTTATTGCCCAGGGTAGGGATCTGGGTCAAAATAATATCCCTAAGAGATTCCTCCAGACGAGATAACATATTGTCTTCTAAAAAAAGAGATTCATCCAATCTCCACCTGAGCGGTTTTGTCGGAACAGACTCCAATATCCAACACATCTGTAATAGAGAATGGTCAGACAAAATTCTACTATAGTAAACAGCTTCTTAACCCTCGTAGGGCCTCCTGATTAACCAAGAAGAAATCGATATGTGTTTGAGTTTTATGCACCCTGAATAGAAGGTCATAATACCATCTCCTTGTTTAAACTTCCAAAGGGATCTGTCAGTGCTGCCACCTCCAGAAATCTGGCCAAGATACCTGCGCCTAGTAGGCAGTTTTTTAGAGGGGGGTTCCTATCCACCAAGTTACTAAAGCAGAGATTCCAATCCCCTGCCATAATTGGGGGGTGAGCTGAGAAGCTGGTGAGGTCTAATTCCAGGGAGGAAAAAAATTCAGGGTTAGGGGGAGTTGGCCCGTATACAGAAGCGATTGTTATTAGCCTCCCCATAATAGTACCCATGACAAAAACTCCCCGCGCATCCTCCCGAGTTTTATATTGCACGGGAGTAAACGGACAGCTCTTTGCAATCAGGATCGCACGCCCCTGAGGCTTTGGCGTGCCCCTCTCCAAAAACTTGACCTACCCAAAGCCTTCTCAAGAGCAATAACTCTTCCTTTAACAGGTGTGTTTCCTGCAGCAAAGCTATATGAGCCCCTATCTGTGAAATAAATTTTAGAATCAGTAGTCTCTTTTTCTTCCCTCTAAGGCCTTTAACATTCCAGGATAAAATGTTAACCGTAAACATATTAATGTATTACACCCCATACCTCCCAGCCCCGGCTGCCGCTAAGGAAAAAAAGGAAGAAACATTCAAAATCTGCAATTTGGACTCTCTCTTCCCTCCCCCAGGCCCCACCCCTTTTGTCACTACCCCCGATCTGCTGATCGTCCTCCTAACCACCGTCGAAAACGAGATGAGCCAGCCACTGAGCGCACTCCCTAGTCCCTCCAACCCCGAAATAACCCAAAACAAGCATCTTTTCCCCCTTACCCGGAAAATCAATATTTTTATTTGAAAGCCCCTTCCCCCCCTCCCATACTTCTTCTGTGGTCCCAACTTATAACTCCACCCTCATTAAGGCTTTAAATCAAAAGTCAGTCTCCATGATCCTCAGGGAAAATTGTGTTGTAGCACTAGTAGAAAGCCTTATTCCAAAGTAACATAACTGGAGAAAACAGAATTCAGCCACATCCATGGACTTGTCCCAAGCCATAAATTCAGGTTGCCACCCTGAACAGATCCGGAAGTTCAGCTTTCAGCCCCTCCGCAGCATCCCTCGCTGTCAAAAACCTCCGGTCTCCCGACTGCAACTTGACCACCAGAGTAGTAGGATGTTGCATCCGAAACTTCACACCTGCTAAATAGAGCTTCTTTTTAATGTCAATATATTCTTTCTGTTTTTCACGTATGGCAGGTGTCTGATCCTGAAAAAGCCAGATTGCAGCTCCATTCCAGTGCAAGTTTTTAAGTGCTCTCGCTCTCATAAGAACGTGGGTCTTCTCCCTAAAATTCAGGAAGCGCATTATGATAACCCTGGGTCGAGCCTCTGGGGGGGGGTCTCTCTCAGAGACCAATGTGCCATCTCAATATTATATGCCTCTCCATAAGGAGTAGGGCCCAGGATCTTTAACAGCAGCCCCTGAATAAAGGTGATACAGTCCGCACCCTCAGAGCGCTCTGGTAGACCAGCCAGAATTAAATTATTCCTTCTGCTGCAAGATTCTTGATCATCTACTCTCTCCTCCAATTTTTTCACTTGTCTCCTTAGGGCCACCAACTCCTGCTCGTGTGCAGACGTTTTTCTGTCTTGCGAGGCAGCTCTAGCTTCCAGATCCCCTACTCTCTGTGCCAGAATGTTAAGAGTAGGCTTAATGGTAGCAAAATCGGCTACCAGCCCTCGTAGAAGCGATTAGATTTCACCTAAATCGTCCTGAGGGATCTGGCCTTTCTCTTCTGCACCCATACATGCCTCCTGGTCTTCTGGCACTGGTGAGAGGGGTTTCGGGCGTTTGAAGGGCGGCGCTCGTGCGTCGGCGAGTTCGGAGCTTCCTGGATCCATCCTTGGTACTGCAGCACAGGAGGGTACACTCACGTAGCCAAAGCGGAATAGCGAACAGAGCGACTTTTCAGTAAGTCCAACAAACAGCTGCCGGTTCTAATGAAGATTGTCAGCCCGTTAGCGTTAATCGGGGATTTTAAGCTGGTTTAGAGGCTGAGTCAGCCCGGGAGTAGCGCTCCGAACGTCTTCTCGGCACTAGCACATCACGTGATCTTTTTTCTATCCCATGCATTCTTAAATCCCATGATTGTTTCAGCCCCCACCACTTCCTCTGGCAGGGTGTTCCACTTGTCCACCACCTGTTCTTTGAAGAAATTCTTCCTCACATTTCCTCTGAATCGTCCTCCCTCCAGCTTCATCCCATACCCTCTAATCCTGGAACATCTTTTCTACTTAAAAATTGTGTATTCCTGCACCCTGTTCCTCCCTGTAAGATACCTGTATGTCTCTGTCATATCCATTCTCTCTCTCCTCTCCTCCAGGGAGTACATATTCAAGTCCTTCAGTCTGTCCTCATAGGACTTGTGATGCAATCCATGTACCATCTTTGTTGCCCTCCTCTGAACCTTCTCTACCCTGTCTATGTCCTTACATAGGTAAGGCCTCCAGAACTGTACATTGTACTCCAGGTGAGCCTCACTAGTGTCTTGAATAGTGGAATTATGACCTCCCTTTTCCTGCTGGTGATGCCCCTGCCTATACATCCCAGCATCCTATTTGCTTTACCTGTGGCCTTGTCACACTGTTTCCCTTCCTTGAGGTCACTGGAGATGATAACCCCAAGATTCCCTTCCTGCTTGGTGCATGCTATATCCTCACCCCCCAACTGATATATTGTGCCAGGGTTTTTGTACCCCACATGCATTATCTTGCACTTCTTTGCGTTGAATTTCAACTGCCAAACCTCTGACCATTCTTCAAGTTTCTACAGGTCCCTTCTCATTTTGTCTACACCCTCTGGTGTGCCCACTCTGTTACAGAGCTTTGTGTTATCAGCAGACAGGGAAATTCTGCCTTCTAGGTCCTGCGCAATGTCACTGATGAAAATGTTGAATGGGACCAGTCCCAGCACTGATCCCTGTGGTACCCCACTGGTCACTCTTCCCTCTGTGAAGTGACAGCCATTTACAACCACCCTCTGTGTCCTGCCACCCAGCCAGTTACCTACCCACCACACTACTGTCCTGCCCATGCCCATATTCCCATCTGTGTAATAGCCTTCTATGTGGCATAGTGTCAAAGGCCTTGATGAAGTCCAGATAGGCCATGTCCACTGCCCTCCTCTGCTCATTTCGGGCAGGATGTGAAAAAAGACAGCTGTACTGTTCATGAGGTGGCATGACAAAATGGCAATGTTGAAAACATGGAGTAAAAATATGAAAAAATTGGTGAAGTCACAAGCATACCTAGAAACTACGTAATGCACGCTTGTAGCGCAGTCATTTTTTGTATTTTCTTTTACCAATTTTTCAACATGGCCTTTTTGGGACATCCCCTCATGAACAGTGGCACTGTGATTTTGTTAATATGTCCCAAAAGTTGATTTTGCACAGTGAATGCGACATTCTGCACCACAGGTGTGAAAACACATTTTGGGTAGGATGCAAAAAATGACAGCTGTATTGTTCATAAGGAGGTGTGAAAAAATGGCAATGTTGGAAATTTTTAGTGAAAATATTGAAAATTGGCAAAGTTATGAGTATACGTATAAACTGCACAATGCACGCTTGTAACAGAGTCATTTTTTGGAGTTTTTTCACCAAATTTCCAACATGGCTTTTTTAGGACCCCCATCTCAAGAACAGTGGCACTGTCGTTTCATTCATCAGTCTCAAAGGTGATTTCGCTAGCTCACGCAAAATCACCTTTTCGGACTGAAAATGAAATGACAATTCAAGCAATCATGAGGTGGGGTTCCAAGAAACCCATGTTGAAAATTTGGGGCCAAAACTCCATAAATTGGCTGAGACATCAAATAAATTGAACCCTCCCCCCAATTGACTGCTATTATAAAGCTTGCCTGCATTTGTTTAGTTCCTGGTTGGCTTTTGAAGAGTTCAGATGTGTTCCTGTTCCACAGATGATCGCAGTGCCAGAGAGGGAGGGTAGGGATGGTGGAGGGGGGCCCAGGAAGACAACGAGGAACTGTTTTTTTTTTCAGGTTTTAAAAAAAAAAACAGCAAGGGATGGTTTTTCATTTACAGGATAAAAAGTTTGGCACACTGGGGTGGGCTCAAGTGTGCTGCAACAGTGGTGAGGAGGGGGGATGCCAGCTCGGGATTGGGCACCATGATGTCAGCAAGGGTGTTCACAGATGGGGGCAAGCATCCAACAGTGGGAGTGGGCATCCGATGTTTTAATACAAAGGGAAATTGTTTAACCAGGAAATACACACTGGGGAATGCCATCTCAGTGATTGGGCACCCATGTCGGCTTATGGGGATCTGTGTGGTAGAAGGCAGGAGCCACCATATTTCGGCACACTGGGTGGGCTTTCAGTGTTCACTTAATGAGATGGGGATATGCTGACACGGGATTGGGCACCCTAATGTCGGCTTTCCCCAGGAGAGTGTGGCCAGTGGCAGGAGCCACCAATTTAAATACAGTACTGAAATGTTTCACCAGGGGTACAGGGCAGCAGCTGACAAGAAAGAAACTGCACCCATGTGCATTACTGTGCACTGTAATGTGCATGGGTGGAGAGTCTTGTCATCTGCCTCTGTGTTCCTGGTTAGGAGGGAGGGGGAGCTGTTGCTGCAGTCAGGGATGATGAAACTATCCCTGACTGGAGTGGCAGACTTCTTTCAAGTCCAGCGCTCTCTCTGAAACTGCCACCATTGGCAGCTTTTCCATTGATTGGTGGCTGACAGATGTGCCCATGAAAGCGTCCATTGCATTGGCCACACACTGCCACACCTCTGCAATGTTCTACTAACCTCAATATGTTTCTTGCATGCTGCGCACGCAAACAAACATACAAATTGGTGGCAAAATACAAAAAAATTCTGGGATCAGGAATCTGTCATAAAAATGTAGACAAGTGGCATCAGACTTGCAGTTTCGATGGGACCAGTTAAGAATTTGCAGATTCCATAAGTGAGACATTTTCCAGTGTCATAGAAACATAGAAACATAGAAGTTGTTGTCAGATAAGGACCTTCAGCCCACCGAGTCTGTCGTATCATCCCTAAGAAATGTGCTTTCCAAATTCTGCTGGTAATAGGTTGTCTCCCGCTCTGCCTGCCAGCCACCCACTATGCCTATCTCAAGCTTTTTTTAACCTGTAACATTTCTGCCTCCATGACCTCTGCTGGTAAGCTATTCTATTTATCCACCACCCTCTCTGTGAAGAAGTACTTCCTTACGTTTCCCCTGGACCTCTGACCTTCCAGTTTCATCTTGGGCCACCTTGTCTTTGAACATCTTTTGCTTTGAAAAAATGTATTCTCCTGCACTTTATTTATCCATGTGAGGTATCTAAATGTCTCAGTTGTATCTCCTATCTCCTTCCTCTCCTCCACAGAATACATTTTTAATTCCCTCAGCCTAAACCTGTAGGGTTTGTAATGCAAGTCCCTGCACCATTTTGGTTGCCCTCCTCTGAACCGCCTCTAAGCTTATCAATGCCATTTAGTAGATAAGGCCTCCAGAACTGGACACAGTACTCAAGGTGTGGCCTCACCGATGATCTATATAGTGGAATCATCACCTTCCATTTTTGCTGGTGATACTTCTGCCTATGCAACCCAGAATCCTGCTAGCCTTGCCTACCTCCTTGTCACATTGCCTACCGACCTTGAAGTCATCAGAGATAAATTGCTCCCAGGTCTCTTTCTTGTTTACAGCATTCAATCCCCGATGATATGTCACCCTTGGGTTTTAAACTGGTCAGGAATTTTTTTTGTTTATGTATTCAAGCAGTTCACTAGGAAGGCATACTGCACAGTAAAGCTCTTTTCCAGATTTGTCCTGGGGAAGGGTAGTGGGAGCCCAACATTAAACAGTACATGAATAAAAAATGGACAGTGTACAATACAGGTTCCACTAACAATGCAGTAAAGTGTGTTGGGAGGAGGTGCAAATGGAGGAAGAAAGATAGGAGGAGAGATGACCAGTCCAGAATTTAGCCATGAAAAGGGCAGTGTGGGACAGCCATCTGGATTCCATGGATGGGAGGGACAAGGCTTTGTAGAGGTTGCAGTGGTGAGTATAAGGGGGCAGGAAAGCACAAAGCAACAGAAAGAGTTGAAGAGGGTGTCCAGTCTAGCCAGGGTAGTTTTGGAAGTGGCACTGTAGACTATGTCTGCATAGCCAAAAGTGGGGAGGATTATTTTCTGCACAATTGCATGCCGAGCAGATTCAAGAATGCAGTCCTTGTTTCTATATAAAGCACCAAGTTTGGGGTGCAAGTTATTATGGAATGCATCCACGTGTGCCGAAAAGTCCATGTGGTGGTCTAACCAGACCCCAAGGTACCTTAAGGTAGTGCCATTTTCTCTATGAGTGCCATCCAAGGTGTGGAAGGTAGGGAGGGATTTAAGTTTAGATAGTCTCTTTCTTGTGCTGAAGGACATGGAGATTGTCTTTTTGGTGTTAAGGAACAGCTGGTTGGACTGGAACCACTGCTGGACCTTGTCATGTTGTAGTCTAACCTGAGTATCATAGGATCATGTGCTAGACGTGTAGAGGATGGTGTTGTCTGCATACATGTGGATTTGGGAAGTGGAGCAGACAGAAGGGAGATCATTGAGGAAGATGGAGAATAGTATACAGTCTAGAACTGAGCCATGTGGGATGTGGTGGTGATAGGAAGAGGAGGGATAGGGAGGGGGCATTCTTGACCGAGTTCTGCCTAACAAGTAGATTGAAACCACCCTGCGACTGAGAAGTTTAACCCAGCAGCAGAGAGTTTTTGGAGGAGAAGGAATGGGATACTGTGCCGAAGGCTTTGCCTGATCAACAAAATGGCAGAGGTAACGTGTCCCTGAGCCATATTGGAGAGTATGGAGTCAGTGAGCCATAAGAGGAAGTAATGGTGGAGTTGGACTTTCAAGTCATGCTCCCCTGAAAGAGAGCAGTATAGCACAGTAGTTTAATGTTCTGAGTTGCAAATCTGGAGACCTGGGTTTGAATCCCATACCCCACTTGCATACTGTGTGACCCTGAGCAAGTCACTTAACTTCCTGTGCTCCCAGATCGTACCTGTAAAAAGCTTTCAGCTCAGTGTGCGCTCCTGGTTAAACAATTCAAAAAAAAAAAAAAGCTAACAATTGGAAATACCAAATTTTTTACCAGGAGAGACACTAAGCTGAAGTTTGTTTACAGGTGCGACCTGGGAGCACAAAGAAGTTAAGTGACTTGCTCAGGGTTACACAGTATGCAAGTGAGGGCTATGGGATTCAGATCCAGGTCTCCAAGTTTGCAGCTTAGAGTCTTAAACCACTGTGCTATACTGCCTGTCAGAAAATGTGTTAATGGATATAGGAGTTGCAAAGAAATTAAAGAAAATCAAAGTGGAGAAAGGCATGGGACATGATGGAATTCCAAACTGGGCATGGTGGGAGGGTATGGATGTTTTGGCTCATTGGGTCTCCAATATTCTTAATAAAGCCATAATATATGGTCAGATTCTAAAACACTGAAAGGAGTCCAAAGAGATACTTATCCCAAAGGTTAATTTACCATCTGATTCCAGAAAAGACTTCCAGCTTATTTCACTTACTTGAGTAATTACAAAATTATTCAAAAGTTTTATTTACAAGTGGCTTGTGTCCTGTGTTTAGACCAATATTTACCCAAAGCAGTTTGGACTCAAGAAGGAAGCTCAACTATGACTGTAATGACAAAGTTGCCAGAGGCTTGTATGCAAGTATGGGATGATGACACAATTGATAAAAAATAACATCAGTTTCACTGCAGTGTATGAACACTGATAAAACATTCACAATATAAGGAATAATGCATGGATGCTCATGCACAACGATCCTGTGTTTACATCGAGGGTTGATGTACCAGCATTTGGATGTCGAGAGCGAAGCTTGAGAGTTCTGTGCTGGGATCTCAACCCAAGATGGAAACATAAGTTGAGTTGTATATGGGCACCATACTATTTGTTACAAATGAATGGTTTTAACAGTAGAGTCAGACTTTGTTTTATGACAGAGTTTTATGGTTTTGCCCAGTAGGTGGTGCTGTTGCTTTCTTTTTTTTTTTGTGATACAGTAGGTTGTTCTATCCCCCCCCCCCCTTAGTTGGTACATTGTTACTGCCCATCAACTTTAATTGACCCGGTCCCACTGTCTTCACTGGGGCTGAGTGAAGGTGTGCATTTTTTTTTTATTAGTTTCAGTGAAAAAAAAATCATCCTGTTACTGAGAAGGAGCTAGGTGCAAACTTCTGGTCTTCCATTTCAGTCGGTAACTCCGTGTCAATGGAAGGAAGGAAAGCAGTTTGTGAGTATGCTTTTTAGAAAATGAAAAAGTGATTTATGACAATGTTTTTTGTACAACTGTTTCATGCGGTTCTTATGGGCTAACGACTGAGTACCTAGTGATAAGTGCATGCTATATTAGAGTGCAGTGCAAGTAAGAAGACCGAAGCCACTGACATGTAGTGGCTCTAACTTAGATCAGATTTAATTTTTTTTTTTACTTAGTTGTGTGGAGGAGTGAGGGATGACATGTGTCTGCGTGTGGTGATGGGGAAGAGGTGTGATTGCTGGAGGGATTTTTGGAAGCTCTGTTTTAGTTTTGCTGGTCAGTTAAGAGTGTGGCTTGACATAAGTGCCATTCTGATTGAAGTGCTGTGAATAAAACAACCAGAGGCATCCATGGGAGTCACCTCAAGCTACTTGGGGGTGGCGATTTGTATATGGAATGCACACAATAAGGGGGCATTCACATATGGAACATGCACAGTAAAGGAGGATTTGCATATGGAATGTGCACAATAAGCTAGGAAAGGAACACAATACAGTTATTGACTTTTGCAATTTCAGTGCTAATAACCGAAATCATACACTATAAATGTACCAATGACATAGTAAACTCTGAAGTTATGACATTCGGGGATATGGTTGTGTGGAAGCAAGCTCTTAAGATCTGTAAACCAGGACTGGGTCAGAAATGATACAGCATAATCTTTAACATGGGAAAACAATGTTAGATGCTGACCCGATCAACATTTTTAAGGGTGTGTAAAGGTGCTCTGTTAAAATAAAGTGAGAGAAAGAGGTTACTGTGCATGGGTAGCTCAGGCATGGTTTTATGCTACCACGGTTATCACTGCTCTATTGGGAAAGGCAAGTAGCAGCCTATGCCTACACAGGAAGTAAAACATGCCAGAGAGGAAGGTAAGAGCTGGGACATAGCTTTGTTGCAAACAAAACAGACCCTTTAATTTTCAATTTTAAAAGAAAACAAAAGTTTTCTAGAAGGTTTAAGCTGCTTAAATTCATGTGCTGAACATAGAAGAGCTCACTAATGCAGCAATGATAAAATGCTTAGTGTATTGAAAGTGCAAACAAGTCTTTGATAGCTTTGAACTGAATGGGGTTAAGGCACCAGTCCTATTAGCAACTGAATTTGTAGAACTCCTGGTTATGAGGTTTTCATTTTCATTAAAGAAAATGGACACTAGTTCTTTTATTCATTGAAATCTAAGCAGTTAACCAAGGACATTCACAAAAAATCTGTAAAACAAATATGGGCTTTGCAGAGAATTTTAGTTATTGCTGTGTCAGATATAACAGAAGTGCAGGCAGAGAAGAGGCTGGTGGCTTCTATATGTAAGTCCTAAGTAAAGAGATTAATTATTTTTAATGTTTACTAAAAAACATTAAATAATGTTTTAATATTTATTTCTCTGATTTCTTCTGGGTTATTTAGAAATTATTGACAAGCAATAACTTGAATAAAACTGTGAAGACCAGTGTATAGGAACTGATGGTGTGTCAGGTGACAGTGGCACAAGTAATCAGTTACATTTATTTTAAATAAGTAAATCGATATCTTAATGTATAAAATATGTTTTAAAATCACATATTTAAAAAAATATATTAAGAATATGCCAGATCATGTTTTGGAAAAATATTATTACCAGAAGGTGGGATATTTAATCTATTGATTAACATATGAAAATGACTGATGAATAAAATGTTACACAAATGATTAATAGTAGAAAGCGATTTTAGCCATATTGGTCCTTGGAAAACAACAGTTGCTGGAAGGCTTGATATCTTTTATTAGACCACCAAATGTCTTGTACAAAGATGGTATAGTACACAGGCTTTTGGGGCCTCACAGGTCCCTTCTTCAGATGAATGGCTATTCTCTTAAAGAAGAGACCAATGAGGTCTCGAAAGCTTGTGTACTGTATTATACTTGTACAAGACATATGGTGGTTCAACAAAAGGTATCAAACCTTCCAGTGTCACATGATTAATAAAATGCTTTTGACTACATAATGGCCACTCCACTATAGGGAGACTTTGTGCTAAGATTCACTATTAATCAAAGTGGGAATGAACTGTACGGGTTCACTATTGCACAGACAAAACCACACATGCAGAACCACACTGTCTTATGCGCAAATGGAAGTACAGAAATGGGTATTAGAGCGATAATGAAAATGTTGCTACCCCTGTCCCTGCAGAACAGAACACAAAAGTGGGGAAAAGGGTTGTGAGCACTGATGGTCGAATGCTCGGTCAAGCTGCTCCCCTGGTGGAGTGACCAAGGCAATCGAACCAGCAGTGGGTGAGGTGAGGGGAAGGGGGAGAACAGGGTTCAAAACCCTGCTCCTGGGGAAATTTTATTTGACTCTCATCTGTGAAATCATGAGTAAGTGCTGCAATGGGAGTTTTAACTTGCCCCTCTCTCCACATTCCTTCGGAGTTGATAATTTTTCAAGGGGGGTGTTGGGGGTGAAGAATACAATGGGTCACTGGCATGGTGGCGCTGAGGGCTGAGGCATCTGCCTTACCTTGCGCCACACCAGCGACCAGATTCGAAAACGAGCCGGGGCACTGGAGGTCAGCTGGGGAGTAAGGGATCCGTACTAAATCCCATTGCTTAAAATCCCAACACATATATGCCTAACACTGAAATCCCAGATGCTTAAAATACCGACAATCAAATTAGATCTTGAAAGACACGCTGATAGCTGCTTTAATATTTTGATGACATTACATCAAATACAAGCAGAACTATGTGTGAGTTTTTATTGGGGACAACAGGAGCATGTATTGAATAAAGTTGTCTAAACATAGTGGGCACTGTGTGAACGGTGCCATCCATTATCCAATGTCTGGCCAATTGTAGGTGTTCTATGTTTGCAGGTGTGGTGAATAAAAGAACTCTTTCATCCCCAATGGTGGAATCATGGGCTAACCATGGACAACCATTAATGCTTCTAAGGTGGTCAGAAATGGTTAGTTCATCAAGACACAGGGCCTCAGGAGGCATATGTTGCAGCCTCAGTCTCTTTATAGTCTGCACCAAAGCCTGCTTTCTGGGAAATTTTTTACAGACCTCTGGTGGTTGTGATGACATTGCTGCCTGAATAATTTGTTGTCATGTGTGTCCACTGCCTGTTTTTTCATAGATGCATTGGCATCAGTTACAAGCACATCTACTGCATTAGGTGAATGGCAATGCTCAGTGTGGCATAACAAATTATGCTCCGCACCAACTAATACCATTGTTGCTCTCCCATGGCAATGAGAGCTTTTCGATCTTGACAACTCCAGAAATACCTATCATACAGTTCCGCTCCTTTACTAAAAGGTAGCTGTCGATGCATATTTTGTCCCTTCCATCTGGGAATGTATGACCCTGCAAATTCAAGCTGTAGACCCTGCTATAATAAAAACAACAGCCTGGTATAAAGCAGAGTTACAGACTTTGTGATATGGCAACCCTTATAACCAGACTAGCAAGTCAGCAGCTGCACATCAAGTGCACAGCTGTGGGTAATATGGTCTGAAGCCAGCTTACTGGTGAGTGCTGCTGAATACTACACTGTAAAATAGTAATGAGAATTGTTACACTGACACTAGGTGTGGGTGTTTAACAGTAGAAGATGTGGCCAGAATAAAGATGTCTTTGTTTATGTATTTCTTTATACATTGCAGTAGAATTATCAGCCAATGCAGCAAGAACTGGTGGCAACAGTATGCTGAGAGATGTTTGTGTTCTTGTCTTCCATTGAACTGCAGCATCACCAGCAGAACAGAATCCATGTCCGAGAACAGAATGTTGACTGGTGAGTACAGCACTGACATGGACATGGTCCGGGTCGGGGTTGGATTTAAGCAGTCAGGCAATTTCAATGTTGGGCAATTTAAATAACGGGAAAACAGTGACAGGAACATGGCTGTCAGGCAAATTGTTGTTGGGATTAAGTACCTAACCGGGAGGAGAGGATCGAGCATCCAATGGACTACTCTCTCTCCTGAGGGAGGGGGCCATGTCCCATGATGCTAGTGGTGTTCCATGGAGACTGATTGCATTGCAGTTGAGAGCCCAAAGAAGGGGTCGGCATCCTGTGGGTGTGTGTGGAAGTGCACATGCCATGCACTGGATGGCATTCTATGTCCAGCGTCAGGGAGAATAGGAAAAAAACAGCTCCAGAGGAGGTGACGGCTGACCCCAGTGGCCGAAGCCCACATGTGCAGTGCCAGCTCCAACCCCGGCTTGACTTTCTATGGTCCATGTCTCCTCCCAAAAGGCAACAGCAGGAGAGGAGGGACCCAGCACCCAATTCCTCAGTCGGGGAAGGAGTTCAGGTGGGCGGTTGAAGCAGAAGTTGAGTGGGCCACCTGAGAGATGCCTCAGGAGTTGGCGATGAAGGGGGATAAACAGAACTGACAAAAAAAAAAAGAATACATTAATGTGTGTGGCATTTTTGTGCAGTCGGTATTATGTTCGGTCACTGTGTTTGTCACATGCTGTTGTCTGTGCACGGTCTTTACTTGCATGGTTTTGTCCATGACATTATGACCCATGCCAAATGGAATGATATTTACATTTAGATTTCTGTTGATTTGACAATTTTTGATGATAGATTCATGATGATAATATTTAAAAGCTTATGTTAAAACATTTTTTCTGTAGCTGCTGATGAAGTAGGGGTTGCATTACAAAATGTTGATTGTTGTAGGATTATTGACTTTAGTGATTTAATTTTGGACAATATTGATCAATCATCATCAAAACTATATTAATACATCCTTAGATGTCAGCATGGCTCAGTTGGTAGCACATCTGCCTGAGGACCAGAAGGTCATGGGTTCTTGTCCCACACCCGGATTAGACTTGCACTTAAAATGCTGGCGTCTGAGTGAAGTATTGGGGAGGTGCTGTACTGCTGGGGTGTGCCATCCTTCAGATGAGATGTTAAACAGAGGTCCCTTATACCCATCCTGGTGCTGTTCTGGTGGGTGTCCAGGTGGAATTAAAGGAACCCAGGGCACTCCTCACAAAGAGTAGGGGACATTCCTGGTGTCCTGTCCAACATTCCCCTTCCCATAAACTGGTGCATGCAATTGTCCAGAGTGTGTGTGGGTGTTGATGTGCAATATGGCTGCCACTACACGTTCAGTCACTTTGCTACAAGTCCAGCATTGCTTGTAAAGCACTTGGGATACACTGTGTATGGAAATCTCTATTTAAATGCTGATTCTTATTATTATTATTATTATAGTTGTACAAATGATCTCACTTACAGTCTTAGGATGTCAGAATCGCTCACTTTCAGTTTATGGTTCTCACTCCCTAAAACTACATGAAAGACCACTTTAACAACTGTAAGAGTGATATCCTCAATGTACACATGTTCAGTGGTGGTTAACACTACACCAACAATTCTGTACCATCTAACATGTTCAAAGCTGTAAGGTATGAAGTCAGAGAGAAGCAACTGCAGAAAGCCCAGGCTAGCCAGCTGGCCATATGGTTCAGCAACTGGAGCACTGGGATGGTATTCAAGGGGTCTGGGCTCAATTCACAGTTAGGGCCATGGTACTGTATTTCATTCTTCTTAAAGATGGTGCTTCGCATGCATGGTGGAGGGTAATTATGAACCTTCCATCCCATGCTATCTAAATTCTTGCAAGCTGCAGGATTTGCAGTATGAGAAAGAAATAAAGGGATTGAATGATGATCATGGTACCCAATTGGCTTGATAGTTCATCTGAGAGATAAGTGGGACAATATTCTGGAGGTCTGGGTTCAATTCCCAGTTAGGTTGTGTTTCTTCTTTTCCATTACAATTACTTTAGGTTGCTATCATTCTTAATCCAAGGTCACTTGCACAGTGTCTGGGACTGTCCCAAGATGAAAAGTTAAGAAAGATAAGTATATAAACATTGTGTTACCTGAGGATATTTGTACACTCAGTAATCTAGCAATTGGGATAGAATTATATGATTTTGAGTCTCCAATTATGCCTGCTACAGGAGGATTGGATTGGCACTGATAATTTAGAACCAGTCTTTTCTGTCCAGAAAGCAACCACAAAACTTCTTGAAGTCCTCTTGCCACATTATCACAAGAGTCATAAATCCCAAATCCTAGAGTAATGTTTGGCAAAATGATTTGATTGTGGTTTATTTCCTCAATTGTAAAGATCATGCACAAAGACCATTGATAATACAGTAAATGCAGTCTGAAAGAAATAATCAAAAAATGTTATAGATAGATAGATAGATAGATAGATAGATAGATAGATAGACAGATAAAGATAGATAGACAGACAGACAGATAGATATGAACACTTAAACATACAAAACTACCAGTGGAAGACCATATAGTCTATCAAATCTGCCCTATGGAGCCCATGTATAAATTTACAAAGGATCCTCCCTCACCTTTAACTCTAAGCCTTCCCTTGACTTTGTTCCATCCCTTTTGAATCCTATGGCCATCTTCTGATTGACTATCTGTGTTGGTAGTTCACTCCTTCTTAACACCACCCACTCTGTGAAAAAATCTCCTGATATCCTTTTGAACCTTCCACTGTTGGTTTTGTAACTCCGCTCCCTGTGTTCCTATTCTCGCTCAAGCTAAAAAGGATCCCAAGATCCACCTTGTTTATACCTTTAAGGTACTTGAAGGTTTCAATCATGTTCTCCCTCCTTCTTTGCTTTCACATGTCAAACAGGCATAATCTTTTGACACAATGCCGACCTGTCCCCGTGAGCAGCTGTGAGTACTTACAACATTCTGACAGCACAATTACAAGCCTCCCTCCAACCTAAGTTCACTTCACTTCCCTTCCAATCATAGTTAACAGGCAAACAAAGAGCCTGCACTTGCTCACTGAACTTGGAGCACAATTTGTTTAGTTCAGTGCTACCTCAGTCAGGATAAGTCATCAATAAACTATACAAGTTGCAGCCCACTAACATCCTCATGCATTTTGTACCATTTAGCAGTGCTTTGAAAAAAAGAAACCAGCACTGAGAGTACACAGTCAGTATTTATAAAACAGCTGTGCTAAAACTCATTTTTGGAACACAGTTCACTTCCAAACATAGCTTGGAGCACTGAAAGTAAACACAGTATAGCCACAAATGTATCTGTAATAAATAACATTTTATAACTCCATTTCACTTCCAGTAACACATAGAGTTCTCTAAACACAAATTATTAAAACAAACTGCACAGAATCCAATGTTTCTTGACTGTTTCCAGTAGATTTTCTACTCAGTAGAAAAGACATATTCTACGCCTTCCACTAACAGTCTAGGATTGTACAATGTCATATGGTTACGTCCCTGTACTTCCAGCAGCAATACAACTATGTGATCAGCCTTTAGAACGGCATATGACCTGTGAGCTGTTTACCCTTGTGAAGCAGCACTTACTGCTGAAGCACCTCAAATAGTTTTAAGTCCCAAATTTGGTTAAGTGGGGCAACTTTGTGACATCTTCCTGGAGGACGATGTTAATGACTTTCCTCATCATTACTAAACATAATCAAGCTGTTGGCACTTAAAATGTTAATTGTGGCTTAATAAACAATAACTAGCTTTTAACATGGGTGTAACTGATTGTTAATTATGTATTTTATATATATCTATATATATATATACACAAAATCACACATGCCCCCACAATGCAAAGCCTCACAGGTTGCATATGCAAATCACCACAGAATATTATGCTGGTTCAACTTTAAGCAGAAATGTATGGTGCTGAAAGACCTCTCACACAATTTGCAAAGGGTGCCAACAGAAGACATAGACATGTGTTTCGTCCTGCCAGGACTCATCAGTATGCCTCATCTGTTAACAGACGAGGCATACTGATGAGTCCTGGAGGATGAAACACGTGTCTATGTCTTCTGTTGGCACCCTTTGCAAATTGTGTGAGAGGCCTTTCGACACCATGCAGTTCTGCTTAAAGTTGAACCAGCATAATATTCTGTGGTGATTTGCATATGCAGCCCATGTTGCTTTGCATTATGGGGACATGCGTGATTTTGTATTTCTTTGAAACTTGGCTTCCCGGCCAAATGCCTTTGAGGATACCATTGTCTCAGAGCTTGTGTACAGAGGTTCTTTGTCATATACACACATATATATATATATATATATATATATAGTCATTGCAAAAAACTTTGTTTAATGCATCAGTTAGGGTTACAGCAACAAAAGTGGGGAAATGAGATGTTAGGGTACAGCCCCTAACCACCCAAGAGCACCCACCCCATCCTCCACAGACTGACAGACGCCAAGGTGTGCCATGGGGTCGTGAGGCCCAACTCTCACCCCATTCCATGTAAACAGATTGGCATGCTACAGTAAAGGAGAATGGGGTGAGAGTTAGGCCTCACAACCCCATAGCACACCGCAGCATCTGTCGGTCTGTGGAGGATGGGTGGTGGGTGGTGGTAAATAGGCTGTACCCTAATATCTAATTTTCCCACTTTGTCGCTTAACCCTAACTGATGCATTAAATGAAGTTTTTGCAATGAATTTCACTTTTGAAAAGTGTAATATAACTAGTAAATAGCATGTGTTTGGACTCACGGTCTCCCCAAGATACCCATTTCTGCATAATGATCGTGTCTCTGGAAGCATGGGCCCTCAGATCCTTGCTCCCAATTACACATAACTACAGAGCCACACAGCAGCCCTATAGGCAAGGAACAATTGTAACACTAATTTGCCAATGTCTCAGGAACCAAAGCAGCTAGGAAAAAAATTCAAGTGTTGTTGTAATCATGACAGTGAAACCTCTCTACAAATTAAATCAATTAAATCTGTATCTCACATTGTTTACAAGATATGGGCACGAAAAGAGCTGAAAAGGCACCCTTAGAACCCTTGTGATACTAATTTGCCAATACCTTAGTAACCATACAACCTAGGAAAAAAATTCCACTGCAGGCATAATCTATGATTTCCAAATGTGTTTTGCATTAGATCACCTGTTTGTGATCTAGGCTGCAAGTAACAAAAATCCACATCTTGCTTCATTTTGAGATAGGGGCACCGAAAGTCACTATGGGTGCCACAATGTTATCCTAAGGAAAAATAAAACTTTATGATTGCATATCTATGGAACCTATCAACTTTCAACACCTACAGCATAATTCACATCTCTGGGCTTCCCTTAATTCCTGCAACTTTCAAGTCAAAAGACCAAACCATTAATTTACAATGCAGTGAGAAAGTTTTAAAAGTTTAAAGTCCTAGTTCATGAGGTAGCAAAATCCACAACCATCAGATCAATCGACATTTGTAAGCTGTGAAAATAACCATCCATGAAATCCTTGACCGTGACATTTTGGCCATCTGGTCCCTAAGTGATGGTCAAGGATTTTGCTGCCTCTCAAAAGGGATTGGGTGGCGGACTGGATTTTGTCAGCTCAGATGGGAATTTTGTCAGCTCGCAAAAGGGGATTCAAAAGTCAATCCTTCGTGAGCTGACAGAATTCCAATCTGCCACCCGATCCCATTTATGAGGCAGCAAAATCCTTGACCGTCACTCAATCCTTGTCCGTGAGAAGGGCCATCTGGTCACAAAGTGGCGGTCAGATTTTGCTACCTCATGAAGGGGATTGCTGGTAGATTGGGATTTTGCCAGCTAGTGGACTGGGATTTTGTCAGCTCAGGAAAGAGTTCAAAAACCAATCCCTTTGTGGCCAACAAAATCAGTCGCAACTGATCCCTTTCATGAGGCAGCAAAATCCTTGACTGTCAGTCAATCCTCATCCGTGAGAAGAGCCATCTGGTCACAAAGTGACAGTCAAGGATTTTGCTACCTTGCAAAGAGGATCAGCTTGAGGACTGTGATTTTGTCAGCTCGCGGGTATCAGAAGTGAGTCACTGACAAAGAATTTTTAAATTTGAAACACCATTTTGGCCAAAGCGAAGCAAACCAAAGGTATAGGTTTGTAGTGGGCATCACCCTGAACAAAACCCATGCCTTATTGCAACAGAAGTCACCCGTGGCGGAACTTCTAGCGTTTTGTTTGGAAATGAAAACAAGATGGCGGCTCACAGACAAGGAATTTTCAGTACAGACTAGAATTTCTTAAATCCTTTTGTGAGCTGACAAATCCTTGACCATGAGCCCTATCCTCTTTCGCAAAACATAGATATAAATCTTGAGTCAACTGAGCATGCTCAGAACCCCAAAATTAAAATTAAATAACTCAGGTACGGTTTAATATTTTAAAACCAAATTAATGCCAGATTGTTCTTTGACCCAAACACTTTGACCATTCCAAATTTCAAACCAAAACACCAAATGGTGTGGTTGCAGCGTGATGGGCAAAAATTTGACAAAAGTGGCGAAAAATACATTTTTTAGCGCTTCACTGCGCAGAACCTGTAAGGCTGACCAAAATGCAACTTGGCAGATCAAGAGATCTACCACACTAGACCACGCATTCCACATTCTGTGCAAATCTGTTAAATGGCTACAAAGTTATTAACATACAAAGTTTGGGGTTTAACATTAAAGTGCCTACTCAACCCTAACTATAGTGGATATATATACATATACATATATATATATATATATATATATATATATATATATATATATATATATATATATATATATATATATATAAACATGAAACATCAACATTGACGCAGATATGGACCACTTGGCCCATATAGTCATTGCAAAAAACTATGTTAATGCATCAGTTAGGGTTTTTATTAAACCGTAAAAAGCTGGGAAATTCAATGTTAGGGTTACCAGCCTACCACCCCACCCACCCCAGTGCCACACCAACAGGCATTGGGGTGTGCCTTGGGGTCATTGGCCCTAACTCTCACCCCATTCCATGTGTAAACAAGATGAGATGGTACAGTATAGGAGAATGGGGTGAGGATTAGGCAGAAGAACTCCAAGGCACACCCCAATGCCTTTTGGTGTGGAGGGTAGGGGACTGGTAGGGTTGATAACCCCAATACATTGAATTTCCCAGCTTTTACAGTTTAATAAATCCCTAACGGATGCATTATCATAGTTTTTGCAATTACCTTCTTTTAAGAAAGTGTAATGTAACTAGTATGTGCTTGTTTTCGAGGTACATGTGCTGAAAGGCGCCACGGGTGCCACAATTCTATGGACGCAATAACTGGGGCATTTTCATGGTGTTTGTCACCCAATTTTCAACATGGCATTTTGGGGACCACACCTCATGAACAATGTGACTGTCATTTTGTTAATCGGTTCCAAAAGATGAGTTCGCACAGCAAACGTGCCACAGGTGTGAAATCATGTTTTGGGAAGGATGTGAAAAATGACAGCTATATATTGTTCATGAGGAGGTGTGAAAAAGGGTAATGTTAAAAATCATGAGTGAAAATATGAAAAATTGGAGAAGTTATGAGCACGTATAGAAACTGCACAATGCATGCTCGTAACGTGGTCATTTATGGAAATTTTGCTATCAAATTTTCAACATGGGCTTTTCAGGAAATCTCCTCATGAACAGTGGCACTGTGATTTTGTTACTCCACCCTGAAAGTTGATTTCACACAGTGACCGTACCATTCTGTGCCATGGATGTGAAAACACATTTCAGGAAAGATGTGAGAAATGACAGCTGTACTGTTCATAGTAAGTTTGACAAAATGGCTATGTTGAAAATCTGAGTGAAAATATCAAAAATTGGTGAAACTCTGGCGTGCATACAAACTGCCCAACATATGTTTGTAACATGGCCGTTTTTTATATTTTTTGCACCAAATTTTCAACATGGGCTTTTTGGGACCTCACCTCATGAACTCTAATAGTGCCGTTTCAGAAATTGGTCCCAAAAGGTGATTCTGCGCAGTGACCATGAAATCACCTTTTAGAACCGGGTATTGAGATGACAGTGACATTGTTCATGAGGTGAGGTCCCAAAAACCTCATGTTGAAAATTTGGTGCAAAAATCTCAGAAAAATGGCAGAGACATCAACATAAGTTGAAATGGCTTACCTTTGATTCTTCAGTTTGTGGTTCAGCTTTGGAGAGTGCAGGCATGTTCCAGACCTGAGAAGATCACTGTTCCTGACCTCTGGAGGTAAGTATGGATAAGGACGGGGTGCGGGGAGGTGGGTGCTCAGTGTGAGGGTGAGGATGGGGAGGACTCATGAGGCGAGGATCAACAGTTTTATTTTTGCAGGTTTAAAAGACAATTAAAGACATCAGGGGATGGTTTTCTGCATTTACAGGTATCTAACTATTATATGTATTTAGGCACACTGTCTTGGGCTCCCAGTGTGCTGTACTAGTGTGTGGGGGGTGCATACATGCCGACATGGGGATTGGGGACCCCGTGTCGGCAATTATAAAGGAAGGCTTTAACGGGGGGAGAGGTGGGGCATCATCTGACACTGGGAGTGGGCCTCCCAGTGTTGGAGCAGTACTCCCCATACTGGGGGGGGGGCTGTAGTACTGACATGGGACTGGGCTCCCCACGTCGGCATAATGTGTTTATTTAATTATCTTATTTTTGGCTCACGACCTAGGATCCTAAATCGTATTACTCTAATACAAAGTAGGACTTAAATGATTAAATTAACACATTTTATTGGCATATTTTGTCAGGTAAACTTCAGAATGCACCAAAAGGGGGCCCAATAAGCAAGCTATAGGTGAGCAATACTCCTTATACTGGGGGGGGGGAGCTGTTGTGTTGACATGGGGATTGGGCACCCCATGTTGGCAAAAAGTGTTTATTTCAGAATCATCATTTATCCTATTTTCGTCTCACGACCTTGGATCCTAGGTCGTATCTCATGCATATGAACTAGGATCCTAGGTCGTATTACTCGAATACAAAGTAGGATTTTAAATGATTAAATAAACACATTTTAGGGGCATATTTCATTGAGTAAAGTGCAGAGTGCACTTAAGGGGGTCCCAATAAGCAAACTCTATGTGATGGTTCCTCCCCAGAATATTATTTTGGGAGGTTTCCAAATCTGAATTTCAAGCAAACTGAAAACAAAGCAGTGGCCATACAAAAGAGGAATTTTCTCATGCAATGCACGATTCCTCTTTCGTATCATCCACCTATCTTGAAGTCCCTACTGAGAATGCTCAGAACAGTTTTTCAAATGTTTTAATTGCAATAACTAAAAACTCCTTATTCTTTTTACATCAGACTAGCAAAAGGCATATATGTGGGTTAGTCTCTTTCTACCCTGCACATTCAAACACCATGAAGTCTAGCTATATTAGGACTAATGCAGTCATTCCTTCAGTTGGACTGCCCGGAGAAACAGTTAACTCAGAGATCTGGAGTTCCACAGCGAAGGCGCTGTTCAAAAACTCTATCTGGCGTTTCAAACTGAAACTGCCAGATTCTTTACTCCGCTTCACTGAACAGTCGCTCCGGAGATCAGCTCCTTCAGCTCGGTTCGTTTCTCGGTTCAGCGAGTATTTTCAGTTCATTTGAACCGGAAATATTTAATTTACAGCGTTTGGTTTAAAGCTCTATCTGGCAAATTGTAAGTACATAAGTCTGTGTGAAATTCATTATCGGTTCGGTTTTGAACCGATCGGTTGGATTTAAACACATTTGTTGAATTGTTGGTGGGCTTTTAGAGTGCAGTTCCGGTTCTTATCGGTTCTAAAAACCTAATTTTTTGGGTTTTTCAAATACCGTGACACGGTTAGGAACCGATAAGGGTGTCTTGCCCAGCACTGCCATCTAAAGGGCAAGTTTTTGGATGAGGCTGGCATTATGTCTGAGAAACCCAAAGAAAAACCGGGCCCACTGGGTTTCAACACTGTGATGTTTGTGGGGAAGCCTTTGCCAAGGCTGACCCACACACCACTTGTGTGTATTGTCTGGGGGCTGACCACCTCCTGTCAGACTGCCAGGTGTGTAAAATTTCCTGCAGCCACCCTGGAAAAGTGATTGGGCGGCTCAGGGGCAGAGGCCAAAGGTCCGCTGACCGGATGGCCAGCCCGGTCCAGTACCCACTGGACCAGAGGGAGTGTCCTCTGACCAGGGCGAGACTTCCTCGGGCAAAAGGAAGGCTGGTTTGGATGAACCAGTCCCAGTAAAAAAGACAAAGAAATCAACAGGTCTGGAGTACAAAATTGTCTCTCCAACTGCTGCAGAGATAGCTAAAGCCATTCAGATTGTCCAATCTTTGTCTCAGGGATCTGTCAAACCCCCTGCATCTGGCAAAAGGGGGGCTCGTTCAGTACCAGTGGTTCAGGATTATGATGTTGGGAATTTTTATGAACCACATGAGGGGGAGGAGGAATTTGATCAGTATGTTTGTGACTGGGAAGGTCTGGACGTGCCCGTTGAACCGGACATTTCTCCAGATAGACCTTTGGAATCTCCCCTATGCTGTCTGAGTCCCTTCTCATTTTATGTTTTACAGAAAGGTTGCAGAAACCCTCCAGCTTCCCTTAGAAGAGGCTGTGGATGAGCTAGAGGCCTGATTATGTTGAAATGATGGATATTCCAGAGTCTAGAGGTTGTCTATTCCTTTGCATAGGTCATTTAGGAAGCAAACAACAAAGATTTTAAAATCCTCATTCTGTCCCCCTGTAGATAAAAAATGGACAGAAGATATACTTTATCAGGCCCGATACAGACTTCCTCTCTGAGCAGTGTAGTCATGTAGGTGTAGTGCAAGCTGCAGCCTGTGACAAGGCTAATATTCCCTGGCCTCACATCCTCCTGATAAGGATTCCAGGAAAATTGATGCCATGGCGAAAAAACAATATTTGGCAACCGTTGGGACTCAGGCAGGCTAATTATATGGCTTATGTGGCTGAGATATCAGAAGTCTAGATGGCACAATTTTGCAGTTAGCCAAGCAGGCCCAGGGCCAGCTGGCTAGTGAGATGGAACAGGTGGCTGCTGATGGCATTGAAGCCTCTAAGTTCAATTTCATACTGCTGTTGATGTTAATGATGTTTCCTCTAGGGTCATGGCCACTTCTGTAGCTTTCCGTAGGTTGGCATGGCTCAGATGCACTAATCTGTCCCAGGATACTCAGTCAAAGGCTATGGACCTGTGCACAGGGAAGTGTGGTACCGGACCTCAAATCCTCCACCTCAAGGCTTGGTTCTTGAGGAATTAGAATCGCTGATTTGCACCTTTCTCAAGGGGTCCTGGATATTTTAAAGGCTTCTAGGAAGCCTTCCACTAGGGCCACTTACAATTCTAAGTGGAAGAGGTTTTCCTTTGGTGTTCGGAGAAACAAATAGTGCCAGAATCTGCTGACTTGGCCACTTTTCTGGACTATTTGGCCCATCTAAATTCCCTAGGCCTTAGACCAGCTACCTTGAAGGTTCATCTGGCAGCTGTTTCTGCCTTTGTTTCCGCAGGGAAGCCTGTTTCCCTTTCCTCTCACCCTGTGTTTTCCAAGTTTTTAAGGGTTGCTTCACATAACCTCCCTTTAGGAACCAGCCCTGCCTGGGACCTGAATGTTTGCATCGCTCAGTTAATGCAATCTCCCTTTGAGCCCTTTCTTCTGTGGATCTCAAGTATTTAACCTGGAAAACTGTTTTTCTAGTGGCTATCACTTCTGCCAGACGTATAAGTGAATTGCAAGCCCTTTCAGTGGAAAAGTTTTATTTCTTTTCACAGGGATAAGGTAGTCCTCAGGACTAACAGAAAGTTTTACCCAAAGTGGTTTCAGATTTTCATCTGAACCAGTCCATTTCTCTCCAGTATTTTCACTGAGCATTCTTCTTGGGTGAAAGGAGATTACACAGTTTGGACGTCAAAAGAGCCCTAAGCTACTATGTGGAATGTACCAAGGGTCACAGGTTGAATCCTCCAACTCTTCCTTACCTATGGAGGGTTGTGCAGGGAGAACTGCCACTAAGAGGACAATTGCAAGGTGGATCGTTTCTTGTTCCAATTCTGTTACAAAAACTAGGTGGGAACCTCCCTCAGGACTGAGGCTCACTCTACCAGGGTACAGCTGCATCTCTAGTGGCTGCTAGAGATATTCCCATTTGGAAATTTGTCAAGCTGCTACCTGGAAAACAGTTCACACCTTTACCAAGCATTATTCCCTGGACGTCCAGTCCAGGAGAGATGCTCGTTTTGGCACAGCTGTACTTCAGAGCCTATTTCCCAAGTAGGTTCTGACCCTCCTCCATGGAGGTACTGCTGTGTATTCTGCATTAGTCCTAATATAGCAAGACTTCATGGTGTTTGAAGAAAAAATTACTCACCTTAGTAATTGCTTTTCTTCTCATGGAGTCTTGCTATATTAGGACAACCCTCCCTCCTACCCCTCTCAGATCTCCTACTTGGGTATGGGGTTGGCAAATTAGTGCAAGCACTGTGTCATGCCATTTTAGTCTCTCTAGTTCCCCAGTTCCTTTGGGTTAGGGAACTAGGTATTTGTTTTTTGTTAAGTGGCAGTTGGTCCCCTCTCTGGACTTGAGTCTTTTGGGGAGAGGGGGCCTATTAGTGCTTGTAGGGGGTTTATCCTACAATAAATATGGTTATTGTTCTGTGATTGTGTTTATTCTATTAATGGTAGGTAGCCAATGGCTAGTGTAGAGCTTTTTTCCACACAGACTTGCTATACTAGTTTAGCTCTGTAAAGAACCTGGCAGTTTCAGTTTGAAACCGGCCAGATAGAGCTTTGAACAGCGCCCTCGCGCTGTGGAACTCCAGATCTCTCTGGAGTTAACTGCTTCCTCTCCGGGGCAGTCCAACTGAAGGGAATGACTGCATTAGTCCTAATATAGCAAGACTCCATGAGAAGAAAAGCAATTACTAAAGTGAGTAATTTTTTCTTCCATGCCAAATAACCAAACCCTCTGGGCTGTAGGAAAGTTCAAAGGAAAATCCCAGCAGTCAATGCATAAAAACATGTTTTTTCACCTCTCTATAACTTGGAGACCACACATCCGACCAGAATGAAACTTGCCAGATCAAGAGATCTATGACACAGGAGCATACCAAATTGTGTGTAAATCTGTTCAACAGTTCTAAAGTTGTTAAAGTATAAAATTTTTAGTTTAACATTGAAGTGTCTACTCAACCCTAACTATAGGTGTGACCGCTCTTATATAATATTTTATATATATATATATATATATTTATATATAAGATATATGTATAACATATATATATATATATATATATATGAATATAGAAACATTGACTTTGACAGCAGATAAGGACCACTTGGTCCTCCCAGTCTGCCATTTCCTACCTATTGGATAAGCTGCAGATCCTAGTTAACCAAAACCTACTTCCTCCCCACCACTAGAACTGCCATATGTCTGTCCCATGCATTCTTGAATTCCCCACTGTTTTTGACCCATGGCCTTCTCAGGAAGGCTGTTCCATGCATCCACCACCCTCTCCATGAAAAAATACTCCTCATGTTGCCCTTGAGCCATTCCTCCACTATCTTCAAATTGTGTCCCCTTGGTTTAGCATATCCCTTTTTCTGAAAGATGCTACCCTCTTGGACTTTGTTGATTCTCTTGAGGTAATTGAAAGTTTCTATCAAGTCCCCCTTCTCACCTCTTTATCTCAAGGGTATACATATCAGGCTCTTTTAGTCTTTCTTTGTATGGCTTCTGGTGCAGATCCTGTACCATTTTAGTTGCCCTCCTCTGGACTGCATAAATCCTGTCTATGTCCTTGCAGAGATGGGGTCTCAGAACTGCATGCAGTACTCCAGATGGGGTCTCACTAACTGTCTGTACTGAGGATAACAACTTCCTGTTTTCTACTGGTGATGCCTCTCCCTATGCATCCCAGTATCACCCCAACCCTCCTTACTGTCTTCTCACATTGCTTGCCTTCCCTTACGTCATCTGATGTGACTACCTCCAGGTCCCTTTCCATTTTGTTGTTGTTAGCACTGCCCCCTCTCAATTGTGTACTCTTCCCTGGGTTTTGTTTCTCAGGTGCATTACTTTGCATTTCTTTGTACTCAGTCTAAGCTGCCATATTTTGACCATTCCTCCAACCTTGCCAAGTCCTTCTCATCTTTTCCACCTCCACTTGTATATCAACCCTGTTGCATATCTTTTGTCATCTGCAAGAGGCATACTTTTCCTTCCAGTCAATCTGCAATGTCACCTATAAAGACATTAAAGATGACCAGTTGCAGTACTGAACCTTGTGGTACTCCACTAGCAACCCCTCTTACTTCAGAGTGGACTCAGTTTACTATTACCCTCTGTGTTCTGTTGTCCAGCCAATTTTTACCCAGGTTACCACTCTGGCATCCATGCCCATGCTGGTTAAATTGTTTATTAATCTTTTGTGTGGGTCTGTGTCAAATGCCTTGCTAAAGTCAAGCTAGGCCGTGTTCACAGCCCCTTCCTGGTCCATTACTTTGGTCTTCCAGTCAAAGAAATATATTAGATTCATCTGACATTACATTCCAACTGTGAATCCATGCTGCCATTGGTCCTGTGCCTTACTGGCCTCTAGGTACTCAACAATTTTTTTCTTTCAAAAGTGATTCCATCAGTTTCCCTACCACTGAGGTCAAACTAACAGGACTGTATTTTCCCGCCTCTGCCTTGTTCCCACTTTTCTGAAGGGGAACCACATCCACCATCCTCCAGTCCTCAGGTACCACACCATCCTCTCATGATTTGTTAAAAAGGGTAGTCAGTGTTATCACTAGTTCTCCCCTTAGTTCTTTTAGTATTCTGGGATGAATCCCTTCAGGCCCCATTGCGTTTTCCACCTTCAGTGTTAGGAGTTTTTTCAGGAACCTTTCTCCTGTGAATGGACTGGTATTAACCCCCCATCCAGAGTGCTTCTGGTACTAGGTACTTAGGCTGTTAGGTACCTTTCCTCTTCTTCTTTTGTGAATACTGAGCAGAAATATTCATTTAGTATCCTTGCTTTTTCACTGTCACCCTCTACCCACCCCTCCTCTTTATTATGCCTCACAATCCCTCCATTGTTCTTTCTTCACTCCTTAATGTACCTATAAAAGGTTTTATGCCCCTTCTTAGTTGAGTTGGCTGTCTTTTCCTTGGTTTGGGCCTTTGCTAGTCTGACTGCTTTCCCTGCTTCCTTCTGCTTTAACTGATACAGTTCTTTGTCCTACTCCTTCTGTGTTTTCTTATACATTCTGAATGCTATCTTTTTCTACCTAACCCTCCCCACCACCTCTTTTGAGAACCATAGTGTTTTTTTTCCTTTATTTTGATTTGTTTATTTGCTTCTTACAAAGGCTTGTTGCCTCTGTGATGGCAGTTTTTATTTCCCCCATTGTTTCACCACCCCTCCTTCTTGCCTGTTTGCTAGTGCTTTTCTGAGGCACTCTCCCATTTTGCCAACATCAGCCCTCCTAAAGTCCATTACCCTTGCTTTCTGTAAGCTTGACTCTATGGCTGTATTTATCATGAACCACATAGTTTGGTAATCACTTGTTCCCTGATGGCTACCCACTTCTAAATCTGAGATCCTCTCTCCATCCCCATTTAAGAGTACTAGGTCTAAGATTGTTCCCTCATGAGTGGGTTCCAACACTAGCTGTCTGAGACATGCCCTGTAGGGCATTGAAAATTACCCTGCTCTTGGATGTGGCTGCAGCAAGGTGCTCAGTTAACATCTAGCATATTCAGATCACCCATCAAAATATGTCCCTTTTCTGCCATTCTAAAGATGCTGTCTATCATTTCCTTGTCTGTTTCCTCTCCCTGAGATGGGGTCAGTATACAACCCCGTGCAGATTGTGGTACCATTTCCTGTCTCCAGGGGGACCCACAGTGCCTTCTCTCCTCCCTATTTACCCTTTAGTTCCATTGTTTTGATCCCTTTCCTAGCCTGTGCCCTCTAGAAACAATCAGCTACAGTTCTGACCCACCAACCCAGTGAGTGCTCTCATTCCTTTCAGCAAGACAACCTGCACAAACCTTAACAGAAAATATACCCTTCAAAGAATAACAGACCCACTAAAAGCACACCAAAATAGGTTTCAAACTAGAAGAAATTGTTTTTTTTAATTCAAAGAAATGACAGCCCCACTGAAACCACACCAAAACAAGCTTGACATCAGAAGAAATATGTTTCTGATTTAAAGAAAGTAAAGCCCCACTTAAAGCACACCAAAATATGTTTCAAATTTTCAACAGCACCAAAAAAGCTCCCTTCTTGCCCCTTATAAGTAGTAAACAAATCAAGTCTGCTACCAAGTGAAATCACAGTAAGCAGTAAAAGAAGCAATAAAAACAGCAATGAGCAGTTACTGCACTGAAGTAAATAAATCGGATTCCTTCTCCTACTAGCCTCTTCTGAGAAATCAAAAAGCAACTTGCTACCACATATCTAACTCAGCTCTGCCTCCAATTATCAGATAGCTGAGGCCCCAGGCCAGACAGTTAGCACCCTTCCCCCAAACTGCACTAAGATTTGTAGCAAGTAAAGAGAGCAAAGAAATAACAGCACTGCTAAAAGCACACCAAAATAGGTTTGAAACCAGAAGAGACAGGTCTCCAATTCAAAGAAACAACAACCGCACCAAAAGCGTATCAAAAAAGGGTTTGAAATCAGACAAAACAGACCTCCAGTTAAAGAAACAACAGACCCAGCAAAAGTACACCACAACATGTTTGAAATCAGAAGAAATAGGTTTCTAATTCAAAGAAGTAACAGCCCCAATTAAAGCACATTAAAATGAGTTTCAGATTTTCAACAGCCCCAAAATGATTCACTGTGAGTCTCTTTTAAGTAGTTCAAAAATCAGCCTGCTATCAAGTGAAATCATAAAACTGCAGAATTTGTTCAACCCACAGTTTAATGTATTAATGATACCTACAGCCCTGCCAATTACTTGTCCATGTTGTCTTGTCTCCCCCAACTGATCACTGGTCCCATATCCCCTCCATATAATAAATACTATGCTCATTCCCTGATGGCTAGTGGCCCCTACCTGCCGATCACCAGCTCCATATAAAAGTTAGTGTCCATCAGTCCCCCCACCCACCCTGCCAATTGCCCGTCTATCAAAATAAAAGTATCCTCACTCCTGGTGTCTAGTATTTACGCACCAATCGCCAACCCATAGAAAATAAAATGTTAGTGTCCAGTGCCCCTCCCCCACCAGCTGAGCATCCCACCATATAAAAAATATTAATATTGTGTCCTTATTCCCTGGTGTCTAGTAGACCCACCCCCACCCTGGCAGGTAATCCATCACTACCCCACTCCCCCATCCCAACCCTGAATGGGTAACCAGTACAGCCCTCCTCTCTCCTCCATGGCTGGCTACCCACAAAGCTGAAAGAATGAGCTCATGCACTCATTCATTGCAGCTCTGGGTCATCTTACAGCACAGTTTTCAGGGGTAGAAGGTGAGGAGGCTGTTCTAGTCACTCACCCAGGGGTGGGTGGGATGGGAGAATAGCATTGTGGACCCTGGATGGGACCACAGCACTTTCCCCATTCTGCCACCCCTGTGGCACTGGAACAGCCCCTCCTTTCTCTATTCTTAAACTGTGCTTTAAGATGACCAGGAACTGCAAAGAACGAGTGCATGCTTGTACAAGTGCATGCTCATTAATTCAGGTCAGTGGGCAGCCAGCCACAGAGGAGAGACAAAGGCTGTTCTGGTCACCCAATCAGGGTTGGGATGGGGAGTGGGTGGTAATGGATTACCTGCTAGGGAGGGGTGGGTGGGGCATCCACTGGACACCAGGGAATAAGAACATAATATTAATATTTTTCAAATGGAGGGGGGGTCGGCAGGTGAGGGGTAGTGGGGCTGGACACTAACATTTTATTTTTCTATGGGGTCAGCGATTGGTGGGTGGGGGCCCACTAGACACCATGGAGTGAGGGTATTTTATTTTTGATATGTAGGGACAATCAGTGGGTGGGTAGGAGACTGGGTGGATACTAACATTTTTTTATGTGGGGCCGGCGATCGGTGGGTGGGGGCCACGAGCCACTAGGAAATGAGCATATTATTTTTTATATGGAAGGGTGATATGGGGCCAGTGATCATCAGGGGCAAGCAACTGGTAGGGGGGAGGGTTAATGAATTAAACTGTGGGCAGAAAAAGCTGCAGATCTGAACACTGACAATGATCATTGCTGCAGAAGTTTTCCCCGCAGTTCAGTACATTAACCAGCAGATCTTAGATTTATTCTGCAGTTTTTTGGTGGAATTTCCATGAAAGTCAGCAAAAGGATTTCCAAACTTTTGCGGAAGCGAAATTCCAACATTTGGAAAAATTCAGCCAGTGGAATTGTTTTTTTCTCCCACCCATAAAATAAGCAGTAAAAGAAGCAATAATAGCAGCAATGAGCAGTATCTGCACTGAAAGGAATCTGATTCCTTCCCCGTCTAGCCTCTTTTGAGAAGTTAAAAAGCAACCTGCTACCACATATCTGACTCAGCTCTGCCTCCAATTATCAGATAGCTGAGGTCTCAAGCCAGACAATTAGCACCCATCACCCAAACTGCACAAAACTTTGTAGCAAGTAAAGAGAGCAAAGAAATAACAGCCACACTAAAAGCATACCAACATAGATTTGAAATCAGAAAAGACAGCTCTCCAACTGAAGAAACAACAGCCCCAGCAGCATATAAAAATAGGTTTGAAATCTGAAGAAATAGGCCTCAATTCAAAGAAACAACAGTCCCACCAAAGCACACCAAAATAGGTTTGAAATCAGAGAAACAGACCTCAATTCAGAAACAGCCCATCAAAACCATACCAACACAGGTTTGGAATCAGAAGAATCAATTCTCTAATTCAAAGAAACAACAGCCCCACCAAAGGCACATCAAAGAGGTTTGACATTAGAAGAAACAGGCCTCCAATTCAAATAAAAACAGCCCCACCAAAAGCACAGCAAAATAAGTTTGAAAGGAGAAGAAATAGGTTTCTAATTCAAAGAAATAACAGCCTCACTTAAAGCACACTAAAATGGGTTTCAAACTTTCAACAACCCCAAAACAATTCCCTGCCAGCCCATTATAAGTAGTAAAAAAAAAATCAACTTTCTACCAAGTGAAATCATAATAAGCAGTAAACAAAGCAATAAAAGCAGCAATGATTAGTTACTGCACTGAAATTAATCTGATTCCTTCCCCTTCTAGCCTCTTCTGAGAAGTCAAAAAGCAATATGTTACCACATATATACTGTTTATTATAGAGGCATGGTCATGCCCCTATAGTTGGAGTTGAGTAGACAGTTTAATGTTAAACCTCAAATTTTGCACTTTAATAACCTTGCAACTGCTCAATACATTTTCATGAAATTTTTCATGTGTAGTCTTGTGTGACATACCTCTGGAAGTGTCAAGTTTTGTTCAGGTTGGCTTTGCAGATTTTGAAATGTGCATAGTGCAAAAACTTTAAAATTCACATTTTTATGTTGTTTTTTTTTGTCATCATGCTGCACCTAGATGGTTTGGAGTTTAAGTTTGATATTTTCAGTGTACAAAGGTATTAACCCACAGAAGTGTGTTTTGCTGATTTGGTGAAAAAGATTAATCTGTTCCAAAGTTATTTAAATGTGAAGTTTAGGTTCTGAGCATGCTCAGTACAGTAAGTTGGATAGCTTTCTGGAACAACAAAAGATTTGGTCTCCTGAAAAGGGATTCTTTTTCTTGAAGGTTCAGTCCTTCTTCATCAGAAAAAATCCTTTTTTGTGAACTGTCATCTTGTTTTGTATTTTACATACAACAAACTTTCATAAATCTGCAGAGGATATCTTCCACAGACATCTGGAGTTGGTGATCTTCACTGTGTATTTTTCATAGCTCCCATGGCCTGGAACATTTCTTTTACTATTTAATTTTTTTTTTTGTGACTTGCTAAGTTCCTTTTTCATGAGTCCTTTTTTGTTCTCTCGAAAAGAATAGCAGCTCAAGAAAAGGATGAAAAAATTATCTAAGTCCAAAATCCTTTTCACAGGATGGAATCCTTTTCCTTTCACAGGTTATAAAAATAAAGAAAACATGAAATCAAGGGACAGTTTTTATTTGCGTTGCCAGGGACATGAGCAGGTGGGAGTGCCACTGTCTACCAATGGGGCAAAATGATAATAAACAAGGGGATCAGAAGATGGGGTGCCACAAGACACCAGGGATATATGCTATGGACATGGGAAGGTTTGTTGTACCACAGAACACCAATGGAGATTTATAATGTGATAAATATGGGGATAGGAGGTGAGGTGCCACTAGACACCAGGGATATACAATAGCTACATGGGAGGGTGGGGGTTACCACTTGACACCAATGGGGATATAATTTCAAGTACTCATGTATTATAATGATAGTGTGGAGGTACCAGGATGCAGGAAAAAGTTCATGGGATTGCAGGGTCTGAAGGACTTTGCACTCCACAACAAAATACATAGGAGTTCAGGGTTCAAAGGACCCAGCACTTCCACTGCCAAATAAGGATACTATTACACTGTCTCAAAAAGTATGGAAATAAGCTGAAAAAATATTTGCTAATGCTCCACTTGGGATCAAAGTTACAAAGTTGGAAATGCAGCATTAGGGTTCCCAACCTAACACCCTACTCCCCAAAGACAGGCAGAAGATCAGGTGTGGGGTGTTCCTTGGACTTGTCAAGGCTAACGCTCACCCCATTCTCACAATGTCTACACATCTGACCTTATTTACAAATGGAATGTGGTGAGTGTTAGTCTTGAGAAGCCTGCAGCTGACCCCACACCTGCTCCTGCTTGATTGGGGTGGGGTGTTAGGGTTGGAAACCCTAACACCACATTCTGAACTTTGTTGCTGTATCCTAATGGAGCATTAACATATTTTTGCAACTTATATGTGTAATAGGTGATGACAAAATATCCATTACATTAATCCTGATATTTGAGCTACTGTGTACATACATTTTGTTCATGTACATAGTAGCTACAGTACATCATCAGGATTTATGTACACAGTTGTTATGTCATCCATCAATTTACCACACAGTTGTTATTTCAGTAGGTCCAGCACAGGCATTCAGAACTACAGTAATTTAGAATGTTCAGCCTCAGTAGCAGCACTAACCTTATTCAAATGAGAATTACTTGATAACAAAAATGATAGCATGGTACTGTGAGCATGAAAGTTGTCCAGCACAAAAAAATCTACAAAATGAGAAGTGTAATATTTATAGATACTAAGATACTAAGATTCATACTAAGGTGTAACAGAAGCAGAAAGCTATAGAGGCCAATAGAGCTTCTTGATTTACATATAGGCCTGGATATTCAAAGGGTTTAGCCATGCTTAACAGGGTTATCGCATCACGCAATTCAAAATGCACCATTCTGCGATATTCAGCAGGAGGCAGTTACGCCACTGGCACCAGGTTCGCAAGAGAGCAATGCAAATGAATGCATGCTCAACAGGAGGGAGGATCCATGCATAACCTCGCAACCCGATATTCAGTCGGGTTGTGCAGAGTTGTGCATGCGCAACCCAACCTGCGCCCGCAAAGCTTGAGCCAAAAAAAGGCTTAAGTCGAGGGCCACCCACAGGTGAGCTGCTGCATTGCAGGGCGCAACCCGCAGCAGCTGCCACCTGGCTGGCCCCCAGCTTCGCTTCCTGTGCCCCCCCACCAGCCCGATCGCGGGGCAGTACAGTACATGTCCCCCACATCTCCCACAGCCCGATCACAGGCAGAACCTGTATAAACCCCCAGTGCCCGATCGTGGGCAGAACCTGTATAAACCCCCAGTGCCCGATCACGGGCGATATAACCCTCACCCAACCCAAATAACACCTGGTGGTCAGTGGACCGTAAAGCCCGATCGCGGGCAGAATGTCACAGCACAACCCCCAAACATCTCCCTGGTGTCTAGTGTCCCCACCCACCCACCCGAAGCCCCTCCACCCGCTCCCCCGCGGCGGGCGACAACATCCACCCGCCTGCGCCCTGCCGCCCACCGACTGACTGTCCTGTGAGGGCTGCCGCCCATTAGTGCCAGAGCTACAGCCAATAGGCGTGCAGCCCATACCGTACATGACGGTCAGATTTGTTCACAAATCTGGACTATCGCTCTCATAGCCATACAGGTTCTGCCCACGATCGGGCACTGGGGGTTTATACAGGTTCTGCCCGTGATCGGGCTGTGGGAGATGTGGGGGACATGTACTCTGTACTGCCCGCGATCGGGCTGGTGGGGGGCACAGGAAGCGAAGCTGGGGGCCAGCCAGGTGGCAGCTGCTGCGGGTTGCGCCCTGCAATGCAGCAGCTCACCTGTGGGTGGCCCTCGACTTAAGCCTTTTTTTTTTGGCTCAAGCTTGTGCGGGCGCAGGTTGGGGGTTGCGCATGCACAACTCTGCGCAACCCGACTGAATATCGGGTTGCCCAGGTTATGCATGGATCCTCCCCCTCCTGTTGAGCATGCATTCATTTGCATTGCTCTCTTGCGCAACCTGGTGCCAGTGGCGTAACTGCCTCCTGCTGAATATCGCAGAATGGTGCATTTTGGAATTGCGCATGGCGCAACCCTGTTGCGCATGGCGCAACCCTTTGAATATCCAGGCCTATATGTAAATCAAGAAGCTCTATTGGCCTCTATAGCTTTCTGCTTCTGTTACACCTTAGTATGAATCTTAGTATCTTAGTATCTATAAATATTACACACTTCTCATTTTGTAGATTTTTTTTGTGCTGGACAACTTTCATGCTCACAGTACCATGCTATCATTTTTTGTTATCAAGTAATTCTCATTTGAATAAGGTTAGTGCTGCTACTGAGGCTGAACATTCTAAATTACTGTAGTTCTGAATGCCTGTGCTGGACCTACTGAAATAACAACTGTGTGGCTAAATTGATGGATGACATAACAACTGTGTACATAAATCCTGATGATGTACTGTAGCTACTATGTACATGAACAAAATGTATGTACACAGTAGCTCAAATATCAGGATTAATGTAATGGATATTTTGTCATCACCTATTACACATATAAGTTGCAAAACTATGTTAATGCTCCAGTTAGGGTCACAGCAACAAAAGTTCAGAAATGTGGTGTTGGGTTTCCAACCTAACACCCCACTAATCAAGCAGGCGAGCAGGTGTGGGGTCAGCTGCAGGCTTCTCAAGACTAACACTCACCACATTCCATTTGTAAATAAGGTCAGATGTGTAGACATTGTGAGAATGGGGTGAGCGTTAGCCTTGACAAGTCCAAGGAACACCCCACACCTGATCTTCTGCCTGTCTTTGGGGAGTAGGGTGTTAAGGTTGGGAACCCTAATGCTGCATTCCCAACTTTGTAACTTTGATCCCAAGTGGAGCATTAGCAAATATTTTTTCAGCTTATTTCCATACTTTTGAGACAGTGTAATAGTATCCTTATTTGGCAGTGGAAGTGCTGGGTCCTTTGAACCCTGAACTCCTATGCATTTTGTTGTGGGAGTGCAAAGTCCTTCAGACCCTGCAATCCCATGAACTTTTCCTGCATCCTGGTACCTCCACACTATCATTATAATACATGAGTACTTGAAATTATATCCCCATTGGTGTCAAGTGGTAACCCCCACCCTCCCATGTAGCTATTGTATATCCCTGGTGTCTAGTGGCACCCCACCTCCTATCCCCATATTTATCACATTATAAATCTCCATTGGTGTTCTGTGGTACAACAAACCTTCCCATGTCCATAGCATATATCCCTGGTGTCTTGTGGCACCCCATCTTCTGATCCCTTGTTTATTATCATTTTTGCCCCATTGGTAGACAGTGGCACTCCCACCTGCTCATGTCCTGGCAACGTGCAAATAAAAACTGTCCCTTGATTTCATGTTTTTTTTTTTTTTATAACCTGTGAAAGGAAAAGGATTCCATCCTGTGAAAAGGATTTTGGACTTAGATAATTTTTCATCCTTTTTCTTGAGCTGCTATTCTTTTAAGAGAACAAAAAGGACTCATGAAAAAGGAACTTAGCAAGTCACAAAAAAAATTAAATAGTAAAAGAAAATGTTCCAGGGCCATGGGAGCTATGAAAAATACACAGTGAAGATCACCAACTCCAGATGTCTGTGGAAGATATCCCTCTGCAGATTTATGAAAGTTTGTTGTATGTAAAAATACAAAACAAGATGACAGTTCACAAAAAGGATTTTTCTGATGAAGAAGGACTGAACCTTCAAGAAAAGAATCCTTTTCAGGAGACAAATCTTTTGTTGTTCCAGAAAGCTATCCAACTTACTGTACTGAGCATGCTCAGAACCTAAACTTCACATTTAAATAACTTTGGAACAGATTAATCTTTTCACCAAATCAGCAAAACACACTTCTGTGGGTTAATACCTTTGTACACTGAAAATATCAAACTTAAACTCCAAACCATCTAGGTGCAGCATGATGACAAAAAAAAAAAACAACATAAAAAATGTGAATTTTAAAGTTTTTGCACTATGCACATTTCAAAATCTGCAAAGCCAACCTGAACAAAACTTGACACTTCCAGAGGTATGTCACACAAGACTACACATGAAAAATTTCATGAAAATGTATTGAGCAGTTGCAAGGTTATTAAAGTGCAAAATTTGAGGTTTAACATTAAACTGTCTACTCAACTCCAACTATAGGGGCATGACCATGCCTCTATAATAAACAGTATATATGTGGTAACATATTGCTTTTTGACTTCTCAGAAGAGGCTAGAAGGGGAAGGAATCAGATTAATTTCAGTGCAGTAACTAATCATTGCTGCTTTTATTGCTTTGTTTACTGCTTATTATGATTTCACTTGGTAGAAAGTTGATTTTTTTTTTACTACTTATAATGGGCTGGCAGGGAATTGTTTTGGGGTTGTTGAAAGTTTGAAACCCATTTTAGTGTGCTTTAAGTGAGGCTGTTATTTCTTTGAATTAGAAACCTATTTCTTCTCCTTTCAAACTTATTTTGCTGTGCTTTTGGTGGGGCTGTTTTTTATTTGAATTGGAGGCCTGTTTCTTCTAATGTCAAACCTCTTTGATGTGCCTTTGGGGGCTGTTGTTTCTTTGAATTAGAGAATTGATTCTTCTGATTCAAACCTATGTTGGTATGGTTTTGATGGGGCTGTTTCCTTGAATTGGAGGTCTGTTTCCTCTGATTTCAAACCTATTTTGGTGTGCTTTGGTGGGACTGTTGTTTCTTTGAATTGAGGCCTATTTCTTCAGATTTCAAACCTATTTTTATATGCGTTTGGTGGGGCTGTTGTTTCTTTCAGTTGAGACTGTCTTTTCTGATTTCAAATCTATGTTGGTATGCTTTTAGTGTGGCTGTTATTTCTTTGCTCTCTTTACTTGCTACAAAGTTTTGTGCAGTTTGGGTGATGGGTGCTAATTGTCTGGCTTGAGACCTCAGCTATCTGATAATTGGAGGCAGAGCTGAGTCAGATATGTGGTAGCAGGTTGCTTTTTAACTTCTCAAAAGAGGCTAGACGGGGAAGGAATCAGATTCCTTTCAGTGCAGATACTGCTCATTGCTGCTATTATTGCTTCTTTTACTGCTTATTTTATGGGTGGGAGAAAAAAACAATTCCACTGGCTGAATTTTTCCAAATGTTGGAATTTCGCTTCCTCAAAAGTTTGGAAATCCTTTTGCTGACTTTCATGGAAATTCCACCAAAAAACTGCAGAATAAATCTAAGATCTGCTGGTTAATGTACTGAACTGCGGGGAAAACTTCTGCAGCAATGATCATTGTCAGTGTTCAGATCTGCAGCTTTTTCTGCCCACAGTTTAATTCATTAACCCTCCCCCTACCAGTTGCTTGCCCTGATGATCACTGGCCCCATATCACCCTTCCATATAAAAATAATATGCTCATTTCCTAGTGGCTCGTGGCCCCCACCCACGATCCTGACCCACATAAAAAATGTTAGTATCCACCCAGTCTCCTACCCACCCACTGATTGTCCCTACATATCAAAAATAAAATACCCTCACTCCATGGTGTCTAGTGGGCCCCCACCCAATCGCTGACCCCATAGAAAAATAAAATGTTAGTGTCCAGCCCCCTACCCCTCACCTGCCGACCCCCTCCATTTGAAAAATATTAATATATGTTCTTATTCCTGGTGTCCAGTGGATGCCCCACCCACCCCTCCCTAGCAGGTAATCCATTACCACCCTCCCCATCCCAACCTGATTGGGTGACCAGAACAGCCTTGTCTCTCCTCTGTGGCTGGCTGCCCACTGACCTGAATTAATGAGCATGCACTTGTACAAGCATGCACTGTTCTTTGCAGTTCCTGGTCATCTTAAAGCACAGTTTTCAAGAATAGAGAAGGGAGGGCTGTTCCAGTGCCACAGGGGTGGCAGAATGGGGAAAAGTGTTGTGGTCCCATCCAGGGTCCACAATGCCATTCTCCCATCCCACCCACCCTGCAGTGACTAGAACAGCCTCCTCACCTTCTCTACCCCCTGAAAACTGTGCTGTAAGATGACTCAGAGCTGCAATGAATGAGTGCATGAGCTCATTCTTTCAGCTTTGTGGGTAGCCAGCCATGGAGGAGAGAGGAGGGCTGTACTGGTTACCCATTCAGGGTTGGGATGGGGGAGTGGGGTAGTGATGGATTACCTGCCAGGGTGGGGGTGGGTCTACTAGACACCAGGGAATAAGGACACAATATTAATATTTTTATATGGTGGGATGCCCAGCTGGTGGGGGAGGGCACTGGACACTAACATTTTATTTTCTATGGGTTGGCGATTGGTGCGTAAATACTAGACACCAGGAGTGAGGATACTTTTATTTTGATATGGACGGGCAATTGGCAGGGTGGGTGGGGGACTGGATGGACACTAACTTTTTATATGGAGCTGGTGATCGGCGGTAGGGGCCACTAGCCATCAGGGAATGAGCATAGTATTTATTATATGGAGGGCGGCTATGGGACCAGTGATCAGTTGGGGGAGCAAGACAACATGGACAAGTAATTGGCAGGGCTGTGCTGTATCATTAATACATTAAACTGTGGGTTGAACAAATTCTGCAGTTTTATGATTTCACTTGATAGCAGGCTGATTTTTTGAACTACTTAAAAGAGACTCACAGTGAATCATTTTGGGGCTGTTGAAAATCTGAAACTCATTTTAATGTGCTTTAATTGGGGCTGTTACTTCTTTGAATTAGAAACCTATTTCTTCTGATTTCAAACATGTTGTGGTGTACTTTTGCTGGGTCTGTTGTTCTTTAACTGGAGGTCTGTTTTGTCTGATTTCAAACCCTTTTTGATACGCTTTTGGTGCGGTTGTTGTTTCTTTGAATTGAGACCTGTCTCTTCTGGTTTCAAACCTATTTTGGTGTGCTTTTAGCAGTGCTGTTATTTCTTTGCTCTCTTTACTTGCTACAAATCTTAGTGCAGTTTGGGGGAAGGGTGCTAACTGTCTGGCCTGGGGCCTCAGCTATCTGATAATTGGAGGCAGAGCTGAGTTAGATATGTGGTAGCAAGTTGCTTTTTGATTTCTCAGAAGAGGCTAGTAGGAGAAGGAATCCGATTTATTTACTTCAGTGCAGTAACTGCTCATTGCTGTTTTATTGCTTCTTTACTGCTTACTGTGATTTCACTTGGTAGCAGACTTGATTTGTTTACTACTTATAAGGGGCAAGAAGGGAGCTTTTTTGGTGCTGTTGAAAATTTGAAACATATTTTGGTGTGCTTTAAGTGGGGCTTTACTTTCTTTAAATCAGAAACATATTTCTTCTGATGTCAAGCTTGTTTTGGTGTGGTTTCAGTGGGGCTGTCATTTCTTTGAATTAAAAAAAACAATTTCTTCTAGTTTGAAACCTATTTTGGTGTGCTTTTAGTGGGTCTGTTATTTCTTTGAAGGGTATATTTTCTGTTAAGGTTTTGTGCAGGTTGTCTTGCTGAAAGGAATGAGAGCACTCACTGGGTTGGTGGGTCAGAACTGTAGCTGATTGTTTCTAGAGGGCACAGGCTAGGAAAGGGATCAAAACAATGGAACTAAAGGGTAAATAGGGAGGAGAGAAGGCACTGTGGGTCCCCTGGACAGGAATGGTACCACAATCTGCACGGGGTTGTATACTGACCCCATCTCAGGGAGAGGAAACAGACAAGGAAATGATAGACAGCATCTTTAGAATGGCAGAAAAAGGGGACATATTTTTGATGGGTGATCTGAATATGCTAGATGTTAACTGGAGCACCTTTGCTGCAGCCACATCCAAGAGCAGGGTAATTTTCAATGCCCTACAGGGGGCATGTCTCAGACAGCTAGTGTTGGAACCCACTCATGAGGGAACAATCTTAGACCTAGTACTCTTAAATGGGGATGGAGAGAGGATCTCAGATTTAGAAGTGGGTAGCCATCAGGGAACAAGTGATTACCAAACTATGTGGTTCATGATAAATACAGCCATAGAGTCAAGCCATAGAAAAGCAAGGGTAATGGACTTTAGGAGGGCTGATGTTGGCAAAATGGGAGAGTGCCTCAGAAAAGCACTAGCAAACAGGCAAGAAGGAGGGGTGGTGAAACAATGGGAAATAAAAACTGCCATCACAGAGGCAACAAGCCTTTGTAAGAAGCAAATAAACAAATCAAAATAAAGGAAAAAAAACACTATGGTTCTCAAAAGAGGTGGTGGGGAGGGTTAGGTAGAAAAAGATAGCATTCAGAATGTATAAGAAAACACAGAAGGAGTAGGACAAAGAACTGTATCAGTTAAAGCAGAAGGAAGCAGGGAAAGCAGTCAGACTAGCAAAGGCCCAAACCAAGGAAAAGACAGCCAACTCAACTAAGAAGGGGCATAAAACCTTTTATAGGTACATTAAGGAGTGAAGAAAGAACAATGGAGGGATTGTGAGGCATAATAAAGAGGAGGGGTGGGTAGAGGGTGACAGTGAAAAAGCAAGGATACTAAATGAATATTTCTGCTCAGTATTCACAAAGAAGAAGAGGAAAGGTACCTAACAGCCTAAGTACCTAGTACCAGAAGCACTCTGGATGGGGGGTTAATACCAGTCCATTCACAGGAGAAAGGTTCCTGAAAAACTCCTAACACTGAAGGTGGAAAACGCAATGGGGCCTGAAGGGATTCATCCCAGAATACTAAAAGAACTAAGGGGAGAACTAGTGATAACACTGACTACCCTTTTTAACAAATCATGAGAGGATGGTGTGGTACCTGAGGACTGGAGGATGGTGGATGTGGTTCCCTTCAGAAAAGTGGGAACAAGGCAGAGGAGGAAAATACAGTCCTGTTAGTTTGACCTCAGTGGTAGAAACTGATGGAATCACTTTTGAAAGAAAAAAATTGTTGAGTACCTAGAGGCCAGTAAGGCACAGGACCAATGGCAGCATGGATTCACAGTTGGAATGTAATGTCAGATGAATCTAATATATTTCTTTGACTGGAAGACCAAAGTAATGGACCAGGAAGGGGCTGTGAACACGGCCTAGCTTGACTTTAGCAAGGCATTTGACACAGACCCACACAAAAGATTAATAAACAATTTAACCAGCATGGGCATGGATGCCAGAGTGGTAACCTGGGTAAAAATTGGCTGGACAACAGAACACAGAGGGTAATAGTAAACTGAGTCCACTCTGAAGTAAGAGGGGTTGCTAGTGGAGTACCACAAGGTTCAGTACTGCAACTGGTCATCTTTAATGTCTTTATAGGTGACATTGCAGATTGACTGGAAGGAAAAGTATGCCTCTTTGCAGATGACAAAAAGATATGCAACAGGGTTGATATACAAGTGGAGGTGGAAAAGATGAGAAGGGACTTGGCAAGGTTGGAGGAATGGTCAAAAATATGGCAGCTTAGACTGAGTACAAAGAAATGCAAAGTAATGCACCTGAGAAACAAAAACCCAGGGGAAGAGTACACAATTGAGAGGGGGGCAGTGCTAACAACAACAAAAATGGAAAGGGACCTGGAGGTAGTCATATCAGATGACGTAAGGGAAGGCAAGCAATGTGAGAAGACAGTAAGGAGGGCTGGGGTGATACTGGGATGCATAGGGAGAGGCATCACCAGTAGAAAACAGGAAGTTGTTATCCCTCAGTACAGACAGTTAGTGAGACCCCATCTGGAGTACTGCATGCAGTTCTGGAGACCCCATCTCTGCAAGGACATAGACAGGATTTATGCAGTCCAGAGGAGGGCAACTAAAATGGTACAGGATCTGCCAAGCCATACAAAGAAAGACTAAAAGAGCCTGATATGTATACCCTTGAGATAAAGAGGTGAGAAGGGGGACTTGATAGAAACTTTCAATTACCTCAAGAGAATCAACAAAGTCCAAGAGGGTAGCATCTTTCAGAAAAAGGGATATGCTAAACCAAGGGGACACAATTTGAAGATAGTGGAGGAATGGCTCAAGGGCAACATGAGGAGTATTTTTTCATGGAGAGGGTGGTGGATGCATGGAACAGCCTTCCTGAGAAGGCCATGGGGTCAAAAACAGTGGGGGAATTCAAGAATGCATGGGACAGACATATGGCAGTTCTAGTGGTGGGTAGGAGGAAGTAGGTTTTTGGTTAACTAGGATCTGCAGCTTATCCAATAGGTAGGGAAATGGGCAGACTGGGAGGACCAAGTGGTCCTTATCTGCTGTCAAAGTCAATGTTTCTATATTCATATATATATATATATATATATATGTATACATATATACTTATATATAAATATATATATATATATATATAAAATATTATAAGGGTGCGGTCACACCCCTATAGTTAGGGTTGAGTAGACACTTCAATGTTAAACTAAAAATTTTATACTTTAACAACTTTAGAACTGTTGAACAGATTTACACACAATTTGGTATGCTCCTGTGTCATAGATCTCTTGATCTGGCAAGTTTCATTCTGGTCGGATGTGTGGTCTCCAAGTTATAAGAGGTGAAAACATGTTTTTATGCATTGACTGCTGGATTTTCCTTTGAACTTTCCTACAGCCCAGAGGGTTTGGTTATTTGGCATGGAAGAAAAATTACTCACTTTAGTAATTGCTTTTCTTCTCATGGAGTCTTGCTATATTAGGACTAATGCAGTCATTCCTTCAGTTGGACTGCCCGGAGGAAGCAGTTAACTCAGAGAGATCTGAGTTCCACAGCGAGGCGCTGTTCAAGCTCTATCTGGCCGGTTTCAAACTGAAACTGCCAGGTTCTTTGAGCTAAACTAGTATAGCAAGTCTGTGTGGAAAAAGCTCTACACTAGCCATTGGCTACCTACCATTAATAGAATAAACACAATCACAGAACAATAACCATATTTATTGTAGGATAAACCCCCTACAAGCACTAATAGGCCCCCTCTCCCCAAAAGACTCAAGTCCAGAGAGGGGACCAACTGCCACTTAACAAAAAACAAATACCTAGTTCCCTAACCCAAAGGAACTGGGGGGGGGGGGAACTAGAGAGACTAAAATGGCATGACACAGTGCTTGCACTAATTTGCCAACCCCATACCCAAGTAGGAGATCTGAGAGGGGTAGGAGGGAGGTTGTCCTAATATAGCAAGACTCCATGAGAGAGAAAAGCAATTACTAAGGTGAGTAATTTTTCTTCAAACACCATGAAGTCTTGCTATATTAGGACTAATACAAAATACAGCAGTACCTCCATGGAGGAGGTCAGAACCTACTTGGGAAATAGGCTCGAAGTACAGCTGTGCCAAAACGAGCATCTCTCCTGGACTGGACGTCCAGGGAATAATGCTTGGTAAAGGTGTGAACTGTTTTCCAGGTAGCAGCTTGACAAATTCCAAATGGAATATCTCTAGCAGCCACTAGAGATGCAGCTGTACCCCTGGTAGAGTGAGCCCTCAGTCCTGAGGGAGGTTCCTACCTAGTTTTTGGTAACAGAATTGGATACAGAAGCGATCCACCTTGCAATTGTCCTCTTAGTGGCAGTTCTCCTTTGCCAACCTCTCCATAGGTAAGGAAGAGTTGGAGGGATTCGAACCTGTGACCCTTGGTACATTCCACATAGTAGCTTAGGGCTCTTTTGACGTCAAACTGTGTAATCTCCTTTCACCGAAGAAGAATGCTCAGTGAAAAATACTGGGAGAGAAATGGACTGGTTCAGATGAAAATCTGAAACCACTTTGAGTAAAACTTTCTGTTAGTCCTGAGGACTACCTTATCCCTGTGAAAAGAAATAAAATCCTTTTCCACTGAAAGGGCTTGCAATTCACTTATACGTCTGGCAGAAGTGATAGCCACTAGAAAAACAGTTTTCCAGGTTAAATACTTGAGATCCACAGAAGAAAGGGGCTCAAAGGGAGATTGCATTAACTGAGCGATGCAAACATTCAGGTCCCAGGCAGGGGCTGGTTCCCGAAAGGGAGGGTTAGTGTGAAGTAACCCCTTAAAAAACTTGGAAAACACAGGGTGAGAGGAAAGGGAAACAGGCTTCCCTGCGAGAAACAAAGGCAGAAACAGCTGCCAGATGAACCTTCAAGGTAGCTGGTCTAAGGCCTAGGGAATTTAGATGGGCCAAATAGTCCAGAAAAGTGGCCAAGTCAGCAGATTCTGGCACTATTTGTTTCTCGAACACCAAGGAAAACCTCTTCCACTTAGAATTGTAAGTGGCCCTAGTGGAAGGCTTCCTAGAAGCCTTTAAAATATCAGGACCCCTTGAGAAAGGTGCAAATCAGCAATTCTAATTCCTCAAGAACCAAGCCTTGAGGTGGAGGGATTTGAGGTCCGGTACCACACTCTCCCTGTGCACAGGTCCATAGCCTTTGACTGAGTATCCTGGGACAGATTAGTGCATCTGAGCCATGCCAACCTACGGAAAGCTACAGAAGTGGCCATGACCCTAGAGGAAACATCATTAACATCAACAGCAGTATGAAATTGAACTTTAGAGGCTTCAATGCCATCAGCAGCCACCTGTTCCATCTCACTAGCCAGCTGGCCCTGGGCCTGCTTGGCTAACTGCAAAATTGTGTCCCATCTAGACTTCTGATATCTAGCCACATAAGCCATATAATTAGCCTGCCTGAGTCCCAACGAAGCTGCCAAATATTGTTTTTTCGCCATGGCATCAATTTTCCTGGAATCCTTATCAGGAGGATGTGAGGCCAGGGGAATATTAGCCTTGTCACAGGCTGCAGCTTGCACTACACCTACATGACTACACTGCTCAGAGAGGAAGTCTGTATCGGGGCCTGATAAAGTATATCTTCTGTCCATTTTTTTATCTACAGGGGGGACAGAATGAGGATTTTTTAAAATCTTTGTTGTTTGCTTCCTAAATGACCTATGCAAAGGAATAGACAACCTCCTAGACTCTGGAATATCCATCATTTCAACATAATCAGGCTCCTCTAGCTCATCCACAGCCTCTTCTAAGGAAGCTGGAGGGTTTCTGCAACCTTTCTGTAAAACATAAAATGAGAGGGGACTCAGACAGCATAGGGGAGATTCCAAGGTCTATCTGGAGAAATGTCCGGTTCAGCAGACGCTCCAGACCTTCCCAGTCACAAACATACTGATCAAATTCCTCCTCCCCCTCATGTGGTTCATAAAATCCCCAACATCATAATCCTGAACCACTGGTACTAGCAGGCCCCCCTTTTGCCAGATGCAGGGGGTTTGACAGATCCCTGAGACAAAGATTGGACAATCTGAATGGCTTTAGCTATCTCTGCAGCAGTTGGAGAGACAATTTTGTACTCCAGACCTGTTGATTTCTTTGTCTTTTTTACTGGGACTGGTTCATCCAAACCAGCCTTCCTTTTGCCCGAGGAAGTCTCGCCCTGGTCAGAGGACACTCCCTCTGGTCCAGTGGGTACTGGACCGGGCTGGCCATCCGGGTCAGCGGACCTTTTGGCCTCTCGTTCCCTGAGCCGGCCCAATCACTTTTCCAGGGTGGCTGCAGGGAAATTTTTACACACCTGGCAGTCTGACAGGAGGTGGTCAGCCCCCAGACAATACACACAAGTGGTGTGTGGGTCAGCCTTGGCAAAGGCTTCCCCACAAACATCACAGTGTTGAAACCCAGTGGGCCCGGTTTTTCTTTTGGGTTTCTCAGACATAATGCCAGCCTAACCAAAAACTTGCCCTTTAGATGGCAGTGCCAGGCAAGACACCCTTATCGGTTCCTAACCGTGTCACGGTATTTGAAAAACCCAAAAAATTAGGTTTTTAGAACCGATAAGAACCGGGAACTGCACTCTAAAGCCCACCAACAATTCAACAAATGTGTTTAAACCAACCGATCGGTTCAAAACCGAACCGATAATGAATTTCCACACAGACTTATGTACTTACAATTTGCCAGATAGAGCTTTAAACGGAAACGCGGTAAATTAAATACTTTTCGCCGGTTCAAATGAACCGAAAATACTCGCTTGAACCGAGAAACGAACCGAGCTGAAGGAGCTGATCTCCGGAGCGACTGTTCAGTGAAGCGGAGTAAAGAATCTGGCAGTTTCAGTTTGAAACGGCCAGATAGAGCTTTGAACAGCGCCCTCGCGCTGTGGAACTCCAGATCTCTCTGGAGTTAACTGTTTCCTCTCCGGGGCAGTCCAACTGAAGGGAATGACTGCATTAGTCCTAATATAGCTAGACTTCATGGTGTTTGAATGTGCAGGGTAGAAAGAGACTAACCCACATATATGCCTTTTGCTAGTCTGATGTAAAAAGAATAAGGAGTTTTTAAGTTATTGCAATTAAAACATTTGAAAAACTGTTTCTGAGCATTCTCAGTAGGGACTTCAAGATAGGTGGATGATACGAAGAGGAATGTGCATTGCATGAGAAAATTCCTCTTTGTATAGCCACTGCTTTGTTTTCAGTTTGCTTGAAATTCAGATTTGGAAACCTCCCAAAATAATATTCTGGGAGGAACCATCACATAGAGTTTGCTTATTGGGACCCCTTAAGTGCACTCTGCACTTTACTCAATGAAATATGCCCTAAAATGTGTTTATTTAATCATTTAAAATCCTACTTTGTATTAGTATGTCGACCTAGGATCTAGTTCATATGCATGAGATCGACCTAGGATCCAAGGTCGTGAGGCAAAAATAGGATAAATGATTCTGAAATAAACACTTTTTGCCAACATGGGGTGCCCAATCCCATGTCAACACAACAGCTCCCCCCCCCCAGTATAAGGAGTATTGCTCACCTATAGCTTGCTTATTGGGCCCCCGTTTGGTGCATTCTGAAGTTTACCTGACAAAATATGCCAATAAAATGTGTTAATTTAATCATTTAAGTCCTACTTTGTATTAGAGTAATACGATTTAGGATCCTAGGTCGTGAGCCAAAAATAAGATAATTAAATAAACACATTATGCCGACGTGGGGAGCCCAGTCCCATGTCAGTACTAGCCCCAGTATGGGGTACTGCTCAACACTGGGAGGCCCACTCCCAGTGTCAGATGATGCCCACCTCTCCCCGCTAAAGCCTTCCTTTATAATTGCCGACACGGGGTCCCCAATCCCCATGTCGGCATGTATGCACCCACACACTAGTACAGCACACTGGGAGCCCAAGACAGTGTGCTAAATATATAATAGTTAGATACCTGTAAATGCAGAAACCATCCCTGATGTCTTTAATTGTCTTTTAAACCTGCAAAAATAAAACTGTTGATCCTCGTCTCATGAGTCCCCCTCCCCATCCTCACCCTCACACTGAGCACCCACCTCCCGCACCCCGTCCTTATCCATACTTACCTCCAGAGGTCAGGAACAGTGATCTTCTCAGGTCTGGAACATGCCTGCACTCTCCAAAGCTGAACCACAAACTGAAGAATCAAGGTAAGCCATTTCAACTTATGTTGATGTCTCTGCCATTTTTCTGAGATTTTGCACCAAATTTTCAACATGAGGTTTTGGGACCTCACCTCATGAACAATGTCACTGTCATCTCAATACCCGGTTCTAAAAGGTGATTTCATGGTCACTGCGCAGAATCACCTTTTGGGACCAATTTCTGAAACGGCACTATTAGAGTTCATGAGGTGAGGTCCCAAAAAGCCCATGTTGAAAATTTGGTGCAAAAAATATAAAAAACGGCCATGTTACAAACATATGTTGGGCAGTTTGTATGCACGCTCGTAGCTTCACCAATTTTTGATATTTTCACTCCAGATTTTCAACATAGCCATTTTGTCAAACCTACTTATGAACAGTACAGCTGTCATTTCTCACATCTTTCCTGAAATGTGTTTTCACATCCATGGCACAGAATGGTACGGTCACTGTGTGAAATCAACTTTCAGGGTGGAGTAACAAAATCACAGTGCCACTGTTCATGAGGAGATTTCCTGAAAAGCCCATGTTGAAAATTTGATAGCAAAATTTCCATAAATGACCACGTTAACAGCATGCATTGTGCAGTTTCTATACGTGCTCATAACTTCTCCAATTTTCATATTTTCACTCATGATTTTTAACATTACCCTTTTCACACCTCTCATGAACAATATATAGCTGTCATTTTTCACATCCTTCCCAAAACATGATTTCACACCTGTGCACGTTTGCTGTGCGAACTCATCTTTTGGAACCGATTAACAAAATGACAGTCACATTGTTCATGAGGTGTATCCCAAAATGCCATGTTGAAAATTGGGTGACAAACACCATGAAAATGCCCCAGTTATTGCGTCCATAGAATTGTGGCACCCGTGGCGCCTTTCAGCACATGTACCTCGAAAACAAGCACATACTAGTTACATTACACTTTCTTAAAAAGAAGGGAAATTAATTGCAAAAAACTATGATAATGCATCCGTTAGGGATTTTATTAAACTGTAAAAAGCTGGGAAATTCAATGTTAGGGTTATCAACCCTACCAGTCCCCTACCCTCCACACACCAAAAGGCATTGGGGTGTGCCTTGGAGTTCTTCTGCCTAATCCTCACCCCATTCTCCTATACTGTACCATCTCATCTTGTTTACACATGGAATGGGGTGAGAGTTAGGGCCAATGACCCCAAGGCACACCCCAATGCCTGACAGTGTGTGGCGACTGGGGTAGGTGGGGTGGTAGGGTTGGCACTTAACAATTTCCCAGCTTTCGGTTAATAAAACCTAACTGATGCATTAACATAGTTTTGCAATGACTATATGGGCCAAGTGGTCCATATCTGCCGTCAATGTTGATGTTTGATGTTTATATATATATATATATATATATATATATATATATATATATATATATATATATATATATAGTATATGTATATATATCCACTATAGTTAGGGTTGAGTAGGCACTTTAATGTTAAACCCCAAACTTTGTATGTTAATAACTTTGTAGCCATTTAACAGATTTGCACAGAATGTGGAATGCGTGGTCTAGTGTGGTAGATCTCTTGATCTGCCAAGTTGCATTTTGGTCAGCCTTACAGGTTCTGCGCAGTGAAGCGCTAAAAAATGTATTTTTCGCCACTTTTGTCAAATTTTTTGCCCATCACGCTGCAACCACACCATTTGGTGTTTTGGTTTGAAATTTGGAATGGTCAAAGTGTTTGGGTCAAAGAACAATCTGGCATTAATTTGGTTTTAAAATATTAAACCGTACCTGAGTTATTTAATTTTTAATTTTGGGGTTCTGAGCATGCTCAGTTGACTCCAAGATTTATATCTATGTTTTGCGAAAGAGGATAGGGCTCATGGTCAAGGATTTTGTCAGCTCACAAAAGGGGATTTAAGAAATTCTAGTCTGTACGGAAAAATTCCTTGTCTGTGAGCCGCCATCTTGTTTTCATTTCCCCCCCCAAACAAAACGTTGTAGCTTCCTCCACGGGTGACTTCTTGTTGCAATAAGGCATGGGTTTTGTTCAGGGTGATGCCCACTACAAACCTATACCTTTGGTTTGCTTCGTTTTGGCCAAAAATGGGTGTTTCAAATTTAAAAATTCTTTGTCAGTGACTCACTTCTGATACCCTTTCGCGAGCTGACAAAATCACAGTCCTCAAGCTGATCCTCTTTTGCAAGGTAGCAAAATCCTTGACTGTCACTTTGTGACCAGATGGCCCTTCTCACGGATGAGGATTGACTGACAGTCAAGGATTTTGCTGCCTCATGAAAGGGGATCAGCTGGCAGACTGGGATTTTGTCAGCTCCTGAGGATGATTACTGAATCCCTTTCCTGGGCTGACAAAATCCCAGTCCACTAGCTGGCAAAATCCCAATCTACCAGCAATCCCCTTTCATGAGGTAGCAAAATCCTTGACCGTCACTTTGTGACCAGATGGCCCTTCTCACGGACAAGGATTGAGTGACGGTCAAGGATTTTGCTGCCTCATAAATGGGGATCGGGTGGCAGATTGGAATTCTGTCAGCTCACGAAAGGGGATTGACTTTTTGAATCCCCTTTTGCGAGCTGACAAAATTCCCATCTGCGAGCTGACAAAATCCCAGTCCGCCACCCAATCCCCTTTTGAGAGGCAGCAAAATCCTTGACCATCACTTAGGGACCAGATGGCCAAAATGTCACGGTCAAGGATTTCTCATGGATGGTTATTTTCACAGCTTACAAATGTCGATTGATCTGATGGTTGTGGATTTTGCTACCTCATGAACTAGGACTTTAAACTTTTAAAACTTTCTCACTGCATTGTAAATTAATGGTTTGGTCTTTTGACTTGAAAGTTGCAGGGAATTAAGGGGAAGCCCCAGAGATGTGAATTATGCTGTAGGTGTTGAAAAGTTGATAGGTTCCATAGATATGCAATCATAAAGTTTTTATTTTTCCCTTAGGATAACATTGTGGCACCCATAGTGACTTTCGGTGCCCGTATCTCGAAAATGAAGCAAGATGTGGATTTTTTTGCTACTTGCAGCCTAGATCACAAACAGGTGATCTAAGTGCAAAAACACATTTGGAAATCATAGATTATGCCTGCAGTGGAATTTTTTTCCTAGGTTGTATGGTTACTAAGGTATTGGCAAATTAGTATCACAAGGGTTCTAAGGGTGCCTTTTCAGCTCTTTTCGGTGCCCATATCTTGTAAACAATGTGAGATACAGATTTAATTGATTTAATTTGTGAGGAGGTTTCACTGTCATGATTACAACAACACTTGAATTTTTTTTCCTAGCTGCTTTGGTTCCTGAGACATTGGCAAATTAGTGTTACAATTGTTCCTTGCCTATAGGGCTGCTGTGTGGCTCTGTAGTTATGTGTAATTGGGAGCGCAAGGATCTGAGGGCCCATGCTTCCAGAGACACGTATCATTATGCAGAAATGGGTATCTTGGGGAGACCGTGAGCCCGAAAACACATGCTATTTACTAGTTATATTACACTTTTCCAAAAAGTAAGGAAATTCATTGCAAAAAACTTCATTTAATGCATCAGTTAGGGTTAAAGCGACAAAAGTGGGAAAATTAGATATTAGGGTACAGCCCCTAACCCCCACCACCACCCCACCACCCATCCTCCACAGACCGACAGATGCTGCGGTGTGCTATGGGGTTGTGAGGCCTAACTCTCACCCCATTCTCCTTTACTGTAGCATGCCAATCTGTTTACACATGGATTGGGGTGAGAGTTGGGCCCCACGACCCCATGGCACACCTTGGCGTCTGTCAGTCTGTGGAGGATGGGGTGGGGTGCTCTTAGGTGGTTAGGGGCTGTACCTAATATCTCATTTCCCCACTTTGCTATATCTAACTGATGCGATAAAGTTTTTAATGATATATATATATATATATATTATATATATGTGTGTATATGACAAAGAACCTCTGTACACAAGCTCTGAGACAATGGTATCCTCAAAGGCATTTGGCCGGGAAGCCAAGTTTCAAAGAAATACAAAATCACGCATGTCCCCATAATGCAAAGCAACATGGGCTGCATATGCAAATCACCACAGAATATTATGCTGGTTCAACTTTAAGCAGAACTGCATGGTGTCGAAAGGCCTCTCACACAATTTGCAAAGGGTGCCAACAGAAGACATAGACACGTGTTTCATCCTACCAGGACTCATCAGTATGCCTCGTCTGTTAACAGATGAGGCATACTGATGAATCCTAGCAGCGAAACACATGTCTATGTCTTCTGTTAACTGCATGAAAAAATCTTCAACACCATACATTTCTGCTTAAAGTTGAACCACATAATGTTTGTGATGATGCATCTGCCTGTGAGCTTTGCATTGTGAGGCATAGTGTGATTTAATATATATATATATATATATATATATATATATATATATATATATAAAATACATACTTAACAATCAGTTACACCAATGTTAAAAGCTAGTTATTGTTTATTAAGCCACAATTAACATTTTAAGTGCCAACAGCTTGATTATGTTTACTCATGATGAGGAAAGTCATTAACATCGTCCTCCAGGAAGATGTCACAAAGTTACCCCACTTAACCAAATTTGGGACTTAAAACTATTTGAGGTGCTTCACAGTAAGTGCTGCTTCACAAGGGTAAACAGCTCACAGGTCATATGCCGTTCTAAAGGCTGATCACATAGTTGTATTGCTGCTGGAAGTACAGGGGCGTAACCATATGACATTGTACAATCCTAGACTGTTAGTGGGCGTAGAATATGTCTTTCTACTGAGTAGAAAATCTACTGGAAACAGTCAAGAAACATTGGATTCTGTGCAGTTTGTTTTAATAATTTGTGTTTAGAGAACTCTATGTGTTACTGGAAGTGAAATGGAGTTATAAAATGTTATTTATTACAGATACATTTGTGGCTATACTGTGTTTACTTTCAGTGCTCCAAGCTATGTTTGGAAGTGAACTGTGTTCCAAAAATGAGTTTTAGCACAGCTGTTTTTATAAATACTGACTGTGTACTCTCAGTGCTGGTTTCTTTTTTTCAAAGCACTGCTAAATGGTACAAAATGCATGAGGATGTTAGTGGGCTGCCAACTTGTATAGTTTATTGATGACTTATCCTGACTGAGGTAGCACTGAACTAAACAAATTGTGCTCCAAGTTCAGTGAGCAAGTGCAGGCTCTTTGTTTGCCTGTTAACTATGATTGGAAGGAAGTGAAGTGAACTTAGGTTGGAGGAGGCTTGTAATTGTGCTGTCAGAATGTTGTAAGTACTCACAGCTGCTCACAGGGACAGGTCGCATTGTGTCAAAAGATTATGCCTGTTTGACATGTGAAAGCAAAGAAGGAGGAGAACATGATTGAAACCTTCAAGTACCTTAAAGGTATAAACAAGGTGGATCTTGGGATCCTTTTAGCTTGAGCGAGAATAGGAACACAGGGAGCGGAGTTACAAAACCAACAGTGGAAGGTTCAAAAGGATATCAGGAGATTTTTCTTTACAGAGTGGGTGGTGTTAAGAAGGAGTGAACTACCAACACAGATAGTCAATCAGAAGATGGCCATAGGATTCAAAAGGGGATGGAACAAAGTCAAGGGAAGGCTTAGAGTTAAAGGTGAGGGAGGATCCTTTGTAAATTTATACATGGGCTCCATAGGGCAGATTTGATAGACTATATGGTCTTCCACTGGTAGTTTTGTATGTTTAAGTGTTCATATCTATCTGTCTGTCTGTCTATCTATCTTTATCTGTCTATCTATCTATCTATCTATCTATCTATCTCTATCTATCTATCTATAACATTTTTGATTATTTCTTTCAGACTGCATTTACTGTATTATCAATGGTCTTTGTGCATGATCTTTACAATTGAGGAAATAAACCACAATCAAATCATTTTGCCAAACATTACTCTAGGATTAGGGATTTATGACTCTTGTGATAATGTGGCAAGAGGACTTCAAGAAGTTTTGTGGTTGCTTTCTGGACAGAAAAGACTGGTTCTAAATTATCAGTGCCAATCCAATCCTCCTGTAGCAGGCATAATTGGAGACTCAAAATCATATAATTCTATCCCAATTGCTAGATTACTGGGAGTGTACAAATATCCTCAGGTAACACAATGTTTATATACTTATCTTTTCTTAACTTTTCATCTTGGGACAGTCCCAGACACTGTGCAAGTGACCTTGGATTAAGAATGATAGCAACCTAAAGTAATTGTAATGGAAAAGAAGAAACACAACCTAACTGGGAATTGAACCCAGACCTCCAGAATATTGTCACTTATCTCTCAGATGAACTATCAAGCCAATTGGGTACCATGATCATCATTCAATCCCTTTATTTCTTTCTCATACTGCAAATCCTGCAGCTTGCAAGAATTTAGATAGCATGGGATGGAAGGTTCATAATTACCCTCCACCATGCATCGAAGCACCATCTTTAAGAAGAATGAAATACAGTACCATGGCCCTAACTGTGAATTGAGCCCAGACCCTTGAATACCATCCCAGTGCTCCAGTTGCTGAACCATATGGCCAGCTGGCTAGCCTGGGCTTTCTGCAGTTGCTTTCTCTCTCTGACTTCATACCTTACAGCTTTGAACATGTTAGATGGTACAGAATTGTTGGTGTAGTGTTAACCACCACTGAACATGTGTACATTGAGGATATCACTCTTACAGTTGTTAAAGTGGTCTTTCATGTAGTTTTAGGGAGTGAGAACCATAAACTGAAAGTGAGCGATTCTGACATCCTAAGACTGTAAGTGAGATCATTTGTACAACTATAATAATAATAATAATAAGAATCAGCATTTAAATAGAGATTTCCATACACAGTGTATCCCAAAGTGCTTTACAAGCAATGCTGGACTTGTAGCAAAGTGACTGAACGTGTAGTGGCAGCCATATTGCACATCAACACCCACACACACTCTGGACAATTGCATGCACCAGTTTATGGGAAGGGGAATGTTGGACAGGACACCAGGAATGTCCCCTACTCTTTGTGAGGAGTGCCCTGGGGTTTTTAATTCCACCTGGACACCCACCAGAACAGCACCAGGATGGGTATAAGGGACCTCTGTTTAACATCTCATCTGAAGGATGGCACACCCCACAGTACAGCACCTCCCCAATACTTCACTCAGACGCCAGCATTTTAAGTGCAAGTCTAATCCGGTGGGACAAGAACCCATGACCTTCTGGTCCTCAGGCAGATGTGCTACCAACTGAGCCATGCTGACATCTAAGGATGTATTAATATAGTTTTGATGATGATTGATCAATATTGTCCAAAATTAAATCACTAAAGTCAATAATCCTACAACAATCAACATTTTGTAATGCAACCCCTACTTCATCAGCAGCTACAGAAAAAATGTTTTAACATAAGCTTTTAAATATTATCATCATGAATCTATCATCAAAAATTGTCAAATCAACAGAAATCTAAATGTAAATATCATTCCATTTGGCATGGGGTCATAATGTCATGGACAAAACCATGCAAGTAAAGACCGTGCACAGACAACAGCATGTGACAAACACAGTGACCGAACATAATACCGACTGCACAAAATGCCACACACATTAATGTATTCTTTTTTTTTGTCAGTTCTGTTTATCCCCTTCGCCGCCAACTCCTGAGGCATCTCTCAGGTGGCCCACTCAACTTCTGCTTCAACCGCCCACCTGAACTCCTTCCCGACTGAGGAATTGGGTGCTGGGTCCCTCCTCTCCTGCTGTTGCCTTTTGGGAGGAGACATGGACCATAGAAAGTCAAGCCGGGGTTGGAGCTGGCACTACACATGTGGGCTTCGGCCACTGGGGTCAGCCGTCACCTCCTCTGGAGCTGTTTTTTCCTATTCTCCCTGACGCTGGACATAGAATGCCATCCAGTGCATGGCATGTGCACTTCCACACACACCCACAGGATGCCGACCCCTTCTTTGGGCTCTCAACTGCAATGCAATCAGTCTCCATGGAACACCACTAGCATCATGGGACATGGCCCCCTCCCTCCCAGGAGAGGAGAGTAGTCCATTGGATGCTCGATCCTCTCCTCCCGGTTAGGTACTTAATCCCAACAACAATTTGCCTGACAGCCATGTTCCTGTCACTGTTTTCCGTTATTTAAATTGCCCAACATTGAAATTGCCTGACTGCTTAAATCAACCCCGACCCGGACCATGTCCATGTCAGTGCTGTACTCACCAGTCAACATTCTGTTCTCGGACATGGATTCTGTTCTGCTGGTGATGCTGCAGTTCAATGGAAGACAAGAACACAAACATCTCTCAGCATACTGTTGCCACCAGTTCTGCTGCCATTGGCTGATAATTCTACTGCAATGTATAAAGAAATACATAAACAAAGACATCTTTTATTCTGGCCACATCTTCTACTGTTAAACACCCACACCTAGTGTCAGTGTAACAATTCTCATTACTATTTTACAGTGTAGTATTCAGCAGCACTCACCAGTAAGCTGGCTTCAGACCATATTACCCACAGCTGTGCACTTGATGTGCAGCTGCTGACTTGCTAGTCTGGTTATAAGGGTTGCCATATCACAAAGTCTGTAACTCTGCTTTATACCAGGCTGTTGTTTTTATTATAGCAGGGTCTACAGCTTGAATTTGCAGGGTCATACATTCCCAGATGGGAAGGGACAAAATATGCATCGACAGCTACCTTTTAGTAAAGAGGCGGAACTGTGGCGATAGGTATTTCTGGAGTTGTCAAGATCGGAAAAGCTCTCATTGCCATGGGAGAGCAACAATGGTATTAGTTGGTGCGGAGCATAATTTGTTATGCCACACTGAGCATTGCCATTCACCTAATGCAGTAGATGTGCCTGTAACTGATGCCAATGCATCTATGAAAAAACAGGCAGTGGACACACATGACAACAAATTATTCAGGCAGCAATGTCATCACAACCACCAGAGGTCTGTAAAAAATTTCCCAGAAAGCAGGCTTTGGTGCAGACTATAAAGAGACTGAGGCTGCAACATATGCCTCCTGAGGCCCTGTGTCTTGATGAACTAACCATTTCTGACCACCTTAGAAGCATTAATGGTTGTCCATGGTTAGCCCATGATTCCACCATTGGGGATGAAAGAGTTCTTTTATTCACCACACCTGCAAACATAGAACACCTACAATTGGCCAGACATTGGATAATGGATGGCACCGTTCACACAGTGCCCACTATGTTTAGACAACTTTATTCAATACATGCTCCTGTTGTCCCCAATAAAAACTCACACATAGTTCTGCTTGTATTTGATGTAATGTCATCAAAATATTAAAGCAGCTATCAGCGTGTCTTTCAAGATCTAATTTGATTGTCGGTATTTTAAGCATCTGGGATTTCAGTGTTAGGCATATATGTGTTGGGATTTTAAGCAATGGGATTTAGTACGGATCCCTTACTCCCCAGCTGACCTCCAGTGCCCCGGGCTCGTTCTCGAATCTGGGTCGCTGGTGTGGCGCAAGGTAAGGCAGATGCCTCAGCCCTCAGCGCCACCATGCCAGTGACCCATTGTATTCTTCACCCCCAACACCCCCCTTGAAAAATTATCAACTCCGAAGGAATGTGGAGAGAGGGGCAAGTTAAAACTCCCATTGCAGCACTTACTCATGATTTCACAGATGAGAGTCAAATAAAATTTCCCCAGGAGCAGGGTTTTGAACCCTGTTCTCCCCCTCCCCCTCACCTCACCCACTGCTGGTTCGATTGCCTTGGTCACTCCACCAGGGAGCAGCTTGACCGAGCATTCGACCATCAGTGCTCTAACCCTTTTCCCCTTTTGTGTTCTGTTCTGCAGGGACAGGGGTAGCAACATTTTCATTATCGCTCTAATACCCATTTCTGTACTTCCATTTGCATAAGACAGTGTGGTTCTGCATGTGTGTTTTGTCTGTGCAATAGTGAACCCGTACAGTTCATTCCCACTTGATTAATAGTGAATCTTAGCACAAAGTCTCCCTATAGTGGAGTGGCCATTATGTAGTCAAAAGCATTTTATTAATCATGTGACACTGGAAGGTTTGATACCTTTTGTTGAACCACCATATGTCTTGTACAAGTATAATACAGTACACAAGCTTTCGAGACCTCATTGGTCTCTTCTTTAGAGAATAGCCATTCATCTGAAGAAGGGACCTGTGAGACCCAAAAGCTGTGTACTATACCATCTTTGTACAAGACATTTGGTGGTCTAATAAAAGATATCAAGCCTTCCAGCAACTGTTGTTTTCCAAGGACCAATATGGCTAAAATCGCTTTCTACTATTAATCATTTGTGTAACATTTTATTCATCAGTCATTTTCATATGTTAATCAATAGATTAAATATCCCACCTTCTGGTAATAATATTTTTCCAAAACATGATCTGGCATATTCTTAATATATTTTTTTTAAATATGTGATTTTAAAACATATTTTTATACATTAAGATATCGACTTTACTTATTTAAAATAAATGTAACTGATTACTTGTGCCACTGTCACCTGACACACCATCAGTTCCTATACACGGTCTTCACAGTTTTATTCAAGTTATTGCTTGTCAATAATTTCTAAATAACCCAGAAGAAATCAGAGAAATAAATATTAAAACATTATTTAATGTTTTTTAAGTAAACATTAAAAATAATTAATCTCTTTACTTAGGACTTACATATAGAAGCCACCAGCCTCTTCTCTGCCTGCACTTCTGTTATATCTGACACAGCAATAACTAAAATTTCTGCAAAGCCCATATTTGTTTTACAGATTTTTTGTGAATGTCCTTGGTTAACTGCTTAGATTTCAATGAATAAAAGAACTAGTGTCCATTTTCTTTAATGAAAATGAAAATCCCATAACCAGGAGTTCTACAAATTCAGTTGCTAATAGGACTGGTGCCTTAACCCATTCAGTTCAAAGCTATCAAAGACTTGTTTGCACTTTCAATACACTAAGCATTTTATCATTGCTGCATTAGTGAGCTCTTCTATGTTCAGCACATGAATTTAAGCAGCTAAAACCTTCTAGAAAACTTTTGTTTTCTTTTTAAAATTGAAAATTAAAGGGTCTGTTTTTGTTTGCAAATAAAGCTATGTCCCAGCTCTTACCTTCCTCTCTGGCATGTTTTACTTCCTGTGTAGGCATAGGCTGCTACTTGCCTTTCCCAATAGAGCAGTGATAACCGTGGTAGCATAAAACCATGCCTGAGCTACCCATGCACAGTAACCTCTTTCTCTCACTTTATTTTAACAGAGCACCTTTACACACCCTTAAAAATGTTGATCGGGTCAGCATCTAACATTGTTTTTCCCATGTTAAAGATTATGCTGTATCATTCTGACCCAGTCCTGGTTTACAGATCTTAAGAGCTTGCTTCCACACAACCATATCCCGAATGTCATAACTTCAGAGTTTACTATGTCATTGGTACATTTATAGTGTATGATTTCGGGTTATTCGCACTGAAATTGCAAAGTCAATAACTGTATTGTGTTCCTTTCCTAGCTTATTGTGCACATTCCATATGCAAATCCTCCTTTACTGTGCATGTTCCATTTGTGAATGCCCCCTTATTGTGTGCATTCAGTATACAAATCGCCACCCCCAAGTAGCTTGAGGTGACTCCCATGGACTCCTCTGGTTGTTTTATTCACAGCACTTCAATCAGAATGGCACTTATGTCAAGCCACACTCTTAACTGACCAGCAAAACTAAAACAGAGCTTCCAAAAATCCCTCCAGCAATCACACCTCTTCCCCATCACCACACGCAGACACATGTCATCCCTCACTCCTCCACACAACTAAGTAAAAAAAAAAATTAAATCTGATCTAAGTTAGAGCCACTACATGTCAGTGGCTTCGGTCTTCTTACTTGCACTGCACTCTAATATAGCATGCACTTATCACTAGGTACTCAGTCGTTAGCCCATAAGAACCGCATGAAACAGTTGTACAAAAAACATTGTCATAAATCACTTTTTCATTTTCTAAAAAGCATACTCACAAACTGCTTTCCTTCCTTCCATTGACACGGAGTTACCGACTGAAATGGAAGACCAGAGATTTACCTAGCTCCTTCTCAGTAACAGGATGATTTTTTCACTGAAACTAATAAAAAAAATGCACACCTTCACTCAGCCCCAGTGAAGACAGTGGGACCGGGTCAATTAAAGTTGATGGGCAGTAACAATGTACCAACTAAGGGGTGGGGGAGGATAGAACAACCTACTGTATCACAAAAAAAAAAAAGAAAGCAACAGCACCTACCTGGGCAAAACCATAAAACTCTGTCATAAAACAAAGTCTGACTCTACTGTTAAAAACCATTCATTTGTAACAAATAGTATGGTGCCCATATACAACTCAACTTGTGTTTCCATCTTGGGGTTGAGATCCCAGCACAGAACTCTCAGCTTAGCTCTCGACATCCAAATGCTGGTACATCAACCCTCGATGTAAACACAGGATCGTTGTGCATGAGCATCCATGCATTATTCATATATTGTGAATGTTTTATCAGTGTTCATACACTGCAGTGAAACTGATGTTATTTTTTATCAATTGTGTCATCATCCCATACTTGCATACAAGCCTCTGGCAACTTTGTCATTACAGTCATAGTTGAGCTTCCTTCTTGAGTCCAAACTGCTTTGGGTAAATATTGGTCTAAACACAGGACACAAGCCACTTGTAAATAAAACTTTTGAATAATTTTGTAATTACTCAAGTAAGTGAAATAAGCTGGAAGTCTTTTCTGGAATCAGATGGTAAATTAACCTTTGGGATAAGTATCTCTTTGGACTCCTTTCAGTGTTTTAGAATCTGACCATATATTATGGCTTTATTAAGAATATTGGAGACCCAATGAGCCAAAACATCCATACCCTCCCACCATGCCCAGTTTGGAATTCCATCATGTCCCATGCCTTTCTCCACTTTGATTTTCTTTAATTTCTTTGCAACTCCTATATCCATTAACACATTTCTGACAGGCAGTATAGCACAGTGGTTTAAGACTCTAAGCTGCAAACTTGGAGACCTGGATCTGAATCCCAAAGCCCTCACTTGCATACTGTGTAACCCTGAGGAAGTCACTTAACTTCCTTGTGCTCCCAGGTCACACCTGTAAACAAACTTCAGCTTAGTGTCTCTCCTGGTAAAAAAAAATTCTGGTATTTCCAATTCGTTAGCTTTTTTTTTTTTTTTTTTGCAATTGTTTAACCAGGAGCGGCACACTGAGCTGAAAGCTTTTTTACAGGTACGATCTGGGAGCACAGGGAAGTTAAGTGACTTGCTCAGGGTCACACAGTATGCAAGTGGGGGGTATGGGATTCAAACCCAGGTCTCCAGATTTGCAACTCAGAACATTAAACTACTGTGCTATACTGCCTCCTTTTCAGGGGAGTTAATGACTTCTGAAAGTCCAACTCCACCATTACTTCCCTCTTATGGCTCACTGACTCCATACTCTCCAATATGGCTCAGGGACACGTTACCTCTGCCATTTTTGTTGATCAGGCAAAAGCCTTCGGCACAGTATCCCATTCCCTTCTCCTCCAAAAAACTCTCTGCTGCTGGGTTAAACTTCTCAGTCGCAGGGTGGTTTCAATCCTACTTGTTAGGCAGAACTCGGTCAAGAATGCCCCTTCCCTATCCCCTCCTCTTCCTATCACCACTCACATCCCACATGGCTCAGTTCTAGACTGTATACTATTCTCCATCTTCCTCAATGATCTCCCTTCTGTCTGCTCCACTTCCCAAATCCACATGTATGCAGACAACACCATCCTCTACACGTCTAGCACATGATCCTATGATACTCAGGTTAGACTACAACATGACAAGGTCCAGCAGTGGTTCCAGTCCAACCAGCTGTTCCTTAACACCAAAAAGACAATCTCCATGTCCTTCAGCACAAGAAAGAGACTATCTAAACTTAAATCCCTCCCTACCTTCCACACCTTGGATGGCACTCATAGAAAATGGCACTACCTAGGTACCTTGGGGTCTGGTTAGACCACCACATGGACTTTTCGGCTGCGTGGATGCATTCCATAATAACTTGCACCCAAACTTGGTGCTTTATATAGAAACAAGGACTGCATTCTTGAATCTGCTCGGCATGCAATTGTGCAGAAAATAATCCTCCCACTTTTGGCTATGCAGACATAGTCTACAGTGCCACTTCCAAAACTACCCTGGCTAGACTGGACACCCTCTTCAACTCTTTCTGTTGCTTTGTGCTTTCCCCTCTATATACTCACCACTGCAACCTCTACAAGCCTTGTCCCTCCCATCCATGGAATCCAGATGGCTGTCCCACACTGCCCTTTTCATGGCTAAATTCTGGACTGGTCATCTCTCCTCCTATCTTTCTTCCTCCATTTGCACCTCCTCCCAACACACTTTACTGCATTGTTAGTGGAACCTGTATTGTACACTGTCCATTTTTTATTCATGTACTGTTTAATGTTGGGCTCCCACTACCCCTTCCCCCAGGACAAATCTGGAAAAGAGCTTTACTGTGCAGTATGCCTTCCTAGTGAACTGCTTGAATACATAAACAAAAAAAATTCCTGACCCAGTTTAAAACCCAAGGGTGACATATCATCGGGGATTGAATGCTGTAAACAAGAAAGAGACCTGGGAGCAATTTATCTCTGATGACTTCAAGGTCGGTAGGCAATGTGACAAGGAGGTAGGCAAGGCTAGCAGGATTCTGGGTTGCATAGGCAGAAGTATCACCAGCAAAATGGAAGGTGATGATTCACTATATAGATCATCGGTGAGGCCACACCTTGAGTACTGTGTCCAGTTCTGGAGGCCTTATCTACGAAATGGCATTGATAAGCTAGAGGCGGTTCAGAGGAGGGCAACCAAAATGGTGCAGGGACTGCATTACAAACCCTACAGGTTTAGGCTGAGGAATTAAAATGTATTCTCTGGAGGAGAGGAAGGAGATAGGGGATACAACTGAGACATTTAGATACCTCACATGGATAAATAAAGTGCAGGAGAATACATTTTTTCAAAGAAAAAGATGTTCAAAGACAAGGTGGCCCAAGATGAAACTGGAAGGTCAGAGGTCCAGGGGAAACGTAAGGAAGTACTTCTTCACAGAGAGGGTGGTGGATAAATAGAATAGCTTACCAGCAGAGGTCATGGAGGCAGAAATGTTACAGGTTAAAAAAAGCTTGAGATAGGCATAGTGGGTGGCTGGCAGGCAGAGCGGGAGACAACCTATTACCAGCAGAATTTGGAAAGCACATTTCTTAGGGATGATCGACAGACTACGGTGGGCTGAAGGTCCTTATCTGACAACAACTTCTATGTTTCTATGTTTCTATGACACTGGAAAATGTCTCACTTATGGAATCTGCAAATTCTTAACTGGTCCCATCGAAACTGCAAGTCTGATGCCACTTGTCTACATTTTTATGACAGATTCCTGATCCCAGAATTTTTTTGTATTTTGCCACCAATTTGTATGTTTGTTTGCGTGCGCAGCATGCAAGAAACATATTGAGGTTAGTAGAACATTGCAGAGGTGTGGCAGTGTGTGGCCAATGCAATGGACGCTTTCATGGGCACATCTGTCAGCCACCAATCAATGGAAAAGCTGCCAATGGTGGCAGTTTCAGAGAGAGCGCTGGACTTGAAAGAAGTCTGCCACTCCAGTCAGGGATAGTTTCATCATCCCTGACTGCAGCAACAGCTCCCCCTCCCTCCTAACCAGGAACACAGAGGCAGATGACAAGACTCTCCACCCATGCACATTACAGTGCACAGTAATGCACATGGGTGCAGTTTCTTTCTTGTCAGCTGCTGCCCTGTACCCCTGGTGAAACATTTCAGTACTGTATTTAAATTGGTGGCTCCTGCCACTGGCCACACTCTCCTGGGGAAAGCCGACATTAGGGTGCCCAATCCCGTGTCAGCATATCCCCATCTCATTAAGTGAAACACTGAAAGCCCACCCCAGTGTGCCGAAATATGGTGGCTCCTGCCTTCTACCACACAGATCCCCATAAGCCGACATGGGTGCCCAATCACTGAGATGGCATTCCCCCAGTGTGTATTTCCTGGTTAAACAATTTCCCTTTGTATTAAAACATCGGGATGCCCACTCCCACTGTTGGATGCTTGCCCCCCATCTGTGAACACCCCTTGCTGACATCATGGTGCCCAATCCCGAGCTGGCATCCCCTCCCTCACCACTGTTGCAGCACATGGAGCCCACCCCAGTGTGCCAAACTTTTATCCTGTAAATGAAAACCATCCCTTGCTGTTTTTTTAAAACGCAAAAAAAAAACAGTTTCTCTTAATCTTCTAGGCCCCCTCCACCATCCCTACCCTCCTCTCTGGCACTGCGATCATCTGTGGAACAGGAACACATCTGAACTCTTCAAAAGCCAACCAGGAACTAAACAAATGCAGGCAAGCTTTATAATAGCAGTCAATTGGGGGGAGGGTTCAATTTATTTGATGTCTCAGCCAATTTATGGAGTTTTGGCCCCAAATTTTCAACATGGGTTTCTTGGAACCCCACCTCATGATTGCTTGAATTGTCATTTCATTTCTCAGTCCGAAAAGGTGATTTTGCGGTAGCAGTGCGAAATCACCTTTTGAGACTGATAGATAAACGACAGTGCCACTGTTCTTGAGATGGGGTCCTAAAAAGCCATGTTGGAAATTGATGAAAAACTCAAAAATGACTCTGTTACAAGCGTGCATTGTGCAGTTTCTACGTATACTCATAACTTTGCCAATTTTCAATATTTTCACTCAAAATTTCCAACATTGCCATTTTTTCACACCTCCTTATGAACAATACAGCTGTCATTTTTTGCATCCTACCCAAAATGTGTTTTCACACCTGTGGTGCAGAATGTCGCATTCACTGTGCAAAATCAACTTTTGGGACATATTAACAAAATCACAGTGCCACTGTTCATGAGGGGATGTCCCAAAAAGGCCATGTTGAAAAATTGGTAAAAGAAAATACAAAAAATGACTGCGCTACAAGCGTGCATTACGTAGTTTCTAGGTATGCTTGTGACTTCACCAATTTTTTCATATTTTTACTCCATGTTTTCAACATTGCCATTTTGTCATGCCACCTCATGAACAGTACAGCTGTCTTTTTTCACATCCTGCCGAAATGAGCAGAGGAGGGCAGTGGACATGGCCTATCTGGACTTCATCAAGGCCTTTGACACTATGCCACATAGAAGGCTATTACACAGATGGGAATATGGGCATGGGCAGGACAGTAGTGTGGTGGGTAGGTAACTGGCTGGGTGGCAGGACACAGAGGGTGGTTGTAAATGGCTGTCACTTCACAGAGGGAAGAGTGACCAGTGGGGTACCACAGGGATCAGTGCTGGGACTGGTCCCATTCAACATTTTCATCAGTGACATTGCGCAGGACCTAGAAGGCAGAATTTCCCTGTCTGCTGATAACACAAAGCTCTGTAACAGAGTGGGCACACCAGAGGGTGTAGACAAAATGAGAAGGGACCTGTAGAAACTTGAAGAATGGTCAGAGGTTTGGCAGTTGAAATTCAACGCAAAGAAGTGCAAGATAATGCATGTGGGTACAAAACCCTGGCACAATATATCAGTTGGGGGGTGAGGATATAGCATGCACCAAGCAGGAAGGGAATCTTGGGGTTATCATCTCCAGTGACCTCAAGGAAGGGAAACAGTGTGACAAGGCCACAGGTAAAGCAAATAGGATGCTGGGATGTATAGGCAGGGGCATCACCAGCAGGAAAAGGAGGTCATAATTCCACTATTCAAGACACTAGTGAGGCTCACCTGGAGTACAATGTACAGTTCTGGAGGCCTTACCTATGTAAGGACATAGACAGGGAGAGAAGGTTCAGAGGAGGGCAACAAAGATGGTACATGGATTGCATCACAAGTCCTATGAGGACAGACTGAAGGACTTGAATATGTACTCCCTGGAGGAGAGGAGAGAGAATGGATATGATAGAGACATACAAGTATCTTACAGGGAGGAACAGGGGCAGGAATACACAATTTTTAAGTAGAAAAGATGTTCCAGGATTAGAGGGTATGGGATGAAGCTGGAGGGAGGACGATTCAGAGGAAATGTGAGGAAGAATTTCTTCAAAGAACAGGTGGTGGACAAGTGGAACACCCTGCCAGAGGAAGTGGTGGGGGCTGAAACAATCATGGGATTTAAGAATGCATGGGATAGAAAAAAGATCACGTGATGTGCTAGTGCCGAGAAGACGTTCGGAGCGCTACTCCCGGGCTGACTCAGCCTCTAAACCAGCTTAAAATCCCCGATTAACGCTAACGGGCTGACAATCTTCATTAGAACCGGCAGCTGTTTGTTGGACTTACTGAAAAGTCGCTCTGTACGCTATTCCGCTTTGGCTACGTGAGTGTACCCTCCTGTGCTGCAGTACCAAGGATGGATCCAGGAAGCTCCGAACTCGCCGACGCACGAGCGCCGCCCTCCAAACGCCCGAAACCCCTCTCACCAGTGCCAGAAGACCAGGAGGCATGTATGGGTGCAGAAGAGAAAGGCCAGATCCCTCAGGACGATTTAGGTGAAATCTAATCGCTTCACGAGGGCTGGTAGCCGATTTTGCTACCATTAAGCCTACTCTTAACATTCTGGCACAGAGAGTAGGGATCTGGAAAGCTAGAGCTGCCTGTAAGACAGAAAAAGCGTCTGCACCACGAGCAGGGTTGGTGGCCCTAAGGAGACAAGTGAAAAAATTGGAGGAGAGTAGATGATCAAGAATCTTGCAGCAGAAGGAATAATTTAATTCTGGCTGGTCTACCAGAGCGCTCTGAGGGTGCGGACTGTATCACCTTTATTCAGGGGCTGCTGTTAAAGATCCTGGGCCCTACTCCTATGGAGGCATATAATATTGAGATGGCACATTGGTCTCTGAGAGAGACCCCCAGGGCTCGACCCAGGGTTATCATAATCGCTTCCTGAATTTTAGGGAAAGACCCACGTTCTTATGAGGCGAGAGCATAAAACTTGCACTGGAATGGAGCTGCAATCTGGCTTTTCAGGATCAGACACCTGCCATACGTGAAAAACAGAAAGAATATATTGACATTAAAAAGCTCTATTTAGCAGGTGTGAAGTTTCGGATGCAACATCCTACTACTCTGGTGGTCAAGTTGCAGTCGGAGACCGGAGGTTTTGACAGCGAGGGATGCTGCGGAGGGCTGAAAGCTGAACTTCGGATCTGTTCAGGTGGCAACCTGAATTTATGGCTTAGGACAAGTCCATGGATGTGGCTAATTCTGTTTCTCCAGTTATGTTACTTTGGAATAAGGCTTTCTACTAGTGCTACAACACAATTTTCCCTGAGGATCATGGAGACTGACTTTTGATTTAAAAGCCTTAATGAGGTGGAGTTATAAGTTGGGACCACAGAAGAAGTATGGGAGGGGAAGGGGCTTTCAAATAAAAATATTGATTTTCGGGTAGGGAAAAGATGCTTGTTTTGGGTTATTTCGGGGTTGGAGGGACTGGGGAGTGCGCTCAGTGGCTGGCTCATCTCGTTTCGGCCGGTGGTTGGGAGGACGATCAGCAGATCGGGGTAGTGACAAAGGGGTGGGGCCTGGGGGAGGGAGAGAGAAGTCCAAATTGCAGATTTTGAATGTTTCTTCCTTTTTTCCTTAGCGGCAGCGGGCTGGGAGGTATGGGGTGTAATACATTAATATGTTCTGACGTTAACATTTTATCCTGGAATGTTAAAAGGCCTTAGAGGAGAAAAAGAGACTACTGATTCTAAAATTTATTTCACAGATAGGGGCTCATATAGCTTTGCTGCAGGAAACACACCTGTTAAAGGAAGAGTTATTGCTCTTGAGAAGGCTTTGGGTAGGTCAAGTTTTTGGAGAGGGGCACGCCAAAGCCTCAGGGGGCGTTGCTATCTTGATTGCAAAGAGCTGTCCGTTTACTCCCGTGCAATATAAAACTCGGGAGGATGCGGCGGGAGTTTTGTCATGGGTACTATTATGGGAGGCTAATAACAATCAGCTCCTTCGAGACAGCTCCCCTAACCCTGAATTTTTTCCTCCTGGAATTAGACCTCACCAGCTTCTCAGCTCACCCCCCAATTATGGCAGGGGATTGGAATCTCTGCTTTAGTAACTTGGTGGATAGGAACCCCCCTCTAAAAAACTGCCTACTAGAGCGCAGGTATCTTTGGCCAGATTTCTGGAGGTGGCAGCACTGACAGATCCCTTTTGGAAGTTTAAACAAGGAGATGGTATTATGACCTTCTATTCAGGGGTGCATAAAACTCAAACACATATCGATTTCTTCTTGGTTAATCAGGAGGCCCTACGAGGGGTTAAGAAGCTGTTTACTCATAGTAGAATTTTGTCTGACCATTCTCTATTACAGATGTGTTGGATATTGGAGTCTGTTCCGACAAAACCGCTCAGGTGGAGATTGGATGAATCTCTTTTTTTAGAAGACAATATGTTATCTCGTCTGGAGGAATCTCTTAGGGATATTATTTTGACCCAGATCCCTACCCTGGGCAATAAGAACTTAGCATGGCCTACTTGTAAAGTCCTATATTCCAGTATAGCTCAGACCCTCTCCATTAGGAGGAATAAGTTGAGGAAAGCAAGGGAGGAATTCATTGAGGGTGCTATTAACTCACTTACCCCCCTTGAGGGAACTGGTGAGGAGGTGGATAGGGAACTTCGTGAACTGAGGGACGAGCTGACGGATATTATGTACTTCAAATTGGAGGCTTGGACTGAAAGGCTTCAAGCTGAATATCTTTTGCATCGGGACTTGCCCAGTAGGCTTCTTGTAAGCAGGGTTAGAGAATGGGAGGCCGCTCGTACGATACCATACTTGGAATACCGGGGGGATTTGATCACAGGCCCTCAGGATATGGCAGATGCTTTTGCTGATTATTTTACAGATTTATATCAGGGGGCATCAGGCAGCACTGAGGAAAATGCGTGGGAGTTTCTGGAGTATTGCCTTACCAAGACTGGACCAAGAACAGGCCCAGGCCTGGTAATACCTATAACGGAGGCTGAAATATGTGATGCAATTAACACTATGCCTAGGGTAAGACTCCAGGTCCAGATGGTCTTTCAGCTGGGTTTTATAAAGCCACTTGAAGAGTCTCACACCTTTACTCCTTGAGCTTTTTTCTGGTATTTTGTCTGAGGGAATCCCCCATTTGCCGTTATATCAGGCTTATATTACACTTATTCCTAAACCAGATAAGCCCCAAGAAACACCAGGGAGTTATAGGCCTATTGCCCTCTTGAACCAGGACATCAAATTGTTAGCTAAAATATTGGCTAATAGAATTTTAAAGATAGCTCCTCGGATTATTAGCCAAGACCAGGTTGGTTTTATGCCGGGCAGGGGGGCTCATGATGCTTTACGTAAGCTTCACCATGTCCTTGTGGAGCCTCCACCTCTTGTTTGGATATGGTGCTTTTCTGTTGGATGCCGAGAAGGCCTTTGACCGGGTCTCCCATTCCTTTCTATTTGCCATCATGGAGAGGATGGGCTTCCCGGAGGGCCTTCTCAGGGGTATTAGGAATCTATATGCTATACCTATGGCCAGGGTCCTCTGTAATGGCTTTTTGTCAAAGGAATTCCATCTGGACAATGGGACCAGGCAGGGTTGCCCCCTCTCCCCAATTTTATTTAATATTTACCTGGAGCCTCTTTTGCGTCGATTCAATCAGACCCTGAAATACGGGGGATTGAGGTTAAGAGTAGGGAACAGAAGTTTTCGGTTTTTGCAGACGATATTCTTCTGCATCTTTGTGACCCGGTGAAGAGTTTTGATAGGGTTCTGGAGGTTATAAAGAGATTTTCGGTAGTTTCAAACTATAAGTTGAACTTAACCAAGACCCAGGTCCTCCCCCTTATGCCACATGTATTTAAGGCATATTTTGACCATCTCCACCTAAAGTGGGCTCCAGATTGTATTGACTATTTGGGGATTTGGGTTACTCCTAATTTCCAGCAAGGTGTAGAAGCAAACCTGGACAAAGTATTTGTAGCAGCTAGGGCTGACTTGGATAGGTGAAACAAGCTTCCCCTAAATTTGACAGCTAGAATAGGATTAATTAAAATGAATCTATTGCCTAGATTTTTATATCCTATATATTTGTCCCCCTATAATATTTCTAAGTCCTGGTTTATTAGAATACAAAAACTTTTTTCCAACTTTTTATGGAATTCCAAGCCTCCGAGGAGGAAACATGTGGTTTTGCGACTGCCTTCTACTTCAGGGGGACTTGGAATTCCAGATCTCTACTTATATTACGTTGCTGGGCAACTATCGATAATGACACGATGGAATAGCATTCAGGAGGGAGAGGGCTATACGCCAACTTGGCTACATATTGAACAGCAAATTTTAAGAGATAAGGGTATTTCTACTGAGTCATTGCTCTTTACTAATCTGGGATCTCTCCCTGATGTGGGTAAGGATTCCCCAATAGTTAAAACAGTCCTGGCTTGGTGGGCTCTTTTGTTCCCACTCCGTAAAACGCTCCAGAAGAGCTGTAGAGGTCAACCTATTTTAGGTAATCCTAACATGACTATTGGTGGCCGACTTATCAGGGACTCCTGGGCTCCACAGTTAGCTAATTTTGTTTGGTCAGACTTGATTCTAGATGATAAAGTCATGTTTCCGCCTCAATGTAGTGGTATTAATTTTTTCAAGAAGATTCAGATTACCAAAATTTTACAGAGAATGCAAAGGGATAATATTTGTCAAGAAGGGACTCCATTTACCTGGGATAATCTTAAGGGAATTAACTGTGCTCGAAAGCCTCTGTCAATAATGTATAAGGTGCTTCTCGACTTCCTCAGTAAGGAAGTCTCGGCAAAGGTGGCCTACTGGGAGAAGAAGGATACCCTACTGAGGCCGGACTGGGAGACAATATGGAAAAGTGTGGCTTACATATCTATACCCAAATTCAGAACTATGCAATTTTTCATTTTTTCTAATTTGTATTTCACCCCTGCCAAACTTTGTGCTAGGAAGCTTGGACCGACAGATCTATGTTTCAGGTGTGGTTTGAATTAGGAGATACATTACATATATTTTAGGACTGTCCTAGGATATACCCAATTTGGGTTTTAATTAAGCAGAATATGGAACCCCTTCTAAACTATGTAGACTACATCTCACGGAGGTCTGTATTTTTAGGGATATGACTCAAATCCGGGATCACAGATTAAGTATCATATTGCCCTGATGTCCGCCCTGGTTAAAGCTTATGTGTTGAGGCACTGGAAAAGTGAATGCATTTATTCATATGACCGCTGGCTAGCGAATATTATGAGGGTACTAGGGAGGATTAACCGCCACTTGTCTCGGAATGGGAAAAAGGGAACTTATGATAAGAGGTGGCGAATTTTAGAGGCTATCTACTCGACCTAGCTCTAGCCTCCTTGCCATCGGTCTGTCTGTGTAAGTGTAGCTTTTTGAAGCGGTGGGTATTCATATTTTCTATGACTGATTGTTTATACTGGGAGTATTCTTGTTTTCTTTATCTCTAGATTTAGAGATCTATAGGTTCTAGAACTAATTCTACTTCTCCCTTTTTTCTTTTCCTTTAGCATTGTACATTAATAAGATAGGACCTGGACTGCCAAGCAAGGGATTTTATTTTTTATTTTGGGGCTCTCTCTCTTTCTTGGGACACAGCTCGGGAACATCCTCCCCTGACTAGAGGGTTTTGGGAATTATAGGACTGGTGGACTAATCCTAGTTTTACACTTTGGGGTTCTCGTTTTCGTTAATATCCAGTCCCAATTTGCTACCTTTTGTTCTTTTCCCTCAATGTGAGGAGTGGTGTCCTGGTTTTTCATGTCTGGATAGGGGCTGGCGGTTCTCTGCAGCTGTGATTGTATATTGTTTTTGTACATAGTTTGCCTACTCAGTTATAGGGGTGGGCACCCGGGTTTCCGGGTTTGTTATGTATGTTTGTTTGTATGTTTATGCAAAATACAATAAAGATACTTTAAAAAAAAAAGAATGCATGGGATAGACATAAAGAAATTCTGGAGGTCAGGGGTGAGGGGCAACAGACTTCTAGGAAAACATGAAGTGAACTTACAAGCTCAAATATGCAGACTGGGTGGGCCGTAGGCCCTTGTCTGCCGACACTGACTATGTATAATGTGTTTTCACCCCTCTTATGCTGAATGATGCAGTCGCTGTGCTAAATCACCTTTGGGGATTGAGTAACTAAATGATAGTGCCAGTATTCATGAGGTGGGGTCCCAAAAAGCCCATGTTGAAAATTTATAGTGAAAATACCAACAAACGCCAGGAGCATTAGGGTTTTTAACTGTAATGCCTTACCCTGTAGAGACTGACAGGTGTGGTGGTGGTGGGGGGGGGGTGTCCTGGGGTTGTCAGTCATAATGCTCATGGCATTGCACCTCCACCCTGCAGCCAGTGACAGGCATCGAGGTGTACCTTGGGTGTTCGGTCCTAACATTACTCCATTCTCCTGTACTGCATCCATCTCAGCTTATTTCCTTATGGAATGGGGTGAGCATAAGGACCGAACACCCCAAGGCACAGCGAGACAGCTATCTGTGTCTGCATGGTGGGGAGGGGTGAGGTGGAATGGTGTGAGCTTTATGCCTGATGACTGAAAGCAATACACCCAAAGTCTGTTGGTCTCTGCAAGGTGGGGGTGGGGGTTGGCGTTAGTTCAATACTTCACTGTAATTCCTATTATGCAGCTCTCTAACTCTTGCAGTACCAATGCCAATACCAGCAAACAAACATTCGGCATTGACAAATGCTTGTTTGTTTGGACTTTCTCAAGTTCTGTCTTAAATTATGATAATTCCTTCTTCTTAATCTCTTATCTTCTCTAACTACCTTATTCTTCAGCCGATTAAATCTTGCCAAGTCATTCTGTTTTAAAGCTACTTGCCTCTGATGTATTAATTCTTTGTACTAATCTGTTGTGCATGGTTTTTCAATCCTAATTACTCTGATAATAGGTGCAATGGTCCATTACATCATTGATTTTCCCGTTACCTCATTCCATGTAAGATAAGTTTATTGTTCGGTCAAAGACCATTACATAAATAATTACATGTGTCATTGGGGTCACGTCCAGAAAACCAATCAGAATTCAGTTCATGAGCTAAACAGTTTAATACCCTATCCTTATTCTCCCCTCTCCACTTTTGCAGTGTGTACTCTAGCTGCCATTCATAATTCAGTCGGCGGGCATTTGTGCAGGTGTGTGGAGGGCTGTGCTGCTCGCCAATTGGCGGGAGATGCTGTGGTGGAGGAAACTGGGTGGGATATGATATTGGAATTGGTGGGGAGTTGAGGGGACCACTACACTATCAAAATGGGGTTTGCTTTTTCATTTTAATGGGATTAGGGACTAGCGGGGGGAGGGACCACTATACTTCAAAAACTGGAATTTTTTTTATTATTACAGGGATCAGGAATGGGGTAGGGAGGGACCACTACACTACGGAAATGGGATTTTATTATTACAGGGATCGAGGACCAGGGTGGGGAGGGTCCACTATACTACAGAAATGGGACTTTTTTTTATTATTACAGGAAACAGGGACCGGGGGTGCATCACTACACTGTGGGGACTGTGGCTGCGTGGGGTTTGGCTGGTGGGGGGCCTCACATCACACACTTCTGCCAGGTAAATGAGCCCATAGTGTGCATGCCAATGGCCTCTATCTCCTTGCATGCCCAATAGGCTCACTTGAATAGCTATCTTTGAGAACCGCCCTTTAGCGCCTGAGTGCTATCGGCTGTGAGGCCATTTACTGACTGGCTGGGGTGGTAATGCTGCTATATCTCCTGCTGTTTTTACTGAGATAGCGCTGCCCTCATTGGTCCCCTACTCACAGTCAGATAGCCCACTGGGCTATAAGATTGTGACTAGCACAGTTGCCCACCAGTGCAACCAGGGAGTGCAGCACAAACATTTGCGCTCACTTTGTGCTTCCTTTGTGAATCCAGCCCCAGATGTCCAAATCTGGTAACTCATGCACACCGGTGTCCAGACTTTAAACCCTTATGGTGGAGGCCCACCCAGAGGATCACCCAGGTTGAAGCCTCTCTACTCATCAGCACACACCTTCAGATCCTCAGCAGACTAAAATATGGAGGAGGCGGATTGTTCCCTGAATACTGATTAAGCTTTACAACAAATCCCAAAGTCAGTGAATAAATGGAATCCTGCATGGTGGACTTGCACATGGATCTGCATAGCATCAATAAGAAGGTAATGGCCACAGAAACCCACATTACCGAGAACACACTGAAGCAAGACTCCCAGGACAGGATACTCCTCTACCTTCTTAAGTGGGATAGAGCTTTGCACACTAGAATGGAGGACACTGAAAGCCAAGCCAGGAGGAATAATTTTCAGATTCACAGAGTCCCAGAGGGTGCGGAGAAAGGCTTTACTACAGCTGCAGATTTTATTCAGCACCTTTTTTGCTCTATCCTCATTATTCTAGCTGACACCAAACTAGACATAGAGCGAGTCCACCTATTATTAGGCTCCCATCCTACAGACCCTATGGCAAGACCCAGGTCCTGGATTGACCGTATGCTTCAGTTTCAATTCAAGGAATATATTTTAACTGAAGCCTGGCACCAGAGGAACTTACTTTTTAATAATAAAACCTTTTTTTCAGTCAAGACATTTGCATGGATGTTCAAAAATGGAGTCAGGTGGTTTGAGCAGTCATAAAGGAAATTAAAGAAAAAGTGTGGATTAAAGTGCAGCTCAATTATCCGACCCAGATGAAATTACATTTAGAGTCCGGCATCAAAATCTGTGACTTCCTTTGGAAGCCCAACCGCTACTCAAAAAATTGAATATCTCCTGTCCTGACCTTCAAATGGAGGAACTGGAAAAGTGATTAATCAAAACCACATGGAGTCTTCAGGCAACAATAGAGCGCTCTAGATTTGAAGCCTCCTCCCACATCATTTGGCTTCCTTCCTTCAGGAGTTTTATACAACTGCAATGGACGCGCATTAGCAGCAATGCTGAGCTTACAGCCCAGAGTTCAAATCTGACCAGCAAGCCTCAGGATCTGTTAAAGAGCACCTTTGTGCTCTGCTATACAATAGCCCCCAATTGCCACAAATGAGGCTTACCTGGCTCCAATTCTGATGCTATATAAAATCATTTTATATGCTGCCATTTCAGGATGGAAGGATTGTATTTTTGCTCCAAGGAGCTGAGCAGCCAATCCTTCCAGTTCCTGGTTTAGAGACACCCCAATATTGTTCCATATTCTGACATCACAATCAATCAGCTTTATTTTTAAAAAGTGCAATTGCAGAATCTGTTCAAAGCGCTTGTACAATAATGATAAAACACAGAATAAAATTATATTAATTTAAAATCAGCAGACATCATATCTAAAATATATGGCTATTTAAAACTCTTACTTCCAAATTTATAGCTAGTACCATTTTTAGACATTCTCAGAATTCTAAGATCAAGCAGGAAAAGCCAGACTGAATAGACATATTTTTAGAGCTTTAAAGCTCTGGATGGTCAGGCACTCCTTCTTCCAACTAGGTAGAGAGTTCCACAGGGTAGGGGCTGCATAAGCAAAGGAAGGAGCCCCCAAAGTTATAAATTGAACCCTGGAACCTCTAACAATCCCTTGTTGGAAGAGTGGAGCAGGTGGAGGGGGTGATAGGGACAAAAGAGATCTTGCAAGTACCGAGGTCCCTGTCCATATAGGGCTCTGTAGGTCAGTAATCTAACCTTGAAGGTGAACCACCACTGTACCGGCAGCCAGTGCAGTCTGCGGAGCACAGGTGTGATATGGCATGATCTTGCAGTGCCAGTGAACAACCTGGCCACTGCAGTCTGCACTAGCTGCAAGCAGTGGATATCAAGCCCCGATAGCCCTAGGTAGAGGGCATTACAGTAGTCAAGGTGGGAGGTCACGAAGGCATAGACCAACGTTGGAAGATCATCAGGTGGTACCAGATACTTCATCTGGATGATATTCCTCAGATGGAAAAAAAAGAACTTGACAATGGCCGACACCTGAGATTAAGCATCAGGCCATCATTGAAAATAATGTTCAGGTTCTGCACCCAGTCACAGGTCATCAGCAGGATGCCCCCGAATCAAAGCCCAGAATGCTGTTCAGCTGACAAACCCATACCCTGATGACCTAGGTCCACCACCAACATCTCAGTTTTAGCCAGGTTCAGAAGAAGCCAGCTGGTGCTCATCTAATCCTGGATCTCTTAGAGGCAGTTGTTAAAGACTGAGAGGACTCCATCCTGCTCAGGAAAAAAGACATGTATAACGGGTATCATCATGTCTAGCAGTGGAAACTCAGACCATGACACCTAATAATGTCTCCTAACAGCACCATATATACTGAGAACAACATGGGTGACAAGATGGAGCCCTACGGTATCCCACAGGATAGGGAGGGGCTGAGGAATAAATCCCGCAAACCACTCTCTGAGTCCTACCCTCGAGGAATGATTGAAACCAGCTGAGGACTGTACCAAACAATCCACAGATAAACTGCAGGTACTCCAACAGCACACCATGGTCCACAGTGTCAAATGCTGCAGAGAGATCAAGGAGGACCAAGATCAAACAGGTCTTCCCTTTCCTCACTATTAGGAGATAATTTAGTACCTGAGTAAGTGCCATCTCAGTACTATGCTTCTTCTAAATCCAGACTGGAGAGAATCATAGACATCATGAGTGGTCAAATGATCGTCCAGCTGCAACACAACCACTTTCTCAATAACCTTATCCACAAAGGGCTGGTTAGAGACAGGTCTGTAGTTAGCCAGACAGTCCAAGTCAAGCGAGGTTTTTAAGGGGCGGTCACACGACTGCCTCCTTTGAGGGGTCAGAAAATACCCCCATCTCCAGTGCCCTCAGACTATCTCAGCTAGGACTGGACCAATCTCACAATGCACCCCACAAGGAGGTGTATTGGGCCTGGGTCCAAACTACAGCAGGTTGGACACAAAATCTGGATGATCCTCACATTGTCAGTGATTACCAGCGGTCAAAGTCAAGCCAGGTAAACTGGGTGCTTGCAACCTCCTGCAGTCCTCCGCAACACCCAATAGAGGGGGCTAGACAGATCTCAGATTTGATGGTGGCAACCTTGTCTATGAAAAAACAATCTAACTCATCACACTTATCTTGGGAAAAAACTCTTCCAGACTGGCTTGCATAACCTGTCAAAAGACCGAAAGAGCTGAGCTTGTCGTTTTGCGCAGCAGCAATCTCCCTGGACAGGAACTCTGCCTTCTTACGGGTGACTGCAGATTGACAGATTTTATAATGACCCATCAATCTCAGTCTGTCACCATCCACACCTGATTTCCACCAGCATCTCTCCAACTTTTGCCCCACTCTCCTTAACTCCTTTAAGGTCTCATCAAACCTGGGAATCTTGGGTGAAGAATGAGGGGACAAATGCAGACAGGAGCTATGGAATCCAGGGCTGCTGTCACTGCCTTATTATAGGCGTGTACCAGATCCCCTGGATGCAAACATTCACTCGGCATGCCTGATAGGTCAAGTACCACCATTAGACCATCTGGGGTTGCACCCCTTAAAGAGTGGCACCAGTCGATCTCCATAGGGGCAGGTCCATTGAAGGGAGCTGTGAAACTAAACTCTATGGTGTGATGGTCTGACCATCCGACTGATTCCACCACCAAATCAGAGATCCCCATCCCAGAAGGAACACCAGGTCAGTGGTGACCATGGTTTTGGGTTGCGGAGTAATTATCCTTGTGAGGCCCACTGATGTCATCAACTGGAGAAGTCTTTCCCAAATTCCGAGTTCATAGTTGACCTAACCATTGAAATTCCCAGAATTAACCATCCGAGGGATTCCAATACCTAGCGACAATGAAGTCCATGACTTCCTACAGAACTCTTTCCTGCAGTAAGTCGCGGACTTCATCGTTTGGAGCGGTCCCCCATGCAATGTGCTTGTGTGGGGGACATGCTCCAAACATGCCTATGGAGCATAACCCCAATGCAAGCACATTGTGATGTCAGAATATGGAACAGCAAGGGGGCATGTCTCTAAACTAGCAAGTGAAAGGGATCAGCTGCTCAGCTCCTCAGAGCAAAAACATCCTGAAAATCAGAGCATATAAAAATATTGTTTTTATAGCGTCAGACTTGGAGTCAGGTAAGGCTCGTTTGTGGCTCTGATCATTCACACCATGAAAGGTGCTTTTTAAAGCCACTTGACCTTTTGCAGGGACTTGGAACAGTCTTTTTCATTGCATTACAACTTGAGAATGAGGCTTTTCTTCACCATATCCTATCGTGATGGAATTCTAAATTTGTACTGTTCACAACTTGAAATACTGGCGGATTGCCAAAATATCTCCTGGGAACTGCAACTCAAGGAAGCTACAGCAGGCCTGCATTACCACATAATGTGACTTCCCACAGGTGAGGCGGTGTTTTTGGGGGGTGGGAGCCAGCTATCAGGCATCAGTAGAGATAGCTGGTTTGAGGCTTGGGTATGGGCAGGAAGTGGGGAGTACAAGTGGTGATAGGCCATTGTGAGGGGGAGGTGAGGTGCTCAGACATGTAGGCAATGTTCTCGTCTTTTCTATGGTTTAGAAAGTAGGGCAATGCTCACTAAAAGAGTTTACATTGGATGACGAGGCATGATGGGGAGGGCGGGTCTCCCCAACCACATCAAAGGAATAATGTACTGCAGATGTTTCCAGGCAGTTGTCCCTTGGCACAAGTGCTCCAGCTGGATATGGCTTGGGGTGGCACGCTGCATGGGAGATTTGTATATCACGTTGACTTAGGTGGACCACTCCACCCACTCCTGGAGCTAATATGTTTAAAACATGAGTACAGCAATGCAAATGGTGGTGATCACTGTCTTGGACCAAGTGTATTTAACATGGTAATGCAGGGCTGAGGCTCCAGTTTGGTGGTGCCCCCCCTCCCCCGTGGGTCAGCTACAGGCCCCTGTTCTCAGGGGACTAGACTTGTCCCAATGTGTATATGGCACCACTTGCCTTTGTGGTCCAGTGATAGCGGTGGCGATGTGGTTACACTGATTACTGTCTGCCTGTTTACTGAAGAGCTGCCCCTTGCACCTGCTCTCAGGACTGTTTAGTTGGATCTCCCAGTTGCTCCTCCTGGCCTTGGTTATGTTTTTTATTGGTTGGGTCTTTGGGTTCCCCCCCCATAGTAACTTATTTGAAGTGGGGTTTGTACTCACCCCATTCTTATTCCTCTTCTCTTGGATGGTGAGTGCCCTTTTGCCCTTTTTTACCCCCACCTGCACTTGAAATGGAACAAACACCTGAATAGGTTCATGTACAACAACTAAGATGGCCTCCTGAGCACATTTTTACAAGGCTAATATGATCCTTGAAGAATTTCAGGAATATCAGCTCACCATAGGCCACAACTATCGACCCTTAAGAAGACAATTTCAATGAAGCATCCCATTGCATGTGCTTCCACTCATCTGAGAGGGTCTGCCATAGAGATGTGGATATGATCCTTCCTCCTCCTTAGATGCAGCGAGTGTCGATTCTAAGAGCAGGCTCCTTTGTGGTGGCAAGACATGTACCAAGTAGCCACTCAATTCATGAGTGACACAGGTCTGACTCAGTGCACCACTCTGGGCAGGAGCATCACTCCACAACAGGAATACAGTCTTCCTAGTCTTTCTGTTGTTCTCTACAGGTTCCCTTGGAAGCACCTAAAACGTAAAACATAATTACTTATGAAACTTTTCTTTTTTTCGGTATTAAATTTATTGTAATTATGCTGTTCCCTGATCTCATTAGAAAGAGCAGGGCTGGTTCAATTTTTGTTTGAAATGTTGTTTTTACCTAATTGTTGTTTATTGCATCACATTACTAGTTGGAGGGTACAAGACACTGATCGACATAATATCAGTCAAGTGGATATAAGGCTTCTGCATGTCTTTTTCTTTACAACCAATGTGAGTTCCTTAAAGGTATCTACTTATAATGTCAAAGGGCTTAACTCACCTGTGTAAAGGACTAGAATAGTGGCAGAATTTAGTAGAGCTGTGATATAGTTGATATACAAGAAACCCACCTGTCAGATCTTGAACACACTAAACTATGATGCTCCTGTGTGGGGCAAGCTATAGGGGTTTCAGCTGGCAGGGTTAAAGGGATGGAATATGCATGTCCTTTAATTTTTTTTTTTTTATCATTACCCACTAAGAAACATGTCTAGATGGGTGACTGGTTATTTTATCAGGCTTCATACAGGGGGCCTATTCTCACTCTATCAACTTTTATGCCCCAAATACAGGGACAGAGAGTTTTTTTAATAAAAGTACTTGATAAAATTGTTCTACTTCCAAGAGGACAGTTGATTGTTGATGGTGACTTCAGTTGTGCTTTGCAATCCATGGTTGATAGATCAAGCAATAATTTTACTATGAACGCAGAAACTGCCAAGACAGTTAAAATTATTTAGTTGCATTAGGGTTAGAAGATACATGGTGGGTATGCATGGTCATGGAAGGGATTATACTTGTTATTCAAACACACTTCAAGCCTGCACCTGTATAGATTTAATGCTTACCACAAAAACTGACTTATATAGTGGAGCAGTGTGACATCCTTTCCATAACACAATCGATATTGGGTCCATGCAACCCACACTTTGCCTGGGGTCCTCACCTAAACAGTCTTTGTGGTGGATGAACACCTCACTTTTGAATGATGCTGAGTTCAAGAAGGTAATTACCATCCATATTCAACAAACAATCTAAATGCATCCAGTCAATTACCTGAACACCTAATCTGGGATACATTGAAAATCGTAAGTTGTGGTATTGCTTCAGCAAAACACGAAATGTCCTTAATGACTATTAACAAATTGAAAGCCAAAATAGAGGAGTTAGAACTGATTCAAAAGGCAGGGCAAGCCAGCCAAGCCATATTACAGGAGCTAAATCAGATCAGAAAAATGAAACACACTATTAGATAAAAAAAGCAGAAGGATATCTGCGATAGTCTAACCATAAATACTGTGAGGCAGGAGGAGCGCCTCAACTGTTAGCATACAACTTAAGAAAAATGGAAGCACACAACTATCACTAAGAGCCAGGATCCCCAAGACACCAACATGGCATGGGTCACCCCAGATGGTACTGCTAATAGTTTTTAAGAAATTTTACTCCACCCTATACATAAAAACCCTGGACCCAATTCAGGTACAGGCCCAGTCAGCAAGCTTGTTAGCCTCCTTGAACTTAGCAGTACTACTGGAAGTGCTAGATCAGTGCATAATAGACCAATGGAACAGGCAGAGACAGAATCCACAGTCAACAGCCTTCCTACAAACAAGGCACTGGGGCCAGATGACTTCAATGTGGATTTCAACAAAGCCTTAAAAAAATCCTTATTACCCATTCCCTAGTGAGTCTTACAGACATGCATGGAGGAAGGCACTATCCCTGACACATGGAATGAAACACTTATTTCTGTGTTACCAAAACCTGGCAAGGGCAGCCACTTATGTGCTGCATATTGCTCCTTCTCCCTTTTCAACCAGGACATGAAGTTGTTTACTAAGGTGCATGTGAATAGACTACAGAAAGTAATAGGGACCATCATTAGGTGTCAGCGTGGCTCAGTTGGTAGCACATCCACCTCTGAACCAGAAGGTCATGGGTTCTCATCCCGCACTGGGATTGGACTTGCACCTAAAAATCGCAGGCATCTGAGTGCAGCATTGGGGAGTGCTGTACTGCTGGGGTGTGCCATCCTTTGGATGAGATGTTAAACCGAGATCCCTTCTGCCCATCCTGGTATTATCCTGGTGGGTGCCCAGGTGGAAGTAAAAGAACCCAGGACACTCTTCACAAAGAGTAGGGAACATTCACGGTGTCCTGGCCAACATTCCCCTTCCCATAAACTGGTTCATGCAATTATCCATGCTGTGAGTGGGTGATGATATGCGATATGGCTGCCACCACACATTCAGTCACTTCACTACCAGTCTAGCATTGCTTGTAAAGCACTTTGGATGTATGAAAAATGCTATATAAATGCTGATTCTTCTTCTTCTTCATCATCCACTCCGATCAACCTGGCTACTCTTTAGTATTATGTCTTATCCCAACCCTGCCATGATAACATCACCCAGATGGCACATTCTGTAGATGCTGAAAAGGCCTTTGATCACCTAAATTGGACAAACGTAGATTAAACCATGAAGGTGATGGGCTTCAGGGACCAGTTTTTGTCTTGGGTCCAAATGTTTTATGGACACCCTCATGCTCGGGTTACAGTTAATGGAACATTTTTGGACTCTTCTACTATTCAGAGAGGTACAGTACATGACAGGGTTGCCCTTTATTGCTTCTGTTTATCACAGTTAATATAGTACTCCTGATGGCAGCAATTTGACAAGCCCCAAATGTGCAAGGCATTGTTATTGCCTGTTTAGATTACTGCATTTTGTTATATGCAGATTATACTTTATTACATCTTTAAGCTCTCCAAATTGTATTACACCCTTGATAGCACTGCTCACAAAATGTGGTAACAAATCCAGCTTTAAAATGAACCCAGATAAGATAGAGGAGATGATTATTCATGGTTCACTATCCCAAGCCTTTTGGAACACCATCCCTTTTAAATGTCTAAATTATAAAATTAGGTATTTAGGAATGCAAATCCACTGAAGAAAATATCTATGTGATTTGAATAGGTGGCCAGACCTGCCTTTAACCTTCAGTGCTATGCTAGAAGTTATAAAAATGAACATTTTGTCATGTTTTCTTTTTCTGTGCACAGTTCTACCTATCCCTATCCCTGTCAGAGATTGGAAAGAAATGCACAAATGTCTAGCAAAATTTATCTGGGAGGAGAAGGCCTTGGATCCAATGAGTAGTCCATACACAACCCAAGGAGGAGGAGGCTAGGTCTCCATACTTTAAAGCATATTATAAACAGCCCAGCTGCAGAGCTTGCTGGAGATAATCAGGAACTCTCTGCATTGTGGATGGACACCCTTGGAATCTGGAGCCCATATCTAGATTCCATTAAGATATTTACCCTGGATGGGGGTTCAGCATCTATCTGGCTTTAAAAAAGATATTACAAACCAGTGGACCAGACACACCTTGAATATCAGGCACTGGGTGAGAACTAAATGTGACCAAAATGACCCAGTACAGAACAGGCTTCCGATTCAATGGACAACTTGTTTTTGCCAGCAAGATTTGACTGAGCATATATTAGATGGGACAGGCTTGGGTTTCAATTCTTTTCTCAATTTCTGGAAGGCAAAATGATATCAAAACTTTTGTACAAATACAATTAGAGTTTGGTCTGCCTGCCACTGTTTTTTTCATATACCTGCAATGTCGAGATTTCATTCTTAAGGGCCCAGGTACTGGTGGGCTGACCACATCTTATACCCTTGGACTAATGTTTACAGATAGTGCATGTTAGTTTTTTACGTTCCATATGCAACAGACCCTTAGAGACAAAACCAGGGGACAATGTGTTATTGGGAGTCAGGAGACATGGATTAGTGAAACAAACTTAAATATTACCCCGAAACAATAGGCAAGCACTTGGGGGAATATTCACCAGACCGTGGCAACTGGCACTTGGAGAGAATTGAGATAGAAAGTCTCAGCTGACTACTTTTTTCACCCCAGACATTTTCTGCCATTATGGTACTACTTCTACAATTCTCTGCTGGGGGAAATGTGGGGGAAAATGGCACCCATACACACATCTTTTGGGGATGTCCTGTTCTCCGCCCATTCTGGAGTGAGGTTTCATGACAAATAATTCTCATTTTGGGCTTAAACCAAAACACTAAACATAATCCATTTAGTCTTGTGCCTTCCCGGGGGGGGGAGACACACAGAGCAGATAAAAAAAGTATCACTCTTGCAGCAAACACAAGCCCCCTCCTCCCCTGGAGAAGGAGAGCTGTCCTTGGGATGCTCGGTCCTTCTCCCCCCGGCCGGCGCGCTCAATAGGCATAATCTTTGGATAACTGATGCATCAATTTTCTGGGTAGTTTTGTTAGACATTGGTTTTTACTTCTGTTAGTAATTCTAAGTGGAAAAGAGTACACACCCACACCATTTTTCTTACTCATTCATTGCCTATAGGAATATTTAAAAATATATGATCATTACAGCCCCACACAGTGACATTTTAGCATAGAAACATAGAATTTGGACAGATAAGGACCCTTGGCCCTTAACTATCTTGCAATACTAATAAAACTAACCAGACAAAAACTGAGCATAGATTCCTACCCTCCATGGGTTCCTCTTCAGTGGACTTCCACAGCTGACTCATGCCACAGATGTTTTTTGAAGTGGACAGATGCCTGCCCCCAAAACTGATAAATCAAGTTCCATAACTGCACCCCTAAGATCAGCCCCCTGTCTTGTAGTTACAATATCACCTCCCATAGCACCAGAAACAGAATTCTTTCTTGCAAAGAATTAATAAAGTCTGATTTTTTTCTAAAGAACTTATGTACAGTAGGTCAGTCTGTATGGCAAACCTGTCCGGGGCAGTTTGTGGTATGAAATTATACTCCTTAGAAAGGAGCAAAACCTGTGCTGGAGTAAGGTTTGCCTCTGATAAGTTATTTATTTCTTTGGTTCCTGGTTACACTCTTACTTCAGATGAGTTAATTACTTCTTTGATTTCCTGGTCACACTCCTGAGATTTTACTTCCTTCTGCCCCTTCTGCCTCTGCATGTTTCCTCCCTTTTGCTGTTAGATTTTGTTTTCTCTCTTCTTGGTGTTTTTGATTGATTCTTAAAAAAATATAAGGTTTATTAGAACTGCCTTCTCCTGCATCTGAGGTGTTTGTTTCTGTGCCACTGTTGGTGATTTCTTGAAATGTAATTTTCTTGGGTCTATTCCTGGAATGAGAGTGCCCTCTACTGGATGACCTGTGTCATTCCTGCAGGAGAGAATATTACCTGAGTTAAAGTCCAAGTTATCTCTTTCCTAGTTGGATTGTTTTCTGATTATGAATTCTGCATCATGTTTTTCAAGTTTGGATTTAAGATTTTTTGTCTAATTCAGAAAATGGATAGTTATGCTGGAATTGTGCAAGTTCTTTATTCACTTCATTGCTGACTTCAAGGTGTTAATTTAAATCTCAGTAATGATATGGTCAATTAAGCACTATATCATGACAGGTGTGGGTAAATGGTGGGATTTACACACCTGGTGTGGATTGGTCATGAGGTGCAGCTAAGTGACCAAATCCACACAAGTGGTAAATCCACCATATACCCACCCTGGAGTGGTATATTGCTATTATGAATGTTTGCCTTTTTGTTTTTTTTGTTTTTAAATGAGATAAAACTGTTTTTTTATTTGTAGTCCTTTTTCTTGAATTTGTTACTGCCTGACAAAAATAGTAGAGAGTTGCTAGGATTAGTATCCTGGGTTGCAAGGGGTTTTATTTTGTGCACTTGCCCTGGACTGTTTTGGTGTTTTGAGATGAGTGCTTTTTTAGGGGCTCAGGATATGTAAAACTGTGCTCCATGCCACCAGTTGACTTTGTTCCCGACTCTATTTGTATTATAGGAGTCGGGACAGCCTTGTTAGTTTGCTCCATAGCCAATTTAATTAAGGAGTACTGGCTCTGTTTGTGGTGCACTCAAGGCAGTGCATATTTGTGCCACCGTGTATGATGGCAGTTCCCCAGTCATCTCATGGTTCTGGGCCATGGAAAAAAGAATTTTTTTTATTTTGGGTGTATGCCCTGTTGGTCATGGGAGAGACAGCGATGTGAAACCAGTCACAGATTTCAACTGTGGACCCACGGCATTGAGTGCATCACGTAAAGTTGGTGAGTGAAGTACAGGAGGCTGTGAGAGGGAGATAGGCTACCGTCTTTGCCACTCCATGGTCGGAGTGATTTCAGTGAGGGTTCTTGCTGTGGCTGACTGGCAGCTGGCACCTTTCCAGTTGGTACACTGGAGGATTTACCATGCTGAAAAGGTGCAAGCCAACCAATCAGAATGCAGGATTTGGGGCTTTTAATTTACTCCATTGCATAGTAAAAATTTTTGTACAGAGGGCAGCTGCCTTTTCCCACTCCTCTCTCCTGAAAAAGCTGTCCATGACACAGGAAGGAATTTTGGTCACCCTCAGCCCTCTTGGATAATGTAGTCTTTCCAGGTATGTCTACACAGTAATAATGTTATATGTCAGGATTAATTCTTGAAAACAGAGTTTTCTAACATGGATAACAGTTGCTTTAGGCTGTTTGCTTCCGTGCTTGCATTTGTGAAAGAAACATAACCAGGAAGTTTGCATCTTTCTTTTGCTTTGCATTCAGAGAGTGCCCCAGCAGCTGCAAAACACACTGAAGTCATGGCTACTGCAGACACCGAACCTTCAGGTGTTTGGCTCACTGAGCTCATGCTTGTAGGTCACAATGGTGGTACTCTTAGCAGTTATACAGAATAGAGCTTCCAAGCTGAACTCAGTTGTAGAAATCCTCTCCTGAAGCTCTTATACCTCAGTGCATGTACCGACTCCCACAGCCACAGAGTAAAGCTTGAACAGACTGAAACAGGAACAGTGTGCATTGCAGAAATACTGTAAGAGCTTGATTCCAGGCAGGAGCAGCCAACTCCCCACATAACAGACAGTAGGATAGGAGAGCTGGCTCTCAATGAGAGGTCATTGTGTGCATTGTCTATAAATCCACATGAAGACAAATGTGCTGCTTGAAACATTTATTGCAGAAAGTAGCACACACCGGTTAAATGTCAGCAGCTGGGAGGGTCCTATAAACTAGGTGCAGTCACAGGCAGTTTTCAGTCTTAGGTGTGCTACCTTGAGATGTAATTGCAAAATCTAAACAAGCATGGCGAGTGCAGGAAACAATGCTTGCCAAGTGTATTCTTAATCAAATGATTCTTTGTTTTACTTAAGTGGAGTGGGGCCAACCCAAGTCCTGTCACGACATATGTATTGTAGGTATCTGTTAAGGTAAATGAATACTTTACAATAATTTCACAAGCATGTTTGGATCAAAATATGTTTTGTAACTTCATTGTATAAAATGCTGTCTATCATGTTAGAATCCCCCCAGAGCCACTGACCACTGGTAGAGGTGGGCAAAGTGCCTAAAATTCGCTACGCATAGTATTTCACATAGAACCTGAATGTTGTATAATGTTTTGAAAGTGAAGCAAATAACTTTGCATCTCAATGTACTATGAAGTTCCCATTGTTCTCTATGGGCTTTGCATTGCTTTGCCTTTTTTTTGCTCTTAAAAGCAAATTTAGAAGTGATTCATGGGATGTAAGGTCACATGGGCTCTATATTGTCTTGCACAGCCTCAGTTCGGCATAGTGTGTGTAGTGGAAAGCTGGAGGCAGTTTGCTCACAGAGCTCTGAGAATCAAATCATCAAAAAACCTTTAAAAATGCATTTTTGCCAGAAAATGTATTAAAATTTAGTACAGTGATTGTAGTAAACCCTCATGTTATTATATCATTGTGCATTTATTGATTTTGTGTGACTATTGAATGTTAATTTAGTACATTCAGTCTCTGTACTGACAGACACTGTGGATGTGTGCCTCGGGGAAGGGCGGATCTGTGGAGTAGAAGTGAGATTCCCGGTCCAACTGTTGTTGCCTAGTGTTTTAGTATTTTTGTGTTCAGGTAAACACAGTAATACTTCTAGTAAGTTTGTATTAGTTTTTGTTGTTTTCTGTGCTGCTGTGTATATTTTGGTAGCCTGTGACAATGATGACCGTGATTGGATACTTTCAAAAAGGGTGACTCAATCATGGCACCTGTCAACAGGGCTACCAAGCAGGGAAAGTGACCGGATTGGGGATGTCGCTATAGGTACATACGTGTGTGGGGGTGGGGAGAGCATGCCATGCGATGGGGGAATGGAAGGAGGTTTATGAGTCATAGTGTGGTGGTGGGCTGTTGTTCCACTGTAGGACGTCTGAAGACTGGTCCAGATCTTGTTATGCCTGTGCAATGACATCTGTTTAATGCTCAGTTTCCATCTGAAGTCACTGTTGTGGTTGGCCTCCATCCACTAAAAACTGAATAAATATAATGTTGCTGTTAATTGTCTGTGTTCAGTCTGTTGAAATTGTTGTCACTGTACCACCAAGAAGAATGAGCTGCTGTTACAACTATACTTCTCTACTGGGACTATATTGCCCTCCTTCCTTCCCCTTCGCACCCCCCTGCCCTAAGCCAGTTCTACTTTTATAGGCATAGGATTTGACTGACAATAGGGACTTCCTGTTTGGAATCAGGAAGTGAGTGATCACAGATCCACAAAGGATTCACCATCCTAGAATGAAAAGAGTAGCCTCCCCCCACCCCAGATGCTGGAGGTCTTACTCTGAGCAAGTAAGGAGACTACTGAGAAATATAGGAACTTCTTGTCTCAGAACAGGAAGATCAGGAGCTTAAATAGTACAGAGGCAGTAAGTAAGTAGGGAGAAAAAAAGTAAAAAAATAAATAAACAGAGGAAAGAGTAAGTATTTCAAACAACAGTTAAGGATCCAGAAATAAGACATGCTGGAAGTGGTGCACTGCAGTAGCTGTGAAGAAGCAGTCTTCTGGAAGACATCTGGAGGATGCGGTGTTGTCTCATCCGCAGGCACCTCTCTGAGCTGAGGGAGGAGGTTGCTTATCTCCAGGCTGAGTTGGCCAGGATTTGGGGGACCTCCTCTCCCTCCCAGGGACCACCAGGGCCACTGCCATTGCCTCAGAGGTTGCCAAGAAAGAGGAGTGGTTGGACCACAGTGGGCTCAAGGAGGGTGAGGGTAGTGGAACAAATGTACATCCCTCCAGTTGTAATGCTCCACAATTCATATGCCGTTCTGGCAAAGAGTGATTCCTCTGTGGAGGCACCCGCAGTGGAGACCAAGAAGGATGCTAGGAACCTCCGCAAAGGAGACCCACAGGAGGGTGGCATGGGACCCAACAGGGGAAGGAAAAAACTCATGGTGGGGGACTCCATTGTTAGAGGGGTAGAACTGGAGGAGGCAGGGAGAGGGAGGTAAGGTGCCTGTCTGGCACCACAGCTTGGAGGGACAAGGAGCGAATCCTCAGGATCACTGGAGCAGCTGCACGGGGGAGGGAACTGGTTGTCATTGTCCACTTAGGGACAAATGACCTGGCTGACAAAGGGATCAGAGCAGTGCAGGAAGAGTTTGTGGAGTTGGGGAGGGGCCTTAGACAAGTAGCACGCACGGTAACCATCTCGGAGGTGCTGCCTGTCTATGGCATTGATGAGGCTAGGGTGCTCCACACCATGGGATTCAATCAGTGGTTGAAAAACTGGTGCAGAGCTCAGGGATTTGGCTTCACTGGGGACTGAGGGTCTACTTGGAGTGATGCAGGCCTATACTGGCGTGATGGCCTGCATCTGTCCAGGAGGGGAACTAGGATCCTAGGTAATAGGTTTAAATGCTTCATTGGCAAACATTTAAACTAGCTGGGGAAGGAGGCAAAGGAAAGGAGAAGGGAAATCCTATCCCCCCAAAAAATCTGGGTAGTAAGTGAGGTAAACACCAAGATACAGATGTCGATAGGGAGAAGGGCAGGGGTAAATGAAGAAAATGACAAAGTCATTAAGGACAGAGATGGGGCAAAAAGGGGTAAGGCCATCAAGAAATAGAGGGTAATGAGTACCAATGCCTGTAGTCTGGGTAACAAGCTCCCTGAACGTGTGACCTTGATGGAAGAGGGATGCCTGGATATTGTAGCAGTCACAGAAACATGGTACACAGAGAACCATGACTGGGATGTTAGCATACCAGGGTACACAACCTACAGGAGAGACAGGGAGGGTAGAAGAGGAGGAGGAGTAGCTCTCTATGTAAGGAAATGGATAAAAGCAATGGAACAAAAGAATAAACAGGGAGGAGAGGAGGCACTGTGGGTAACCTTAGAGACTGGAAATGGCACCACATCTGCACAGGGGTTGTATACAGACCCCTATGTCAGAGAGAGGGAAAGGATATGATAGAAGGCATCCTTAGGATGGCAGAGAAAGGGGAGATATTGTTGATGGGGGATCTGAATATGCCAGATGTTAACTGGAGCACCTTTGCTGCAGCCACATCCAAGAGCAGGGCCATTCTTGATGCCCTACAGGTGGCATGCCTCAAACAGCTAGTTTTGGAACCCACTCATGAGGGAGCAGTCTTAGACCTCGTACTCTCAAATGGGGATAGTGAGAGGATCTCAGATCTAGAAGTGGGTAGCCATCAGGGAACAAGTGACCACCAAACACTGTGGTTCATGATAAACTCATCTACAGAGTCAAGACATACAAAAGTGAGGGTACTGGACTTCAGGAGGGCTGACTTTGGCAAGATGGAGAGTGCCTTAGAAAAGCACAACAAACAGGCTAGAAGGAGGGTGGAGCAACAATGGGAAACCAAAACTGCCATCACAGAGGCAACAAACCTTTGTGTGAAGCAAATAAACAAGTCAAAATGAAGGAAAAGCCACTATGGTTCTCAAAAGAGGTATCGGGGAAGGTTAGGGAGAAAAAGATAGCATTTAGCAAGTCTAAAGAAACAGAAGGAGCAGGACAGAGAACTGTACCAGCTAAGGCAGAAGGAAGCAGGGAGGAAAATCAGAATAGCAAAGGTCCAAACTGAGGAAAAGATAGCCAATTCAGTTAAGAAGGGGGATAAAACCTTTTATAGGTACATCAGGGAGCGTAGAAAGACAAAGGGAGGGATAGTGAGGCTGAATAGAAAGGACTGTGGGTGGGCAGAGAAAGACAGTGAAAAAGCAGGGATCCTGAACGTATACTTCTGCTCACTATTCACAAAAGAGGAGGAGGGGAAGGTGCCTAATCCAATTAACAAAAGCACTCCGGATAGGGGGGTCAATCCCAGTCCTTTCATAGAAGAAAAGATTCTGAAAGAACTCCTAAAACTGAAGGTAGACAAAGTAATGGGGCCTGACAGAATTCACCCCAGAATTCTAAAAGAATTAAGGAGAGAACTAGTGATACCACTAACTACCCTTTTTAACAAATCATGGGAGGATGATGTGGTACCTGAGGACTGGAGGAAGGCAGATGTGATTCCCCTTCACAAAAGTGGGAGCAAGACAGAGGCAGGAAACTACAGACCTGTCAGTTTGACCTCTGTGGTAGGGAAAGTGATGGAATCACTTCTAAAGGAAAGAATTGTTGAGAATCTAGAGGCCAGTGGGGCACAGGACCCAAAGCAGCATGGGTTCACAGCGGGAAGGTCATGTCAGATGAATCTAATTGATTTCTTTGACTGGGTGACCAAAGTAGTAGACCAGGGAGGGAATGTGGACATGGCCTTCCTAGACTTTAGCAAGGTATTTGACACAGCCCCACACAAAGAGTAATAATCAAATTAACCAGCCTGGGGTGTGCCCCAGGGTGGTAGTCTGATAAAACATTGGTTGGACAACAGGACACAGGAGGTAATTGTAAATGGAGTTCACAGAAAAGAAATAGGGGTTACTAGTGGGGTACCGCAGGGTTCAGTACTGGGTCCAGTCCTTTTTAATATCTTTATAAGTGACATTGCAGAGGGACTGGAAGGAAAAGTATGCCTCTTTGCAGATGATACAAAGATCTGCAACAAGGTTGATACACAAGAAGGCATGGAAAGGATGAGAAGGGACTTGGCAAGGTTGGAGGAATGGTCAGAAGTATGGCAGCTTGAATTCAATGCAAAGATGTGCAAAATAATGCACATGGGAAACAAAAACCCAGGGGAAGATTACACAATTTGTGGGAGGTAGTAACAACAACAAAAATGGAAAGGGGCCTTGGGGTAATCATATCAGATGACCTTAAGGTTAGCAAGTGTGGTGCTCTGAAGGTGCTCTGTTAGGATGAGAGTGCGCTGCACTCGAAAGGTGGTGAAAAGAGATGAGCGAGGCACCAAGGTCCGAATTATGTGGTTAGGATAACTGCTATCCAGACAAAGACAGGCAGGAGTCAACTTAGTATTTCGATGCCTGCAGGGTGTTTATTTGATACCAAGGGTAGACAGACACAGTCACAAGAAGGAGGAGGAGGGGTTGCCCGAGAACAACAGGGCAATGGAACAGAGAAATACTTTTTATTTACCACTTTTACGGTTATTACTACAAGAATAAACTCTAGGCTTACTGCCACTCTTATTCTGATACTAGTCTATACTGTACTTCTATACTCTAAATGAGAATCAGGTTACATAGGCTACTCAGCACTGCATTAGGGTGATCAGCATCACACATTTCCATAAGAGTCCAGATATTACAAGAGTCCAGAGATCCGGCATCTTCGTGTACACCGTCATTCTTCTTTGGTAGCTAAAAGGGAAATAAAACAGAACTGTAGAACCCTAATTTCAATTTCCAGCAAGGACCTAGATAAGGCCACTGGGGTGGTGAGAGGCTTGGTAAACAGATCATATATCTTCGGCAAAAGCCCACTCTCTCCAAGGCTGCCGGAATGTAGAACCAAAGCAATTGGTTCCTGAAATAACACACTGAAACAAGAGGTTCCTCGGCCAAAACCCACTTCCAGGATTGCCAAGGATGAAGAAAGACCAAGATCTGCGTGGCGGTGAATACAATGGAGGACTACCACGACCTGACTGATGCTGCGGCACTCCAAGGGCCAGCTGGACTCGGAAGGAACTCTGACAGGACCAGGAACCATAAGAATCTGAAGAGATGATGGTTGACTCTGCAATCCTAGGATCAGGAACTAACACAAAAGAAAGAAACAGCGGACGCGTCCCGGACTGGGCTTTGACGGACTCGACTTTCGGTGAACGACCAGGTGGGGGCACAGAACAGGTTCTCCAGGATGAGCTCTCTCTTCTATAGAGGGTGACCAACTTCAGGACACCTAAACAGGAACCATACAGAAAGACACTGGCATGGCTGTCGTGATGTGCTTCGGCGGACGTACTTTCAAGCTTTGAAAACAAGAAAACGGTGGGTACAACTTATGCGACTGACGACGAACTTGACCCGACAGGCGACACAAGCAGACGGGATGAGGTGATGGATGATCTCCAGGAGTGAAGAATGCTGGAAGGACATCTTCTTCTGAGTGAGACTAATTCTGAGCATGTGGTGTTACAGACCACACTAGGAGACTGCAGTGTGGTAGAAGATTGAGACTGTCTTCAGTACAGTAGTAAACATATAACTGAAGAATGCCCAAAGAACTGTGGAATGATACAATAATTTGCGGAGGAGGGCAAATTATAACTTCAGGAGCTAATTATTACTGATAAGGGCCAATGTCCAGGTGCTTAGAGCAATAGTTCAGGTACTTGGACCAATAGTTCAGGTACTTAGGACAATACTTCATGTACTTAGGACAATAGTTCAGCTACTTTGGACAATAGTTCAGATACTTCGGACAATAGTTCAGGTACTTAGGGCAGTAGTTCAGGTACTTAGGGCAATAGTTCAGCATAAGCAGTACAGTAATTACAGTAGTTTCACAGTATAGGCAAATCAAGCACTCTGAAATGAACCCTGTTTCTATAGGTAGGGTATTCTGGAATAGGATCCCTTTCTGTACGTTGTGGCTAGGGAATCCTTTAGTACCACTAGACTGGCTTGCCCTATTCCGCTAGGCTGGGGCCTCCCTTTAGTACCACTAGGCTGGCTTGCCCTATTCCGCTAGGCCAGGGCCTCCCTTTAGTACCACTAGGCTGGCTTGCCCTATTCCACAAGGCCGGGCCCTACCTTTAGGCCGGAGTTCACATCGCCAGACTGTGCTCTCTTTACTGGGCCTGAAGCCCTACATTAGCTTGGGCTAGTGCCCCACTTTAGATTGGGCCGGTTCACTTCACAATGGGCCTGGTGCCCTGCGTTGCAGTGGGCCTGGTGCCCTACTTTGTACTACTGGCCTGGTGCCCCATGTTAGATGGGCCTGGTGCCCCAATTTATAATGGGCCTGATACCCCTCTAAACTTTGGGCCTGGTGCCCCACTTTATACTAGGCCTAATGCCTCTCACTTTTATCTGGGCCTGAATGCCCTTTTAAATCTATTGCCCTTTAAATCTTTCAGGCTCCCTGAGGCTGCCGTCGTATATAGCGAAATTCGCCTCTGATTCCGCCCCTTGTAAATATTCATAGGCGCTTGAACTGGTCTGCTTATCAGTCCCTCCCCATGGGCGTCGCTAGCCCGCCTCCTAATACATATTAAGTCAAGGGTCCTAATGACCCGATGTCCTCGCCTGCGGCCGCACTTTTGGTAAGCGCCCACTGCTCTTTTCACAGTAACGCAGCCCCCCAACAAACTGGCGGTCCAGCACAGCGTGTGCTGTCGTGACTCACGCTCCTGCGGTCTCAAGAATTGCTGCAGACACAGGAGGCGGAGGTGAGCTGGCAGTGGGAGGGAAATTTAAAGGCAGCTAGAGGGACGACTCGGGGGCCTCCGACGGCTGACAATGATGCGGCGCTTCTCTGCCGCCGATGTGGGACCGGAGAAAACTTTTGGAACACCTCAAGGGCTAAAATAAATAATCGGAGGGCTTTTAAGCCCTAAAACGTGGGTAACGGCCATTTTCATCTTTGTGATGCTTCGATGGCACCACCGACCATGGACTGAAGCAGCAGAGGGTAGTCTTCGGGCAGGGGAGGCAGCACAGGACCACAGCAAGTCCAGAGGGACGGCTTCAACACAAGGTAAGCCCTAAACTGTCCCTCTGACGTCTGGGTCCTGTCTCTCAACCCCGCCCAGGATCAATGACTAACTCTGGAATTGTTTTGAATTTGAACTTCCCCGGATTCTAGAATGGTTGATTGGAATGCTGTGCATGAGCCACTCAGCACAACATTCCATCCAGACCATTATGACATATAATGCTTTACAATCTGTCTTTTGACCAGCTGTAAGTGCACAGGGGCACTTTTCTATTATTTATAGTATTTTTCTGGGTATCAGGAGGTTGATTCTTTATTTCTAGGGGCCCCTTAGCACAGTACCCTGCTGCCTACCCCTGCAGCAGGTACCCTGAGCAGCTGTGTTCTCTATGTTTATTTATTTATTTTATTTTTTTCTGGAATGACCAACTTTGGGGCATTACAGATTCGAGCCCTCCTAAAAATGCATGTCCCCATGTATTCCTATAACATTTTATAAAATTTATCATCTTAACAACCTCTAAAATCTTACTTAATACTCTATGAAGTCTTACGTTAATAAAACACTCTTAAAATCTCTAAAATATTCTTACTAAGCCACTCCAACTTTGGAGTCCTCGGATAAATTATCTCTATCCTGCCGACTACACCAGAAATTTAGAGGTATGTGGTGCTCTGAAGGTGCTCTGTTAGGGTGAGAGTGCGCTCTACTCTAAAGGTGGTGAAAAGAGATGAGCGAGTCACCAAGGTCCGAATTATGTGGATAGAATAACTGCTATCCAGACAAGGAGAGGCAGGAGTCAACTTAGTATTTCGATGCCCGCAGGGCGTTTATTTGATACCAAGGGTAGACAGACACAGTCACAAGAAGGAGGAGGGCTTCGAGAACAATGGGCAGTGGAACAGGGAAATACTTTTTATCTACCACTTTTACGGTTATTACTACAAGAATAAACCTAGGCCTACAATACTTATTCTGATACTAGTCTATACTGTACTTCTATACTCTAAATGAGAAGTCAGGTTACATAGGCTACTCAGCACTGAATTAGGTGATCAGCATCACATATTTCCATAGAGTCCAGATATTACAAGAGTCCAGAGATCCGGCCTTCTTGTACACCGGCTGTTCTTCTTTAGTAGCTACAAGGGAAATAAACAGAACTGTAGAACCCTCATTTCAATTCCCAGCAAGGACCTAGATAAGGCCACTGGGGTTGTGAGAGGTTTGTAAACAGATCATATATCTTTGCAAAGCCCACTCTCCAAGGCTGCGGAATGTAGAAACAAAGCAACTGGTTCCTGAAATAACACACTGAAACAAGAGGTTCAGCCAAAACCCACTTCCAGGATTGCCAAGGATGAAGAAAGACCAAGATCTGCGTGGCGGTGAATCCAATGGAGGACTACCACCACTGACTGATGCACGGCACTCAAGGGCCAGCTGGACTCAGAAGGAACTCTGCCCAGGACCAAGAACCATAAGAATCTGAAGAGATGATGGCTGACTCTGCAAATCCTAGGATCAGGAACCAACACAAAAACAAAGAAACAGCGGACGCTGTCCCCGACTTGGCTTCGACGACTCGACTTCTCGGTGAATAACCAGGTGGGGGGCGCAGAACAGGTTCTCCAGGATGAGCTCTCTCTTCTGTAGAGGCGCACCAACTCGGGACATCTGGAACAGGAACCACATAGTACGACATTAGCACGGCTAGTCGTGATGCGTTTCGGTGGACGTATTTTCAAGCTGTGAAAACAAGAAAACAGGGCGGCACGACTTTGTATGACGCAGCGTACTCGACTATCAAGGACGACACAAATGGATGGGATGAGCTGATGGATGATCTCCAGGAGTGAAGAATGCTGGAAGGACGTCTTCTTCTGAGTAGAGACTGATTCTGGCGACGTGGTGTTACAGACCGAACTAGGAGACTGCAGTATGGTAGAAGATTGAAACTGTCTTCGTACAGTAGTAAACATATAATTGAAGAATGCCCAAAGAACTGTGGAATGATACAATAATTTGCCGGAGGAGGGCAAATTATAACTTCAGGGGTAATTGTTACTGATAAGGGCCAATGTCCAGGTGCTTAGAGCAATAGTTCAGGTACTTGGACCAAATAGTTCAGGTACTTAGGACAATAGTTCAGGTACTTAGGACAATAGTTCGGGTACTTCGGACAATATTTCAGATACTTCGGACAATAGTTCAGGTACTTGGGGCAATAGTTCAGCATAAGCAGTACAGTAATTACAGTAGTTTCACAGTATAGGCAAATCAAGCACTCTCAAATGAACCCCTGTTTCTATAGGTAGGGTATTCTGGAATAGGATCCCTTTCTGTCACGTTAGGCTAGGGAATCCTTTAGTACCACTAGGCTGGCTTGCCCTATTCCGCTAGGCCGGAGCCTCCCTTTAGTACCACTAGGCTGGCTTGCCCTATTCCGCTAGGCCAGGGCCTCCCTTTAGTACCACTGGCTGGCTTGCCCCATTCCACTAGGCCGGGGCCTCCCTTTAGTACCACTAGGCTGGCTTGCCCTATTCCGCTAGGCCAGGGCCTCCCTATAGTACCACTAGGCTGGCTTGCCCTATTCCGCTAGGCCAGGGCCTCCATAGTACCACTAGGCTGGCTTGCCCTATTCCGCTAGGCCGGGGCCTCCCTTTAGTACCACTAGGCTGGCTTGCCCTATTCCACAAGGCCGGGGCCTCCCTTTAGACCAGGCTTTACCTCGGGCCTGATGCCCTATGTTAGCTAGGGCCTAGTGCCCTACTTTAGATTGGGCCTGGTGCTCCACTTCACAATGGGCCTGGTGCCCCTCGTTGCATTGGGCCTTGTGCCCTATTTTGTACTGGGCCAGGTTCCCCATGTTAGATTGGGCCTGGTGCCCCAATTTATAATGGGCCTAGTGTCCTTCTAAACTTTGGGCCTGGTGCCCCACTTTATACTGGGCCTAATGCCCTACTTTATATCTGGGCCTGAACTGCCCTATTAAATCCGTTGCCTTTTTAATTCTTTCAGGCTCCTTGAGCCTGCTGTCATTATGTAGTGAAACCCTGCCTCTAATTCCACCCCCTTTTAAATATTCATAGGCCTTTGAACAGGCCTTACTTATTAGTCCTTCCCCGTGGGCATCGCTAGTCCCCCCTCCCTAATACATAGTTAAATCAAGGGTCCTAATGACCCGATGCCCCTGCGTCGCACGGCCACCTTTTGTAAGCACCTACTGCGCTTTTTCACACAATGCAGTCCCCCCCTGAACAAACTGCTGCTGACTCACCGCTCTGCGGTCTCTGGGAGTTGCTGCAGACACAGGGAGGTGGGAGGTGAGCTGGCAGTGGGAGGGAAATTTAAAGGCAGCTAGAGGGACGACTCGGGGGCCTCCGACGGCCGACAACGATGCGGCGCTTCTCTGCCGCCGACGTGGGACCGGAGAAAACTTTTGGAACAACTCGGGGGCTAAAATAAATAATCGAAGGGCTTTTAAGCCCTAAAACACGGGCAACGGCTGTTTTCATCTTCGTGGTGCCCCAATGGCTCCACCAACCATGGACTGAAGCAGCAGAGTCTTCGGGCAGGGGAGGCAGCACAGGACCACAGCAAGTCCAGAGGGATGGCTTCAACACAAGGTAAGCCCTAAACTGTCCCTCTGACTTCTGGGTCCTGTCTCCTCAACCTCTGCCCTGGATCAACTGACTAACTCTGGAATTGTTTTTGAAACTTGAACTTCCCTGGGTTCTAGAATGACTGGATTGGAATGCTGTGTATGAGCCACTCAGCACAACATTCCATCCAGACCATTATGAATATAATGCTTTACAATCTGTCTTTTGACCAGCTGTAAGTGCACAGGGGCACTTTTCTATTATTTATAGTATTTTCTGTGTATCAGGAGGTTGACTCTTTATTTCTAGGGGCCCCTTAGCACAGTACCCTGCTGCCTACCCCTGCAGCAGGTACCCTGAGCACCTGTGTACTCTGTGTTTATTTATTTTATTTTTTTCTGGAATGACCAACTTTGGGGCATTACACAAGCAATGTGAGAAGACAGTAGGGAGGGCTGGGGGGATACTGGGATGCATAGGGAGAGGCATCACCAGCAAAAAACAGGAAGTTGTTATCCCTCTGTACAGAGAGTTGGCGAGACCCCAGGTGGCGTACTGCATCCAGTTCTGGAGACCCCATCTCCCAAGGACATAGACAGCATGGAGGCAGTCCAGAGGCAGCAGACAACTAAAATGGTGCAGGGTCTGCAAGAGAAGCCATAAAGGAGAGACTAAAGGAGCTTAATATGTATACCCTTGAGGAAAGAAGGCAGAGGGGGGACATGATAGAAACTTTTAAGTACCTCAGTGGAATCAACAAAGTCCAAGAGGGTAGCATCTTTCAGAAAAACAGATGTGCAAGAACAAGGGGACGCAATTTGCAGATAGAGGGGGGACGGCTCTGGGGCAATGTGAGGAAGTATGTTTTCACACAGAGGGTGGTGGACGCATGGAACAGCCTTCCTGAGGAGGTTGTGGGGTCTAAAACTGTGGGAGAATTCAAAATGTATGGGACAGACATAAGGCAATTCTTGTGGGGGGTAGGAAGAAGTAGGCTGTTGGTTAACTAGGATCTGCAGCTTATCCTGTAGGTAGGGAAATTGGTAGACTAGGTGGGCCAAGCAGTCCTTATCTGCTGTCAAAGTCTATGTTTCTATCATGTGTTTCCCCATAGTACCATAATTGAATATTGTCTCTCACTGCATATTACAGCATTTAACGGAAATAAATAGACATAATAAAGAAACATACCTATTACAGTATTTTTGACATTGTACTGTTTTTGGGGTTCTCTTTAATTTGTTAGCAACCAACAAAATTAGAAAAATCACTTTTGCAATAAATGTGTTCCTTTTCTTGGTGACTCTGTATAATCTAAAAAAAGCTAGCAAAGACACAGCCAGGCAAAGGTGTTTCTGACTGTAGCGTATAAGCCATATAAGTCTGTGGGGTACAAGCTTTGGCTCTGTGGGCAGGGCATTCTGTCACATCACCTGGAATAAATAAAAAAAGAAATCCTTGAAGGGAAAAAGTACCGTGTCAGAGAGGGTTAGGTAAGGCAAAGTCCCTGAATTTGTGTGGGTAGTAGCTGTGTTTGCAGCATCATCCTTAGCATAGGTGGTGTGTGAAATAAATTCTGAGTGTGTGTCTAAAAAAAGATCTGCCAGCCAGTTGTAAGGTAACAGCAGGTAGTCATGTAGGTAAAAGTTGTGAATTAACACCAGAGGATTACTACAGGCATGAGGAGGATGACTTTAAATGTTCCAGTAGTGGTCAGAGTACCAGGGATGGTACTCTGAGAAGTGCTGCCAGTGCCAAGTTCATGACTCATGTCACACTCACGTCATGGCGAATCACATTCCTCATGGTCATCATGATCACGAATCACACCACTTCTTTATTTGATCCAACCCTGATTTTTCTTTTTTTAAATCTTCACTTTCATCTTGAATGAGGAGGACACCCAGTAATCATGTCAAGTCACTCAAGATCCTTGGTCCAGTGCAATATTTCTGTTAGCATTCACATTCTGTAGGATGCCCTACTCGAATCTTTGTCCTCACAAGAAGCCAGCTCTATTTAATCCAGTAGATATTATCTCAGCACGAACATTGTACAGCACAGGGAAGTTCATGACTCATGTCATGTCGCGATCATGATCCACAAGATGATTACTTTCTTCATCTTCACGATCACGAATTACACCACTTTTTTTGGTGCAACATACCAAGTAGGACAATCACATCTATGTTTGTACACAGTCACAATGATAGTGGTGCCGAATGATGCGGGTGAAGCAGACCATCCTGGTGGCAGTGTCAAATGGTGCACCATTGAGGTTGCTGATGCACTCACAGAAAAAGAATTTCCAAGTGGATACAACTACATTGAGGATTGCAAAGGCTGCTTTCTTTTTGTTTTGTTTTCCACAGGTATAAAGTATTTAACAACCGTGACATACAGGCCAGATAATGGATATAACAAAGACAGAAACAACTCCACTGGGCCCTGATACTGAACGGGTCACTGTAATGAACTCAGAATAATTTCTTCTTCATCTGTTTGCAGGTAGCAGCGAGGTACTGTGGATGGGTGGTATGTTCCAATCTGAAGATGGACAACAGTTTGAATACACTGAAGATCTGGAAAGAAGACAAAAATATTAATTAAAATTGTTTTCCAAATGATGCATGCACCCCCCCTCCAAAAAAATACTTACCTTTCATAGGTTGACATTGTTTGTACAGCTGAAGTGAAACGAAAACTTAACATAGTCAACAGTAACAACAAAAGTAGTATAGCATGACAATTACAGCAGCAGTGCAATAATCAGATGACAATCTTTACCTGTACTGTTGTATTCTATGTTTGACTGGTACTTATCTACTACAAACATATGAACATATGAAATTTGCCAGCAGATAAAGGCCTAGAGGTCTATGAAGTCTACTCGAGTGTGCAGCTAGCATCCCTTATTCTGCAGCTGCCCCTCCCTTCCGCCCTTCCCCTACATTGACTCCCCCTTGTCCTATCCTATCTCCTTTTGAAGCAGTCCACTGTTCTACTGGGTACCACTTCTGCAGGTAAAGCATTCCACCCTGCTACTACCCTCTCTGTAAAAAAGTGTCTCCTCATCTCCCTCCTGAACCCCTTCCTCCCTCCAGTCTCATATCATGGCCCCTGGTGTCCCTCCCCTCCATTACTTTGAACAGCCCCTCTGAACCCGTCTTGTTTTTTCCTTTCATGTACTTAAAGGTTTCAATCATGTCCCCCCATCCTTCCTCTCCTCCAGTGAGTACATGTTCAATTCCCTCAGCCTCCTCTCATATGATAAGTCCCCCAGCCCCTTGATCATCTTTGTCGCCCTATGATGCACCCCCTCCAGTAACTTAATGTCCCTCTTCAGATACGGGTGCCAGTACTGCACACAGTACTCCAGATGCGGACTAACCAATGACCTATACAGTGGCAGAATCACCTCCTCCCTCCTCGAATATATACCTCTTGCAATGCAACCCAGCATTTTGTTGGCCTTTGCAGTTGCCTTCCTACATTTTGCCAAGTTGTTCATTGACCCTGTAATGAGCATCCCCAGATCCTTCTCCTCCTCCTCCTCTGTCTGGGCTAGCTGCAGTCCCCCCCAGCTGGTAACTCCTCCTTGGGTTCTTCACCCTAAAATGCAGCACCTTGCACTTTATGGCATTAAACCAAAGTTGCTAGGTGTCTGACCAGGTTTCAAGCTTTGCCAGATCATCCTGCAGCCACTGCCATCCCCCTAAGTCGTGCACCACCGCTCCTACCTTGGTATCATCAGCTAACAGACTGATCTTGCTCTTGATGTCCAATGATATTTCTGCAATGAATATCTTAAACAACACTGGTCCCAACACCGAGCCCTGTGAAACACCGCTTGTCACTAACCTTGGGTGTCAGCGCTCCCCTGACTTGACCTCTGAAGAACCTCCTCACAGCACACTCTTGCCTGGACACACAGAACTCCACAATGGGAAGTGGACTCAGAGAAAGGCCTGTAAAGGCAATTTCGGTCTGTTCCTGCACACACTCAGAATGGATTACCCCATCAATGCTTCATAAAAGCTACTGGTATGCAAGCTGACCTACAGGAATACAGAAGATCAAGAAACGACTTTACACGTGCCATCCACTCTGCTAAAAACAACCACTTTGGAGAGGTGTTAAAAAACTCCTGGGTCCACAGTAAGAACATTTGGAACAATATAAAGGATGCCACAGGGAAAGTCCTTAAGGAGGTTCCAAGTATGCTTAACATAAATGGTGTTCCAACATTAGACCCCACTGATTATTGCTGAAACGTTTAACAAAGCATTTATAGATTTGAGTAGTGTCCTTCCGCACAACTTCTTTGAAGAATCCACTTCCTTCAGGGACCAAGGTTCACAACATAAACAGTCGTCCCTCCAACCATTCTATTTCAAAACTGCCTCTCTACACCAGGCTAGAAGGTATCTTCGCAAGGTACTTGGGAAATCAAGGAAAAGCGGGGACACCCTTGACCTCTAGCTTGACACCCTCACACTCGAAGAGATTTTGGTTCCTCTTACTAAAGTACTGAACCTATCCTTATGATTGGCTCAATTTCCCAAAGTTTGGAAGTCAGCTCTGGTAACACCTGTGCATAAGAGTGGTGACAGGGCACTGCATTCCAGCTATAGGCCAATTTCTATCCTTCCCCCACTGTCCAAAGCACTGGAGCGGATCGTTGCGGATCAGTTAGTGGAATATCTTGAACAATACACAATCCAATGCCCAGAACAGCACAGATTTCAAAAAGGACACAGCACCACCACCGCTCTGCTGGAATTCACCAGTATCTTTCAGAACTCGCTTGAAAAGGGGAGCCTCGTTGGTGCAGCGTTTATTGATTTAACTATGGCTTTTGACACTGTCAGTCACTCACTTATGCTTCAGCAGCATCCATTGGCCTTTCTAATGACTCTACTAACTGGTTCAAATGTTACTTGTTGGACCACTCTCAGCAGGTAAGAATTGCTAACACCATGTCTAAACGTCTGCTTGTTTGCTGCTGGATACCACAGGGATCAATACTAGGACCCCCTTCTCTTTTTCATTTTTCTAAATGATCTGCCTCGCTCCAGCAATCAATGGATCCTTCTTTATGCAGATGATGCTGTCATCTTCACGACCCATCATGAACCCCCCCCCCACCTCGAAAATCAACTGCAACTTGCTTTTCAGCAAGTCAAGGACTGGTTTGGAACTCACAAACTGGTAATTAACTACAAAAAAACAAAGGTAATGCACTTTAGCGATGCCAGAAGTAAACACAAATCCTACCCTGTTATTACCAGGATATCAGGAACTGTTCAGGTGCCCCTCTTGAACAAGTAAATCATTTCAAATACATGGGGATAACTGTGGACTGCTCCCTTTCCTAATCCAAGCACACTGAGAATGTGGCCAGAATAGTTAACATCAGAATAGGGCTCCTTCACAGACAAAAGTGATGCTTGACACCTGATGCCCTGTGAATTGCTATCAATAGCACAATCATTTCCCTCATTGACTACAGCCTGGTCATCTACAGCTCAGCACCCCCTCCCTCCCTCCCTCCACAGGTTGCCCTCAACAAAGCCTGCAGGCTGTTCACCAGTTCCCCATGCCTCACGCACACCTGCAACCTTTATGAACAATCTGGATGGCTTCAACAATAGAATTAACCTGCCTGTTAGCCAAAAAAACACTTCTTGGACTCATACCTTCTGGAGCTGCAAAACTTCTACACTTATTCTTGGGCTCTCAGTGCACCAGAAACTCCACCCATCAACTTTTCACTGTTCCAAGATGCAGAACTACTCTTACCAGGCTCACCTCTGGTTCAATTACCTTGGTGCAGAACTCACTACTGTACCAACACTGGGCCCTTTCAAAATTCCACTACGACAACATCTGCTAGAGAATAATAGCTGTGACTGCACCTGAGAAAGGCTATCTGTTTCCCTGTTCTGACCTGCACCCCTCCAAATATATCCCTCTGCCCCTCACCTCCAACCTCTCTCTACTGTCCTTATTCCCTCTTATTTGTTTTCTCAATCCCCTACTTAGACACCTGTCCCCATTCACTCCCCTCCTTTTTACCTGGCCCAACACTGCCCTCCCCCTTTATCACCCCTCACTGTTCTTCCTCTGTTTTTTACTTACTGTGCAAGTATCCTTTCCTTTGAAATGACAAAGCCACCAATGGTTGCTCTTGTCCTCACTTCTAACCAGGCACTCACCAGGACTGTAGTTAAACATGTTGTATATTACTCCCCTACCTTACATCCTGTTACTGTATAATCTGTTTGGCTAGTGACTATTGTACTGCTCCCATTGTATGTTTGCCCACCCTTTTTGACATGGAACCTTTGTAAATGAGTGGTTTCCTGCTCAAAGGTATTGTAATCCAAGATTGAAATAAATAAATAAAAAATATCCTTCTTTCCACAATTTACGGCTGCTGTACTCCTTTTTTCACGTCGGAAATAAGCAGAGTGCTTCTTACAGTATAACCTGGCTTACAGACGGTTTTCATCAGTATTCCCACCTGTTTTTTGTACATTTATTGTTTAAAATAATTTCTCTTGTTACTAAAATGAACTAACATGCAATCCAGAAGGCAGTGGTCCATCACCATGACCTTATGGAGCAGTAGGTGCTCGAAAACAGCTGGGTATACTGATGAAAACCAGCTCTGAACAATATTAAAAGGAGCACTGCTTTTATTATTTCATATCTAAAAATAGGGAGTAAGAATGCTATAACCCATGACAGACCGTGTGTGGATCAAGGCATTAATATATACCCTGGGTGTGTTGTAACTGAGGCACTTGGGATTGCCCAAGTGATTTCAACCAGCCAAGAAGTGCATTAATGCCCTGATACACCCATGTGCAGTAGTGGGTTATCGCACTTATAAATTGGGCACACTAACAATAAAAAGCAAAAAAGCAAAAGCTTTTCACAATCAGCATGCCAGGTATTGGTCTACCGGGGCATTAATGAATGGTCGGGTGGCACTTTCTGCCCAATGGCAAGTCATCATTTGACTTTTCATTAATGCTCGTTTTATAATGCTGAATCAAATTAATTGTGGAAGTAAGGGTATTATAAAAGTCAGCAGATAAGGCACAACTGAAAATTGAATAAAACCGTATAGGTCAAAATTGTTACCATATTATATCACTGCTGCTTTAACACAATACAACAGGAAGAAAATGTTAATGTGAAAAAAAATGACAAGACTTTTTCTGTATGTAAAAAGATTATTAAGTAGGAAAAGAAGGAAAGTGCAGGACAGGATTTCTTCTTGTTTTTCCTTTTATACTTTTATTGGGTCTGTTTTTAATATTTTTTTTGGGGGGGGAGAAAGTGAGGGAAAATAAAGACAGAACACACAATACATATTAAGAAAGAAAACAAAAAGACTACGGGCCTGGTTCTAAATCTGACCAATCAGAATTTGGAAAATAGCAATGATTTGCAATTGCTGACCCTCCATTTGGTCCAACTGCTGGCACATTGTGTTGACAATGTTACCTACATGGCTAACCTCACTCCACAGAACAGCAAGATTACCCTGTGTGGTTGGAATTTCAGAAGGGTCACACTCATGTGCAGCTGCCGGAGCCATCACTTGTTCAACACTCTCCCTTCTGTGCCTTGGATGCTGTGTAGGCTGATGCTGTGCTGTCACCTCCTGCACTGCACCCTCCACTGCAGAAGCGGTTGCTGCTAGTTCAGCCACCTTGGCCTCTCACTCTGCATGCTGGTGCACAGTCAGATGTGTTCTCTGGCCACCTGTTCACAAATGGGTGTCCTTGCAACCAAGATGCACCATCATGCTGCAGATCTTGCATCTCACTTCAGTTGGGTCACCTGGCATTGTGGTGGAAAAAATACCACACTGCTGAGCTACGTGGAGGAGCAGGCACAGGCTGTGGGGGGAGGGTCCAGACGTACTAGGCTACTCTACAGTTGTGGGGGGGCAAGATGTTGCTGCTGCTGTTGTTGTTTCTGCTACTGTTGTTGTTACTCCTTGGTCTGCTATGGGGGGGTCAGTAACAGCCACCGGTGATACTTGGCTGGCACCACTAACATTGAAAGCAGTAGTTGCTGCTCTGATGCTCCTGGAACATCACTTCCACTGCCAGTGGAAACATTTTTAAGGAGGGGAGCACTGGATGGGAACAAGTTCCCACGGTTGAGGTGAATAGTTTGCCTCACACCACCATGCATCCTTGGGCCACGACTCCAGGCAGGAACCCCACCTCTCTCCATTTTGAAACAAAAATTAGTAGACGAATTAAGAAGTAAACAAAAATGAAAAACAGAGTAACAGAATCAGATACAAAAATCTAAAAGTGAACTGGGATGAAAGAGGTTTAAAGTAAAGTCAGGATGATGGAAAAAAAAAAAGGATCAAAATCACTAAACTTCTTTCAAAACTACTACTCCACACACAGACAAACTGACACTAGACAGTCAGCTCCACACAGCTCCTCATCTAGCAAACAGAAGGTTTATAGGGTAGCACAGTCATGACATTTCCTATAGCAAAGCAGTAAGGGACGGATCAGAAGGGTATCCACACAGTGACCTCATTTACAGGGGCACTAGTAAGTCAACTTGTTATAACAAGTTATATAAAAACAAACAAACAAAACACAAAATCAAACTTTTGCTTTCATTTCATCTTTTAAATTACTCTGACCAGGTAATAAACCCAGCAACTTACCTGGAATGGATATAATAAACTGCAGGTACTGTGGAACACTTTTCAGAAGGGCAGTTTTACAGGATTTAGGACACTGTCCTACATACTGGGCCATTGGAGATCTAAGGACTCAGCTCCAGGCAGCATGGGCAGAGATTGCATGCCTCAAATAACATAGTCAAGAGGAAATATATTATGAGAACTGCCTGCCATTTCCCCAATCTCTAACAGAAGCACCTTGACCGCAGAGGGTAGTTGGTCCAGGAGGTTGGCAGGTGGTTAGGAGGGGCAAATCAGGTGCCCCATCACTCGGTGCTTTCCAACATATTACTTCCACAAACCATATAAAAACTACAAACAGGTATCTGCCTCTATCTACGAAATCAAACAAAGGGGCAGAGGAAACAGCAGAGCAGGACACTGAAGCACAGGAGCTAGCACAACAAAATACACCTAAAACAGGAACCAAAACAAAAAAAGCAAAAAGGAAATCCAAAAAACTTCAGATCATAGGTGACATCATGATTTGGGGAGTTGATACGCATCTCCAGCCAGGTGTAATAGTCAGATGTCTCCCAGGTACATCAGCATGGAGAGACACTGACCGCATTGCTAAAATTGTTCAGGAAGCAGGACAAAATATTGATCTCCTGGTACACATAGGGACTAATGATCTCACCAGCCAGTCAGTTGTGGAGACCAAGGAATACCTGACCAGGCTGGGTGACAAACTATCATCCATTTAATCCGGAATCTCCATCTCTGAGATCCTGCCAGTCTGGTAGAGGGGGACAGATGGACAGAAGGTCAGAGAAGGGGAGATAGGGGAGCTAAACATGTGGCTCAAGGGTTGGTGCCAGGAAAAAGAACACAAATTTGTAGGGAACTGGTAACAGTTTAAGGAGCAAAAGTTCTTTAAGTTTGATGGACTGCATCTGACTAAGGAGGGAGTCAGTGTATTGGGGCAGAAGTTTCATGTCTTTGCAGAACATTTAAGCTAGTGTAACCCTCCTACAAATGGGGGTTCCCAAAACGTCTTCCTTGAGCTTGTCTAAATGCTCACTGCCAGGCTGGTGTCCTGCGTTTTAGCAGTTTAAATGTGATTACCAGAGCCTGTATAGCCTCTGTGTACTGTCTCTTTAAGAGCTGCCTGATTGCAGCATAAGTAATCTGAGAGGTAGCTCTGTCGAAAGATGTAACTATTTGCTGAAAATCATTTAGAGTGATAATGATAATGTAGTCTGTCTAACCTGCCTTCTTTATAGCAATGACTGTTTTGTTTGTCTCCACTATCTTGGTCCTGAACTGCAAACTGGACCAATCAGTTCTAGTGGGACCTAAAATGTAGCCAGACTATAGGAGCTGTCTGGAATCAAAATCTGTAGGAACTGTAGTTTGTTTTTTTGGCCTTTTTTGCAACTGAAGGGGAGCTCTTGCTTTGACTGACAGCTAAATCAGCCAACCAAACCTTTTGGATCTTGGGGAAGTCCCGGCTGCTTGCAGTTTTCAGTTAGTTCTGAGCTGGGAGTGAAATGAGAAGTGCTCAGGTGTATTTTTGGTACCAATCCTGAGTGGATTAGCATGGGAAAACTTTGAAAGGGATGAGTTTTTGGCTTGCACCTCTGCCAGCTGCTCCTGAGAGGGAGAAAAGAGAATTATTTTGGACTAAATCCAAGTTTGTGTGACTAAAGCAAGCTACTGAAGTGTGCCAGGCTCAACCTGCAGAAGGTCGAATATTTTGCTGAATGCGTTTGGCCTGTCAGGAGTTCCAGCAACCCTTAAGCTCCTGGTGTGTGCAAAACCTCTACGATTGTGACTAAGGTTGTCAGAACCCTCTGAAGTTCTGGGTTCTAGTTCTAGTCTAGAACTTCTGAAAAAGTTCTAGGGTTCTAATCTTTTTTAGAACTTTTTAGAATGCAAACCCTATTTTTTAATTGTGCTGCCAGTAATGAAGATAGTAATGAAATACATGTAAAGGAAAAACTGTTTAATATAAGGGGAGAGAAATGATCATGTGTGACATTGATAGGAATACAACTAGGTTTATCTATGGTTTCTTCTGTTTGCTAAAGCCAGCAACTTAATGCGTAACAGGCCCACCCACCCATCTGTTAAAAGTTTTCCTGCTGCAGCTGCATCATAGTTCTTAGTGAAAGAAAGAGGCACATTAGCCATTTATGTACTCAGTTACATATACTCATTGTCATGAATTATTAGAAAAAATAACTGATATTACCTAATTTCAGCTATTTGCTGTTTTGTATTTTAAATGAGTAAATAAGTAAATCAAAAGTTGCTATGTTTAAAAGAAAGCTTTTATAACAAAGTCAAGCCAAGGTACTGCAGCTGCAGCACATGGAACTGTTGCAAAACATATTATGTCATAACGTAGTCAGTCAAGACATTTAAATAAAAAAAAATGCCAGCCATTGTTGCTGGCAAAAAATGCATGCAATTTTCTAAGATAATGCATACATATACCAACATTCTTGTTAGCAAATTGAAGTAATACATACAACTTTCTAAGATGGTGCATTTTTCCAGCTGATAAGTCAATAAAATCTGTATTTCAGTCACATAAATAAAAAAAGTGGTTTCCTCACCAAACACTAACTTAAGGAACATTTAATGTAGCTGCAGCAGTTGGCATGTGATGTTTAAGGGACAGTGTCTGTCAACCCCATTGTGTATCAAATTATCACTACTTGTAAAGCAAAAACACTTTATGATAGGTCACATTCTGTGAAAACTGCTGATGCAGATTTTCTTTATTTCTGATTCCTTTGTTCTTTTTTTAAGGGGACAGGGCACTTGTGCTAGGTGGCGCAGTTTGCAATGTATTTAATAATAATAAAATAAATATATATATATGTATATATATTATATCTATAGTAGGTTCCACAGTGGGCAATCAGTGTAGTCCTCCCATACCATCGGTCTGTCATCATCATTTTGCTCACCATCCCCAGCCGATCACGAATCTGTAAATGAAAGGACTTAAACAACACCCACCTTTCACCCCAGCACCCCAGCACCCATTCCACTTTCTTCCACCACCCTCATCTATGCAGTAGCACCCATACCACCCTTACACCCATGTGTTAAAACCAATCCACAACCCTCACCCCCTCAAGCATGTATTCCACCCTCCACCCTCACCCAAATGTTTAAGCTACCCCCACACTTAGTCATGAACTACCATTCATGTCACCCTTCTCTGTCCCTCAACCATGTTAAAACCCACTCCTCCAAGCATCACCCATGTACTAACAACTATGCCATGTTTCTCCCTCCTGCATCCATGTTAAAACCAACCCCAACCCTCACCCATGCACTAGCATCCATGCCATCTTTCTCCCTCTTGTATCCATGTTAAACTAACCTCCATCCCTTTCCCACCCTCCAACACCCATTCTACCCTTCGCCCCCTCTCAAATGCTAAAACTATCACATGCTTACTCAAGAAAAATGAAACTCTTGCCTCCAAATGAGCCATACTTAACTGTTCCTTAATAAACAATACTTATGTGAAAAACTGTCTTTTCAATTGCTTTCTTTTATGGACAACATTCTGTACAGTCCTCTTCATGGAACTAGTAATTTAAGAGTTGTTGCTATTATGCCATGGTCTGTGTACAACAGAATGTTAAACACGAGCTACTGTGGTATGAGACCTATACTTACAGAATATGTGCTCAACCATGACATAGGTAAAACTCCAGATGACTCTGTTTCCCGGAACAGACTTGTAGCAGAATGCTGCCCACAGAAACATAACAATACAAAATACAGTTTTTCCCATATTTTTTTATTCAGTAAGATAAGTTACATATGGATCATTTTGGTTTATGGCTAACATTTCTGTAATTGAAAAAATAATAAACAGCTACCAATTAGAACTCATTGTTTTGTCCTCTTTAAAATTGAAAAATAGGCCACCCCCAGTCCCAGCCCATACTGATGCACCACAAAGTCACAGAAGGTAAATCCAAAAATATATGTTTGCACTTTAACTATAAATAATATAATACAGAAATGATTGACATGACAGTGCCCCTTTCATGCCAAATTTGGGCTCGTTCCCACTGATGTTAAAATTGCCTTGTATATAAAACTTGTTGACTTTAGACCCTGGCTACAAAGCAGTTTGCCATGAAATGGTGAACGTTTTTTGTGGGGTATATAGTCCAAGGTAGTAGATTGAGAAAGGAGAGAGACAACCAAAGTCATCACAGTCTGTAAAAGTGTCCTTTTTGGTGTAGAGAGACTCTGACCCACCCAGTATTTACCAGCCACCACCATCTGAGTTGTCATCACCATCAACATCCACAACATCAATCACTTCCGGATCAGCTTGTATACTCTTGTAGGGATATGGAAATCTTGACTTATTAACTTTAATGAAAGTTAACATGTGTACATTTTCTGGCAGCAACCTTTTTCTGGTGTCTGTCACAATATTGCCAGCTGTACTAAACATGTATCCTGAAGAGACACTTGTTGCAGGACAACCAAGATATTTACAGACTTCATCATACAGCTCTGTCCAAATCAACTTTTTTGATCTCCAGTATTCAAAAGGACATGCATCAATAGGAATAGGCAGTTCTTGCAGGTAACTGTCTGCCATGATGGACAAAGTCTGCTCAGAAAAGGAATCAGCATAAGCTGGTATGGCAGCAATCTGGGAAAGGTTTTGCCACAGATTTAGTTTGCTACTAAGGGTTGAAGAAGTGGCAGTTGTGGAACAACTACTGTTAATGTTTGGTGACTTTTCCAGTTATGTATCCCATTGTGAAGATAAACCAGCATGTTGTGGTGATGACAACCTGAGGGTACTGTGCATGTTTGTGTTTGACTCCTGTGAGTGCTGCAGCTCATTTAGCAACAGACATTTGTACTGCTGTACAGTATATCACCTGTTTTTGAAGATGTATAGCCTTGAACCTGGGATCTAAGAGAGTTGCAAGGATGTAGTGTTTTGATTTCATCATTGCAACTAATTTGTCATTGGTTTTGAAGTGCTCGCTCATTCTCTTTACGAGATTCCCAAGATACAGGCGACATGTTGTCTGAGCTTCAGATCTGTCTTTTTCTATTTGTAGATCTAGAACACTAAGATGATATGAAATCAGCATTATGAGTGGGATAACCTGACTCACAGATGTGCCTTCAGAAGACATGTCACTTGTGGCTGTCTCAAAAGGAGCTAGGATGCAGTACACTGTCTCGATTAATTTCCACTGCAGCACAGACAACATAATGCCATCTCCAATAATGTAACTGGAGCAATACTCATGTACAGCTTGCTTTTGCTCCAAGAGGTGCTGCAGCATATAAAGCGTTGAGTTCCAACGAGTGGAAACATTTTGAATCAGCTTTTGCTGCGGTAGCTTGTGTTTTTTTGCAGTTCGGACAATGTCCGTATAACCTTGGTTGAATGTGAAAAGTGAGTCACAAGCAATCATACCATCCACTTGTGTTTCATTGCTGAGAAATCCTATGACAATTCAAATGCCTGAGACAGTGTTAGCTGTTTACAACATGTCCCTGCTAGTTTATTATAAACCGTGCTTTGATGGGCAGATGGACGCTGAGATGGTGGACTAGGACTTATACATTCAGTGCCTTCACTGGATATGCAATTGATACTAATGGTACTGGCATTGGTGGTAACAGTGATCCTAGGACTGGCAGTGATTCTGTCTGCATCAAGTTCAGACAATTCAGTATCCATTTCAGATTCCTGCCCCTTCTCATGTGTGGTCTGGAAGATGGAGGACATGGGTTTTGGACGATCAAGCAAAACTGAATGCTTTTCCATATAGCGTTTGAAAGCTGTAGTGCCAAGGCATGACACAACTTTACCACGGCTTACACTCTGTTTACACAGTGAACAAATTGTTCTGCATGGATCAGTTTTACTGACAGAGAAATAATTCCACACCTCAGATGTGACAGATTTTGTTTGAGTGCTAGGAAGATAGCTAAAGACTGTTTGTATCTTTTTACCTGTCCTAACAGAACCCGGGACATGCTCCTTGATGCTAGAAGAGTGGGCAGAAGACTCTGATGGATTTTCATTGCTGGCCTACACAGAAGTGGTGGATTCAATGGATGTGTCCTTTTCGTTACCAACAGTGCTGGATGTATTTGCAAGTGCACTACCTGATTCATTGTCAGCAGACTTGCTTATTTCATTTTGTTGAGGAAGTAATGATACTTCACAAGACACAACAGTGTCAGACTGAGACAAAGAGCTACTGTCTGAGTCTGAGTCAGAGAGGGACTCACTGTCACTTGCATTATTACTGCTAGTCAGGGATTTTAACAGCATGAATGGAATACCTTATGGTGCCTCTCCATGTGACCCCAGCAGCTGCAGAGGTTTTCTTAAAAGGTCCCCCTTCACCACACTTTACTGTTGCTCTTTTGCTGTTTGTTTAATTTTTATCACGTGAAACATTTTGGTTATTTCTGCTAGCACCGGGATTACCACTAGAACCAACACCTGCTCCAACACCAACACCACATGCTTCATCTATGTTGGAGTCAGCCATAACTGTACCAGTATTTTATTTATTTGTAAATCAGTTTACAACCTTTGAGCCAGAGGCTCGTTTCCAAAGGTACCTCGTCACATTGAGGACAAACATAACAAATTTAGGTTACAGAATACAAGTAACTGAAATTAGCGTTACACATATTGATTTTATGCATTTACAATTTTGTGGCAATTACATTGATACAGCTGGCACAGGCTGGTTATAGCAGAGGTAAGGTGCAAAGGGGGAGAAGGTAAGGGGGGAGGGGTGCTGCCCAGCGGTGTTGTCAAGTGTGAAGAGATCGAGGACATATTTAGAAACATGGAGCAGCTGCAGTGTTAAAGAGATGGTCTGGCGGTGGTTTTGAAGTTGCAGATTGTGGGGCATTGGGGTGGGAGCAGTGAGAGAGTTAAACCAGGATGGGGCTCTGAGCAGAGAATCTGACCATGGGTGGTCCTGGATCTGGGGACCAGTAGAGTGGTCTTGTTGGAGGTTTGGGTATGGCAGTGGTGGGGCATGATGGATGGAGGCTGTCACCCAGGAGGGAAGAGCCCAGGTAGGATTTATTTTGTGAGGGGGCAGGTTTGATAGCATAGCCGTTCATCTAGGTTAAGGAGTTTAGCCTCGTCTTAGAGTTGACATGTATGTGTGAGCCTGGGGGCACCAGTAATCAGTCTGCAGGCCTTATTTAGGGTGAGGCAAATTTTGTTGAGGGCAGTCGTGTCAGCAGCACCATAGACTGGCAGGCCATAATCTACAAGGGACAGTACTGAAGACATGACAGCAAGTCAGAGAGCATCAGGGGGGAGGCAGTTTTTATAGTGGTAGAGGATGCCAAGCCGTGTATTAGTGGCGGATGCAAGGGCATCAATGTGAGCGTGGAATGTGAGGGCTGAATCGAAGGTAACCCCAAGGTATTTGTAGGAGCAGACTTGTTTAAGCGGTTGTTTGGTACTAGGGAGGATAGGGAGTGGGTGGTTGCAGGCTGTGTTTTGGGGGTGGGAAAAGAGCATAGTTTTGTTTTTTTTAAGATTAATGATGAGTCTGTGCTCTTTAAACCAGGCTTCGGCATCATTGTAGGATTGTTGTAGAGAGTCCTGGAGGGAGATGGGATTGTGGTGGGTGGCAAAAATGACAGCATCATCTGCATATTCAAGAATTTTGCCAGAGCATGCACTGGGCAGGGTGTTTAGATAGAGTGAGAAGAGAAGGGGGCCCAGGATGGAGTCCTGGAGTACCCCTGAGCAGATGGGACGGGTTTCAGAGAGTGTCCCATTGATTTTTACATGCTGTGAGTGAGGAGATAGATAGCTCGTGCACCACGCGAGGTGGCTAGCAGAGAAACCAGTGTGGCAGAGGGCATCCAGCAGAAGAGGGTGGGAGACAGTGTCGAAGGCCTTTGAGAGGTCAACGAACACTGCACCAGCTATGGAGCTGGCATCCAGGGAGGAGTGTAGAAAATTAGAAAACTCAATTAGTGCAATGCTGGTGCTGTGATCAGCATGGAAACTGTGCTGTTCTGGGCATAAGATGTTGTGCTTAGTCAGATATTCAGTGATTTGAATGGCCACCACTTTTTCTAGGGCTTTGGGGGGGGGAGATGGAGGTTGGTCGGTAGTTGCTGGCGGAGGACCTGTCAGCCTTTTTATGAATGGGTGTGACTATGGCTGTTTTCATGCAGTGGGAAATTTACTTAGGTAGAGGGATCGGTTTAGTAGGCTGGTGAGTGGGGCAAGGACTTCATCCAACACCAGCCTGAGAATTCTGGGGTCCAGGGAGTCGCTGCCGGGACTATTGCCATTTAATGCTTTAATTAGGAGGGGTCTGTCTTCATGGGCAGATACCTTGCAAAGGTGGAAGCTCGGGCGTTGGAGGACAGGGGGAGGTAGGCTGGGGGGAGGGTCCAAGAAATTACTGGGGAGGACAGAGCTAAGGTCAGTAAAGGAGGTGTTAAGGCAGTTGGCTATGTGGTCAGGGTCGGTGGAGGTAGAGCCATCAATAGTGAGCTGGGATGGGGAGGGGAGCGTGATTTCCCATTTAGCTGTTTAATATTGCCCCAGAAAGTCTGGGCAGACCCCCAGGAGGAGGTGAAGGTGGACTGGTAATGGTCAGCCTTGGCTTTATGGACGGTCCATGAACACCTATTCTGAGCAGCATTGTAGGCCTGTCAATCAGCCATCCAGCCCATTTCAGTGGCAAGGTGCCAGAGGTTATCCATATTTCTAAGCATTTATAGTAAGTCAGGGGTAACCCAGGGTGCATTGTGTTTTTTGGATCGAATTTTGGTGAGGGGTGCAAAGAGGTCACAGGCCTTGTTAAAGGTTTGGGAGAAAAAGGCGAGGGCAGTGTCAATGTTGGGTGCATGATAAATGGGGGACCAATTAATCTGGGAAAGAAACTGTTTAAGTTTTTTCAGCCCACCAGGGCGGAGGTGCCTGTGGAGTGTGGTCTGGGCTTTGGGTTTGGGAGTGGGGGCCACCCAAAGAAATAGGATAGAGGAGTGGTCACTTAGGGAATCTAGGAGGACCTGGATGTTATGGATTTTTTGGGGGCGGTTGGTGATAATTATATCCAGAAGGGTACTTGTTCCTCTCTTTGGGTTTATTCTAGTGTGCTTGGAGATGAGTTGTGTCAGGTCTTGGGCAGCAAAAGAGTCTCGGATCGTGGAAGAGGAGGCACTGAGCCAGTTTATGTTAAGGTCCCTCACTAGGATTTGTTCCACCTTGTGGTGGAGGGTGGCCAGATATTCAGTTATAGATATTAGTGCTGGGTTCTGGTTCTTTGCAGGAACGTAGGCAGTGGTAAGATAGAGAGGGCCACTGCAGTGAATGCACCCACACAATTCCTGTGTAAGAAAGCAATGTGATCTGTGATTGCTGGCTACGACACCAAAATTTTATTTTGGCTATGTGACACTGTGATGCAGTGGACTGAAAGTAATTGAAGAATATGACGGTTTGCAACTAAAGGATCCCAGGTTCAAGGCTTACAGAATGATTGAGCTGCTGGTCATAGGCATACACATAGCAGTCAAGGGGCACACAGCAGCAGGGTGATGGACTGACCACAAGGGACGGGGTTATACCCACAAACCAAGGAAAGAGATTTTTCTGTCTCTCTTCCCAACAGGAAAATATACTTTTAGGCTTCTGTCGTGTATTTAAGGATAATGCCACCACACACCTGGCCACTGGATTTCGCACAGTAACACACACTGGGTAAGGTACAGTGCAGTCAAGGGGCGCACAGCAGCATTGTGATGGGCTGACCACAAGAGGGAGTTACATACACAAACTGAAGAAAGAGATTTTCTGTCTCTCCTCAGGGAAGTATATTTTAGGCTTCTGTCATGTATTTAGCAACAGCACGGTGATGGCTGCCCACAGGAGATGCTTTCTCTCCTCCCAATAGTACCACCATAAAACTCACATTGGCTGGGCAGTAATAATTAGGGTACATCACTGCAGTCAAAGGGAGGGAACACAGCAGGGTCCTCCTCCCTCCTGATACTTGTTGTAGCTTTAAACAATGCAGTTCAATAAAAGTTTATCTGTTCATTCATTCACATTGTTTTATTTTTACTTTGTTTTGTGTCAAAATCTGATTATTTTCTTCACCCTCCCAGTCAGGGTGCTTTGTGTCTCAGATAAATTCCACCAGACAGAGAAGAGTACTAGTACTAGACTAGTTAATCTTTCTTAAACAGCTCAGGAGGCAAAGGCAAGTTATAGTAGCAAGTTAGCAACTAAGACTAAGCAGCACTCCGAGTCCAAATTAATGCAGGCTGTCAGCTGTAGATCCCGCTCTACGTCCCACCCGAGAGAGTAGACCCAACCATTTTCTCCTACCCGCCCTTTCTTTCCTCAGTCCTCCATCCCCCAACCTTTTCAACCCATCCCCCACCCACACTTTAGCTTTATTTATGATTTTGGTTACATCAAGCATCAGGTCAGCCATGGACCAGGGCAAACTCTCTGGTGCCATATTTATTGACCTGTCAAAAGCCTTTGACCTTGTTGACCACAAACTACTTGGAGCACAGCTAGGGTCACTTGGACTCTCTCCCCATGACATGAAATGGCTGATGGGCTTCCTGAATGGTAGAAAGCAGCGTACCTGCTTCAATAAGGTCTTCTCAGAGCCCTGATCAGTGACCTCTAGAGTCCCCCAGGGCTCAGTACTGGGCCCCCTCCTTTTCTCCCTCTTTATTAACCAACTACCCATGGTGACTTCCAACTGCCGAGCCACCATGTATGTGGATGACCTGGTGATAGTGGTTCACTCTCAAAATGCCATCGCCCTAAACCAGTGCTTGTCCGACGATTTCAACAAAGTCTTGTCTTGGGTTACTAACTACAAACTGGTTCTGAACCTGAAAAAAACACAGGCTATGCTTTTGGGTTCGCGGCCAAAATCAAAGCCTCATCAGCCTTGCTCAACATCACTAGTGTGGATGGCCCCTCGCTGCCTACAGTGTACTCAATCAAATATCTTGGGGTTACTCTCGACCCCCAACTTGACATGGGGAGTCATATCCTAAACATCTGTAGGACAACGAACAGCAAGCTTGGTCTGGCCTATAGGGCCAAGTACAACCTAACTCCTGCAGCTAGACTCGCCCTTGCGAGAGGGGTGCTTCTTCCCTTCCTCAGGTATGGACTTCACCTATTTGCTTGGTCCCGGCAAACTCACCTCACTTGGTGGAACACGGCATATAATAACATCTGTTGTTTCGCTCTAGCTGCTCCCCGACTCACCCACCGTTGTGTGCTATACGACAAACTCTGCTGGCTCCCTCCAGCCAAATACCTGGAATTCGGGGTTGGAAGCTTCTCGAGGAAAGTGGTTAATACTGGCCCTGCTTCTACCAAAAATGGACCCTACTCCCTACCACCCTAGGTCCTTGATTGCAGGGTTGCTTAAAGTCCCCTCCACCTGTACCCTTATGGGGGATCGTGACTTTGCTGCATATGCGCCCAGACATTGGAACTCCTTCCCCGATCATATCCGTTTGGCCCCCTCCCATCGGAGTTTTCACACTTCCCTGTGGACTTTTCTGAAACTAACACCAGTGTGTGACTGTCCCAAGCCCCCTAGAGTAATGTATCATGCTGACTGAAACCATCCCAGTTACGGCTGCTAAAGCTGTTGATACTTTCTGTAGCTTAGATTGATTAATATCTACTCTATTCTCAACTACCCATTTTTCCCAATTGGTGGGCATCTTCTGTGTCCACAGCACTGCTCTATGGACATGGGTTGTTCTGCCTACTCCCAAGTATTGGTGTTACTGCCTACTCCCCAGTATTCTGGTACTGCCAACTCATATGTCTTAGAAAACTGATGACCTATATATAATCTGCCACTTGAGCCTGCTAGTTCCCAGGTTGTGCCTACTATAAAATTTAAGTTTTATGTTACTAATCTGCACTGTGGATAGTACTACACTCCTATATAGTTCCTCCTATTGTCAACTATGTATTTCTTCCCATATGTTGTACTATTGTTGTACTATTGTTGATTCTGTATTTTCTTTTTCTCACGTTTTCTTATTTAATGTAATATGCTATCCATCCTTGTTGTACCTTATCTGTATTCCCCATGTTGTACTCTCCCTGGTCGTTCCTGAAAATAGGCATAATACTTGTCTAGTGTACTTACCCGGTAAACAAAAGCTAAATAAATAAATAAAAAGCAAGTCGTCAGTTCACTTTTTAAAAAAGTTCACAACTCAGCTCGCAAGTCGCAACACTAGCAGGCTCAGCAGATCACCTTCCATTTCAGAGACAACTGAATGTGAAGAACGTAGAAGCGCGCAATTACTGTGCTGGTCTGATGTACCACATGACCACAGAGCAGTTGTTCAGGTGGTGATGGTGACTGCGATCAGGAGTGCGCAGACGCAGCCGCGCAATCTCATCACAATGCCCCCCCACACAACAACAGTAACTGCAGCTGCTGGAACCAGGATGGGATTGGGAAGACTGGGACTCTTGGGAGCTGACAGTTTTGCATACCAGCAGCAAGACTTGGATTTCCACAAAGGTTCGAACCCTTTTTCGAACCCTCTAGTGTTCGAGTTCTATATTAGAACTTGAACACCACGGTTTGAGATGGGTTCGAATCTTACTCGAACTAGTTCTGACATCCCTAATTGTGACCAGGGAGCGCTTTGCCTGGTACAGTAGAATTCCCATGCATGTAAATGTGCTATGAGCTGCTAGTGGGTTGTGAGTTAGTTCCCCACTGTGTGAACTGTGTTTTGCTTGCTGGAAACTGTATCCAGCCCAAAACGGACTGCATCCAAATTTGTCTCCATGTGGTCTGGGCCTTGCCAGACTGGCCCAGCCTGACTACCCACTGCACAGAGAAGCCATCGATGAGAGACTTGCCTGGGGATCAGCCCCCGGCTCCACGCTTGAACAGGAATGACTCCTCTGTGACTCATGCGGGCCCTGCTTCTCCTGGCATTCCAGATCAACCACCTGCAGTCTCAGTTTTCATCCAGCATGTGTCCAGTCTTGGGTATCGTGAGTAATACCAGGGTAGCTCCCTGCAACAACAGCTTAATCTGAGTGCGTCATCTGATTGTCTTGTTGTTTCATTTCCTTTACGAACTAAGCCCTCTGGCTCCGGATTACAAATATTGTGTACTGTGCATGTTGTGTTTTCCATCACAGGGCCCCAACCAGCTGCAACCCCGGGCAACAGTCCTGGCTAACCCATCTCTTCTCCACCTGGGCACGCAGAGATGTGACTGTGTGGGGGGACTCAAAGCACATGCATAACTACTTGACTGATATAACCTCTAAGCTAATTAACCTGATTTTGCCGATTCCTTGTTCAAGTCCCCTGAATAAATCAGATCTAACTTTTTCTGCATGTAATCTAACTGTGGTTCCAGTTTGTGCTCAAAGTACTGTACTGTTGCTATTTGCTGTGCATAACCTTGTTTTACAGGGGGTCCCCAGGGTTGAGTCAGAGGAATCAGCCCTGGTGATAAGTGCAAACAGTGTGGGTACTTGTGTGGTGTACCAGGGGTATTGTGAAAGTTATTATTGTACAGAGTTCAGGCCACTTGAGGGGAAAGAGGGGGATTAAAGTGTCCCGGCGGGCTGTGCCCAGGTTAACTTGACCACTACCAGCCCTGACCTCTGGGTGGAGGCACCCGTTTCAGAACTCAGGCCACTTAACCTGCTACTAGCCAAGCAGGCAGAGGTAGTAGCCCTTGGGATAGCACCACCTAGGGGTGACATCTTGGAGGTTCACCACTGGGATTAGCATCCTCTAGTGGCCACATTTGCAATTGCTGTAAAAATTAATGACTACCCCAACAGAAATGGCTGTACACCAGTTGGTGGGGTGGGGTGGTGTACTGGGCAGGAGATCGACCCTCAAAATGCTATACTTATCCTGGATATTCCCTTGGGTACCAATAAGAACACTGTAGAGAGAGAGTACTTTCCAAAGTTGAATGTTTACAAAACCCTGTGGTGGTGGATCGACAGGCTAATCTGCTCACCCAAAGTTTCATGGTGTTAGTAGAGTGTAAGGACCCAGTAGACAGTTCCAAAGTGCCATGGACTATCACCCCTGAAGGAGCCCTCACTGCCTGGAGAGTAATAACTAAAGACAGTAAAGACCCTGGGGAGAATGAGCCCCCCCACCACTATCTGAGACTTTTGTGAAGAAATTTGCTAAGTTGTTGCTGGAGGAAGGGAAGACTGTGGAGGACTTGAAAAAACTATTCCTGCCACCTGGGGGTGTTCCTCCCCAACAAGCCCTCTCACTCCAACACCTGTTATTGCCTCTTCTTCTGTGCCCGTGCCAATGCTGGCTCCTATGTCTGTACCTGCCATTAGTCACAACTCTTACCAAAGGTTGAGAATCTTCTTTGGCACCTCCCCACCTCCCAAGGGGAGGATGATTGGGAGACCTGGATAGATTGTGTTGCCCCTTTGGTACCCGAATGGCAGTGTGCAGAGACTGAGAAAAGGAAAAGGATCATAGAAAGTTTGAGGGGTCCCACCCTAGAGGCCATTAAATTTCTGAGGTCCACAAACCCTGATGCATTTGCCCAGAAGTACCTATCTGCACTCAAAGGCAATTTTGGGAGCAATGAGTCAGGGAGAACTTGATGTGGAAATTTCAAGGTACAAAACAATGGCCAGGGAAAAGTTTGTCTTCATATGTTACTTGTCTGGAAAGAGCGCTGCAGGAGGCTTAACGAAAAGGTGGGGTAGCCACCAGTGACTTAAATCAAGTCACGTTGGGGCACATACTGAAACATTCAAAGCATTCTAAATTGCAGCTCCTTCAATTAAGGCTCCCAGATAGAAGGGGTAACCCACTAGACTATTGTGACTTGATAAAAGAACTCCGGGAGGTTGAAGATGAAGAGGGGGATTGTAATTCTAGGGTGAGCACAGCTGAAGTGATCACTGCATCGGAAGGCCCTTCCAAAGTGGGGACCATTACGAAGTGATTCGGCCACTGTTGAATCTTACCCAGGGTTACCCTCCTACCAATTGGAAATACAAAAAAGGGTCTGTCAAAGAACCAGACAAAGCATATTTCCACCCAGGTGAACTTTTTGGTTCCCGTTGGATGCCTGACTGTGAAGCAGCTTTCCACAAAGTCATATACCAGCTCACCCACGCCCCCATCCTGGCTTATGCTGATCCCACCAAACCCTATGTGCTGCATACTGATGCCAGTCTGCAGGGTCTAGGAGCTGTACTGTATCAAGACCATGAGGATGGTTTGAGACCAGTGGCATTCGCCAGTAGGAGCTTGACCCTGTCAGAGCGAAACTACCCTCTGCACAAGTTGGAGTTCCTTGCATTAAAATAGACCATTATCGACCAGTTTCATGATTACCTCTATGGGGAAAAAATATTGGTGAGGACTGACAATAACCCATTGACCTATGTACAGACTTCAGCTAAGTTAGATGCCAAGGGGCACCGGTGGCTTTCTGCATTGTCAACATATGATTATGTTGTCGAATACAGACCAGACCTGAATCATATTGATGCTGACACCTATCTCGGAGGCCCATTTACAAGAGCGACTAGGTCAGGCTGTCTGAACTTGACATCCGAGCATTGTGCCAAAAGTCTGATAGAAATAAACAGATGTCTATGGACACAGCAGACTGCTTAGTAGATTGCATGGGCCCCTCTGACACCTGCATACCCGTTGCGATTGCCACTTCTCTGCTCTAGATATTAGTGCACTACCTCAGTTTGACAATGACAGCATTCAGTGGGCTCAGTCCCGAGATCCTATGATTCAGCCAGTACTTGACACCCTTCGTGCAGGAAAAGATGTGTCCAAGTTGCATTCCTCTGATCTGCGAACCATTTTATTGTTTAAAGAAGACCCCAGGTTGAAGCTGCTTAATCAGTTGTTGTATAGAGACAGTAGATCAGGGTGGCCAAATAGACAAGCAACAATTGTTCCTGCCCACAGCCTTCAAAGATTTGGTACTGAGGGCCCTCCACAATCATATGGACCACGTCGGTATTGACCGGACCCTTGACCTAGTACGATCTCGACTCTACTGGCCCAAGATGGGGGCTGATGCTGAGCACCATGTAAGGACTTGTAGTTGCTGCCTGCAGAGAAAAGCCTTGTCTCATAGGGCTGCCCCCCTTATCAACATTACTACCAGCACCCCAATGGAACTAGTCTGCATAGACTTCTTGAGTTTAGAGCCTGATCAGCAAAACATTGGCAATGTGTTAGTGATTATGGACCATTTCACATGGTATGCACAAGCTTTTCCCATCAAAGATCAAAAAGCATTTACCGTGGCCAAGGTGCTAGTGGAAAATTTCTTTGTCCACTATGGTGCCCCACAATGAATTCACTCTGATCAGGGCCGGGACTTTGAGAGTCAGCTAATCAAAGAAATGCTCTTTGTATGGGGGGTGCAAAGAACCACCCCTATCACCCTGAGGGGATCCTCAACCGAACACTTTAACTGCACCCTACTAGACATGCTAGGCACCCTCCACCCAAAAGATAAGCATAAATGGAGCCAGCAGATTAGCACCTTTGGACACTCATACAATTGCATGAAGAATGATGCTACCGGTTGTCTCCTACAGCCTCATGTTTAGGAGAAAGGCCTGGCTGCCTTTTGATGTCTGTTTTGGGGTTTCTCCCAGTGGGATCTGAGATGAAGATTACCTGCAATATGTACAAAAACTTAAAGCTCAATTGAACCATGCCTATCAACTGGCCCAGACAGTGGCCGCCAAAAGAAATCTAGCCAACAAAGAGAGACATGATAGAAAAGTAAAGGCTTAAGAGCTTAGGCCTGGAGACCGTGTGTTTTTTGTGAAATTTTAGGACTGCATGATAAACACAAAATTGCTGATCGATAGCACCATCTTCTCCATGTTATAGTTGGAAAGTTGAATGATTTGCCAGTGTACAAAGTGCACCCAGAGAATAACTCCAAAGCTGTCAAGATCATGCACCGTAACCACTTGCTGCCTATTGGTGAAATTATAATTGAGGCTGAACCCACCGAGATTGATCTCCTGGACCAGTGACTTCTGCTGCTGCAAGAAAGAAACAGAGTCAGCCTGCCCCCGTGGTTGCCGATTTAAGACTTCCCCCGCAGCAGGCCCAGAATGATAGTGACTGCCAGTTTAACTCGGATGACAGTGAGTGTGATAATGCCCATTACCCCTCATATGAACTGAGTCAGTTGTTTTGTGGAAATCCTATGTTGAATTATGGGGATGAAGCTGGGTCTTCTGGACTGCCTAATGCCCCGGCATCATCCTTGGAGCCAATGCTCCCTGAAGGTGAAGTGCAAAGTATCACATCTGAGGATGCTGAATCTTTGTGTATCATGGAACTGTATGATTTGCCTGAAGGAGAGGCTGATGGTATGAGTCTTTCTGGTGACATGCCAGAACTTGAGGAACACTATGAGAGTGCTGACAACCCCCCTTCAGTGTCGGAGTGTCTTCAAAATGAGCCAAGTGTTGCAGAAACAGAGACTTGAGAGCAAGGGGCTGACAGTACTCCCAGCTTGGACATTCCTCTTCATGCAGAGGCACCCCTCACAAGTGATGAAAGCTCAAAGACCATTGCTGAAAGTACAGAGACTGTGGTTGTTCACCCCAGAAAGACTGGCCAAGCTGTCAAGCCAGTGGTGCGCTTCAGTTACGATTCCCCCAGGAGCCAGTGGATTTGCCTCTCAATGTAGTCCACAAAGGTGTTTAAGTCTCTCAGAGCTCAATGACCAAATTGAGCTTGATGGCCCATTCAGGTTACTTGTTTTGCTCTTCATCATGGTGCCCCTGCCCCATCCAGCCCCAAGTTAGCTGATAGGGAAGGGCCCCCTCTTGCATTGTTTAATGTACAAGAAGTTATTACATGATTCTGTATAGTAATGTTCAATTTACCTGTGTAAAATACACAGCTGAATGCAGTGTCAGTGGCTCAGAAGGTAGCACACTCACCTCCGAGGCCGGGAGATCAGAGGGCTGTAGGTTCAGTTCCCACATCTGGCACTTGGGTAAATATCCTAGTACTGACACTGTAGTGCAGCGTGAGAGGGGTGCTGCACTTCTGAAGTGCTGTCTTTCAGATGAGACATTAAACCAAGGTCCCATCTGCTGGATTGGTGGTAGTTCAGGTGGATGTTAAAAATTCCATGGCACTTATTAAAAAGAGTAGGGGAATTTTCCCGGTGTCCTGGCCAAATTTCCCTCATTCACTAAAAACATCATCAACAGCTTAATCTGGTTCATGGTCAGTTGGCATTCATCTGTACCCCCCTCCCCCAGGTCATGCCTGAAAATAGGCAGAATTTGCTTAGTGCACTTCCCAGAACAAACACTAAATAAAAAAATAAAATAAATAAATATGCAATGTATTGTCAGAATGGAAATGATATAGTGGAGTATATTGAAATGTAAGTAAAGTGACAAGTTATGCCAACTGATGAATCAGATAGTACTTGTATAGCATACTAATGGTATAATGTCTTGTATGTGTTGCATTTGTAATGTTATAGGAAGGTACAGACTTGATCGCGACACCATGTTTTCCCTGACAGGAGGGTGTAACCCTCCCTACAAATGGGGTTCCCAAAAGAAGTCTTCCTGAGCTTGCCTAAATGCTCACTGCCAGGCTGGTGTCCTGCGTTTAGCAGTTTAAATGTGATTACCAGAGCCTGTATAGCCTCTGTGTACTCTGTTTAAGAGCTGCCTGATTGCAGCATAAGTAATCTGAGAGTTATCTCTGTTGAAAGATGTAACTATTTGTTGAAAATCATTTAGAGTGATAATGATAATAAGGTTTGTCCAACCTGCCTTCTTTATAGCAAGGACTGTTTTGTTTGTCTCCACTATCTTGGTCCTGGACTGCAAATAGGACCAATCAGTTCTGGTGGGACCTAAAATGTAGCTGGACTACAGGAACTGTCTGGAGTCAAAATCTGTAGGAACTGTAGTTTGGGTTTTTTTGTGCCTTTTTTGCAACTGAAGGGTGACCTCTTGCTTTGACTGACAGCCAAATCAGCCAACCAAACCTTTGAATCTTGGGGTAGTCGCAGGCTGCTTGCAGTTTTCAGTTAGTTCTGAGCTGGGAGGTGAAATGAGAGAAGAGCTCAGGTGTATTTTGGGCAAGCAATCTGGTGGATTTGCATGGGAGAGCTGAGAAAGGACTGAGTTTTTGTCAGGCGCCAGCTGCTCCTGAGAGGGAGAGAAGAGAATTTTGGACTAAATCCAAGTTTGTGTGACTTAAGTAAGCTTATTGAAGTGGGCCTAGGCTCAACCTGAAGAAGACCAAGAAACAGTTGCAATGCGATCGGCCTGTCAGGAGTTCCAGCTACCCTGCTTCGGTGTGCACAGACTTTACGATTGTGACTGGGGAGCGCTTTGTCTGCTACTGTAGAATTCCCGTACATGTAAATGTGCTACAAGCTGCTAGTGGTTTGTGAATTAGTTCCCACTGTTTGAACAGTGTTCTGCTTGCTGGAAACTGTATTCAGCCCAAATGGACTAAATCCGAATTTGTCTCCATGTGGTCTGGGCCTTGCCAGACTGGCCCAGCCAGACTACCCTCTGCACAGAAAGTCATCGACGAGAGACCTGCCTGGGGATCAGCCCTCTGCTCCAGGCTTGAACAGGAACAATGCCTCTGTGACTCGTGTTGGCCCTGCTTCTCCTGGCATTCCAGATCAACCACCTGCAGTCTCGATTTTCATCCAGCCTGTGTCCAGTCTTGGGTATCGTGAGCAATACCAGGGTAGCTCCCTGCAACAACAGCTTAATCTGAGTGCGTCATCTGATTGTCTTGTTGTTTCATTTCCTTTACGAACTGAGCCCTCTGGCTCCAGATTACAAATATTGTGTACTGTGCATGTTGCATTTTCCATCACAGGGCTCTAACCAGCTGCAACCCCAGGCAACAGTCCTGGCTAGCCTATCTCTTCTCCATCTGGGTACTCAGAGGTGTGACTTTGGGGGGGGGACTCAAAGCACATCCATAACTACTTGATTGATATAACCTTTAAGCTAATTAACCTGATTTTACCCCTTCCTTGTTCAAGTACCCTGAATAAATCAGATCTAACTTTTCTGCATGTAATCTGACTGTGGTTCCAGTTTGCGCCAGAGTACTGTACTGTTGGTATGTACTGTGCAACTTGTTTTACAGGGGTCCTCGAGGTTGAGCCAGAGAAGCCAGCCCTGGTGGTAGAGTCGCAAACAGTGTGGATACTTGTGTGGAGTACCAGGGTATTGTAAAAGTGATTATTATGCAGTGTACAGGCCACTAGAGGGGAAAGAGGGAGCTACAGTGTCCCGGGGACTGTGCCCAGGTTAGCAGCCAACAACAACCCTGACCTCTGGGTGGAGCACCCGTTTCAGAACTCAGGCCCCTTAACCTGCTTTTAGCCAAGCAGGCAGGGGTAGTAGCCCTTGGGATAGCGCCACCTAGGGGTTACACTAGCAATTGGGTAGAGGGGTGCAGCACCCAATACGTCAAATGGGAAGAACACCCCTCCCCCTCAGCTAGTGGTCAAACAGAAGTTCAACATGTTTGTAGTTCATTTGCATCACCAGGTAAAGAAAATGGTCCGGCTCCCCAAAAGATCCACGGGGAAACACCGGACCTCACCCAACAACTAACACACTGAAATTTGATCAATGGAAAATCATGTACACTAATGCTCGCAATCTGGGAAACAAGATCCCAGACCTGCAGGCAATAATGATAGAGGCTAAACTGGACATAGTAGCCATTAGCAAGACATAGTTTACTAGTAACCACACTTGGGAGACTTCAGTACCTGGTTATGTGCTGTTCAGAAGAGACTGAGGTGCAACAAAGGGGGGGAGGTGTAGTGGCCCTTTATGTCAATGAAAATATCAAAGCTACAGAAATTCAGAATCCACATAAGGAGCCAGAAGAACTGTGGGTCTCCCTGGAAACAGGAAATGGGACAGCCATGCAAACTGGGGTTGTGTACAAGCCTCCAGACCAGGGGGAGGACATAGACATGTTACTGTTAGAAGATATACAGAATATGACAGCTAAAGGAGAGGTTCTGATGATGGGAGACTTCAACATGCCAGATACAGATTGGCCAATACCAGCAGGGACATCTGTCAGAACTAGACACATGTGGATTCCCTGCAGAGGAAGACCTCAAACAACTGGTACAACAACCCACACAAGAACAGGGCTATCCTAGATCTAGTACTGACTCAACAGGGAAAGGATCACAGATCTCCAGGTAGAAGGTCACCTGGGTGCCTGTGACCATCATATGGTATGGTTCAATTTGGCCACTAGAACAAAATCATCCCATTCCAAGACAAAAATATGGGACTTCAGAGGAGCTGACTTTTATAAGGTGGCCAACAGAGTTAAGCTAGCCCTGGCAAAAAGAAATACAGGGGGTACAGGCAAAGTGGGCAAGCATTAAGGATGCAATACTTGAAGCAACATCCCATTGTGTTAGTGAGAAAAGAAAGTGCAAAAGAAGAAGGAAACCACTTTGGTTCTCAAACACAGTAGCAGAAAAGGTCAGAGCCAAAAGTCTGTCCTTCAGGAAATATAAGGGAACGCAGCAGGATGAAGATAGGGAGGCATACCAAACTTCCCTAAGGGAAGCAGGAAAGGCAGTAAGGCAGGCAAAGGCCCAAACAGAGGAAACACTAGCACAAACAGTAAAAGAGGGTGACAAGACTTTCCGTAGATACATTAGTGAAAGGAGAAAGTCCATGGGGGTATTGCTAAGATCAATAGAGATAAGGGGGCATGTGAGGGGGAGGACCTTGTAAAAGCATCTATCCTAAATAGATACTTCTGCTCAGTATTTACTGAAGAGAAGGTAGGGCAGGCCCACAGCTCTGCACCATGGACACAGGGGGAGGGAGGTGTGCACTAGTCTCTTCACAAAAGAAAGGGACCTACAAGAGCTCAATAAGCTCAGGGTGGACAAGGCAATGGGACTTGATGGCATACATCCCAGAGTAGTAAAGGATCTAAGGGTGGAACTATCAGAGATATTATCAGAACTGTTTAGTGAGTCTCTGAACACAAGAAGGGTCCCAGAAGACTAGAAAAGGACTCATGTGATCCTGCTTGACAAAAGTTGTGAGGAGGAGGGAGGAACTATAGACAGCCAGTCTTACCTGAGTAGTGGGCAAGATTATGGAGAAGCTCCTTAAGGAAAGGATAGTGCAACACCTGGAATCCATAGGAACATAGGATCCAAGACAGCATGGGTTTACAAAAGGAAGATCCTGTCAAACTAATCTCATAGATTTCTTTGGCTGGGTAACCAAAGTGGTGGACCAAGGGGGAGCAGTTGATGTTGCCTACCTTAACTTCAGCAAAGCTTTTGATACTGTTCCACATAGAAGATTTATTAAAAAGCTGGGTGGGCTCAGGGTGGAGTCAGGCGTTGGTCAACTGGGTGACGGAAACTGATTGACAGGCAGAAATAGGTGGTGGAAAACTGTATACAGTCAGAAGAGATGCAAGTCACAAGTGGGTACCTCAGGGGATCAGTCATAGGGCCAGTCCTCTTCAATGTCTTCAACAGTGACATTGCAGATGGACTGGATGGTAAGGTGCTGTTTGCAGATGACACCAAGATCTGCAACAGAGTAGATGATCTAGATGGGGTGGGCAGAATGAGAAGAGAACTGGATAAACTAGCAAAATGGTTGGAAGAGTGGCAACTGAGGCTTTAACACAAAGAAGTGCAAGATCATGCACATATGGAAGAGAAAACCTTGAGGCCTACCTATAGGCTGAGAGGAGTTGCTGGCAGTCTCAAGGAAGAAAGAGACTTGGAGTCATCATCACCGATGATCTGAAATCATCAAACAGACCTCTAAAGCAAGTAGAGTGAAGGCAAGAGGATGTTGGGGTGTATTAGTAGGGGTGTCACAAGTCGGAAGAGGGAGGTAATAATCCTCTTTACAAGACACTGGTTGAGGCCTCATCTGGAGTACTGCATGGCAGTACTGAGGCCACACCTTCACAAGGACATTAACCAAATTGAGGGCAGTCCAGAGAGAGACAACCAAAATGGTGCAGGGACTGCATCAGAAAGCATATGAGGACAGATTAAAGGAGCTCCAATATGTATACCCCAGAGCAAAGGAGGAGAGAGAGTGTGATATGATCAAAAACATTCAAATACCTTACAAGTAATAATAACAAGGTGAAAGGTAGAACATGTTTCAATATAAGAAGAATAGCAGGACAAGAGGACACAACATGAGATTAGAAGGAGGCCGAATAAGGGTAATGTGAGGAAGTTATTTTTCACAGAAAGGGTGGTGGATGCATGGAATGGCCTACCTCAGGAAGTAGTGGATATGAATACAGTGCAAGGCTTCAAACAGGCATGGGATAGGCATAAGGAGCAAACACCTTCACAAGGACATTAACCAAATTGAGGCAGTCCAGAGAAGGGCAACCAAAATGGTGCAGGGACTGCATCAGAAGACATATGAGGACAGCTTTACAGAGCTCAATATGTATACCCTTGAGCAAAGGAGGGAGAGAGGTGATATGATTGAGGCATTCAAACACCTTAAGGACATTAACAAGGTGAAAAAGTCTAACATGTTTAAATTTAAGAAAAATAGCAGGACAAGAGGACACAGCATGAGATTAGAGGGGGCCAATTAAGGGGGAATGTGAGGAAATTATTTTTCACAGAAAGGGTGGTGGATACATGGAATGGCTTACCACAAGAAGTGGTGGCTATGAATACAGTGCAGGGCTTCAAACAGGCATGGGATAGGCACAAGGGAGCAATACAAATGACTATGAATAAATAGGCCACTGACAGAGCAAAGGTCAATGGCACATTTATAAGGTAGAAAAAGAAATGGGCAGACTGGATGGGCCTTGCGGTCCTTATCTGCCGTCAACTTCTATGTTTCTACGACTTCATCATCGACGTGGCATTGGAGCCACCCAGGTGGTTAATACTGGGTGACTTCAATGCCTGGGTAGATGATGAACTCTCACTGTTTGGGAAAAATCTCCTCCAACTTATGACGATGTTGGGGCCTTACACAGGTGGTTACCTCTGCTACCCATATAGGGGGTCACTCATTGGACTTGGTGTTCCTACTTGAGTTGGAAGTTGTGCATTTGGGGGTGGAACCAAATGTGTGGACAGACCACCACACCATAAGATTCAGCTTCAGGGCACCCCCAAATAGGCCTGCCCCTACGGAGATGGTCCAGTATCACCCTTTAAGGGGAGTTACCCCAGAAGGCCTCTTGGTCTTACTGGACCTATCGGGTATTTTGAGTGAGTGCATGGGTCCAGAGAATCTCGTACTTGCCTATAATAAGGCTGTGGATGAGGCCCTGGATCAAATTGCATCTGTTCGTGTTTGCCCACTCACTCAGCGCCCAAGATCTCCATGGTTTGATGGATCCTTGAAGGAGCTGAGGTGAGTGGAGTGAAGGCTAGAGAGGGCTTGGTGGAAATCCAGCTTAGATGCCAATGGTCTTAGATTGATGGACCATGATACGGTCTATCAATCAGCAATCACCTGTACGAAAGCAGAATTTCTGTCCAGGGAGATTGCTGCTGCGTGGAATCAACCGACGCATCTCTTTCAGACTGCTGACAGATTGTGCAATCCACTCTGTCTGCAGTCTGGAAGAGATTTTCACAAATAAAGTGTGATGAGCTTGCTCAATTTTTCACAGATAAGTTCACCAGCATCAGGTCGGGTATTGGTCTTGTTCTCTCTATAGGGAATTGTGGTGACTGCCGAGAGGAAGTGAACTCTCGTGTCACCTGGTCTGACTTTAGTAGGCCAGAATTCATGGAAGTTGTGAGGATTGTTAAATCTGTATGACCAACTAGCTGTAGTCTGGATCCGGGCCCTATGCCACTTTTATTGGGTTGTGTAGATGTTATCTGCCTGATCCTAGCTAAAATTGTTTGGAAGTCTTTGGAGCAGGGGATTTTTCCTGGTTCCTAAAAGAGGCAGTCATTCAACCACTTCCTAAAAAACCTTCATTGAATCCAGACTGCCCAGCCAACTATAGACCTAGCTCTAACCTGCCCTTTGTGGGTAAGGTTATTGGAAAGGTGGTTGCGTTACAGTTAGATGACCATCTTACAAATCACAGTATCAATGATGCTCTCCAGTCGGGGTTTGGGAAAAGACATAGCATGAAGACTGCTCTCATCCGGGTTTTAAATGATCTCCTAATTGCGAGAGATCAAAAGGCTTGTACTATTCTAGTCCTTCTTGATCTGTCTGCGGCATTTGATACTGTGGACCATGATGTGCTGTTGGACTGCCTGTGGCTTCTTTGTGGACTGTCTGGTACAGTCTTACATTGGTTTCGATCTTTCCTCACGGGTCAGACTCAGAGGGTTGTCACTGGAATTTATTCCTCTGATGCCATCTCTCTGTCCTGAGGGGTGCCGCAGGGCTCCATCTTGGTGCCCATGTTATTCGCAGTTTATATGCTGTCATTAGGAGATATCATTAGGCGATAGTCTGGGTTTTCACTGCTATGCAGATGATGCCCAGCTGTATTTGTCCTTTACTCCCAGACAGGATGATGCAGTCTCTCTGTTTAACAGCTGTCTAGCCGAAATCAATGACTGGATGAGTGCCAGCTGGCTGAGTTTAAACCTGGATAAGACTGAGGTGTTGGTTGTGAACCTGAGTCACCTTGAGGTGGGTCATAGGGTTGGGATACCATTGGGCCTTTGGCTTAATGGTGTCCAGCTCTTGACCTCAGGCCAGGTGTGTAATCTGGGTGTTATTATTGATGATGGATGACCTTGAAATCTCAGGTATCAGCCGTTGTTAGGTCCTCTTTTTACCATCTGAGAAATATCGCCTGGGTGAAACACCTGATTCCTCTGGCTGACCTTCCTATTCTGGTTCATGCTTTCATGACCTCCCGCCTCGATTACTGCAATGCCCTTTACCTGGGGCTACCGGGGTTTGATATTCACCACCTGCAGCTAGTGCAGAACGCAGCAGCCAGGCTTTTGACCGGGACATCTAGAAATAGTCATGTTATGCCTGTTCTGCGCGGGCTGCACTGGCTGCCGGTTCAATGGCGGATTACCTTTAAGGTCGGATAACTGACCTATAAAGCCCTACATGAACAGGGACCGCAGTATCTGTAAGATCTCCTTACTCCCTACTGCCCCTCTCGCTCACTCCAATACGCCAATGAGAGATTGCTAGAGATTCCCAGGGTTCATCTAAAGACATCTGGGGCACATGCATTTTTGTACGCTGCCCCTGCCCTGTGGAATTCTTTGCCTCGTTGGATATGCAGCTGCCTGACTGTCAAGAGCTTTAAAGAAGAATTAAAAACATTTCTATTTTTAAAAGCTTATGGTGATTGATTTTATTGTAGTTTAACGTCTGTTTTTAATTGTTAATGTGTACAGTGCTTTGGTCTTTAGAAAAACGATTAAAAAATACATTTTTACTTACTTTTTACTTACTTAATGAGGTCACAAATCCTTTTCTGAACAGAATTCTGAAAGGGCAGTGTTATTTTGATGATGTGCTTTGCATGTGGAGGGGTACGAAAAATGAGGCTTTAGGAGCCGGCCTGGTGGCACTGAGGGTTGAGGCGCTGGACGCCACACCTCGTGCCGCACTGGCGACCTGGGTTCGGGAAACAGCCCAAGTCACTGGGGGTTGGCTGGGAGGGAGAAGGATTGAGAGTCCCAGTGACTGCTCTCCTTCTCCGGGGAGGGTGGGACAGGGGACCTGCGGCTCTGCCAGCTCCTAGCAGTGGCTGGGGGTCATTGCAATGGGGCTGCTCAACGTGGGGATGGCATGGGCGGCATTTGACATGTGGTGCATGGGAGCATGTACTATAGTGTCAATTGACGCCATTGCACACCCATGTGGGGGCAGTAATACGGGAAAAAAACACCTCGGTACATTACTTGATGGCCAGTCTGGCAGCACCACCCGGCTCCAACTCTAGATGCTCCCCCTGGATCTGGACCCTCCGGCTTCTGTGATGGTAGTTGTTTACCCACCCCGAGGTGACTGCTGTGTGGACTGGAAGAAGGGGTAGAGCTTGGAACTTGGGGTAGAGCAGGGGCTGTGAGGTCAGCTGGTCTAGGGGGAATGATAGGTAACACCCCCCAGCCACAGAGGAGATAAAATACGTCACACACAAAAAAAATTATGAGGCTGTAGAGTTCATGCAATGGTTGAATAACAGCAACACTAATCTTAGGTTCACGATTGACATACAGATGACATCCCTTAATCTCCTAGATATCACACTCAGTGAAACTGCTGACAATCAGATAAGCAGCACTGCCTACAGGAAATCTACCTCAACTAATAGTCTGCTGATGCGGCAAGCTTCCACCCTAGGATTTTTTTTTTTTAAACTCTGTTTACTTCTCCTCCTCACTGGCCCAGTAGACCTCTCTCCATTGGGGTGTGGGGATGCCTGTTCTTGCCCCACCTGAGGTCCCCCTGAGCCTGCTTCACTGCTCCCGGAGCTCTCCACCAACTCCACCGACCACCCCGCCCCCAGCTCTGAGCCCCCAGGGTGAGACCGCCATTAACTCCTCTAGGTCTCTATTTATAATCTAGAAGGGCAGCCAGAGGTGGAGGAGATGCAGTGAGTCTGCCAGGCAGGACCCAGCTGTGGGTGTCATAGACTTCCTTGGCCCCACCTTTGCCTGTCCGGGTGCCAGCCACCTAGGCTTTTCCTGTTTACAGTTGCCCCAGGGGTGCAGACATGCAATGATACCCTGCACATGATGGTCGCACTCCTGCATCCATGCGTAAGGTGTCTGACACACTCCCAACCCCAACAGAGCATATAGCAAGTCATGCCACCCCTGGTCACTACCAAGAGCTGCTGGTACCGCAGCATGCACTCCCACCCACTCACCCCCAGGAGAGGAGAGCAGTCCTCCAGATACTCAATTCTCTCCTGCCCCAGCCAACTCCTGACGGCCCAAGCTCACTTCCGAACCTGGGCCGCCAGCATGGCGCAAGGTGTAGCATCCAGTGCCTCAATCTTCAGTGCCACTGGGTCGGCTCACTCTAGTAATTTAAAGGAATCAATCCCATATGGTCAGTTTTTGCGTCTAAAATGCATCTGTAGGCAAGAAGCTGACTTTTTACTGAAGGCTGAAGAATTGAAAGATAGATTTCGAGCAAGGGGTTACACAAATACAGTGCTACAAAAATGTTTTGCGAGAACACTTGGGGTGAATAGGGAGTAGTTACTTACCCCAGGGCGAGGGATAATAATGTTTTTTTAGGAATTACATTTGTGGTAGAATTCAATGATGTAGAGGGCAAAATAGACAATATACTGCATAAACATTGGCTGATACTATAAAGTGACCAGGACTTGGCAGTGACTTGAGGCAGAGATCGAGGTGAGTTTTAGCAGAGGACAGAACCTATGGGACAAACTCGTGTCCAGTGAATTTAAATCCTCCCTGCCCCACACTACACAAAATTTGATGTAGCTCTTATCAAACCACCTGGCAATTTTCGATGTGGAATCATAATATATGCCAATATTGTGTACAAGGAAAAAAAATTTCCTTACCAGACAACCCTAAGAATGTACATATTCAGCAATTTATTTAATGTGTAAGCAGTTTTGTAGTTTATATACTATGATGCCTGTGTTCCAAGTTGTACATTGGCATGACAAGACAACTTAAACTATATGTACAGAAACATGTGTGGCATTAGAAGAGGTGATATCAGCACTGTGTCTGTACATTTCCTACACGACAAGGTTCCAACTGTATTACGCTTTATAGGCTTAGAATTAATCACTTTAAATAAGCGGGGTGGAAATCGACAAAATAAATTACTTCAAAGGAAGACCTATCAGATCTTTTCACTTAAAATTTAAATCCCACAGATCTGAATGCAGAGTTGGATATTAAACCATATTTATAGAAGTGCCCTGTGGACACGAATGCCTTTTTGAGCTTTTAAAGGGCATATATCTTTTGTTTTGTTATTTTTCCTTAGGCTTTGTTGCAATACTACCTGAAAGACCACAGTTATGCATGTGGGTTTAATTGTATAATGTATGTATTTTACAATATTGTGTATTTAGGACCCATATACAATTAGGCAAGGCGCAACAAGAGGTGACTGATACATTGTACATTGTAACACTACTGATCAAACAACAGCACATCGAGGAACAGTAAATAAAGACAAGAAACACTGAAAACTTAAGGAAGATGTATATTAACACATCAAAGAATGCTATGTGGAAAGCTCCTCACAAAGTTAGATAACTTGTCTCTCAATAATGCAGCCAAGAGCGGAGCCCTTCGTGCTACTGAACATGCATGAAAATGGAGCTGCGCAGATGTGACAAATGTGCCCAAAGGGGGAGGAAAAGAATAAGGATTTTAACTCGAGGCATTCAGAACTGAACTGTCAGAGATGGATGCAGAGGTTGAAAATGTGACTGGGGATCAGTGTACATTCATTGCTATTGGTGACAATTCCTCTTTAATTGTAGTGAAACAACCTTAAGAGTAACAAGCGCTGTCACTTGCAGGACAGTAAAACAGCTTCACTAACCACTAATGGGCTCAGAAACATTTTTAACTTCATAACGGCACACAACTAGTTGATATGGTCCTTGCCTCCTTCCTGCACTAGTGCCCCCCACAAGGCCTAGTTGTAGCAATATATTTTTTTTGAGGCGGGAGACTCCATCTGAGAATAAGTTACAAAAATATATATAGTCTCAGGGGAATAGAGGCTTCCTGCCAAGCCTATCCTGACAACTACCCTCCAACAACTATTGTCCTGCCTTTTTTATTGTTGTTGCTCTTCCAATTTCAGAATCCCTGTCAGCCTCCTCCCTCCTCTCCATCTTCCAACAACTCTGCCGCTGGTTGATGTCCTTTTTTATGTTTGAAGTGCTTGTGTATCAAACGTTTTGCTACAGTGTAAGGGGATTTTGGGGTGGGGGGGGTCACTGCTGAGCCCATTGCAGTTGAAAATAGCAGTGGCTGTGCAGTCTAGACAAATTACCACTCAGTGTAGTTATGACTCCGCTCACTTCTTGCAGGCTGGAAATGTCTTGTATTTAGAAAGGACAAAGCTGTTCCAATCAGAGAGGGCTTCGGTCCTTTAATTTGCATGAAGCTGGCTGGTAAGCAAGCAGCTGATCAGCTGTCAACACCAGCAGCCTGTCTTTGTGATTGTCTGTCCTTTGCGGATCACTGTACCTGAGTTCAGCTAAATATGTTTTTAGCTCCTAGAAAGAAAGCTGAACTCGGGAACCTAGTTTGTTTTTTGAAGCAAGGGCTAAAAAGTACAGTACCGTACTTTAATTGTGCTCTGAAAGTGGAGCCATGATACTGGACATGTGCATATGCATATTTATATGAATATACATACACGCATACCCAGTATCACGGCTCCACTTGCAGAGCATGATTAAGGTACTTTCTAGACCTTATTGCCTAGCTACAACTGGATTTTGACAATATTCAGCGCTGGTTCTGTTGGAACAAACTCTCTCAATAGCAAGAAAATGGTCTCTTAACCTTTGGCTGCAGGTAAAGGCTTACCAGACTTAATCCTGTCTCCTAATTCTAAGTCCTCAATGATGTTGTGATAACAGGATGTCTCCTCCTTTATGCCTTGGTGTCTGGCTGGACAGCCATCTCAGTTTCTAGGCCCACATTGATGCTATCTACCTCAAACTCCACCTCAAGCTTGGTATGCTCTATAGGAACAAAACAAGTATCCTGCATCTTGCCACAGAGAGATAGCCTTCAAGATGATCCTCTTTATCTTTGACTGTGTGACATAGTCTACAGCTCCTCCAAAGTCCACCGTTGCCAGACTGGACCCACTAGAAACAGAAGCATAGAGGCTGATGGCAGATAAGGACCAAAAGGCCCACCCAGTCTGCCCATTTCTTTTTCTACCTTATGAATGTGCCATCAGCCTTTGCTCTGTCAATGGCCTATTTATTCATACTAATCTGTATTGCTTCCCCACCCCTTTTCATTCCTTCTGCCATTTTGCTTTAAACTGTCCCCCTCGTAGCCACCACTGTTCTCCTTACTCCTCCTTCTCCCTCCCCTCACTTGATGCCAGGTACCTTTCATGCGTGCTTCCTGCATGTCCAGATTCTGGTTTTGCTCACTCCCTGTGTACAGTTCCTATTTCCTCTCCTCCCCACTCTTACCTCCTCCCCACTCCATAGTACTGTATCCCGTTCCCTCCTTCCTCCCCAACAATATGTGCTGCTGGCCGAGCTGCCATCTCATATGGTTTCCCTAAATTCTGGACTTCGCTTCCCCTGGTCATCTGCTCTGCCTCTTCATTCTTATTCCTTAAATTTCTTTTTTTGTGGCTTTACAACTCCTTCCTTCAGCTCTTCTTGACCTCTGTCCTTGGAGATGGCCCTCCACCCCCCTACAGCTTGCATCAGGCCTGACATGCTCTTTGCATCACTTCTACTACTATGCACCAGGTGGGACTGTTCACTGCCCCTATCCAAGCACAGCTTTAGCCACCCTAAGCACCTTGTTATACTGTTTAACTCAGCACTAAATGTTGGTTTGGGCATCTGTGATATATTGTATTTTGCACCTTTTTGTTGCACTGTTACTTGACTTTGACTATTGGGGGAAAGGAAAAGGGAACATTGTTTAACTAGGAGTAGTACACTAAGCCGAAGCTTGTTTCCAGATGCAGCCTGGGAGCACAAGGAAGTTAAGTGACTTGCTCAGGATCACACAGTATGCATCTAGGTGGCTGTGGGATTCAAACCCATGTCTCCAGATCTGTAGCACAGAGCCTTAACTCACTGTGCTATACTGCCTTCTTATTATTTATGCATATCTTAATGTCCTGTTACTCTTTCACCTTCTTCCTCAACTCCCCAACCCCCGGACACATGTTGAAACAAGCTGGTATCAGCTCAGTATATCTTGCCTGGTAAAATGTTTTAAACAAATAAATAGTCCCTTTGGAAGAAGGCTTGCATTTGACAGCTCCCTTCAGGGTGCCTTCCTCAAGCAACTGGTCATGGAACCAACTTGGCAGAAGGCAATACTGGACCTTGTGCTCACAAACAGGGACAGTGTGATGGGGGTAACAGTGGGGGAGCACCTGGGGAACAGTGACCACCAGTCATTTTGGTTTGAAATCATAGAAACAACAGAATCAAACCACACAAAAACACGTATCCTGGATTTTAGGGGGGCAGACTTTGGGAAAATAGGGAGATACTTGAAAGAGGCATTAAGGAGAATGGGGCTGGAATCAGGGGTTGAGGAACAGTGGACAGTATTTAAAATAGGGATTACAAGAGCAACAGAATTGTGCATTAAGCAGGTTAACAAAAGGAAAAGGAAGAGGAGACCATTACGGTTTTCCAAAGAGGTAGCAAAGAAAGTGAAAGCCAAAAAGATTGCCTTCTGGCAATACAAAAAGACACAGGCAAAAGGGGATAGAGAGAAGTACTACGAGAAGCAAAGGGAGGCAGGGAGGTCAGTAAGGGAAGCCAAAGCTCAGATAGAAGAACACATTGCAAAATCAGTGGGTAGAGGGGACAAAACCTTTTACAGGTACATAAGTGAAAAAAGAAAGGCAAAGGGAGGGATAGTGAGACTGAAGGGAGAGGATGGGGGTCGCATGGAGGATGACAACAGTAAAGCTGACATATTGAACAGGTATTTCTGCTCAGTCTTTACTGAGGAAGAGGAGGGTAATGGGTCTGAAGGGAGTACAAGGTGAGAATGGTGCAGAAATGGACACAAGTCCCTTTATACGAGAAAGGGTCCTGAAGGAACTGGAAGTAATAAGAGTTGATAAAGCAATGGGGCCAGATGGGGTGCACCCCAGGGACCTTAAAGAACTAAGAGAGGTGGTGGCTGAACCTCTGGCTATCCTGTTTAGCCGATCACTGGAAACAGGGAAGGTACCCAAAGACTGGAGGATAACAGATGTAGTCCTCTTATACAAAATTTGGAACAAAAAGGAAGTGGGGAACTACAGACCAGTCAGCCTCACCTCGGTAGTGGGGAAGATCATGGAAGCACTACTGAAGGAGAGATTGGTGGAACATCTGGTTGTCAATGGACTACAGGACCCAAGGCAGCATAGTTTCACCAGGGGGAGGCCATGTCAGACCAACCTGGTTGAATTTTTTGACTGGGTGACTAGGGAGGTGGATCAGGGAGGGCAGTGGACATGGCCTATCTGGACTTCAGCAAGACATTTGACACTGTGTCACATAGAAGACTATTACACAAACTGGGGAATATGGGTGTGGGCAGAACAGTAGTGTGGTGGGTAGGTAGCTGGGTGGGTGGGTGGCAGGACACAGGGTTGGTAAATGGCTGTCACTCTACAGATGGAAGAGTGACCAGTGGGGTACCACAGAGATCAGTGCTGGGACCGGTCCTATTCAACATCTTCATCAGTGACATGGCACAGGACCTAGAAAGCAGAATTTCACTGTTCACTGATGACACAAAGCTCTGTAACAGAGTAGACACACCAGAGTGTGTAGACAGAATGAGAAAGGACCTGCAGAAACTTGAAGAATGGTCAGGGGTTTAGCAGTTGAAATTCAATGCAAAGAAGTGCAAGATAATGCATATGGGGCACAAAAACCCTGGCACAATATATCAGTTGGGGGGTGAGGATTTAGCATGCACCAAGCAGGAAAGGGATCTTGGGGTTATCATCTCTGATGACCTCAAGGTAGGGAAACAGTGTGACAAGGCAGCAGGTGAAAATAGGATGCTGGGATGCATAGGCAGGGGCATCACCAGCAGGAAAAGGGAGGTCACAATTCCACTATACAAGGCATTAGTGAGGTCCCACCTGGAGTACAGTGTACAGTTCTGGAGACCTTAGCTACCTAAGGACATAGACAGGGTAGAGAAGGTTCAGAGGAGGGCAACAAAGATGGTGCATGGATTGCATCACAAGTCCTATGAGGACAGGTTGAAGGAACTGAACATGTACTCCCTGGAGGAGAGGAAGGAGAGAGGGGATATGATAGAGACATACAGGTATCTTACAGGGATGAACAGGGTGCAGGAATACACTATTTTTAAGCGAAAAAGATGTTCCAGGACTAGAGGGCATGGAATGAAGTTGGAGGGAGGATGATTCAGAGGAAATGTGAGGAAGAATTTCTTCACAGAACAGGTGGTGGACAAGTGGAACACCCTGCCAGAGGAAGTAGTGGGGGCTGAAACAATCACGGGATTTGAGAATGCATGGGATAGACATAAAGGAATTCTGGAGGTCAGAGGCAACAGACTTCTAGGAAAACATAAACTGAACTTAAGCTCAAATGGGCAGACTGATGGGCCATAGGCCCTTATCTGCCGACACTGTCTATGTATCTGTGTATCTATGTTTATGTCTATATAGCTTGTGTAGCAATTTTCTGCTAGTCCAATACATGTTTCTTATATCAAACCACTAAATCAAACTTCCTTACATTAACTATATCATCTGATTAGCATATGCACATTCCAACACTTATGGCAGAAATAAACTAGAAGGTCAGAGGAGGAATAAAAATCAAAAACTATAAGCAGAATTTCAAACTCTGCTTGATTTGCACAGGAAGTGAATGTGTGAACTTGAGGCACACAAACACCGGAAGAATGTGACATATTGAGATTGAGATGACATAAATAGGGTCACATTTAGAATGAAAAGGAGATGAGTGGTGCTTACAGAAAGAGCCATCCTTTTTCAAAAACATGACATTTGGGGTCTTTTTGAGGAAATAGACATTAACTCATTGTCACATTTTTGTTTTGCAGAAAAAAATGAGCGGGGAGAAACATTTAGGAGTCTTTTTTATTATTGTGTAGCATGTGTATCTCCTCTGTTCCATCTTCTGCCTTGGGCCTACCAGTGGCCCCTTAACCCTAACACTGCTGTTCAGCTCAATGTTACATGTGTGGCCTGATAATTCAAGTAGCTGTCATTTAGATAGTTATGGATGTATCTCCTTCCCCCCACCCCATTTTTTTGTTTCTTCCACCCTCCATCCACGCTGCATTGTGCTGTGTCTATGAAGGACCTTGCTGACATGCAGCTTGCCTCTCAGAGTCAGTGAAGTTCTTTGGCAAATCACAGGGTGCCGTAGTTGCTGCAGAATGTGGTGTATCCCTCCCTTGGATGAGGGCACCCTGACAATAGCAACACTAGTCCATTCATAGATGTCCCAGACTTCCTCCTAAACCTTGGTTACCCATGTGGTACACAATACATTGTCTGGCCCTCATTTTGCTGTATAACTAAATCGAGAAATGCAATGGTGATATACATTTTTATTTTCACACAGAGCTTTATTCAAGAATGAAGCAGTGTTTTACAATGACAATGTTTACAGAACTGCATTAAAACACAACATTTATCCAACATAAGAGCTAAACAATGCTCTTAAGCTGAACAGCTGTTGTTGACCGCTCATCATACTATGCTGTCTCTCAACATGTCACCAATGAATCCATGGCTTATTTATTTATTTTTGGTGACCAGGTAGGCCCACTGAGTCCAGTAATGGGCCCCTTTTTCAGGGGTGACTCAGAATTAATTACAGATACGGCAAAAATATAACAATTGCAGAGATACAGAGACAGTATTTTACATAATCACAGGGTAAAGGTACAACATTTAACAAGCAACACTTCCTAATATACTTAAGTAATTTGTGAATACAACCACTCACTGTTTATATACTTAAATGCATTTTACATTTGTGAAGTACAACCAAGCCCTGATCGATTTATTTGAGTTAAAAGGTACAGGGTTGAGGTATCAGCGATGACAAGTGCATTGGTTTAGTTCAACAGGTGGACCTTAAATCCCTTTAAAACCCCTAGAGAGTTACACTCCTGTAGATTTGCTGGAAGCACATTCCAGATGGCAGGGACGAAGTCAGAGAAGTCCTGGGATCCTTGGGCAGACTTCTCATTTGGGAGCCAAGGCTTAGTCATTGTCATTGGTTGACCCAGGGTTATCATAGTTCATGGAATTTTGGAGTTTGTAAATGCTCTGTAATAGACTCCATATCGTTGATCTCATTTACCTTGTCTGTTCAAGTTTGAAGCTATGGAGAAACATCTGTTAGCCAGTGTATGGTAATACATTTACTGTAGAGGCTGCTGCCAACAACATGTACAGAAGGTTCTTTGTTTCTTTCAGGAACATGTCTGCCATAAGGAGACCAGAAGCCCTATTTGTGAACATATCTGGGTACTCTTTTCTTAGTATCTTTTGTATTTTCTATGTACTGCCTCACAGTATTTGGCCAGTCTTGGCCAGGATCAGAAAATGTGTATGTGGGTACCTGTCCCTTCGTGGTGACGCCAGCATACATCTGTCTGTGTTGCACCCAATTGCTTAGTAATTGAGGGAATTCTGAAGAAGTACAAAAGCATTTTCCACCAAAATTCCCTCCACAGTGAAGAAGTCGCTTTCCATCCCCCTGCCAGTCTCCGTGACCACAGTGATGGTATAATTCTAAATCTACATTCCAATTCCAACTCTCCCTGATAGAGTCTGCCTGGTGTTTGAGCTCCCACCCAGAGTCATATATCTTTCAGGGACATACTTAAACATATTATGAAGGACTACTGCCCAGTAGAAAAGTAGTACTGATCTGCAAATACTGGAGCAGTTGCTTTGTTTTAGAGTAGATTGTCAATTATCATCTTGATGTCTTGGACTTTTGGCTCCTGTTTTGACACTGGCTATGTGATTAAACTGTTTGCTCTGTGTTTAGCTTTGAATTCTTTAGAGTTGCCATACAATAGAACTTTGAATACCCATTTGTATGTTGTTGTTTCTCCACTGGTGGAGAAACCAAAGAAGTCTTTCTCCTGCTGGGGGGTGCTTTTGAGATGGTATTGTATAGCCAGATGTTTTTGTCTGCCTCGGAAGTTTGCAGAGGAGGATCTTCCCCTCTGGCACATCCATCTACATAGGCCCCAATTATTTTGTGAAAAAAGGCAGGCTTTAAGTTGTACGAGTGCCTTGGGAGAAGAAGTGGTTGTTTTGTCTCCTGCCTCTTCTTGAACTGTTGGAGCAAAAGTTTCCCAGAAAGAATGGCAGAAAGAATGTACGTCCAGCTTTATTCTTTGCCAAGGTTTCCCATTCTCCTTTTGCATTAGTAACTTTTCTAAGCCTTTGCCATAGAGCTGGCCACCTTCAAATGGAAATTTGTTGAGTAGTAACCTGGAGTCGCTGTTGGCTTGCCATAACTTGAAGAAAAACTCAAAAGAGCCACCCCACAGCTGGGTGTGCTACAGGAGCAGAAGCCAACCAGCTCAAAACATCCAGCACCACTCGTCACACATTGGTCTTCAGTGTGTCTGGCAGTTTTCAGGTGTCAAGAAATTTGGTTCTGCCCAGAGTGTCTAAGAGGGCTTATAGACATTTTTGCAGTCTGCAAGACTGGCCTGTGACTGGCTAGTGTGCTTAAAATTTCCAGGTCCAGCTGTTCATCTCTAGGCCAGCAGGGACTCTTTTCCTCTTTTCCAAGTTGCAAATGAACCAAAATTATCACTATTTTGATTTCACACAGCACCACGTCCCTGGCTGGCTTTTGAGCTACACTACCTTACTGACACTATTAAAATGGAAATAGACTGTGGCAGTTGGTAGAGAATTTACAATAGCTTCCTAGACTGGGTAACTATAGAACCCTGTTCTAAAGCCATTTCTTTGAAATTCAAAATGTTACTAACAGAGGAGAAGGCTATTTCATCTCCGGGTTATTTATGGAATCTCCTCCTTGATCAGTTTCCAGGAAATTCCAATCCCCTGTTGAAATTTAACTCGTGTTTACCTCTAAGCAAGCCTTTGCCCTAGGCAAGGAGAGATGTCAGATACTGAAATACACATTAACTTTTACCAAGTACCCTTGCTTAAAAATGGGCATCATTTCTGACATCTGATGTCTTGGCCTTTTTGAACATGAAACATAAAACCTTTCAGAGAAATATGACAGAAGTATCACAGCAGTGGCCAAATCGCCACAGAGGGTACAACTATGGACACCTTGAACACGTTCATACACAGGTCAGTGACATTTCCAGATAGGAGCTTCTGGAGTACAGGAGCTGGGAAAAGGTGCGCCCCTGGTAAGACTCTCTTCATTACAAAATATGGAGTAGATAGTGGCAAAGTTAGAGATACTGTCTTAAAGCTTTGGCATATTCTTTCTAAAGAACCTGCTCTGGCAGAGATAGTGCAGGAATACCCCAAATAGTGTATAAATGGGTCATGAACCTAAGGGACACCCTTATACACAGCTTCCTCCCTGTGCCAAGGACAGCAGCATTGAAATGGCTCCTGAGCCATCAAGGGAAGATTTCAGTGTGGAGGTGTATCACCATAGGGAATGTTTAAAACAAAATTTTTCTTCCAGGAATAACAGGGAACCTTTTCAAATTCAACACTTTATTAGCTGCAATACATGTAATGTAGAGTATTTGACCACTTTTGTTCTCATGGCTCATTTTATGTTGGAAAAACCAGTCGACCCCTTAAGGTCAGGGTGGGGGAACACCTGAGTTCAGTAAGACTGGGGGATGCCAAGAGTGCACTGGGTATGCACCTGTTACAAGTAAGAGATAGAAAGGTCTAAATGTCATGTTTTGTGGGATTGATCATGCCTTCATTGGTCCAAGGGGTGGTGATTTTGAAGCTATCCTGTCTGAAAAATAATTCTTTGAATTTACACTTTGGGAACTTTGAAGGAGCCTGGCTTAAATTACGGCATAGGTTTGACTGTTCATCTACATAAATAGTTCTGATATCTCCAGCTTTTGAGTGTATAAATGTGCATAAATACAGTATTTATGTCTCTCTTGTTTCTTTATACACTTTGGCATGCTTCACCTGCACGTGGTTCATCACTGCAGTGGTGGTGAAACCAGATGTTTGGTTCCCACATGAAATATTGTTTTTACAGATGAGGCATTCAGCTTTGGCATTGTGTTCTTCGCTGACAATAACACATTCCCAAACTAGGCTTTCTTCTTATTGTTCATTTTCTGGGGAACTTTGTGTTCATGTATGTTCTTCCAATAGCCATTTTGTCTTCTGAGTATACACATTGGTATGTATATACCCACATATTTATACTGGTATAATAATTGTTAGAGCCAGGTTTATACAGTATGAAATTTGAATGTCCAGTTTTAGAAGGACTATGATGAATTTGGTTTAGAACACCTACATTGTTCTGACTTAACTTTTTAAAGTAATTTTTCATAATTGTTCCTGGCTTTTTATATACTTATCTGTTTACAATATAAATTAAAAATGGGGATATGAAAGAATTACCTGTTTTATGATGAAGGCAAATATCTTATTTGTTTTTCATTTCCACAGTATGGTTCAGAGAGCCGTCACGTCTTGTTTACACAAACATGGTTGGTTGTTTGTTATGTGTTCACTCATGTACATATTTTTTCACATAATATAATGAATCTCTGGTCAGACACACACTGTAAATGTGAGCACTAGCTTGTGGTTTTATACTACAACAGTGTATGTCTGTACCTTTAAGGTGTAGGTTTAAATAGATTGGGTGCACCCACTTTGTGACACTTCCTGAGGACACTTCAGTGAAACAAAAAAAATGCTTTGGGGCCCTGCTAGTTGTGTCCTGGTTTGTGCTTTTGCACGGTGAGGTCAGCACTTTATTAATTTTACCTAAACAAACTGCTAGTACTACACAATTTATTGTGTATGGTCCCATGTGTGGTGGGTGATGATGGATGTTTTGAGTTGGTCACCATAACTTAGGCCATAGGGAATTCGTGGCCCTGTTGGCAACTGTGGCCATCCTGGCATTTGTTTAAGGACATCCCCCGACATATTTGCTAGATATTTGGCTGCTTATGTAGCATATTTGGTGAGGTCTGCCTCCTTTGAGTTTGTCTTTAGGGACTGAAGTAGCTCCTTGATCCATATGAGTAGAGCCCTCAAAGTATTTGTTGCTGTCATAGTTGCTCTACATGCAAGAACCAACATCTCAAAACTCCAGTGTAGTAGTTCCTCTGTTCATTTATCTGCTGGCTCTTTTAAGTGAGTTGTACCTTTGACTGACAACACTGTCATTCAAATTAGGGCTTCTGTTTGTGGGTTGACAATTGGTGTTGTGCACCATGCTTTGTTCTTGTCCTTCTAGGGTGGATAAAACCTATTGAAGGCTTTCTCCCTACAATTTTACCTCGGTCAGTTAATTCCCATTCTTTTTGAATTATTTCATTCACAGAGGAACGGGAAAGAAGCCTTGGTTCTTTGGTTTGGAATGAATGAATATATTTTTTCGATTGTTCTTGTGGTGGGGGATTCTCAAAGTCCATTGAGTCTTTCTTTGATCTGTTCATCTCTGACAGGACATCCACCATACATAGCCCATTTGTTAAGGTCAGTTCCTCATCTTCCCCTTCCTGTTCCTCCTTCTCCAATGCATTGTCCTTTTGGCAGTCTGCATTATATTTACCTACCTCTGCTGTAGTGGTAGCCAAAATACTTAATCTTCCTACTGTAAAGATGGTGCATCCTGTCTTGCTTCATGAGTTTATGTGGATGGCAGTGTAAAAGAAGCTGCTGGTGTGTCCCTGGAAGTAGCTTCCATGTGGTCCAAAATTCACAACATGATAGCTTGTTGTGCACTGATGAATGCCACTGTGTTAGCATTCAATTCTTTAACAGATATGTTCTGGGGGTCTGTGTCATCTGTGTTGTCTATATCCACATCACTGATTGTACTTCACCTGAGCACTCTTGAAGCATAATTCACAGTGTTGGTCATACTGAGAACTGGTTAGTGTGGTACTGCACAGTTTGCATTTCTTTGCATTTGCCCTAATTGAGGCCTGCGGGTGACAAGAAGGTAAATCATGCTACTTAAATTAGGGTCCCATACTGCTATCTTCTGTGAATTATACATTGAGTTGGACCTCTTAAAGGGGTTACAAGTGGCATATGGAGTGTGATATGCCACCATGAGTCCTCATTGTAACAGATGGCCTTGCTGCTGGCCAGGCAATGAACCATGGAGGGGCTAGACACTGTACTCCTAAGCCCTGGTGTCTTGTGGGATCATTCATGTGTGTGATGTTCCAAGGATCACCACAGTAAGAGATAATAAGCTGAGTAGTATACAACGCAGTGATGAGGAAGGATTGCTCCTAATGGTCTAGCTGAATAGCTGCCTTGGGAAGAAAAATACTGATGTTATCCCATGATTTCCAAAACAAAATAGCTTTCTTAGGAATTTTAAGGAATTGGCTGTGTTAGGTGGTCTTTACATTGTTTGACATACCTAAAATAGCCATAGTCCATGCACGACCACCACTGTGGAAAAAGCACAAAATGTCCACCTCATATTCTTTGGGTGTGTGGAGGTGAGTCAGTGTATATGTGCTGTGCATCATATAATGTCATGACTCATGCTGCATTGCCACTGTGTGTGATGCAGAATGGCCGCATGATGCAAGTGATGATATAGGAGTTGAATGCTGTCTGCCAGAAACATGCTGATGCAGGATGCATTGTCACTTCGTGTAATGCACAGTGGCCACATAGCTCAAATGTAGTGGCTGTGCATGTGCAGGACTCTATGGATGCATAGAGGAGGCTGGGGTATGGTGATAAAAATGGTGGCCTACTGATGGAATGCGCTTGCCCCAACAAGCAGTCTGGAGTCAGCTGTGGTGGACTGCTTCAGAAAACAGCTACAGCACTAGTTTGACCATGACTGGAGTTTGGCTGCAGGTAAGATTTAACACTTATGGCAGCAGTAGCTGTGTAAAGCCCTTCAATGTACAAGGTGGCTGTATCAACAGAACGTAGTGTAGAAGCAACATGATTTTTGCTCTTTAATCTAATGGCAGCATGTGAGTCTCTGTCATAGTCCATATTTAGCACAGAGAGAGGCCCCACTCTTGAGTGGGGCTGCCATATGCAGGCATCCTCACGGAGACTGCTCATAGGGGGGTCTAGGCTGGTAACAAGACCTGCTGTTGTGTTTGCCATCCTTAACTTAGGCCACTCAGGAAGAGCTCCAAGATACAGCAAAACTCTTGCTGCTCAGTGATGAAATTTGTTGCAATCACCTGTAAGTAACAGCAGCACAAGCTGTAGTGCTGGTGGAGGGGGGATGCCAGGGCATAGGTGTGGAGTCTGGATCCCCACAAAGTCTCACCCTTCATAGTGCTAACAGAGGTTTAATCCCCACAGAAAAGCATTCTACACACACAAAGACAATTTGAGCTACTGTGAATATCACCAAAAACACAGTAGTAATGCGCTGTGTGAATAAGTAAGAGTTGTGTATCATTACATGCAATGTTATGACCCTGAAAGATGATAAAGAGGTGTCTATTAAAGCAAATAAGTTGGGTTTGGCAGATAAACTAAATATTATATTCTGATCCATATAGATGATATTCTGATAAACTGAATTCAGGCAAAACATCCATTTTAAGCGGTGTCCCAGAGGAAGGTAGCTATTTTAAGATGAAAAAAGTTGTAGAAACAACTGATCACTTTGTAAAATTCATTACACAGGTTTGGAGGCCATTAACGCTAAGCCATGCAGTATGCAAACTAAGTTATTGCTGAAGAAATGTTTCCTAAATGGTGACCTTACTAGGAATGAGGTGCCTATGCCTTTAGCCTTAGTGATGCACATGAAAAAACTGAGTTCCTGCAGAAAGAGTGGGTGCCAATTGGATTGTATTAGAAAGACCTGTTTCCATATGCATCATCAGCCTACAAGTTGGGCATAACCCATATGGTAATGGACAAGGATGCTGTAAGGTGATGTGACATGTAATCATGGTTTATCAAAGCACAACCATCACCCTGACACAGGTTATGCAAGTAATAAGACATAACAGGGTGAGCATTAAATATAGAATAGTATATGGGTGACCATACACAACAGGGCTATGTTTCCATCGAGGGGGTATGATGACAGCATCACGTCCACAAGATGGAGACAGCTTTGTTGTGTATGGTCACCCATACATTATTTTGTATAGTATATGGTTCCCCAAAACTGAAAAATTAATCTGACAAGGTTTCATACCTTGTGTTCATGGTCCCGCTTGCTCCTAGTCCTCATTACTGACCTGCACTGCTTCTCACCCCAAATATCATGGTTCTTGCTGACCCACTCTGCTCCCAACCCGAAGATAAACAGTGGACAGTTATAAAAAAGAAAAAGAAAGAAAGAAAACTGACAAACTGAAAGTTTGGAAACATGGAGCTGACTATGGCAATCCATGTCCAAACTTTCTTTGAATCTCTCGCCTGACCGCTCACTAAGCAGCACTGCGATTTTTGTCTTACTTTTTATTTTAAGAGCACACATTCTGCCAACCAGGTGGCAGGTCAAGGCTGAAAAGTTGTACTATTGATGTGATGTCAGAACGATAGTACAACAACTTTTTTTTTCTATATGTAGATTTACAATTTCCCGCCTCTGTTTTCTCCCTGTAATTCCAGGGACTCCAGCAGACACCCCCAACCCTGGCAGTCGCTGGGCTCCTCCATAGCCCAAACTGCCATCCGTCCTTCACCGTGTGGCAGCCAAGGGCTGGGGAAACCCCTCATCCCTCCCCAGGAGAGGACAGCCACCTCACGGCAGCTTAATCCTACTCCTCGCCCTTTTCCCCCTGCTGACTGCCCAACAACCCGGGCTCATTTCCGAACTCAGAGCCGAGGTGTAGCATCCAACGCCTCCACCCTCAGCACCACCAGATCGGCTTACAGCAACTTTTTGACCTTTGAACTGTCCCAGGACAGGAGTTTGAAAGCCACCATTTTCAATCCATAATAAGCCCTAACCATATACTATATTTTATTGCAAGTCGCCCTCAGAGAAGTAAGGCTTAAGGTCAAATGCTCAGTCTCTTTGCACCTCTGGGAACTGCATTAACATTATTTTATTCATAACCTGGAGAGGCTTATTGTGCTTATAAAATGACTAGTTGCCCGTATGCATTAATTGTAAAGTGAAACATTTTAACAGGGTTGTTTGAACACCTTGTCCTGAATATTTGGCAGAATATTCAGTATTTTGTAGCCAAATAGTTCGCTGTTCAGTATTCAGATATTCAGGAACTATCTGCTATTAAAAAAAACTACAAAAACACCTTTCTCCCACCTTCGGCCTTCACTTAACTCACTGTTACACTCAGCACAACCCATCCACCTTCATGGCTGGCCAACGTGTTATTCAATAAAAAGCGCTTGTTTGTGCTATATTGAAATATTCCCTATGTCTTCCCCTCCTCCACCCTGGAAGAATCCTTATCCCCCCTCCTCCCCCCAGCACCCAAGTAGTGGTGCTCCAGAAAGGCAACTGGCACAACCCACCCTCCTCCATGGCTGTCTGCTTTGCAATGAATGAACATGCTTAATCTGTCTTTATAGAAACCCAGCTAATTACCCTGCCAGAGTAGGGAGATGGGAAGGGGTGGGAAAAATTTCTTTTTTTTTGCAGTTTCTATTTATGTTGCAGCCCGTTTGGAAATTCCCCCATCCGGCTACTCCTTCAGAGTGCCTAGGTCCCCGATGCCTAACTGACCCCTGCCACCAACCATGAATTCCTATCATAGCCCCCCAGGTAATCTGACGTATTCCTTCAATGGGTGAGTCCCTCTCTTCTGAGGGGGATAAGCCTTACCAGCTAATGGCATATCCTGGATGCTGTGGAGTCAGTCCAGGCTGTTTCTGGGGCTTTATAGTGGTGGGGTCTGGCACTCATCATCCGGCCGTGTGGAGAGCTCCAATTTCCTTTTCTTTACCCCACCTACAGCAGTTCTCGGCCATGCGTGATCATGGCGACCCTGGGCAGGGATGTGTAGGGGGCATGTTGAGGTTCCACATCCCCTAAGCACATCGCCCAACCCACCTATGAGTGCTAAGGCCAGACCCCCCCTCGGGAGGGAAGTGTCAAATGGACACTCTGACTCCCCTTCCTGCCGGTCTCTGCTCCTGGTACCCAGGCTTGGGGTGAGAACCTGGGTCACCAGCATGCCGAGCAAATCCCTTTACTTGGCACCACAGCTGGATAGAAAAATGTCTATATAGTGCAAACAAGCACTTTTTATTCAACAACACGATGGCCAGTCTTGGAGATGGATGGGTTGTGCTGATCATCCACATTGGGGCAAAAAATTAGATTATACATTATTTGTGGGTGCTGGGGGGGCAGGGAGGGTGAGATAGGGTGCAGACAGCTGGTAGAGGGATGGGGTAAATGTTCAGTGGTGGGGTGAGCTAAGCAAAGGTCGGTGAAGGGTGTTTTTGTAGGTTTTTATTTTCAATTGGTAATGAATAGTAGTTTTTGAATATGAATAGTTCCCTATTTGGGAAGGAATCCTGAATACTACTATTTGTGGTATTCAGGAAATACAGTATTCAGTCCCTGCACAGCCTACATTTTAATGTGAGTGTTTTACATAAAATCATCTGTTTAAAGCTGCAGTATGTGTTAGTCAACAAAAACGTCATCATATAATTTCCTGTTAGCAAAAATGTATTTGTGACATCCTTAGATTTATCCTCAGTGTGTTTTTAATTTACCCAGATATATTTAAAACCACTGCTATAACTAATTTTGTAATTAATGAGTCAAGTCATTAAATATGAACACCACTCAGAATTTTGAAAATCTCTACCGTTAAGGTTATTTTTTGAATGTACAGTACATACCAGATTCATATTGTTAAGGTATAAAACTGATGCTGTCAAGTGTTTGTGATGGTAAACAGCACAGAACCACAATAAGATATCTAATTTTTTTCATGGTGGGTGTGGCAAAAGAGCAAGAACTCAAATCCCTATCTCAGTACAGGTATGAAAGAAAATGAAAAGAAGACCGGGTATATTGACGATATTGCTAGAACTACATTATTACTGAAAAACTACATGGTAACTAATACCATTGCTTGAAATATATTTTAAAAATTTTAAATGTAAAAATTGTATACATGACATAGTCCCTGACTGTGTAGGTAACGAGGCGTTTTGCCTTAGTAATGAATGAGATCAGCACTTAACTGTGCATCACTAGCTTTTTACAACTATGGGCAGACCCTACAGGAGTATTGCATGTACAAAAGGAGTGATGTCATGTTTTCTGTCCGCGGAACTGACTGAAGGTGTAAATAGTCTCCTCCGCCTTACCCTTCTCCAAGCAATGTTTTCCACCCTCAAATAAATACGCTTTCATGTTAGTCAGTGGTTGCAGGGTACTGTTTTCTTTCTTAAATGGGTGGTACAAGAACTGGAACCTAAGAAGTGGGAGGCAACATAGTTTTTTTTTTTGGAGTAAGATCCACCTCCGCCTCCACCCCAAACTTTTTTCTGATTCATGTGGGAGGGGCATGAGATAGCTCTAGAATGCTGTAACCAGATACACTAGTTGGGGACCTTATCAATCAACAGACATGCCCGTGCTGTGGAGAACAGAACAGAAGAAATTTAATGCCTTCAAACTGACTTAAATATCCTTTGGAACAAATGATTATCAGAGTCACTTGGGGCCTCAGAAGGAGACCTAGACACGCATCCATCTCTGTAAGAAAAATTTCATTTTTTGGGGGGGTGGGGCTGTGGGATTCAAACCCAGATCTAACTGCCCAGATCATCAATGCTATAATTAACAGACTCTAGCTGTTTTCTTATAAAACCCCCACTCAGTTAGATTTCAAGTATTTGCTAAATTGTAAATGTAGTTATCTGCATTCTATTAGTAATTGGTGCTGATTGTGGTCTGTGACAAGATCATTTTTTTCACAAATGAAGTGCATGGTAGGAAGCTGAAAACAGACTTTGATGATATAGTGTGTTTTTTCTTTTAAGTCTGAGATGTATTAGAAAACATTGAACGAGAAAACAATTGGTGATTTTAAAAGCTATTCTGAACAGAGCTGACATAAAAAAATCATAACTATTTTTTTATTTTATCATGGACGCTAGCAATAGGATGTCAACATTCACTCCATTAAACCTGTTTTTCAGGTTTTTTAAAGCACCTTGCCAAGGTAATCTTCCCAGAATGCAATCTGTCATGGGAAGGGGTTGAAATTGTTTTAAAGGAGTAGTCCACCCAGAATGTGCAAAAAACATGTTATGTAGAGTGTTTTGATATGTATGTTAAGTCCTAGTGTGTCCTTCCTTCTGTTTGCTATTTGGAGTTTTTCCTAAATTGCCTGCTAGCTATATAGTAGTTTTACGACCCATGGGAATCTCCATAACAAATAGTTTTATTGGCTAAAACAGTTGCTAAATATCTCTAATTCATTATTTGTGTTTTTGATGTTAAAACACTCCTGCTAGCCAGACCTGATGCACAGAGAAAACAAAAATAGTGAATTAGAGCCATTTAGTAGCTGTTGTCTTACAGAAACACCAGTTAGCTTGCTCTCAGGTATCTGCTAAACTAACTGTTGACATTTGTGCTCCCTGGATAAGAACAGTTACAAGGCTCTGATGTTGTTACACTAATTTTAAAGCAGTACACATGCTAAATCTAAGGGCATGGCTACATCACTCACATGAGACAGGGGTCATCGTAGGAGAAAGAAAGCCAATAAAACTGTTTGTCATGGAGATCCCCACGGGTCATAAAACTACCATACAGCTAGCAAGCTAATTTAGGAAAAACTCCTAATAGCAGACAGAAGGAAGGACACACTAGGATTTATTTATTTATTTAATTAGGGCTTGGATTATAAATACCTTTGAGCCAAGGCTCTTTTACAAAGGTTCCGCATCATGAGTTACAGCATGACAGAACATAACAGGCAAAAGCATGTATGGAAGTACATACACATAGCATTAATGGTACATAGCTGGATGCACCTATATAAAGAGAAAAAAGGGGATGGGGAGGAGGATAAGGGGGGAGGCAGCAAGTGAATAAGGTGGGGCAGAGGAAATGGTAGAGGTAAGGTGGGTAAGGGGGTCTGGAGGGATGGGTAGAGGGATGGTGGGGGAAGGAGAGGATGCAGCCAGGAGGCTTTGTCAGAGAACTAGAAAGTGCAAGAGTTGGGAAGGGTGGTGGCGGAAAGCGTTAGAGGCTGTGGCCCTCATTGATGTAATAGACAAGGGAGCCTCAGAGTAAGGGATCTGTTCATAATCTGGGAGTCCAGACTGTGGTGTTCCATTGCTAAGATATTGCAGTCACAGGTGCTGGAGGCAATGAGTGAGTGGCAGACCTGGTTTGAAAATGCCAAGCATGGAGGCAGTGGAGATACCACTAGACAGTCCATTTAGCCAGCTTGTGGCCCGATAGGCAAAAGCTCATTGACCTTGGGTTGTGCAGCAGCAGAGTTTGGAACTGCTGCAGTTTGGCCCCTGGTGTGCTGGATCCTTTTTAGGTTGTACGAGGTAGCAACACCGGGAGGGGTGAGACCCATCAGAATTTATAACTGTCTGCTCTCCGAGCCATTGTTTTTGGATTTGTTAACTGTGCTGTCTTTGCATTAGTTTCAATGAGGTGCCTTTGTAAATGAGTCTCTGACTCAAAGGTTTGCAAATCTGATATTTTTTAAATAAATAAAGAAATAAATGTTTATGTTTAAGCTTATTAAAAACATCTTTATCTAGTTAATGCGTTCACAGTCGAAGTGGCTCTGCCAGAGCTTGTTAATGTATGGTCTGGTGTTGCCTCTCTACCAGTGAGCTTTCAGACTTTTTTTTATTATATTATGCTCCTTACTCGTACACCTCCTTGAAGATATTGCCACCTGCTATGAGAACTCTATTCTACTTACTCTATGAATGCTATGCCAACTCATGTACATCGACATCCTGATGCCCACTCTTTCCAATGTCAGTACAGGTCTTATGTACTTCAAACCTCTGTCCGCTCTTGTCCCTGACCCTTCCTATAATGTTACTGTTCCGTCTTACAGCTACCACCTAGTTGCATTTACTTACTATTGTGTATGTTGTCTTGCTCTCATTTATTACCTATCCCATGCATCCTTGCTTTAGGTATGTACCTTGCTATGGCTTCCTATTCATCACCCTACAGCTAATATATATGCTATATCCAACATCATAGTCTAATATGAACAAATATTGCACCTGTGTTGATCTGTATTGCTCTCTAGATTATTCCTAAACTCCAGTTCTGTATTGCACTACATAATGTACAATGTACTTCCTGCTCATTATATCTATGCCTGTGTTAGCCCAGTCTGCTTTATAAATGTCTTCAGGTCTTCTCTACCAATTTTTGTATCAGGCCTGATAGTTGTACTCTCCGTGTCATACCTGAAAACAGGCAAATGTATGCCTAGTGCACCCTATCTGGTAAACAAAAACTAAATAAATAAATATACACCCTACAAACTACTTTTAGTAAATTTTGTCTAAATGCAATAGATATTCGTCTAGACTACCCAGTTTTGTCAAAGTGCCACATATGTTTTGCAGAACAAATTATTGTTTTAGGGTCCTTAATAAATAAATCTTCTTCCTGTAAATGCTGATTAAAAAACAATTGATGGTATAGTCAGAAAGTATCTGTTGGATTATTTGCTACAGAACATAAACCATGCTGCATATATGCTGCGTAACACTTACAAACTAGATGGGGAAAATCATGTGTCCTGCTCGGTTGATACCTATGTCTTAGATCTGTCTAATGCACAAGTATAAAAAGTGCTGAAGCACACAAAAACAGCAGTGCCTTCATTAAAAATCCCAGATTGCTGCTGCAAACATGACTGCCACCTTTACTCACTAAAAAGTCATCTAGGCCCTAAAAATAAAACTCCCTAAAGAACAACAAAAAATTATTAAATATTTGTTCCTCTATATTCCCCTCCTTACACACATACATGCATGCACGCTCACACACACACGTGCACACACACACACACTCTCTCTGAGATTTTCTTCTCCATCATCCTTACCTGCATACCAGGGAAAACTTTATTCACAGATAAAATTGAATTCCTGGATTTACAGAAGCCTTCTGTTGCATGTGGAGAGGTGAACATTCAGCCAGAATTTTGCAGAATTTTAAATTTCCTCCAGATCATGATGAATAAGCATTCCATCTATTACATTTGTGGATAGACAGATGCTTGAAGATGACCATCTTAGTAGCTCAGTAGAACTACTTATTACTATTTACTTTTAACAAAATTAATACATATTTTAATAGGGAATGTTGGCATTTATTTGTTTCTTTCATTTTCTCATTATACTCATGTTATAAGTGCAATAAGACACTTCAGAGGTATGCACTATGTAAGCAATAAGACATGATGGAGTGTGGATTGAACAGATTTAACTGCACCACCAGGTGTGTAGTAAGGAACAAAGTCACAAGGCAAGTGCCTTCAGCCCCAGTAAGTGTGGTTAGATCTGTTCAGTTCTTACCCTGAAGTGTCTTAGGCCCTGGGCACACTGGGGAACTTAAAACAGTTTATGCACCTTACAACATTTTAAATCCCCATAGCACTGTTTGCAGACAGACTACAAGCCCCTTAAAAAGTTTTACAAAAATGTTTTTAAACCCTGCTAGATACCTAGTTTTAAAACTATTTTTAAAAACGTTTTAAAGCTAGCATGGTTTTACTCACAGGTCTGCCCAGGACTAAAAACGTTTTAAGCTGTAATGGTTTAACTAAAACAGTTCTAGCTGCAGTGTGTCCAGGCAAGCACAGTTCCGTGTGTTGGACTTAACACAAAATAGTTACAGGGAGAACAGGTTTAACACTAGCAGTGTGGCCACACTAAACTGTTATCAAAAATGGTTACTGTGTAGTGTGGCTGCACTGAAATGGTTTAGCTAAACTGGTTTTAAAAATGGTTTTCAAAAACAGTTCTGTACTGTGTCCAGGGCCTTATTGTGCTTACAAAATGGGTTAAATTTTTTACATATATTTTTTTAATTAAATAAACATGTTTATCTATTAGGTATAATTTGCCAAATGTATGCCGAATTACAGTAGCTAAATTAATTTAGTTTTTGCGGCCAGAAAAGGAGAGCTAGGCAATTCTGCCTATTGTTAGATTTGTTCAAGAGGGATGGAAAAAACATGCAGACTGACATACTGAACCAGATTATGTTGCTGGTGGTGTTTTTAGTGAATGGGGTAAATTTGGCCACAACATTGGGGAAAATTCCCCTACTCTTTTCAGTAAATGCCATGGGATCTTTAATATCCACCTGAACAACCGCTGGGACCTTGATTTAACATCTGTTCTGAAAGATGACACTGCAGGAGACCAGCCCCCATGCTGCTGTACAGTGTCAGTATTGGGATTTAACCCATGTTCCTGGTATGGGGCTAGAACCCACTGCTTCTGATCTCCTGGTCTTAGAGGCAGGAATGCAAACTGCTGAACCACTGCCACTGACAATTAGCTCTTAAAATAATCCTTTCAATTGCTAGATAATCATGTCTTTTTTTTAGTTTTTTTTTTTTGCTTCAGGACAGTTGTTCTTTTAGCATCCGTAGTTGTAATTTGTTTCTGAGAGCGTGAGCAAGCAGCTGCTCCCCAACCCCCACCCCATTACTATGGCAGTAGTAGCACAGAAACTTTAGGAAATCTTTGTGTGTCTCTTACCCTCTTTTGTTTGGACTTGGACAATGGTTCTGTGAGATTGTGAGTTGCTGGCATTTTGTGAATGTGGAAGAGAAAGAGAGCGAGAGTCTAAACTTTTGTGTGAGTGGAGATATAACATTGAGAAAGAGAGAGAGAGAGCGCAAGTGATGCAGATGTATGGCAAGCCATTAGGGACATAATTCAGAATCTCTGGCTGTATAGTAAAATACACACTATATGGTGAAATACATACATCATATAGTGAAATATATACATTATATAGTGAGATACATACACAATGTAGTGAACCACATACAGTATCTACTGAAATATATACATTGTATAGTGAAATACATATACTGTATACTGAAATACATATATTATATAGTGAAACACATACACTATATAGTGAAATACATACACTATCTACTGAAATCCACATACTGAGTACTGAAAATCCACATACACTATATACTGAAACAAATGTACTATGTACTGAAACATATACACTACCTATTGAGAGACATACACTGCAGACTGAAACATCCACATAAACTATCTACTGAAACACATACTCTATAGATTGTAACACATACACTATATATTGAAAAAACTGCATACACTATATACTGAAACAAATACACTATATATTGAAATACATACACTACACACTGAAAAAAGCATATACACTATATACTGAAACAAATACACTATATATTGAAACATCTACACTTTATATTGAAATACATACACTATCTATTGAAATAAATACACTATGCCCTGAAAAATCTGCATACACTATATATTGAAACAAATACACTGTATATTGAAATACATACACTATCTATTGAAATGCATATACTACTCACTGAAAAAAGCACATACACTATATACTGAAACAAATACACTATATATTGAAACACCTTCACTTTATTTTGAAATACATACACTATCTGATGAAATAAATACACTATGCACTGAAAAATCTGCATACACTATATACTGAAACAAATACACTACATGGTGAAACACATACACTATGTATTGAAACACATACACTGCAGACTGAAAAATTCACATACTCTATATACTGAAACAAATAAACTATATACTGAAATGGACTATGTTCTGAAACTACCCATCCCTATGCCCCTCCCCCATGAATGTCCTAGAGTTGAACTCATTGCCTGCTGCATTCAGTTAGCTGCTAGCTTGATGAGAGGATGTCTGAAACTGCAGAGCTGAGGTAAACAAAACAGAGCTATCTCTTATTCTACTTCTTTATGGGGTTTTTCCTTTTGTTTTGCTTGCACACCTTTAGTCAAATATCAGACCATTGTGATGTGACAAGAAACTTTTAAAACTAATTTAAATGCTGTAGTTTATTCTTTTAAATAAGTGCTGCCTTCATTTACTATCAGACAACACATTTGTATAGGAAGCTAATACAGGATATTTCTAACATACCTGTATACATAGGGAGCTGCATGCATTTTTCCAAGTTAAAGTGTTGATTTGTTTTATGTGTAATTAATTACTGTGTAAGTCCAGCAACTTATCTGAGTTGAATGCTTGGGAAGCACTTCAGGAGCTGTGGAAGTGTAAGCCAAAATCATTGCTAGTTTGTACTCTATGGACTATGTTTTAAGTTTTTATTTTAAAATATATATTTTTGCTGCAATCCCTCAGTATTTAATTTTCATCAGGAGTTTAGCTGGCATATGCATATAATTTGCATTGTTTTACTAAACAACTTTACTGTGAATCCTCACTGGAGGCATGCACAGTCTGTTTTGGGGTTTGAGCTTCTCAAACTCTGTTTTATTTCTTTTTTTTTTCCCATAGAGATTTTTATCTCCTTAGTCACCCTGCTACCCCTTTGCCCACTGACATCTCCAGCCCAATCACTTACCATCCACAGGACATATTTGCTCTGAGATCCCCCCCCACTCACATCCCCCGTGTTGTGGCCAGGAGGGGGAGGGCCATTGACAAGGAGACACATATATGAGCAGAGTCCATTTAGCAGTGCAAAATCTGCGGCAGGTTGTTGGATCGTTTTCCCATTAGGGGGTTTCTACATTTGGTTTCATCCCCTGGGCAGCCAAGCATGGAATGATACAATTGCATATAAAGACACATGCTTCCTTTGTGAATGCTTGAGCCCTCCACCTTATGCAACTCCACTGCCCTGCCAACCCTCCTCAGCTAGATGGATGTTGAAGAGCAGGGTGGTCAGACTTTTCCTCACTGAGAGGAGAGCATTCCCCGACATGCTCAAGCATATCTCCCCCCCAGCTAACCCCTGTGCAACTCAGGTCCACCCCCAAAACTGGGCCACTGGCATGGGAGGCAGTGCAATCACCACCAAGCTGTTAGGCCAGCCCACCAGACTATGTTTTTATAAGTAAATAAAGACAGCATATAGGTAAAAGAAGAAAACAAACTGTATTTTAACTAGTCTGTTATAAACATTTTAAGTCACATCACAATGTTTTGAAATCGGATAAAGGTTTTGCAAGTAAAATACGATAAAACAATACATAAAGAGATAGATAAGATAAACCTTTTATGTTTACCTTCTGCATCTTAGGATGCATCAGCCAGGATTTTTAGTCAATTGGGGCCCCATTTTCAGAAGGTTAGCATGCAGAGCTAAACATTACACTGTGGGAACAGCATGGTTGGATCGGTGTCATATTCAGCATCACTTGATGCTACCCTGATCATGTGCATGTGCATATAAACTACTACGGCCATGAAAATGAGTAATCCACTCCTGCATACAGAGCACAGTGCTGTATAAAAGGTTTCCTTAGTGACCATAAGTACCTCCCTCTACATTTTATACTCAGCCTCTAGGCTTCTAGTACCTAGATGCTTGATGTTGCACTTTTTGGCTTTGAACCCGAACTGCCATGTCCCATAGCACTCTTTAAGTTTTCTAATGTCCCCACTCATTCTCTCCATCTGCACTATCACGCTTATTACAGATTGTGGTGTCATCTACAAAAAGGCACATTTCCCCTTCCAGTTTTTCTGTTATGCCACTTATAAAGACACTGAAGAGGATGTGTCCCATTACTGAGCCCTCCGGCACCCTACTGGTCACTGTCTCCTCACTGGAGGGAGTGCCATTTACCACCACCTTCTGTGGCTGTGCGCTATCTCAGGTGCATCACTTAGGAGTGCACAACACTAATCTGAAAATGGGGGCCCACATACCACTGTAACAGGACTAGCACTGCATTGTGATAAGCATGGCTGATACTATTTTAAAAAGCATTCTTCTGTGCAGTACTAACCCGTTAATGTGGCACAATTTTTTTTTTTTGCACAGGATTACTAATTGCAACCAGGTGCTCATACAACTGGAGGTTGCTCTAATGCATATAAGGTGTACAGGTATATTAAATGCTTTCTTGAAGTGTTAACACACTGCGTGGTTAGTGCTAGTTAACGATTCTGGGAATCGTGTTTTAACTGCACACACGCAGCCTGCCAGCAACCCCCTACACACATACACACACAGTCAGTTCTGGACACAATAAAAAAACAAGCATTTGTCAATGCTGAATGTTGATTGCATTGGTCCATTGAGCTCGCTCACTGGCCCTCTGTCACTTGCTCATTCTGTTTCTCCCAGTGCTGCAGGCTGCTGTTTTGTACTGGGATCCTTCCTGCATTGGCACCCATTTCTGTCCACAAAGAAATCCGCAGATGGCCTGACAGAGCTCTGTTGAGGTGGGTCACTCCCCTCCTCTGACTCCCTCATTCTGTTTCTCCTTGTGCTGCAGGCTGGCCTTTTGTACTGTGCTCCTGCCTCTGTTGGTGGCTTTTTCTGACAACAAAGAAATCTGCTGTAGTCCCAACACAGGTCTGTTGAGGTTGCTCACTCCCCCTCTGTCACTCACTCGTTCCGTGTCTGCTGGCACTGCAAGCTGGCCTCTTGTATTGGGCTCCTGCCTGCGTTGCCACCTTTTTCTGCCCACAAAGGAATCCACAGCAGTCACGATACAGCTCTGTTGAGCTCACTCACTCCCCCTCTCTCACTGACTCATTCTGTTTCTGCCATGACTGCAGGCTGTCCTTTTGTACAGGGTTCCTGCCTGCATTGGCTTACTCTGCCCACAAATAGATCTGCAGCAGTTCTGACGCAGGTCTGTTGAGCTTGCTCACTCCCCCCCTCTCTAAGTCACCCATTCCATTTCTGGCCTTTTGTACTGTGCTCCTGCCTACACTGATGCTTTTTTCTGCCCACAAAGAAATCTGCAGCAGTTCTGACACAGCTCCATTCAGCTTGCTCTCATTCCCCCTCTCTCACTCGCTCATTCCATTTCTGCCAGCGCTGCAGGCTGCCCTTTTGTACTGGGCTCCTGCCTGAGTTGCCGGCTTTTCATGCCCACAAAGAAATGAGCAGCAGTCATCATAGAGCTCCATTGAGCTTGCTCACTCCCCCTCTCTCACTCGCTCATTCTGATTTTCCCGCCACTGCAGGCTGCCCTTTTGTACTGGGTCCCAGCGTGCATTGCTGTCTTTTTCTGTCCACAAGCAAATCTGCAGCAGTCCCAAAAGAGCTCCGTTGTGCTCACTCACTCCCCCTCCCTCACTCACTCGTTCTGTGTCTCCTGCCACTGCAGGCTGCCCTTTTGTACTGGGCTCCTGCCTGCATTGGCGGCTTGTTCTGGCCATAAAGAAATCTGAAGCAGTCCCGACACAGCTCCATTGAGCTTGCTCACTCCCTCTTCTCCCTCACTCATTCCGTTCCCCCCAGTGCTGCAGGCTGGCCTTTTGCACTGGGCTCCTGCCTCCGTTGCCGCATTTTCTGCCCACAAAGAAATCCACAGCAGTCACAATACAGCTCTGTTGAGCTCGCTCACTTCCGCTCTATCACTCACTCATTCTGTTTCTCTTGGTGCTGCAGGCTGCGCTTGTGTAGGGGCTCCTGGCTGCGTTGGCACCGTTGTCTGTCCACAAAGAAATCCTCAGCTGTCCTGACAGAGCTACATTGAGGTTGCTCAGTCTCCCTCTGTCACACACTCATTCTGTTTGTCCTGGCACTGCAAGCAGCCCTTTTGTACGGTGCTCCTGCCTGCATTGGCGCCTTTTTCTGCTCACAAAGAAATCCACAGCAGTCCTGATAGAGATCTGTTGAGTTCACTCAGTCCCCCATCTCACTCACTCATACTGTTTCTCCCACCGCTGCAGGCTGGCCTTTTCTACTTGGCCCCTGCCTGCTCTGACACCTTTTTCTGCCCACAAAGAAATCCACAGCAGTCCTGACAGTGCTGCGGTGAGTTCACTCATTCACCCTCCCTCACTCGCTCTCTCGTTCTATTTCTCCCAGTGCTGCAGGCTGCCCTTTTGTACTGGGCTCTTGTGCTGGGGCCTTTTTCCTGCCCATAAACAAATCCGCAGCAGTCTCAACAGAGCTGAGTTTAGCTCGGTCACTCCCCCCCACTTGTTCGATCTTAATCTGTCCCAAACATTGATTTCCCACAGCGACCATGCTATTCTCCGCAAAGTGCAAAACATATTTAGACGGATGTGAAAATGACAGCTGTACTCTTCATAAGGAGGTGTAAAAAAAGTGCCACTGTTGAAAATGTGCTGTGAAAATATTACAAATGTGCAAAGTTACAAGGGTTCGTGAAACAGTTCAATGCACGCTTGTAACAATCACCTTTCGGGGCCAATTAACAAAACTACAGTGCCAGTGTTCATGAGGTGGATCTCAAAAAGCCTATGTTGCAAATTTGGTGGGAAAAATCCAAAAATTGATCTAGCCAAAGCATTCAACCCTTTCTACCACCCAATTATTAGCCAAACTCCAGGCTGCAGGCCACTCTTGCTTAGCCATCAGCTGTTCCACTCCTACCACAGGGATAGGTCCCAAGCAGTCAAAAGCGGTGACCCCCTCTCTCCTCCCTGCCTGTATCCACTTGGGTCCCACAAGGAACTGTGTTAAGCCCACTACTTTTCTCCATTTTCCTTAATGATCTTCTCCTCCATGTGGTTGTCTGCATCCATTCACATGTACATGGATGACATGGTCCTCTTCTCAGCAGGCCCATAGACTCCAGTTGGACTTTGATCAAGTTCAGCCCTGACCACACACAAATCAGCTTTTCTTCAGTGCCAAGGCTGTCTCCATGTCCTTTGGCACAAGGCATCAGACTCTCTAGGCTCCCTCCCCTTCCTACTTTCCATACCCTGGATGGCTTCCCTGTGGAAGATGTCACCACCTTTAGTTATCTTGGTATCTGGCTAGACCAGCACCTAAATGTTTCTGAACAAGTGGATGCTATAGTCAAAAAGCTGCACCACAATTTGGTGCACTTTACAGGAACTGTGACTGTATCCCACCTCCAGCATACCATGCTATTATCCAGAGAATGATCCTCCAAATCTCTGACTATGGTGATGTGGCCTACAGCGTAGCCCCCTTCACTACCCTTGCCAGACTGGACACACTCTTCAACTATTTCTGTCATTACACTCTCGACTATCCTTCTTGGACTCACCATTGTTCTATATGTAAATCTCTCTCCTTTTCTTTTCTTGTGGACAGACACCATGCCCACTGTGCCAGCTTTGTGGGCAAATCTGGTTTGTTTCCCTACCCTCCTATCTCTCCGACAGCCCCGTTATAGCCATACCATCAGAAGCTGAAATATTCTAACCCTAGCAGTCCCTTCAGTTTCCACAACCATCAGCAAAGTCACGTTCAGCCACCACTGCCCTAAAATCTGGAACTCCCTTGCCCCAGCCATTCACCAATCTCCCTCCCATGGATTCTTTCAAACCACTTCAGTGGTCTCACCTCTCCCTCCTGCACTTGCTCTAGTTTTCCCTCTTGCTCTCCTATTACTTGTTTCCAGTTTAGGTACAGCTAAAATTTGGCACGTATGCTTCCACTCTAGGCATTATGCACAAATGTTTATAGCTAATGTTGAAGTAAAAGCCTCTCCAGCCCCTATGCTATCAGTTGTGCAGATGGAGCTCCCTCCCTAACTGTGAACTCCATCAAATACCTTAGTGACACTTGACCCCAGTTGGACCTAGGAGTCATATCCTAAATGTCTGTAGAACTGTGAACAGTAAATTGGGTCTGGCCTATAGGGCCAAAAATAACCTGACACCTGCTGCTCGTCTGGCACTTGCTAGAGGTGTACTACTTCTCTCCCTTAGCTATGGTCTCCACCAATTTGTCTGTACCTCCAAAGCTCTTCTTACTCAGTGGCACTCAACGTACAATAACATCTGTCACTTTGCACTGGCCACCCCGTCTCACCCACCATTGTGAGCTTTATGATAAACTAGGTTGGCTTTCCCTGACCAGTCGCCTGAACTTTGGACTGGGATGCCTCATGGGCAAAGTGATCAGAACCTCACCCCTTCTGGGACTGGCACAGCTTCTGTCACCTCCTGACCCCTCCTCTTACCCACTCAGGTCCCAGGGTCCTGGGATGCTAAAAGTACCCCTCACTCGAACCCTTATGGGGGACAGGGACTTTGCTGCATGTGCTCCTAGGCTCTGGAACTCCTTTCCTGACCATGTTCATTCTGCCTCCTCCCATCAGTGCTTGCGGAAGTCCCTGTGTGGGCATCTGAAGCTGGCCTCAGTGTACGAATGTCCCAAGCCTCCCTAGCCTAATTGTACTTGGAGCCCAACTGTTCTGAGGACCTGCCAATTATCTGTTGGTCATTTCGCATGATCCAATTGTTCTCCTAGGCATCTGACTGCACTATGTATGCTCTAGACTATATATTGTTGATTATATGTACTTTATCAATTTCTGTCATAACAGTTCACTCCATGCCTTACCGTTTTGTGACTCAATGCATTTTGTTACTCTGTGTACTTGCTTTACTTGCTGTTATGTTCTGATGTATCTGTATTACCTGTTGTACTCTCCCGGGAAGTTCTTGAAAATAGACATATAACTTGTCTAGTGTATCTACCTGGTTAACAAACGCTAAATAAATAAATAAAACTGCTCCATATTTGATCGCCAGCATAGGTTTGTGGCTCCTGACTGTGCTGTATATGCATTGTCGATTGTTTGCTTGTCACTCAAGTTCTCACATCTTGCATGTATTATTCCCAATGTAATTTGTGGTTGTGTACCACTCTGCTCCATGTATGTTATGTATTTTGAACTATTGTGCTACCTAAGACCCACTTGTACAAGTTCCCTTTCCCCAGGATGCATCTAGAAATGAGCTCCTAGCTTAGTATTCCTGGGTGGGGAGCACTAGACACCAAGGATCATTTTCCTATAATAATTGGAGCCATTTAAACTGCAAGCAGGGGTGTAGAACCTTTACATGCCAAGGATCATTTTGGTATACTACTTGGGAGCATCATAATGGTGACCACAGATAGGGTCACAATATGCACCACTGTGTGCTCAAATTAATTTATTTATTGAAAAGTTTCACCAGGAAAGGTACACTGAACAACAAGTTGCTTGTGTCCCAGTACAACCTGGGAGAGAGGGTGATGGGAGTTACATAGTTACAATGAGTACACACAAAATACACAATATCACACAAAAACATAGGTTACAACTGAATTACACATTAGCATGAAAAGCAAATAATTACAAGGGTAGAGAAGTGAAAACCAGTCGCAGTGAGCTTGTGGTGAGACACAGAGAGACAACTACTTTTATGTTATCCCAGAAGGCTTCAGGCAGAGCCCCAGGAGGAGGTTAAGGCGGTTTGATAGTAGTTGGCTTTGGCTTGTAGTATTTTTTATTTGTATAGTGCCCCTCCATTGCCTAGGCCACTTATCAATAATCAAGAATTATAATACACAATCTTAAAATGGCCAAAGAAAATACAGTGATATACATACACGTACACATCTACCAGTTATACAGCCACATATAAAGCAGAAACCTCTCAAAGAGGCAACTGTATTAGCACATATATTGGCTATAAAACTACAGACTCACAGTCAAAAGTAGTTAACCCTCCAAAAATGCTTGATAATACAGGTAACGTGTCAGCTTAGCCTTTAAGATTTTAAGGATGTGGGATTAGTGGCCTTCTAGGACAAGGAAATTCCATAAGGCAGGGGCAATCACTGCAAAGGCCTGATCCCCTGCTGATTTCAAATACAAGTGTGACATGCACAGGTAGCACCTATTCTGTGGATTGCATGACCCTAGCAGGTGTAGAAAGAAACATAGAAACATAGAAATATAGAAGTTGATGGCAGATAAGGACCGTCAAGGCCCATCCAGTCTGCCCATTTCTTTTCTACCTTATAAATGAGGCACTGGCCTTTGCTCTGTCAGTGGCCTATCTATTCAAACTCATCTGTATTGCTCCCTTATGCCTATCCCATGCATGTCTGAAGCCCTGCACTGTATTCATAGCCACCACTTTCTGAGGTAGGCCATTCCATGCATCCACCACCCTTTCTGTGAAAAAGACTTTCCTCACATTCCCCATTAATTGGCCTCCCTCAAATCTCATGCTGTGTCCTCTTGGCCTGCTATTTTTCTTTTATTTAAACATGTTAGACTCTTTCACCTTGTCAATGCCCTTAAGGTGTTTGAAAGTTTAGATCATATCACCTCTCTCCCTCCTTTGCTCAAGCGTATACACATTGAGCTCCGTTAATCTGTCCTCATATGTCTTCTGATACAGTCCCTGCACCATTTTTGTTGCCCTTCTCTAGACTGCCTCAATTTGGTTAATGTCCTTGTGAAGGTGTGGCCTCCAGTACTGCATGCAGTACTCCAGATGGGGCCTAACCAGTGTTTTGAAAAGACACCTCCCTTTTACGACTTGTGATACCCCTACTAGTACACCCTAACATCCCCCTGGCCTTAGCTACTGCTTTAGAGGTCTGGTTGGATTATTTCAGGTCATCGGTGATGATGATGCCCGTCTCTTTCTTCCTTTGTGACTGCCAGCAACTCCCCTCCCAGCCTATAGGTGGCTTCAAGGTTTCTCTTCCCTATGTGCATGATCTTGCACTTCTTTGCATTAAATCCCAGTTGCCACTCTCCTGACCATTTTGCTAGTTTATCCAGAACTCTTCTCATTCTGCCCACCCCATCTGGATCATCTACTCGTTGCAGATCTTGGTGTCATCTGCAAACAGGCAAGCCTTACCCTCTAGTCCATCTGCAATGTCACTAATGAAGATATTAAAGAGGAGTGGCCCCAGGACTGATCCCTGAGGTACCCCATTTGTGACTTGCATCTCTTCTGACTGTATACCATTTACCACCACTCTCTGTTTTCTGCCCGTCAACCAGTTTGCCACCCAACTGACCAACTTCTGACCCACCTCGAGCCTATCCAGCTTATTTATCAATCTTCTATGTGGAACAGTGTCGCAAGCTTTGCTGAAGTCAGGGTAGGCGACATCAACTGCTCCCCCTTGGTCCACCACTCTGCTTACCCAGTCAAAGAAATCCATAGGCTCATTTAGGTACTGGAGGAAAGTTTGTTCAGAGTTTTATATTTAAGAAAAATAATTTTGTAATCATTGTTTCACCATACTGGTAGCCAACCCCAAACCCTGAGCGATGATGGCATATGATCTGACTTCCTAATAGAAGACAGAAGTCTCACTGCAGCATTCTGGACCAGCTTCAAGTACTACAGTTAACCATCATGTAAGTCCTTGTAGAGTGTAGGCATCACAGTGGTCTAGTCTGGAAGGACAAATGCCTACATCAAGGTGCCATAGTCAGCAGTGTTAAGAAATGGTTGCAGTCTAGCAATGTTTCAAGCTGATAGAAGCAGCCCCTTACCACAACCGACACTGGGGAATCAAATGTTAACTGATCATCAAAGGGCTACTCCCACACTGTGAACTGCACTCTCCACCTTAAGCTGCACCCCATCAAATTTGGGAAGCCTAAGGCAACTACTTATAGCGACTACTCATTTCCCATCGAGAGCAGGTTGTCCTGTTTTCAGTGTCCAGTGCCAACCAATTGAAGTCCATCAAAGAGCTGGGGCCAGATTTTCAAAAGTGGAAAAATTGCACACATATAGAAAATAAGTTATGCAAGGGAGGGATGCCAGACATAGCATTTATTTTTTGTACAGATACAGACAAAATAAAAGAAAGAAAAACATCACATTAAATGCTGGAAATAGCATTTTTGCAGGTGCAGGGATGTTTCCCTGTACTAGAGAGTTGTACACAGGGACTTAGTCTCTTGGTCATGTCAGGTCCTTTGAAAATCGGGCACCTGGTCTCTGAGAGATGTTGTTCTAACAACAAATACTGGTGGATATCATCCACCAAACAGTGAAACCCCCACAATGTGTCACCTAACGCTATCCCGCTGTAAGATATTTTAGTATAGTTATAGTAGTTTTTGGTTTTTAGATGGTGGCCAATCAAGGTGTGGAGAGTAGAGCTATGCCAGTCCCCATGTGTGCTGGGGATGGGGGTCAATGGCAATGTCCCATTAGACACCAGTAAATAATCATTATCTTGGAATGCTGTCATACAGTAGTAGGTGTAGCCTGTGAAAGTCACAGAAGAGTTGGGTTACAAGACTGGAAATTAAGATTTTATGTAATGTGATTGGGCCACTGAAACACATTTTCATATCAAAATCATTCCATTGCTATTTATATTGCTCACATAGCAATTAAAATGTCAGAAAAACTTAAAAGTAAAACTTTAAAAAACAATTTCATTTAATATAGAGGAATTATATTATTCATGTATTAATGTAGTATAAGTTTATTTTCCCTACTGTGTATCAAAATACTGACTACATTTCATGCCAATTTTGTTGAAGTGTGTTATCAGTACATTAATATAATACAAGCATTTGGCAATGCTGAATGTTTGCTTGCTTATATTAGCATTGGATGTGCAGGAGTTAGACAGATGCAGAATAGGAATATGCAATAAAGTATTACACTCATGCCAACCCCACCTCCACCCTGCAGATATGGACAGTCACTGGTTGTCGTCGCTCATAATGCTCACAACATTTCACCTCACCCTATCCTGTAAACACTGATAAGTGTTGAGGTGTACCTTAGGGTGTTCAGCTTGACAGTCACCCCATTTCATGAGGACATTCACATTCACAGAAATGGGTGCAGTATTGGAGAATGGGTGAACTTGGGCTGAAGAGTCCATGGCACACCTCGATGCTGGCCACTGGCTTCAGGGTGGGGGAAGGGATGGGGTGGAATGGCATGAGCATTACAGCTGGCAATCCAAAGGCACACCCCTGATGGCTGTCAGTCTGTATAGGGTGGTATGTTATGGTTAGAAACCCTAATGCCCCAGGCGTTTGTTGGTATTTGCACTACAAATTTTCAACATTGCCTTTTTGTGACTCCCCACCTCATGAAAACATTTGGGACCTCTGCTCATGAACAGTGACACTGTGATTTTGTTAATCTGTCCCAAACGTTGATTTCCCATAGCAATCGCACCATTCTGTGCCAGATGTGCAAAAACACAGATTGGGCAGGATGTGAGAAATGGCACCCATACCATTCATAGGGAGGTGTGAAGAGATGGCAATGTTGAAAATCTGGAGTGAAAATATTAAAAATGCTTGAAGTTATGAGTGTACATGGAAACTGCGCAACGCACACTTGTAACACAGTCATTTAGTGGAATTATTTTAACAGAGGCATTTTGTGACCTCTGCTCATGAACAGTGTCACAATGATTTTCTTAATCTGTCCTGAACATTGATTTCCCACAATGACCACGCTATTGTACACCAGATATGCGAAAGCACATTTTGGGCAGGATGTGAAAAATGACTGCTGTACTGTTCATAAGGAGGTGTGAAAAAATGCCAGTGTTGAAAATCTTGAGTGAAAATATTACAAATTCATGAAATCATGAGTGTGCATGGAAACTGTGCGATGCAGGATTGTAACACAATCATTGTTTTGGAATTTTTTCACTAAATTTGCAACATAGGCTTTTTGGGAGTCTACCTTATGAACAGTGACACTGTCAGTTTGTTAATTGGTCCTGAAAGGTGATTCCATGCAGTGACCATGAAATCACCTTTTGGGGCCTAATAACCAGATGACAGCCACTGAATTCATGAGATGGGGTGCAAGAACCCCATGTTAAAAATTTGGTGCCAAAATTTGGAAAAATATCTGAGATATCCACATATGTTGAAACCCTCATTTATGCCATTATACAGCTTACTGGCATTTCTTCAGTTCGGTCAGCTTTGAAGAGTGCAGACATGTTCCTGCTCCACTGAAGATCGTTGTGCTGGCCTTCGGAGGTAAGTATGGTGTAAGGGGGGGGTGTGGGGAGGTGGAGTGCACAGAGGGTGGGTGCAGGTTGGGGGAGGGGGGCCCTGCAAACAGCGAGCAGCCTTTTTCTTATTTACCGGATTTAAAAAAATAAGAAACAATGTGGGAAGTTTTTCTTTTTTTACAGGTGGTTTGGCACACTGGGGAGGGCTCCCAGCCAGCATGCCAACTGGCTGTTGCTTGGGGGGGAGGGCTTGTAGCCAACATGGATTGGGCACCCAGTCGGCATATACAGAGCGTTTGGTGGGAGCATGAGCTGAGGGGATTGGGCATCCCCTTGGCACACAACAAATGGGTGGGACATTATGCTGATGGGGATTGTGCTACCCCATTGACAAATGGGCTGGGGAGAGAGCACGCTGACAGGAGGATTGGACACCCATGTTAGCTTTCATGGGGACTGTGAGAGGTGCTGGCTACAGCTGCCAGCATGCAAGCAGAGAACTAAAAAGGAAAAATAAATGGGATGCCATTTTCCAGATGGCACAGTAAAGGTGACGCTAATATGCTACTTAGTTGCACATTAGATGTAAATATGCAAATTGCCTACACATTACCACCGCTGATTGCAGTGGTGGTTTCCTTTCAACTACATGCCACTGCATCTGAACTGCTGTCATAGACAGCTTGGCCATTCATTGGTGCTGTGTGGTGTGGTGGTGCCTGCAAAATGGATCAGGGCATTAGCAGAGTGGGTGGCACACCTCCAAAAAGTCATATGGTTGCACTATGTTTCTTGCGTATGCGCACAAGCAAACATAAAAATATCAAAAGAGGCTGCACTTGGAGCTGGGTACCTCTGACTGCACACGTTAAAAGTACAAACACGTAAGTTAGGTACTCACCGCCTACTGTATGTAGAATTAGATGCTGCTTCAACAAGTACTTTTATGCAAAAAGTGCTCCTTTATTAAAGATGCCATGCACTGTAAAACATTGAAAACACCAGATGTGTTTTGACTGTTACATTCTTTCTCGAAGGCTAATTAATAGTCTATAGCAGATTCCTTAAACAGTCTCTGGTAGAAAGCATCATAAAAACACTACCTCAGGTGAGGTCAAGGTCACAAGTTAAAATGATTTTGTGTACAAAACAGTGTGGGAATAACTATCTATCTATCTATCTATCTATCTATCTATCTATCTATCTATCTATCTATCTATTCATCTATCTATCCATACATGCACTACAACCACTAGCTATTTGCAAATATTATTACACTATACATATACACAGTTCTGCAAGCATTTGTCTACAGTTCAGATCCAAATGTAAACTTTTTAAAACATCATTAATGCACTTACTCAACATCTCAAAAACAGCCTCAAATAAAAGGGAATTGTATTAATGTAACCATGTACTGTCCTTATTCACAAAAACTAGCAACCAGAATGAAGCCTAATGAATGAACAGAGAGGTGAAAAGCAGCACTGGCAGTTATTATTTGGCTATGCAAATTTCCAGCTCTCTTCATACCAAACCTGTCAGGAGAGAGAGAGAGAGAGAGAGAGAGAGAAAGATAAGTAAAAAAGTTTATATCTTTCACAAAAATGTATATTCACATCCCTGAAGGATAATGCAACCTTGATGAAAAATTGTTTCTCAGTTAAACAGGCATTTTGAATTGGCACGTTTTCTAAACAGAAAATAAATACCCTCCTTTTTACATTATGTTATCTGCGTGTTCAAAGGTGTTGTAAATAGGCCTATATACCATGATTTGGTTCCTTTAAATATAGTACTGGACTTTTTGCATAGGAGACCATTGTCTATGGCTTTGAACACATGTTTAGATTGTTTGAAATAATTAAAATCAAAATAAAAGAATTTAAAATCAACCCTCCCCCAAAAAAACTCTGGGTATCTATTACATAGCCTGCTCTTTTCCCTCAATCAACTGAGAAAAGGTTTTTCATCAAGGCTGCATTATCCTTCAAGGAAGTAAATATATATTTACATAAAATATATTAACTTTTCTCTTGTATTGTCTTCTCTCTTTCTTTGTCTCCTCACCGGTTTGGCATGCAGAGAGCTGGAAATGTGTATACCCAACTAATAACTGCCATTTTTGGTTTTTACCTCTTCATTTATTAGGGTTCATTCTGGTTGCCAGTTTTAGTGAGTAAGGACAGTAACCTTGTTACACTAACATACAGTAGTTCCTTTTATTTGAGGCTGCTTTTGAGATGTTGAATAAGTTCATTTAATGATGTTTTTAAAAAAGTTTACTTTTATATTTGAACGGTAGACAAATGCTTGCAGTTCTGTATATATGTATAGTATAATAATGTCTGAAAATAGCTAGTGGTGGTAGTGCATGTGTATATAGATACTCACACAGTTTGAAACACAACATTTTTTTTAACTTAACTTGATTTCACTGGAGGTCGTGTTTTTATGATGCTTTCTACCAGAGACTACTTAAACAGCCCCTTCCCTAGCATACTGAAGGCAAATGTGTAGACGACTTACCTCCCTGAAACCATCCATAGTTAAATTTGAATTTTAGTCAAATTAGAATTTTAGTGCCATGGTTTATGAATTGAAGAGATCGTATTTTGGCTTCATGGAGCCAAGCCACAGATCCTTCCATTTCCTTGTCCTGAGCACTGCCCTCGTGATAGCATGTTTTGTGACATAAATATATGGAGAGCACGGGACCGCATTCCATAGGCTACTACAGGGATGGTCTTTTACATCTGTTTTTTTAATAGTACAGGGTTCCAATTCAGATAAATCATGGCCACAGCTCAACCAACAAGGCTCTTGTTAGTTGAGCGGTGTCTTTGATTTATCTGAATCGGAACCCTGAACTATTAAAAAAGACATAAAAGTGAGCCCTTATAGTAATCTATGAAGCACATTATCATGTTCTCCATATGATACATCATAATAGGTGCCAGTGTGGGGGTGGCATTCAAGACAAGGAAGTGGAAGGGATCTGTGACTCAGCTCCACAGAGCCAAAATATGATCCCTTCCCTTCCATAAACCATGGCACTAAGAATTCTAATTTATCTATGGAAGGATTTGGGAAAAGGTAAGGATTCAGTCTGTGTTCTACATGGCTGTTACTGAAACTGCCAGGGAAATGGCTCTTTAAAGGGTCTACTACAGACTATTAATCATCCTTTGAGAAAGGATATAACAGTCCAAAACATGTAAGGTGTTTTTAATGTCTCTACAATGCATAGCACCTTTAATAAAGGAGCACTTTTTGCACAGAAACACCTGCTGAAGTAACATCTAGTTCTACATAAGTGTTGAGTGCCCAATTTTCTTGTTTGTACTTTTCTCGTAGGGCTTTTGGTACAGATCCTATACCATTTTGGTACTTTTCCTCTGGATTGCTTCCACTCTGTTTATGTCCTTCCTGAGATAAGGTCTCCAGAACTGGACACAGTACTGAAGGTGGGGTCTTATCGGCAATCTATATAGGGGCAGCACCACCTCCCTCTTCCTGCTGGTGATACACCTTCCTATGCACCCCACTAGCCCTTCTGACTGCCTTGTCACAAAGCCTGCCCACCTTTAGGTCATTCAATATGATTACCTACGGGTCTTTTCCTGCTTAGGCTTTGTCAATATCATCCCCATTGTGTACTCTGCTGCTGAGTTGCTATGGCCCAAGTGCATTATTTTACACTTTTTGCATTAAAACCCAGCTGTCATACCTTTGTCCACTCTTCCAGTCTTTTCAAATGCTTGCCCATCCCCCCAGAGTGCCTACTCTGTTGCAGATCTTGGTGTCATCTGTAAAGAACCAGACCTTCCCTTCCAGTTCCTCTGCTATGTCACTTATAAAGACATTGAAGAGGACAGGTCCCAAAACTCATCAGTGAGGTATCCCACTGGTCACTCTTCCTTCCTCGAAGTACACTCCATTTACCACTACCCAGGTTCTTACCCAGGTTACTACATTATTATCCATCCTCAGGTTATCCAAGTTGCTTACAAGTCTCCTATGTGGAACTGTGTTGAAAGCCTTGCTGAAATCCTGGTAGGTCACACCAACCATGCCTCCCTGATCCAGTTCCTTGGTTACCCAGTTAAAGAAATCTATCAGATTTGTTTGGCATGACCTTCCCTCTGTGAAACCATGCTACCCTGGGTCCTGTAATTAACTGGATACAAGATATTCCACAATCCTTTCTTTTTTCATAGTATTTTCATTATCTTACCCCCCCAGCAATATTAAGCTGACAGAAATTGCCTGCATCTTCCCTGCTGCCACTTTTGAAGTGGGACTACATCTACTCTTCTCCAGTCCTGTAGGACCATGATGGTTTTCAGTGATCTTTAAAATATCTGTCTGAGGGCAACTAGTACCTCCCTGATCTCCCAAACTGTGTGAGAGGCCTTTTGGCACCATGCATTTCTGCTTAAAGTTGAACCAGCATAATATTCTGTGGTGATTTGCATATGCAGCCCATGATGCTTTGCATTGTGGTGGCATGTGTGATTTTGTATTTCTTTGAAACTTGGCTTCCCGGCCAAATGCCCTTTGGGGTAACCATTGTCTCAGTGCTTCTGCACAGAGGTTCTTTGTCTTTTAAATTGTCTTTTGTTTTAATTGGGTTCACCACAACATAACCCAGATAGACCATCTTAGGGTAGCTGGTTCATTCCACTGAGGTGTCAAACAGATGAGGCATACTGATGAGTCCTGGTGGAACGAAATGCGTGTCTATATCTTCTGTTAACACCCTTTGCAAACTGTGTGAGAGGCCTTTTGGCACCATGCATTTCTGCTTAAAGTTGAACCAGCATAATATTCTGTGGTGATTTGCTTATGCAGCCCATGATGCTTTGCATTGTGGGGGCATGTGTGATTTTGTATTTCTTTGAAACTTGGCTTCCCAGCCAAATGCCCTTTGGGGTAACCATTGCCTCAGTGCTTCTGCACAGAGATTCTTTGTCCCTTGGATGCACCCCATCTGGCCTCATAGCTATGTCTGCTTTCAGGTTGGCAAATGCTTTTCAGAGTCTTGCCACAGAAAATGGACTAGTGTCCATTTCTCTTCCATCAAAGCTCCTGGTGCCTTTTTATGGTCCCTCCACTTTCCTTCTACTGTGGGCACTGAGCAGAACTATTTGTTCAAGATGTCTGCATTTGGCCAGCCTGGTGGTGTTGAGGGTTGAGGCGCTGGATGCCACACCGTGCTACACCAGCAACCCAGGTTCAGTGACAGACTCAGGAGCCGGGGTCAGTGGGGTAGAGTGGATGGAGCATCTGGAGGATAACTCTCTCTCCTGGGAGGGATCCTAGGTTGTTTCTGGTTCCTAGCAGCCCCCAATGGAGATTGGGGCACTGCAGGAACACTGGCTAGACATGAGGGATGGAGCACAGCAGACGCCAGCAGGGCAGTCATGCACAGGTGTCACTTCACACTGCACTCCATAGGGGCAACATATAGTGAAAATCCCCATTGACAAGGATAGGCAATGGCACCCTGCACCATTGTGCCACACTCTAGTACCAGGCTTCTCCTCCATCTGGGCCAACCACCCAGCCAGGCACATTAGTCTGTGAGATAGAGTGCCCTGGGAAGATAGGGCGGCCCCACCTCGGGGGGTGCAGAGCTGGGGGATCTGCTTGGCTGGAGCGGGTGATGGAGGAGAGCTTCAGGTAGGAGGTAGAGCACACAGGAGTAGAGGATGCCTGACAGAGTGCCACGTTGGTGGTACAGAAAAAGAGTCTACAAAAAAAAAGATGTCTGCTATTCTTGAACCCCCTCAGTACAGTCACCCCTTTAACTATACAGTCCCTTCCTCTGTCTTCTTTTTTCACTAATATACCTAAAATATGTCTTGTCTCTGTTTGATACTCCTGAGCTATTATTTCCTTAGTCTGTGCCTCTTGTTCTTACTGTTTTGCTTGCCTCTCTGTTTTTCCTGATACACTTCCCTATCCTCTCTCTCTGGGTCTCCTTATACCTTCTGAATGCTACTTTTTAGTCTTTACCTTTCTGCTACTTCTTTCAAGAACCACAGTGGTCTCCTCTTTCTTTTACTTTTGTTTACTTGCCTGACACATCGGTTTGTTGCCTTTACTATGCTCGTTTTTCATCTGGACCACCTTTCCTCCACCCCACCAGGTCATCTCCCCCTGCCAGATGATTTCTGAAGCATTCACCCATCTTAAAAGAAGTTTCCAATGTAAGGTATTGGGCTTCATAGCCCAATACCTTATATCGTCATGAGCTCACCGCTGCAAAATGTTAATTTTAAAGTGAGTCATTTTAGCAGGGAGGGTATCACAACTGGCACCGAAGCCTCAGCCAGCCAATCCATTCCAGCATGCTGGCACCCCACTCTGCCATAATTCCTGCCCCCACACTCTGAAACTGTGAAGTGTGGCCAGTCCTAGTTACAGCAGTCGCTTAACTACTAGGCCCTGATATGGCTGTCAGTGCACCATGACCGTATTGCCACAATATCAAGGCCTACCTGTGCAATGATGGCCACTAGGTCTGGCATCTTATTTGTCAGACTCTTAGCATTAGCACACATGGCCTTCCAGGTTTTTGTTAGCTTTCTGCTTGTTGCTCCCCCCTTTTTCCTACTGTTACCTCTTCCTCCCTCTTTTCTTCTGTCTACTTCATTTCCCCTTCCTCCTTTACTAACCCCCTGCTTCCTTGATTAACTTGCTTCATTGTGGAACTCTCACCCCTCAGGATCTCCCTAAACTCCCTAAAACTAAACCCTAAACTAGGGGGCAGTATAGCGCGGTGGTCTAAGGCTCTGAGCTGCAAATCTGGTGACATCCTGCAGACCAGACCTGGGTTTGAATCCCACAGCTTCCACTTGCATACTGTGTGACCCTGAGCAAGTCACTTAACCTCCTTGTGCTCCCAGGTCGCTCCTGTAAAAAAGCTTTCAGCTTAGTGTGCCATACCTGGTTAAACAAAAAAAAAAAAAAACTCTATCTCAATACCCCTTCTGGATAGGAATATGGAACCACTCAACCTGTGAATATGCTTAGACACTAGGGTTTAGTGCACATTGTAATCTTTACAGCAGTTCTTACATATACAGTATATTATTTAATTTTAATAAGAAACTGGGATTCCTTTGCTGGAATAAACACTGTTTGGCATCTGCTTCTAAACCAGAAATTGCAAAACAGGTTCTTTACTATGTTGAAATACCCTGGCTGTTATATTTTCGGTTCTAGTAACACTGCTTTGAGCAAATATCAAACTAGTTAAATAAAATTTATTGATTTACATTAGAAGTCTCATTAAGAGTTCAATATTTTTTTACAGCAAATGGCTCTTTGTATTCACTGGCCACATTATTGAATAATCGTGATACTGAAAATCGCATAACTTCCAGAGGCAGTATTTTTAATGCTAAATTGGTCTCTAATGCTTGAGAATTGTATATGTATCTGTAATCAAGTAATTTAAAACCTGGATGGACAAGTGATCTTTTTCTACAATTAGTGTCTATGTTTCTATCATATTTTCAAGCATGTACGCTTGTCCATTATAAATGGTAAATTTTATCCATACCAGGCATGGCTAAGGAAGTGGACATGTGACCCAGCACATTCTCATGATCTATCAAATTTAGTTAAATTAGAGATTATCTCCTTTGGGGAAATCACACACAGCTCCAGATGATAGACACAGATACTGTAGATAGATAGATAGATAGATAGATAGATAGATAGATAGATAGATAGATAGATAGCTAGCTAGCTAGATAGATAGATAAAGAGATATCTGTTCAATTTGCCTTTCTGTGTATGTCTTGTCATCAACTGGAACCTTGGATATAATTTTATATAGTTGATTCATGCTACCAGTGTGCATGCTTCTGAGAAGCGCAGAACTAGTAAATTGCATGCTGGAGTAGTACAATGCTCCTAAGGCACCCATCCTGCAATAAAATCTCCCATGGCTGATTCCACCAGTGACATTAGTGACAGAGGCTTCCTGCATGCCATGTCAGTGACTTCTGTTTACATTACTGCTGTGGGAAGGGAGCAGAAGTAGCATTGACCATTTAACTAGGTTGTATAAAGGATTATGGGAACAGGGTCCACCACCCTTGATAAAGTAAACCTGGAGTTGCAAAACATGTTGGGGCATTTTCTCTGTGAGGTTGTGGTCATAGTCCAGCCTTATGTTTCTTTTGTGTGAAGTATGACCACACATTAATAAACAAGTGCTGTAGCACTGTACTGCACTGCCTGTCTTTTTATAGTAGTCCCTTAGTGGTTAACTGGGTGCAGATCTGCTTGCCTTGCCAATCCACTAGGTGAAAAGACCAGGCTTCCAAGAGAAAGCCTATTGTCGGGCTTGGATCTTCCTGCTTCCTAATGACCACCCCCTATGCAGTACTCTACATGAGTGCATTGGAACTTCCAGGGTTAGTTGGTGCCATCAGCATGCTAGACACACTACAAGACATCATACAGTGGAGCTCCATCGACCAGCAACACATGAATCATGCATATGCCAGTCCCTTTTGTGAACTGAATCTCAGCTTAAGTACAAAAACTGACTTGCTTGAGCCCAAACAGTAGATGCTAGGGAGTGCTGCATCAGAAATAATGGGGGCAATGTAGTCTAGTTGCTAGAGCATTTGCATGAGAACAAGGACATTACAGGTGCAGACCTCAATACAGCCAAATATTAGGTGAATAAACTTGTGCAATTCACACAACCTCCCAGTGCTATAGTCTACCCAGGTGCAGAAATCAGTAGAAGCAGAACACCACTAAAAATGAGACGTTGCACCTCAGCCAGGCTATCTTGAGTAATTAAATTGCAATAAAGAAAAATAAGGTTAAAAAGGTATGCCCACTACAAGCTTTAAAAGAGAAAAGGCTGGGAAGAAGGAGGAGGCTGTAACAGACTACTACATGAAGCATTTTTGATAAGCTTTGTAAAAGTATAAAAAAGGTCAGCAATCACTAGAAACAAGATGAGGCCTATGTAGGTGCACCTTCAGTCTCCTCTTGGCTCCCTCCCTTCCATAGCATCCCACAATCACTTTTCACCTCTCTGTACTGCTGCAACTTATTAATTTACTTACAAATTAGTGACCCGGAAAATACGCCAACCCTAGTGTAAGGATTATAGAGGAGAAAGGACACAAGTCAAATAATAAGGCAAAGTGTTGTGCATTACAGTACATGCATTGGCTAATAAATTGTGTTGGGATGCATGGTGTATGAAATGCACTTTAAAATTCCTTTACTCCTGTCTGTACCCTATTTGCTTCTATGATGAGTGGAAAACAGATGGCACATGGACATTATTGAGTCTCTGTGGCAGAATATATATTCCAAATTACTGAAACCTCTCGCAGTGCTCACGCAAATCACTGTGTACTGAAATTTGGAATTTTTTTTTATTACGAAATGCATGGTCAATATCTTTACTTCACCACTACTACATTAATATGGATGCAAAGAATTAGTTTTGAGGACTGGAGACAAGTGATTATGTAACATGTATCACTACATGAATGAAAGCATATAAGATATTTAACAAAAACATTCCATCTTGCCCTCAGGGGTCATTTGATGAACCCTTCTGAATATACCTGAACTAATTTTTTAATTAATGTTTTGACTTTATCTTGTTTTCTGTGCCTGTATGAACCAACATGACTGTATATAATTTTGTGATTTTTGTATTAATTCATTATTTTGTACAGTATGTACCATGTAGGTTTTAGACCTCAGTCACTACTTAAAAAGCTAGTTCCAGTGATCCTACCAATTTAACAGAATAAATGAAGATTAATTTCATGGCAAAAAATAACTAAAATTTGTATCTGCCTGCATCTACCCATGGTGCATTTTGCACATCTGCAAGTATGTACTTCAAACATTGTTTCAAGTATATTATTGAAAACTTTTGCCACTACAGTACATATGAATAAATACTGTAAGATAACGAATAAAGACAACAAACATCATTCACAAATCTAGACTGTCATGTTGGTATGGGCTGCACGCCATTGGCTGTAGCTCTGCACCAATGGGCGGCAGCCCACCGGACAGTCAGTTGAGGGCGGCAGGGCGTGCATGGGTGGGATGCTGCCGGCTGCTGGGAGCGGTGGAGGGCTTGTGGGTGGGGGACACTAGACACCAGGGAGATGTTTGGGGGTTGTACCTTGACATTCTGCCCACGATCGGCATTACGGTCCACTGGACCACCAGGGAGATATTCGGGTTGGGGGCTTTGTACATTCTGCCCGCGATCGGGCACTGGTGGGGATTCATACAGGTTATGCCACGATCGGGCTCTGGAGATGTGGGCGGGGTTGTTTTGCCGCCTGCCCACGATCGGGCTGGTGGGGGCAGACAGGGACCAAGTTGGGGCCAGCCAAGGGTGGCAGCTGCTGTGTTGCCCCCTGCAATACATCAGCTCACCTGTGGGTGGCCCTCAACTTGATCCTTTTTTTTGGCTCAAGGTTGTGCAGGCGCAGGTTAGGGGTTGCACATGCACAAATCTGCACAACCCGACTGAATATCGGGTTGCGCAGGTTATGCATGGTTCCTCCCCCTCCTGTTGAGCATGCATTCATTTACATTGCTCTTTTGCGCAACCTGTTGTCAGTGGCGTAACTGCCTCCTGCTGAATATTGCAGAATGGTGCATTTTTGGACTTGCGCAACCCTGTTGCACATGGTGCAACCCTTTTGAATATCTGGGCCAATGTATTGTATAATCTCATCTCATTTTATGCATGTATTCTCCTGGGTCATGCCTGAAAATAGTCAACTTTGGTAGTGCACCTAACATGGTTAACAAAACTAAATAAATCCTTTCCCACCCTTGTGTATCAACCCTGTTGCAGATCTTTGTGTCATCTGCAAAGAGGCATACTTTTCTTTCTAGTCCCTCTGAAATGTCACTTATAAAGACATTAAAGGCTTTAAACTCATCCTCCCTGTTTCACTTCTAAGTCGGGATTTCCGTTGATAAACAAATTAGATAAAGGGCATTGCTCTATGTACATGGCTTTATCTGTTTCTCTTAACACTGTTGGGGTTTGACTGAATTGTCAGTTAATTTGTCCCTCTGCCACCTGTACTGCAGTTACAAGTGTAGGGAGGGTTGCAGTAAAACGAAAGCCACAAGAAAGCCCTACTTATGGTCTGGAACTTAGGGTATTTGTGTGAAATGGGCTAGTAACTTGTATTTTGGTTTACAACTTAGCTCTAATAGATAAGCAAGGAAAGGCATCACTGGGCAGGGAAGGCACTAGAAGTGCCATGTCTGCGTCTCATTCTGTTAGTGATAGCACTTACAGCAAACAACATTTTTAGTTATTTAGATTTATTTAAAAATTTGATAACTGTGAAAGGCATACTGAGCTAAGGCTCATTGCCAGGTGCATGAGTATAAATACAGCTAACCCTGCTGCAAGGCTAGCAATTGAGATAGGGCAGGAAAGGCTCCACATATAAGGGAAAGGCAAAAAAAGCAGCTACTCTGCTCTTAAGAGTCAGAATCTGCTTGCCTTTAAACACAGTGTTTTGTTTTATAATACTCTTCCACATAACACTGGCCACCAGAATGGCCATGGAATGGATCTCATTCAAAATCAGGGCATCCTGTTATAAAACTGAAACACAAACTAGAAGGACAGCAAGCCAAAAGAAAGAAACAGGGGATGGCAGAAAGAAATACCCAATGGGAGAGACTTTGTTCCTGAGTGGCCAGCCCTGAAACCAGATAGGGATAGGACAAAAGGATAAGAGAATAGAAAAGAAGATCAAACAAGTAGAAACATCTATTTTATTTTTCATATTTGGTGTCACGGGGAGAGACTTGTAGGGGTGGTACTGTTTTTCATCATTCCCCTTTAATCTTAAAAGAATTTCTAGCATGGCCTAACCCTACCACAGTCGCCCACATCACCAAGGCAGTCCCACTTTCCTACCTGCAGGTTGGCTCAGAGAGTAGCACCTTCTCCCCAGGATAAGTGCAATGTATCTGCATCGTTCTGTAGCTCCCACTGGCAAGGGAGTCAGGACCAAGTATCTGTTCCATGTCTCCCACATAGTGAAGTGCTCCACCACTCAGTGCTGCCTGGCTGGATTATGTGTACTGAAATATTACTTGGTTTCTGTCCAATAAAAGGTATCGAATCACCTACTTCATCTGACTTAAACAAAACGAGTTTGAGTGAAGTCACATTGCTCGTGTTCTGTTTAGTAACTGGTTTCATTTGCATACAACCAGCCAGTCCTATGCATTAAGATCCCAACCCGAGTGCCCCCTCCAAGTACTTCTAAGTACCAAGAACACACAGGACCATTGGAACCAAATCCTTCACAATAGCGACCCAGCTACTTGAAACACCCTCCTAATCAATGCCAGAGAAGCCCTGCACATCAACACGTTCAAGTAAGTCTTGTACAGACATCTCAGATCTCCTTTCTTACTGGCCCCACCCTTACAAACTTGAACTCCCAGCCTTATGGTTGTCCACTTATCCCTCGGTTACCGCCACCCCCCAACATGAGTCTCGGAAACCATATCTCTATAAATATGTATATTTTGATTAATATTTTCACTTGTCATTTTCAACTGTGCTATCTCAACTAGTGTATTGTATAAAGTAGGCAATAACCCACATCAAGGCATGGGTTTCTGGAGAACTAATGCATCTTTGGCTGAATTGGGAGGCATGAGGTCAAAGGCTGTATGGCCTTTCAATGCACTGGAAGTGCAATCATTCTCAAGAAAACCATGCCCTGGAGTGGGTTATTTTGTTTATAAAATGGAACAAGTTTTTGAATGGAAACATTTTATTTTTCCTGTAGTTAGCTATTGCTGGGTTGGATATGTGAGTTTAGTAAGGTTGAATACCTTTACATGATTCTGAGAAATGCATTTATTTTGAAGAAACCTGTGTCCTGTTGTGGGTTATTGCATTTAATACATAGAAAAAGTTTTTATTTTAATGGAAAGTGGGTTTAAGTGGGTTTATCTTCATTAGGTTAGGCTGATAGATTTCAGTAGGTTTGTTATGATCTGTGTGATTTCTAGTGGGAGGGCAAATACCTTATTTAGAATTATTCACATGAATATTCATATGTGGCCCCAAATATTTGGAAATGTAGTATTTATATTCATTATTTATGTACCTGTGGGGGAGAAAACAGTCCACCCACCTCCTCCCCAGCCTAATCACGCTAAAGTAGCCATTTCCTGCCTCAAACCCACTCCCACCCTCCCCTGCACCCACAATTTAAGCTTTAAAGGCTAAACAACAAAAACGTCCACGATGAGCAACTGGCACAATCCTCCCATCTCCACAGCCAACGGCTGTCTCCTCATGTAATTTTTTTTTTATATATAATTTTTTTTATTCACCCAGACTCCAGGTCATCTCTCAAAGGTGCACTCTCGACTTCACTGCCGCTACTTTACACCTGAGATGCTCCATCCTCTAGCTCTCCCCACCAGGACTTCTCAGCCCCCTGGATCACGACCTAGGGGAAGGCCAGCCTCACCTACCTGGTAGCCTATTGCGAATAGAGGATCTGTCTGGTGGGGAGACTGGGGAAACCATCGGAGACAAAAAAGGTCCAGCACTGGGGATGTGGGTGTGTGTCCCTGGTGCTATCGTTGCCTCCCTAGCAGCTGTGTTTTCTCAGCTTTGTTTCCTTGAGCTTGGATGTGCAATGACGCCCATGGCACAAGCATGCTGATGTCCACTGCAGCTCTGCCTCATCGCGGGCTGCCGAAATTCCTTGTGCTGCCTCTGATGTCTGTGGGGCTGCTAGGAGTGAAGCAAACCCTGGAACCTCTCTAGAAAGGGAGAGCAGTCCTCTGGATGCTTGATCCCTTCCATCCCCTGCCGATCCCTGATGACCTGAGTCTGTTCTCAAACCCGGGTCATCGGTATGGCATCCAGTGCCTCAACCCTCAGTGCCACTGGGCCGGCTATCTCATTTTATTTTTTTTTATGTTAAAAATCATCCTACTATCTCCACCACCCTGGCAGTAGCACCCAAGTCCCACCCTTCTCCCACTTAGTACTCAAGTTTCATAAAATGAGTGGTCCAGCAGGGACGGAATTGTGCCTGACACAAACCCGCCTCTTTCATGGCCAGCCACCTTTTATGAGTAACTCTCCGTGCTTGCTCACATAGTAAGACTAGACAACAAATGACTGGAATCAGATATTAAAAACATAGCCCAGATGCTTTACAGTACACAGGACATGTGCTCCCTGTCACTCCATATGGCAGCCAGTCAAAGTGGTGAGAGGAGGGCTGTGCCAGTCACCATATCAAATCTGCAGCACTTGCAATAAAGGCAATGGGGGGAGTCAGCGGGGTGGTTCACTCAGTGCTGGCATAAGGGGGCCACTAGACCCCAGGAACTATGTACACTTGTATGGGGATGGGGACTGGAGTGTAGGGAGTGCCATTAGACTCCAGGGAATAACATATAATGTACAGGGACAGGGATTGGAGGGAATGGGGTGCCACGAGACACTCTTGAATACAATGTAACATGCGGGGATTGGTGTTCAGGGTGGGGGGGGGCACTTGCAACCACGTCATCATGGGAGGGACACAGACCTGCTGCTACATCCCTTGCAAATGAGCTCATAATGGGCATGCATATGGTTTCTTAACACTTTGCATGCCCAGTTAGCTCATTTGCATGGTGCTGGCTGAATATCATTACTGAGTATGGGGTGCTGTTCCCTGCATTTCCCAAATCCATGTCATGACAGTGCTGCTCAACTTTCGTCCTGCGCTGACATGCCCCTTCATTCAGTCAGATAGTGCTGGCATGCTATCTGACTGAATATGGCATCCTCTGAGTCATTGTCACAGGCAAGTGCAGCACAAACCTTTGTGCACTGCTTTTGCCCATATTCCAGTATCGGGGTCTCAGATATCTTACTATGCAAGTAATCGTGGAAGTGCCATTGACAATAAGATGGCTGGCCATGGAGTAGGGAGGATTGTACTGACTGCCTTTCAGCACCTGCAAGACTGTTCATTTAAAAAATGTGGGTGTTGGGGGATGGTACTTGGGTGCTGCTGCTGCTGGAGTGGGGGATGATTTTAACATTGAAAAAGGGCAAGAGAGTGCAGCCCAGTGGTGTGGAGGGCTGAGATGCTCAGTGTCTCACCTCTTGCCATGCTGGTGACATGGGTTTGGGAACAGATGTGGGTCACCCAGGGGCTGGACTGTAGAGGCAGAATTGAGCATCTGTAGGATCGCTCTCTTCCTTGGGGAGGGAGGTGCTGTGTCTTCCTGCTTGTCTGCCACATAGAGATGTCCAGGTAGCAACACATATGATTCATACATAGGGGGAAGGGACCATGTTCAGGGTGTGGGGGATGTCTCCACGGAGGTGGAGTTTGCACATTGCACCCATTGCACATCCATGGGAACGAGGCACAAAAATCAGTGAAAACAACCTGCAACAGAAGGATGACTGACTCCTCTCAGGCTCCTGTGGTAGAGGATGCCGAGGGAAGGTAATCCCTGGAGAAGCCAGCATCATCAGAGTGGCACTGCCAGGGCAGACTAGGAAGATAAACAAATAAAAAAAAAAAAGGGGGGCAAGAGGAAATGACGACTGGCCTTGGAGGCAGGCTGGATGCACCTGTTGCCTGCTGTGGGAGTTTTTTTGTTGTTTAACATTTAAAAGCTTACATTGTGGGTGCTTGGGGGAGGATAGTGGGTGTGGACTTGATGCAGAGGGTGGGGGACAGGGTTTGCTAACATAATTGGTTTGGAGATGACGTTGGGGGGGCTGTCTTTTCCCTTTTGTTTGTTAGTAGTTCCCAAATGCAAACAGGTACAAATAGTGCCACTATTCATTCTTCGTATCTGAATAATGAAAGTGCATTATTTGTGGTATTTGGGAAATACTGTTGGTCCCTCGCACACCCCTAGTTTCTAGGAAATTAATCAATTATCAAGTGATGTGTTTCACCCAGTCAAGTTTTTAGGTTTGGTTAATTTCCTATATCACATTCATGGTTGTTAGTAACACTTGGTGCTGTAACTCCCCCCAGACTCTCTTGGAAACTAGGATTGTAGCCTAAGTAAGCAATAATGCCCGACAGGGTGGGTGGTATTGGGCAATACCGGACTGGCCAGGAGCATAATGAGGCCCGAAGCCACAGGCGGAGGGCCATATAGCTCCTGGCCGGTCCAGTATTGCCCATACCACCCACCCTGGAGGGCATTATTACACTTAGAAAATGGCCCACCATACTATATGTCTTTAAAGAAATATATTTTTATGTTTAAATGTTAAAAGTCTTAGCTATTTGATTTATTTTGTAATAAAATAGTTCCTCCACCTTTATTTAAGAACTTTTGTCCTAAGTTGTAACTTTTAAGCAGGTTGCCATGGTTAACCCCCCCACAAGGCTTAAGTTGAAATCCTTTTGTGTAACTGTTGTTTTTTTAAATATTCATTCATTTGTTTGAGGGGGGTTTGGTTGTTAATTTGGTAGCCATTCATAGTAAGCATGATAGCAATCTTCATCTGACTGCAGTAGCAAAAAAACTTTGAGCAGCGTAATAGTGATCTCCATCTGACTGCAGTAGCAAAAAATTTGAGCAGCTGTTATAACGACTCCATCTGACCGGAGTAGCAAAAAAACCTTTGAGCAGTGCAGTTTACGTGAGAAGAGTGAAGGCAGTTTCAAGTACTCAAGGCACTGGAAGTCCACATTATAGTGAGACGGAGAGGGACAGAAAGCAGTTTTCTGCATTGTTTGAAACAGCGAGAGGCACGGGGTATAGCCCGAGCCACAGTAGGCTACCACAGTGAGGTATCAACACTTTTGTTTTAGCCTTTTTTGAATTAAATTGCTTTACAATGTTTTGAAAAGAAATACAGTGGATCTCTGGGTAGGGTTTGCGAGTGTGGCGGTAGCATTTCTCATTTTACACGTCACAGACTGTACTGTGGATGCAGTAGGCAGAGGACAGAATGGGAGCTGACTTAGCAGAATCAGAAGTGGTGCCAGTGATCAGTGTCATGCAGTGTTAGGTTTACAACACGCTTGATTTTTCTTTTTTTTTTGTTACAGAGTGTGTTTTATTCTTTGACTGCCATTGTTGGCAGGGGGTTTCTCACTCACTAAGCGACGTTAAAAATATGGCGCGATTTCAAATTTTGTGCCTAATGCTTCAGCCAATAAGGACACAGATTGGGCACAGGGAGACTTGACTGGGTGAAGTGGCAGTTGGGCTCAGACTTTTATTTCATGGTCGTCTATTGAAAGTTAATGTACCCCTGGCAGGAATTAAGCCAATCAGAGAACAGGAAATAAAAAGCCCATTTTCTAACTGTTGATATCCCTGTGTAGCAATTCTAAATAATAAATCTAAGGATGTACAGAGTGGCAGCTGCCAGTTTTACTGCATTTGCTAAAGGGTTGATAACCCTTTATGCTGCTGGCACTATGGCTGGTGTGCTCATGCAAGTAGCCTTCCATGGGTTAGGACTACTTCTACACAGACATTTCTCAACATGGTCAATTTTATCACGCCTCACGTTCAGTGAATGAAACCCTTTTCTTTTACACTTAGACTTTTCAAGTGAGTGCCCATCTTCTTTTTTTTCAGTCTTCAGTTGCAAGATAGCAGGAACCAGGTCTGAGAGGCTATAATGTTGCTACCCTTGTGACACTTATCTCAGAACTCCTGAGAGGAAACTAGCTGACTGATGCCTGAGCTGCCTCAGGCATCAGTAATGGGATTTATTTACCCTTGTGATTAGAGTTTCACTGCACAGAGTTTTTTAACTCTGTGTTTTCTCCTTCTGCTGAACTGTTGCCATCAAGGCCACTAGGCATGTGCATATGCTGTCTCCACTTCGTGCCAACAGCAAGATGGTGTCCTCTCTCTCTGAGTGACTCCAGCTGCACCACCACCTAAGGATCCCTAGTTGGCAGAAGCATTCCCAGCTGAGTGCCTCCATGCCCACTGACGGCATTCTCAGTAGCCATTTCAGAGTCAGGGCCCACAGCATTCACCTGCAGTGGGGCCCCTGAAGGAGACCGAGATCAACCAGATCAATCCCAGGGCTGGCTGCAACGTCATTTAGTGATGGTTGGTGTACTGCATGCTACTCAGGCATGCAGGATTTTATTCCTTGTTCCCCAAGGTGTGGATGTGCAATGGTGTCAGCGTGTGGGCATGTGCTCCTGAGCATGCCCTGCAGATGTCTGCCACTACCTTCCCTCTACTGTGTGGTCCTGGCTTGGTGTACTCCCAGTCTCCATCGGGTGTCACCCAAGCACCGGGTGCTACCAACCCTACCCCCCCCCCCGGAGGGGGAGAGCTGTTACTGGGATGCTCACCCAACCTTCCCCAGCTGGCCCTCTGTTGCACCAGGCTCATTCCTGAACCGGGTCACCAGCATCGCAAATGGTAGGGCTACTGCTGCACCAGTGAGCCAGCTATTTCCCTTTTCTTTTGGCTCTTTTTTCTTAATGTTTATCTGGGTAGAAATTTGAAGTCCATCTCGACCATTTAAACTAGTTGGGAGTAAGTCTAATGCTGGAGAACCTATCAGAGACTGCACTATTGATAGGAACTTAGTAGTCCACAAGCAGGAATTTCTCTCCCATGACCTAAGAGAACATGTAAGGATAGAAGAAGACTATAAGGGACTGGAAAAGGGGCCATGCAGCCACAGACCAGCAGGCAGAATCAAAAGCAGGTAACATAGAACCCAAAAACATAGAAGTTGACAGCAGATAAGGACCACAAGACCCATCCAGTCTGCCCATTTCTTTTTCTACCTTATGAATGTGCCATTGGCCTTTGCTCTGTCAATTGCCTATCTATTCATACCCATCTGTATTGCTCCCTTAATCGGCCTCCCCTCTAGTCTCATGCTGTGTCCTCTTGTCCTGCTGTTTTTCTTATTTTAAAACATGTTAGGCTGTTTCACCTTGTTAATGCTCTTAAGGTGTTTGAATGTTTCAATCATATCACCTCTCTCCCTCCTTTGCTCTAGGGTATACATATTAAGCTCTGTCAATCTGTCTGCATATGTTTTCTGCTGCAGTTCCTGCACCATTATAGTTGTCCTTCTCTGGACTGCCTCAATTTAGTTAATGTCCTTGTGAAGGTGTTGCCTCAGTACTGCACCCAAGCACTCCAGATAAGGCCTACCAATGTCTTGTAAAGAGGATTATTGCCTCCTTCCCCTAGCCTTACCTACTATTTTAGTGGTCTGCTTGGATGATTTCTGGTCATCTGTGATGATGATGCCCAAGTCTCTTTCTTCTCTTGTGACTGCCAGCAACTTTCCTCCCAGCCTATAGGTGGCTTCAGGGTTTCTCTTCCCTACGTGCATGATCTTGCACTTCTTTGCGTTAAACCGCAGTTGCCACTCTTCCGACCATTTTGCCAGTTTATCCAGATCTCTTCTCATTCTGCCCACCCCATCTGGATCATCTACTATGTTGCAGATCTTGGTGTCATCTGCAAACAGACAAACCTTACCCTCAGTCCATCTGCAATGTTGCTAATGAAGATATTGAAGAGGACTGGCCCCAGGACTGATCCTGAGGTACCCACTTATGACTTGCATCTCTTCTAACTGTATACCGCTCACCACTACTCTCTGTTTTCCTGTCAACCAGTTTGCCACCCAGTTGACCAGCTTCTGACACACCCTGAGCCTATTCAGCTTATTAATCAATCTTCTATGTGGAACAGTATCAAAGCTTTGCTGAAGTCAAGGTAGGCGACATCAACTGCCCCCTTGGTCCACCTCTTTGGTAACCCAGTCAAAGAAATCTATGAGTTTAGTTTGACAGGACCTTCATGCTGTAAACCCATGCTGTCTTGGATCCTGTACTCCTATGGATTCCGGTGTTGCACTATCCTTTCCTTAAGGAGTGCCTCCATAATCTTGCCCAATACTGAGGTAAAACTGACTGGTCTGTAGCCCCTGCCTCCTCCCTGCTACCAGTCTTGTGGAGGATCACGTGAGACCTTGCCAGTCTACTGGGACCTCTCCTGTGCTCAGAGACTCACTAAACAGTTCTGATAATGGCTCTGCTAGTTCCAGCTTAGCTCCATTAGTACAGTGGGATGTATGCCATCAGATCCCATTGCCTTGTCCACCCTGAGCTTATTGAGTTCTTGTAGGACCCTTTCTTTGTGAAGGGACTAGTGTACACCTCCCCCGTGTCCATGGTGCTGAGCTGTGGGCCCTGCCCTACCTTCTCTTCAGTAAATACTGAGCAGAAGTATCTATTTAGGACAGATGCTTATACATGGTCCTCCTCCTCACATGCCCCCTTATCCCCTTTGATCTTAGCAATACCCCCTCTAGACTTTCTCCTTTCACTAATGTATCTATAGAAAGTCTTGTCATCTTCTTTTACTGTTCATGCTAGTGTTTCCTCAGTTTGGACCTTTGCCTGTCTTACTGCCTTCCCTGCTTCTCTTAGAGAAGTTTAGTATGCTTCCCTATCTTCATCCTGCTGCGTTCCCTTATATTTTCTGAAGGCCAGCCTTTTGGTTCTGACCTTTCTGCTACTGTTTTTGAGAACCAAGGTGATTTCTTCCTTTGCACTTCCTTTTCTCTCTCTAATGCAATGGGATGTTGCTTCAAGTAGTGCATCCTTAATGATTGTCCACTTTGCCTGTACCCCTCACCTGTATTTCTTTTCCAGGGCTAGCTTAACTCTGCTGGCCATCTTATCAAAGTCAGCTCCTCTGAAGTCCCATATTTTGCCTTGGAATGGGATGATTTAGTTCTAGTGGCCAAATTGAACCATACTATGATGGTCACTGGTCCCCAGGTGACCTTCTACCTGGAGATCAGTGATCTCTTCCTTGTTAGTCAGTACTTGATCTAGGATAGCCTTGGCTCTTGTGGGTTGTTATACCAGTTGTTTGAGGCCCTCCTCCTTTAGGGAATCCACTATGTGTCTAGTTCTGGCAGACATTCCTGCTGGTATTGACCAACCTGTATCTGGCATGTTGAAGTCCTCCATTATCAGAACCTCCCCTTTAGCTGTCATGTTTTGTATATCTTCTAACAGTAATGTGCCTATGTCCTCCCCCTTGTCTGGAGGCCTGTAGACAGCCCCAGTTCGTATGGCTGTCCCATTTCCTGTTTCCAGGGTGACCCAGTTCTTCTGGCTCCTTACGTGTATTCTGAATTTCTGTAGCTTTGATATTTTCATTGACACAAAGGGCCACTCCACCCCCCTTTTGCACCTTGGTCTCTTCTGAACAGTACAAAGCCAGGTACTGAAGTCTCTCAAGTATGGTTACTGGTAAACCATGTCTCGCTAATGCCCACAATGTCCAGTTTAGCCTCTGTCATTATTGCCTGCAGGTCTGGGATCTTGTTTCCCAGACTACAAGCATTTGTGTACATGATTTTCCATTGGCCAGATTTCGGTGTGTTAGTTGTTGGGCGAGGTAGAAAAAGCAAGGATACCGGCTATGGAAAAGGGTGTACATCAATGCCAGAAGCCTGGGCAACAAAGGAATTACCTACTGACAATAATGGCAGAGCCCCGTGTGGACCTGGTGGCTGTCACAGAGACTTGGGCCTTGGAGAAAAACAACTGGGACCACTCCGTCTTGGGCTATGCCTTCTTCAGACAGGATAGAAGGGAAGGCAGGGGGTGAGGAGTTGCATTATTTGTAAGGGATGGGACAAATGCCATATCAGTTGATATCAACAAAAAGGAAGGTGTGGAATCCTATGGGCGCAACTCAGCTCAGCAACAGGGGAGAAGATCTACATCAAAAGTGGTATACAGGCCTCTGCTAAGGCTGAGGGCAGGAAAAGAGCTCCTAGGGAAATCAGTGGTGTAACACAGAAAGGAATACAGTGGTGGTAGGAGACCTGAACATGTCCGATGTTGACTGGGGCATCCCAATGGCTGGTTCTTCTGGAAGTAAAAAGGTGGTAGATGCCTTATAAGACTGCCTACTTACACAACTAGTTCATGCTCTGACTAGGCTGGACACCATCTTGGATGTGGTACTCATAGACTCGGATGTAGTAAGTGTTACAGGGATTGAGGAGATGCTGGTCAACAGCAACCACAGCTCTGTGTGGTTTGAGTTGGCCTTATTGGTAGTAAAATCTTAATAAAGGCAGAAGTTTCAACTTTAGAGGAGGTAATTTCAACAAAATGAGGGAAGAAGTCAGCGTGCACACTGTCAAGAATCCATGAGCGTTAGAGATAGAAGACATATGGGCTGGTTAAACAAACCAAGTTGTTGGTTACCAAGATGCGTGTAAGGACAGTGTTGAAAAAACAAACAAACATAAAAAACCCATATGGTTCGCCAACCAGGTGAAGCCAGCAATTAGGACAAAAGGAAAGCTTTCAACAGCTATAAAAGAACCCAGGGAGATTGCGAATGGGAAGTTTACATTCAGAAGAATAAAGAAGTGAAGAGTATAGTGAGATCTGCTAAGGCAATGACGGAACTTCAGTTGGCAGAGGCTGTTAAAGCAGAGAATAAGCATTTTTTTGATATATACAAGAAAAAAGGAAGAAAAGGGGAGGAATAGTTAAATTTAAAGATAGTGACTGAATCGTGCAGGAGACTAGACAGAAGGCCACTGTTCTGAACAACTTTTTCTGCTCCATGTTCACTAAGGAACACATCAGCCCTATACCAGACAGTGGAATTAAGGCTACTGACAAAGGGGTCCCACAAATGGAAACACCGTCAATCACCACAAGCAGGGTCAGAGAGGCCCTGGAGCAACTCAGGAAGATAAATCACCAGGGCCATATGGAATACACCTGAGGTGATGAAGGAACTGGTGGGGAATTGTAGATTCCTTGACATATTTGTTCAGCAGTTCACTTCAGTCAGGAGTAGTGCCAAGAGACTGAAGAAGAGCAGATGTGGTACCTCTCCACAAGGGAGGGAGCTGGGAGGAGGCAGGCAACTACTGATCGGTTAGCCTTATGTCAGTAGTGGGGAAACTAATAGAAGCCTTAATAAAACAAGACTTAGTACAGTAACTAGATAATAACGGTCTTCAGGATGACAGGCCACATGGATTAATTGCTGGTAGGTCGTGCCTGATGAACCTAATTACATTTTTTAACTGGGTGACTAGGGAATTAGACAGAGGCCACCCAGTGGATCTCCTCTACTTTGAGTTCAGTAGGCCTTTGATTTGGTGCCGCACATTCACCTACTGATAAAGTTGGAGGACCTGGGTGCAGCCAAGAGCATTGTCAGGTGGGTAGGAAACTGGCTTATGGACAGAAAACAGAGCATGATAGTCAATGGAGAGATGTCAGATGAAGGTGAAGTCACTGATGATGTCCCCAGTGCTCAGTGCTGGGGCCAGTCCTGTTTAATGCATTTATCAGTGACATTGGCATAGGTATTCAGGGAAAATTGTCCTATTCACAGATGACATCAAACTAGAAGGAAGGGTGGATCATGAGGAGGTGGCTAGGAACCTACAAAAGGACTTGCAGAGGCTGGAAAGATGATCTAATGTCTGGCAGCTGAGGTTTAATGCAAATGTTCAGGTGATGCATCTGGGTAAAGGGAACCCAAAGACAGTATACTGGCTCAACGGGGTCCAGCTCAGTGCCTCACAGTAAGAAAGAGATCTAGGAGTCATAATTTGCAATACTCTTACACAGGCCAGCCAATACAATACAGCTTACAGCAAAGCTAAAAGAATGCTAGGTTGCATAGTGAGAGGATTTGACAACAGGAGCAGGGAGGTGATACTCCCACTCTACAGGTCCCTGGTAAGGCCCCATCTGGGGTACTGTGTCCAGTTTTAGAGTCCACATCTTAAGAAAGATAAGAACAGGCTAGAGGCCATCTAGAGAAGAGCGACCAAGATGATCCAGGACCTCCAGGGGCTGTCTTATGAGGGACATCTAGAAACATTGAATATGCTCTTGCTGGAGACTAGGAGGGGAGAGAGGAAACATGCCCTCCTCTGACCTGTTCAACAAAGTTACTGACTACAACACTAGAGGTTATGAGTGGAAGTTGGGGGGCTTCAGGAGGGAGTTTATGAAACACTATTTTACAGAAAGGGTTGTGGAACCATGGAGTAGGCTGCCTGCTGAGGTGGTGGAAGCAAATACTGTGACATCATTCAGACTGGAATGGGATTGAGAAAAGCGTGGAAAAAGCCATTGGAGTTGTTGGGACATAAAACAAAAGGTGGGCTAGGTCCTGGGATCTGAGTAGGTCTTGGAAACTCATGGGTAGACTAGATGGACCCTTGGTCTCTTTCTGAAAATATTTTTCTCACGTTTCTATAGTTGCCACTCTAGTGTCTGTTGACTGTTTTGTCTTTGTGGATCTTTAACTCCTTTCTTTTCTCTCTCTGTACTGTGGATGCTTGCTACTTTATAAGACCTGGCTGACCTAGCTTATTTCTTTTCTCGTTAATTCATTCATTTTCTTTTGTTGCTTATTTTTTGTTCTATCTGTCTCCACTTCACTTGCTCCATTATATTTTTCTTTCTGTCTACCATTTGATTCTCTCTTCTTTCATTCTTTTCTTCTGTTATCACTTAACAATACGCCACCTTCCTTTTCTTTCTGCTTATTCCCCAATCCAGCCCCTAGATTCTGCTTCATCCACCTGAAATTTCCAATATGTGATCACACTACTGAGAGTCAGGAGATGCAGTCCTGCACTAGCCTAGAAAGAAGCTCAAATCTAACCTGTCCTGATGGCAGGTACTTCCACCCGACCCATCAGCCCAACATTGATTTTGGGAGGCCTTGATGGTATCTATTACTGCCCAGGAAGGAAGCACTGTGTGCCCAGACTCCATTGACTCTACCCATCTACCAAAAATCAGACGGACTGTTGTAACAAGTCTTTGGCCGTAACTGCTGGAAACATCAGCTGAGTAATGTGCATGCGGAAAGTGAAAGTAGTTGAAACCCGATGCTCAAAGCACAGTTTTCAGTTATTTTCAGTATTAGCAACCTAGTGGATCAGAATCGCACATCTGCAGTGATGTCCAGGACTCAATTAAGCTCCATAAAGATTTGCACAGAGCAGACTGGTACAAAACATACAGAGGCTCAGTGTGTGAGAACAGTGGCCCATATTGCTGGAGTTCAAAAATTCAACAGAATGAACTGTCATTATAGTATATGGTTAGGCTTATTGTGTATGAAAAGCAGTTGCTTTCAAAACTTGTAGGACAGTTCAAAGGTCATGGAAAGTTGTTGTAGTATCGTTCTGACATCACTATACTACCACTTTCCCCCTTGCCCTGCCACCTGATTGGCAGAAAAAGTACTCTGCACAAAAAATTCAAGGTACAATGGCGGCACCGCTTAGTGAGCAGTTCACCGAAACAGTCTGAACGTGGACTACCATAGTCAGCTTCATGTTTCCAAACTGTACTAATTTGTCATGTTTTTGTTAAATCATTGCCATCAAGGGTAAACAACCCCGACCGCGAAACTTTGATGGCGACCGACTACACAGCACCACATCGCTGTAGTGTCAGCACTGAAGAACCAACACTGTCTTTCTGGGGTCTTGTACCCCCCTCACAATCAGCTCTGACTTAGAGTTCAGAATCTATAGTGGGGGGTGCTGAGGATCTAGTGGGGTGCTAGTACAGCCCCCAATGAAAACATGTCACTGTAAATGGAACCGCATGTTGAACGTAAACTGCAGTTGATATGCTGGTTATGCTGTCTGGTCATTTGACAAGATTTTTGTTGACACCAGTCGAGATCCACCATCAAGAATCTTTGGAGGTTGGGAGTGGAGCAGGATCACATGTAACAACTTACCTGACTGAGCTGCTGGGGCAAGCAGGCATGAACACAGTGTATGAAACCTTTACAAAGTCTAAAGTGATGAAGCTAACTACGTAATGAGAGTGGTGAGGTAAATATAAATTGGACATGGGACAAATACAAAGAACAAAATGGATACTGTTAGTTGGAGTATAGGAAGTGCTCAACACATTTAAAGTTGTAGCTAACAGCTGAATGACAGAGTATAGGAAGCATGCAACACGTTTAAAGCTGTAGCTAACAGCAGTATGGCTTTCAAAAAGTGTTTCTTACAAAATATGTAACCGTGGATGTAGAAATCAAGGAATGCAGTTCAATGGGGAAGCAGTTTGAATGTAATGAATATGTGCCATTTGGTAGAATCAGCTCAGATCCCCATTTTGTTAGTTAGTCAGGGTGTGCACAGAGTCCAGTATTTAGATTTGGATGGTATTCTGATCGGGAGGGTCAATATTGAGGTGTGCACAAAGTCCAGTATTTAGATTTGGATGGTATTCTAATCGGGAGGGACAATATTCAGGGTGTGCAAAGTCCATTGTTTAGATTTGGATGGTATTCTAATCAGGGGGACAATATTGAGGTGTGAACAAAGTCCAGTATTTAGATTTCGATGGTGTTCTGATCATAGAGAAGACAATATTCTGACATATTTGTCTTACATTTTGATTTAGGTTTTTAATTTGCTGTACTAATAGAACAACAAACAGACTAATGTGTCCAGTTATTACAACTCACTCCAATCTGGGATGCCATTTTGTAATTAATTTTCCCTACCCTAGAGAGAGCTCCCATTCACCAATAACCAATGCGATTTTCAGCCCCAGCACTCTTGAGCCTGATCCCATGACATTGCAGAAAATAAGCACTGTTGGGCCTTGTCAGTAGTTGGATGGGAGATTTCAGTGAACACCACTGGCTACAGAGTAGCTCTGTGGGGGCACTATCACAAGTGACTATACCAATGCCTTAGCAAGCTCTTAGGGGACAGTTTGTTTTCAAAAGGTGCTGTCTTTTGATGAAATATTAAACTGAGGTCCTGGTTACCTGTTCTGGTGGTTGTTCAGGCCTAAAGATCCCATGGCACTTCTCAAACATAGTAGGGATATTCACCAATGTCCTGATTGAATTTTCCTCATTTACTAATCCACTAACAGGTTAATAAGGTAAAGGTGTGACAGGATGTGTGTTATTGTGGAATAGTGACACACTTTAGGAAGTGAGACACAAGGCAATGCTGAATGCCTTATGTACCCTCAAAGTGCTGTTATCCCCAGATTACACACACCCTGGAGTGCCTTATTGTGATTGTAAAATGATTCCTCTAATTTTATTTTAAAAAATATGAGGTTCAGAAAGTTATGCATTTCTAACCTGTGCTGTAATAGTGTACATTCACATAATCACATCTGACCAATCACAGTCTTGATTTCTTTTACCCATTTTATAACTTGGTTTAATATCAATTAGCTGGCATCTAGGCACTAAGAGTAGGAGAGCTGCTGTATAGTGCACTGGTGTAGAACAGTTTCCACGGTCCACACCACAGGTGGCTGCATGTCAGTAATTGGTCATCATCGAATTGTGCATTGATTGTTAACGATTTGAGACTGGGATAGTGCGACTACCTCTACAATTTCTTTTTTTTTTTTGTTTATAAAGACGGGACCCTGGCAAGGCCTCCTCCGTTTGACAAAGAATATGCCTCAATATAGTATAGTAGTATAGACCAGAGGGTACAGCAACAGACTGTGAGTGAGCTTGGTAGATCCAGCAGACAGGGTTTTTATTCCTACAACCTTCGCTTGCATATTGTATGACCCTAAGCAAGTCACTTGCCCTCTCTGTGATCCTGGATCACAACTGGACATGAGGTTTGGCTCAGTGTGCATTTCGTAGCCAAAGATTGTAAAAAAAACAAACAAATAAAATAGATAAAAATAAATGAAAAAGGGTTTCCTGTTAAACAATTAGAAAAAAAAGCATTTTCCTCTAATCTCCTTTCTTCTGCTCAATAGTCCTTCTGTTCTAATTCTTCATCTGGTGCCTGAGATGGTCACTCAGGTACACTGCAACTTTTTCTCGCCTGAGAACATTGTTTTGTTCTTCCCTTTCACTGTTTTTGACTTCCATGCATTTCCTTTTCTTTTTCTTTGTAGGGCCTAATGAAGACTAATAGCCCTGTTGACAGAAGTACTGTGGCCTGTTTAAATGCCCCTTTTGATTTCATAAAGCTCCTGCCTGGAGCTTCTAGAACACTGTATGAACTCTGCATTGCAGTTTATGTTTCTTAGAGTACAGTATCTTTAATGAAATAGCAGTGCCAATGCAAGCTAACCTTCCTGCCTGGTCTGCTGATGTTTGACTAGGTTGGGTGGCTGGTGGGAGGTTGAACATAACTACTCTGTGCTGGTGCTGTGAAAAGTGGAGTTATGGTTTAAATGGACACTGTCAAGCCAGCCCGGTGGTGCTAAGGATTGAGGTGCTGGACGCCACACCTCACTCCTTGCTAGTGACCAGGGTTCAGGAACGAACCCAAGGTGTCGGGGGTCAGCATGGGAGGGAGAGGATTGAGCGTCCGAGGACAGCTCTCCTCTCCTCTCCCAGGAGGGAAGGGGGCACCTGCTCGGTGCCTGACTGGTATCTGTTGGAAGCTGGAGGCATAGCAGGCACCTGACCGTACAGAGAGGGTTGGGAGTGGCAGACGTTGGCGGAGATGCCTTGACATCAGGGCATAGGTCACTCCCTAGGAACACTGGAAAAAGACCCTGCAGTGCTCTAGATGGAGCACCAGGCTCCGATCTCCAATACCCCCAACTGGCTTGGCACCAGCATCCCGACGAGACCAAGAAGGACTTCGGGGGATGCCTCCACCCCGTGCCTGCCTGTAGGATATAGCCACAGCTACATAGGGGATGGACTGCACCAGGCTCCAGGTAAGAGGGTGGAGACTACAAGGCCCTAGGTGTCTCCTGAAGAGTGGGAGTGCTGCGGTGTAGGGGGAAGTATAAACATTAAGTAGAAAAAAAATGGACACCGTCAAACCTTTTTGCATCATGCTATTTCTAGTTAAAAAAACATTTTCTGATTGCTTATCATCTCTAAAATTCAGTAATGTTGCTGGTTGTTTTTTCTGTTTCTATTCTTAGTAAAACTGAAATGCATGCTTATGGTGTAACTCTACCCAACTTTGTTTTGTTTCAAAAGCCTTGATATACTCTGATTGCATACTTTCTGAACACTAGAAACCCCCAAGCAGTGCAGCCACTCCTGATGCAAAAGTTTCTTCTCCTCCCACAGCATCTTGAGTGCCTAGACTGTGTTGGGGTGTTCCAAAGCCCAGGAAAGATGCAGTTGGAGTTGATCAAGAAATGTAAACAAACACATTTTATGTAGTAGCACCAGTATGGTGGGCAGTCTGTTTTTCACTTTTAAAAGAAAAAGGAATGAGAATGAAACTAACAGCTACATCACTAATCTCTACATAAGGTGAGCAATCATGAATGGTGTTTTTAAACTAGTTACCATTTGAGGCCTATGGGGATTGACAGTGTCCCTTTAAAGAGCAACTATCACGATTCAGACAGGCAACTCATATTGTGAAGCTGCCTGCCCTGGGAGCTATTTTATCCATATTTGGATTTTTTCTGCAATTAAAAGAAAAGTTATACCCTCTGTAAAGCCTGGCTCATAGCTTCCTGGTACAAGCCGAGCAACCAGTGAGCACTGCAGCCTGCCCCTTAAAACTGCAGTTTGATGATGCAAAGTAGGGAACAGGGCTGCTGGTGCTCTGTGGATACTGTAATAGGATTGGGGAGGGGGCACCACCTAAATGTGCTTAGATTACCTTTGCTGGCATGTTTACATGTATGGGGCTAATATATAGCATATATTATAACCCCACACGTGTATACCTGCCAGCAAAGATAATCTAAATATATTTAGGTGGCACCTCTCCTTGATCATATTACAGTATCCATAGAGTGCCTGCAGCCCCATTCTCTACCTCATGTCATCAAGCTGCAGTTTTCAGGGGTGGGACTACAATGTTTGCTGGCTGCTTAGCTGGTACCAGGAACTTATGAGAAGGGCTTTACGGAGGTTATACCTTTTTTTTAATTGCAGAAAAACATCCAAATAGAAACATAGAAACATAGAATTTGACGGCAGATAAGGACCGCTTGACCCACCTAGTCTGCCCATTTTCCTATCTAACAGATAAGCTGCAGATCCTAGTTAACCAACAGCTTAATTCCTCCTACCCCCCACTAGGACTGCCCTATGCCTGTCCCATGCATTCTTGAAGTCCCCCACTTTTCTTGACCCCACAACCTCTTCAGGGAGGATGTTCCATGCATCCACAACCCTCTCAGTGAAAAAATACTTCCTCACATTACCTCTGAGCCATCTCCCTTCTATCTTCAAATTGTGCCCCCTTGTTCTTGCACATCTCTTTTTCTGGAAGATGCTACCCTCTTGGACTTTGTTAGTTCCTTGAGATACTTGAAAGTTTCTATCATGTCCCCTCTCTCCCTTCTTTCCTCAAGGGTATACATATTAAGCTCCTTTAGTCTTTCTTCATATGTCTTCTGGTGCAGACCCTGCACCATTTTGGTTGCCCTCCTCTGGACAGCCTCCACTCTGTCTATGTCTTTATGGAGATGGGGTCTCCAGAACTGCACACAGTACTCCAGATGGGGTCTCACCAACTGTCTGTACAGAGGGATAACAACTTCTTGTTTTCTACTATTGATGCCTCTTCCTATACATCCCAGTATCCCCCCAGCCTTCCTTACTGCCTTCTCACATTGCTTGCCCTCCTTTAGGTCATCTGATATAATTACTCCCAGGTCCCTTTCTATTTTTACTGTTGTCAGTATCTCACCCCCCATTGTGTACACTTCCCCAGGGTTTTTATTCCCCATGTGCATTACCTTGCACTTCTTTGCATTGAATCTGAGCTGCCATACATTTGACTATTCCTCCAACCTTGCCAAGTCCCTTCTCATCCTTTCCACTCCATCTTGTGTATCAACCCTGTTGCAGATCTTTGTGTCATCTGCAAAGAGATATACTTTTCCTTCCAGTTCCTCTGCAATGTCACTTATAAAGACATTAAAAAGGACCGGTCCCAGTACTGAACCCTCTGGTACCCGCTATAACCCTCCTTTCATCACTGTGTACCCATTTACTACTACCTCTTGAGTCCTGTTGTCTAGCCAATTTTTTATCCAGGCTACCACCTTGGGACCCACCCAAGGCTGGCTATCTTGTGTATTAATCTTTTGTGGACTGTATCAAATGCCTTGCTAAAATCTAGGTAGGCCATGTCCACAGCTCCTCCTGGTCTACTACTTTGGTAACCCAGTCAAAGAAATCTATAGATTCATCTGACATGACCTTCCCATCATGAATCCATGCTGCCTTGGGTCCTGTAGCCCCACTGGCCTCTAGGTACTCAACAATTCTTTCCTTCAGAAGTGATTCCATCATTTTCCCTACCACTGAGGTCAAACTAACAGGTCTGTAGTTTCCTGCCTCTGTCTTGCTCCCACTTTGTGAAGAGGAATCACATCTGCCCTCCTCCAGTCCTAGGGTACCACCCCATCCTCCCATGATTTGTTAAACAGAGTAGTCAGGTGTCACTAGTTCTACCCTTAGTTCTTTAGAATTCTTGAGTGAACCCCATCAGGCCCCATTGCTTTGTCCACCTTCAATGTTATCAGTTCTTTCAGAACCCTTTCTTCTGTAAATGGACTGTTAAAAAAATGTGGATGAAATAGCTCCTAGGGTAGGCAACTTTGTGGTATGGTTGCCTGCCCCCTTCCATATACTGTGGCAGCTGCTCTATAATATTTCAGTCCATCTTGCCTGTTGCCAGATCCCAGCCACTGTAGGGTCGGCTGTGTCTCCCTACCCATGTCTCCTCCATGCCTAAGCAAGAGCAGTATGGCCACCAGGTGAAAAAGGAGCAGAAGAGAGGCAAGGAACATTGATTCCCCTATCCTTCTCCAACTGACGTTTGCTTCAGCCATTCTGGAGAAAAGATAAGTGTCATATGCATCAACAAACCAGTCTGGGAAGCATGGACTGGAGCCTTTGGCCTCCCTTCCCATCTATCAGCTGCAACATAGATGGAGGAGGGTGGTTGTCTCGACAAAGCTTCAATTTGGAAGCAAGGTGGTGGGGATTTTTTCACTGTGCTTTTCATGTTGTGCTGAGCTGTAAATAAACCATGTGAGCAGTATCCTAATTTGTTTGAATTAACTCACCACGCTTTAGCCTGTGTATGTCAATTGTGGTTTTTGCTCTGTTTTGTTGCTGATAGTGGCAGCTGCTCTGGTTCCTGTAGGCACATGGTTTGCATTTTTTTTCCTGGCTGAAAGAAAGGCAGTTCAAGTTCCCAAGGGCAATAAATGAGATACAGTACACAGCAGTATACAGAATATGTATATATATATATATATATATATAGAGAGAGAGAGAGAGAGAGAGAGAGAGAGATATCTTACAAAAAACTTTGTTAATACACTAGTTTGGGTCAAAGCAACAAAAGCTGGGAAATGTGGCATTAGGATTTCCAACCCTAACACCCCACACCCCCAAACCAGGCAGCACAGCAGGTGTGGGGTGTGCCTTGGGGTTTTCAAGCCTAACACTCATCCCAGTCCATCTATAAATAAGGCCCAAAGTGCAGACTTTATGAGAATGGTGAGTGTTAGGCTTGAAACCCCAAGGCACACCCCACAACTTCTGTTCTGACTGGTTGGGGGTGTAAGGGATGGAAACCCTAACGCCATATTTCCCTACTTTTGTTACTTTAACCCTAACTAGTGCATTAACAGTTTTTTGCAATTTATTTCCTTACTTTTTGAGATAGTATAATGATATACTTAGGTTGCTGTGGGAGTGCAGAGTCCAACTTTAGCTGAGAATGAAAGCGCACAGTACGCACTGCAAGCCCATTGCTCAACAGTGTCCACCAATGGGCTACTACTGTGTGCAGCACACTGTCATTCATTGACAGCTCAGACAGCAGGCAGCTATGGGAGTGTATGGAGGGATGTGCTGCCCACTGGCTATGTTACTGACTGGCCATGCTGGGATGGGGGTAGCACAGTGGGGTGGGTACCATAGTGGGTGAGGGGTGGGATCCACTGACCACAGAGATACTGGGATATTTTGAATAACCCTACAATCAGGTTCAGGGATGGTAGGGGGTAATGCTAGACTGCCAGGTATGGTGGAAATATTATCATACCCATTGATTGGGTTGGATGGGAGGGTTACACTGGACTACCAGGGGATGATTTGGATCATATTTACATATTTACATTTACATCACAGATCAGGATGGGGACTACCAGTGAAACAGGGCTTTTAATTTAATTTTATGCTCAGAGATAGGAAGGAGGCCACTAGACTGCCAGAAATATACATTCTACGATGCCACGGCACTGGACTGGGTGTATGGGGGTCACAGGGCCAGGCGATACCTGTACAGGATATGTAAATGGGTCATAATGACATGCCAATGCCCCATTTGTGCCTTGCATGCCTAATGGCCTCATTTGTATGTTGCAGTCTGAATATCTAGAATTTGTGCTTGGCATATCCACAAGATGTGCCGTGCATCACCATTCTAGGTATTCAGACTGCAAAAGGGGATTCACTAACACATATTCAGTGGCCCCATTTGCACCATGCTCATCTTTTGCTATATTCAGATGAGATTAGCATGTGCATCTCATTTAAATATGGCACTTTTGTGCTGGTGCATCTCAGTTGCACGGAGCAACCACTTGTGTCCATTCCGGCAGTTTGAATATCTGGGCCTATATATTTTACTAAAACTACTGCAGGAGTTCTTGTAAAGAACTATTTAAATGTTTAACCATTAATCCAAAACATGAGCAATGTAGGCTGCCATTTTGTGCATGAATATATTCTGCTTACCATCACTTCAGGAGAGGCCAGTAAAGAATTTATAAACAAGCATTTGTCAATGCCGAATGTTGTTTGCTTGTATGTGCTGTGTAGGTATTTGGAAGTCAGTGGAGTGCAAATATTGAAAATTTACAGACTTATGAGCATGCGTAGGAACTGCGCAATGCACGCTCGTGAAAGTCAATTTTAGGAAGTTTGTGACCAAATTTTCAACATAGCCATTTTAAGACCTCTGCTCACACTGACTGCGCCATTGTGCACTAGATGGGCGGAAACACATTGTGGGCGAGATGTGAAAAATGACAGCTGTACTGCTCATAAGGAGGTGTGGTAAAATGGCAATGTTGGATATCTGGAGTGAAAATATTGAAAATTCGCAAACTTATGAATGTGCGTAGGAAGTGCGCAACGCAGGCTCATAAAACAGTCATTTTTAGGAATTTTGTCACCAAACTTTCAACATAGCCATTTTAAGACCTCTGCTCATGAACAGTGTCACTGTGATTTTCTTAATGTGTCCCATACAGTGATTTCGCATGCCGACTGTGCCATTGTGCGCTACATGGACGGAAACATGTTTTGGGCAAGATGTGAAAAATGACAGCTGTACTGCTCATAATGAAGTGTGGCAAAATGATAATGCTGAAAATCTGGAGTGAAAATATTGAAAATTCGCGAACTTATGAGCGTTCGTAGGAACTGTGCATTGCATGCTTGTAAAACAATCATTTTTAGAAATTTTTCCACCAGATTTTCAACATAGGCTTTTTACGAGCCTACCTTATGAACACTGGCAGTGTCATTTCGTTAATCAGTGCCGAAAGGTGATTTTGCACAGTGACTGCGAAATCACCCTTTGGGCCCGATTAACGCCATGACAGGTGACAGCATTCATGAAAAGGGGTCCCAAAAACCCTAATGTTGAAAATTTGGTGCAAAAATTCCAAAAAATGCCTGAGATATGCAGCAAAGTTGCAAAATCCATATTTATTACATTATACAGCTTACTGGCATTTCTTCAGTTCGGGCAGCTTTGAAGAGTGCAGGCGTGTTCTTGGTCCACCGAAGATCGTCCCACCGAGGTCTGGAAGTAAGTATGGGGTGGGGGTGTGCGGAGGCGGGGTGCTCAGTGGGTGGAAGTGCGGGTGGGGGCCCAGACAGCGAGGGACCGTTTTTGTATTGCAGGTTTTTTTTTTTAAAACAGGAGGATCGACAGACGTTTGCCACGCTGGGTGGACTCTGTGTGGCACAAGGACACTGTTTGGGGAGGTGTTATGGAGCCGACGGGGATTGAGCACCCCATCGGTGATAGCATCTGTTGCCATGCTGGAGTGGGCTCTCACGTGGCACCATGTAGTTTCAGGGGGACAGTGGAGCTGACTGAGGATTGGGCACCCCGTTGGCTATACAGTGTGTGAGGGGGGGGCCCAAGCACACTGTGTGTGTGTGTGTGTGTGTGTGTGTGTGTGTGTGTGTAGGGGAGGGTGCATGAGTAGGTGATATCTTATCGCTGGTCACTGAAGCGTAGCTCCCCCTTTCAACTGTACACCACTGCATTTTAGACTGCTGTCATAGACAGCTCCAGCAGCGATTGAAGAACTGCAGCCACACCTGCAAACACACTGCCTGAATTGGAAGAGGGCTGCCACACCTCAGAAAACTTGGATCATGGCACTGTGTTTCTTGCACATACGTGAAAGCAACATAAAACAGCAAGTGACAATGTTCGATAGCAAGAATGCAGTTCTCTTTCACTTCTGCACCTAATGTCTATTCCCTCCCAACGCACCCCGTGTCTTAAATTAAGGATCCCCATTAATTTATATTTAACAGCCCTGGTGTCCAGTGCCCCCAGCCACCCACCCACCAACCTCCGCTGTCATACTTTTAAATTATTTTTAGTTATGTCCATCCCCCAACACATCCCATATCTTAAAATTAATGAGAAGGTCCTTTCTCACTGGTGTCCAGTGCACCTTGTTAGAATGCTGCAAACATGAATGGTCCCTCAGTGTCTTTTTATTTTTACCTGTAAAAAGTCCACCATTAATCACATCAGCATTTCAATCCAACCTCCCACTGTGCATGCACCTCCCACCCCAGACCCCACACACACCCTCACTCACTTGACGGATCCCACAGTGAAGAGTGCTTCTCGATCGAGACACTTTACTCCTGAATTGGCGCCTACTGTATGAGAAGAAAGAAACTGTGGTAACTATAGTTACCTTTACTTCTCACACAGTAGTCACCGTTCCAGGAGTAAGATTTGTCTTCTATCGGAGAGTGCATCTTCGCTGTGGGATCAGTGCAGGAGTGAGGGTGTGTGGTGGTCTAGGCAGCTGGGTGGGTGGTGCATGCACAATGGGAGGTTGGTTGGGCAGTGTGGGTGTGATCAACAGTGGACTTTTTTTTTTTACAGGTAAAAAAAATAAGACATTGAGGGACCATTTTCCTGTTTCCAGCATTCTATGAATGTGGTGGTGGTGGTGGAGGGGTTGGACACCAATGAGAAAGGGACTTTTTCCTTAACTTTAAGATATGGGGATCTGTTAGTGGGGAAATGGGCATTAAGTATAAATTAATGGGAACCAACACCAGGATTCCAGGGTGGAAGGTACAAATCGACACTAGGAAAAATGAAGTCTGTTCGACAGAATGCCCATAAATCGCTTCCTGTAATAAGAAATCATTTTTGCCAGCATTTTCCATTCTAGTGATAAGGGATTTATTGTCACAGAAAAGGATTTCAGACTTGGATTTTTTCATCCTTTTTGTGAGATGGAATCCATTTCCATGAATCCTTTGCTATGGTCATAGAAAAGATTCCATCTTGCAAAAATGATTTTGGACTTAATTTTTTAAATCCTTTTTTTGAGAGCAGATTCCTTTTTCTGAGAATCCTTTTTCATTCTCGCGAAAAAAGAAGTAAGTGAGTAATGGGGGGAGGTGCTAATAAGAAGCAGGAAATTTCAAGCCTCCCCTCACAAAACATGATGGGTAGTAAGGTAAACACTGAGGTACAGTGCTCAACAGAGGGCAGGACAGGGGTAAATGGAACAACAGACAAGGGCAAAAAGAGCAGGCATGGAGGGGGAAGGATAAAGCCAACATTAAATGGAGGACAATGAGTACCAATGCCCGTAGTCTGGGAAACAAGCTTCTTGAGCTAGTAGCCTTGATGGAAGATGAACACTTGAATATTGTGGCAGTCACAGAAACATGGTACATGGGGAACCATGGCTGGGATGTCAACATACTGGGGTACACAGTCTACAGAAGGGACAGGGAGGGAAAAAGAGGAGGTGGAGTAGCTCTATTCATAAGGGGAGGGATCAAAGCTACAGAACTAAAAAGTAAAGGGGGAGGACAAGAGGTACTCTGGGTCACCTTGGAGACAGGGAATGGCATCACAATCCGCACAGGGGTTGTATACAGACCCCCATCTCAAGGAGAAATGGACAAGAAAATGATAGAGGACATTCTCAAAATGGCTGAAAAAGGGAGATACTGTTAATGGGGACCTGAATATGCCAGATGTTAACTGGATGACATGTACTGCAGCCACATCCATGAGCACGGTCATTCTCGATGCCCTGCAGGGACAGGCCTTAGAGAGCTAGTGTTGGAACCCACTCGGAGGAAGCAATAGTAGACCTGGTACTCTCAAATGGAGAGAGGATCACAAATTTAGAAGTCGGTAGACATCTGGGAACAAGCGACCACTGCACAGTGTGTCTCTCAATAAGCACAACCATGGAGACAAGCCGTATAAAACAAGCATAATTGACTTTAGAAGGGCTGACTTTGGCAAAATGGGTGAATACCTGAGGAATACACTAAAATGGGCAAAAAGGAGGGTGGAAGAACAATGGAGAAAAATCAAACTGCCATCATAAAGGCAACAAGCCTTTGTGTGAAACAGATACAGAAAATAAAGCGGAGTAAAAACTACTTTGGTTCTCAAAAGAAGTGGCAGGAAGGTTTAAGGAGAAAAGGTTGCATTCAAAAGTATAAGGCATCACAGAAGAAGCACAACAGGGAACTGTATCAATTAAAGCAGAAAGAAGTGGGAAGGCAGTCAGAATAGCAAAAGCCCAAACTGAGGTAAAATAACCAAGTCAGTTAAGAAGGGATAAAACCTTTATAGGTACATTAGGAGCATTGAAAGGTTAAGGGAGGAATAGTGAAGATTAATAAGGAGAGGGAAGGTGGGCAGAGGGAGACAGTGAAAATGCAGAGATACTGAATGAATTTTGCTCAGTATTCACAAAAGAAAATGAGGAGGAGTTACCTAAACCAGACAATAGAAGCACTCTGGGTAGGGGGGTTGACGCCAGTCCATTTACAGAAGAATGAGTCCTGAACGAACTCCTAAAACTCAAGGTGGACAAAGCAATGGGACCTGATGGGATTTACCCCAGAATCCTAAAAGAACTAAGGGAGGACCTAGTGACACCACTGACCACACTTTTTAACAAATCATGGGAGGATAGGGTGGTACCTGAGGACTGGAGGAGGGCAGATGTGATTCCCCTTCACAAAAGTGGGAGCAAGGCAGAGGCAGGAAACTACAGACCTGTAAGTTGACCTCAGTGGTAGGGAAAATGATGGAATCACTTCTGAAAGAAAGAATTGTTGAGTACCTAGAGGCCAGCAGGGCACAGGACCCAAACCAGCATGGATTTACAGCAGGAAGATCATGTCAGACAAATCTAATAGATTTCTTTGACTGGGTGACAAAAGTAGTAGACCAGGGAGGGCCTATGGATATGGCCTACCTAGACTTTAGCAAGGCATTTGACACAGTCCGACACAAAAGATTAATAATCAAGTTAGCCAGCCTGGGAGTGGGTCCCAGGGTGGTAGCCTGGGTTGCAAACTGGCTGCACAACAGGACACAGAAGGTAATAGTGGTGGCACATTCTGAAGAGGGGGTCACTAGTGAAGTACCTCAGGGCTCAGTACTGGGTCCAGTCCTTAACATCTTTATAGGTGACATTACAGAGGGTCTGAGGAAAGGTATGCCTCTTTGCAGATGATACAAATATCTGTAACAGAGTTGATACACAAGGGGGTAGAAAGGATGAGAAGAGACTTGGCACGTTGGAGGAATGGTCAGACATATGGCAACTTAGATTCAATGCAAAGAAGTGCAAGTAATGCACCTGGGAAACAAAACCCAGGGAAGAGTACACAATAGCAGGAGGTACTAACAACAAAAAAATGGAACAGGACTTGGGGTAGTCATATCGGATGATCTAAAGGTGAGGCAATGTGAGAAGTCAGTGAAGAGAGTGGGATACTGGAATGCATAGGAGAGGCATCACAAGTAGAAAAAGGAAGTGGTTATCCCTCTTACAGACAGTTGGTGAGACCCATCTGAGTACTGTGTGCAGTTTGGAGACCTCATCTACGCAAGGACATAGATAGGATGGAAGCAGTCCAGAAGACGGCAACTAAAATGGTGCAGGGTCTACATCAGAAGCCATATGAAGAGAGACTGAGAGAGCTTAATATGTATACCCTTGATGAAAGGAGGGAGAGGGGGGACATGATAGAAATGTTCAAGTACCTCAAGGGAATCAGCAAAGTCCAGGAGGGTAGCATCTTTCAGAAAAAGAGATGTGTAAGAACAAGGGGACACAATTTCAAGTTAGAGGGGGGACCGCTCAGGGGTAATGTGAGGAAATCTTTTTTCACGGAGGGAGTGGTGGATGTATGGAACTGCCTTCCTGGGGAGGTTGTTAGGGCTAAAACAGTGGGCAAATTCAAACATGCATGGGACAGACACAAGGCAATTGTAGTGGGGGGGGCAGGAAGTAGGCTGTTGGTTAACTAGAATCTGCAGCTTATCCAGTAGCTAGGGGAAATGGGCAGACTGGGTGGGGCCAAGTGGTCCTTATCTGCCTTCAAACTCTATGTTTCTATGCTTCTATAAAAAATATTTAAAAAGTATATCAAAAAGCTTTCCTGGCCAATTTTAACAGTGCAAAAATAAATAATAGACCTAATGAAGTCCTGGTGATCAAGATACATGTTTTTGTGTTGATGCAAGACATCGTGCTGACTTATACAACTATTTTATTTGACAAAATGCAAAACAAGATAGCGACTCATAAAAAAGGAATTTGTTCTCACAACAAGGGAATGACTCCCTCAAGAAAATGAATCCTTTTTTATGAGACCAAATTCCTTATCATTCCAGGAAGCTATCCAAAGAGTGAACTGAGCATGCTCCGAACCTGAAACTTTCAAATTAAATAACTTTGCAACAGATTAATATTTTTTCACCAAACCACCAAAAGAAGCTTCTGTGGGGACAAACTGTACGCTGAAAATATCAGACCAAAATTCCAAATTGTCTCCACACAGCATGATGCAAAAATGTAAAAAAAAGGGAATTGTAATGTATCAGCAGTATGTGCAGCTCGAAATCCGCCAATTTGACCAAAACAAAACTTGGCACATTAAGAGATCTACCAAATTCACTTCCAAGATCTTTGAGGGAGGCCCCCATGGTGGAGGTGTTCAGGAGGGACCTAAAGACCCATCTGTTCAAATTAGCTTATCTTGCTGATGTATAAATTATGTCTGATGGTTTAAAAAATGTTATAGTTCATTCTGTGTTTTTATTTTGACCCTGTAAATTGTTCTTTTGTACGCGCCCAGGATTGGGTGCCTAAAATAAAATGTTACTTACTTGCATAAGACTGTGCATGCAAAGTTTTGTGCAAATCTATGAATGGTTTCAGAGTTATTAAAATACAAAATTTGATGTTTAACAGTAAAATTCATCTCCTGGTGTTCAAAGTCTTCTGTGCCCCACCGACAATACCTGCACTACTAGGGGTCCAACATATTGACCTTAAAAGTCCCTTTCCACCACACCACCCAGGGCCAGCGCTCCTTCTTATATTGTGCTCTCCTCTGGCTGAACTCTCTCAGCAAGAACGTGCTATCCACTACTAAAATTGTCCCATTCAAAGCTAAGCTTTGTGACTATCTTCCAACCCTAAGCTGTTGTGGCTGCTACCTTTAACCTGCTCAAATCCCTGTCAACACCTCCACTTTCTCCCTCCAACAGCTCCCCCGCCTTCATTTTTCTCAATGCCTCCCTCAGTTTCCCCAGCCATGTCCCTCCATCTCCCCAACCCCCCACCCAGATCTACATGCCCCTGCCACTACCCCTTGATCCCCTCTATCTACTCCCTCATCTGCTAAATTTTGACAAGGCCTACTTGGCTGCTCCAGTCCTCCCCTCATCCCCTCTCTTAGTCCTTCCTTCACTATTCCTCTTCTTCCCTCACCTCTGCTACCAGTTCCTTCCCATCCATGGTCCTCTCTCCTCCTTCTGCCTTGCATTATGAGTGCACTAATGTTACACTTGATTTTGCTGCAGCATATACAGTACTGTACCATAATATCTGTACTTTTATAATCCTACATGTTAAATGGCTGTATCTGAATTGCCTCTTTGTTTTCTTTAACACTAATTTGACTTGCATAATTTAACTACTGTATCCCTTTTTTGTCATGACGTGGAACTTTTGTAAATGAGCTTCCAACTCAAAGGTTGTAATCTGAGATTTCAATAGATAAATAAAAAAGCGCCTACTCAATTCTAACTATGGGGCACTATTGTGCCCCTATAATAGACACACACAACAGGAGTGGGGAATGACAAGAAAAGTCATATTATGACTAGTTTCAAGTTCACATTTTCAAGTTTAGTTTGATAGGAAAAGTCCTTGACCAAAGCTCATGTACAATGATGCTCCTAGTACTTTCACACTTCATAGTTATTATTACAACAAGAATACAATCCTAACATAGAAACAAAGAAGCACCATAGGTACTCATATTACTTTGTTACATCAAAAACAATTAATAAGATCCCTCTAATCTGAGAAATAACTGCTCTGAAGCAAGGCCTTCCTAACAGAGAAAGCAGAGTGGCATGCTTCAGAGCCATACCTGGCTGAGCACTAACAAACCAGTAAAATAAGAGATAAAGGAGAATGCAAAGATTACTAAGACAGTGAAATATGCATTTGAGATGGATGGAAAATGGAGCATTTCTTAAGGTGACAAGAAATTTGCATTTAATTATTATCATATTTGTTTGAAACTTGAACCAGTGTACTCTGATTAAGGAGTCCAGAGATGTGATTGAATGAGTTTACACTTGGTTTAATGTGATCATTAATAAATGTGAAATCATTTTATATATTTGACATCTTCAGTGAGCCTTTATTTCCAATGTGTCTGTCCTGTTTCACTGCCATGACTGGAACTGGATATCCCTGACTGAGATTTTCTTGCTTCTGAGGCAGACTATACTGGAGGTTCTCTTGTATTATTTTCAGTCATGTCTCAAGGCCTAAACATCCCCTATATTGAAATATAGCCCCAGTCATTTACTGATTCTATTCATAAGCTTGCTTACATGTAGGTTTCCTGAACCAGAGGAGTCAATCTAGAAACCCAAATATCTGTAGCCCCCTACTGGTTCTATCTTATATCCATCCATGGTGTGGATGGTCAGTTTATTTTTAGCAGGGCTATTTCATTCACTTGTTCCAAACATCATCATATTTGTCTTAGTTGTATTTAATTAAAAAAAAAATGACTTAAAGAGAGAAGGCATTTAAAGGCAGATTGCAGACATGACTGTACAACGACCACTGAAGCATCAAAGGTGTAGACCAGAATACAATGCTAGTCTGCACCTCCAGTGCTTTCCTGTTTCTATATACAAAATTAAAAGAAGGTGACCCAAATGGACCCCTGAAAGACTCCTTTTATAATAGCAAGCTCCTTTATCTGTCTCCCATTTACTATTGTTCTCTGTGTTCTACCAGTTAAATACTTTTGAACCAGTTTACGGACCCAACATCCAGCAGAGCCTCACCCAATTTCATCAATAACACTATATGATCTACCATGTCAAAGGCCTTGGAGAGGACAACAAAGATAGCCCCAGTAATTGTACTGTGCTCCACTGCTTTGCTGACATCATCTAAGACTCTCGATATGGAGGAAATAGTGATACTTTTTTTTCAGAAGCCTGGCTGGAATATGTCCTGTAGCCTGTCATTATCCAAAAAGGTCTGCAGTTGCTTGGCCACTGTTCTCTCTAGTACCTTAGCTGCCACAGGGAGGAGGAAGATTGGCCTGTAGTTGATCAACAGGTCATGCTGCCCAGCTTATAAATTGAACAACTCTGGCTCTCTTCCATCTCTGCAGGAACTCCCCTGTTCTTAATGACCAATTTAATAAGTATGTCAGCAGTTCCAAGAACTGTAAAACAGAAAATCTCACAAATGTTGGCTTCAAATTGTCTGGTCTACAACTTTTGTCAGTTTTTAACCTCAATAACAAATCTAGGACTCCCTCCACAGAAATTTCAACAAAAGAGAATAGTTTAGTATGCCCTAAGGGATTTTCATGTGTCTCTTGTGTTCCCCTCTACCTCCTCTTCAGTGGGGACTCCCACATTCATGGAACATTATTTGAACCTGTCTGAATGTTTCACCTCTTTAATCCCATCCTCTGATACTTTGATGTTTCCTTTACTTTTATGTGACATCAGTAACAAAAACATATTAAAAATATGTTATAGTGTATAGTGGAGTGTTGTTTTGTATAGAATTCCATCCATTTCAAAATGCTGTTCTACCACAGATCAAGTCATGGAATGCTGGTCTACCTAGTGTGGTAGAATAGCATTCTAGAACCTCTAGAGACTGCATGAGTCAGATTCATTTTGAAAGCAAAAGAACTCACAAAACACATTTTCACACAGTACTATACACTATAAAATACAGGATGAGTAACTTATGCACAACCAGTGTGTTTTGCCACCTCGTGTTCTGATTCCCATGGACCTCTTGAAGCCTAGAAGTCAGAGGGAATCAGAATCTCTGTGGCAGAACACACTGGTTCTGCATAGTTGCCCATCCAGTATTCTCTATGTTGTTATTTGTCACAGTGAATATTTAGAAGGTTACTGTCATTATAGTGGAATACTGAACCAGAGATCAGCTTTCACAATGTAGTAGTAGTAGTACATCTTTTTATTCATACGAATAGAGGAAACATTCAGTTGAGCATAACTCATTTACAATGAAGTCCCAGTATCAAAACAGCAAACATCAGTTTCAAGATGACGAACATACAGAAACAAACATCACAGTACAAAATGTACAATATGCAACAAAGAACTATATATATACACATAGTAAAAAATAATAAATATCACATTGATTACAGTAAAATTGGCTACTAGACCATCCCAGGTACCACTTAGTCAAATCAGAGAAATTGATCATCTTATCAACTTCCTTCAAATGTACAGGAATTTTATTCCACAGAGTCAACCCTCTAAATGATTCAGATGATTTACCTACACTCAGATTACATCTAGGAATTAAATATAGTATTCCCTGAGCTGACCTCAAATTGTCTTTCGTACTTCTAAGAGGAAATAACTGGATGATATAAATTGGGACCCCTTTTTTACAGATTTGGAACATAAATTTATGAAGATGTAAATTCCTGCACATAGAAGGCTTTAGCCAACTTAAATTATGGAACAAAATACGCATGTGAGTTCTGTATGGGACTTTCAAAATGAAGTGAGCCATCCCGTGAAACATCGAATCCACCTTATTCAATAAGAAACCAGATGCTCCATCATATAGGAGGTCCTCATGATCTAAAACAGGCATTAGTAAGGAGTTTACAACATTTAAGTGGATATCTCTTAACATTTTTGAACCTATAGAGAGAATCTAATTTTCTGTTTAATCTCACTAACACATTATTTATATGGAGGGAGCAGGATAAGTTACAATTTAGCCAAAGGCCCAAGTATTTGTAATGGTCCACTTCCATTATGTCAATACCATCCAAGGTTGTGATAGTCAAGCCTGGGTTCTGTTCTTTACATTGCTTGTTCCTAAACAAATCAACCTGGGTCTTCCTAGGATTTAATATTAGGAGATGCCTATTAAAAAAGTCCTGTACCTGATCAAAGGCCATCTGGAGTTTAGGTCTAATCAAGTCCAGAGTCAAACCCTCAATGTATATTATTGTATCATCCATGTATAGATTATATTTTATGCCTGGGAGGTCAAAACTAAGCTTGTTGATATAAATATTAAACAACAATGGCCCCAAAATTGACCCCATGGGACACCAGTACACATATTAACTAAATTTGACTTGAAGGGACCAATTTCCCACAAATTATTTTCTCTCATTTAGGTAAGACGAGAACCAGTTAACAACTTGGGTAGAAATACCAATCTGACTGAATCTGGACAGGAGCACCCGAAGGTTTAGCGTGTCAAAAGCTTTAGAAAGATCTACAAACAAAGCTCCAACCATTTGTCTCCTGTCCAGGCTCAGTTGCAAATCACTGACCACCTTAACCAATGCAGTATTGGTACTATATTGGGACCTGAAACCAGATTGAGATATAGACATTTTGCTGTTTAAATCCAAATATTCTCTCAATTGATTAGAGATTATTCTCTCAAAAACCTTTGAGATTTGTGGCATGAGTGAGATGGGCCTATAATTGAATAGCTTGTTCCTGTCCTCACCCTTGAATATGGACTTTACTCTTGCAACCTTCCATCCCTCTGGCAACTCACTCAAATTACAGGATAAGTTAAAGATGAGGCCAGTGGTTCTGCTATACAGGGGGCCACATACGTAAGCAGTCTGGCTGGGATCCCATCAAACCCAATTGCCTTAGATGTGTCCAACCTCTATAATTCAGTTCTCACTTCTTCAGGAGAAATATGATGAAGACTTAAAAACCCATGAGCCTCCTGCCCAGAAAATATGTCTTCCTCATTTGTTGTAAAATCTAACTGGGCATCTTTAATAGGTGCAGAAGAACCCACCTTACTAAAGTGTGCATTAAAAATATCCACAAGTTCCCTCCCAAGTACAATTTCAATTCCCTCCACCATAATTTTGTTTACATCATATTTTTTGTTATTTCCCATTGGGTCAGAAATGGCCCTCAAAAATAATCTTGGATTCTGTTTATGATTACTATCTAATTTAGTTCTAACATGTTCCTATTTGGCTAACCTAACCTTAGATGTATAAACATTTAGAGCCTGTCTATATGCAATCCAGTCATTATCCTTCTCAGTTGTCTTAGCAATTCTCCACGTTGTACCTCTATATTTTCTAGCTTTATGTAAATCACTGTTGAACCAAGTGTTTTCCCTGGATTTAGATTTTTTAACTTTCAATGGTACATGTTTATCACAAATATTTAGAAATTGTGTTAAAAAAATCCCAAGCATCCGTTGCAGAAGGAATTAAATCCAACCAAGACCATTTAATATTATCTAAGTTTAGCATACATGATAAATAATCAAATTGTTTAAAATCTCTCCGATACACCTTATAACTTGAATTAGGTGCATAATGCTAATTCTAGTGGCATAAATCAGCTGGTGGTCAGAAAAGATTCAGGTAATACCCCATATGATGCATAATTCTGGGGGGAATTGATAAACGTAAGATCCAAAATTGTGGATTTCTTGGGCTTTCGACAGTAAAGTCTTGTGGGTTCCACTATCAATTGAGTCAGTCCCAAATTGACTTGAAGATCAATTAACACATGATTTGGGTCAATATCTCCCCAGTTTACATTAAAATCACATATGAGGAGCAACTCATGGGAATATTTATAAATTAGCAGAAGCTCCAATAACGTATGAAAAGCCCCTGCTTCTACCCTAGGAGGTTTATAAACTCCCATTAGGAAAAAGGTTTTTTATGGGGCACAGTAATCTCAATGGCAAGGGTTTCTATACCACAGTCTAAACTAGGACATGGAATTTCCTTAGTAATTAGATTGCTCTCGGTATATATCACAATTCCTTCCCCTTTTTGTTCCTGTCTTTCCTGAAAATCTGGTAATTTACTAGGCCAATAGAGTCCTCAGAGACTCTATTGTTCAACCAGGTTTCTGTAATAATGATAATCCCTGGTTTATACTCCTCAGTCCAGTCCTTGATAGCATCAAACTTCTTCCCCAGACTTCTTGCATTAGGATGTACAATATTCAGACCTCCATATTTTGGTGCATCAACATCATAACCATTTACTAAGGGATGGCATGGGTTAGGATGTACATCACCACTGGACAATAAACAGTAAATAAGAAACATTTTCAATATCTCTCTTACATTAAACCTTCAAAGCCTATTTTGCATACATAAAAAACTCCTTGCCATAATGACTCTTAAAGAGGACACAAGAAAATCAGTCCTTCTAATTGTGAGAGCTTTAATAAAACTATTATAACAATCAATAGTCATAAAATTAGAAGTAATATAGACATTTTCTTTATGGACTGAAAATTCTTGCTTCCCTTCAGAGTGAAACAAACCTATAAAAGACTCCCTAAAGCCATCATGTAAAATATGAATGTTAAGAACACTATAACACTGAGCTAAAATCATAATATTAAGGACCATCATTGCAATTGAGTATTCTTAATAGGTGATATACAGTTTATACTAAATGCAATATCCAATCCTAATCTTTCCCTATAGTTAACACACACAGGTGCTCATTCTAAACCACTCAAACTTAACAATAAATAGGATAGTTATTGCTGGGCATTTATTAACCCACCTAGTTGTAATTTAAAAGCGTACTATCAATGTTATTTTTCTGAACTCTCAAGCACAATGTAATTTCTGTACAAGTGGCACTTGTGCCCTCACAACATGTGCTACTGCACTCATGCAGTAGCAACGCAAGCCTTCAGAGCTATTTTGCCCCTCCTTTTCTTAATGCGTAGGCAACAGTCCCCTCCTCCTAGCACCTGGTGGCAATATGTTAGCTCCAGTAACTGGGAGCTGTCAACACACTCACAGTTAGTAACAAGCTGCAATGTAGCATTAGAAGTGGATCACTGGCACAAGAAGTTTCACTGCAGGTATGGCTATAAACAGTCTTAGAGATGTTAAAAGCACTTGCAGCGTTGAACCACAGATGTTATCAGTTCAGCGTACCTGTTCAGCAGCTCAAGCTTTTTGAGCTGTTCTGCCCTCCTCTTTTGAATGTGTAGACAAAAGTCCCCTCCTCCTAGCACCTGGCAGCAATATGTTAGCTCTGGTAACTGGGAGCTGTCAACACGAACATACAAACATATGAAATTTGCCAGCAGATAAAGGCCTAGAGGTCTATCAAGTCTGCGCGAATGTGCAGCTAGCACCCCTTATTCTGCAGCTGCCCTCCCTTCCACTCTCATTGACCTCCTCCTTGTCCTGTCCCATCCCCCTTGAAGCAGTCCACTGTTCTACTGGATACCACTTCTGCAGGTAACACATTCCACCCAGCCACCACCCTCTCTGTAAAAAGTGTCTCCTCATCTCCTCCTGAACCTTCCTCCTCCAGTCTTCATATCATGGCCCTGGTGTCCCTCCCTTCCCTTTCTTTTGAACGCCCCTCTGTATCTGTCTTGTTTATTCTTTCATGTACTAAAGGTTTCAATCATGTCCCCCTGTCCCTCCTCTCCTCCAGCGAGTACATGTTCAACTCCCTCAGCCTCCTCTCATATGATAAGTCCCCAGCCTTTGATCATCTTTGTCACCCTAAGCTTCACCCTCCAATAACTTAATGTCCCTCTTCAGATATGGGTGCCAGTTCTGCACGATCAGTACTCCAGGTGCAGTCTAACTAATGACCTATACAGTGGCAGAATCACCTCAGAAGAGCACTTCCAAGAAATAATGAGGCCAATGGAGCAGTCAACTGCTAACATCACAGATGAATTGCATCAAACTAAAATAGCAACCAATTCACTTACTACGCGAGTTGTTGACTCCAAAGCTCATATAATATCCATAGAAAAGAAACAGGACAAAATGGATCTTGATCATACCTTGGCAAACTGAAAAATCAAAAAACTAGAGGAGAAGCTTGAGGATTTGGAGGGAAAAAGCCACAGGAACAACCTCCTGGTTATTGGTATGCCAGAGCAAGAAGAAGGTAGCTCACCAATTCTGCAAAAAAATAGCAGGCTCTTCTCCAAATGGTACTGCCTACGTAATCAAGAGCGCTCATTGGGCACTTCAACCACCACCACCGCCCAGCTCACCACCCAGGCCTATTATTTTTAAACTGCTTAACGTTGTAGATGAGCAGCACATACTGACACAAGTAAAATCACTACAGGAGGTGCAATGGGAAGGAAAGCGAGTCAGAATTACTTAAGATTTACCCATATCTGTTAGAATTAGACGTCAGGAGCTACACCCACTCGTGTCTAAACTGATCACCGCGGGAAAACCATTCCGTAAAATACTCAGTGCAAAAAGTTAAAGTGAGAGATCAATGGCAAACCTACGAAACCCAAGATCAGGCTTTTGTGCGATTTAAAAGGTATTTCCAAATCTGTTTAAATGAATGTACCAGTTGAGACTGTGAAGACAACCAACCAAGGACAAAAGTTGTATTTTCTTGGTATTAATTACTCGTGTTCTCCCTCACTTCAACTTCCAGAAGGGGATAAGACTGGAATGTTGTAAAACACTTTCATTACTCCATTACTCAGCTTACACCAAAGGCTCAGATGAACATATAAAACAGTAAGAGAAACTTCAACAGTAACTTTACAGTGATATGGCAGAATCTAATTTTCTTAAATAGTCTAACACTTTACTAATAAGATATTTTGTGTGACACTGGTTTCTTATGTAATGGGGGGAGGGAGGAGGAGAGGAAGTACTGCTTGAAGGTTTGCTCTACAACATCACCTGGCAGAATGAATATGTAGGTGCAGTTGGAAGAACTGGGGGTAGTTAAAAGGGAAATCTTGGGAATTTTAAGGGAGGGGGAGTGAGACAGATGTTTTTGTTATATTTTTTCTGGGACAGGGAGGATATCAAGAGTCTACACTTATTACTGTACGAGTACCACTCAATATTTACATTTTCATGCTATTATCTAATCAATAATGAATGTCTAGACCATATACAATTGTGAGTTGGAATGTTAAAGGTGCCAGGGACAGATGCAAATGACAAATCATCCTTAAACATTTATTGAACCTTAAGACTAGTATTGTATATCTGCAGGAAACCCATCTTCAAAGAGTAGATACTTTACTGTTATGTAAAGGATGGGTCGGACAGGCCTTTGGAGCAGGGATGTCAACTAATCGAAGGGCAGTAGCTATCTTATTTAACAAAGATGTTCTATTTAAATTGAACATGAGCTCTGAGATAGTCAAAGGCATTACTTACTACTTTGTGGGTCCACTGGTTCTCATCAGACTGTGATTGGTTCCATATATGGCCCAAACATAGATTCCCCAACATTTTCACAAATCTCTTAGAGCTGATATCTTCTGATCTACCTAGAACAATCTTACTAGGAGGAGACTGGAATATCACTCCACAGCTCATTCTAGATAGGTCAGATTTTAAAAGGTCTGGCCCATTGTCAGCACAGAGAGCTCTAAAAGACCTCACAGATGGATTAGGTTTAATAGATATTTGGAGAGTTCTGAACCCTAGTGAAAAACAATATACTTTTTTCTCTTTTCCACATCGTACCTGTTCGTGAATTGATTATTTCCTGATTAGTTCCCATATTCTGCCAGAAATAATTGATGCATAACTACACCCACAAGTTATATCAGATTATTCTCCTGTTTCCCTTACCTATATTGTAGGTTCAGGAACCAAAAGAGATTTCCTGTGGCAACTAAATACTAGTTACTCCAAAATCCTGTACTAAAGCCCATCTAAAATGTTATCACTTCATTCCTGGATATTAATATAGGATCAGTTTCTCAAGTGATGTAGTTTGGTCATCCTGAAATGTGGTTTAAGGGGGAATGTATCCGTCTAACATCTACCAGAGCCAAGAAATTTAAATCTCAGATGGAAAACCTACTTTGGAAAATCAAATCTCTTGAAATGGCCATCAGTTGACATTCATTAGAGGCTGATTGGATTAAATTACACACCTTACATGCCCAATTCTCAGGCCTCATGTCCCAAAAAGCTGAACTTTCTTTAAAAAGAACCAAGATTACATATTTGGAATCTGGAGAAAGAGCTGGTAAGTTGCTAGCCATTCAAATTAAACAAGCAGAGACTAAAATATCTATACCGGGATTGTACCTAACAGAGAATGGGCCCCCAATCATGAACCCGAGGGAAATAGCTTCAGGTTTGAGCAATATTTTGAGAAATGATATACTGTTGCACCAGAGGAGATCCCAGGGGGACAAGATATTCATAATTATTTAGAGCAGTTAGACCTTCAGACATTGTTCCCAAATAATACTTCCCTTTTGGGCTCTCTCATTCTGGAATGGGAAGTCGTGCAAACAATTAAGCAACTTCCCACAGATAAGTTTCCTGGGCCAGATGGCCTCTTGACTAATTTATATAAATCATATGTTACAGAGCTCTCCCCACTTTTGACAAAAGTATTTAATTTTTGGTATGAGACTGGAATCTCTGACCACACATATCATGAGGCCTTAATCACCATAATCCCCAAGCTGGGCTGAGATCCCACTATTCTAAAAATTATCATCCCATCTCATTACTTAATGTAGACATCAAAATTTTGGCTAACATACTAGCCAATTGATGGGACCCTTGATGGGCAAACTAAATTAGTGGTAACCAGGTTGGTTTCATGACAGGTAGATCCTCGAGTGACCACATGCATAGACTACTACACCTTCTTTTTTAACTAGTAATTCGATATACCAGCAGCCCTTATCGCATTAGATGCAGAGAAAGCTTTTGATCATGTTTGTTGGCATTTCCTTTTCACTACTCTATCCTGTTTTGGTTTCTCACAAGCTTTTATTAATTGGGTTAAATTATTATATACTTCTTCAACAGCTCATGTCTGGTGCAATGGTTTACTCTCCAATTCATTCCCACAACATCATGGCACCAGGCAAGGCTGCCATCTCTCTCCCCTTCTTTTCAATCTCTATCTAGAACCCTTTATACAGAGACTAATCACAACCCAGAACTTTCATGGAATTACTGCAGGGGCATGACAGCATCTCTTGTCAGCATATGCTGATGATTTGTTGTTGCACATGGCAAACCAGTGGATGGCATTCCAATTTATTAAAGAGATTGATTCCTTCTCTAAGTTTCCCACTACAAACTTAACCTTTCAAAAACAAGCATTTTCCCCAGAATAATAAACTACTAAGAGCAAATATAGAAGAATTCAGGTTAAACTGGGAATCCAAAACCCTGACTTACCTATGATAAAATCTCCAAAGAATATTCCACAATTGTAAAAGAGAATCTTACTAAAGTAACACAGACAATCAAACTAGATCTTGACAGATGGGGCACATTACCTCTTTCTCTATGGGAAGAAACAGCATAGTTAAAATGAATGTGCTACCCTGGATCTTATATCCCTTAAATATGTTAGGTTTATATTTCCTAAATCATGGTTCATTAACCTCCAAAATTACTAAATTGATATATCTGGAAAGACAAGATGGTTTGAAGAGCATGCTATAAGTCAACCACACCAAAACCACATGGTGGTCTCTCCCTACCCTCTTTCTTTACATCAGTGATCCACATCAGCAAATTAGTGCACTGGATGCACACAGGACATGGGAGATAATACTATATATTCCCCTTCTTGGTTAGACATTGAGAAAACCCTAGCCTCCAAACATTTTTGCACACTATCAGCTCTAATATATTCTTCCCAGAGAACTCTGGAAAAATCCAATAGGATGGTCTCTGATAGCTGTACATCAAATACAGCATCACTTGAATACACACTGGCATATATCTCTGGTGCAACCACTTCTTAATAATCCCCACGTCCAAATTCAACATCGACCCATTCCTACAGCATACTGGACTTCTCTAACAAGACTATGGCTTATAGATATTGCTCCCAATGGCAAAGTGATTACATATGTCAAAGCTGCTAAGAGCAAGTACTGTAAAGACCTACTGATTAACTTGGCCAATGATCCCAGAAAATTCTAGTCACACATCAAATCCTTCCTAGGATCCTCACAGTCAACTACCCTGGTGATATGCTGATAAATGATACGCATTGTAATGACTCACAAACCATAATTAATTCTTTCAACCTGCATTCTCTGATCTCTCCCAATATACCTCTTCCTTCAATCCCACTGCAGTGTCCTCCCACTCCTCATCAGGAACCTGTCTGGATAAGTTAGAAGTGTTGTCCCTATGCCTCCTTTACTCCTCCATTCTATTTTAAGACTGTGTCTAGAAAGGAAGTCCTGAAGCTCCTGAGGTCCATCTCTGATCATACCAGCTCTGGCCAGACTCCTTGAACCCCACCTCTGAAACTTGCAGCTCCCCTTATTGCATTACTGCTGGCCAAATTTATACATTATCACTTTCAGGTGGAGTGGTCCCTGACCTCTGGAAAGCTGCTCAGGATCACACCTGTACTTAAAAGGGGATCCTAAGGTTGTCATGAACTACAGACCAATTGCCATACTCTCAGTACTGAGCAAAATCCAAGAGAAAATTGTCGCAACTCAGACAACTGACTATCTACTTCGCACAGCCTGCTCTCGGATACCCAACATGGCTTCAGGAAAGGACATAGTACGACGACTGCACTTCTTAAATTCACCACTGACACTCTTTCAATAATGGATTCTGGCAATCTGACTGGGGCTGTCTTTATTGACCTCACAAAGGCTTTTGACCTTGTTGATCACACTTTGCTTATCTCCTCACTTCGACACCTGCATTTCTCCTCCTCTGTTGTTGACTGGTATGAAAGCTACCTGACAAATAGAACTCAAGTGGTGAAATTTAATTCCTCTCTATCGAACAGTACCACCATTAACATTGGTGTACCTCAGGGCTCCATCCTAGGGCCCCTCCTATTCTCTCTTTATATAAATAACATTGGAGCTGCTCTAAAATCCTGCTCTGCTATTCTATATGCTGATGATCTTGTCATCTATACAAGTTCTACTAATATAGACACTATCAACACAACCCTTTCCTCTGACTTTAACAATATCCAAAACTGGCTATATGACCATGAACTGGCTGTCAACACTAGCAAAACTAAAGCCATGTGCTTGGATCGGCCCCATAGCTCCAGGCTTGCAAAACAGCACTGATGGTGCAGGACTTAGAAGGTCAATTACTGGAATGTGTGACCTCTTTCAAGTACCTGTGCATCCTGCTAGATCAATCTCTTGATCTTAATCTTCATGTACAGTCTGTTTGCAGAGCTGTCAACTCCAAACTGGGTGTTGCATATAAGACTAGTTATATGCTCATGCCATCAGCTAAAATGGCCATTGCAAGGGGGATTCTGCTCCCCACCCTAACCTATGGGGCTTCCTTATTTGGGGCTGCTCATAAAACTGACCTACTCAGATGGGATATTACATATAACAACATATGTCGCTATGCGTCGTCTGCTCCTCGGCTTAAACACCACTGTCAGCTTTATAATGATCTTGGTTGGCTGTCTCCGTTAGCTAGTAGAAAATACTACTTTGGCTGTCTTATTGATTCGATAATTTGAAATCAAACCCCTAGGTGTCTTGCAGCTATGCTTGTTCCTCAGGACACACTCCATGGTCTACGATCATCTGACAAATCCTTTCTGAATTTGCTGAGGTGCCACACGAGAAAGGAACTGTTGCATTTGAACATGCAGCTCCACAGCTATGGAATTCCCTTCCCCTTGACATTAGACTTTCTAGCTCCCACACATGCTTTAAGAGAAAACTGCGCTCGAATCTGCTGATTGCTGATACCTGTTCCTGCTTTCACCCTACCTAATGACTGATGTCTCTGGCCATACAATAGTATTTCCTCTCCTCTATATAAACCTCTTACTGCCTCAGCCTGTCCCAGCTCCCTTTCCCTGCCCATATACAATCTTGCACTGCAGGCATCTCCCTTACACTTACATACACTCATATAATCTAATTTCATGGCTTGCTCCCCTCTTCCTCACTTACCTACCTTTTTCTTAATGACACTCCCTGCTCTCAATGGTTATTTCTTCCTTTTGTATTACCTGTTTTTGTTTTTGTGTACCTTGTTTCTGTTCATATGATGTGCCACCTGAAAATTTATTGTCCAAGGTCCTCTCTATTCATTGCATAGATAGGCACCTATGAACCTATGAATGGTCTACTCTGTATGTCTCTGATATATTGTATCCACTTTAACTCATTGTATGTAAAGCACTTTACTTTGTATGTTCAGATATATTGTATCCTATCTAATTTATTGTATGTAAAACACTTATAATTTGTTATCCTGTTAAGTTTCTGCATGTCTGTATTCTCCTGGGTCGTGCTTGAAAATAGTAATTTTATGGCTAGTGTACTTATCAATAACAAAAGCTAAACAAATAAAATAAAATATAATCAGTTACTACAACACTTTCCTGATATAGCGGAAACCTTTAAATACTGGCAGGTCAGACATACAGTGGTTTCTTCTTAAATAAAACAAAAGATTTTGATTCTCCCAAAATTGAGTTATCCCTATTTTAACAATAGCTAACCACCACGTCAATTTCCAAAGTATATAGAATTACAATCTTTAGATGTTCAAATACCCAAAGGAATATGCTATTATTGGGTTCACAGATTACCTCTTACAGAAGAAGCTGACTTCTGGCAAAGAATATGGATTAATTTACTGTATATAGATTTGTTAAACAAGACCAACTTCACCTAATACAATTTAACATAATGCATAATCTTTACTTACTCCCAAGAAACTACACAAAATGGGAAAGCTTTCTTCCCCCCAATGTCACCGCTGTTTAGAGGCAAATGGAGACCTTTACTATATGTTATGGACTTGCCCTAAAGTTCAAGTGTTTTGGCAAGCCATCAAAAACTCACTAGATCCCTTATTGGGATTGGAACCATTGTTCTTGCCAGAAGTCTGTTACTTAATCATTATCCTTTAGGAACAATAAAAGTAAGAAAGCCTTCATAGCCTTAATTGCTGCTGTGGCTAACCTCATAATTATGAGACACTGGATGGATGATTTTACCTACTTTATTAGAATGGCATAGAGAGATGTTACTGGCTCAATTAGAAAAGCATATAGCCATGATGAACAATAGTTTGCAACATTACTTGGATAAATGGGGCACCTTAAATGCTCTGTTAGTAACACAGAAACCTTAGAACCCCTAGTTTATACTACATATTTTAATATCATTTACTATTGTTTTAATGGTTACTTTGTACACTTGATATCACTAAGGGGATTAGTTTACTTTATAACGTATATTTTATACTTCTTATTTTGTTTTATGTTAATATTGATTTAATTATACTTTTGTATAAAAATGTCTCACCATACAGTCTCACGAAGGTAACCTATTTTAACTACTTATAATTCAGACTGTATATTGTCTCTACTTCTGTAACGTGCAAAACTGAATAAAGTTTATTGAATTAAAAAAGAAAGTGTACTTTAAAGAGCAGCTGACACTTTCAGGAGAACTTTAACAAAACATAACATTTGGACATTGTTCAGCTTGTAATTCACATTAGTATTGTGTTCTCCTCCCAAATTATCTTAAAACAAAATTGGGTTTAGTGAAAACACTACAGACTAGATTGGAACAATAAGAACCTACTCATTATCCTTACTCCCTCCCTCCTCTTGCCCACTCTGCCACTGATTTTAATGTCATTTGCAAAAAGCAGATCTTTCCTGAATCCCTACCCCAAAGTTGTGTATGAAGAGATTAAAAGACTTGGACCAAAGATTGATCCTGGGGAAACCCTACTTGTGACTCCCCTATCCTCTGCAAATTTCTATTCAAGACCACCTCTACATCCTTCCTATGAGACAGTTTTGACCCACCCTTAAAATTCCATCCCCAACCCAAGTCCTTCAGTTTTTCTTAATTAGCCATTCATGTGAGCCTGATCCAAAGGTTGGTTAAAGCCCTCATACAACACATGCATGCACAGCCTGCCATTATCTGCTACATTCCCTCCACAGGCAACAACAGAAGAGAAGGCTGTCGGAAGAAGCTTTTTATTCTAATAAGATCATGCTGGAACACACACGCACACACAGGGATTCAGTTAGCTTCATTTTGGGAGTATTTGACTTCCAAAAATAAGGCAAACACTTCCAAAATTAAGGGACAGTAATTCATTGACTTCCTAATGTGAAACAAAAATTAGATTACTTAAAAAATGCAAACAAGGAAGTGATAAATGGTGGATTCTGCTGAAAATTGTTCTTTGCCACTAATATTTATATTAACATAAATTGGTCCATCCTAGAATATTGACTTCAAAAATGTCGGCTCAGGAAAGTATTCTGACAATTCTAAAATTGGAATGACTTCCAGATTACAACTTATGGAAGTTTTAGACTTTCACCAATAATAAATTAACTGAAGCCCTGCACACACTCTTAGCCACTGAGCTGTACAACAACAAAAGTATTTTGCCCAAGCTCTGCATCAGGAAACAATGCACAGTGAGAGCCCTTCTCAAGTCCTCAGTCACCCTCACCTTTTCATTTTCCTCCAGAGTCCACTTAGCCTAGGACATACACAGTGTGGTGTCAACACTGCTCTCCATCACCAACCCAGCACCCAACACCACTGTCTGCAACTGAAACTGATATTACCACCATTCCCAGCAGTTTATCTGGAATGCTATATCACAAAAGATGGCCAGACATTAAAGAAATGCAAGAAGAAGAGTGAAGGCAATGCTGAGTCGACAACATACAGTAGTAAATATGCTTTAGGAACAGGGAATGTGACTCAGGGCAGAGGTGTAGGACAGAAACATATGCTGCTAGGTAAATCTTTTGTTTTGAATAACAAAGGAGGGGTTAGGACAGGAGCTGAAAAAGACTAGCTGGTTTCTCCATCATACATATTAAGTAAAGGCAATAATGACTTAAAAAAAAAAACAATACTGTCTTGTTTGTCATGCACCTTAGCTAAGGGGAATGCTGCACCAGCAAAACAAACTGTAAGCCGTGGTGCACATGGTGATGCCTCCAGTGTCATTGTATACAGGGTACCATACTTGCTAATCTCAAGTCTTGTGCTGCCACCGCTGATTCCAGTGAGCTATTATCCGCCAAAGGTGTGGCCAACTCCTGCCCCATTTTCTTTAGCACTTTAGGGTGAAGCACATCCAGACCTTTGATTTATCCACTTTTAAAGCTTTGAGACCCTTCTGCACTCTTTTCTCATTTATGAGTTCAGTGTCAATTCCCTCTCCCACTGTCTCTGAGCTGACATTCCAGTAGTGGACCCTTGTCTTCTGCCATAAATACAGGCAGAAATACTCATTTAGTTTGTCTGTTGCCCCTCTTTCCAACACACACTCATTTTATTTCAACCATACACTCCTTGGTTTTACTTTTTCTAACGTAGCAGAAGAATGTTTTACCTCGTCTTCACTCCTTTCAATATTTTTAACTCCCTGATGACTTTGCCAGTATCACCTTCCCATTGGCCTCCTCATCCTGCTCAGGTATACTTCACTGTTTTCTGCAGTCTGTCTAGCCTTGTAGTTTTGAAGGCCTTCCTTTCTCCCCACTGTCTCCTTGCCTCCTTTGTGTACTATAGTGTTTTTTCTCCTGTTTTTATCAACTGCCTTAACATAGAAACATAAAACAAAGAACATTGCTGGCAGAGGAAGTCCTTACATTCTGTCAAGTGAGGTTGTACAGTGCCCTAGGGGCCCATAACCATCTTCTCCCTCCCTGCCCTCCTCAGCTTCCTTAATCAGTGCTATGCCTGTTACATTGCCTTTAGAATCTTTGTAGCATTTTCACATTGACCTCTGTGGGCAGCCTGTTTAACTTTTCCACCAACTGCTTTGTGATGTACTTTCTAATTTCCTTTTCTAAACCTACCCACCACAAATCTTATGTTATATACCCTGGTATGACTGTTGCCACTTTCCGTGAACAGCTTGTTTTATGTCCACTTTGCTTATTCATTGCATGTATTTAGCATTTTGACCTATCCTTCTACTGACTTGATAAGAGCACGTAATGAAGCTCTCAGTATCTGCTCATGTCCCACCCTGCTGGCCGTGTATAATTTTGGTCACCCTCCACTGTACCAACTCTTTTGTTTAAGTCTTTCCTGAGGTGGGGGCTCCAACACTTCACACAGTACTTTGTGTGCAGTCATATCAGCATTCTGTACAGGGCAAAATTACCTCTTTCCTCTTGCTGCTGAACCCCCTTGCCAATGCATCAATGCATCAATGCATCACAGCATTATATTTACTTTCCCATCACTCTGTTATGTTGTGTTGAAGATTTGAGGTTGTTGGAAATCACCACCTCCAGATCTCTTTCCTCCTTCATGATAGCAACGTTAATCTCTCATAGTTTGTATTAAACCACAGGGTTTCTGTGCCTTTGCAAATGGCCGAACACTTTTTGGCTTTGAAGCTCAACTGCCAGACCTTTGACCATTTCTCCAGCTTCTCCAGACCCTTCTACATATCATAGATACTCCCCTCAATATATTCCCTGCCACAGAGCTTAGTGTCATCCATATATAGGCAGATTATCCCTTTGATATCCTCTCCTATGTCACTGATGAAGATATTTTAAAGTACCGGCCCCCAAAAAAAGACACATGTTGGACCTCACTAGTAGCCTCCGTCACTTATGTGTTCTCCATTTACCACTACCCTCTGTGTTCTCCCCCTTAGTCAATGTCCCACCCCCACCATGTTAGTCTGTTCCCTGCTCTGAGATCCACTAGTTTCTTAACCAGCCACTTCTGTGGAATCAAGTCAAAGGCCTTGCTTAAGTCCAGATACAGTATATCAACCACCTGACCTTTATCAAAAGGGTTCATCACCCGAACAAAGAAGTCAATCAAGTTTATTCAGCAAGATCTGCCTGCCATAGAACCATACTGTTCTCTGTGCTAGCCAACTTGCTATCAGGAACTTTACTATCTTCCTTTCATGGCTGATTCCTGCAGTTTGCCTTCTACTGAGGTCAAACTGACTGAGCAATAGTTGCTTGGACTCATCCTTTCCAACTCTTTTCTGGAGGAACACCAAGTCTGCTGCTCAATAGTCTGCAGGCACCTCTACAGACTCCATTGAGCAATGGCAGCACCTGTGCTATCTCCCTTAGCACCCTGGGTGTACTCCATTTGGACACAGAGATTAATCAACCATAAGGGACATGAACTTTAAAATCCTTTACTAAAGAGAGTCATAGGTTTTGGAACCCCATGGTTAATTTGACTCCATTTTTTTGTCGGCCCCCACAACATCTACCACACCCACTAGCTTTCCCTGAATAACTCCTGTATCTTGGTAAAATCAGATTTCTGTAGTCCAATACTTTTGTTAGTGAACATTTGTTTTCTACCACTTATTTTGAACCACATGGCCTACTGATCATTGGATCTCAGAGGCTCATGAACTGAGATTTACTCAATGCTGTCCTGGGGGCTGAATCTAGAATAGTTCACTCCCATGTAAGTTACTCTTCCTTCTGTACTAGACATGCCTCTTGTAAGGCCTCTATCATTATCTGGTTTAGTACTTGATGTCACTGGGATACTCCAGTCCATGTCAAGCATGGTAAAGTCCATTACTGAAAGCACCTCACCCTGTGCTACTGCTCTTCTGATCTCCACCACCATCTCCTTGTATACCTTCTCTTAATGAGAAGTGGCCTATATACTGCACCTACCCTGGTGGCCCTCCCCCCTGCTGTGACTCCACGAACTCACAATGTTTTTACATATGCACCCTGCCTTGATCTCCATGGCCTGTATGCCATCCCTCCTGTATAAAGCCACTCTTCCCTTTCTCCTATTTCTCCTGAATTGTGTGAAGCCAGCAATTGATAGTTCCAAGTCATGGTGCTGTATGGACCATGTTTCCATCTCTTCCACCAAATCTACTTGGGGTTTCAACTATTATTGCCTGCAGGTTGCTAATTTCATTTTCCAGACTCCTAGCATTGATGCACTTTGCTCTCCAGTGCTCGTGTATCTTACTCCTTGTACCTTGTCTGTTGTCCCTGGCCTCTTTTTCCCTTGCCACCACATGTCTTAGCTCCTTCCATCTTCATGCCACTGTGGCACCCCTTGCTGCTAGAATTGTGTTCTTTTCCCTGAGTTCCTGCCTGTTCTAGTCCCCTCACCTTGTTTGCTACACTCTGCTCCTTCACTCTCTGTCTCTCTCTCTCTCTCTGTCTCTCTGTCTCTCTCCTCATCTCCTCTCTCCTTATTTGCACTTCCAAGCTCACTGCTATGCTGTTTTCTCAGACTCCTGTCAGTCACACTAGCAAGCTTCCCAGGAATGTGTTGGTCCCCCCGGTCTTCCCTCTTTTTCACCCAGTGGATAAATCACCACTCCTACCCCCCTTATTGGCATTGCCCTTCATCCAGATAGGACCCTGCATGTTACCATTTGAAGGGGAGTGACTGCTTGGCCTCCCTTAGCTGCTATACTAATACCCTGGATGGCCTCCCCATGTCAGTTTAAATGGTCAGCCATGCTTGTAGAGCAGAAAGCAGCTAGCTAAAAGAAGCTACATTTTCTTATTAATTTAACACTCATATCTCAGCAGGAGTTGGTGTCTGTTGAGATTAAGCAAAGAGATACTTTATTAGAGGTAGAAGGGGTCTTATTTAGGGTTAAAAAAAGAAAGAAAGTCAGTGTGTGTTCTGTACTGGGAAGGGCACTGTATCAACTTAGTTTGCTAAACCAGTAGGAGGAGAGAGAGCTTAATTGGGGGTGTGGCTTAGACACTATAAAAGCAGGAGACTCAAATTACAACTTCCTGTTGCTAGCCTTGCTTGAAGAGCAGAAAGCAACTAACTAAAATAAGCTACATTTTCTTATTAATTTAACACTTATATCTCAGCAGAAGTCAGTGTCTGTTGAGATTAAGCAGACAGATACTTTATTAGAGGTAGAAGGGGTCTTATTTAGGGTTAAAAAAAGAAAGAAAGTCAGTGTGTGTTCTGTACTGGGAAGGGTACTGTATCAACTTATTTTGCTAAACCAGTAGGAGGAGAGAGAGAGCTTAATTGGGGGTGTGGCTTAGACACTATAAAAGCAGGAGACTCAAATTACAACTTCCTGTTGCTAACCTTTTTCTTACTAATTGCCTTCCATCCCACCCTCTACCCACCCACCCTAAGCCAGTTTTACTTTTATAGCCACTGGATTTGCCTGTCAACAGGAACTTCCTGTTTGGCAGTAGGAAGGGAAGGATCATAGAGAAACATTATTTTTTGTCAACCCTAAAGGGAAAAAAGTAGCTCACTCTCTCCCCCCCAGCAGCTGGTGGTCTTACACTGAGCAAGGAGGAAGGAGGCTACTGAAGAATATAGGAAGTTGCTGTCCCAGAACAGGAAGGGTGAGAGTTGTAAGGAGAGGAGAGGAGAGAGTAAGCATACAGAGAGACAGGAGAGGAGACACAAAATAGGACATGATAGGAGTGGTGCAGTGCAACGGCTGTGGGGTGGCAGTGTTCTGGGAGACATTCTGGAGGCTGCGATGCGGCCCTATTTGCAGGCACCTCTCTTGTCTGAGGGAAGAGGTTGCCTGTCTCCAGGCTGACCTGGCTAGGATTCGTGAAACCTCCTCCCCCACCCAGGGACCACCAGGGCCAATGCCACTGCCTCAGAGGTTGCCAAGAAAGAGGAGAGGCTGGACCAGGGGTGGGCTCAGGAGGAGAGGGTGGTGGAACAGAGTTGCATCCCTCCAGCTGTACCTCCTCCCCACAATTCATTTTCTTCTGGTGGATAGTGGTTCCTTCATGGAGGCACCTGCAGTGGAGACCAAGCAGGATGCTGGGAATCTTCACAAAGGAGACCCACAGGAGGGTGGCAATGGACCTACAGGGAAGGAAACAACTCTGGTGGGGACACAATCATTAGGGGGTAGAAATGGGGACTGAGGCGAGAGGAGGGTAAGGTGCCTGCCTAGTGCCATGGCTTGGAGGGACAGGAAGTGAATCCTCATGATTGTGGGAGTGGCTGCACGAGGGAGGGAGCTGGATGTCATTGTCCACCTAGGGACGAATGACCTGGCTAAGAATGGGATCAGAGCAGTGCAAGATGAGTTTGTAGAGTTGGGAAAGGGCCTTAGACAAGTAGCACATATGGTAACCTTCTCGGATGTGCTGCCTTTCTATGGCAAGGGTGATGCTGAGGTACTGCTCACCAGGGAATTCAATGAATGGTTGAAAAGCTGGTGTGGAGCCCAGGGTTTTGGCTTCATTGGGCACTGGGGAGCATTCTGGAGGATGCAGACCCATACTGGTGTGATGATCTGCATCTGTCCGGGGGGGGAACCAGGATCCTAGGTGAGAGGTTTAAATGCTTCATTGGCAAGCATTTAAATAGCCAAGGGGGGAGGCACTGAAAAGGAGCAGGAAAATCCCAGCCTCCCCCCACAAAACACAGTAATTAGTGAGGTAAACACCAAGGTAGAGAAGTCATTAGGGAGCAGGACAGAGGTAAATGTAAAAAAAGGCAAAGGCAGTATGGACAGGAATGGGGCTAAAAGGGGTAAGGCCATCAAAAAGTGGAGGGTGATGAGTACCAATGCCCGTAGTCTGTGTAACAAGATCCCTGAACTAGTGGCATTGATGGAAGAGGGATGCCTGGGTATTGTGGCAGTCACAGAAACATGGTACACAGAGAACCATGACTGGGATGTCAAGATACCAGGATACACAATCTACAGGAGGGACAGGGATGGTAAAAGAGGAGGAGGAGTAGCTCTCTATGTAAAGGAAGGGATCAAAGCAACAGAACTAAAAAGTAAACAGGGAGCAGATGAGGCACTCTGGGTCACCCTGGAGACAGGAAATGGCACCACAATCCGCATGGGGGTTATATACAGACCCCCATCTCAGGGGGAGGGAATGAACAAGGAAATGATTGAAGGCTTCCTTAGAATGGCAGAAAAAGGGGAGATATTGTTGATGGGAGACCAGAATATGACAGATGTTAACTGGAGCACCTTTGCTGCAGGCACATGCAAGAGCAGGGTCATTCTTGATGCCCTACAGGGGGCATGCCTCAGATAGCTAGTATTGGAACCCACTTGGGAGGGAGCAATCTTAGACCTAGTACTCTGAAATGGGGACGGAGAAAGAATCTCAGATTTAGAAGTGGTAGCCATCTGGGAATAAGCGACCACCAAACAGTGTGGTTCATGATAAACACAGCCATACAATCAAGCCATACAAAAGCAAGAGTATTGGACTTTAGGAGGGCTGACTTTGGAAATGAGAGAGGTGCCTCAAAAGCACTAGCAAACAGGCAAGAAGGAGGGGTGGATGAATAATGGGGAGTAATCAAACAGCGCACAGAGGGCAAGCCTTTGTGTAAAGCAAATCAACAAAACACAACGAAGGAAAAAAAATGCTATGGTTCTCAAAAGAGGTGGCAGGGAAGGTTAAGGAGAAAAGGATAGCATTCAGGAAATATAAGGAAACACAGAAGGAGCAGGACAGATAACTTTATCAGTTAAAGCAGAAGGAGGCTGGGAAGGCAGTCAGAATAGCAAAGGCCCAAACCAAGGAAAGGTTAGCCAACTCTGTTAAGAAGGAGGATAAGACCTTTTATAGGTACATTAGGGAGTGAAGAAAGACCAAAGGAGGGATACTGAGGCTTAATAAAGGGGAGGGAATGTGGGTAGAGGGTGACAGTGAAAAAACAGGGATACTGAACGAATATTTCTGCTCAGTATTCACAAAGGAAGCGGAGGGTGAGGTACCTAAACCAAACAAGAGAAACACTCTGAAGATGGGGGTCAATACCAGTCCATTTACAGAAGAAAGGGTTCTTAAAGAACTAATAAAATTGAAGGTGGACAAAGCAATGGGACCTGATGGTATTCTACCAAGAATTCTAAAAGAACAGGATATTGAGGGCTACATTATATAAGAGATCTAGAGCATTTAAGAAGGAGGTGAGGGCCTTGTATATAATAAATAATATAAAATCTGAAATAATGGCAACATCCTTTGATATAGAGGACCAAGTATGGATCAAATTATTGCCTATACAAGCTCCAAAAATCATTTTAGGTTTAATTTACAGAGCTCCATCATCTACTCCACAATATAATAGGAGCTTGTTAGACCAAATGCTGACTCTAGATCCAACAGACAGGATATTAATGTTAGGTGACTTAAATTTACCAGGACTAGATTGGGGAAAGTCTTATGCGGACACACCTTTTGAGAGGGAGTTTCAAATTGTGTGTGATCAAATAGGCCTAGTTCAGTATGTGGAAGAGCCAACTAGAGGAGATCATATTTTGGATGTAGTTTTATCCAATATGGGTGACACCCTGTGTGAGTATGATATTTGATACTTTAGGAACAAGTGACCACTTTTACGGTGGAATTTAAATTGGTGGAACCAGTAGAAATTCATGAGGGAAAGACCATAAATTATGATTTTCCGAGGCAAACTTTGATAAATGAATAAGAATTTTTCCAATTGGAAATGGAGAAACGAGTTTGGAGAAAGACCATTAAATGACATTTGGATATATTTTATTCCAAAATAAAACAGCAAGAACTCGAAAATATCCCTATAAAACAAAAATACATTGGTAGTAAACTAAAAACAGTGGTGGACTCAGAAATAAGATTATTGAGTAATAAGAAACATAAACTGTTTAAACAGTTGAAATTAAATAGATCCCTTTAAACTAGAAATCAATATAGACAACTTGCAAATCAGATTAAAAAACATATTAAGCGGGCAAAAATTGATTATGAATCAAAATTGGTTAGTAGAGTAGAGGGTAACCCTAAAGCCTTCTATGCATATATTAGGAATATTAAAGGAAATTCAAGTTCTATAGGTCCACTTTGTAAACTAAATGGTGATAGTACATCTGATAATAAAGAAATGGCAGATATAGCAAATTATTATTTTTCAACTGTTTTTTCAAAAGATAAATCTATTTATAATATTAAAAGTTCTGCATCTGACCTAAAGGAAAGTATAATAATAACCTGTACAGATATTAAAGAACGATTGGCTAAATTAAATCCTAATAAATCCCCCGGCCCTGATGGCCTGCATCCTAGAGTACTTAGGGAATTAGCAGAGTCTATAGCCCCCTTGACATATATTTTCAGCAGTCTCTGAATACAGGTGAGGTATTAGAGTGTTGGAGATGGCAGTAGTGGTTCCAATATATAAGAAGGGAGATAAGATGGATCCGGCTAATTATAGACCTATAAGTCTTACTGCTATACCATCTAAGATTCTGGAAGGGGTGCTCAAGGATAAAATACAAGAACATCTAGATATTAACCATCTTACAGATAATCTGCAACACGGCTTTGTAAAGGGAAGGTCGTGTCAGACAAATATGTTGGCTTTTTATAATCTAGTTATTGATAGACTGGATAAGGGTATTCCTGTCGATGTGTTATTCCTTGATTACTCTAAGGCGTTTGATAGATTACCCCACCAGGAGCTAATACAACAAATGAGTAAACTGAATATAAACTATATAGTAGACTGGATTCAGAATTGGTTACTTGACCGAAATCAATGTAGAGCATTAGAGGAATTATCCGATAGCTTGGGGTTACTAGTGGGTGCCTCAGGGCTCGGTCTTGGTCCCTCGCCTCTTTAATTTATATGTATCAGCACTCCAAATAAAACAGGAATCTGTTTGGATGCAAAAGTTTGCGGATGATTGTAGGGTTGGAGCCTAAGTAAATACTAAATTAAATACTACTAAACTACAAGATGTAATAGATGATATAGTCACATGGTCTAAAAAATATAAATTGGCACTAAATCTAGATAAATGCTTTATTATGCATTTGGGAATTAGAAACCCTAAATTACCCTATAAAATGGGAACTGTTCCGCTCAAAATAACATATGAGGAAAGGGATTTGGGTATAATAGTTTCCGATAATATGACATTTTCATCTCATTGCCAAAATATAGCCCAGAAAGGAAACAGTATCCTGAATTGCATATTGAGACATATATCATCTAGAAGTAGGGGGGTTATTCTGCCCTTGTATATATCGCTTGTGAGACCGATTATGGAGTATGGAGCACAGGTGTGGTCACCATTTAAAAAAGGATATTTCTCTGTTGAGGGAGTGCAAAGGAGGGCAACAAGAGTTATCAGGGTATGCAGGGTAGAGATTACGGACTAGACTGAGAGATTTGAATTTGTACTCCTGGAGGGACGAGAAACGAGGAGATATGTGCTTGGTATACAGAGCTTGGCAAAACAATGATTTGTGGACGTTACAGGCTAACATTAAATAGTTGTACATATAGCACTAGATCCCACCCAATGCAATTAACAGCATCTAAATGTAATAAAGTGAGAACAACACGGTGGTTTAACCAAAGGGTGGTGGATGTATGGAATGAACTCCCCTTGAAGATTGTGGCAAGTAGATCTATGGCCGAGTTTAAATTAATATGGGACAGGAATATGTATTAGAATAGAAACTAGATAACTATGGCGAGCATATAGGACGAAAGTCCATTTTTAGCTCAGTATCTTCCTATGAATCCTATGAAAGGGTAGAACTAGTGATACCGCTGACTACTCTCTTTAACAAATCATGGGAGGATGGGGTGGTACCTGAGGACTGGAGGAGGGCAGATGTGATTCCTCTTCACAAAAGTGGGAGCAGGACAGAGACAGGAAACTACAGACCAGTTAGTCTGACCTCAGTGGCAGGAAAAATGATGGAACCACTTCTGAAGGAAAGAACTGTTGAGTACCTAAAGGCCAGTGGGGCACAGGACCCAAGGCAGCATGGATTCACAATGGGAAGATCGTGTCAGATGAATCTAATAGATTTTTTGACTGGATGACCAAAGTAGTAGACCAGGGAGGGGCTGTGGACATGGCCTACCTAGTTTTAGCAAGGCATTTGATACAGTCCCACAAAAGATTAATACACAAGTTAGCCAGCCTTGGAGTGGGTCCCAAGGTGGTAGTCTGATAAAAATTGGCTAGACAACAGGACGCAAAGGGTAGTAGTAAATGGAGTCCACAGTGAAGAAAGGTACCGCAGGGTTCAGTAATGGGACCGGTCCTTTTTAATGTCTTTATAAGTGACATTGCAGAGGGACTGGAAGGAAAAGTATGTCTCTTTGCAGACGACACAAAGATCTGCAACAGGGTTGATACACAAGATGGAATGGAAAGGATGAGAAGGGACTTGGCAAGGTTGGAGGAATGGTCAAATGTATGGCAGCTCAGATTCAATGCAAAGAAGTGCAAGGTATTGCAGCTGGGAAACAAAAACCCAGGGGAAGAGTACACAATGGAGAGTGAGATACTGACAACAGTAAAAATGGAAAGTGACCTGGGGGTAATTATATCAGATGACCTAAAGGTGGGCAAGCAATGTGAGAAGGCAGTAAGGAAGGCTGGGGTGATACTGGGATGCATAATCAGAGGCATCAATAGTAGAAAACAAGAAGTTGTTATCCCTCTGTACAGACAGTTGGTGAGACCCCATCTGGAGTACTGTGTGCAGTTCTGGAGACCCCATCTCCGCAAAGACATAGACAGAGTGGAGGCTGTCCAGAGGAGGGCAACCAAAATGGTGCAGCGTCTGCACCTGAAGACATAAGAAGAAAGACTAAAGGAGCTTAATATGTATACCCTTGAGGAAAGAAGGGAGAGAGGGGACATGATAGAAACTTTCAAGTACCTCAAGGGAATCAACAAAGTCCAAGAGGGTAGCATCTTTCAGAAAAAGAGATGTGCAAGAACAAGGGGTACAATTTGAAGATAGAGGGGAACGGCTCAGAGGTAATGTGACAAAGTATTTTTCCACAGAGAGGTTGTGGATGCATGGAACAGCCTCCCTGAGGAGGTTGTGGAGTCAGGAACTGTGGGCAATTCAAGAATGCATGGGACAGACATAAGGCAGTCCTAGGTGGGCTAGTGGGAGGTAGGAGAAGTAAGCTGTTGGTTAACTAGGATCTGCAGCTCATCTGTTAGAGTAGGAAAATGGTCAGACTAGGTGGGCCAAGTGGTCCTTATCTGCCATCAAATTCTGTTTCTATGAAGGCATCAAGCCTTTGTGTCAAAGCCACGTTCCCTGTAGGTTGGAGGCCATCCAGCTGGAATAGCCTCTTGCCCCCCCTGAAAATCCCATGCAGTTCCCACTATGCCAAATCTCTCTTCCCTGCACCACTCCTTTAACCATTGTTAAAGCATTTGATCAGGAGAAGCCTGGCCTCTTCCTTGAACCACACTGGCAGAGCTTTAGAAAGAATAACTGAGACTGCAGAAAGTTTGAGTCTCCTGTCCAGCTCCCTAAATCCATCTTTCACCTCTCCCATAGGGCTGTCGTCTAGATCATTTATGCCCAAGGGTCAATTACCTCCAGCATCTTCCCTCCCCCAATCCCTCTAGCAATCCTTTCAATTCTACACATATGCCTCCCTGCAATGGCCTCCAGGAGGCACCTGACCACCCTACTCCCTTGGTTTCCCACACACACTACTCTTCCTATCCCCTTACAGTGGACTTCCCTACTACTAGCAGATTTCTAGTCTTCTTTCTGCCCTTGAACTCCAGTATTATCCCAGGTGCCACTCTGGAGGAAGTCTTGGTTGTCTGGGAGTTAATAGGTGCCAACTCACTGTCAAGAGATACTAGATAAATTGTGTTGCTCAGGGTAGCAAAATGATTCTTTATTACTATCTCTCGAGCCTCACCACCCCTATAAGAACCCCTTTCTTCTTTCCCCCTGCCAACTAGTCACAATGTACTAGTTCGAAAGAAGTGGGGCAGTAGCCACCTGCTCCAGCCCCCACATGGCCCTGCTATGGAAAAGGACTAGTTCAACCTGTACTGCGGCCAATCCTGCCATGAGCGTTGCAAATCTACTGCACATTGGGCAGCAGCCTATATTCCTAATAATCTCTTGGAAGATGGTTGCCCCATAGCCATTGCAACATACTAGGCTACCTCCCCATCACTGACTATCCTGTCAGCTTCCTACATTTCTCATTCCAGTCCCTTGGTAAGATGTGTGGAACAGTACTCTATCTGGAGGCAGACACAGCCAGTTCATTTTTCCTTATCGTCATCAGGTCTATGACCTCACCATCTACGATATCACAACTGACCAAGAAGAGTCAGTCATCTGCTACAAGATCGGTCATTTGTGATATCACAAAAAGTGAGTTCACAATGCTGATGAGGTATAAAAAGGAATAGACCTACATACAGTATGTCAGTATCCAGGTAATGTACTTCTCTTTACATTCCACTTAATACCACCAGGTGGAAAACATTCCAATGAACAAACGGGAAAAGAAAAATATGTAACAACTAAAAAAGTAACAACTGATTACTGTAGTTTTAAAGAACCCCTAACAGCATATGGAAACACCATCCCATTTCCTTTATTACTTCATATATTTTCAATAATTAGTTCCCCATTTTCTCTATTACTGAGGACAATAGCATGAAAACAAGATCCTTTTCCCTCAGACTCTATCATCTCTTGCTGTGTGTCTACATATGACATCACAATCCCCTATTTATGACATCATATGTATCACCACAGCAATGGATGGTGAAGTCATAAACAGAATTATGATGTCAGGTGTAGACAAGCAGCCAGAGCTGAAAGGGCATAGCTATTGTTTTCATGCAAAACGCTTAGTAATAACATAGAAACATAGAATCTGTCAGCAGATAAGGACCATAGGCCTACCTAGTTTGCCCATTTCCCTACTCACTGCTGCACCCCAATTCCTTTGGATCTATGGCTCTCCTGCTCTGCACATCTCCAGGGTACCCTTATGTCTATCCCATGCACTCTTGAACCCCATATTGTTTTCATCCTCACCACTTCTGCTGGAAGGCTGTTCCATGACTCTACCACCATTTCAGTGTAAAAGTACTTCCTAACATTACCACTGAGCCTTCCACCCTTCAGCCTCATATCATGCCCCTTGTACTTGTGCAGAGTTTTCTGAAATATGCTTTCCACCTGTACCCTGTTTATTCCCTTAAGGTACTTGAAAGTCTCTATCATATCTCCCCTCTCTCCTCCTGTAAATAGATATTAACGGCCTTAAGTCTTTCCTCTTAGGGCTTCTGTTGCAGTCCATGTACCATCTTTGTTGCTCTTTCTTGAACTGCCCCTATTTTGTCAATGTCCTTCCAGAGATGCGATCTCCAGAACTGGACACACTACTACAGTTGCGGCCTCACCAGTGATCTGTACAGTGGCATCACTACCTCTTTCCTCATGCTTGTTATGCCCCTCCCTATGCACCCCAACATTCTGTTGGCTCTCCCCACCACCTTTTCACATGGTTTGGTCACCTTCGGTGATCAGATATGATAACCCCATGTCTCTCCTGACTTGTGGTTGAGAATTTCCCACCCATCTGGTACTCCTCCCTTAGATTCCTGTGACCCAGGTGCATGATCTTGCACTATTTAGCATTAAAACTCAACTGCCAGACACCCGACCACTCCTCTAATTGGATTGGTCCTTTCTCATTTTTTCCACCCCCTCCAGTGTGTCCACTCTGTTGCAGATCTTGGTGTCATCTGCGAAGAGGCACACCCTTTCCCTCCAGATGCTCTACAATGTCACTAATGAAGACATTGAATAGGAATGGCCATAGCACCAACCCCATGGCACCCCACTGGCCACCTCCTTTGCTCAGATTTCATAATTAGGAAATACAGGTGAGAATTAAAGAATAAAATATGAAATATAAGTCACATGTATCTCAATATTACATTTTTTATGGCTGCATAGCACCAGAGCTATGCTGATGTATTTCTGTGAGAAGAAGGATCGGACCAGAATTCCTAATGCAGCATAGCTGTGTTGTTAAGGTGCAGTGCAGTTGAATCATAACTTCCTGCAACTCTGTCTGCATCCTCCTTATTCACTAAAATGTGTTTCCTTCTTCTCCCTTCCCCCAGTGCACTACTTTCTTGCATTAAGCAGTGCAGCCTGCTAAAGCACCTTATAGCTCACCCCAAACACTAAAGTAATTTAAAACTTACCTTCAATAACCCAGAGGAGCAGACACTGGGGACAAGAGAAATCAAGAGCTCCCATGACTGGGTATTTTTATTTGTTCCCTCAGGGCTTGTTTGTCAAGTGTATCCAGAGCCAGGATTAGGGTTGGGAGGTGGGGGCAATGAGGCTTCCATCACTGCCAGCCAGAGCTCAGCACTGCTTTCCCCTACCCTCAGGGAGCAGGCACGTCCATCAAAATCCTAGAAGCAATGATCAAGTAAACTGCACTGTCAGAAACTCTATGATTCATTTGTTCCTCAGCTTGCAGGTCTGTTCCGAGGATCAGGGCACCAGTTTGGGTGAGAGGGGTCTAATGTGCTGCTTCCAAAGTAGAAATCTCCCAATGGCAGACAGAGTGCTCAGTAATACATAATCCTGTCCTGATCAGCAGAAGTTTATAATAGAAGCAGTTGGCAGTCCGCCTCTCTTCTCTACTGATTGGTCTGGTCAGTGTAGCGACTAGTGTGGTGAGCTCTCAAGTTTCAAACATATCACCCACCAGGCCAAATCAATTATGTTGCACTCAGCAGGTGCTTTTCTTGTGAGGAGAAAGGAAAGGGAATAGAATGCTTACAGGTTGTGCAGTCAAACCCCATGGCTGGGGTTTTAAGGGAACCAGAGCTATACTATAAGAAGTAAAAGTGCTGCGGACTGTGGTTTGGAGCGGCAAACTGAACAGGTGAACTCAAACAGATGGGCAGACCAAACTGACTGACTCTGCTCCTGGTGCTGCTAGTGATTTGAATTGGGTGGGTTTTAAAGTTTAGGGGAAATGCTAAAAGGTGGGAGCTGGCTGGGGGGGTTAAATGTAGCTTGGCAGTGAAGCAGCTCATCTACATATGGTGGTAGACTATTTATAGCACTGTGTGCAGCAAAGATGCAGTACCAGATCTGTGATGGGACCCTGCTTTTACACATGTTTTACACTGCTTTCCACAAAGATAGCCTAGTTTTCGCCACACGGTGTAGCAGCGTCTCGGATGAAGTCTGTTTTACGTTCAGTATCTTGCTAAGCTGCCTGGTCAAACCATGCTGTAAGGACATGAGGGATGCTAATTAGCATAACTGTCTCTATGAAGACTGTTTGTCCCAGCACTAGACTTTGAAAAGCTTTCCAGCAGCTATCAGTTCTGTAAACAAGGGATGGTGCCTGCTGCTTGCTCAGAGTGGAACATTTGATCTGACAGGTCAGATTAGCCTCTAGATATATCAGATGAAAGTGGGGGCTCTCAGAACATTTATGTGAGTAGTATGATTTTGCCATATTCATTTCAAACCCTTCCTCTCACAGTCTTCCAAAGGGTGATGGCGATTGATACAGAGCTGTCTGAAAGAAAGCCAAAGAAGGCATTGACATCAACCACTCTCAGCCCAGAGAATGCTAATTAATGTTTCTATCTGATATTATACTTTTGTTTATTTTGAGACTGTGATTACCATTATTTATGCGCCTGCAATGATTCCCATCTTTGAAATTATGAGGAGCTGCAATATCTCATTTTTATTAGGGTCCTATTTTTACTCGTAATTGCAGCTGGGAAGGTTGACACAGTAAGAGGATTCTTGTGGGATACATAGTGTAAGTGCTGGTTGTGAGATTTGAACTCAAACCTTCTGTTTGTTGGGATCCTTACTTGACTAATTTTATCACTGTATTTCCCAAAGGACAGCCTTGTAGAGATGGTGGAGGTCCTCTTCATTTCATTAAAGAAGTGTAAAAGTGATGCCCCACTGAAAATGAAATGTTGCATCTCATCAAGGCTATTCTAGGGTAGAAAAACTGGTACCAACACACTGAAACTGCTGCAAGACTCATGAGGGATTATTTTTCCCTCCCCATTGCTGAAGTGCACCGTTACTGTGCTCATGTGGAGGTGGATGCATGCTGCAGAATCCCACAGCACCCTCCCTTCAATGCAGCCATTTGACCCACACTACCACAGGCCTCCACCTGGTGGCAGTTGTTCAGTGGGAATGGCATGCCTCCCACCTGGAAGGAGAAGCAGTCCATGGGATGCTCAATCCTCTCCCCTTGGCCAACCCCCAGCAGTTGAAGTCCTTCCTGAACTCGGGTCACTAGCGCGGTGGGGTAGCACTACCACCATGCCAGTGGGCAAGCTTTTTTTTACACTCTGTTTATGCTCCCCTTACCACTGGCCTCTCTCCAGCATGGTCTCTCAGAATGCTAGCTCTAGCCATCCAGCCTGAAGCTCCAACCATCCATACACTGGCTGGGGACACCCCACTCCATGCACAGCTTGCCTAACCCCTCAGCTCTGGGTCCCCAAGGAAGAACTGCCATGACTCCTACTGGCTCTCTATCTATAGTGCTGAAGGGCTGCTGTTGCAGGAGTATGAACCGGGTGGACATCTTGATGCCTGGCATGGGACTTGGGACCACTGTCATGGACCCACCTTAGCCTACCAGTGGAAGGGGTTCCTTCCCTCCCCTCAATTGCGGGACATGCAATGTTGTCCAGCCTGCTATGTGAGCACTCCCGCACACAGCCAGAGGATGGCTGACCTACATTCCCTGTTTCTACATGGTCCCTGCATCTGTAGTGCCCCTGACTGCATGGGATGAAATCCCCCCTCCCTCCCAGGAGAGGAGAGGAGAGTAGTCCTATGGATGCTCCATCCACTCTTCCCTGGCCAACCCCCAGTGTCCCAGGCTTGTTCCCAAACCCGGGTCGCTGGCATGGTGCAAGGTAGGGCAGATGCCTCAACCTTCAGTGCCACCATGCCAGCTTGCCAGGGGGCAAGCTAACATAGCCTTTTTTAACCCATCTCCTGAACAAGGTAGGTGTAATTCTTTAGATCTCCACCGAAACCTGTTCTGTGGTCCACTGCGAAATCACCTTTTTGTCGGGATTCAAAAAAAATTCCACTTCTCTTCTTCATAAGGTGGGAAATAAAAGATGTGTGTGTGTGTGTGTGTGTGTGTGTGTGAGAGTGACTATTCACTATAATCCAATCCACACATTAACTCTATATCCCTTGTCAGATTAATGCACTATGTCATTTTGGCTCTGACCATATTTTGTTTCAAAGTTGTTTCTATTGCATCAAGTGCTCTTTAAAATGAATCTTATCTGCTTGCTATTGTTGGTGCCACTACATCTTTAAGTTGACTGGCCTATAGTTTCCAGGCTCAGTCCTAAAGTATTTTCTGAACATTTGAACCAGGTGAGTCACCCTCAGTCATCAGGCACGACGCAGTTCTGACTCATTATTCCTAAAGGAATAAGTAGTTATTTGGCTAATTCAGCAGGATGTTTGGGTGTTTTCTGTTAGGCATTGCCTTGTTTATATTTGCCGTCTTCATTACTCTTTCAGTCCCTTCAGGTATGTCACATGTGCAGGGACCCTGGTTTTCCATTTTACTGTAACACCGTAACAATCACGGAATCCTGCTTGGTTTATGGATTTTGCATTCTGTACCGGTGCTTCACGGAAATTGTACATGTCACTGCACAGAATCTTAAGATTTCAGTATCTTTTACATTTTTTTTCTTTCTGTGTTCCCTTCACAGCATCGGTATCCCCTAGCTTCACCCCCAGGTAATGCTCAGAACTCCTGTGGACCTGCTCTATCCTGCCTGGGTTGTACCCCCAGGTGGAAGGGAGTGGACCATAGGTCACCCTCCACATTCCCTTAGTGTGTGTCAGGCAGCTCAGTGGGTCCCTCATGGAGCCTGATTATGAAGTCTGGGGCACCTGGGTCCCTTTGCCAGTGGCCGATATGGGGTGATTGTTCCTGGTTTTCTGGTCTCTGTCCCTGACGGCACAGGCACTAAAGATCCAAGAAGGTAGTTCACATAGAGACATGTCACTGCTCCAGATCCTGGCTAGTGTCCTCCCCTCCAGATCACTCTGCAGCACCATTGCACCACCACCCATGGTCACACCAGTGGTGGTAAAGAAGCAGGACCTGCAGCCCACCCTCCCGGGAGGAGGAGAGCAGTCCCCCAGGTGCTCAATCCTACTCCCCGGCCAGACCTCCAGCAACCAGAGTTTGCTTCTAACCCTGGGTCACTGGCATTGTAAGCAATAGTGCCACTGCAGTGCTAGTGGTAATCCTAGATTTCGCATCTTAAAATGAATGCTGCTGTTTTTTGCATTCTTTCTGCTTTGCTGCATATAGAAACAGTAAGAAAACCCCTGAACTGCTTTGTTGTAATCAGCCATTCAGTTTAACCACCCATGCCTAGTGGTTAGAGTAACAAATGGTGATTGAACTGGGTACCTCCAGCAGACTTGGGTTTGAGTCCCATAACCTCCACTTGCATCCAAGCAAGTCACTTAACCTCCCAAGTGCTTCTAGGTCACTCCTTAAAACAGACAGCTCTGCCTAGTGGGCCTTACCTGCTTTACAAAGAATATAAAAAAATACCAATATATGTTTACTACATCATAGAATAGTAGTCAGAGTACCATGTAATTTACTTGAGTTTTACTTGGGCTGCAATGATTTTGTATAGGTAAAGGTAAATATTCAGATATGTTTTATAAGCTTGTTTTTAGACTTTAGTCAGGTTTGTATTGTATTCTTTGCATATAAGCATCTAAGCTGTAGATTGATAAATGCAGGATCACTGTTACCGACTAACTTATTCAAGCTTATAATCAGTAGGGCCATCCAAAATCCTCAGTTGTTTGAATGAAAACTAGTCTGAATGAAAGTATGTTCTTTAAGAAGAAACTGCCTTACTACTTATGAAAAGACTTCACAGTTAGCACCCATTTAGGTGAATTGGGTCATTTGCACCTTTTCTCCTACCTTCTGGTTCTGTCTCTGTGACAACAACATTTTTCTGATAGACTGCTTCAACAAAAAGCAAATGTTAAGTATTTAAGAGTACTTAACAAGGTAAGACCCCAGGGGCTGTATGATGCTGGTGGGCAGAGTAGTGCTTAATTCACATCTGAACAAAGACATGAAAACTGGGAGACACCCTTTTCATGGACACCAAGTAGAAAAAAAAAGCATCCACATGCCTGAGAGATGCATGAATCCATTTGAAGGTCCTCCTCTAATCACTTGTGGATTTTTTAGGTGAAAACACTTTATTTCAAAGAAGCAAATTCAAGCAGTTTTTTTTGCTTCTCCTACCCCCTGGCCAGCCACTCCTTCAGGCCTTCCAAGGCCCCCTACCACCACTGCTGAGTCCCAACCACTATCCACTGACCCTAACTGCTGTGCTACCAGGAAAAATTATGAGGCTGTAGAGTTCATGCAATGGTTGAATAACAGCAACACTAATCTTAGGTTCACGATTGACATACAGATGACATCCCTTAATCTCCTAGATATCACACTCAGTGAAACTGCTGACAATCAGATAAGCAGCACTGCCTACAGGAAATCTACCTCAACTAATAGTCTGCTGATGCGGCAAGCTTCCACCCTAGGATTATTTTTTTTTAAACTCTGTTTACTTCTCCTCCTCACTGGCCCAGTAGACCTCTCTCCATTGGGGGTGTGGGGATGCCTGTTTCTTGCCCCACCTGAGGTCCCCCTGAGCCTGCTTCACTGCTCCCGGGAGCTCTCCACCAACTCCACCGACCACCCCGCCCCCCCAGCTCTGAGCCCCCAGGGTGAGACCGCCATTAACTCCTCTAGGTCTCTATTTATAATCTAGAAGGGCAGCCAGAGAGTGGAGGAGAGATGCAGTGAGTCTGCCAGGCAGGACCCAGCTGTGGGTGTCATAGACTTCCTTGGCCCCACCTTTGCCTGTCCGGGTGCCAGGGCTTTTCCTGTTTACAGTTGCCCCAGGGGTGCAGACATACAATGATACCCTGTACATGATGGGTGCACTCCTGCATCCATGCGTAAGGCGTGTGACACACTCCCAACCCCGACAGAGCATACAGCAAGTCATGCCACCCCTGGTCACTACCAAGAGCTGCTGGTACCGCAGCATGCACTCCCACCCACTCACCCCCAGGAGAGGAGAGCAGTCCTCCAGATACTCAATTCTCTCCTGCCCCAGCCAACTCCTGACGGCCCAAGCTCACTTTCGAACCTGGGCCGCCAGCATGGCGCAAGGTGTAGCATCCAGTGCCTCAATCTTCAGTGCCACTGGGTCGGCTCACTCTAGTAATTTAAAGGAATCAATCCCATATGGTCAGTTTTGCGTCTAAAATGCATCTGTAGGCAAGAAGCTGACTTTTTACTGAAGGCTGAAGAATTGAAAGATAGATTTCGAGCAAGGGGTTACACAAATACAGTGCTACAAAAATGTTTTGCGAGAACACTTGGGGTGAATAGGGAGTAGTTACTTACCCCAGGGCGAGGGATAATAATGTTTTTTTAGGAATTACATTTGTGGTAGAATTCAATGATGTAGAGGGCAAAATAGACAATATACTGCATAAACATTGGCTGATACTATAAAGTGACCAGGACTTGGCAGTGACTTCTGGGCAGAGATCGAGGGTGAGTTTTAGCAGAGGACAGAACCTATGGGACAAACTCGTGTCCAGTGAATTTAAATCCTCCCCTGCCCCCACACTACACAAAATTTGATGTAGCTTCCTATCAAACCACCTGGCAATTTTCGATGTGGAAATCATAATATATGCCAATATTGTGTACAAGGAAAAAAAAATTTCCTTACCAGACAACCCTAAGAATGTACATATTCAGCAATTTATTTAATGTGTAAGCAGTTTTGTAGTTTATATACTATGGCGTCTGTGTTCCAAGTTGTACATTGGCATGACAAGACAACTTAAACTATATGTACAGAAACATGTGTGGCATTAGAAGAGGTGATATCAGCACTCGTGTCTGTACATTTCCTACACGACAAGGTTCCAACTGTATTACGCTTTATAGGCTTAGAATTAATCACTTTAAATAAGCGGGGTGGAAATCGACAAAATAAATTACTTCAAAGGAAGACCTATCAGATCTTTTCACTTAAAATTTAAATCCCACAGATCTGAATGCAGAGTTGGATATTAAACCATATTTATAGAAGTGCCCTGTGGACACGAATGCCTTTTTGAGCTTTTAAAGGGCATATATCTTTTGTTTTTATTTTTTCCTTAGGCTTTGTTGCAATACTACCTGAAAGACCACAGTTATGCATGTGGGTTTAATTGTATAATGTATGTATTTTACAATATTGTGTATTTAGGACCCATATACAATTAGGCAAGGCGCAACAAGAGGTGACTGATACATTGTACATTGTAACACTACTGATCAAACAACAGCACATCGAGGAACAGTAAATAAAGACAAGAAACACTGAAAACTTAAGGAAGATGTATATTAACACATCAAAGAATGCTATGTGGAAAGCTCCTCACAAAGTTAGATAACTTGTCTCTCAATAATGCAGCCAAGAGCGGAGCCCCTTCGTGCTACTGAACATGCATGAAAATGGAGCTGCGCAGATGTGACAAATGTGCCCAAAGGGGGAGGAAAAGAATAAGGATTTTAACTCGAGGCATTCAGAACTGAACTGTCAGAGATGGATGCAGAGGTTGAAAATGTGACTGGGGATCAGTGTACATTCATTGCTATTGGTGACAATTCCTCTTTAATTGTAGTGAAACAACCTTAAGAGTAACAAGCGCTGTCACTTGCAGGACAGTAAAACAGCTTCACTAACCACTAATGGGCTCAGAAACATTTTTAACTTCATAACGGCACACAACTAGTTGATATGGTCCTTGCCTCCTTCCTGCACTAGTGCCCCCCACAAGGCCTAGTTGTAGCAATATATTTTTTTTGAGGCGGGAGACTCCATCTGAGAATAAGTTACAAAAATATATATAGTCTCAGGGGAATAGAGGCTTCCCCTGCCAAGCCTATCCTGACAACTACCCCTCCAACAACTATTGTCCTGCCTTTTTTTTATTGTTGTTGCTCTCTTCCAATTTCAGAATCCCTGTCAGCCTCCTCCCTCCTCTCCATCTTCCAACAACTCTGCCGCTGGTTGATGTCCTTTTTTATGTTTGAAGTGCTTGTGTATCAAACGTTTTGCTACAGTGTAAGGGATTTTGGGGTGGGGGGGGTCACTGCTGAGCCATTGCAGTTGAAAATAGCAGTGGCTGTGCAGTCTAGACAAATTACCACTCAGTGTAGATTACGACTCAGCTCACTTCTTGCAGGCTGGAAATGTCTTGTATTTAGAAAGGACAAAGCTGTTCCAATCAGAGGGCTTCGGTCCTTTAATTTGCATGAAGCTGGCTGGTAAGCAAGCAGCTGATCAGCTGTCAACACCAGCAGCCTGTCTTTGTGACTGTCTGTCCTTTGCGGATCACTGTACCTGAGTTCAGCTAAATATGTTTTTAGCTCCTAGAAAGAAAGCTGAACTCGGGAACCTAGTTTGTTTTTTGAAGCAAGGGCTAAAAAGTACAGTACCGTACTTTAATTGTGCTCTGAAAGTGGAGCCATGATACTGGACATGTGCATATGCATATTTATATGAATATACATACACGCATACCCAGTATCACGGCTCCACTTGCAGAGCATGATTAAGGTACTTTCTAGACCTTATTGCCTAGCTACAACTGGATTTTGACAATATTCAGCGCTGGTTCTGTTGGAACAAACTCTCTCTCAATAGCAAGAAAATGGTCTCCTTAACCTTTGGCTGCAGGTAAAGGCTTACCAGACTTAATCCTGTCTCCTAATTCTAAGTCCTCAATGATGTTGTGATAACAGGATGTCTCCTCCTTTAAGTGCCTTGGTGTCTGGCTGGACAGCCATCTCAGTTTCTAGGCCCACATTGATGCTATCTACCTCAAACTCCACCTCAAGCTTGGTATGCTCTATAGGAACAAAACAAGTATCCTGCATCTTGCCACAGAGAGATAGCCTTCAAGATGATCCTCTTTTATCTTTGACTGTGTGGACATAGTCTACAGCTCCTCTCCAAAGTCCACCGTTGCCAGACTGGACCCACTAGAAACAGAAGCATAGAGGCTGATGGCAGATAAGGACCAAAAGGCCCACCCAGTCTGCCCATTTCTTTTTCTACCTTATGAATGTGCCATCAGCCTTTGCTCTGTCAATGGCCTATTTATTCATACTAATCTGTATTGCTTCCCCAACCCTTTTCATTCCTTCTGCCATTTTGCTTTAAACTGTCCCCCTCGTAGCCACCACTGTTCTCCTTACTCCTCCTTCTCCCTCCCCTCACTTGATGCCAGGTACCTTTCATGCGTGCTTCCTGCATGTCCAGATTCTGGTTTTGCTCACTCCCTGTGTACAGTTCCTATTTCCTCTCCTCCCCACTCTTACCTCCTCCCCACTCCATAGTACTGTATCCCGTTCCCTCCTTCCTCCCCAACAATATGTGCTGCTGGCCGAGCTGCCATCTCATATGGTTTCCCTAAATTCTGGACTTCGCTTCCCCTGGTCATCTGCTCTGCCTCTTCATTCTTATTCCTTAAATTTCTTTTTTTGTGGCTTTACAACTCCTTCCTTCAGCTCTTCTTGACCTCTGTCCTTGGAGATGGCCCTCCATCCCCCTACAGCTTGCATCAGGCCTGACATGCTCTTTGCATCACTTCTACTACTATGCACCAGGTGGGACTGTTCACTGCCCCTATCCAAGCACAGCTTTAGCCACCCTAAGCACCTTGTTATACTGTTTAACTCAGCACTAAATGTTGGTTTGGGCATCTGTGATATATTGTATTTTGCACCTTTTTGTTGCACTGTTACTTGACTTTGACTATTGGGGGAAAGGAAAAGGGAACATTGTTTAACTAGGAGTAGTACACTAAGCCGAAGCTTGTTTCCAGATGCAGCCTGGGAGCACAAGGAAGTTAAGTGACTTGCTCAGGATCACACAGTATGCATCTAGGTGGCTGTGGGATTCAAACCCATGTCTCCAGATCTAGCACAGAGCCTTAACTCACTGTGCTATACTGCCTTCTTATTATTATGCATATCTTAATGTCCTGTTACTCTTTCACCTTCTTCCTCAACTCCCCACCCCGGACACATGTTGAAACAAGCTGGTATCAGCTCAGTATATCTTGCCTGGTAAAATGTTTAAACAAATAAATAGTCCCTTTGGAAGAGGCTTGCATTTGACAGCTCCTTCAGGGTTGCCTTCCTCAAGCAACTGGTCATGGAACCAACTTGGCAGAAGGCAATACTGGACCTTGTGCTCACAAACAGGGACAGTGTGATGGGGGTAACAGTGGGGGAGCACCTGGGGAACAGTGACCACCAGTCATTTTGGTTTGAAATCATAGAAACAACAGAATCAAACCACACAAAAACACGTATCCTGGATTTTAGGGGGGCAGACTTTGGGAAAATAGGGAGATACTTGAAAGAGGCATTAAGGAGAATGGGGCTGGAATCAGGGGTTGAGGAACAGTGGACAGTATTTAAAATAGGGATTACAAGAGCAACAGAATTGTGCATTAAGCAGGTTAACAAAAGGAAAAGGAAGAGGAGACCATTACGTTTTCAAAGAGGTAGCAAAGAAAGTGAAAGCCAAAAGATTGCCTTCTGGCAATACAAAAGACACAGGCAAAGGGATAGAGAGAAGTACTACGAGAAGCAAAGGGAGGCAGGAGGTCAGTAAGGAAGCCAAAGCTCAGATGAAGAACACATTGCAAAATCAGTGGGTGAGGGACAAAACCTTTTACAGGTACATAAGTGAAAAAAGAAAGGCAAAGGGAGGGATAGTGAGACTGAAGAGGGAGAGGATGGGGCGCATGGAGGATGACAACAGTAAAGCTGACATATTGAACAGGTATTTCTGCTCAGTCTTTACTGAGGAAGAGGAGTAATGGGTCTGAAGGGAGTACAAGGGGTGAGAATGGTGCAGAAATGGACACAAGTCCCTTTATACGAGAAAGGGTCCTGAAGGAACTGGAAGTAATAAGAGTTGATAAAGCAATGGGGCCAGATGGGGTGCACCCCAGGGACCTTAAAGAACTAAGAGAGGTGGTGGCTGAACCTCTGGCTATCCTGTTTAGCCGATCACTGGAAACAGGGAAGGTACCCAAAGACTGGAGGATAACAGATGTAGTCCTCTTATACAAAATTTGGAACAAAAAGGAAGTGGGGAACTACAGACCAGTCAGCCTCACCTCGGTAGTGGGGAAGATCATGGAAGCACTACTGAAGGAGAGATTGGTGGAACATCTGGTTGTCAATGGACTACAGGACCCAAGGCAGCATAGTTTCACCAGGGGGAGGTCATGTCAGACCAACCTGGTTGAATTTTTTGACTGGGTGACTAGGGAGGTGGATCAGGGGAGGGCAGTGGACATGGCCTATCTGGACTTCAGCAAGACATTTGACACTGTGTCACATAGAAGACTATTACACAAACTGGGGAATATGGGTGTGGGCAGAACAGTAGTGTGGTGGGTAGGTAGCTGGGTGGGTGGGTGGCAGGACACAGGGTGGTGGTAAATGGCTGTCACTCTACAGATGGAAGAGTGACCAGTGGGGTACCACAGAGATCAGTGCTGGGACCGGTCCTATTCAACATCTTCATCAGTGACATGGCACAGGACCTAGAAAGCAGAATTTCACTGTTCACTGATGACACAAAGCTCTGTAACAGAGTAGACACACCAGAGTGTGTAGACAGAATGAGAAAGGACCTGCAGAAACTTGAAGAATGGTCAGGGGTTTAGCAGTTGAAATTCAATGCAAAGAAGTGCAAGATAATGCATATGGGGCACAAAAACCCTGGCACAATATATCAGTTGGGGGGTGAGGATTTAGCATGCACCAAGCAGGAAAGGGATCTTGGGGTTATCATCTCTGATGACCTCAAGGTAGGGAAACAGTGTGACAAGGCAGCAGGTAAAGCAAATAGGATGCTGGGATGCATAGGCAGGGGCATCACCAGCAGGAAAAGGGAGGTCACAATTCCACTATACAAGGCATTAGTGAGGTCCCACCTGGAGTACAGTGTACAGTTCTGGAGACCTTAGCTACCTAAGGACATAGACAGGGTAGAGAAGGTTCAGAGGAGGGCAACAAAGATGGTGCATGGATTGCATCACAAGTCCTATGAGGACAGGTTGAAGGAACTGAACATGTACTCCCTGGAGAGGAAGGAGAGAGGGATATGATAGAGACATACAGGTATCTTACAGGGATGAACAGGGTGCAGGAATACACTATTTTAAGCGAAAAAGATGTTCCAGGACTAGAGGCATGGAATGAAGTTGGAGGAGGATGATTCAGAGGAAATGTGAGGAAGAATTTCTTCACAGAACAGGTGGTGGACAAGTGGAACACCCTGCCAGAGGAAGTAGTGGGGGCTGAAACAATCACGGGATTTGAGAATGCATGGGATAGACATAAAGGAATTCTGGAGGTCAGAGGTAAGGGGCAACAGACTTCTAGGAAAACATAAACTGAACTTACAAGCTCAAATGGGCAGACTGGATGGGCCATAGGCCCTTATCTGCCGACACTGTCTATGTATCTGTGTATCTATGTTTATGTCTATATAGCTTGTGTAGCAATTTTCTGCTAGTCCAATACATGTTTCTTATATCAAACCACTAAATCAAACTTCCTTACATTAACTATATCATCTGATTAGCATGGCGGCACATTCCAACACTTATGGCAGAAATAAACTAGAAGGTCAGAGGAGGAATAAAAATCAAAAACTATAAGCAGAATTTCAAACTCTGCTTGATTTGCACAGGAAGTGAATGTGTGAACTTGAGGCACACAAACACCGGAAGAATGTGACATATTGAGATTGAGATGACATAAATAGGGTCACATTTAGAATGAAAAGGAGATGAGTGGTGCTTACAGAAAGAGCCATCCTTTTTCAAAAACATGACATTAGGGTCTTTTTGAGAAATAGACATTAACTCATTGTCACATTTTTGTTTTGCAGAAAAAATGGCGGGAGAAACATTTAGAGTCTTTTTATTATTGTGTAGCATGTGTATCTCCTCTGTTCCATCTTCTGCCTTGGGCCTACCAGTGGCCCTCAACCCTAACACTGCTGTTCAGCTCAATGTTACATGTGGCCTGATAATTCAAGTAGCTGTCATTTAGATAGTTATGGATGTATCTCCTTCCCCCACCCATTTTTGTTTCTTCCCCCCTCCATCACGCTGCATTGTGCTGTGTCTATGAAGGACCTTGCTGACATGCAGCTTGCCTCTCAGAGTCAGTGAAGTTCTTTGGCAAATCACAGGGTGCCGTAGTTGCTGCAGAATGTGGTGTATCCCTCCCTTGGATGAGGGCACCCTGACAATAGCAACACTAGTCCATTCATAGATGTCCCAGACTTCCTCCTAAACCTTGGTTACCCATGTGGTACACAATACATTGTCTGGCCCTCATTTTGCTGTATAACTAAATCGAGAAATGCAATGGTGATATACATTTCTTATTTTCACACAGAGCTTTATTCAAGAATGAAGCAGTGTTTTACAATGACAATGTTTACAGAACTGCATTAAAACACAACATTTTATCCAACATAAGAGCTAAACAATGCTCTTAAGCTGAACAGCTGTTGTTGACCGCTCATCATACTATGCTGTCTCTCAACATGTCACCAATGTGCAATCCATGGCTTATTTATTTATTTTTGGTGACCAGGTAGGCCCACTGAGTCCAGTAATGGGCCCCTTTTTCAGGGGTGACTCAGAATTAATTACAGATACGGCAAAAATATAACAATTGCAGAGATACAGAGACAGTATTTTACATAATCACAGGGTAAAGGTACAACATTTAACAAGCAACACTTCCTAATATACTTAAGTAATTTGTGAATACAACCACTCACTGTTTATATACTTAAATGCATTTTACATTTGTGAAGTACAACCAAGCCCTGATCGATTTATTTGAGTTAAAAGGTACAGGGTTGAGGTATCAGCGATGACAAGTGCATTGGTTTAGTTCCAGCAGGTGGACCTTAAATCCCCCTTTAAAAACCCCTAGAGAGTTACACTCCTGTAGATTTGCTGGAAGCACATTCCAGATGGCAGGGACGAAGTCAGAGAAGTCCTGGGATCCTTGGGCAGACTTCGCTCTGGGAGCCACAAGGCTTAGTCATTGTCATTGGTTGACCCAGGGTTATCATAGTTCATGGAATTTTGGAGTTTGTAAATGCTCTGTAATAGACTCCATATCGTTGATCTCATTTACCTTGTCTGTTCAAGTTTGAAGCTATGGAGAAACATCTGTTAGCCAGTGTATGGTAATACATTTACTGTAGAGGCTGCTGCCAACAACATGTACAGAAGGTTCTTTGTTTCTTTCAGGAACATGTCTGCCATAAGGAGACCAGAAGCCCTATTTGTGAACATATCTGGGTACTCTTTTCTTAGTATCTTTTGTATTTTCTATGTACTGCCTCACAGTATTTGGCCAGTCTTGGCCAGGATCAGAAAATGTATGTGGGTACCTGTCCCTTATTGGTGGCCTAGCATACATCTGTCTGTGTTGCACCAATTGCTTAGTAATTGGGGAATTCTGAAGAAGTACAAAAGCATTTTCACCAAAATTCCCTCCACAGTGAAGAAGTCGCTTTCCATCCCCTGCCAGTCTCCGTGACCACAGTGATGGTATAATTCTAAATCTACATTCCAATTCAACTCTCCTGATAGAGTCTGCCTGGTGTTTGAGCTCCACCAGAGTCATATATCTTTCAGGGACATACTTAAACATATTATGAAGGACTACTGCCCAGTAGAAAAGTAGTACTGATCTGCAAATACTGGAGCAGTTGCTTTGTTTTAGAGTAGATTGTCAATTATCATCTTGATGTCTTGGACTTTTGGCTCCTGTTTTGACACTGGCTATGTGATTAAACTGTTTGCTCTGTGTTTAGCTTTGAATTCTTTAGAGTTGCCATACAATAGAACTTTGAATACCCATTTGTATGTTGTTGTGTTTCTCCCACTGGTGGAGAAACCAAAGAAGTCTTTCTCCTGCTGGGGGGTGCTTTTGAGATGGTATTGTATAGCCAGATGTTTTTGTCTGCCTCGGAAGTTTGCAGAGGAGGATCTTCCCCTCTGGCACATCCATCTACATAGGCCCCAATTATTTTGTGAAAAAAGGCAGGCTTTAAGTTGTACGAGTGCCTTGGGAGAAGAAGTGGTTGTTTTGTCTCCTGCCTCTTCTTGAACTGTTGGAGCAAAAGTTTCCCAGAAAGAATGGCAGAAAGAATGTACGTCCAGCTTTATTCTTTGCCAAGGTTTCCCATTCTCCTTTTGCATTAGTAACTTTTCTAAGCCTTTGCCATAGAGCTGGCCACCTTCAAATGGAAATTTGTTGAGTAGTAACCTGGAGTCGCTGTTGGCTTGCCATAACTTGAAGAAAAACTCAAAAGAGCCACCCCACAGCTGGGTGTGCTACAGGAGCAGAAGCCAACCAGCTCAAAACATCCAGCACCACTCGTCACACATTGGTCTTCAGTGTGTCTGGCAGTTTTCAGGTGTCAAGAAATTTGGTTCTGCCCAGAGTGTCTAAGAGGGCTTATAGACATTTTTGCAGTCTGCAAGACTGGCCTGTGACTGGCTAGTGTGCTTAAAATTTCCAGGTCCAGCTGTTCATCTCTAGGCCAGCAGGGGACTCTTTTCCTCTTTTCCAAGTTGCAAATGAACCAAAATTATCACTATTTTGATTTCACACAGCACCACGTCCCTGGCTGGCTTTTGAGCTACACTACCTTACTGACACTATTAAAATGGAAATAGACTGTGGCAGTTGGTAGAGAATTTAACAATAGCTTCCTAGACTGGGTAACTGTAGAACCCTGTTCTAAAGCCATTTCTCTTTGAAATTCAAAATGTTACTAACAGAGGAGAAGGCTATTTCATCTCCGGGTTATTTATGGAATCTCCTCCTTTGATCAGTTTCCAGGAAATTCCAATCCCCTGTTGAAATTTAACTCGTGTTTACCTCTAAGCAAGCCTTTGCCCTAGGCAAGGAGAGATGTCAGATACTGAAATACACATTAACTTTTACCAAGTACCCTTGCTTAAAAATGGGCATCATTTCTGACATCTGATGTCTTGGCCTTTTTGAACATGAAACATAAAACCTTTCAGAGAAATATGACAGAAGTATCACAGCAGTGGCCAAATCGCCACAGAGGGTACAACTATGGACACCTTGAACACGTTCATACACAGGTCAGTGACATTTCCAGATAGGAGCTTCTGGAGTACAGGAGCTGGGAAAAGGTGCGCCCCTGGTAAGACTCTCTTCATTACAAAATATGGAGTAGATAGTGGCAAAGTTAGAGATACTGTCTTAAAGCTTTGGCATATTCTTTCTAAAGAACCTGCTCTGGCAGAGATAGTGCAGGAATACCCCCAAATAGTGTATAAATGGGTCATGAACCTAAGGGACACCCTTATACACAGCTTCCTCCCTGTGCCAAGGACAGCAGCATTGAAATGGCTCCCTGAGCCACCGAAGGGAAGATTTCAGTGTGGGAGGTGTATCACTATAGGGTAATGTTTAAAACAAAATTTTTCTCTTCCAGGAATAACAGGGAACCTTTTCAAATTCAACACTTTATTAGCTGCAATACATGTAATGTAGAGTATTTGACCACTTTTGTTCTCATGGCTCATTTTATGTTGGAAAAACCAGTCGACCCCTTAAGGTCAGGGTGGGGGAACACCTGAGTTCAGTAAGACTGGGGGATGCCAAGAGTGCACTGGGTATGCACCTGTTACAAGTAAGAGATAGAAAGGTCTAAATGTCATGTTTTGTGGGATTGATCATGCCTTCATTGGTCCAAGGGGTGGTGATTTTGAAGCTATCCTGTCTGAAAAATAATTCTTTGAATTTACACTTTGGGAACTTTGAAGGAGCCTGGCTTAAATTACGGCATAGGTTTGACTGTTCATCTACATAAATAGTTCTGATATCTCCAGCTTTTGAGTGTATAAATGTGCATAAATACAGTATTTATGTCTCTCTTGTTTCTTTATACACTTTGGCATGCTTCACCTGCACGTGGTTCATCACTGCAGTGGTGGTGAAACCAGATGTTTGGTTCCCACATGAAATATTGTTTTTACAGATGAGGCATTCAGCTTTGGCATTGTGTTCTTCGCTGACAATAACACATTCCCAAACTAGGCTTCTCTTCTTATTGTTCATTTTCTTGGGGAACTTCTGTGTTCATGTATGTTCTTCCAATAGCCATTTTGTCTTCTGAGTATACACATTGGTATGTATATACCCACATATTTATACTGGTATAATAATTGTTAGAGCCAGGTTTATACAGTATGAAATTTGAATGTCCAGTTTTAGAAGGACTATGATGAATTTGGTTTAGAACACCTACATTGTTCTGACTTAACTTTTTAAAGTAATTTTTCATAATTGTTCCTGGCTTTTTATATACTTATCTGTTTACAATATAAATTAAAATGGGGATATGAAAGAATTACCTGTTTTATGATGAAGGCAAATATCTTATTTGTTTTTCATTTCCACAGTATGGTTCAGAGAGCCGTCACGTCTTGTTTACACAAACATGGTTGGTTGTTTGTTATGTGTTCACTCATGTACATATTTTTTCACATAATATAATGAATCTCTGGTCAGACACACACTGTAAATGTGAGCACTAGCTTGTGGTTTTTATACTACAACAGTGTATGTCTGTACCTTTAAGGTGTAGGTTTAAATAGATTGGGTGCACCCACTTTGTGACACTTCCTGAGGACACTTCAGTGAAACAAAAAAAATGCTTTGGGGCCCTGCTAGTTGTGTCCTGGTTTGTGCTTTTGCACGGTGAGGTCAGCACTTTATTAATTTTACCTAAACAAACTGCTAGTACTACACAATTTATTGTGTATGGTCCCATGTGTGGTGGGTGATGATGGATGTTTTGAGTTGGTCACCATAACTTAGGCCATAGGGAATTCGTGGCCCTGTTGGCAACTGTGGCTATCCTGGCATTTGTTTAAGGACATCCCCCGACATATTTGCTAGATATTTGGCTGCTTATGTAGCATATTTGGTGAGGTCTGCCTCCTTTGAGTTTGTCTTTAGGGACTGAAGTAGCTCCTTGATCCATATGAGTAGAGCCCTCAAAGTATTTGTTGCTGTCATAGTTGCTCTACATGCAAGAACCAACATCTCAAAACTCCAGTGTAGTAGTTCCTCTGTTCATTTATCTGCTGGCTCTTTTAAGTGGAGCTGTACCTTTGACTGACAACACTGTCATTCAAATTAGGGCTTCTGTTTGTGGGTTGACAATTGGTGTTGTGCACCATGCTTTGTTCTTGTCCTTCTAGGGTGGATAAAACCTATTGAAGGCTTTCTCCCTACAATTTTACCTCGGTCAGTTAATTCCCATTCTTTTTGAATTATTTCATTCACAGAGGAACGGGAAAGAAGCCTTGGTTCTTTGGTTTGGAATGAATGAATATATTTTTTCGATTGTTCTTGTGGTGGGGGATTCTCAAAGTCCATTGAGTCTTTCTTTGATCTGTTCATCTCTGACAGGACATCCACCATACATAGCCCATTTGTTAAGGTCAGTTCCTCATCTTCCCCTTCCTGTTCCTCCTTCTCCAATGCATTGTCCTTTTGGCAGTCTGCATTATATTTACCTACCTCTGCTGTAGTGGTAGCCAAAATACTTAATCTTCCTACTGTAAAGATGGTGCATCCTGTCTTGCTTCATGAGTTTATGTGGATGGCAGTGTAAAAGAAGCTGCTGGTGTGTCCTGGAGTAGCTTCCATGTGGTCCAAAATTCACAACATGATAGCTTGTTGTGCACTGATGAATGCCACTGTGTTAGCATTCAATTCTTTAACAGATATGTTCTGGGGTCTGTGTCATCTGTGTTGTCTATATCCACATCACTGATTGTACTTCACCTGAGCACTCTTGAAGCATAATTCACAGTGTTGGTCATACTGAGAACTGGTTAGGTGTGGTACTGCACAGTTTGCATTTCTTTGCATTTGCCTTAATTGAGGCCTGTGGGTGACAAGAAGGTAAATCATGCTACTTAAATTAGGGTCCCATACTGCTATCTTCTGTGAATTATACATTGAGTTGGACCTCTTAAAGGGGTTACAAGTGGCATATGGAGTGTGATATGCCACCATGAGTCCTCATTGTAACAGATGGCCTTGCTGCTGGCCAGGCAATGAACCATGGAGGGCTAGACACTGTACTCCTAAGCCCTGGTGTCTTATGGGATCATTCATGTGTGTGATTTCCAAGGATCACCACAGTAAGAGATAATAAGCTGAGTAGTATACAAGCGCAGTGATGAGGAAGGATTGCTCCTAATGGTCTAGCTGAATAGCTGCCTTGGGAAGAAAAATACTGATGTTATCCCATGATTTCCAAAGCAAAATAGCTTGTCTTAGGAATTTTAAGAATCGGCTGTGTTAGGTGGTCTTTACATTGTTTGACATACCTAAAATAGCCATAGTCCATGCACGACCACCACTGTGGAAAAGCACAAAATGCCCACCTCATATTCTTTGGGAGTGTGGAGGTGAGTCAGTGAATGTGTGCTGTGCATCATATAATGTCATGACTCATGCTGCATTACCACTGTATGTGATGCGCAATGGCCGCATGATGCAAGTGACTTATTCAGCACCTCTCTGATTCAAGGTGAGCTACCTGTCTTGTGGAAAACTGCCCACATCCTACCATTATTCAAGACTGGGGATCCGAGTGATCCGAACAATTACTGGGCTATTTCTATACTATCCGTCCTCTCTAAATTACTTGAAAAAATTGTCAACATCCAACTTAGAGAACATTTGGATTCACAAAAGTTGCTAAACCCGGTTCAGTCCGGCTTCGGAGCCAAACACAGTACAGTATTGGCTCTTGCCAAAGTAACTACAGACTGGCAAATGGTCTTGGACTCTAAGAAGCATGTATTTGCCCTCTTCCTTGATCTAAGTAAGGCCTTCGATACTGTGGATCATACCATCATGCTTACTGCACTGAGTAACATCGGACATGATAGTTCTGCCATTAAATGGTTAACCAGCTACCCTAACCAATAGGTTACAACAAGTTAAAGCCATAGGAGATCTGTCCCCACAAAAATATTTGCTATGAGGAGTCCCACAAGGCTCATCCTGGGCCCTATCCTCTTTGCAATATACATCAATAATCTGGACTGTAGCTGGGCACAGCAAATGTGCACTTATTCACAGATGATACTGTACTCTATACCACAAATTCATCCTTGGATCTGGCCCATGAGTACTTACAGAAAGACTTCATCGTCCTCCAATACAACCTTCTCACTCATAAGCTCCTCCTCAATGCCAAAAAGACTAAAGCAATGATTCTCTCACCAAAGTCTACTTCCGGATGTCCACATATCACACAGATCTGAACACTCTTAGATGAACCCCTTGAAGCAGTTGTTACCTTTAAATACCTAGGGTTCTGGCTGGATAACAAGCTCAACTTTCTGTGCCACTTAAATTAAACCTCGAAGAAACTAAGACAGTGATTAAGTTTATTCTATTGCATTAAGCACCTACTCAAGTTAGAAGCTAGAATGAGACTAGTACAAACTACATTCCTACCTGTACTGGACTACGCTGACTTTCTTTACAGTCATTGCCCAGCAATGATGCTAAACAAACTGGACACCCTTTACCACCGGGCTTTAAGATTTATCTTAAATCTACCCTGTAGTACACATCACTGTCATCAATACCAGGTTTCGGGATGGACCTCACTCTCAACTAAAAGAAAAAGGAATGCTCTCCTCTGTTTTTTTTAGAGCATTATCTGATAACCTCCCTGCATACATCTCGAACATCTTCAAATGGGCTACAGGTTACTATGGCCTGAGACACTTCTCCTTAATCTGCTTCCAGATTCCTAGAGTGAAAACTACCCTTGGCTCAGCAGCAATCAACTTATCACTTCCATCACTTTGGAACACTATGCAAGACTCATTAAAATTATCCTCACTTCAAAGCATTTTCACATTCAAAGCTCTATTGACCGTTTGACACTTAAATCTCAGGTGTCAGCGGTCATAAAAACCTCCTTTTTTCATCTGAGGAATATTGCCAGGGTGAAGCACTTGGTTCCTCCAGAGGACCTTCCAACATTGATCCACGCCTTTGTTACCTCCCGGCTTGACTACTGTAACTCCTTATACCTAGGGCTATCGGGGGTTGAACTTCGCCGTCTCCAGCTAGTGCAGAATCACGGCAGCCAGGTTGTTGACTGGAGCTTCTAGATCCAGTCACATAATGCCCTGTTCCCGGACTGCACTGGCTGCCAGTAGTTTTGTAATTACCTTCAAGGTCGGTTTGTTGACCTATAAAGCCCTACATGATCTGGGACCTACCTCACCTGAAAGAGCTCCTTTGCCCCTATAGTCCCTCCGCCTCCAATCCACTGAGGGATTGCTAGAGATTCCCAGAGTGCGGCTGAAAACATCTGGTGCTAGATCGCTTAGTTTTATGGCACCTTACTACCTGTGGAATTTCTCTACCTCGCCAGGCACGAGATCGTCTTTAATCGCCCCTTAGTTTTAAGGGAGCTTTGAAAACCCACCTTTTAATATAGCTTTTAAGGATTTATATTAGTTTTGATTTATTATATTTATTGTTATGTGTATTTGTACAGGCGCTTTGATTTTAAGAAAAGCGCCTTTTAAAAATTAAGATGAATTGAATTGAATTGAATTGAATTAACGGATTATCTGAAGGAATCATGCAACTGTTTCAGATGCCAATGACCCCTAAGCCCCGGTTGCCACTCTCAAATCCTATGCCTAAGTATCTCATCCACCCCACATTCCTAACAACAGAAACCTAGGACCTACAAGCCTAGTTCCCTTAATCCAAGATGGCCCTGCCTATTCTCTACCTTTTACCTATTCTGGCCTCCCTTGGCTGCCTACCTTTCACCCCAATTTCTACCCTATTCCTTAATACCACCTTATTTTTTATCATTTAGGTATGAGCTCATACTTAGCGGAGACTATATGGGATTGTTGTCTCTTCTCATTTCAGTAAAGCTTATCATTATGTACCTTTGCACAGGGCTGCAGCTATGAATTTTGGGGCCCCAGACAAGTCACTTGAAATGGGCCCCTGTTTCCCAAATTAGCTAATGCCAGCTCCTCAGGTGGGCCTCTCCTGAGCTTGGGGCCCCGGACAACTTCCTCACTTTCCCCCCCCATTACTGCTGCCCTGCCTTTGTATGTTAATTATGTTGACCGGTATGTATAGGCCCATATTGACCAGCACCTTCACAATGTTTTTTCTTTATTTTTTTTGCACCGTTGTCCACCATAATTGTAATCTTATGAAGTGTACTGTATTGTATTAATGCCCAGGACCACCTTGAAAATGAGCTTGCTCAATGGTGTTTATGCCTGGTTAAATAAAGTGATTGATTGATTGATAGGAGTTGAATGCTGTGTGCCAGAAATGCACTGATGCAGGATGCATTGTCACTTTATGTAATGCACAGTGGCCACATAACTCAAGCATTAGTGGCTGTGCATGTGCAGGACTCTATGGATGCATGGGAGGCTGGGTATGGTGATAAAAATGGTGGCCTGATGGAATGTGCTTGCCCCAACAAGCAGTCTGGAGTCAGCTGTGGTAGATTGCATCCAGAAAACAGCTACAGCACTAGTTTGATCCTGACTGAAGTTTGGCTGCAGATAAGATGTAACACTTATGGCAGCAGTATGCGCAAAGCCCCTGAAAGTAAGGTAGCTGTATCCAGCTTAACAGAACATAGTGTAGCAGCAACATGATTTTCACTCTTTAATCTAATGGCAGCATGTGTGTCTCTGTCATAGTCCACATTTACCACAGAGGGAGACCACACTCTTGAGGGAGGCTGCCATGCACAGGCATCCTCATGGAGACTGCTCATAAGGGGATCTAGGCTGGTAGCAAAACCTGCTGTTGTGCTTGCCACCCTCAACTTGGGCCACTCAGGAAGAGCTCCAAGATACAGCAAAACCCTTGCTGCTCAGTGATAAAATTTGTTGCAATCACCGGTAGGTAATAGCAGCACAAGCTGTAGCGCTGGTGGAGGAGGGGTGCCAGGGCATAGGTGTGGAGTCTAGATCCCCACAAAGTCTCACCCTTCATAGTGCTAACAGAGGTTTAATGCTCACAGAAAAGCATTCTACAAACACACAAAGACAATTCGAGCTACTGTGAATATCACCAAAAACACAGTAGTAATGCGCTGTGAGAATAAGTAAGAGTTGTGTATCATTACATGCAATGTTATGACCCTGAAAGATGATAAAGAGGTGTCTATTAAAGCAGATAAGTTGGGTTTGGCAGATTAACTAAATATTATATTCTGATCCATATAGGCATATTCTGATAAACTGAAGTCAGGCAAAACATCCATTTAAGCAGTGTCCCAGAGGAAGGTAACTACTTTAAGATGAAAAAGTTGTAGAAACAACTGATCACTTTGTAAAATTCATTGCACAGACTTGGAGGCCATAATGCTAAGCCATGCAGTATACAAAATAAGTTACTGCTGATGAAATGTTACCTACATGGTGACCTTGTTAGGATTCAGGTGCCTATGCCTTTAGCCTTAGTGATGCACATGAAAAACTGAGTTCCTGCAGGAAGAGTGGGTGCCAAGGTGGATCGATTACAAAGACCTGTTTCCATATGCATAATCAGCCCACAAGGTGGGCATAACCCATAGTGTAATGGACAAGGATGCTGTAAGGTGATGTGACATCTAATCATGGTTTATCAAAGCACAACCATTACCCTGACACAGGTTATGCAAGTAATAAGACATAACAGGGTGAGCATTAAATATAGAATAGTATATGGGTGACCATACACAACAAGGCTATGTTTCCATCGAGGGGGTGTGATGACAGCAGCACGTCCACAAGACGGAGACAGCTTTTTTTTTTATTTAGTTGTTTAACCAGGAGTAGTACACTAAGCTGAAAGCTTTTTTACAGGAGTGACCTGGGAGCACCTGGAAGTTAAGTGACTTGCTCAAGGTCTCACAGTATGCTTGTCAAAGCTGTGGGATTCAAACCTGGGTCTGGCCTGCTGGATATCACTAGATTTGCAGCTCAGAGCCTTAAACCATTGTACAATTTTATAACCAGGTGGCAGGTCAATGCTGAAAAGTTGTACTATCGATGTGATGTCAGAACGATAGTACAACAACTTTTTTTTCTATATGTAGTTTTACAATATCCTCCCTCCGTTTTCTCCCTGTAATTCCAGGGACCACAGCTTTGTTGTGTATGGTCACCCATACATTATTTTGTATAGTATATGGTTCCCCAAAACTGAAAAATTAATTTGACAAGGTTTCATACCTTGTGTTTATGGTCCCGCTTGCTCCTAGTCCTCGTTACTGACCTGCACTGTTCCTCACCCCAAATATCACGGTCCTTGCTGCTGTCCCACTCTGCTCCCGACCCGAAGATAAACAGCAGGCAGTTATAAAAAAGAAAAAGAAAAGAAAGAAAACTGACAAACTGAAAGTTTGGAAACATGGAGCCAACAATGGCAGTCCATGTCCAAACTTTCTTTGAATCTCTTGCCTGACCGCTCACTAAGCAGCACTGCCATTTTTGTCTTACTTTTTATTTTAAGAGCACACTTTCCACCAACCAGGTGGCAGGTCAATGCTGAAAAATTGTACTATCGATGTGATGTCAGAACGATAGTACAACAACTTTTTTTCTATATGTAGTTTTATAATATCCCCCCTCCATTTTCTCCCTGTAATTCCAGGGACCCCAGCAGATGCAGCAGTGAGTGCATGTGGAGGTGCACACGCACTCTGGGTGCTGACTCGGCCCCTTCCTCCCCACCCTAGGCAATCGCTGGACTTCTCCATAGGCCAAACTGCCATCCATCCTCCACCATGTGGCAGCCAAGAGCTGGGGAAACCCCTCATCCCTCCCCAGGAGAGGACAGTCACCTCACGGCAGCTTAATCCTACTCCTTGCCATTTTCCCCCTGCTGACTGCCCAACAACCCGGGCTCATTTCCAAACTCAGAGCGCGAGGTGTAGTATCCAGTACCTCCACCCTCAGCACCACCGGATCAGTTTACAACAACTTTTTGACCTTTGAACTGTCCCAGGACAGGATTTTGAAAGCCACCATTTTCAATACATAATAAGCCCTAACCATATACTATAGAATTTTACTGCAAGTCTCCCTCAGAGAAGTAAGGCTTAAGGTCAAATGCTGAGTCTCTTTGCACCTCAGGGAACTGCATTAAAATTCTTTTATTCATAACCTGGAGAGGCTTATTGTGCTTATAAAATGACTAGTTGCCCTTATGTTGTAATTGTAAAGTAAAACATTTTAACAGGGTTGTTTGAACACCTTTTTCTGAATATTTGGCAGAATATTCGGTATTTTGTAGCCAAATAGTTGGCTGTTCAGTATTCAGATATTCAGGAACTATCTGCTATTAAAAAAAACTACAAAAACACCTTTCCCCCACCCTCAGACCTCACTTAGCTCACTGTTACACGCAGCACAACCCATCCACCTCCATGGCCGGTCAACGTGTTATTCAATAAAAAGTGCTTGTTTGTGCTATATTGAAATATTCCCTATGTCTTCCCCTCCTCCACCCTGGAAGAATCCTTATACCCCCTCCACCCCCCAGCACCCATGTAGTGGTGCTCCAAAAAGGCAACTGGCACAACCCACCCTCCTCCATGGCTGTCTGCTTTGCAATGAATGAACATGCTTACTCTGTCTCTATAGAAACCCAGCTAATTACCCTGCCAGAGTAGGGAGATGGGGAGGGGGAAAAATTTTTATTTTATTTTTTGCATTTTCTATTTACGCTGCACCCCATTTGGAAATTCCCCCAATCCGGCCACTCCTTCAGCGTGCCTAGATCCCCGCACCTAACTGACCCCTGCCACCAACCATGAACTCCTATCACAGCTCCCCAGGTAACCTGACGTATCCCTTCAATGAGTGGGTCCCTCTTCTGAGGACAATAAGCCTTACCAGCTAATGGCATATCCTGGATGCTGTGGAGTCAGTTCAGGCTGTTTCTGGGGCTTATAGTGGTGGGGCTGACACTCATCATCCGGCCTGGTGGGGAGCTCCAATTTCCTTTTTTTTACCCAGCCCACAGCAGTTCTCGGCCATGCATGAGCATGGTGACCCTGGGCAGGGGTGTGCAGGGGGCATGTTGAGGTTCCACATCCCCTAAGCACATCGCCCAATCCACCTATGGGTGGTAAGGCCTGACCCCCCCCGGGAGGGAAGCGTTGAATGGACACTCTGCATCCCCTCCCTGTCGGTCTCCGCTCCTGGTACCCAGGCTTGGGGCTAGAACCTGGGTTGCCAGCATGCCAGGCAAATCCCTTTACCTGGCACCATAGCTGGATAGAAAAATGTCTATACAGTGCGAACAAGCACTTTTTATTCAACAACACGATGGCCAGTCTTGGAGATGGGTGGGTTGCGCTGGTCATCCACATTGGGGCGAAAAATTAGATTATACATTATTTGTGAGTGCTGGGGGGGCAGGGAGGGTACAGACAGCTGGTGGAGGGATGGGGTAAATGTGCAATGGTGGGGTGAGCTAAGCAAAGGTCAGTGAAGGGTGTTTTTGTAGGTTTTCAATTGGTAATGAATAGTAGTTTTTGAATATGAATAGTTCCCTATTTGGGAAGGGATCTTGAATACTACTGTTTGTGGCATTCAGGAATACAGTATTCAGTCCCTGCACAGCCCACATTTTAATGTGAGTATTTTACATAAAATCATCTGTTTAAAGCTGAAGTATGTGTTAGTCAACAAAAACGTCATCATATAATTTCCTGTTAGCAAAAATGTATTTGTGACATCCTTAGATTTATCCTCAGTGTGTTTTTAATTTACCCAGATATATTTAAAACCACTGCTATAACTAATTTTGTAATTAATGAGTCAAGTCATTAAATATGAACACCACTCAGAATTTTGAAAATCTCTACCGTTAAGGTTATTTTTTGAATGTACAGTACATACCAGATTCATATTGTTAAGGTATAAAACTGATGCTGTCAAGTGTTTGTGATGGTAAACAGCACAGAACCACAATAAGATATCTAATTTTTTTCATGGTGGGTGTGGCAAAGAGCAAGAACTCAAATCCCTATCTCAGTACAGGTATAAAAGAAAATGAAAAGATGACAGGATATATTGATGTTATTGCTAGAACTACATTATTACTGAAAAATTACATGAGTAACTAATACCATTGCTTGAAATATATTTTAAAAATGTAAAATGAAAAAATTATATACGTGACATAGTCCCTGACTGTGTAGGTAATGAGGCTTTTGCCTTAGTAATGAATGAGATCAGCACTTAACTGTGCATCACTAGCTTTTACAACTGGGCAGACCCTACAGGAGTATTGCATGTACAAAGGAGTGATGTCATGTTTTCTGTCCATGGAACTGACTGAAGGTGTAATAGTCTCCTCCGCCTTACCCTTCCAAGCAATGTTTTCCGCCCTCAAATAAATATGCTTTCATATTAGTCAATGGTTGCAGTGTACTATTTTCTTTCTTAAATGGGTGGTACATGAACTGGAACCTGAGTAATGGGAGGCAACATTAGGTTTTTTTTTTTTGGAGAAAGATCCACCTCCTTCTCCACTCCATACTTTTTTCTGATTCATGTTGGAGGGGCATGAAATAGCTCTAGCATGCTGTAACCAGATACACTAGTTGGGGACCTTATCAACCAACAGACATGCCTGTGCAGTGTAGAACAGAACATAAGTTATTTAATGCCTTCAAATTGACTTAAAAATGCTTTGGAACAAATGATTATCAGAGTCACCTGGGGCCTCAGAAGAAGACCCAGACACGCACCCAGCTCTGTAAGAAAAATTTTTTTTTTTTTGTGTGGGCTGTGGGATTCAAACCCAGATCTAACTGCCCAGATCATCAATGATATAATTAGCAGACTCTAGCTGTTTTCTTACAGAAACCCCACTCAGTTAGATTTCAAGTATTTGCTAAATTGTAAATGTAGTTATCAGCATTCCGTTAGTAGTTAGTGCTGATTGTGGTCTGTGACAAGATCATTTTTTTTCACAAATGAAGTATATGGTAGGAAGCTGAAAACAGACTTTGATGATATAGTGTGTTTTTTTCTTTTAAGTCTGAGATGTATTGAAAACATTGAATGAGAAAACAATTGGTGATTTTAAAAGTTATTCTGATCAGAGCTGACATAAAAAAATCTTAACTATTTTTTATTTTGTCATGGACACTAGCAATAGGATGTCAGCATTCACTAAACCTGTTTTCAGGTTTTTAAAGCACCTTGCCAAGGTAATCTTCCCAGAATGCAATCTGTCATGGGAAGGGGTTGAAATTGTTTTAAAGGAGTCCACCCAGAATGTGCAAAAACATGTTATGTAGAGTGTTTTGATATGTAGTAAGTCTTAGTAATTTCCTTCTGTTTGCTATTTGGAGTTTTTCCTAAATTGCCTGCTAGCTATATAGTAGTTTTACGACCCATGGGAATCTCCATAACAAATAGTTTTATTGGCTAAAACAGTTGCTAAATATCTCTAATTCATTATTTGTGTTTTTGATGTTAAAACACTCCTGCTAGCCAGACCTGATGCACAGAGAAAACAAAAATAGTGAATTAGAGCCATTTAGTAGCTGTTGTCTTACAGAAACACCAGTTAGCTTGCTCTCAGGTATCTGCTAAACTAACTGTTGACATGTGTGCTCCTGGATAAGAACAGTTACAAGGCTCTGCTGTTGTTACATTAATTTTAAAGCAGTACACATGCTAAATCTATGGGCATGGCTACATCACTGTCACATGAGATGGGAGATCGTGAGGAGAAAGAAAGCCAATAAAACTGTTTGTCATGGAGATCCCTGGGTCATAAACTACCATACAGCTAGCAAGCTAATTTAGAAAAACTCCTAATAGCAGACAGAAGGAAGGACACACTAGGATTTATTTATTTATTTATTTAGGGCTTGGATTATAAATACCTTGAGCCAAGGTTTTTACAAAGGTTCCGCATCATGAGTTACAGCATGACAGAACATAACAGGCAAAAGCATGTATGGAAGTACATACAATAGCATTAATGGTACATAGCTGGATGCACCTATATAAAGAGAAAAAAGGGGATGGGGAGGAGGATAAGGGGGGAGGCAGCAAGTGAATAAGGTGGGGCAGAGGGAAATGGTAGAGGTTAGGTGGGTAAGGGGGTCTGGAGGGATGGGTAGAGGGGATGGTGGGGGGGGAAGGAGAGGGATGCAGCCAGGAGGCTTTGTCAGAGAACTAGAGAAGTGCAAGAGTTGGGAAGGGTGGTGGCGGAAAGCGTTAAGAGGCTGTGGCCCTCATTGATGTAATAGACAAGGGGAGCCTCAGAGTAAGGGATCTGTTCATAATCTGGGAGTCCAGACTGTGGTGTTCCATTGCTAAGATATTGCAGTCACAGGTGCTGGAGGCAATGAGTGAGTGACGGAGCCTGGTTTCGAAAATGCCAAGCATGGAGGCAGTGGAGATACCACTAGACAGTCCATTTAGCCAGCTTGTGGCCCGATAGGCAAAAGCTCATTGACCTTGGGTTGTGCAGCAGCAGGGGATTTGGAACTTCTGCAGTTTGGCCCCCCTGGTGCTTCGGATCCTTTTTTTAGGTTGTACGAGAGTAGCAACACCGGGAGGGGTGAGACCCATCAGAATTTATAACTGTCTGCTCTCCGAGCCATTGTTTTTGGATTTGTTAACTGTGCTGTCTTTGCATTAGTTTCAATGAGGTGCTTTTGTAAATGAGTCTCTGACTCAAAGGTTTGCAAATCTGATATTTTTTAAATAAATAAAGAAATAAATGTTTATGTTTAAGCTTATTAAAAACATCTTTATCTAGTTAATGCGTTCACAGTCGAAGTGGCTCTGCCAGAGCTTGTTAATGTATGGTCTGGTGTTGCCTCTCTACCAGTGAGCTTTCAGACTTTTTTTTATTATATTATGCTCCTTACTCGTACACCTCCTTGAAGATATTGCCACCTGCTATGAGAACTCTATTCTACTTACTCTATGAATGCTATGCCAACTCATGTACATCGACATCCTGATGCCCACTCTTTCCAATGTCAGTACAGGTCTTATGTACTTCAAACCTCTGTCCGCTCTTGTCCCTGACCCTTCCTATAATGTTACTGTTCCGTCTTACAGCTACCACCTAGTTGCATTTACTTACTATTGTGTATGTTGTCTTGCTCTCATTTATTACCTATCCCATGCATCCTTGCTTTAGGTATGTACCTTGCTATGGCTTCCTATTCATCACCCTACAGCTAATATATATGCTATATCCAACATCATAGTCTAATATGAACAAATATTGCACCTGTGTTGATCTGTATTGCTCTTCTAGATTATTCCTAAACTCCAGTTCTGTATTGCACTACATAATGTACAATGTACTTCCTGCTCATTATATCTATGCCTGTGTTAGCCCAGTCTGCTTTATAAATGTTCTTCAGGTCTTTCTACCAATTTTGTATCAGGCCTGATAGTTGTACTCTCCGTGTCATACCTGAAAACAGGCAAATGTATGCCTAGTGCACCCTATCTGAAACAAAACTAAATAAATAAATATACACCCTACAAACTACTTTTAGTAAATTTTGTCTAAATGCAATAGATATTCTGCTTAGACTACCCAGTTTTGTCAAAGTGCCACATATGTTTTGCAGAACAAATTATTGTTTTAGGGTCCTTAATAAATAAATCTTCTTCCTGTAAATGCTGATTAAAAACAATTGATGGTATAGTCAGAAAGTATCTGTTGGATTATTTGCTACAGAACATAAACCATGCTGCATATATGCTGTGAACACTTACAAACTAGATGGGGAAAATCATGTGTCCTGCTCGGTTGATACCTATGTCTTAGATCTGTCTAATGCACAAGTATAAAAAGTGCTGAAGCACACAAAAACAGCAGTGCCTTCATTAAAAATCCCAGATTGCTGCTGCAAACATGACTGCCACCTTTACTCACTAAAAAGTCATCTAGGCCCTAAAAATAAAACTCCCTAAAGAACAACAAAAAATTATTAAATATTTGTTCCTCTATATTCCCCTCCTTACACACATACATGCATGCACGCTCACACACACACGTGCACACACACACACACTCTCTCTGAGATTTTCTTCTCCATCATCCTTACCTGCATACCAGGGAAAACTTTATTCACAGATAAAATTGAATTCCTGGATTTACAGAAGCCTTCTGTTGCATGTGGAGAGGTGAACATTCAGCCAGAATTTTGCAGAATTTTAAATTTCCTCCAGATCATGATGAATAAGCATTCCATCTATTACATTTGTGGATAGACAGATGCTTGAAGATGACCATCTTAGTAGCTCAGTAGAACTACTTATTACTATTTACTTTTAACAAAATTAATACATATTTTAATAGGGAATGTTGGCATTTATTTGTTTCTTTCATTTTCTCATTATACTCATGTTATAAGTGCAATAAGACACTTCAGAGGTATGCACTATGTAAGCAATAAGACATGATGGAGTGTGGATTGAACAGATTTAACTGCACCACCAGGTGTGTAGTAAGGAACAAAGTCACAAGGCAAGTGCCTTCAGCCCCAGTAAGTGTGGTTAGATCTGTTCAGTTCTTACCCTGAAGTGTCTTAGGCCCTGGGCACACTGGGGAACTTAAAACAGTTTATGCACCTTACAACATTTTAAATCCCTAGCACTGTTTGCAGACAGACTACAAGCCCCTTAAAAAGTTTTACAAAAATGTTTTTAAACCCTGCTAGATACCTAGTTTTAAAACTATTTTTAAAAACGTTTTAGAGCTAGCATGGTTTTACTCACAGGTCTGCCCAGGACTAAAAACGTTTTAAGCTGTAATGGTTTAACTAAAACAGTTCTAGCTGCAGTGTGTCCAGGCAAGCACAGTTCCGTGTGTTGGACTTAACACAAAACAGGTTATCACTACTAGATGTGGCCACACTAAACTGTTATCAAAAATGGTTACTGTGTAGTGTGCTGCACTGAAATGGTTTAGCTAAACTGGTTTAAAATGGTTTTCAAAAACAGTTCTGTACTGTGTCCAGGGCCTTATTGTGCTTACAAATGGGTTAAATTTTTACATATATTTTTAATTAAATAAACATGTTTATCTATTAGGTATAATTTGCCAAATGTATGCCGAATTACAGTAGCTAAATTAATTTAGTTTTTGGCCAGAAAGGAGAGCTAGGCAATTCTGCCTATTGTTAGATTTGTTCAAGAGGATGGAAAAACATGCAGACTGACATACTGAACCAGATTATGTTGCTGGTGGTGTTTTTAGTGAATGGGGTAAATTTGCTACAACATTGGGGAAAATTTCACTCTTTTCAGTAAATGCCATGGATCTTTAATATCCACCTGAACAACCGCTGGGACCTTGATTTAACATCTGTTCTGAAAGATGACACTGCAGGAGACCAGCCCCCCATGCTGCTGTACAGTGTCAGTATTGGGATTTAACCCATGTTCCTGGTATGGGGCTAGAACCCACTGCTTCTGATCTCCTGGTCTTAGAGGCAGGAATGCAAACTGCTGAACCACTGCCACTGACAATTAGCTCTTAAAATAATCCTTTCAATTGCTAGATAATCATGTCTTTTTTTTAGTTTTTTTTTTTTGCTTCAGGACAGTTGTTCTTTTAGCATCCGTAGTTGTAATTTGTTTCTGAGAGCGTGAGCAAGCAGCTGCTCCCCCACCCCCACCCCATTACTATGGCAGTAGTAGCACAGAAACTTTAGGAAATCTTTGTGTGTCTCTTACCCTCTTTTGTTTGGACTTGGACAATGGTTCTGTGAGATTGTGAGTTGCTGGCATTTTGTGAATGTGGAAGAGAAAGAGAGCGAGAGTCTAAACTTTTGTGTGAGGAGATATAACATTGAGAAAGAGAGAGAGAGAGCGCAAGTGATGCAGATGTATGGAGCTCATTAGGGACATAATTCAGAATCTCTGGCTGTATAGTAAAATACACACTATATGGTGAAATACATACATCATATAGTGAAATATATACATTATATAGTGAGATACATACACAATGTAGTGAACCACATACAGTATCTACTGAAATATATACATTGTATAGTGAAATACATATACTGTATACTGAAATACATATATTATATAGTGAAACACATACACTATATAGTGAAATACATACACTATCTACTGAAATCCACATACTGAGTACTGAAAATCCACATACACTATATACTGAAACAAATGTACTATGTACTGAAACATATACACTACCTATTGAGAGACATACACTGCAGACTGAAACATCCACATAAACTATCTACTGAAACACATACTCTATAGATTGTAACACATACACTATATATTGAGAAAAAACTGCATACACTATATACTGAAACAAATACACTATATATTGAAATACATACACTACACACTGAAAAATGGAAAGCTTGACGTCCGCGTCCAAGCAAGTACCTAAAGTTTCAACTGCAACCATATACATTTGCATTAGGCTCGCACATGTAATCATCAGTCAATATATCATTTTACCAAGAACACATTTCTGAAACATTGCAGTATCGTCACTCTTTACACAGTATTACATACACATTGTACCATAACTCAAGTTATACCTCTTGTACATGAAACCTGAAGAGAGGGGCCCTTCCTATCAGTTACCTTGGGGCTGGATGGGCAAGGGCACCATACTTAGAGGGCAACACAAGTAACTTGGAGTTAGCACTGATGCTCAGTTTGGGCAATGAGCTCGGGGACACATACACTCCTTTATGGACAACATTGAGAGGCAAGTCCACAGGCCTCCCAAGTGAATCATAACTGAGGTGCACCACAGGCTTTACAGCTCGACCAGTCTTTCTAGGGGAACTGTTATAGTCTCTGCACTCTGAGCCTCATTTTCAGCATTGTCCTCACTTGTCAGGGAGTCTCCATGGGGTAGAGAGGCTAGAACTTGGGGCACTTTCAGCTCCAGGAGTTACAGTTTCTGAGTCCACAACATTTGGCTCGCATGGAGAGCTTCGGACACTGGCAGTGGACTGTCAGGGCACTCAAAATACTTCTTTGTTCAGGTGTATCACCAGTCTGCCCCAATCTATCATTTTCCTCCCTGAAAGCTCAAACAGTTCAACCATGCACAATGATTCCATTTCATCTGATCTGATGCTTTGCACTTCACTTTCTGGGAGCATTGGCTCCAGGGATGAAGCTGGGGCTTAGACAGTCCAGAAGGCCCAGCTTCTTCTCTAGTATTGACTAGGGGATTGCCCGAAACAATTGACTCAGTTCGTAAGAAGGATAGTATTCAAGTCACTCTCACTTTCTTCCGATATGGACTGACAGTCATGCTCAACTGGGACTTGTGGAGGGAACACTTTAACTTTGCTTCTGTAGGTGCAGACTTTCTTGATCTTTTCTTAGCAGCAGCTCTAGTCACTGGTCCAGAGGGGCATCTTCTAGGGGCTCAGACTCAATTAAGATTTGTCCAATGGGCAGTAAATGATTTCTATGCATTGTTTTTACATCTTTTGAATTATTCTCAGGCCTTACTTTGTACACTGGCAGATCATCTAGTTTGCCCACTACAATGTGAGGAGATGGTGCCATCTGTCAGCAATCTTGTGCTTGCCATGCAGTCCCAGATTTCTTAGCAATACCCGATCTCCTCCTGGAGTTCCTGTGCTTTCACCTTTTATCATACCTTTCTTTGTTGGCCAGATTTCTTTGGCAGCCATGGTTTGAGCCAGTTGGTACGCATGAGTTAGCTGGGCCTTTAACTTTTGCACATACTGTAAATAGTTGTCAGCTTGAACCCCATCAGGAGAGACCCCAAACACACATCTACTGGTAGTCGAGCTTCTCTTCCAAACATCAGGCGGTAGGGGAGAATCCATGGCATCACTTTTGGTGCAGTTATAAGCATGTACCAGGGTGCTAATTTGTTGGCTCCATCTAGGCTTGTCCTTTGGGTGCAGGTGCCTAGCATATCTAGCAAAGTGCGGTTGAAACGCTCAGGCTGTGGGTCCTCTGGGGTGGTAAGGAGTGGTTCTGGACTTCGCTCCCACAGAGAAAGCATCTCTTTGATCAGACGACTCTCAAAGTCTCTCCTTGATCAGAATGGATTCTTTGTGGAGCCCCATAGTGAACAAAAGTTTTCTACAAGTACTTTGGCCACAGTGGATGCTTTCTGGTCTTTGGTGGGAAAGCTTGGGCATATCTCGTGAAATGGTCAGTGACCACCAGCACATTACTGATATTTCTTTGATCTGACTCCAAACTCAGAAAATCAATACAGACCAGCTCCATGGGTGCACTGGTGGTGATGTTAACAAGGGGCAGCCCTCTGGGGCAAAGCTTTCTCTGTAAGCTAGCGACTACAAGTTCGAATGTGTTGCTCCACATCAGCCCCCATCTTAGGCCAATAGAATCTGGATCTCACCAAGTCAAGTGTTCTGTCTATACCAAGGTGCCCTATGTGGTTGTGCAAGGACCTCAGTACTGAGTCTCGAAGGCAGTGGGCAGCACTAGTTGTTGTTTGTCTACTTGTCCCCTCTGTCTACTGTTTCTCTGTATAACAGTTTATTGATCAGTTTCAACTTAGGACCTTCTTTGTATAACAGTGCAGTTCTCAAATCAGTGGAGCGTAATTTGGACACATCTTTTCCTGCATAGAGGGCTTCTCAAGCTGCTTTGATCATGGGATCGCGGGATTGAGCCCACGAATACTGTCATTGTCCAGCTGAGGCAGTGCACCAATGTCTATTGCAGAAAAGTGGCAATAAGCAGCAGGTATGCAATTCTCAGAGGCTCCAAGCAATCCACAATGCAGTCCACTCGTCCGTGGACATTTGTTCCTCCCTGTCAAACTTCTCGGCAGAGTGCCCGAATGTCAGGTTCTGCCAATCGGACCCAATCATTCTGGGGAACAGGCCTCCGGAGAGAGCATCAGCATCTATGTGGTTCAGACCTGCTCGTATTCGAGAGCATAGTCATATGTAGATAATGCAGAAAGCCACCTATGGCCAGTGGCATCCAACTTAGCTGAGGTCTGCACATAGGTCAAAGGATTGTTCAGTTTTACTAGTATTTTAGCCCCATACAAGTACTCATGGAATTGGTCAACAATAGCCCACTTCAAAGCTAGGAACTCTAACTTATGTACAGGATAGTTCTTTCTGGATGGGGTCAGGCTTCTACTGGCAAAGGCCACTGGTCTCAGGCCATTCTCGTGCTCTTGGTACAACACAGCCCCCAACCCTTGCAAGCTAGCATCAGTGTGCAGGACGTAAGGTTTTCTGGATCGGCATAGGCCAGCACTGGAGCATGGTAAGTTGATATGATCTCATGAAAAGCAGTCTCACAATCAGGAGTCCAGCGGCCCCAAATACTTCACCGGATGAAAATACACTCTTTCAGTCTTGAGGGACGCTGACTTTGGTATTTTTGTGGGTTGGGGATACCCTTGAGTAAGGTTAAGTAAAGGGCGGATCACTCTTGAATAGTCCTTGATGAAGCGCCGATAATAACCACAGAATCCCAGGAATCTTTTGCAGTTCTTTTAGATTTTTGGGCTGTGGCCAGGTGGTCAAGGCCTCAACTTTACTTGGGTCGGTCTCTATTCCCTCGGTGGATACTATGTGTCCCACATACTTTACTGATGTTTGAAAGAATTGACACTTATCAATGGACAGTTTAAGGCCAAAGTCCTCCAGTCGGTCCAATACCTTAAATAATCTGCTCTCATGTTCCTCCAGTGAGCTGCCAAACACAATAACATCATCTAGGTATACAGGCACCTAGTAAGTTCATGTCCCCCACTGCACGCCTCCATCAATCGCTGAAAAGTGGCTGGGGCACCTGAAATCCCTTTGAGGCATCCTCATGAATTCATAGAAGCCAGACAGATAAAGGCTGTCTTCTCACGGTCCTCTGGGGCCATCGGGATCTGGTAGTACCCACTGCGGAGATCCAGCACAGAGAACCACTTGCTCTCTGCTTAGGCAGTCCAAAGCATCCTGAATGCGGGGCATTGTGTACTGATCAGGATAGTCCGCGGTTTAAGGTGCGATAATCCACACACATCCTTACTGTTCCATTCTTTTTCCTCACTACCACAATGGGGAAGCATAAGGGCTTCTGATTCTTGTATTACACCAGCAGCTAACATCTCTTGCAGATGCCGTCTCACATCATCTATGTCAGCAGGTGCCAGGCGTCGAGACCTCTCACGAAATGGTCTTTCGTCATGCAGCCGGATATTGTGCTCAGCTCCTTGCACGCATCCTACATCCCATTCCTTTAAAGAAAACACCTGGTCTCTCTGGGCAAGCTTCTCACTGATCCTCACTTTCCATTCAGCTGGCAGCGGAGTCGCGAAATCAAACAAGTCAGGCGTTACTCTGTCATTCTTCCTTGAACTCTTGCTGTTGGGTAGCACTGCAGTGTCTGCACAATGCACATTAGCCAGGATGCAACCTCTGTTTACTCGAATGTCTCTTTCAGACACATTATGAACTTGGACCATTACCCTTCTGGCATAAGCATGGCTCTAGCGGGCAAAATACTAGGCTTGACCAGCAGTCCCTCTGGCAATTTTCCATCGCCTGGTGCATCCAACATTAATATTTTATTCTTAACATCCTTTCTGATACGACCTCTCCTGTAAGGTACACTGGGCATTTGGCGCCAGGATCAGAGACTAGGATCCTTCTTCCATACAATTCGATCCGGTTCCTCTGGTTCTGTTTTTCAGCATCTCTGTGCCTCATAGGCCTTCTTAATTAAAGCCGGAACTCTTAAAGCTCTACTAGTCTTTGACCCTGTTTTCATAACACAACTGTGCCAGCCTTCCGAACATATGAGCATTTGTTCCAATCAACAAAGGGACACCATCATACAGTCCAGTGGGGGACACACTAAGGCTAGGGTCTCTACTTGTTCGCCACTCCAGCCACGGAGGTGGGGAAAGACAGCCAATTGGATATACCCGAATAGGGTAGGCCTTCACTTAACCCCATACATGCAGTCCTTCTAATGGTTGTAAGGGTACGCCTGACAAATGCTTCTGATACCAATCCTGTGAACATAATTGTCACTTGGGAGCCACTGTCTAATTACAGTTCTTGTAGACACTCCATTCACCTTTACAGTGGTCTCCATGGAGGGACCCACTATTCTGGACCAGTCTGGAGAGGGTGGTAGGGGGCCTGGGCAACTGACCTTGCCACAAAAGGACGTGAATTAGCATTTTGGTGCCTCACTGGGATCATGTCGTGCACCTCTTAACCACTGATTTCTTCTCCAAGCTCTCCTTGTAGCCTATATGCAACTTTGTCAGTGTCTTTTGGGGACTGGCATTCCCTTTACTGTGCCCATCTTTCCCACAATTATAGCAAAACATACTTTCTGGAGTTTGAGCTGGCCGAGGCGCCACACTGGGAGCCAGGGCGGGGTATTACTAACTGAAACCTTGGTGCCATCTCTGTTCATGGCGTGATAAGCATTTGAGACATCTCGTCAGTTTCTCCACTTCCATGGTCAAGGAATTGAGTTTGGAGCTGTTATCAGCAGGAGATACATGGTGGGTACCCCCACCCCCATAGCAGATGCAGTCGGATATAGGTCAGGGCTCCGTACTTGCAGGCGTGGCCTTCATAAAGGGACTGTTTTGAATTCTGGATCTCTCTCAACAGTTCCTCCCATTGTGACATATCTTTTCTCTTGTCAGAGCACTCATTGACTGTCAACCTCTGCCCCTGAACTTCACTTGATGGGTCACCTCAGTCACTCGGGTCGAGCCGCAGCTGTTGGTGCAGGTCCCTCCCGAGGTCGCCTTTTCTCAACTCCTAATTTCTCTCATTAACTCATCATGAGGGTGGGGATTCAGGTCGATTTGCCAGGTGTACTGAAGCAACAGCAGTTCTGAGAAGGGGCAGACTTAAGGATCCTGTCCAGCCTGGTTCGGTCCAGTTCAATCGCTGGCAAACTACCCTTTCTGAGGCATTCTTGCAACAATTTTTCCAGCCGAGTACATACACAGACAACAACTCCCTTGGTACTGTTGTGCATCTCTTACTCTCCACCATAGGTCCTCATCAGAATCTGGGCTCCCTACACATTCTCCAAGGCCTCAAGATGGGCCTGTGCAGTCGCTTCAGGGTTACTGGCCCGTTTAGCACGGATGGTAGCCAGGGCAGGACCTCGAGGCCTCACTAACCCTCTTTGCCTCTTTCCCGAGCATTGCCATTCTAGCACTTGGGGGCAACATAGTCTATCCAGGTCTCCCAGTCATCCTCCCCTTGGGGTGGGAGGGTGCCAGAGAAGATCCTCAACCTCGGTAAGAGTCGTGACTAATGGCAGGTGCAGAAATAGGAGTCTGCATTGGTTCAGCCACCATTACGGAAGCACTGGAGCAGGAGAGGGTGTTGGGGAGGAACACTCCAGGTGGCAAGAATAGTTTCTTCAAGTCCTCCACAGTTTTCCCCTCTCCCAGCAACCATTCAGCAAATTTCTCCTCAAAAGTTTCAGATAGTGGTGGGGGCTGATTCCCCCCCGGGTCTTTACTGTCCTTAGTTATCACTCTCAAGCAGTGAGGGCTCCTCTGGGGTAATGGTCTGTGGCACTTGGAGCTATCTATGGATCCTTAAACTTACTAGGCCAGGAAAGTGTGGGTGAGCAGATTAGCATGCCGACCCACCACCACAGGGTTTTGTAAACCTTCCACCTTGGAAAGTACTCCTGCACAGTGTCCGTATTGATACCCAGGGGATGTCCAGGATAAGCATAGCATTTTGGGGTCCATCTCCTCCCAGTACACCACTCCACCAGCCGTGCACAGCCACTTCTGTCGGGTACCCATTTTTTCTTAACAGTGGTTCGTGAATATGGCCACTAGAGGACACACAATCCCAGCGAGCCTCCAAGATGTAACCCTAGATGGCGCTATCCCAGGGGCTACTACCCCTGCCTGATTTGCCACTAACAGGTTGAGGGGCCTGATCCAATGGCGGTGCCTCCACCCAGAGGTCAGGGTTTGCAATAGTTAACCAATCTTGGTCACAGCCCCTCTGGGACACTGCAACTCCTTCTTCCCACTAGTGGCCCACACAATATATCAGAATTACCTTCACAGTATACACTTACCCCCAGGTCTGGTTCCGCACTGGGACCTCCTGTGAAATGAGATACAGTGCAACAATCACAGTACAGTACTTTAACATAGACAAATACACTCAGGCAGTATAACTTTGCTGAAACAAGCAGCTCTGATTTATTTAGGGGATATAACAAGGACAGGGGAAATCAGGTTAATTAGCTTATCACTCTAATAATCTACCTATGGCTCTGTGCACAGGTCTTATCCCTATCAGTTACTGTCCCTGGGTACCCAAGCCCTAGTGGCTAGTCCAAACCGTGGCAGCTGGTAGGGGCCCTTTCACACAGAGAAAAGGAGAATTAAACAGTCAACAGTACAGTAATTCCATTTGGATTTAATGTGGCAATTCAACAGGAGCAACCTGAATTAGTACTCACGACCTCCAAATAAGATAGGGTCCTTCAATGTCAGCAGGGCTCACTTGAGTGTACACAAACCTCTTCACACATCCATATAAAAGAAAGTACTATACCAGGCAGGCTGCATCTGTATCCCATCGCAATTACTGCACAATACCGGGAGAACACACAGCAGATTCAGTTCCTGACAGACCGAGTGCAATTTTCAGCAATTCTTCAGTCTTCTACAGGGTGAGCCTGGTTTCTACTCTTCAGAGATCCTTTGATTCTTTTCACAGGACGGATTCAGTCCTAACAAGCTGTTACACAAGCTGCAGACGGAACTCTGGGCCTTACACACGTTTTTGACTAAAACTGCACACTGAAAAAGCACAGGCTCCTTCCTTCTTCACTGCCAAAGCTCAACTGAAACTCCAACTGACAAACCGGCACTTTTTGAGTTCCTCCCAGTTCTTGACTGGATTGGCTGTCACCACACAGACTGCTGTTGGTCCAAAAGGCACTGAAGTCTAAACTACATCTCCCAGAGTCACTGCCCATAAATCCTCTTGTGGCTGGCTCAGATTATGAGTCAAGTTCTGATTCGTCCAAGGCATCATTTTAGAGCTAGCACCCCACACTGATTGGTCCAGTTCAGCAGTTCAAAATTAGAATGGGGAACTAGCAGACACAGTTCTGACTGCAAAGAAAGCAGGTTAGACAAACTGTACTTCATTATTACTCTAAATAATTTCTGGCAAACAGTTACATCTTTCAGATAGGTTCCTTTGCACTCCTAGTGACTGCAAAATGAAGTGAATTGGCAGCAGCTGAGTGGTACTCAGAGAAGTACACAGTCCCCCATACAAATTAATTATGTCTGCAAGCAGACAGCTCTTAAGAGACAGTACCAGAGGCTCTAAAAACACTCACTGATAAATGGCTTAAATGCCAAACACCATTCAGGCTTGGAGCATTCAAGCAAGCTCCTGGAAATCTTTGGGAACCCCCTTTTGCAGGGGGTTACACTTTCAAATACCTCAAGGGAATCAACAAAGTCCAAGAGGGTACATCTTTCAAAAAAAGTGTGCAAGAACAAGAGGGCACAATTTGAAGATAGAGGGGTGGCTCAGAGGAAATTTAAGAATATTTTTCACAGAGGGTTGTGTGATGCATGGAATGGCCTTCGGGAGGAAGGTTGTGGAGTCAATATCAGTGGTGGAATTCAAGCATGCATGGGATAGTCATAAGGCAATTCTGGGGGGTGGGGGTAGGAAGAAGTAGGCTGCTGGTTAACTAGGATCTGCAGCTTATCCAGTAGGTAGGGAAATGGGCAGACTGGGTGGGCCAAGCGGTCCTTATCTGCCGTCAAATTCTATGTTTCTATGTTTCTATGTTTCTATGTCCTAATGGCTAAATCTTTTCAATATTGCTTTAAAAAGCTTACCTCCCTACATATCTCCAAGGATGGAAAATTTTTTCTAGCAGAATCACCAAGGGAAGTTGAGATATGGATTAATAATCATTGGCCAGGCCTCCTCTCTTGAACTACATCCCCCAGACGCCTTTAGGCCCCAGGGGATCGCATGGGGAGAGGAACAGATAAGACAGGGACACGCTCTCCAAGGGAAGATAATTCTAACCGGACTGGTCCTGACATAAAACATCCCCATTATCTTGCTTCCAGGCCTACCAACAACCCAAAGAAGTTGCACATTGCCCTGGGCATTGCTTGCTAGCAGCTCACTATCCCTTGCTGGGCACCATTCTGGAGAGCTTGAGGCATCAGACAAATGCAACTGGTCTAGCCACCCAAATGCCAATTGGCAACGCCAGCGCTCCAGAAGCCCAGGACGTTTAAGCACTGGCAAAACCTCAGCTTCACCTCCTGCCAAGTTCCCACAGGCAGAAACAGCATCTCCAGTGGGTGCAAATGCATATGACCCCCCAACTAAGGAACCCGATGAACCCATGGATGACATCACACTGCTGGATTGAGCATCTACAGTCAAAAAGGACAAGCAAGAGGTCGCCCTTGCAGCCGGTCAACTCAAACCAGGGTCCAAGTCATTTGCAGAAGCCCTGACTGCTCCTCCATGAACAGGCAGAGCTGAAAGGAATCGATCGGAAGATTTTGGGAATGCTGGGATGGACGGATGATCTGCTGAACTTTTGTGACATATGGCTAAGACACTCCTCCTTTTTTAATATCTAGAAATGTTGTTGTTTTATGTATAAATGTCTGTCATATTAATGGGCGTCCACTATGCTGATATTAGATAGCAAGTGGAGCTGTTTTTGGTTTTCCATTCTCTCTGCTGTTGCGCCCCCCCCCCCCCGGTTTCGTTCATCTCTTAGAGATGATCTGTAACTGGTCGGGGAGCATGGATCTAGGTGGGTGTGGCGCCTCCCCCAGCTCCATCTGCCCTGTGGGATGAGCACTGATTTGGGGATATATCTCCCGATACCCTGATCTTCGCAGCATGCTTTTTTAGGATTCCTTATCTGACAGTGAGGCTTGGGCTGGTTAGTTACAGGTCTGTCAAATTCAGAGACAGCTTCCATTCAAGTAGAGCCTGCTGCATAACCTACCCCCCCCCGACTGGCTCCCTGGATTTGCTACTAAGCTATTTTTTCCATTGCTGATGGGCAGATACCCCATCCCTTTGCAGACCTCTCCCTTTTAGTGAAACACTGCATGTCCCCCCCATTTACTTCCAGTAGTTGAGAACTTGATTTAATAACCTATCAGCGAGTTGCCGTTAGGAACACCTAGCCTCTCCGGACCTACAGCAAGGTGGTCTCCTGAGGCCAGGCTGGGACAGATCACTCATGTTTGGTGTGACCTTCCCCCTTCGTTTTGGTATCTGAAGCAGTGCGTCGGGGAACAACTGAGTTTCCATCGCACGTCTACCTCAGCACCATTAACTTTGGTTCTTTGCTTGGTGTGTTTAATGTTGTATATCTGTTTCACAGTATTGTTAATTTGTAATAAAATAGATCATCGGGTATACCAGTGTACTGTTGGCTATTAAAACATACCACCTAACTCCTTTTCTTTTTCTCTCTTTCTCCACTTGACTAGGTTACTCTCATCTGGTGGCAGGTGTTGCAGCTTTTCTCATAATTTACTCTCTTCTCCATATGTGCTCCTCCTTTACAAACACAAGGTTTGGGGCTTCACATCTGCGCTAATACCCAGGTGACCTCCCTACCTATCCTCTACATGCTATCCTTTTCTCCTACTGGGTGAGTACTCCCTGTTCATCTCAATTACTGCTTTCTGGATGACAATGGCAAGTAACTCCCTTGTGGCTCAAATGTTGGAGGTGTGTCTCATGGAATGTCAAATTACTTAATCATCCAGCTAAACACATGAAAGTACTACAATTTCTAAAGACTAAAGGCGAGGATATAGCCCTTCTCCAGGAGACACACCTAACCAACAGAACTGTGCCATGACTTAAAAAATTGTGGGTAGGTGCAATTGCTGCCAGCTGCACCACTACTAAGTCTAGGGGTGTCACAATTCTGTTCCCGAAAGCCTCCCCTTGGCTGGTAGAGGATAAGAGGGCGGATTCTCAGGGACAATGGGTGGCAGCTAGACTTGCATACCCAGGTGGTAGGATTCTCTTGGCCAATGTATATGGTCACAATACAGACTCAGGAGAAATGTTCCCTAAACTAAGCCATGCGTTCACTGAACTGACTAGTGGCTTCTCAGGTATTCCCATTCTACTTGGGGTGACCACAACCTAGTTTAGATATTTTCCTCAATAAATCTTTCCCAACCCCACAGACAAATCCTGAGGCTCTAGCGAACCTCAGGGAACTTATGGAGGAATGGGGCCTTTGTGACCCCTGGAAAAGGAGCAACCTACAGGGACGCAACTACTTTTTCTACTTGGCGGTCCACCATACCCATAGCAGAGTAGATTTGTGGTTGGCCAATTATGTGGCTGCACCTGGGGTTTTGGAACCCTCCATTGGTAGTATTATTATATCTGACTATGTCGCCATATCAATTTTTTTCTCCCCATCTGGCCAGGGGGCCCCCGCCACGAGATGGAGATGCAATCCCCTACTGATGCAAGATAAAACTTTCCAGGCCTTCATTAAAGAAGAGGCCCACTCCTACTTCTCTCTTAACACTCCTGGTGAGGTCTTGGCCTCCACTGTATGGGAAGCTTTTAAAGCTGTCATTAGGGGGAGAAGTATCTCATATACAGCAGCCAAGAACAAAGCACAAGCAGAGAATCTGCGTAATATGCAGGATGAGCTTGCCATGCTGGAAAAGCAATTTAAAGCCTTGGGACAGCACCATCTCAAGTCCCCCCCTGCTAACCGCCATCGTAGGTCTCAAATACCAGATAAACACGCTACTCAACCAAAAAAGCAGAATGGCAAATTTTGCGCTCCAAGCACAAATCATGGGTGAGTGCAAACAAGGGAGGCAAGCTGCTAGCCTACCACCTCCGTAAGCAACAAGCCTCATCCAGAATACTAGCACTTAAAAGCAAGGAAGGGAAAATAATCTCGACACCCAAAGATATTAATGAGACAGTGCGGCTCTACTATCATACCTTATACCAGACTCAGTCTAAGCTCACAGCTGACAAACTTCCTGCATGCATTGCAAAAGTGTATAAGGGGATTTCTAGCCCTACACTATCACAAACTGACCATGATACCCTAGATGCCCTGGTTACCCTGGAGGAAATTCAATCGGCTCTTTCCCAAATGGCAAAGGGCAAGGCCCTGGGGCCTGACGGAATGACGATAGAACTTTACCAACTTATCAAAATTAAGATTACTACTCCTTTCATACATGCTCTGCATGAAGCCCAATACACAATTATACTTCCCCCCCCTACTATGCAGGAAGCCTTCATAACTTTAATTCCCAAAAAATCCTTGGGTGCACTGGAGTGTGCCAACTTTCGGCCCGTTTCTTTGTTGCCGGTGGACACTAAGCTTTTAGCAAAAAGTTGGCAAACAGATTAAATCAGATCCTTCCTACACTGATACACCCCTTGCAGTCTTGTTTCTCAAAGGGCAAATTGGGGGCAGACAATCTGCACTTTGTCCTTAATCTGAAATGGCTAGTGCTCCACTCCTCAGCGCCCATGGCTGCACTGTCAATCTACTTCACCAAAGCATTCGACTCATTAAAGTGGGAACTACCTCCATCATGTCCTATTTCTCAATGGATTTGGACCCCACTTTTGGTCCTATGTCTCCACACTGTACCATTTACCAATGGCTAGAATTGTCACTAATAAGGACATCTCCGCTCCTTTTCAATTACAAAGAGGTACTAGGCAAGGGTGACCCCTTTCCCCTCTGCTTTTTATCATAGCCCTTGACCCCTTGATTAGGAAGCTTCTGGGCACCCCGAGTATTACTGGAATCCCTGTTGGAAGCCACTCTTTCCTAGTCAATGCATATGCTGATGACATGCTACTTACTCTGTCTAACCCAGAACTCTCCCTACCGCTGGTGCTATTGGTATTACAGGAGTTCTCTGCCCTTTCTGGCTTGCTCATAAACCAGAAGAAAACAATGCTATCCCACTGAATACAAATAGCAGCCGGAGTTGTTTGGCGGGCACTGACATCACTTGGGCTCCCCAGGGCTTCCTCTATTTCGGGATCTTTATCTCCTCAGCATGGAATGACCTTTGAAAAAAACAATTTCTCCCTTCTATTAGCAACCCTTTCAGCTGAGGTGCAGCAGTGGTATAAATTGCAGCTGTCTTTGAAGGGCAAGATTGAGGCAGTACATATGTTCATACTATCCAGAGTCACATACCTCTTAAACAATCTTCTCATCCCCCTTTCCCCTAAGCTATTCTCCTCCCTTGACAAGCTTATCTCATCCTTGTTATGGGAAGGAAAAGTACCCCGATGGGGGCGCACTAAGCTTAGGGCTCACTGGTCTAGAGGGGGACCCAGACTTTCCTGGTTTGGGGGCTACCAACTAGCTTTTCCCCTGGCCCAAGCTACTGTCTGGTTTGTCCCCCACCTCCCCCCACCCCCGCAATGGGTACTCTTAGAATCTGCTCTTATCTCAGGTAATTCCCTTTTCTCCCTGTTAACGAACAAAAAAACACCCAAAAGTCAACTTACCTCAATTATGGAGGACACTTGTAAGATGTGGCACTGAGCTATGGGCCTATCGGGAGTTCTGGATATGGACTACTCCCCCACCAAGCTTCTATGCCCCACTCTGGAATAACAAAATGATCTTGGCGGACCAAAAAACCCTGAATTGGTCCCAATGGGCCTTCAAAGACATTCGCATAGTGGGAAACCTTCTCCTCCCAAATAGTAATATTCTGATGTCCTTAGAACAGGTGCAGACCCACTATGACCTCAAGGTACAAGATGTTTGGAGGTACTTACAGATACGCAGTGTCCTCACCACTCTTCTGATCCAATCCAAGGAGCAGGGTCTGTGGAGCTGTTTGACTATGCTTCACAAACCTAGTAAGGGGCAAGGTCTTGTCGGAGTTTTCTACAAGGTTCTAAGAGACTCACAGCCAGATATTACCTCCATATGCTGAGAGGCATGGGAACTAGAACTGTTTACAGGTGGCACATACAGCATATGAAGATGCTAGGAGTCTTTTAATACAACTTAAAATTCTTCTAAGATGGTATAGGACCCCTGCTACACTTTACAAACTCAAGGTATTGACTCATGATAAATGCTGGAGATGTCAATCTTCCCTAGCCCACATACTCCACATCCTCTGGACATGTCTAGCTCTTCAAGTTTTTTGGACACAGGTACTGAAAGACTGCTCAAGGATTGTAGGTAAAAACCTTACCCAGTCTCTAGACTCCCTTCTCGTAAGGAATACCTCTACACTGGAACCCATGCTGGTCCCACTTCAAATGTGGACTCTTGCTGCAATCATGGAAGCCAAAAGGGCTATTCTGATGAGATGGGGGCAACCTACGGCCCCTTCCATACCTGCATGGCATGCAACCTTGTCTAGACTAGTTATCTTTAAGAGACTTACAGCAGAGGGGAAAAGTCAGCTCCCTAAATATCACAAAAAATGGGATGCATACTTGCATTCACACATTTGTACGATCCCTGGAGCAGAGGCGTAGCCCCCGAGTTGCACCTCTACACAAATCATATGTCAGTCTGGCAAATCAAGGTTCCTCTATGATGACACCCTCATTGGAGACCAAGAAGAATGTTGGGGACATCCACAAGGGAAATCCACAAAAGTGTGGCAAGAGACACCACAGGGGAAAGAAACAGCTTCTGATAGGGGACTCAATTGTTAGGGTGCAGACCTGGGAAGGGAGAGGAGAGGAAGTGAGGTGCCTGCCTGGTGCCATGGCTTGGAGGGACAGGAAGCAAATCCTCAGGATTGCAGAAGCAGCATCACAGGAGGGGAAACTAGATATCATTATCCACCTCGGGACAAATGACCTAGCTAGGCATGAGATCAGTGCAGTGCAGGATAAATTTGTGGAGTTGGGGAGGGGCCTCAGACAGGTAGCAAGCACACTAACCTTCTTAGAGGTGCTGCCAGTCTATGGTGGGGTGAGGCTAGGGTACTGCGCACCATGCAGTTTAATGAATGGTTGCAAAACTGGTGCAGAGCACAGGGCTTTGGCTTCATTGGGGGACTGGTGGTCCACCTGGACAGATGAAGGTCTATACTGGCATGATGGTCTGTATCTGTCCAGGAAGGGAAACTCGCTCCTAGGTGACAGGTTTATAGGCTTCTTTGGCAAGCTTTTAAACTAGCCAAGGGAGGAGGTGCTGATAGGAAACAGGAAAGTTCCAGCCTCCCCTAACAAAACATGGCAGGTAGTAGGATAAACACTGAGGTACAGAGCTTGACAGAGGGCAGGACAGGGGTAAATGGAAAAATGGACAAGGGCAATAAGAGCAGGGATGGGGTAAAAAAAAGGATAAAGCCAACATTAAATGGAGAGCAATGAGTACCAATGCCCGTAGTCTGGGAAACAAGCTTCCAGAGCTAGTAGCCCTGATGGAAGAGGAACACTTGGATATTGTGGCAGTCACAGAAACATGGTACATGGAGAACCATGACTGGGATGTCAACATACCAGGGTACACAATCTACAGAAGGAACATGGAGGGTAAAAGAGGAAGTGGAGTAGCTCTCTACATAAGGGAAGGGATCAAAGCTACAGAACTAAAAAGTAAAGGGGGAGGACAAGAGGAACTCTGGGTCACATTGGAGACAGGGAATGGCATCACAATCTGCACAGGGGTTTTATACAGAGCCCCATCTCAAGGGAAGGAAATGGATAAGAAAATGATAGAGGGCATTCTCAAAATGGCTGAAAAAGGGGAGATACTGTTGATGGGGGACCTGAATATGCCAGATGTTAACTGGGTGACATGGACTGCAGCCACATCCAAGAGCAGGGTCATTCTCGATGCCTTACAGGGGGCATGCCTTAGACAGCTAGTGGTGGAACCCACTCAGGAGGGAGCAATATTAGACCTGGTACTCTCAAATGGAGAGAGGATCACAAATTTAGAAGTCAGTAGACATCTGGGAACAAGCGACCACTGCACAGTGTGCTTCACAATAAACACAACCATGGAGACAAGCCATACAAAGACAAGGATACTGAACTTTAGAAGGGCTGACTTTGGCATAATGGGTGAATACCTGAGGAATGCATTAGCAAATGGCCAGAAAGGAGGGGTAGAAGAACAATGGAGAAATATCAAAACTGCCATCATGGAGGCAACAAGCCTTTGTGTGAAACAAATAAAGAAAACAAAGCGGAATAAAAAAACACTATGGTTCTCAAAAGAGGTGGCAGGGAAGGTTAAGGAGAAAAAGGCTGCATTCAAAAAGTATAAGAAATCACAGATGGAGCATGACAGGGAACTGTATCAATTAAAGCAGAAAGAAGTGGGGAAGGCAGTCAGAAAAGCAAAGGCCCAAACCGAGGAAAAGATAGCCAACTCAGTTAAGAAGGGGGATAAAACCTTTTATATGTGCATTAGGGAGCATAGAAAGGTTAAAAGAGGGATAGTGAAGATTAATAAAGGAGAGGGGAGGTGGACAGAGGGAGACAGTGAAAAGGCAGAGATACTGAATGAATATTTTTGCTCAGTATTCACAAAAGAAGAAGAGGAGGAGTTACTTAAACCAAACAGTAGAAGCACTCTGGATAGTTGGGTTGACGCCAGTCCATTTACGGAAGAAAGAGTACTGAAAGAACTCCTAAAACTCAGGGTGGACAAAGCAATGGGGCCTGACGGGATTCACCCTAGAATCCTAAAAGAGCTAAGGGAGGACCTAGTGCCACCACTAACCACACTTTTTAACAAATCATGGGAAGATTGGGTGGTACCTGAGGACTGGAGGAGGGCAGATGTGATTCCCCTTCACAAAAGTGGGAGCAAGGCAGAAGCAGGAAACTACAGACCCGTTAGTTTAACCTCAGTGGTGGGGAAAATGATGGAATCACTTCTGAAAGAAAGAATTGTTGAGGACCTAGAGGCCAGCGGGACATAGGACCCAAAGCAGCATGGATTCACAGCAGGAAGATCATGTCAGACAAATCTAATCAATTTCTTTGACTAGGTGACCAAAGTAATAGACCAGGGAGGGGCTGTGGATATGGCCTCCCTAGACTTTAGCAAGGCATTTGACACAGTCCCGCACAAAAGATTAATAATCAAGTTAGCCAGACTGGGAGTGGGTCCCAGGGTGGTAGCCTGTGTAGCAAACTGGCTGCACAACAGGACACAGAAGGTAATAGTGAATGGAACACATTCTGAACAACGGGGGGTTACTAGTGGAGTACCTCAGGGCTCAGTACTGGAAACATAGAAACATAGAAACATAGACTTTGACGGCAGATAAGGACCGCTAGGCCCATCTAGTCTGCCCATTTCGCTACCTACAGGATAGGCCGCAGATCCTAGTTAACCAACAGCCTATATCTTCCTGCCCCCCACAAGAATTGCCTTATGTCTGTCCCATGCATTCTTGAATTCTCCCACAGTTTTAGACCCCACAACTTCCTCAGGAAGGCTGTTCCATGCATCCACTACCCTCTCTGTGAAATAATACTTCCTCCATTGCCCTGAACCGCCCTCCTTCTATCTTTAAATTTGTCCTCTTGTTCTTGCAAGTCTCTTTTCTGAAAGATGCTACCCTCTTGGACTTTGTTGATTCCTTGAGGTACTTGAAAGTTTCTATCATGTCCCCTCTCCCTTCTTTTCTCAAGGGTATACATATTAAGCTCCTTTAGTCTCTCCTCATACGGCTTCTCTTGCAGACCCTGCACCATTTTAGTTGCCCTCCTCTGGACTGCCTCTATCCTGTCTATGTCCTTGTGGATCTGGGGTCTCCAGAACTGGACACAGTGTTCCAGATGGGGTCTCACCAACTGTCTGTACAGAGGGATAACAACTTCCTGTTTTCTGCTGCTGATGCCTCTCCCTATACATCCCAGTATATCCCCAGCCCTCCCTACTGCCTTCTCACATTGCTTGCTAACCTTAAGGTCATCTGATATGATTACCCCCAGGTCCCTTTCCTGTTTTGTTGTTGTTACTACCTCCCCACCATTGTGTATTCTTCCCCTGGGTTCTTGTTTCCCAGGTGCATTATTTTGCACTTTTGCATTGAATCCTAGCTGCCATACGTCTGACCATTCCTCCAACCTTGCCAAGTCCCTTTCATCCTTTCCACGCCTCCTTGTGTATCAACCCTGTTGCAGATCTTTGTGTCATCTGCAAAAGGCATACTTTCCTTCAGTCCCTCTGCAATGTCACTGATGAAGACATTAAAAGGACTGGACCCAGTACTGAACCCTGCGGTACCCACTAGTAACGCCCTTTCTTCAGAGTGGACTCCATTTACAATTACCTTCTGTGTCCTGTTGTCCAGCCAATGTTTTACCAGGCTACCACCCTGGGACCCACTCCCAGGCTGGTTAATTTGACTATCAATCTTTTGTGTGAGACTGTGTCAAATGCCTTGCTAAAGTCTAGGTAGGCCATGTCACAGCCCCTCCCTGGTCTACTACTTTGGTCACCCAGTCAAAGAAATCTATTAGATTCGTCTGACATGACCTTCCACTGTGAACCCATGCTGCCTTGGATCCTGTGCTCCACTGACCTCTAGGTACTCAACTATTCTTTCCTTCAAGTAGACTCCATCACTTTCCCTACCACAGAGGTCAGACTGACAGGTCTGTAGTTTCCTGCCTCTGTCTTGGTCCCACTTTTGTGAAGGGAATCACATCTGCCTTCCTCCAGTCCTCGGGTACCACACCATCCTCCCATGATTTATTAAAAGAGTAGCCAGTGGTTTCATTAGTTCCTTCCTTAATTCTTTTAGAATTCTGGGTGAATTCCATCAGGACCCATTGCTTTGTCCACCTTCAGTTTTAGGAGTTCTTGAAGAACCCTTTCCTCTGTGAAAGGACTGGGATCGACCCCCTATCAATAGTGCTTCTGTTAATTGGATTAGGCACTTCCCTCCCTTTTGTGAATACTGAGCAGAAATATTCATTCAGTATTCCTGCTTTTCACTGTCCCCTCTGCCCACCCACGTTCATTCTATTCAGCCTCACTATCCCTCCCTTTGTCTTTCTCGCTCGCTGATGTACCTATAAAGGTTTTATCCCCTTCTTAACTGGGTTGGCTATCTTTTCCTCAGTTTGGGCCTTTGCTATTCTGACTTCCTCCTGCTTCTTTCTGACTTAACTGGTACAGCTCTCTGTCCTGCTCCTTCTGTGTTTCCTTATACTTCCGAATGCTATCTTTTCTTCCTGACTTTCTCAGCCACCTCTCTTGAGAACCATAGTGGCTTTTTCTTTCGTTTTGATTTGTTTATCTGCTTCACACAAAGGCTTGTTGCCTCTGTGATGGCAGTTTTGATAATTCCCCATTGTTGCTCCACACCTCCTTCTAGCCCGTTTGCTAGTGCTTTTCTGAGGCACTCTCCCATCTTGCCAAAGTCAGCCCTCCTAAAGTCCAGTACCCTCACTTTTGTATGGCTTGACTCTGTAGCTGAGTTTAATGTGAACCACACTGTTTGATGGTCACTTGTCCCCAGATGGCAACCTACTTCTAGATCTGAGATCCTCTCACTGCCCCCATTTGAGAGTACGAGGTCTAAGACTGCTCCCTCATGAGTGGGTTCTGAAACTAGCTGTCTAATGCCTGCCACCTGTAGGGCATCAAGAATGGCCCTGCTCTTGGATGTGGCTGCAGCAAATGTGCTCCAGATAACATCTGGCATATTCAGGTCTCCCATCAACAGTATCTCCCCTTTCTCTGCCATTCTAAGAATGCCTTCCATCATATCCTTGTCCATTCCATCCCCTGACATGGGGTCTGTACAAACCCTGTGCGGATTGTGGTGCCCTTTCAGTCTCAAGGTGACCCATAGTGCCTCCTCTCCTCTCTGTTTACTCTTTTGTTCAGTTGCCTTTATCCCTTCCTTTACATGAACAGCTACTCCTCCCCTCTTCTCCCTGCCTGTCTCTCCTGTAAGTTATGTACCCTGGTATGTTAACATCCCAGTCATGGTTCTCTGTGACCATGTTTCTGTGACTGCTACAATATCCAGGCATCCCTCTTCCATTAAGGCCACCAGCTCAGGGAGCTTGTTGCCCAGACTACGGGCATTGGTACTCATTACCCTCCATTTCCTGATGGCCTTACCCCTTTTGTCCCATCCCTGTCCTTCTTGCTTTTGTCACTTTCTCCATTTACCCCTGCCCTTCTCCTATCGACACCTCCATGTTGGTGTTTGCCACACTTACTACCGTGATTGTTTGGGGGTTAGAGGTTTTCCTGCTCCTTTCAGTGCCTCCCCTTGGCTAGTTTAAAAGCTTGCCAATGAAGCATTTAAACCTATCACCTAGGATCCTGGTTCCCCTCCCGACAGATGCAGCCCATCATGCCAGTATAGGCTTGCATCACTCCAGGTGGACCCCCAGTCCCCAGTGAAGCCAAATCCCTGAGCTCCACACCAGTTTTTCAACCACTGATTGAATCCCATGGTACGGAGCACCCTAGCCTCTCCTATGCCATAGATGGGTAGCACCTCCGAGAAGGTTACCGTGCGTACTACTTGACTTAGGCCCTTCCCCAATTCCACAAACTCTTCCTGCACTTCTCTAATCCCTTTCTTAGCCAGGTCATTTGTCCCTAGGTGGACAATGACATCCAGCTCCCTCCCCTGTGCAGCTGCTCCAGCAATCCTGAGGATTCGCTCCCTGTCCCTCCAAGCCATGGCGCCAGGCAGGCACCTTACCTCCCTCTCCCCTTCCTTGCCCAGTTCTACCTTCCTAACAATGGAGTCCCCCACCAGGAGTTGTTTCCTTCCCCTGCAGGGTCCCCTGACACCCTCCTGTGGGTCTCCTTTGTGGAGGTTCCCAGCATCCTCCTTGGTCTCCACTGTAGGTGCCTCCGTAGAGGAACCACACTTTGCCAGAATGGCATAGGAATTGTGGAGAGGTACAACTGGAGGGATGTGCCTCTGTTCCACCACCCTCACCCTCCCTGAGCCCACTGTGGTCCAACTGCTCCTCTTTCTTGGCAACCTCTGAGGCAACGGCAGTGGCACTGGTGGTCCCTGGATGGAAAAGGAGGTCCCACAAATCCTGGCCAACTCAGCCTGGAGATGAGCAACCTCCTCCCTCAGCCCAGAGAGGTGCCTGCAGATGGGACAACACCGCATCCTCCAGAATATCTCCCGGAAGACTGCTGCTCCACAGCCACTGCACTGCACCACTCCAATCATGTCTTATTTCTGACCCCTTAACTGTTTGCAATCCTTACTCTTTCGTCTGTTTTTTCCTCTCTCTCCTTACTTTCTGCCTGTGTGCCCTATAAGCTCCTGATTGTCCTGTTCTGAGTCAAGAATATCCTATATTTCTCAGTAGACCACTTACTTGTTCAGAGGCAGACCTCCAGCAGCTAGAGGGGCCGGGAGGCTACTCTTGCCCTTCTAGGATGGTGGGTCCTTGGTGGTTCTGTGATCACTCACTTTCTGCCCTAAACAGGAAGTTCCTGTTGTCAGTCAAATCCTGTGCCTATAAAATAGAACTAGCTTTGGGTGGGGGGGGTGAAGGTCAATTAGTCCCAGTAGAAAGTTCAGTCACACAGCTGTCCTTCCTCTTGGTGTCTTCTGCAAGCTATTAGCAGAATCTTTCTAAGGCAGTCTTTAAATGTAGCTTCCTTCTAGCTAAGCCACTCCCCTACTTACCAGATCTTTCTACAAGTAATTTAAACCTCACAGCAGTTAAGTCCTTTCAGTCACCTGAGATTTACACCTAGATGACTTTTTCAGTTACCCATTCACTTCAGTTAACCCAAACACACACTTTTTTGTTTTTGTTTTGTATGTTAGTTTTTATACCCTAAATTAAAGGTCCAAAGACAAAAGTTCTTCTATTTTAGTCCCAGCAGAGAAGTTCATTCACACAGCAGTCCTTCCTCTTGGTGTCTGACTGGGTCCAGTCCTCTTTAACGTCTTTATAGGTGACATTGCAGAGGGTCTGGAAGGAAAGGTATGCCTCTTTGCAGATGACACAAAGATCTGTAACAGAGTTGATACACGGGGGTAGAAAGGATGAGAAGGGGCTTGGCAATGTTGGAGGAATGGTCAGACATATGGCAACTTAGATTCAATGCAAAGAAGTACAAAGTAATGCACCTGGGAAATAAAAATCAAGGAGAAGAGTACACAATAGCAGGGAGGTACTAATGACAACAATAATGGCAAGGGATCTGGGTGTAGTCATATCAGATGACCTAAAGGTAGGTAAGCAATGTGAGAAGTCAGTAAGGAGAGCCAGGGGGATACTGGGATGCATAGGGAGGGGCATCACAAGTGGAAAAAGGGAAGTGGTTATCCCTCTATACAGACAGTTGGTGAGACCCCATCTGGAGTACCGTGTGCAGTTTTGGAGACCTCATCTATGCAAGGACATAAACAGGATGAAAGCAGTCCAGAGGAGGGCAACTAAAATGGTGAAAGGTCTACATCAGAAACCATATGAAGAGAGACTGAGAGAGCTTAATATGTATACCCTTGATGAAATGAGGGACGGGGGGGACATGATAGAAACTTTTAAGTACCTCAAGGGAATCAACAAAGTCCAGGAGGGTAGCATCTTTGAGAAAAAGAGATGTGTAAGAACAAGGGGGTACAATTTAAAGTTGGAGGGGGGATGGCTCAGGGGTAATGTGAGGAAATTATTTTTCACGGAGAGAGTGGTGGACGCATGGAACGACCTTCCTGGAGAGGTTGTGGGTCTAAAACAGTGGTGGAATTCAAACATGCATGGAACAGACATAAGGCAAATATAATGGGGGGTTGCATGAAGTAGGCTGTTGGTTAACTAGAATCTGCAGCTTACCCAATAGGTAGGGAAATGGGCAGACTGGGCGGGCCAAGTGGTCCTTATCTGCCGTCAAAGTCTATGTTTCTACATTTCATCTCCCCCCCACCGAACAACCCACCACTCCAGTAAATATCAGTAAAGAAGTCCTCACCCCACCTGCTGCTGGGTAATTTTCCTATATATATTATTTGCCCTTGTATTCTGACTCTTCTTACTATTTCTACCCCAGAATCTGATATACTGCCCATAAGTTGTGTAAGAACAATGAGCATGGCCACTAATTCTCTCTGGCTTACTACATTAGGCTAGGTAAACTAGGAGCCTATACATTTCCTCTGTCCCCATAGTTTCTGTTTAAATAGCTTGAAAATGAAGTCTGAATACTAAATGCTGCATCATACCCTGGTTTCATCTGGAATTCCTATTTGATATACTCTTTCTTTGAAACAGACTGTGTTTGCTGTTGTCAGTATTAACAACTGGTTATGTGTATGTACTATTTCCTCTCTGTAGCTTGCACTCTGATGTATTGGAAAAGAGAAAACTCAATAAAATATTATATGATAATAAAAAAAAAATATTCCAATTTGTGTACAATCAGACTAACAATACAAGATAGTCCAATCCATGGGAGAAGCAACAAAAATACAATAACTGACAAATGTAATAACTACATGTTGCTGCAGCCAAAATATCATCAAGCTCACTTTATTATGTTTAAATAAAATAACAAAAAAAAATGTCAACATCACTCTTGTCCCTGCCACTATACTCTGCCTGGTAATGACTGCATGTACAGTATAACTGTGTCTAGGTTTTTCCTCCCTCTCCTGTACACCACACCCTGAATAGATTACCTCACCCATGCCACTACTTGGTCTCTCGGAGGTGGTCCCTGCACCCCTATCCCATTTAGGAAATAGCCATTGTTCTTAGTTCTGGAAAACCATTATATCTTCAGTTTTGGATTGTAATTACTATGTGTCAATTTCCATTAGCCTGTGTTGCCTGTAAAATGCTTCCTGTCAGATACTGTCCTTTCCTTCTTGTGCATTCCTGTCCCTTGGGTCACACCTAGAAATGAGTTTCATGTCCAGTGTGTTCTTCCAGCAAAAACATGCAGCAAATTAATGATATAAATAAATAATGCCACCTCTCTGAGTTAGCACTAAAGGTGGTGGAGTGCTAAATTTTCCCCTGCAGAATTTCCAAAATGCTTGGTGGAATTTTCTGAAAAAGTCCACAAAATTCTGACAATAAGTAAACAGTTGGATTTTTATGTACTATAAATTGTGATTTTTTACTAATGTTTATGTAAATTGCAAATATGTTTTATTAATGTTCATATAAACTCTGCATTTTTTTACTAATGTAATATAAACTAGATTTTTTACTATTGTTAATGTAAACTGCAAATTTCATTTATTAATGTTAATGTTACTACAGATTTTTTATTATTATAAACTAGATTTTTTACTATTGTTAATGTAAAGTGCAATGTTCATTTACTAATGTTAATGTTACTGCAGATGTTTTATCAACTTTATTTTAAACAGCAGATTTTTTTTAAAATAATGTTAATATAAACTGGATTTTTTTATTAACCTTAATTTAAATTGTCAATTTTTTTGTTACTAATGTTAGTGAAAATGTTAGATTTTTTACATAGAAACAAACAATGACATAGAATCTGATGTCAGACAAGGGCCACCTAGCCTGCCCATTTTTTTGCCTTCATTTTTACTGCAGACTCTGCTCTATGTTCTTTTTTCTATGACATTGATGTAAACTGCAGAATATTGCCATTTCCAGTGAAAGAAAATCTAGTCAAAACCAGTAGGACTGCAACTGAAGAATTTGGTGTACAAATATTATAAACTACCAATGTTACATCTATGCATATGCAAAATGTAACATAGGCTCATACATGTGTTGTTTTGTAATATTTTATACCACATTTTCAACATAGCCTTGTTATGACGCTGCCTCATGAAGACAGGTAGACAAAAATGTTTAACTCTGGGCTTTAAGGTATTTTAGTGCAGGGACTGCAAAATCAACTTTCAGGATGCAAAAACACATTTTGAGCAGGACCTGAAAAATGACAGCTGTCACATTCATGAGGTGCTGTAAAGAATGGCTATGCTGAAAATTTGGCATAAAAATGTTGAATATTACCGAACTTACGAGCCTGTGTTCACAAAAATCAACATAGGCTCATAACATTTTTGTTTTTTAATGTTTTTACACCAAATATACAACATAGACATTTTATGACCCCACCTCATGATACATGAGCAGAGAAAATTTTCAACTGATGCCCGAAAGGTGATTTCATGCAAAGACTGCAAAATCACCTTTCAGGGTGTAAAAAATAAACATTTTGGAAAGGATTTGAAAAATGACAGCTGTCACAGTCATGAGGTACTATAAAGATATGGCTATGTTGTACATTTAGGATAAAATATTGAAAAATACCAATGTTATGAGCCTGCATTCACAAAATTCTATGTAAGCATGTAACTTTGTTGTTTTTCAATATTTTTACTCCAAATGTTCAACATAGCCTTCTTATGACACCACCTCATGATCAAGGGTAGAGAAAATGTTCAGCTTCTGCCTGAAAGGTGATTTCATGCAGGGACCACAAAATCACCTTTCAGGACAGATATGCTAAATGAGAGTGACATTGTTCATGAGATGGGGTCCAAAAGAAGGCATGTTGAAAATTTAGGCCAAAAATATGTCAAAAGGGCCCAGGTTATACATTGTGTTATGACACTAAGTTATGGCACTAAGGCACTACGCCCAACCATGGGAGGTTTTAAAAACTCCTTGAAGACACATTTGCTTCAACTGGCCTTCAAAGGGACCTAGTGAATTAGTGCCAAAATATTATATGTATATTTATTATTTTAATGTACTATGGAGACTACTTGTTTCATTGATGATTGTTAAGGCACCCTGAGCTCTGGAAGGGTGCCTGATACAAATAAAGTTTTATTTGTTTACTTACTTACTTACGTTCAAAACCCCATTGAAATACATTAAACTGCATACCTGTGTCTTCAGTTTGTGGTCAGGCTTTGAAGAGTGAAGACGTGTCTATGGTCCTGAGAGGATTATGGCATTTGGTCCTTGATGGGTAGTAAGGACTTGGGGGAGCGGGAGGTGGATGTTGAGTTGGAGGGTCAGGTGGGAGGATAAGGAATGGCTGCAAAAGACATTGATGGACTGTTTTCTTTTGTACAGGTAAAAAAAAAGAGAGAATTGACGATCCCTGATCATGACACTGGGGACTGTGCACCCTCAGTGTCACAGTTATGTTTCTGGGGGTGGGTGTGTGCTGTGAGGAAGGGTTGGGTGGGGGAATTTTTATAACATGAAAAAATAACTAAATAAATAAATACAATAGTTGGTCATGATGGAACACAGCCCACTCCACCATGAACAAGAAGCCCACTGCATGCTACTGCACATGCATGGCTGCTAGTGCATGTTCAGTAGAGTGTGGGAGCCATCTTGGACATGACAGAGTGTGTTATGTTCTGCTGTGACTGCCAGCACTCTAAAATAGTGCAGTGCTGTGCCGATAGGGACAACATGGGCGGATTGCTTCACAGACATGGAGGCAACTGTGACACATGTCCAACATGTTGTTCATTCGGAAAGAATGCAGAACGCTTTTTTCTCAGAGCAAAAAGTCTGCAGGGCTCTGCCCACTGCATCCCTAAAAAAGGAGCACCAACTATAGAGTGCCCTATGGGTAGAATTCAGTTAAAATCAAGAAATTTCACACAATTCCAGCAAAAGCAGAATTTTGCAGTTCTTCCCAATGCTAATCAGTACACTGCATGAAAATATTTGTATTGTACAAAACAGCAAATTGAGATTCCAGTTAAAACTGACATTTGCAAGAAGTAATTATTTCTGTGAAATAAATCAGTGATACTAGTGACATGTTGCTGTGGCAGTTTAATGTACAGGAAAAAATCACAAAATAGTGCAAAACAACAAGTTGATATGCATATGCCAGTGACAACAGAGTATCAGTTGTAGTAATTATGTATGTGAAATAAATTCAAAGATAGGTCATGCCTCTCCCATATGGGAATAAAAGGCACAGAAAGTATTAAAGAGGTAGTCCATCCAAAAGTGCTACATTGTGGAATTAGAATTCATGTATCTCCAATAAGCCGCATACCAAAAATTAAATCACTAAATTACTTTATTTAAAAGTTATGAGCCATTCTGTTACCCTGGTTTCACTCCCTGTTCAAAAAAGCCAGTTTCAGTAAAGAGCTACTGATGATGTCATAACCAGAATCACAATCTAGTCCTTCCAGTCAACAAATGTATAAAATCATATTTCTCCAAAGTTTAAGAAAAGGTAGTTGTGGTAATCATTTTAGAAAAAAATTAAACTGTGTTGTTTGCAGTGCATGCATTTCCACAATGTTCAGATGCATGTTATCGTTCTTTAGAATGTGGAAGGAGGTAGCTTTACTAACACACTAAAATGCCAGCAGAATAGGCCTAACGGTCTTTCGTGTCTGCTCGTTTGGTCAGCCCCACCTGGGAGCTGACCTTGCCCCTCGCCTTCTCTGGCTTCTCCCTTCCCAGTTCTGGATATTCTCGCTGCATTGGATTTTGCTTCCAGAATCCTTCCCCTGTATCTGTCCCACCCCCTCTTGAACCCCTCCACTGTCTCTGCTTCCACCAGCCCCCTAGGCAGCACATTCTATGGCTCCACCACCATCTCAGTGAAGTAGCACCTCCTCCTTTCTCCCCTGAATCTTCCCCCCTCCAGCTTCCACCCATGCTTTCTAGTGGCCCCCTCCTCCTTCCTTCAAAGCACCCTGACTGTTCCTCCCCTACTTACCCCCTTCATGTACCTGAAGACCTCTATCATGTCCCCCCGGTCCCTTCTCTCTTCCAGTGTGTACATATTTAGCTCTTCAAGCCTCTCCTCATAGGTCCTGTCCCCCAAGCCCCAAATAATTTTGGTTGCCCTCCTCTGGACCCTCTCCAGGAGTTTAATGTCCCTCTTTAAGTGTGGCCTCCAAAACTGCACGCAGTACTCAAGGTGCGGCCTCACCAAGCAGTTGTACAAAGGGAGCATCACTTCCCTCCTTCTGGAGGTGATCCCCCTAGCGATGCATCCCAGCATCCTGTTGGCCTTGGCTGCTGCCCTCCTATAAGTCTCCGAGTTGTTCATCTTGACATCCACCACCACCACCCCCAGGTCCCTCTCAGCCATCGAGACTTGTAGAATTTGCCCCCCCAGGGTGTACACTTGGCCCAGGTTTCTGGCCCCCAGGTGCAGTATCTTGCATTTCCCTGCATTGAACCTCAGCTTCCACTTTCTAGACCATCTTTCCAGAGCCTCCAGGTCCCCCTGTAGGGCCACCTTCCCCTCCTCCCCATCCACCACTGCCCCCAGTTTTGAGTCATCTGCAAAGAGACTCATCTCACTCCTGATACCTGTCCTTATGTCAGAGACATAGGCGTTGAACAGGAGGGGCCCAAGGACTGATCCCTGTGGGACCCCACTAATGACCCTCCTTGGGGATGTTGTGCTCAGAAAGCTATGGAATATCAAGGTGGTGCATAATTTCAGAATGTTGGGGGATGGCATGTAATCTCAGAATGTGGTAGGGATGAGCAATCTTGAAATGTGGCATTGGCAGTCTCAGAATGCCACATAGGACAAATATCTAAGGATCTGACAGGGACTGGCCATTTTGGAATACACTGGTGATGTACACATGTGGAATGTGACAGGTTACACCATTTCACTTTGAAAATGCTTGTCTCTGCCATATTCCAGAATTGTACGCATTCACCACATTTAAAATACGGCATCACATCACCACTACATTTCAATATTGTACATCCCTGCTACATACTTACATTGGGCCCTATGCATTATGATGCACAAAGCACACAGAAAAGAGATGTAAAGACAGCACGCAGCTACGCGGCATACAAGGCAGAGGCAATACATGGTGTGCAGGACCAGGCACGTAAGTGCACTGGACAGTGGAGGCAAGACATCAGGGGTTTCATAGAGGCCCACACAGGGTGGGATAGGGATACACGGACCCTCCCCTTGATATAACCATAAATGGGCATGGGCCTCCCCATGCACAGATGCAGAAGGAATACTTGAATGTAAACAATGTGCAGATGATGGCGGAGAATGGTCAGACTATGGAGGACACCCCACGCCACCAGTGATGCCTATGGTCACAGCACAGAGAGGCATGCAGCATTTGGGATGAGTCTGTGCCAGAGGCAGTGCCTGCCCCTGTGCCCCAAACTTCAGCAGTGGCCAGGTAGCAGCCATAGTGTTGGATATAAGGATCCACTATGCCACATTGTGTAGGACACAATCCCTGTTCACACCTCCGAGGGTCAAGGCACACCCATGGCTGGACATACAGGCCAGTGTGAATGCTGACAGCCCAGAGGCACATACACAGTCGGCCATTAAACATAAGTGGCATAACCTCCATGTAGCAATGAAGAAGAGCTCACCACAGGTGTATGGGCATGGCTGGGCATAGGCAGGGGGTGCACCCAGCATAGACACTGCTTTGTCACCAGCAGACAGGATGTTAGCAGACACCCTCACAGAGGTGGGCCTCCATGGTGAGATGGGAGAAATTCACACCCTGAAAGTTAATACACCACAAGCAGGGTGCGGTGCCATAGGTAATGAAACCCTTAGACATACTAACCACCTCATGCCCCAACCCACGGTCCCAGCACAGACAGATGCTGCATGACAGGTGCAACAGGACCCAAATGGGATGACACTGTATAGTAGACTGGAGGTGGAAACAACATGGAGGAGGAGCATGGCACATGTTTGACTCCATCGTGACTGCACCACAGACACCAGCACCCAAGATGCCACTGTCACAGTTGTAATAATATTCCCTTCTGCCCACAGGTACTGGGCAGGAGCCTGAGCAGTGGCTAGAGACAGACACCAATGTGGACAGCACACAGGCATGGATGCTCAAGGGGTCAGATGAGCCAGAGGAGGAGGAGGAGAAGGAGGAGGATGGCAGGAGATGCACCCAGGAAGGAAGGCCAGAGCCACACTGACAGGACAGTGCCATAAAGCACAGTCTGACAGCTACCTGTGACAGGGGTGCACCAGAGGCAACCAGACAAGCCTGCATGAGCACAGGCAGGATACCAGTCAGAAACACAGCAAACAGTGGGGATGAGGGCCCATCTGCATGAGCCAGGATACAGCCACAGCCAGCACATAGCAAGGTACTAATGGGGACATACTATGCAGATCTGTGCCAACTGGAGCATTAAAGATTGATGGCACAGAACTGCAACACAGCAGTACTCCAAGGACTGACTGAGGTAAGCGGTGCAGTACTTACAGGCTGGGCAATCTCCTGTGACAGCTGGTGGAGCACTATGCAGCAGCTACTGTACCATGCCCCAGTCTGCCTACCTACCATGACGTGTGCTAATGTCCACATCCAAGACATGCACACCCCTAGACATGGGTATCACTGTCCCTGATGAACATGACCCTGTCATACCGCCCACTGCCACTGACAGCACCCAGGACACAGTGTCCCCTGGCTCAAGCACTGAACCATGGCACACACAGGATACACTGTTCAGTGACACTAAGAAACACATGTCAGGCACTCAGCACATCGCCATTGGCCCAGCTACTGCAGTAGCCCTATGACAGGAAAGAACCATGAGAATGCACTAATGACACACATGTAGAGCACAAGAACTGTGTTTCACCACCCTGCAAACTACACACACACAGCACAATGCACAGCACAACACTGCTCTGTATCAACATCCCTCAACATCCCTCTGTACAGACAGCTGGTGAGACCCCATCTGGAGTACTGTGTGCAGTTCTGGAGACCCAATCTCCACAAAGACATAGACAGGATGGAAGCTGTCCAGAGGAGGGCAACTAAAATGGTGCAGGGTCTGCACCGGAAGACATATAAAGAGAGACTTAATGAGTTTAATATGTATAGCCTCGAGGAAAGAAGGGAGAGGGGGGACATGATAGAAACTTTCAAGTACCTCAAGGGAATCAACAAAGTCCAAGAGGGTAGCATCTTTCAAAAAAAGAGGTGTGCAAGAACAAGAGGACACAATTTGAAGATGGGGGGGCAGCTCAGAGGTAATTTAAGGAAGTATTTTTTCACAGAGAGGGTTGTGGATGCATGGAACGGCCTTCTGGAGGAGGTTGTGGAGTCAAAATCAGTGGTGGAATTCAAGCATGCATGGGACAGTCATAAGGCAATTGTGGGGGTTGGGGGTAAGAAGAAGTAGGCTGCTGGTTAACTAGGATCTGCAGCTTATCCAGTAGGTAGGGAAATGGGCAGACTGGGTGGGCCAAGCGGTCCTTATCTGCCATCAAATTCTATGTTTCTATGTTACTGCATGATCACACACCAGCACAGTGGCATTGCAACAGCAACACATACACCTGTACACCAACCATGACAAGACACCCCATGCTGTGCAGTGACACATGCCACCTTAATATCCACTGACATGCACCACCACCACTGTTATAGTACCCACCATGCATGGCCCCCCCAGCTGGTGTACTCAGTACATGGTCTCATCATTGTGCACCCACATACACCACTGTCCACCCCATGACATGCACCAACACCGTGCATCCCCTCCCCACAGGCACGCTGATGCTACAGCGCCACCCACAGGTACCAATGTACTGTGCTGTCCCCATCACATGTCCTTACTGCCTGCTACCCTGTGGTTACTAGTCCCTAATGGCAGAATGTGGCCCATATGAGGACATCACATGCTGCATTTCCAGACAGTGTCTCCCATACTACAAACAGATGCCTGTTGTCCAGCTCCTGCACAGCACATGACTATAAGTCATCTGTCATGGGTACATTCCGTTGAATGGCAATATTATGGAGCATGGTGCATGCGGTGAACACCTTGCATGTCTTTGCCAGTTCTAGCACCATCATCTCACCCATATGGTCCAAACACCGGAACCTCATCTCCACTAGCCCTATCATCCTCTCGATGATAGACCATGTCTTCTTGTATGTGTTGTTATATGCCACCTCTACAGAGCTGCGTGGCTCCAGGATTGGTTTCATCTGGTACAGCCTCAGCACAATGACAGTGCTGGGGGGTTAAAACATGGATCAAATTGGATGCACTGGTGTAAAAAATTTTGATCTAAAGAGGACCCTACTGAGTCAAAACATAATCAGCAGCAGATTTCAAAGAGTTCTCATTCCCTTCCTTTAGATAATGTACACTGGCAAAGAAACGAGGGGTCATTTTGGACAGCATGCTACTTTTGCCTGTTTGGTGCATGTTAGTGCTGTCTCTGCCTCAGCGGGTATCTGTTGTCACCTATGCAGTGGGACAGAACAACACACATTCAAGTGAGGTTGGCATGGTCACTCAATATGGTTTGTTTTTTTTTGTTTTTATTTTGTTAACTGGGTAAGAACACTAGGACAAGCCATTTTTCAGGTCCAACCTGACACATAATAACAAATAACCAAACAATAAAATACAATAATACACAATATAAGCAAAGTACAAAGATTAATGACATTTACATTCATGCAAAACTTTCAACCAGTCTTTCAACTTACTTTTAAAACAATTCAAAGATGAAACACTGTACAAGTCCTCTGGCAAGCTATTCCATAGTAGGGGTGCAGGGGCTGAAAAAGTCCAAGAACCAACTTTAGTTGCAGAGGGTTTAGTTAAAAGAATAGTTCCCTTGAAGGATCTCAGATTCAAGGAAGTATAATGAATTGTTAACAGAATAGTTAATGGGTACAAATTTAAACAAACTAAGGATTTAAAACCAAACAACAAAATAATAAGTAAATTGAGCATGGGTGGGAGCCATCTAAGGAGGAATAAAGCAAACAATGATGTATATGGTGGGAGCATCCAGCATGAAATTACAAATGTTATTATATACTGTAGTTAAAGGGACAGTAAACATTGCAGGGATTGCCCAAACTGTGAAAGCCCATGAAAAGTTATTTTGAACAAGATTTTTGGCTTCCTTGTAGGTGTCATAAGTTCCAAGATATGACTAGTTAAATCATCGGTAAAGTACAATAAGGCAGCAGCCATTTCATGCAGTTTTAAAACAGAAAGTGATGTCACTGAGGGGCAAGCTGTAATTAACAACATACAGCTAGTTCCTCAGAGACATCACTTCCTGTGTGTAAGACTACATGAAATGACTGCTGCTTTATGTTTATACATTACTTAACTATTTATATCTCAAGACTCCTGTCCCCTATAGGTAAACTCAGTACCTCATTTGAAATATATTTTCATTGGCTTTCATGATGTGAGTGACCCCTGCAATGTTTACTATCCCTTTAAAGCCTGAGTTTTTCTAACAGATACATTACAGTATATTGTACCCCTCCCCCCCAGCATAATCAAGATGGGGTAAAAGTACCACAGTTGCTATAGCCCTCCTAGTTTCCAAAGTAAAAAAAGTTTCATTTTATATAAAACTCCCAATTTTTGGTTCACCTTTTGACAGTTTTGTCTTGAGATAGAAATGTTAAACCAGGATCTAGCAAGACCCCTAGGTACTTAAACTCAAAAACTTGTTCCAGACAAATCCTGTTTTCATCGTGTATGGTTAAGATATGATTATTTCTCAACTTAGGAAGGGTTCAAACAGCATGGCTTTAGCTTTAACTGTGTTCATGACCAGTGCATTATCCCAAAACCAATGGCAGATAGAAAGAAAATCTTTCTCCAGAGACAAAGTCAATAAAGAAATAGAATGAGATTGAGAAAAGAGAATCAAGTCATCAGCATAAAGTAAACTGTCTCAAGTAGAACAAATAGAAGGTAATGGGTTAATAAATAAAGAAAATAGAAGAGGACCCAAAATAGAATCTTGAGGAACACCAGAGTGAATAGGAAAAATAGAAGTAGAAACCACAATACTAACAAAGAGAGAGAGCAATTAAATAAATAGTCCTCAACTCAGGCAACCACATTGTCAGAAAACCCCAATTCACCTAGTCTCAAACACAATAAAGAGTGGTTAATAATTTAAATATTTATTGTAATGTAATGTAAATATTTTTTTAAACTAGCCAAGGGGGAGGCACTGGAAAGGAGCAGGAAAATCCTAGCCCCAAATAATCACGGTAGTAAGTGCAGCAAACACCAACATAGAGGTGTCGATAGGGAGAAGGGCAGGGGTAAATGGAGAAAGTGACAAAGGCAAGAAGGACAGGGATGGGGCAAAAGAGAGTAAGGCCATCAGGAAATGGAGGGTAATGAGTACCAATGCCAGCAGTCTGGGCAACAAGCTCCCTGAGTTGATGGCCTTAATGGAAGAGGGATGCCTGGATATCATAGCAGTCACAGAAACATGGTACACAGAGAACCATGACTGGGATGTTAACATACCAGGGTACATAACGGAGAGACAGGCAGGGAGAAGAGGGGAGGAGTAGCTCTCTATGTAAAGGAAGGGATAAAAGCAACTGAACAAAAGAGTAAACAGGGAGGAGAGGAGGCACTGTGGGTCACCTTGGAGACTGGAAAGGGCACCACAATCCACACAGGGGTTGTGTACAGACCCCCATGTCAGGGGGAAGGAATGGACAAGGATATGATAGAAGGCATTCTTAGAATGGCAGAGAAAGGGGAGATACTGTTGATGGGTGACCTGAATAAGCCAGATGTTAACTGGAGCACATTTGCTGCAGCCACATCCAAGAGCAGGGCCATTCTTGATGCCCTACAGGTGGCAGGCATTAGACAGCTAGTTTCAGAACCCACTCGTGAGGGAGCAATCTTAGACCTCGCACTCTCAAATGGGGGCAGTGAGAGGATCTCAGATCTAGAAGTGGGTTGCCATCTGGGGACAAGTGACCATCAAACAGTGTGGTTCACATTAAACTCAGCTACAGAGTCAAGCCATACAAAAGTGAGGTACTGGACTTTAGGAGGGCTGACTTTGGAAGATGGAGGTGCCTCATAAAAGCACTAGCAAACAGGCTAGAAGGAAGTGTGGAGCAACAATGGGAATTATCAGAACTGCCATCACAGAGGCAACAAGCCTTTGTGTGAAGCAAATAAACAAATCAAAATGAAAGAAAAGCCACTATGGTTCTAAGAGGTGGCTGTGAAAGTCAGGAAGAAAAGATAGCATTCGGAGGTATAAGGAAACACAGAAGGAGCAGGACAGAGAGCTGTACCAGTTAAGGCAAAAGGAAGCAAAGAGAAGTCAGAATAGCAAAGGCCCAAACTGAGGAAAAGATAGCCAACTCAGTTAAGAAGGGGGATAAAACCTTTTATAGGTACATCAGCGAGCGTAGAAAGACAAAGGGAGGGATAGTGAGGCTGAATAGAATGAATGGTGGGTAGGCAGAGGGGGACAGTGAAAAAGCAGGAATACTGAATGAATATTTCTGCTCAGTATTCACAAAAGAGGAGGGGGAAGTGCCTAATCCAATTAACAGAAGCATTCTTGATGGAGGGGGTCGATCCCAGTCCTTTCACAGAAGAAAGGGTTCTGCAAGAACTCCTAAAACTGAAGATGGACAAAGCAATGGGTCCTGATGGAATTCACCCCAGAATTCTAAAAGAATTAAGGGAGGAACTAATGAAACCACTGGCTACTCTTTTTAATAAATCATGGGAGGATGGTCTGGTACCCAAGGACTGGAGGAAGGTGGATGTGATTCCCCTTCACAAAAGTGGGTCCAAGACAGAGGCAGTAAACTACAGACCTGTCAGTCTGACCTCTGTGGTAGGGAAAGTGATGGAGTCACTTCTGAAGGAAAGAATAGTTGAGTACCTAGAGGCCAGTGGAGCACAGGACCCGAGGCAGCATGGGTTCACAGTGGGAAGGTCATGTCAGACGAATCTAATAGATTTCTTTGACTGGGTGACCAAAGTAGTAGACCAGGGAGGGGCTGTGGACATGGCCTACCTAGACTTTAGCAAGGCATTTGACACAGTCCCACACAAAAGATTAATAGTCAAATTAACCAGCCTGGGAGTGGGACCCAGGGTGGTAGCCTGGGTAAAACATTGGCTGGACAACAGGACACAGAAGGTAATTGTAAATGGAGTCCACTCTGAAGAAAGAGGTGGTTACTAGTGGGGTACACTGAGGTTCGGTATTGGGTCCAGTCCTTTTAATGTCTTCATCAGTGACATTGCAGAGGACTGGAAGGAAAAGTATGCCTTTTGCAGATGAGACAAAGATCTGCAACAGGGTTGATACACAGGAGGTGTGGAAAGTATGAAAAGGGACTTGGCAAGGTTGGAGGAATGGTCAAGTATGGCAGCTAGGATTCAATGCAGAAGTGCAAAATAATGCACCTGGAAACAAGAACCAGAGGAAGAATACACAATGGGTGGGGAGGTAGTCGTAACAACAAAAGGAAAGGGACCTGGGGTAATCATATCAGATGACCTTAAGGTTAGCAAGCAATGTGAGAAGGCATTAGGGAGGGCTGGGGTATACTGGGATGTATAGGAGAGGCATCATCAGCAGAAAACAGGAAGTTGTTATCCCTCTGTACAGACAGTTGGTGAGATCCCATCTGGAGTACTGTGTCCAGTTCTGGAGACCCTATCTCCTAAGGACATAGACAGGATAGAGGCAGTCAGAGGAGGGCAACTAAAATGGTGCAGGGTCTGCAGAAGCTGTATGAGGAGGACTAAGGAGCTTAACATGTATACCCTTGAGGAAAGAAGGAGAGGGGGGACATGATAGAAACTTTTAAGTACCTCAGTGGAATCAACAAAGTCCAAGAGGGTAGCATCTTTGAGAAAAAGAGACTTGCAAGAACAAGGGGTCACAATTTAAAGATAGAAGGAGGGCGGTTCAGGGGCAATGTGAGGAAGTATTATTTCACAGAGAGGGTAGTGGATGCATGGAACAGCCTTCCTGAGGAGGTTGTGGGGTCTAAAACTGTGGGAGAATTCAAGAATGCATGGGACAAACATAAGGCAATTCTTGTGGGGGGTAGGAAGAAATAGGCTGTTGGTTAACTAGGATCTGCGGCCTATCCTCTAGGTAGGGAACTGGGCAGACTAGATGGGCCTAGTGGTCCTTATCTGCCTTCAAAGTCTATGTTTCTATGTAATAAGACTGAATGCCTTGGTCAGGTCCACAAAAACCGCCCCCCAGCATAAGGTCGTTATTAAAGCCCATGATGGCGGCATCCATGAACCTAACCAAGGCAGTCTCAGTGCCATGGTTAGGCCAAAAGCCATGCTGTTGGGAACATAATACAGCACACTTCTGTAAGTGTGTAATAATTTGTTTTTTGACAATTTTTTCGAGAATCTTACTTAGGGGATTTAATATGGAAAGTGACTGAAAATCATCTAGATAGATCTACATAAAAGGGCAGCAAGAAAAGGTGCAATCAGACTAATAAAACAACCATCCAACCCCTCCCCACAATCACTATATTTATTTGGAATGGATAATAATAATTTCAAAACTTGTTTACAGGATATCTTATAAAAACAAAAAGGGGGTCTACTAGTAGAAGAAAATAAATCATTATCAATCAAAGACGTTTGCCCACCAACACCAAACATTGACAAATCAGAAAATTTTAAACCAAATTAATTAGAAATCTCAACTGGATCAGTTAACACCCCATTCAATGATGACAATTTTTGAATAGCACCCTTTTCTGGGGGATAAAAATTGGTTCACTGAATTCCAAAAGGACTTGGAATTGGACAAATTTGCATTGAAATGTTTCCTACAGAAATCTTTTTTAGCATCCCTGACCAAATTAGAAACTTTGTTATAAAGAAATCTATACCTATCCATTACAAAATGGGTGGTCAGTTGTTTGTAATTATTTCAAGCTTTATCCCTGGCCTTCATCCAATCCTTAATTTTTATAGTGAGCCAGCAATTAAACACTCCTCTCACTCAAGTTTCATGCAAAGAAAAAAATAGATTTTGTGACAGGGACAATTGCTTGCAAAAAAAAGTCTTGAGCATTTTCAGGATCAGGAATGCTATCCAAAAAAGACCAATCAATGTCTAACAATTTAGTCTGAAGGGCAGAAAGATCAACTTTCTTAAAATTCTTAAATTGAAGGAAGAGCAAAGGGGCTTTGGGACACCTAAAGTTTAACACACACAATATGGCTTGGTGGTCACTAGCAGAATTAGGGAGTACCCCTCCTAGAGACACTCTTTGAGAACTACTAGTGATCACCCAAGCCAAGATTGTATGATTACCAGAGAGTGTGTTTAACCTGGTTGGTTCATTGATCAGCTGGGTCAAATGGTATGAGTTTAACAAACTTTCCAAGTCAGAATTATCAGGCATGGAGCAATTCACATTAATATCCCCAAGCGTAACAAAATCAGATCCAGTCAGATAGTTAGATATATTGTCTAGTACAGCCTTAAGTCCAGCAACACCAGAATTTGGTGAGTTATATATTCCTCCAACATACAGATGTTTACTGCCCCTGAATAATAATCATATTCATACCCGGTCATTCAAGCACTCATAATTATTATTACTTAAAACAATATTAACCTGAAAATGATCTTTAAAATACATCACTACCTCACTCCCTTTTTTATTGCCCTTCCTATCAGCTCCCACCATACCACACCCTGGAACTTTATACAGATGGTCACTCAATGCAGGTTTCAACCATGTTTCAGAAACAATTATTAAATCTGGATTGTAACAATGGAACATGTTTTCAATTTCAGCCAGTTTAGGAAACAAGCTTCACACATTCAGATGAATCATTTTCAGACCATGAGTAGCATATAAGAGTACTGTAGGTAAGACATCATCAAATACCATTACACCAGACCCTGGATATAGCTCCGCATCACCAGAAAGCATGAGAAGCTGAAAACAAATAAGCATGTTCAATAAGAACCCAAAATTCCTTCATCCCCTCTAGTAGATACATCTAGATACAGGAAACAAGCATGTCCCACATATGTAAATAATAGTTCTTTCCACCCAATAAAACCCTAAAATCATTATATTTGAATTTGCAGCTAACCATCAACTTAGACATAACAAAATCAGTTGCATTGTAAATCCCCTCTTGCTCTGGTGATATTAAATGAATAGACACATAATTACAACAAACTAAACCTAACATCACATAACTAATTGTTCTTATAATAGCACCCAACCAATGTTGCAATGCATGAAACAAACCATTCAGATTATAAAATCAAACTGAATAAAAACAAACACTTTCAGCAGCACCTCCTGCACTAGCACCCCAGCTCCTATAGACTCCCACTGACTCCTGGGCACTTTTCTGCACATTACCACCAAGAGCCACTGCTAGACGCCACTGAATCTTAGCTGTTTGGCAATTTAAATCCCACAACCCCAGCAAACTGGACTGCCACCACCAGTTGAGGGGGGGGAGAGTGGCTTGATAATTAACAGGCAGCTTAACTAAGTGTGACGATACAAGAGTTGCTATGGCAACCGGGAGTCAATCAGTAAGTGTTCAGAGCAACAGCAACTGATACGGATAAGCAATCAGGCAGGTAGCAAGATGCTTCATAGTTAACAAGCAGCCAGATATCTTTCACAGTGCAGCATTCCGTTTGCAGCTTTAATTCATTAAAGGAGAACTAAAGTCAGAATTTGCAAAATAACCTGTTGTGCAGAGTGTTTTGATTTACAGGTGTACAGGTATTCCTAGTAAGGCCTTCCCTTTGTTTGCTGGAAGAAGTTTTTTCCAGATTTGTGTGCTGGTTTTATGGCCCTAGCGATCTCTGTATTAACATTTGAATGGCCTTTCTTGTTCCTAAAATGCCTCCTGTCCCATGTGACTGTGATGCATTCAGGACCATTGAGTCAGAGAACAATAGCTGCAGCAGCATCTATTGTTTGGCACATAGCATTCTGGCTTCGGCTAAATAACTGTCTAATTCAAACTTTCTGTTTTCTAGATATGTGTCTAGACCTAGTCAGCAGAAGTGAATGTTTTGTTTTAAACCTTTCATTTTTGAAACTACATACAACCATTAAGAAAGCACACAAGTCACCCAAGGTCACAAATGCTATAATAAGTGAAGACTCTAGTTATTTCTTTACAGAACAACACACTCAATTGTCCCTCAGGCATTTGCCATGTGTAAATGTAACCTTCATTAGAGCTCCCTGGACAAAGAGTTAAGTAACATAACAGTTCTACTATTGTAAACTTGAGAAAAAAAATAGTTGTTGTTAAATTAATGGTCCAGGACACATAACAGTTACACGGGACAGGAGGCATTGTAGGAACAAGAAAGGCCATTAGAAATGCTAATATGGAGATCCCAAGGGGCCATAAAACCTGCATGCAAATTTAAAAAAAAATCCCTTTAACAAGTAAAGGTAAGGAGTTACTAGGAGTACACCTGTAAATCAAAACATTCTGCACCCTCCCACTGACTCCCGTTGTACTTTGCCGCACTTGGCACCACGAGCTGCTGCTAGACACTGCCATGTCTTAGCTATGCTGCAATATAAATCCCACAACCCCACCACTCTGGACTGTGACCACCAATCGGGGGAGAAGGGGAGCAGTTCAATAATTAACAGGCAGTTTCACTAAGTGTGGGGATACAAGAGATGCTATGGCAACTAGGAGTCAATCAGTAAATGTTCAGAACAACAATAATTGATACAGACAGCAATTAGGCAGGTAGCAAGATGCATCACAATTAACTAGCAGCCAGATCCCTTTCACAGTGCAACATTCAGTTTGTGGTTTTCATTCATTAAGACACGGCATCAATACAGCAGGCAAATGAAATAAGCTCAGTCAAATTTGCAGTACAGACATAACAGTACAAAATGGCACACCAGTTTCAGCACTTCACAGTCTCTTATGGCTCACACTTGGCAAAGGCAGTGCTCAGTGACAGTTCACAATTTTAGCAGCTTCCACTCACAGTACATGCAGAGCACATGGAGCAGTTAGTAAATTCAAGGCTTTGGAGTACATAGATAGCTCCTCCCTAGTATTACTTTAGCTGTTATTTTGCGCTGACAGAGTGCACCTTACAACAGGGCCAGTAGGGACTGTCACCCTCCCACCAACTCCCATTGCACTTTGCCATACTTCACTGCCATGAGCCGCTGCTGGACAGTGCATATGGTTGTACTGCATACTCACCCAATAGCCATCCCCTGATGTGTCCATGGGCTAGCAGGTTGCCAAGAGATGATCCATCAATTATCTAGGAGTTGTGGCAGGATCCAGGGTACCTGGCACACATGTTTGTGAATGTTCCCTCTGCATCACAAACAACCTGACAGTTCATGTTATGGAATCCCTTTCTGTTCTGATATGCTTCCTCCTGTTCAGATGGTGTCACAGTCGTTACATGTGTGCAGTCTATGGCACTGATAATGTTCGGCATGCCATGCATGGCATAGAATGCCTGTTTCATTCCATGGACATCAACCTCAGCCATGGGGAATGTATGTGCTCATGCACATGACACAGAAGGCTTTGTTCACCTGCACCATAGTCCTGGACATGGAGAACTGGCTGACACTGAGGACATCCCCAGTCACCCTCTGGAAAGACCCTGTGGCATTATACAACAGTGCACATAGCTTCTTTGTCTTCACAGACATTGCCCTGGCCCACCTTGTCCGTGGCGCAATTGTGTCATGAACCATGTTGCACAGGTGTTATATGGTGGGCTGGTCCAGTCTGAAGCACTCTATGCAATCTGTGTCCCTCATAGTCATTGCATTCAGCTGTATTTGGAATACATGGGGACACAGCCTCCGCATCCACTGCCACTCCCACTCCACATCACACAGGAGAACATCTATAAGTAAACCTAGGCACATCCTGTTGTGCCCCTATGGATACCTGTCCATCTGTTCATGCCCTGACCACAGCCCTTTATTCATTCCTGATCACAGGTGTGTCCCTTTAAGTGTGCACATGGGGCCACTTGTGTATGGTGATGGTACCGCATACCTGCACCATGCATGCATATCCAAAAGGTAGGTGTTTTGCTTAGGATGGTGGCCATGTTGGAGCTGGTGTACCTGAGTGCTCCACAGATTAGGTGGATGGATGCATACCCTAAATAATCTTGGCAGGGACCACAGGAGTGCTACCTGGAAGCACCATGCCAGGGTCACCTATGGATGTTGACAGAACATGTCTGAGTGAGTACCGTGCATACAGGTGTGTGTGGGGTGGTGTTGTGCTGTGACTGAGGTCCCCTTGTAGCTGACCAATGTTATATTCTTCTGTGCCCCAGGATTGTTTAAGTCTTCTGGACAAGATAGTGCTCACATAGCTGGAGCAGGAGGATGGGGCCACCTGTGAGATAGTGTCACCCCCAGGACAGCAGTGGTGGAAGAGAGAAGACCGAGAACAGCTACTATTTTTCCTAGCCAAACTATCTCTTGTTGGGAGCTGCAATATTGAACATAGGATTTGCAAGAAAGCGAGTTGTGCTCACAACAGAGGAGGAACCTTTCAATTGTCTGTGGTTTGTACCAGATATACTGCAGGTAGAGGCTGCTTCTAACTGAAAGGTGAAAGAAGGAATTTACAATTATCAGGAAAAGACAGTCTTGTCACAGTTCTTAAGATTTTCAGTGCAGGAAGGGTTCAAAGCACAGCTGACTTATTTTGGGGCTGACTGCTTTCAGAGTACAAACCACCAGGCTGTTTTGGGGCTGGGGAGGTTTACCTGTGTCTGACTTGGATGTCTGGATTTTTCTCTGTTTGATTAGCAGGGGATTTTCTTTGTCAAATTGTGTGTATAGTATCTTGCAGACAGGAAGGCACTCATCGCAGCGGTGGGTCAGAACTCTTAGCTGATTGTTTTGTGAGGGCAGAGGATGCCACAAGGAAAGGAAGCAGCTCCTGGTGGGGGACTCAATTATTAGGGGGATAGAACTGGGGGGAGCAGGGAAAACTGAAGTAAGGTGCCTGCCTGGTGCTATGGCTTGTAGGGACAGGAAGCGCATCCTCAGGATCACGAGAACAGCTGCACGGGAGTCTGTGCTGGAGGTCATTGTCCACCTAGGGACAAATGACTTGGCTCAACATGAGATTAGAGCAGTGCAGAAGGACTTTTTAGAACTGGGGAGGGGCCTAAGACAAGTAGCACACACAGTAACCTTCTCAGAGGTGCTGCCTGTAAATGGCATGAGTGAGGCAAGGGTACTATGACCATGCAGTTTAATGAGTGGTTGAAAAATGGTGTGGAGCACAGGGTTTGGCTTCATTGGGGACTGGGGTTCCACCTGGAGGGACACCAGCCTATACTGGCAGGATGGTCTGCATCTGTCCAGGAAGGGAACAAGTCTTTTGAGCAATCGGTTTAAATGCTTCATTGGCAAGCTTTTAAACTAGTCAAGGGAGGAGGCACTGATGAGCAGCAGGAAAATCCCAGCCTCTCCCTACAAAACAGGGTACTAAATGAGAAAAAGACCGAGGTAGAAAGGTCAGTGGGGATGCTGCAACAGAAAGTAAAGCCATCAAAAATGGAGAGCAATGAGTACCAATGCACGTAGTCTGAGTAACAAGCTTCCTGAATTAGTGGCCTTGATGGAGGAGGAACATCTGGATATCGTGGCAGTCACAGAAACATGGTTCGCACAAAACCATGACTGGGACATAAACATACCAGGATACACTATCTACAGGAGGGACAGGGAGGGTAAAAGAGGAGGAGGAGTAGCTCTTTACATAAGGGAAGGAATCAAAGTAACAGAACAAAAGAGAAAACAGGGAGGAGAAGAAGCACTGTGGGTCAATTTGGAGACCGGCAATGGCACCACAATCCGCACAGGGGTTGTATACAGACCCCCTTCTCAAGGGAAGGAAATGGACAAGGAAATGATAGAAAGTATACTTAGTATGGCAAAAAAAGGGGAGATATTGCTGATGGGTGATCTGAATATGCCAGATGTTAACTGGAGTGCAGCTGCCACAGCCACTTCGAAGAGTGGGGTTATTCTAGATGCCCTACAGGGGCATACCTAGACAACTAGTATTGGAGCCCACTCGAGGAGGGAGCAATCTTAGACCTGATTCTCTCAAATGGAGATGAAGAGAGATCACAGATGTAAGTGGGTAGCCATCTGGGAACTAGCGACCATCGAACAGTATTGTTCACAATAAACACAGCAATAGAGTCAAGCCATACAAAGGCAAAGGTACTGGACTTTAGGAGGGCTGACTTTGCCAAAATGGGTGAGTGCCTAAGGAATGCACTAGCACATGGGCAGGAAGGAGGGGTGGAAGAACAATGGGGAATAATAAAAACTGCCATCACAGAGGCAACAAGCCTTTGTGTGAAGCAAATAAACAAAACTAAACGATGTAAGAAACCACTATGGTACTCAAAGGAAGTGGCAGTGAAGGTTCAAGAGAAAAAGAAAGCTTTCAGGAAGTACAAGGAATCGCAGAAGGAGCAGGACAGAGAACTGTATCAGTTAAAGCAAAAGGAAGCTGGGAAGGCAGTCAGGACAGCAAAGGCCCAAACCGAGGAAAAGATAGCCAACTCAGTTAAGAAGGGATAAAACATTTTATAGGTACATCAGGAGGCGAAGGAAGACCAAGGGAGGGATAGTGAGGTTTAATAAGGGGGAGGGTGGGCAGAGGAGACTGTGAAAAGGCAGAGATACTGAACAAATATTTTGCTCAGTATTTACAAAGGAAGAGGTACCTAGAACAAACAGTAGAAACACACTGGATACAGAAGTTGATACCAGCCCATTTGGAAGAAAGGGTTCTGAAAGAACTCTTAAAACTGAAGGTGGACAAAGCAATGGGGCCTGATGGGATTCATCCCAGAATTCTAAAGAACTAAGGGTAGAGTTAGTGACACCACTGACTACCCTGTTTAACAAATCATGGGAGGATGGGGTGGTACCCGAGGACTGGAGGAGGGCAGATGTGATTCCTTCACAAAAGTGGGAGCAAGGCAGAAGCAGGAAACTACAGACCTGTTAGTTTAACCTCAGTGGTAGGAAAATGATGGAATCACTTCTGAAGGAAAGAATTGTCAGTATCTAGAGGCCAGAGGGCACAGGACCCAAGGCAGCATGGATTCACAGCAGGAAGGTCATGCCAGACAAATCTGATAGATTTCTTTGACTGGGTGACCAAAGTAGTAGATCAGGAGGGCTGTGGACATGGCCTACCTAGACTTTAGCAAGGCATTTGACACAGTCCCACACAAAGATTAATATACAAGTTAGCTAGCCTGGGAGTGGGTCCCAAGATAACAGCCTGGGTAAAAATTGGCTGGAAAATAGGACACAGAGACTAGTAAATGGAGTCCACTCTGATGAAGGGGGTTACTAGTGGGGTACCGCAGGGTTCAGTATTAGGACCAGTCCTCTTCAATGTCTTTATCAGCGACATTGCAGAGGGACTGGAAGGAAAAGTATGTCTCTTTGCAGATGACACAAAGATCTGCAACAGAGTTGATGCACAAGGTGGGGTGGAAAGGATGAAAAGGGACTTGGCAAGGTTAGAAGAATGGTCAAATGTATGGCAGCTTAGATTCAATGCTAAGAAGTGCAAGGTAATGCACCTGGGAAACAAAACCAGGGAAGAGTACACAATGAGGGTGAGATACTAACGACAACAAAAATGGAAGGGACCTGGGGTAGTCATATCAGATGACCCAAAGGTGGGCAAGCAATGTGAGAGGGCAGCAATGAGGGCTGGGGGTTATTGGGATGCATAGGAGAGGCATCACCAGTAGAAAACAGGAAGTTATTATCCTCTGTACAGACAGCTGGTCAGACCCCATCTGGAGTACTGCGTGCAGTTCTGGAGACCCAGTCTTCCAAAGACATAGACAGGATGGAAGCTGTCCAGAGGAGGCAACTAAAATGGTGCAGGGTCAACACGGAATACATATGTAGAGAGACTAAAGAAGCTTAATATGTATAGCCTCGAGAAAGGAGGAGAGGGGGACATGATAGAAACTTTCAAGTACCTCAAGGAATCAACAAAGTCCAAGAGGTAGCATCTTTCAAAAAGAGGTGTGCAAGAACAAGAGGGCACAATTTGAAGATAGAGGGGGGGCAGCTCAGAGGTAATTTAAGGAAGTATTTTTTCACAGAGAGGGTTGTGGATGCATGGAACGGCCTTCCGGAGGAGGTTGTGGAGTCAAAAACAGTGGTGGAATTCAAGCATGCATGGGACAGTCATAAGGCAATTCTAGGGGATGGGGGTAGGAAAAAGTAGGCTGCTGGTTAACTAGGATCTGCAGCTTATCCAGTAGGCAGGGAAATGGGCAGACTGGGTGGGCCAAGCGGTCCTTATCTGCCATCAAATTCTATGTTTCTATGTTTCTATGACCCCTACTTCTTTGCCATTTGGACTGGATCCAAAGGCATTTAGTACAAGATCAGCAGTGGGGAAAAGTGGTGTGTGGAGTCACCATCAAAGGTAGGTGGACCCTCCTGTATCCCAGCTGTGCATGTTCACAATGCCACATGCCGCCTTCATAGTGCTCCCACTCACGAGTATTCTCTGTGTGTTCTTCTCTCATTGCAGTGCTCCATTGGATGATGCTGGTGCCATGCCCATGAATAACTATAATCCCACCTAGGGAAAGTGAGGACTCAAATGAGGAGGAGGGGCATTGCCTGGTACATTACATCATGGCAGGGATGCGACTGTGGATGGAGGTGTCATCATGTTGGCAGTTTATGGACATTGCTAGCTTGTTTATGCCTTATGTTGACACCCAATGCCCAGGCTTTTGCCTGTACATTCGTGTATTGCATGTTGCGCATTCACATAATAAATAGCAGTGGGTTTCACACCTGTGTGCTTTACTGTCTCCTGCATAGGGTTTCACACTCCAAGGGGGGGCCAGGGTCATGTGTGGGATCCGCCATGCGGGCATGATGTTGTTTGCTGTGCACCTCATAGGGGCTCAGTGTGGTGCTGTCCCAAATGTGTGATGGGGAATATAGCAGTGCCCGTATTGCACAACCTCCTGCCTGCACCACTGCCATGGTGTGCTCCAGGTGGGTGTTGCCTGGTCAGTGGCACTCCATCACACCAGGTTACAGCTGCCACGGGCTGCATGGGATGCATCCTCCAGGTCTGTTGGGGATGCCTGTTTCTATGGCCAGTGGTATGTATCCTGCCTGCAATGTTCCCTGGTCTCCCCATGCTGTGTGGAACAGTGGGTTTACATCCACTGCTTTGTGTCTACATGTTGGGTGTGCACTGTACCATGCAAACAGGGTCCAATTCCGTACCTCTGGGCATGACTGACACGCACCATGTCACACTGTACTATGGCATGCATGGCAGTCCTGTGTGTACACTTTTAGTGCTTCTGTGGCTTCCCATCCTGTGGTGGGTGCCACTGACATCTCTGCATACAGACACTTACAGCAGCCCTCCAGCAGCCATAGTTTTCTGCACATGCACCTGGGCATTGTATCTGGTGTCATACATGTGTCTTGGGCCTGCTGCACTTCTCACTACATGGTCATGCCCCCTGCATGTGTGCCACATAACACGGCCGCGCTACTGCACACAGGCCACCTACATGTGTCAGTGAGCAAGCTTCATGCATGCTCTTCTGGCTTGCCGTGCATGCTCCACTGTTGTATGTCTCTATGCACGTGTGTTACATGCTCCCACATAGGCACATACCATTGATGCATAGGGCTCATTGTGTATTCCTGCCACATTCCAAAAGTGCACATGCTCACCACATTCCAAATTTGCATGACCCCTCCACATTCTGAAGGTGTGTGTCAGTGTCACATTTTGAAATTGTGTCACCACCAGATTCCAAAATTGTGTCACCACCACATTCCAAAAGTGCAAGTCCCTACTACATTCTGAGATTTTGTGTTCAGGCCACATTCCAAAATTGTACAACTCTTAACACATTCTGAAACTGTGTCACCACTACTTTCCCAAGTTGTGCGTTCCTTGTCACATTCCAAATATGCTCTTTCTCACCACATTCCAGAATTGTGCATTTCCATGACATTCTGAAATTATGATTCCCAGTCACATTCCAAAACTGGGCATCACCACCACCACATTCTATGTCTCAGCAATACTCTGAAATTGTACCTTTCTGCCACCTGCTGAAATTTTGTGCCACTGCCATATTCCAAAAATGCCTGTCTTCATCACATTCCAAAAATCCATATCCCCACCATATTTCAAAATTGTGCACCCCACAACATTCTGAAAACAAGTGTCACTGTCACATTTAAAATTGCACATCCTTACCATAATCCAAAATTATGTACACCTGCCACATTCCAAAAAAACACGTTTCTCCTGGTATCCTGCCATGCTCCAAAATTATGTATTCCATCACATGCCAAAAACATGCATCATTGCCACTTTCTGGAATTGTATGTGATTACCTCATTCTGAAACTGTACATCCTCACCCCACTTTGAGATTTCGTGTCCATACCACATTGCAAAAGTTGCATATTGCTATCACAATCTGAACTCAAGCATCCCCACCATTTTAAAATTCTGCATCACCACCACATGCCGAAATTACACATCAGTGACACATTATGAAATTGTATATCCCTGCCACATTCCACAACTATGTGCCTCCCACATTTCAAAATTACACATCTCTGCCACATTCTAAAAGCATGAAGTTCAGTGTCTCTGCTACATTACAAAACTGTGTGTCACGGCTACTTTCTGAGATTGTGTTATATTGCAGCATTCCACAGTTACTACCTGGTGGCAGTCTCCTCTCTGTAGTATTTTAAAAATTGCACATACTATAACTTTGGCATTCTAAAGCCATGTTTGCTTCTGTATTCCACCACCATCTCTGTCACATTCTTAAGTACCTTGCATCTGAACATTATGGAAATGCACGCCCTGTACAAACCCAGTGTCACTTTTCTTTTTTCATATGTTTAATACATCTGCAGTTTTATGTAACATAGGAGAAATAAATCATATTAGGTGGCTTGCAAATCTTTCAACTTTGCAGCACATTTAATATCTCAATAACTTCTCCCTCCTTCACTGTTCAAAGTCCTTTTGTAAATACTCCCAAAAACCAGTAAAAATGGGCTGATAGATATGATTTCTATTTCAAAATTGCTAAAGGGACATGGATCAGCAGGTCACTGAATACATTTTCACTTTGTTCAGAACAGATGAACTAAAGAGCACACCTTATGCTTTGGGGACTAGAATTAAAAGTAAAGCTTTGGAGCATCTTTTTTCACCCGGAAAGTGGTAAATCACTTGACCAAGTGTTGCAATAAAGCAGTGGAAGTGGAAAGTTAGGCAATTGTGCATGACAAAGTATGTGTTATTATAGGATTTACTGACACCACATGTGGTATGGAATGATACATTTGCCATGTGTTATAACCCACACAGAAGTGGACAAAGCCAACAACACATACCCTGAAGGGAATTATTGTGATTATAAAATACAGTAAACTTAAAGAAAAAATAAACAAAAAACTAACTTCTAATTAAAGTTAAACTAACAGCTAGGATTTCACCCATGTGTATGTTGTGAGACCCAGGCTGACCACTCAGATACCAAAACCTCAGGGAGTTCACAAAGGCTCTACACACTGTGGACTGGTCATTCACTGAACACATCACCAATGTTGAGGATGCTTTTGACTCTTTCTGTAAGTCTTTCCTTGCCATATGTGGCCTTTCATTCCCTTAAGAAGCTCAGGTTCAGGAGTCAGAGAAATGAATGACTTACTCCCATCCTCCTGAAGCTTATCAGGGGTAGGAACAAAGATTAGGCCAAATAACAAAAATTTAGACTGCCCAACCTCCTTCACGACTTTGAAACTCTTTGCAAAAGGTGCAAATCAGCTGTTCATGCCATAAAAAATTACTTCATTAGGGAAAGGCAACTCCAGTCTGCAGTGGCCACAACCTAAAATGTGCATGGCAGACTTTAAATACCCTGTTAGGCAGGAACAGTAAAGATGACCAAATTTCCCTGTCTAGAAATGGCAGACTCATCTGTGAACCCTAGAAATTTCTTACCTTTTCAATGCCCACTTTGGAGACCTGTACCAATACAAGCCTGATGTCCCCCCACTACGTGGAGAACCTAATGAACCACTTTCCTCCTTCTCCCTCTCCCCCCAGCTGTTCACCAAATATCCCTAAACTCTACTTTTACCTCCTCTCCCCTACAGAAGTCTCTGCCTATATCTGTAAAAACAATCCAAGACCCTACCTCGACTGTAATGGGGTTGATTTCTGCACCCTGAAACTCACCTCTGCTCACATCACCATTCCCCTCATGAACATGAACATTGCAGAGGAACTGGAAGGAAAAGTATGTCGCTTTGCAGACGACACAAAGATCTGCAACAGGGTTGATACACAAGATGGAGTGGAAAGGATGAGAAGGGACTTGGCAAGGTTGGAGGAATGGTCAAATATATGGCAGCTCAGATTCAATGCAAAAAGTGCAAGGCAATGCACATGGGAAACAAAACCAGGGAAGAGTACACAATGGGGGTGAGATACTGACAACAGTAAAAATGGAAAGGGACCGGGGGTAATTATATCAGATGACCTAAAGGTGGGCAAGCAATGTGAGAAGGCAGTAAGGAAGGCTGGGGGGATACTGGAATGCATAGGAAGAGGCATCAATATTAGAAAACAGGAAATTGTTATCCCTCTGTACATACAGTTGGTGAGAGCCCATCTGGAGTACTGTGTGCAGTTCTGGAGACCCAATCTCCACAAAGACATAGACAGAGTGGAGGCTGTCCAGAGGAGGGCAACCAATATGGTACAGGGTCTGCACCAGAAGACCTCTCATGGCCTCATCCTGAATTCTAAAAAAACTAAGGCAGTGATTTTTTCTGACCCCAAAAAAGTCATGGACTTTGCCTTCTCCCTCAAAAATAGCCATGGCAACCTAATTGAGTGGGTCTCTGAGTTTAAATACCTTGGCATTAACCTTGACAGCCACCTGATATAAAAACTGCATACAAACCTTCTAATAAAGAAAGTTCACCAGAGGCTTGGCACCCTATATAGGATAAAACAATACCTTATCCAGGACACCAAGGACCTTCTTGCCAACAGCTTCCGCTCCCTGTTTCTTGACTATGGCTCCTGATATACACACCTCTCTCTCCCCAAAAAACTTGGTAGGCTGAGATCCACCTATCACAACATAATCTGATTCATCTTTGGCCTCCTCAGGAATACACATCACTGTGATCGCTACCAGACAGCAAGCTGGCTCTCACTAGAGATTGATTTAACTCAAAATTCTCTCTTTTTCTACAAAGCCCACTCAGGCCTCCTTCCCATCCTCCTTCCCACCAGTGTTGCCAACATCTTTCCGAAACCATCCTTCTCTTGTCCGACACTACGCTCCACTTGCTCTTGTTTTGCCACTCCCATCTGCCGCACTTCTAACGGTCAACACCCTCTTGCCTTCGAGGGTATCAAACTCTTCAACAGCCTTCCCCTCGCCTGGCCCTTTTCCCATCTCTTCTCTCCTTTAAATCCAATCTAAAGCAATTCTTCTTGGATAACTTCTCCTGTAAGTGTACCTAGTTTAGCTTCTCCTTTTCTCTTATCTGTCTCCTACTTCCCTCCAGGTTTCCTTCACGTATCCTTTTGTCTCACCTCCTCATTCTGTAACTACTGTTTCCTATCCATATGATTACCATGCATTTATCCTTTTGTATGCTTATTGGGGCTTATTCTCAGAAGTGCGTAATCATTTTGCAGGGCATGCATGCAAGACACACATGGGGATAGGCACACCAGGCACGTAACCCATGTGCATGCAGCATGCACAAAACCTGCATAGCACCATGCACAGGCCCACGAACATGGATGCAGACAGGGCTCTGCAGGCATGTAGGGGTGTGGTTGCACAGCCCACCTGTTCAGCATGCCAAATGTGCATGCACGAAGCACTGCACAGCAGAAAGTGTTGCATGGCAGCAGGCCTCAGCCTATGTGTTGATGAGGAAGATGTAAACATCAGCCGTGTAACACAGGCATTGATGGGCACCCATGGGCTACACTGTCGATGGGCCCAGCAGTATGTCCATAGCACTGTGAGCCACCACAACAACAGTGCAACATGAGTGCCACACACGCCACACATCATGTGCAGCCAACATGAGGTCATACTGTGGAACACATGGGGAATGAGGCCTTACAGACATGCTGGAGACACACGGCCTTCCCCCACAAGAATGTAAGCATCAACACAGACAGCCCACACCACCAAAGGCCTTGTGGTAGGTAAAGTCACCATACACATGACACACAGTGCCCGGCCCCCAACATATGAACCAGTAGGAGACTGGGTCTGACATAGGACAGGATAGCTGTGGTGGGTGACACTGCACCACAGTCACATGGGACCAGTGCAATGGCTGCACGGCAACATGTTACAGCCATTGCCACACACCCAAAGCAGGCCCCTGTGCACACACAGAGTCAAGTGCACACAGGCCATACACAGACACACACACACCACACCAGACATGCCCACCCTGACAGCACAGTAGCAGGGTGAGAAAGGGACATGGACAAGGCAGATGCAAAAGTATGCCTTTATTGAACACTATCTGGAGGGAGTGGTTCTGAAGGGGGCATGGAAAGGGGACGGGGACAGCACACAAAGAATGCCAGGCATGTACTGCACACTAATCTGTTTCAGATGACTCAGAGGCACTGGAGTTTGCAGGCAGGGGTCTTCTGGAGTAGGGCTGCTCGACGATCACCAGCCACCTAACTGGACTTCTGTACCTCTGAAATGACAAGAACAGATAGGAGGATGCACATCAGAACTGGGGGGACAGCCAATTGCATGGCACACACACACACACACACACACACACCCCGACACGCATGCAATGTCCACACACACGACCATCCTCAGAAGGTACCTGGATGGCCCACAGGTCCTTGCACTCATCCCTGTAGATGGCCTCATGGGGTGTCCTCCATCTGGAGATGCACTTGGGAATGTCCTCTGCCCTGCTGCCCCCTGCATCTGTGTTCATGACCTCTCCTGTGGTCCCATCCCCAGGTCCAGCCACTCCATGACTACAGTTACCAGCTAATCTGATGTGGCCTGTAACACACATCAGGGTGGGACACATAGCCAGGATGACAGACACAGTGACAGACTCCTACAAACACTATTAGAGCAGTACTCACGTTAGGCTTCTCTCATACCTCCCATACATTCCCCGAATCATCCTGGTAGCAAGAAAGGGATACACTTATCAGCCGCCATGGCTGGCCATGCCCAAACTCCACGCCACTCCCTCTATGTGCTGCATGCGTATCATGGTCCACTTGTATGTAACACAACGCCACATGCACTAGGCAGCACAGCAGAGTGCGTGCCACACCCAGAACACATGACCGTCCATGCCCCTTAAAGGAAGTGCATCTACAATGGGCAGCCATGCACTGCACACCACAAGACACTCACACCACTACTGGCACTACGCCACACATGTGAGAGGGTTCCATTTGCCAAGCATGTGCCCTGGTGCACTGATGCACGTCATCCTCATTGAGAATGCCATCAAGTGGATGCAGCAACAACAGGATCACCCATGTGTGTACCACATCAGGCTGCTGACACAGATGTTGCATGGCACAAAATGCCTGCAGCTTTCCCATGTGGACCATGCCACACTGAGGTACATCTGGGCTGGTCCAGAACCAAGTCCAGCCCACACTGCACATTCCAGGGCCATATCCATGAAAACCAAGGTGATTGCACTCATTGTCCTGCACCTCATTGCCCATGGTACATTTGACCATTAGGGCACCATGCCATGTGTGCAGTGATGATACCAGATGCTGAGCACACATTAGCATGAGCCACATGCCCCTGCACCGCATGCTGTGGCAGGTGCCGTGTGCTGTGCTGTTTGTGCATGGGGTCCCACCATGGGCCAGCCCAGGCCAGGTAAGCTATCAAAAAGTGGAGGGTGATGAGTACCAATGCCGTAGTCTGTGTAACAAGCTCTCTGAACTAGTGGTCTTGATGGAAGAGGTTGCCTGGATATTGTGGCAGTCACAGAAACATGGTACACAGAGAACCATGACTGGGATGTCAACATACCAGGATACACAATCTACAGGAGAGACAGGGAGGGTTAAAGAGGAGGAGGAGTAGCTCTCTATGTAAAAGAAGGGATCAAAGCAACAGAACTAAAGAGTAAACAGGGAGCAGATGAGGCACTTTGGGTCACCCTGGAGACAGGAAATGGCACCACAATCCGCATGGGGTTGTATACAGATCCCCATCTCAGGGGAAGGGAATGGACAAGGAAATGATAGAAGGCTTTGTTAGAATGGCAGAAAAAGGGGAGATATTGTTGATGGGGGACCTGAATATGCCAGATGTTAACTGGAGCACCTTTGCTGCAGGCACATCCAAGAGCAGGGTCATTCTCGATGCCCTATAGGGGTATGTCTCAGACAGCTAGTATTGGAACTGACTCAGAAGGGAGCAATCTTAGACCTGGTACTTTCAAATGGGGATGGAGAAAGAATCTTAGATTTAGAAGTTGGTTGCCATCTGGGAACAAGTGACCACCAAACAGTGTGGTTCACGATAAACACAGCCATACAATCAAGCCATACAAAAGCAAGAGTACTAGACTTTAGGAGGGCTGACTTTGGGAAAATGAGAGAGTGCCTCAGAAAAACACTAGCAAACAGGCAAGAAGGAGGGGTGGAGGAACAATGGGGAGTGATCAAAACAGCCATCACAGAGGCAACAAGCCTTTGCATAAAAAAAATCAATAAAACACAACGAAGGAAACAACCGCTATGGTTCACAAAAGAGGTGGTAGGAAGGTTAAGGAGAAAAGGGCAGCATTCAGGAAATATAAAGAAACACAGAAGGAGCAGGACAGAGAACTTTATCAGTTAAAGCAGAAAGAGTCTGGGAAGTCAGTCAGAATAGCAAAGGCCCAAACTGAAGAAAGGATAGCCAATTCTGTTAAGAAGGGGGATAAGACATTTTATAGGTACATTATGGAGCGAAAAAAGACCAAAGGAGGGATACTGAAGCTTAATAAAGGGGAGGGAATGTGGGTAGAGGGTGACAGTGAAAAAGCAGGGATACTGAATGAATATTTCTGCTCAGTATTCACAAAGGAAGAGGAGGGGGAGTTACCTAAACCACACAAGAGAAACACTCTGAAGACGGTGGTTGATACCAGTCCATTTACAGAAGAAAGGGTTCTGAAAGAACTAATAAAATTGAAGGTGGACAAAGCAATGGGGCCTGATGGGATTCATCCAAGAATTCTAAAAGAACTAAGGGTAGAACTAGTGACATCGCTGACTACTCTCTTTAACAAATCATGGAAGGATGGGGTGGTACCCGAGGACTGGAGGAGGGCAGATGTGATTCCTCTTCACAAAAGTGGGAGCAGGACAGAGGCAGGAAACTACAGACCAGTTAGTTTGACCTCAGTGGTAGGGAAAATGATGGAATCACTTCTGAAGGAAAGAATTGTCGAGTACCTAGAGGCCAGTGGGGCACAGGACCCGAGGCAGCATGGATTCACGATGGGAAGGTCGTGTCAGACAAATCTAATAGATTTCTTTGATTGGGTGACCAAAGTAGTAGATCAGGGAGGGGCTGTGGACATGGCCTACCTAGATTTTAGCAAGGCATTTGATACAGTCCCACACAAAAGATTAATACACAAGATAGCCAGTCTTGGAATGGGTCCCAAGGTGGTAGCCTGGATAAAAAATTGGCTAGACAACAGGATGCAAAGGGTAGTAGTAAATGGAGTACACAGTGAAGAAAGGAGGGTTACTAGTGGGGTACCGCAGGGTTCAGTACTGGGACTGGTCCTTTTTAATGTCTTTATAAGTGACATTGCAGAGGAACTGGAAGGAAAAGTATGTCTCTTTGCAGATGACACAAAGATCTGCAACAGGGTTGATACACAAGATGGAGTGGAAAGGATAAGAAGGGACTTGGCAAGGTTGGAGGAATGGTCAAATGTATGGCAGCTCAGATTCAATGCAAAGAAGTGCAAGATAATGCACATGGGAATCAAAAACCAAGGGGAAGCGTACACAATGGGGGGTGAGATACTGACAACAGTAAAAATAGAAAGGGACCTGGGGGAAATTATATCAGATGACCTAAAGGTGGGCAAGCAATGTGAGAAGGCAGTAAGGAAGGCTGGAGGATACTGGGATGCATAGGAAGAGGCATCAATAGTAAAAACAGGAAGTTGTTATCCTCTGTACAGACAGTTGGTGAGACCCCATCTGGAGTACTGTGTGCAGTTCTGGAGACTCCATCTCCGCAAAGACATAGACAGAGTGGAGGCTGTCCAGAGGAGGGCAACCAAAATGGTGCAGGGTCTGCACCAGAAGACACACGAAGAAAGACTAAAGGAGCTTAATATGTATACTCTTGAGGAAAGAAGGGAGACAGGGGACATGATAGAAACTTTCAAGTACCTCAAGGTAATTAACAAAGTCCAAGAGGGTAGCATCTTCCAGAAAAAGAGATGTGCAAGAACAAGGGGGCACAATTTGAAGACAGAGGGGGGACGGCTCAGGGGTAATGTGAGGAAGTATTTTTTCACTGAGAGGGTTGTGGATACATGGAACAGCCTCCCTGAGGAGGTCGTGGAGTCAAGAACAGAGGTGGACTTCAAGAATGCATGGGACAGGCATAAGGCAGTCCTAGGGGCGGGTAAGAGGAAGTAAGCTGTTGGTTAACTAGGATCTGCAGCTTATCTGTTAGGTAGGAAAATGGGCAGACTAGGTGGGCCAAGCGGTCCTTATCTGCTGTCAAATTCTATGTTTCTATGTTTCTTTCTGGGCGTTTGTCTGGATCAGCATCTCAGTTTCTCAGACCATATAGATGCCATAATGAAAAAGCTTTGAAATAAACTCAGGGCCTTATATAGAAACTGCTTCTGTCTCCCGCTCCAGGCAAGACACGAACTGGTCCAAAAGATGATTTTTCTGACCATCGACTACTGTGATGTCATCTATTGCTCTGCTCCCACCACTTATTTAGCTAAATTGGATACCCTTTTTGACTCCTTCTGCTGCTTTGCCCTTGATACACCTTCCCTAACCCATCACTGTCACCTTTACCGTGCCCTAGCTTTTCTATCTCTAGCTAATAGGTGGCTGCATCACTGCGCTAAGCTCATCTCTAACTTCTGGCTTGGTACCCTCCCTCCTTATCTTCCCTCCTCCCTTTCCCCTCTACCCACACTTTCTCACCTCCTCAGATCCCATGACCACAGAACCCTGTCAGTTCCCAGGAGACACACCTCAAGTGGCCAGTCCTCTTTTTCCTACCGTCTCCCAAGTTTGTGGAACTCTGCCCCTACACAAATCCATTTTTCCTCCTCACCCAGCTCACTAAATAAAGCACTACATAATTTCCTCTCTGTTAATTGTACCTGACCCTAATTTTTCCCCACCCCTCCTAGTCTATTATCTTGTCTGCTGGCCCTCCTGTCTAAGCATGACTTAACACCTTGTCTGCTAACCCACAGGTCTAAGCATGACTTACTGGTAGCCCTCTTATATTTTCAATGCACTTAATCTTGCTTCTTGTTTTATGTTTGTGCAATCTGGTCTCTGTTGCCAATCTCCGACTAGGAGCCTGACTGTCTCATCAGGATCTACTAGCCTACTTTGCTCCTCTGCTGTTCTCCCTATATAGAATTTTTACTTTACCAGGTAGGCCTTAGTATTCTCCTTTCTCATGATACACCTCTCCCTCTCTTCTGTTAATATGCTGTGTTTTTCCCAAGTTATATTTGTCTCTTCAATTATTACAAGCTGTTACTGCTAAAGCATCAATTTTATCCTATCTGTATATTACATCCATGTATGTTTTAGGTGCAATTTGTACTCTCTATGTACTATAAGTCATCCTTAAGGTCACCGCATTCATTGTAACTAGCTACTTTGTAAACTATGTCTTACACATTGTGTGCGAATTACTTGTAAAATTTTCTGTGTTTAAAACTCCAGCTCCCTCTCCCCCATGTCGTACCATGAGACGAGCAACTTGTTGTTCAGTGTACCTTACCTGGTGAAACTTTTCAATAAAAAATAAATAAATAAATAAATAAATAAATAAGTTACTAGTGGGGTGCCACAGGGTTCAGTATTAGGACCGGTCCTCTTCAATGTCTTTGTAAGCGGCATTGCAGAGGGACTGGAAGGAAAAGTATGTCTCTTTGCAGATGACACAAAGATCTGCAACAGAGTTGATGCACAAGGTGGGGTGGAAAGGATGAGAAGGTACTTGGCAAGGTTAGAGGAATGGTCAAATGTATGGCAGCTTAGATTTAATGCTAAGAAGTGCAAGGTAATGCACCTGGGAAACAAAAGCCCAGGGGAAGAGTACACAATGGAGGGTGAAATACTAACAACAACAAAAATGGAAAGGGACCTGGGGGTAGTCATGTCAGATGACTTAAAGGTGGGCAAGCAATGTGAGAGGGCAGTAAGGAGGGCTGGGGGATACTGGGATGCATAGGGAGAGGCATCACCAGTAGAAAACAGGAAGTTGTTATCCCTCTGTACAGACAGCTGGTGAGACCCCACCTGGAGTACTGTGTGCAGTTCTGGAGACCCAGTCTCCTCAAGGACATAAACAAGATGGAAGCTGTCCAGAGGAGGGTAGCTAAAATGGTGCAGGGTCTGCGCGGAAGACATATGAAGAGAAACTAAAGGAGCTTAATATGTATAGCCTCGAGGAAAGGAGGGGGAGAGGGGGGACATGATATAAACTTTCAAGTACCTCAGGGGTTGGGGGTAGAAAGAAGTAGGCTGCTGGTTAACTAGGATCTGCAGCTTATCCATTAGGTAGGGAAATGGGCAGACTGAGTGGGCCAAGCGGTCCTTATCTGCCATCAAATTCTATGTTTCTATGTTTCTATGTTTCCAAGTGTGAGACCCCCGGAGTAAGAGAATTTGTTCACTGTTTTAAAATCAGCTCCCTGCATTTTAAGGTAACCCCTGGTGTAGCAAGTTAAAGAAAGGCAAAGTAAGAAATGTGATTTGGACATTACAAACATTGTGTGTTGCACAGTTGCTACCTCAGTTTTGAGTATTGCTGAAATTAAAAGAAGGAAAAGTAAGCGAGTGCCTGGTTGAAGACAGAGTAACCTGAAGGAATAGGAAATGAAAGTGCTGCTAAGTTTGAGATGCTCCTAAATTAGGCCTGTTTCGATCCACATACAATGATGCTGTCAGGAATGTAGCCTTTTTGGCTTGAGGGACTATGCATACTGCACCCATGTGATTGAAAATGAAGTCATTATTTGTGCAGCACCAGGTTGTGCGTTGGAGAAAAAGTAATGTGCCCTCCGGTATGGTCCAGGTTCCACTTGCCTTGGTGGTGCAGCTGGTTAGCATGACTGGAACAATATTTTATTGAGTACTGGAAATATTGCTATAGGCCTGTAGTTGGCAGTGTTCTTACTATCTTCTTTCTTAAACACTGGTACAACATGCAACATCTTCCATTGGTCAGGTATGGTGCATGATGGTAGAGATATATTTAAGATTCTAGGAACCGGTACATCAGTTACCTCAGCAGCAACCCTTGGTATTTTTGATTCTGTTTCATCAGAGCCTGTGGACTTCAACAGTGGGATCTGCATAAAATGCTTATGCGCCTTAGCATGCGTGACCACTGTGAGGTAGAAAAGGGGTCATGGGGCAGTCATTATCAGTGGGAGGACTAGGGGGCAAGACAGCAGAGAGATGGAAGACCCCTGTGTAGGAAGCAAGGCAGGTGAAGCTCTACTTGAAGGTATTACTTACGGTAATAGGGTTAGTGCGGCTGACTCCCTTAATAGTTAGGTCTTTTGGCATGAAGTTACAGGACTGGCATAAAACTTTTTCCAGAATTGGCTTAGATCACTAGCTGAGGAGCTAAACAATGACTTGTAATACAGGCTTTTGCTTGATGGCCCTTTTGTACTCATTTCTGAGTTCCCTGTATTTTGCTCAATCAATGGTGGACTTAGTGACTTCAAAGGTGGACCAGCTGACATCACTTTATTTTAATAATGCCAGCAGGGAATGATCCAGCCATTTAGTGGCTAGGCCATGTACTCCCCCAGTGGTCTCTTGGATGGATATTTGTCTTGGATACCAAGTATGACCTCAAGAGAGACATAGCCTGGTTTATATAATTGATGGCCCCATAACTGAGTCCAGTCTTTGCTTGAAACCTCCTGCATAAGTTGTGCAGAATCAAACTTTGAGATATCACAAAGTGTATGAGCCTTTGGGAGACCTTGAGGGGTCTTTACCCTCTAGAATAGGTAGATAGGACAGTGGTCACTAATTGTATCAGGAATCACAAAAGAGCAGGAAATTCTGTGAGTCCTGGGGTGATAACCCAGTCAATTAGGGTGAAGCTGTAGCCACTGCTTGCACTTCTAGTGTGTTCCAAGATTAGTTGGTGTATCTGAAGTTGGTTTAGGGTCAATTCTGCATTTTGTGCTTTGCCACCAAGCCAATCAAAGCTTAAATCACCACTTGGAGCATACTCATTGTTTTGGACCAGCAAGCCAACAGAGTTCAGAAGTAAGAGAAAGGCCTATTGACCAGCAGCTGGTGGTATGTATACGCAAAGGACATGCAACTTTTCAGAATTTTGTAATAAGAGGATTACATGACTAAGATCAAAAGAGGACTGGAGGTGAGTGCACAACTAGATGAAAAGATGCATAGATGATCCCCTATAGTAGATCTGGGTTGTGGACCCAGGACGCCAGATGGGGGGCAGGTGGTAGGTTTATCCTCTGGGCTTTTCCTTGGGGGTTTATCACTACCAGCCTCTGAATAGGTGCAAAACCTGGGGGTAATTTTTGATGAAGGGCTGACCCTGCATTCTCAGGTGTCAGCCGTCGTCAAGACCTCTTTTTTCCATCTAAGTAATATCGCCTGGATTAAGCACCTTCCTGGGCTGGTTCATGCCTTTGTCTCCTCTCATTTGGATTACTGCAATGCCCTTTATCTAGGGCTATCTGGGGTAGAAATCTGCCATTTGCAGCTAGTGCAGAATAATGCAGCTCGGCTTTTGATGGGAATCTCTTGGTTCTATCATATTTCACCAGTGCTGTGCGACCTGCACTGGCTGCCAGTCAATAGTGGATCACCTTTAAAGTTGATCTCTTGACTTATAAAGTACTACATGGACTGGGCCTGGACTACCTGAAAGAGCTACTGGTACCTTACCACCGGGTGATCGCTCCACTCAGCTGGCGAGCAGTTGCTAGAATTCCAAGTATGTTTAAAATATTCTGGGGCCCAGACATTTATGCATGTGGCCCTTCTCTCTGGAATTTCTACCTCACCAGTTGCATGACTTCATGACTGTGGAGCCTTTAAATGAGACTTAAAACTCATTTCGCCTCGAAGCTTTCGGCAACTGATTAATTGATTGTGTGTATTTATTGTCATTTTAAAATCTGTTTAGTTGTTTGTTTAGTAACTATGCTGCTGGAATTGTGTGTAATTATGTTTATGATTTTAACTATGTCCAGAGCCTTGGTTTTGGAAAGGCACCATAAAATAAAGTTTATTATTATTATCATGGCCCCCACCTTTCTTAGTTGCAACATGGTCTGCTCTATTGAAATTGTAACCTGCAATGCACATAGGCCCAGATATTCAAAAGGGTTGTGCATGGCGCCAGCAGTCGACAACGCCATGCACAACTCCTGTCTAACCAGTGCGATATTTAAAGGAAAAGTGCACCTGCACAAATCCCGATCTTGAGGGCTAATCAGTAATGTATGCAGGCACAAGTGGGAGGGGGCATGCCCATTCATGAACTGCACAGCCCAATATTCAGCCGGGCCATGCAGAATTATGCAGGTGCAACGCCATACCTGCGTCTGCACAACTTTAGGCAAAAAAAAAGGATCAAGTCGAGGGCCACCCACAGGTGAGCTGCCACATTGCAGGGTGCAACACAGCAGCTGCCACCTGTGGGTGGCCCTCCAATTGTTCCTGGTGCCCCCCCCCCTGCAGCCTGATCGCGGGCATAATAGTAACCCCCATAGCCCGATCACTGGCAGAGTAGTCCCAGACTAGCCTGATTGCGGGCATATAGGAACCCCAGTCAGCCCAATGGCAGGCATACAGGAACCCCCACCCCGATTAGCCCGATCGGCGGGCATACAGAACCCCTCACCCCGAATAGCCCGATCGCGGGCATACAGGAACCCCACCCCTGATTAGCCCAATGCGGGCATACAGGAACCCCCACCCCAACTAGCCCGATCGCGGGCATACAGGAACCCCCATTAGCCCGATCGCAGGCATACAAGACCCCACCACCCCGATTAGCCCAATCACGGGCAGCATCCTCAACCCCCATGTCCAGAATCCCTGGTGATCTAGTGGCCCCCCCTCCGCCCACGGAGCCCCACCACCCTGCTCCCTCCCCATCAGCCGGCGGCAGCACCCCACCGCCTGCCGCCCGCTGCCTGCAGACTGACAGCTCGGTAGGACTGCATGCCCATTGGTTCAGAGCATGAGCCACTGGGCGCAGCCCATACTGTACAAGGCAGTCCGGATATGTGAATTCACATATGCCCACAATCGGGCTAATTGGGGATGGGGGTTCCTGTATGCCCACAATCGGGCTAGTCAGGGGTGGGGAGTTTATATTATGCCGATTGGGCTGCTGGGGTGGGGGCGAATACTGTTCTGCCCACGATTGGGCTGCAGGGGGCGTCGGTCCCCGATGGCTGCTGCCTGGCAGGGCGCCAGGCACAAGTCTTCAGGGATCGGTGCACCTGCATGCTAATGGCATGCAAATGGGGCCGTAATTAGATGCAAATGGCCCCCCGTGTGCCTTGCATAAATTATGGCCCCATTTGCATGTCCCCTTTTGAATATCGCAGGTGCTGCGCATGGCGCAATGGAACTTGTGCCACCGCATCTGAATGCTCCACTCTAATCACTTGCGGTGGTGCAGTTCCACTGCACCATGCACAGTGGGTGTGGCCAGAGGGCGATATTCAAAGAAGTTGCTCAATAGCGCAACTCTGTTGAATATTGCCCTGGCCACACCCCTGCGCAACTTTTTTGTGCAGCTCAAGGGCTTGTGCCACAGAATGGCACAGTTTGAATATCTGGTCCCTACTGTATGTTATCAGGTATGTTCGACTTTCACCAGGTTTCAGTTATGCCAAGCATGTCATGCTTTTATGAGATCAGTTTTTAGTCCCTTAACACAGTGTCGGGGGGCTGCATGAGATTGGGAGGTGCAACTGGTTGGGACCTGGGATTTGGCTCAATGTCACTAGCCAAAGGAGGATTGTATTAAGTGAGTGAGGGAGCAAACCTTAGTTGATAGCGATATTAAGTAGCCCCTCCAGTGTAGCCTAAGAAGGTCTGCAATAGCCCAGTACAGGTCACTCAACATAAGATGCTGGTATTTGCCATACTTCTAAATGTTATGAGCTATTAGTTCATTAGGCACTGTGAAGCTGTGGGGCCAACACACCATACATGATTGGGAGGCAGGGTATCTGCCAACACTAGTAGGCAGGCAAGCATGCTGGCAATAGCTAGTAAGGGACTCCATGATATAACAGGGTTTAGGTAACAAAACTACTAACTACACAGACCTTGGTTGGGACTAGGGTAAATAGGCACAAATCCACTAGGCAGAGCCTGTGGCTGGTAACACCTACTATGGGTTACAACAAAGTAAGGGGTAAAGCAACAACAATCAGTTTACCCTGCTCACAGCATCAATATGGCTGAGTACAAGTAATTAGGAAACATTCAGTTAAGTACAGATAGGAAACACCAGCAGGTGTGAAATCCTAAATGAACACTAAGATAGGGAAAAAATAAATCCAGAAATATTAGCAGCAACATGAATCAAGTAGCAGCTAACTACAGTTTAAAATTCACTCAGGGTATCAGCAACGAACAGTAACACAATTGCTACACTTAGTGCTCGCCCAGTTAGGGTATCAACATGAAACAGTTTCTCTAATGTTAGTTAGTGCTCACTCAGATGTGGCATCAGCCAGGAGTGGTAGCACATATACAAGCCCAGTGTTCTCCCAGAGTGGGTATAAGCAAACAATAGCGAGGTAAATAAAACCAAGGCTAGCCCATTAGCTAGTACAAGCTACGCAGTGCTAGATGGCATACATTACTCACATGTCCTATGAGGTGGGGGGGGGCAACATGACCAGATGCCAGCTGACTCCTAGGCAGACTTCTGTAATGTCCTTTGCACTACAGCCCTTAGCATGGAAGGATGGCAGGATGGCAGCATGGAAGTACAGTTTGGGGTGAAAACCGTGCTGATAAGATACAGTGATTGGCTGCATGTTGCTGGGAAGCGTAGGACCCCACGTCCTAATGGTAGCCCTGTGCAGAGGCAGTCGGCTGGTGGGAGGGTGAGATGCTGGGCTCCATTCACCCTTCAGTTCAGGGCAGCAGCAGGTCTAGTAGCAAATTGTCACAGGGTGCTCCTATGAAGGGTTTAGGCCCCAAGTTGATATATATAGAAATAGGAGGGAACCTGCAAGCCATGCTTGAATTTTTATAAAGGTGCTGTCATGATGCCTATTGTTCCTCAGTTAGGCTGTTCAGTTAGAAGTCTGGTTGTTTCTAAACTCATTAAAGCAGAAGACAGCGGCTGCTTAATGATATCGTTTGAAAATGCAATGTAAATATGGTTTCTACCTTTTTGTAGAGTAAATGATTGCACAGATAGAGTTCAAATATAATGTCCCCTTTTAGTAGTTAAACAGTTACTATTTGTGGCTCGTGCTATATCGGGGGGGGGCATTTGTTAAAAATAATAATAAAAATATAAAGGAAACTAGTAGCCGATCCTTGGGCTCGTTTAAATTGTGAAGGTGAAGTGTTTTTAGGTCGGGCAGAGTCTTGAACCACCAGCCTAACTAAAATAAAAATAATAATAAATGAAAGGGATGAATACAATAATTTTGTTAACAGTTTTATGTTCTGCCCGATTTTGTGAAGGTGTGTTTTGGCACCTTTTCTGAGTGGAGAAACTGAAGTGGAGAGCCTCTGTGGCAGCATGCCCAAATTCAGTCCCATGCCCGAAGTCAGTCGTCATGCTGAGTATAATAAACTATTATTATAAGGTTGTCATTAGTTTAGAGTAGAAGTAAATATAGCCTTCCGTTTGGAATGTCGTTTCATTCTGTTTAATAAATGCTTAGTTTTAGCCCTTTATGTTTATATTGTGCTTTCTAGGGCTTGGCCATGTTTTTTAGTTTTAAAAATGGTATTGAGAACCATCTGGTTCTTTTCTCTAGTTCCCGTTATGTTCCTTTTTCAAAATTCATTTGAAAATCGTTTTCCAGTATAGAATTGCTGTAGAGCTTCAGCGCAACAGTGAGTGTTAGCTGGCTGTTCCTGCTCGACTGTACAAGATAGTCGTGAAGGCATTTAGCCTTCTAGTACTGTTTAAATTTTATAATCCCCATTGAAAATTAATAGTGTTAGCTCTACATAACCTCCGGAGTTGAGGTTGTCTACTTTGAGCTGTTTCTGAGACCTTTCAGGGCGAGAGATTTTCTGTGTTTACAGGCATTTGAGCCTTGAGGTCCATTTACTTTTGGCTATAGCTCGCTTTTAAGAGACGACTGGCCACAATCTTTATCCGTTGTACCGCTGCTGAAAGTGAGTGGTTCTTTACCCTGCGCGTTAGTGCGTGCTGTTGTGAGGGCATTTAGCTCTCTAATTCTTTGAAACTTTAATTTTTTATAATTTAAAATAGGGAGGATTGCTTTTCTTACCCTCAGAAGACGAATTCCTTTGGTCTGAAAATGGTTTAGTATTGGTCTGAAAACGAAGGTGTTTGTAGTGTTCTTTTAAGGCTCTGAGTTCGATTCCTGCCGGCGTCTTTTGTTCTTCTAGAAGCCGGCCGGCCACAAATGTACTCCTTATAATAGGTATAGGAAGGGGAGGTGCTTTAGTCGATAGAAATTAGGTTTAAAATGGGTTTAAATTGTTTATAGGAGTGAAAATGTTTTCTTATGATCATTTAAAGGGGCAATGTGTTTATAAATAAAATAAATATTTGGTAAATAAAGATTTAAAGTATAAAATAAGATACTGGGGTGGAGTTAAATGGTCACATGACCCCTTTTGGGTATAAATTCAGACTCTTTGGGTTGAGAGATAGATAGATAGAGAGCAAGATCATTCTGCTTGCTGTGGGTCTGGAGGTATACTCTGGAAGCTGCTATTAAAGTGCTCTATGGAGTTATAATGAACTGTGCTATTTACTGCCCCGAATGGAAGATTTATAAATGCCAGATGAATTTGTCTGCTGTGGTATTTACTGCTCTGAGTTCCACGGAGCTTTGGTAAAGTGCTCTAAGGAGTGAAGGTGTTCAGCTTCTGTGCTAAAACTGAGAACATGCTGTCGAACTGATGCACTATATTGAATTTGTCCTATTTTTTGGAGAATTGAGAATAAATTTGGAACTTTGGAAAGAGTGCTACATGTGTCATGCTACCTGATTTGCCCACATATACCTGCGCCTTTCCACACAAATGATCAACAACAGCCAGAGTACGTGAAGTCTTAGTTCAAACACTGGTATTTTAGGCAGGCCTTCTGAGGCCGTCGCTTTGTCCCAAGCACATGCAGTGACTGGCTGCACATTGCTAGAGAAGGCATGGAGCTAAGACTTCCGAGTCCTGATGGTACCTTGTGCTGTGGTGATCAGTGAGAGGGAAGGTGAGATGCTGGGCTATGTTTATCCTCTCAACACCAGGGCAGCAGCTAGTCCAGTAACAAATTACCAAAAGCAGCCAGCGTCCATGAGGTCTTTGTTTGAGCACTGGGGTTTTGGCAGACATTTTGAGACTCCCATCCCTTTGCCCCAAGGAGCTGCAGTGATTGTACATTGCTGGGGAGGCACGGCTGCTGGGACCTCTGAGTCCCAATGGAAATCTTGTGCTGAGGCAATTGGTTTGGAGGGAGGGTAAGATACTGTGCTCTGCTCATCCTATTGACCCAAGGGCAACAGCTGATTTGGTAGCAAATTCCAAAAATAGCCAGAGTCTGTGATGTCTGTGTTCGAGCACTGCAGTTTTCAGTAGGCTTTCTGCAGCACTGCCCCTTTGTGCAGAGGAGCTGCAGTGATTGACTACACATTGCTTCAGGAGGCTTGGTTACTGAGACCTCTGAGTTCCAATGGTAGACCTGTACTGAGGCCAACGGCTGTTGGCAGGGTGAGATGCTGGGCACTGTTTACCCTCTTGACCCAAGGCCAGCAACTGGTCTGGTAGAAAATGGTCTGTGAGGTCTTTGCTTGAGTGCTGGGGTTTTTGTCAGGCTTCGCAAGGCCCTGCCCCTTTGTCCAGAGAAGCTGCAGTGATTGATTGCACATTGCTGTAGGAGGCGCGGCTACTGGGACCTCTGAGTCCTGATGGTAGACCTGTGCTGAGGTCTTCAGCTGGGGTTAGGGTGAGATGTTGGTCTCCGTTCACCCTCTCTACCCCAGGCAGCAACTGGTCTAGTGGAAAATGGCGCAAAATGGCCAAAATCTGTGACGTCTTTTTAGAAGCTTAGGTGTTTTGTTGGGATTTCTGAGGCACAGCTGCTTTATCCAGAGGAGCTGCAGTGATGAGTTCTGTGTTGCTGGGGGAGGTGCAGCTAATGGGCCTTCTGAGCCCTGAAGGTAGCCCTGTGTTGAGGCAATAGACTGGGGAAGGGTGAGATGCTAAGCTCTGTTTACCCTGTCGACTCCGGGAAGCAGTTGGTCTAGTAGCAAATGGCCAACATTGGGAGTTCATGAGGATTTTGTTTGAGTGCTGGGGATTTTGGTGTGCCTTCTGAGGCCCAGCCCCTTTGTTCTGAGGAGCTGCAGTGATTGGCTGCACATTGCTGGAGGAGGCACTGTTACTGGGACCTCTGAGTCCCAAAGGTAGCCCTGTGCTGAGGCAGTCAATTGGAGGGAGGGTGAAATGCCTAGCACTGTTCACCCTCCTGACCCAGAACAGCAGCTAGTCTAGTAAATGGGGTTGGGGGGCTGCAGCATACATGGGAGGAGACGGTGAAACTGAGGAGCGGGGACCCTTACTGATTGGTGGGTCTGGGGAGGCATCACTGACAGGAGGGGAAGGCTAAGCAGGAGGGCGAGGTAGCGGTAGGAATCATGGCAGAGAGAGTGAGGAAGCCCTCAGGTCCTTTAACATGGAGAAAGTACTGAGGATGGATAAATTACACCCCAGAATGCTGAAGAAACTGGCGAATGTCCTGGCGAAACCCCTGGTGGAGCTTTTCAGCATCTCTCTGAGGACAGGGTGGGTGCCCCAGGACTGAAAGGTGGTGCATATAGTGTCTATCCACAAGGGGGGGATCAAGGGAGGTGACAGGGAACTACAGGCTCGTCAGTCTGACATCGGTGGTGGGCAAGGTGATGGAGGGCATTGTCAAAGAGAGGCTGGGGGGGACCTGGAAAAGTCAGGGTGTCTGGACAATAGACAGCATGGATTTGTCCTGGGGAAATCATGTCAGACAAACCTTGTGGAGTTCTATGACTGGGTGATGAGTGCCTTGGACCTGGGTAGACTGGTGGATGTTCTCTTTCTTGACTTCAGCAAGGCATTTGACTCTGTTCCTCATGGGGGCCTGTTGGATAAGCTGAGAGAAATGGGGGTGGGGAACCAGATGATCAGATGGATAGGCAATTGGCTCCAGGACTGGACCCAGAGCATTGTGGTTGGTGAGATAGTCTCATCCCCAAGGAGGGTCATTAGTGGGGTCCCACAGGATTGGTTCTTGGGCCCCTCCTGTTCAACGCCTACATCTCTGACATGAGGACAGGTATCAGGAGTGAGATGAGTCTCTTTGCAGATGACTCAAAACTGGGGGCAGTGGTGGATGGGGAGGAGGGGAGGGTGACCCTACAGGGGGACCTGGAGGCTCTGGCAGGGTGGTCTAGAAAATGGAAGCTGAGGTTCAATGCAGGGAAATGAAAGGTACTGCACCTGGGAGCCAGAAACCCGGGCCAAGTGTACACCCTGGGGGGGGATGCTATAAGTTTCGATGGCTGAGAGGGACCTGGGGTAGTGGTGTATGTCAAGATGAACAACTCAAAGACTTGTTGGAGGGCAGTGGCCAAGGTCAACAGGATGCTAGGTTGCATCACTAGGGGGATCACCTCCAGAAGAAGAGAAGTGATACTCCCTCTAACTGCTTGGTGAGGCCATACTTTAAGTACTGCATGCCATTCTGGGGGCCACACTTAAAGAGGGACATTGAACTCCTGGAGAGGGTCCAGAGGAGGGCAACTAAAATGGTTTGGGGCTTGGGGGACAGAACCTATGGGGAGAGGCTCAGAGAGCTAAATATGTACACATTGGAAGAGAGAGAAGGGACTGGGGGGGGCTTGATAGAGGTCTTCAGGTACATGAAGGGGGTAAATGGGGAGGAGCAGTCTGGGTGCTTTGAAGGAAGGAGGGGCAACTAGAGGGCATGCATGGAAGCTGGAAGGGGGAGATTCAGGGAGAAAGGAGGAGGTGCTACTTTACTGAGAGGGTAGTGTAGCCATGGAATGCACTGCCCAGGGTCTGGTGGAGGCACAGACAGTGGAGGGTTCAAGAGGGAATGGGACAGGTACAGGGAAGGGGGAGGGGTTCTAGAGGCAAAATCCAGTGCAGCGAGAATATCTGGGACTGGGAAGGGAGAAGCCAGAGAGGGTGGGGGGCAGCAAGTTCAGCTCCCAGGGTGGGGGCTGACCAAACAAGTAAACACAAAAGACCATTAGACCTATTCTGCTGGCAATTTAGTATGTTAGTGTGTTAGTAACAAATGGCCAAAAATGGCTAGATTCTATTTGGTCCTTTTTTTGAAGCTGTTTCTTTTGGTGTGATTTTCAATGCTCCACTACTTTATCTTGAGGAGCAGCAGTGATTGACTGCACATTGCTTTGGGCGGTGCAGCTACTGGGAGCTCTGAGTCCTGATGGTAGCCCTGTGCTGAGGTGATCAGCTGGTGGAAGGGTGAGATGCTGGGCTCCATTCATCCTCTCGACTCCCAGGGAAGCAATGTTTTCCACTTTGAACCAACATGCTGAGAGTGAAGCTGCCAGAGCTGTGGCAGTCGGAGATCATACATTCAGCCTGAGATTTCCTCATTTTGCCAGGACTGTACTATCTGCCTGTTAATTCCCCACAGCTGTCATGGAGGCTTGGTGTTGGGCCAGTGGCTGTGTAGTGACATGAGGAGGTGGGATACTAACACACTTCAAAGCTTGTGCCACCCTACCTGTGAGCAGTATCCCACCTTGAATCAACACATTCAGAGGGAATCTGCCACAGCCGTGGCAGTAGAAGATCATTCACTCAGCCTGAGATTTCCTCATTTAGCCCATACTGAACTGTCTGCTTACTAATTTCCCACAGCTGTCATGGGGGTCTCAGCAGCGGGCCAGTAGGTGTGCAGTGGAACAAGGGGGTGGGGTACTGATACACTTTAAAAGCTTGTGCTGCCCTACGGCATGAGCTCTGTGGCACAAGCATAAGTGGTGTGAGCACCACTCGGAAACAAAACAGTTGTTTGCTGATGTTTTGCTGCTTGCAGAATTCAGAGTGAACTGTGATGTGCTCCCCTTCTTTGGCAACTAACATGAACCAGCATCCAGCATTGGTAGGCTACAGTAAACACAGAAAACTGATTGTTTAAATTATTCACTTGTTTGTAACTGTGCTATATTAGTAGTTATTTTATCTCACTTCAGAATTCTAATGTTTACAGGATGGGCTGTAACTATGCTTATTTTTAGTTTGTAACTAGTAATCATTTTTATGTTGGCACACTTGTGCAGCCAACATCTTGCGGCAGTGCAGATTTGGAGGCGTGGTCGCTGTTGGAAGAATGCAGGGCATGCACCAGTAGGTGCGTCCCTTATTCCCCAATCAGCCTGCATGCCGGTGCCACACCATGCATACTAGTGTGGCAAGCACATCTAAGGAAAGGTCCACTGCAGTGCAAGCAAAGCTCATCACACGCAGCAGACACTTCCTACGTGCTTCACCAGCTACAAACATGGCGGCACAGTGGCAGCTAAACTGCCGACTTTGGAGGTGCCCAATCCTCCAGTCAGCTTACCCTGCCCCTCAAGTATGTGCCTATGGGAGAGCCCACTCCCTGTCTGCCAAATGTGTCCCTCCTCCTCCTTGTTTGCTTGTTGAGGGGGTGCCCAATCCCCCTTGGTTCATGCGTCCCCCATGCTTTCATTGTTTGCTGACGGGGGTGCCCAATCCCCATCGGCATCTGTCACCCCCATCCCATTTTAATGTGCTGATGAGGGAGCCCACTCCCTGTTGGCATGATGCCCCACCTTCTTCTGTGACGACGGGGGTGCTCAATCCCCTGTCGGCTACTGTACCCCCCAAAAAAAGAAACGCCTGTATAAAAGAAAACCGTCCGCAATGTTTTTTTTTTACTACCTGTAAACAGAAAACGGTCCCTCGTAGTCTCCCTACCCACCACCTGCACCAACCCACTGTGCACCCAGCCTCCCCACACCCCCCACCCCATACTTATCTCCGGAGCTCGGCACGACGATCTTCGGTGGACTGGGAACACGCCTTCACTATTCAAAGCCGACGCGAACTGAGGAAATGCCGGTAAGCTGTATAATGGAATAAATAGGTTTTTTTTTCAACTTTGATGCATATCTCAGGCATTTTTAGAATTTGTGCACCAAATTTTCAACATGGGGTTTTTGAAACCCCTCCTCGTGAATTCTGTCACTGTTATGATGTTAATTGGTCCTGAAAGGTGATTTATAGTCACTGCACAGAATCACCTTTCAGGACCAATTAACACAAGGACATTGGCAGTGTTTATGAGTGGGCTCTCAAAAAAGCCTATGTTGCAAATATGGAGTTGAAAAAATCCCAAAATGGCTGTTTATGAGCATGCATTGCACAATTTTACACCGCCTTTCGTAACTATGAATTCACAATATTTTCATGCCAGATTTTCAACATTGTCATTTTCTACACCTCCTTGTGAACAGTACAGCTGTCATCTTTCACATCCTGGCTGAAATGTGTTTCCATACTTCTGGCGCACAATACCATGGTTGCTGTGGAAATCAGTGTTCAGGGCAGATTACGAAAATGACAGTGACACTGTTCATGAGCAGAGCTCTAAAATACCTATGTTGAAAATTTGGTGACGATACTCCATAAAATGACTGTGTTATGAGCCTGCGTTTAGCAGTTTGCATGCACACTGGTAACATTGTGCATTTACAATATTTTCACTCTGGATTTTCACCATTGGCATTTTTCCACACCTCTTGATGAATGGTGCAGCTGTCATTTACATATCCTGCCCAAAATGTGTTTTCACACGTCCGCACAGAAAAGCGTGGTCGCTGTGTGATATCACTTTTTGGGAGAGTTTGAGGAAATGACAGTGACACTGTACATGAGCAGAGGTGCTAAAATGCCTATGTTGAAAATTTGGTGTCAAAACTCCATAAAATGACTGTGTTACAAGTGTGCATTGCACATTTCCCATACACCCTTCTAACTTCGCAAATTTGCAATATTTACATGCCACATTTTCTCCACTGCCATTTTTTTACACCTCCTTATGAACAGTACAGCTGTCATTTTTCACATCCTGCCAAACATGTGTTTCCACATTGCACTACCAAAGCCAATGCCAGAGCGACAACATTCGGCATTGACAAATGCTTGTTAGTATTTGAATTGCTGACTGCTAACTTTTTACTTATTCCACTTCTGCTCGATGGACTTGAACTTTGCTCAGTTTTGATAAAACAGATTGTTTTAGTTAATACCTGCTGTAATAGTTACAAAAAATGTCAATATTTCTTGTATAGATAAACTTGCCCGCTGATGATGGTAATATTAGCCGGCAGGTTTAATGTTTACACATTGTAATCAGTTTTGTCCTGATTTGTATGTTTTCCTCTAAATTGCTGGAGTTTGTGATGGGTGGGTGGCAGACTTCCACTACTGACAACCTGCTGATATATTTTTTATCATTTATTTAATCTCTGACATCTTCCTTTTGATTTTTCTTTCCCTGTTAGTGGCAGCATCAGTAAGAGGTGTTAATTTGTGAGAGTTTCAGACAAAACTTATCAGTGTTAGTTGCCTAGTGCCATTATTTTGTTTGTTTTTGTTAAGTGTTCTTTTCTGCTTCAGTTTGATTAGCTGGTTGATAGTGGGAGTATTAGCTGGTTGGTTTACTGTTCATTGGTTTACTGTACTGTACTTGTTTAACTGGGTTTGTATGGCTGAGCTTGTGGTGGTGGGTGGAGACAGACTCCCACTATTTTACTTCAGTCTTTGCCCAGCCTTCTTTTCTTCTCTTGCCTCTCTTCCCCCTGTTTGGTGGCAGCATCAGTGGGAGGTGGTGGTCTGAGTAAAGCTTCAGTCTATACTTATTAGTAGGGGTTGCTCAGTATCTGCCTAATTCATCAGCTTAATATGTATAGCCTCGAGGAAAGAAGGGAGAGGGGGGACATGATAGAAACGTTCAAGTGCCCCAAGGGAATCAACAAAGTCGAAGAGGGTAGCATCTTTCAAAAAAAGAGGTGTGCAAGAACAAGGGGGCACAATTTGAAGATAGAAGGGGGGCGGCTCAGAGGTAATGTAAGGAAGTATTTTTTCACAGAGAGGGTTGTGGATGTATGGAACAGCCTTCCAGAGGAGCTTGTGGAGTCAAAAACTGTGGTGGAATTCAAGCATGCATGGGACGGTCATAAGGCAATTCTAGGGGGTGGGGGTAGGAAGAAGTAGGCTGCTGGTTAACTAGGATCTGCAGCTTATCCATCAGGTAGTGAAATGGGCAGACTGGGTGGGCCAAGCGGTCCTTATCTGCCATCAAATTCTATGTTTCTATGTTTCTATTATATTTTGTTGAGTAACCTGAGGGTGAGTGGCAGTCACCTTCGGTCTACCTTTTTCATTGTTTGAATTTTTCTGTTTTGCTTCAAGATGAAGGGTTTTAAAATAATCTTTGGGTGGATATTTTTTTTTACTTGTATTTGGTTATGTGTGAATCCTACTCCTCTTTTTTAACTATTTCACCAGAATGTAGCCAGTCTGAATTAACTGATTTTACTATGTCCAATTTTCTTTTTAAATCAAATTTACTAAAATCTGAGCTGTTCTATTGCTTGATGGTTTCTAAGTATTTTGTTGTCCAGGTTTGTGGATTTCTTTAATTGCACCTTTGTGTTGTGTGTTGTCAACAGATTTTCAGTAGAATTAAATATATACTTTTCCTCAGTTTTGTTTCTTTTATTGGCTGGTGACATTGAACCAAACTCTGGTCTTTCTAAACCTGGTCATTTTAATCACTGATATAAGCACCATGGTTTAAACATTATCCATCTAAATGCCTATAGTCTTGTATCTAAAATGGCTGAATTAGAAACTCTTTCCAGTATTTACCATCCTGATGTTATTATCATTTCTGAATCCTGGTTGAAGCCCTTTGTAGTTGATAGTTTATGTACTTCACCAGAATATAATTTCATTGGACTAGATCGTTCAGGAAAATGGGATGGGAGTTATTGTATATTTTAAAGCTCACCAAGTTAATGTGGTTTCTAGTAGTTCTAAAAGTAATACCCTTTCTGACTGACTTTTGCTTCACTTTTTGTTGGGTGGCCAAATAAATATAACTTTAGTGTGCTTGCGTAACCCTCCTCAATATGGCCTACCCAGTCTTAGAGAATGTTTGGCTTCTGATAAATTTTTTATTAAACTTTATGACTGTGTTGCTGTGGGTAATTCTAACTTAAATTGGCTAATAGTAAAAGAGATTATGGATTATTGTTACAAATTTACCAGTTTGTACAATTGGTTAATAATCCCACTAGGTTAAACTTCAGCAGCTCAAATAATTCATTATTGGATTGGATTCTCACTAATCAGGATAATAAAATCTTGACTGTTGGAGTGCTTGATGATTCTGTTAGTGACCATTTTGCCACTTATTGTATTTTATCTTCCAGGTCACCAACAATTCCTCTCCTGTATGTCCAGTCACGTAACTTTAATAATGTTGCAATCTCTGATTTGGCTTTGGAGCTATCCTTTAATGATTGGTCTTATATTGACTTGTAACCTAATGTTGATCTGGCTTTGGGTTTTTCCATCATCAACTTTTCCCCATTCAGGAAAAAAAATTTCCTATGTGCACAAGGAGAGTTAGGGGGTTCCCCATATAAATGAAATACTGAAAATATGAAGAAAATGATAAAACAAAGAAAATTGGCATAGGCTACTTTTAAGACATCTTCTGCTCATCTGTTGTCTCAGTATAGATAAATTAAAAATAGAGTTAAACTCATGATTAGATCTGCTAGAACTGAGTATTACAAAAATAAGTTGGAAATTGACTGATCTGACTCTCGTCATTTTTGGAACAATGTAAATTGTTTGATTCATATTAAAAATAAAGGAACAATTTCCATCTTTGAAGGCTAGTGATAAGGAGATTACAGACACCTTTGAAATAGTCAACTCCTTTAATTAAAAATTTTCTAATTTTAGTCTGCATACTTTTCCTAGGAACCCCTTCTCTTTATATTCCCATAATTGACCCAATTTTTATATTAAGCAAGTTACTACTAGTGAGATCCTTAAACTATTTTCCTCTTTTCCTGATTACAGCTCTAGTTGTGGGACTGAGTTGGACAGTTGCTTTCTTAAATTATTTGCCCCTTATATTGCCTCTCCTTTGAGTGCAATATTACATTTGTCATTTATTTCTCAGCAATTTCCTTCTGCTTGGAAATTTGCTAGGTTTTTGCCTGTGCCTATGAAAACCCATACTGTTCATGTTGAAGACTTTCATCCTATCTCAAAATTGAATCCAATAAGTAAACTTCTAGAAAACAAAATTGTAGCCAAGCGAAAGACTATTTGGAAAAATATAAAATTCTCTGCTCATAGCAGCATGGTTTCCAAAAGGGTTTTGGGACTGGGACTGCCTGAGTAAGGTAAATGGACTCAGTTCTGATTGGTATGGATAATGGTTTCCTTGCTGAGACTGTGTTCATGGCCCTGACCAAAGCCTTTGACCTTATTGACCATAAAATGCTGCATTTTAAGTTGAAATCCTTGAGTTTTTCATTTAACATTGTTTTTTTTTAATTTGAAGACTTTCTAATGGATCGCTTCCAAATTGTGGTGGTTTCCTCTGTGTTGTCCAGGGTAAATAAAATTGATAGGAGTATACCTCAGGGATCAGTTTTAGGTCCACCTTCGTTTACTGTATTAATTCTCTCCCATCCATAATTAAAAATTGTCATTCATTACTTTATGCTGACAGTCAATCTTTTTTCTTCAGCTAAGGAATATTCAAAGTTGGCTAAAGATCTTCAGACTGATTTTTTTTCCTGTTCATAATTGGTTTTCCAAACAGTTTCTTATTTTAAACACAAAAAAGACTAAATGCATGATTTTTGTGTCACGTGTCAAGTTTAATAATTTCCCTTTACTTGAGCTGTATGGCAATAAAGATAATTTAATTGAGCAAATATCCCAGTTTAAATACCTGTGAGTTACTGTAGAACAGGTTATAGTTAATGTAAAATAATGATAGCTATATTCGTTTAAGTGATAATTGTGCTAAAATAAAATGGTGCTATTTGGCCAAAATCGCATATTTTCAATGGACACAAACTAGGAGTTAATTGAAGATCGTGGAAATTTACACAATTGCAACCAATTAGTGCCATGCACTAAATATAACTTGCACAATAATAAACAGTTCTACAGTATTTTAGATCCCCTTGCTTACCCTTTCTGATCACATCAAGTCTGTCACAATATTAATCAAAAAGTTGGAGATTTTGAATAAGCTGACAAATTTATTTTCTTTTGAATCCCATAATGCCATTGCCATTTGTTCTCTTTTGCCTTGTTTTGATTATGTGTCCAGCCTTTTCTGTATCTGTGTTCTATTCAGGTACAAAATCTTTCTGTTGTTTACAATAACATTTGTTATTTTGTTTTATTAGCTCCTTTACATACTCACCACTGTTATCTATACTCACAGCCTGGTTAGTTATCTCCAGTTCAATGTATACATTATTTTTTTCATTGCTTGGTTTAAAAAAAAAGTTTTCTTCTGCCCTTTCTCCACTCTTGAATCTTCTTTTAATTAGGGACGTGTTACCTAGTTTGTGGTCAGCCAGTAGGGTTGTTCTTAGTATAGGATCCTGTAAAACTAGAGCTGTATTACATGCATTTACTGCAGCTACTCCTCGTTTTGCAATAGCTACCTGAATTTTTACATGTTGACTCTTCTTTACAAGTTTTTAAAAGTGACTAAAATTGTATTTGTTTGATCTACATACTTGCAATTGTAACAGAATATCACTAGTGTATGTTATAATCCGTTGTACTGCATAACTGCCCAGGTTGAGACTGAAAAAGGACCACTTGTCCTGTGTTCTTACCTGGTTAACAAATTAAAAAAAATAAAAAAAATAGCAAATTGGCAATAATGGCCAGACTGTGTGAGGTTTTTGTTTGAGCTCTGGGGGTTTTGGTGGGCTTTTTGAGGCCCTGTCCCTTTGTCCTGAGGAGCTATAGTGATTGGCTGCACATTGCTGGAGGAGGTGTACTGTATCTACTGGGTCCCTGAGTCCCAGAGGAAGCCCTGTGCTGAGGCAATTGGCTGGGGAGAGATTGAAATGCTGGGCTCCATTCACCCTATCAACCCCAGGGCTGCATCTGGTCTAATAGTAAATGGCCAAAAATAGGCAGAGTCTTTGAGGTCTTTGAGTGAGTCCTGGTGTTTTCAATGGGTTTTCTGAGGCCTTGCCCCTTTGTCCTGAGGAGCTGCAATGATTTGCTGCACATTGTTTGGGGATGTGTGGCTACTGGGACCTCTGAGTCCTGACAGTGCTTGCAGAAAGCAATGATTTATAATCTGCATAAGTAAATCACAGGTTACAAAATACCTCAAAATCTGAATAGAACAAGCGTTTGTCAATGCGGATGTTACCACTGGTATAGAAGACCTGGGGTACTAGATGCATTTGGTGCACTTTGTAAGTTATGTATTACCATAGTTAGCCCGCATTCGTAATTTTCAATGCAGGATAATGACTTTGTTATTTTTTAATATTCTGTCCCAAATTGCCAACATAGACTTCTTTTAACCCCACCTCATGAACATGTGCATAGAAAATGTTCAAGTCCTGCCTGAAAGGTGATATCATGCAGGGTCTGTGAAATCACTTTTCAGGATGCAAAAATACATTTTGAGCATGATTTGAAAAATGAGAGCTGTCACATTCATGAGATGCTGTTATGAAATGGCTATGTTTATAATCTGAGGTAAAAATATTGAAAAGTACCAAAGTTACAAGCCTGCAGTTTCAAAATTCAACATACTGTAGGCTCATAACGTTGTTGCTTTATAATATTGTTACACCAAATTTTCAACATAGCCTTCTTATGACCCTGCCTTCTGAACAAGGGCACAGAACATTTTCAACTCCTGCCTGAAAGGTGATTTCTTGCAGCGAGAGCAAAATTACCTTTTGGAATGCAAAACACAATTGTGCCAGGTTCTGAAAATGACAGCTGTCACATTTATGAGATGCTGTAAGGAAATGGCTAAGTTGAAAATTTGGGTAAAATGAAAATTACCAAAGTTATGAGCATGTGTTCACAAAATTCAAAATAGGCTCACAACTTTGTTGTTTTTATATTTGGCACCAAATGTTCAACATAGCCTTCTAATGACCACGTCATGAACAAGGGCAAAACATTCAACTCCTGTCCTTTTGGGACAGATTTACCTAATTTCACTGCAGTTGTTCATGAGGTGGGGGTCCCAAAAGGCACATTGAAAGTGTGGAGCAAAAATATATGCAAAATGGGCAGAGTTATGCCACAAAGTTCAAAACCCAATTGAAATACATTGAACTGCATATCTGTTTCCTCAGTTCACAGTCCACCTTTGAAGACTGAAGACATGTCTGTGGTCCACGAAAGAATATGGTATTTGACCCTGGTGGATAAGTAAGAGCTTGGAGGGTGGGGATGGGTGCTGAGTAAGCGGGTTAGGTGGGGGGGCAGTAACAGCCACCACAGGCATTGATGGACAGTTTTCTTTTTACAGGGTTTCTTTAAACAAAAATACTCAGAGGTAAGGTTTTCTTAATTTCAACTCATGACACTGGGGGATTGTGAGGGTGTTGGTGGTGTGGGTGCTGAGAGGGAGGGTCAGGTGGGTTGGACAGTTATAGGGGCAACAGCAACAGAGAGCAACAATGACACTAGGGGATCGGGCACCCCCAGTATCAGTGTTATGTTTGTGGGTGGGGGTGGGGTGGTGGATGCTGAGAGGAAGGGTTGGGTAGGCAGGACAGTTACAGGGGCAGCAGCAACAGATAGAAATGAAGGCATTTTAACTCAGGTTGTGATACCGAGCCTGAATATGCATATGCATTTGCACATGCCCCGAATCGCAGCTTCAGTTTAATACCCCAATTTCTATAACTTTATGGCCTTGTTTCATGCTGGCTTGCACGTTCCTAAGTTCAGCTTTCTAAAAACTTTTAAAAATCTGTTTAGCTGAACTCAGGTGTGCTGAGCATGAGCCTTTGGCACTTCAGCACCATTTAGAGATCTGACCATGCATTGGGAGCAGCATGGTAGTGGATCATGGGGTTTCACTTAGGAGGTGCTTGCTTGGCAACACTTCAGGGGATTGGGTACCCCAGTGTCAGTGTTATGTTTGTGAGGTGTAGTGTGGTGTGCTGGGAGGGGAGGGTTAAATGGGGTGGCAGTTACAGGGGTGCCAGCAACAGACATCGATGGATGGTTTCTCTTGTAGCAGCTTGCATCTGTAACTGTGGATGTTTCAAATTCCTCAGCAGGCTGTCATGACAGACCATCTTGCTGTGCGGCTTAGATCAAAGGGAAGACTCAACCCATGATTGGGTAGACTTTTCATTTTATAAGTACATGCCATCTCCACCCATCAAGCCAAATCTCTGTCATGATCAGACTGCCTGATGATTGGAGTGGCACTGACTCACCCCTTAAACACTGCTCTGAACTGGATGGACAGTGTCACACCCCTCGAAAGGCACTGTCATAGCAAGATGTTCACTGCAAGAAGACCACGTGATGCAGCACACCTGAAGGAAGCTTCTCTAGTCCTCTGCAGCCACCCGCTCCAACAAATTTTGCTTTTTACCCTTGGGAGACTATTAAAACTTGTCAAATTTAATAAAGAAACTCTCTAAATATATGGGCAATCTCCTGTACTGTTTTAGTGGAGAAGGATGTAGAAATGAAGAAGTCACAGTGAAGGCACACTCGTCCAGTAACATTGGAGAAGTCCCCCAAAAAACCATGAGCTGGCAGTGCCACCAGCTCACAGAGCCTGACTCTACAGAAACCGGATCAAGAGCCACTAATGCTCTCAGGCTTCTTAGCCAAATTCAGACCCTTTCAGGAGGAGCTCGAGGAATGGCCACAGAAATCAAATCTTTATCCTAGGCAATTGAGGATATTGCAACAAGAACATCAGATAGTGAAGCCCATATTATTTCTTTGGAGAGACGGGCTGAAAGGCTTGACCCAGAATCAGTTGCAGTGAAACAAAAGCTTACAAAGATAGAACAAAAAGTAGATGATTTGGAAGGGCATAGCCATCGAAATAACGTGGTTATTATCGGACTTCCATAGATGGAGGAAGGACAGGATACCATTCTTTTTGTCCAGAAGTTTATTAAAAAAATAGTAGGGCCTTCTCCTTTTGGGCCTCGATATGTAATCTGAAAGGGCTCACAGGGCGCTCCAATCTACTCCCCCACCTAGGGCAACCCCCCAACCTCTCATATTTCACTTTCTAAACTATCTAGAGAGACAACATTTCCCTACTAAAATAAAGGAAATCCAAGAAGTGCAATGGGAGGGGAAAAAATTTGTGTGGCCCAGGATTTGCCTCTCACGGTCAGGCAATGGAGATCTACGTTCCACCCTTTGCTCACAAAAATAATTGCAGCAGGCTTAAAGTTTAAAATGATTTATCCAGCTAAATTACAGGTGTTCATCTCAGGATCCTGACAGTCCTACGAAGATTTAGAGGCTGCAATCATAGTCCTTAAAGCTGCTTTGCCCGATCTTCTTAGAAGTACCTGAATTTAAGGATTTGGCTACTCAGTGAGAGTGTGCAAGGTCGTTTCTAATCAAGGACTGTGCTACAAGAACATGGATTAACAAACCAGCAATTTCGTGCTATGGGTACTGTTTCTGTGACTGAAAACATAACAGGAACATTCTAATAGACTGTTTCCTTTGCCTAGAGACTGGTAATTGTAAGGTCAAAGTTTTCCCTCATTTTCAAATTGAGTTCTACACCTATTAATCCTGAAGGAAGGGTCGTTTACTTTACAAATAATGGAGAGAACTCTGGGCTAGACCTGTTTTCAGTGTCTTCTACCTAGGAAGCCGTAGCAGAATTACAGGAATAAAGGCAAGAGAAGGACATTTTCCCTGTTAGTATTAAGAATAAGGTTTCAGTAGAGGGTTTCTCGTTTTGTAGTTTCATAGTATTACCAGATAGAAACACAAGGAATTAGTTCATTCCACAAAGTTTTGGGTTGTTACTGCTTGTTCATAGGGTGGCAGGATAAAGAATACTTTTAAAACTGAGGTGCTTTCTCGGCTTCACTTACCAGGGCCAAGGAAGGTGTAGTTCCTTCTAATGTCCATGTGAGGGGACTGCCACATTTTAAATTATATACTTAGAACCAGAGCAGGAATGTTTAGATTTGTAATTTTAGGTCGTTAGAAGTGTGATGACTGCTTGTAAGATGGGTTATATGTACTTGATAAATATAGGTGGGGATGGCTGGAGGAGAAGCGAAAGTATGGGGTACTGCAAAATGATATTCATAACAGTAAAGGGGAGGGGAGGGCAGGGATTATTACTGGTATGGGGATTTTTGGGGATTCTTTGGGGCTTATTGTTGGAATTCTGGGTTTGTGACAGGGGTCGGGGAGGGAGGGAGGGACATTCCACAGTCCACGGATCTCGAGGGATGCCAAGAAGTATTGTTTGCACTCCTTCAATATTAATCTATGATTTTTCTGTTTACAAGCAAAATGGCTTATGATCTGAGATTTTCTTCATGGAATGTTAAAGGGGGTAGATGAAAACTGAAACAATACAAAGTCCTAAAGCATTTACATGTTTTACTATCACAAATTTATTTTCTTCAGGAATCCCACTTATTAGATGCTGAAGCCTTAAAAATGAAGAGACAGCAAGTGAGACAGGTGTTCTCTGCCAAGATACCACAAGTAGCTGTGGCGTTATGATTTTAATTAAAAAAAATGTTTGCAGATTTATTTCAGTCCGGGGTATTATATACTTAGCAGAGCTTCTGATTGGCAGTGTTTATGGTCCTAACTAGGACAACCCCGCATTTTTTATGCACCTTATTAACACCATGCTGCCTTTGCTACCCGTCTCAATAATTCTAGGAGGCAATTTGAATTTGGTATTCAACCCCTTTATGGACCTTACTGGTTCCACTCCCAGAGGACTTTCTCCAGCTCAAAGTGCACTTTGTGATCTAGTAGATTGGATGGGTCTGTGTGACATACTAACATACTAAATTGCCTGCAGAATAGGCCTGATGGTCTTTGTGTCTGCTCATTTGGTCAGCCCTCACCCTGGAAGCTGACCTTGCTGCCTCCTCACCCTCTCTAGCTTCTCCCTTCCCAGTTCTGATTATTCTAACTACACTGAATTTTGCTTCCAGAACCCTTCCTCTGTACCTGTACCACCCCCACTTGAACCCTTCCACCATCTCTGCCTCCAACAGCCCCCTGGGCAGTACATTCCATGGCTCCACCACCCTCTCAGTGAAACAGCACTTCCTCCTTTCCCCTCTGAATCTCCCCCTCCAGCTTCCACACATGTCCTCTAGTTGCCCCCCTCCTTCCTTCAAAGCACCCTGACTGCTCCTCCCCATTTACCCCTTCATGTACCTGAAGACCTCTATCATGTCCCCTCAGTCCCTTCTCTCTTCCAATGTGTACATATTTAGCTCTTTGAGCCTCTCCCCATAGGTCCTGTCCCCCAAGCCACAAATTATTTTGGGTGTCCTCCTCCAGACCCTCTCCAGGAGTTCAATGTTCCTCTTTAAGTGTGGCCTCCAAAATTGCATGCAGTACTCCAGGTGCGGCCTCACCAAGCAGTTATACAGAGGGAGTATCACTTCCCTCTTTCTGGAGGTAATCCCCCTAGCGATGCATCCCAGCATCCTGTTGGCTTTGGCTGCTGCCCTCCTACAAGTCTCCAAGTTGTTCATCTTGACATCCACCACCACTCCAGGTCCCTCTCAGCCATTGAGACTTGTAGCATTCCCCCCCCCGGGTATACACTTGGCCCAGGTTGACGTTTGGTGAGTTTTGAATCCCAAGGACAGGGCATATACATTTACATCCCCAGTCCACGGATCCTCTTCCTGTATTGATTACATGTTAATATCCCAAGCACTTCTTCCTGGTATTTTGCCCCCTTCCATTCAGCCTGGACCTCCCTACAACCATTCCCTTGTAATGGGCTGGCTGTTCCTTACTTCTCTACCCAAAAAGAGTCCAGGTTGGAAATTGAATGACCAGTTGCTCAAGGACTCAAAAATTTCTGACCTTGTTAAAGACCACATTAAACAATTTTTTTATATTAATTCATCCCATAATACTAAGCATGATATTATTTGGTGTGCCTTTAAAGCATACCTTAGAGGTATTCTAATTGGGTTAGCCTTTAAGAGAAAGAAATCCCAAGATGCAAAATTAAGAACCCTTTTGTCCCAAATTTGGGCTATAGAAGCAAATCTAAACCTTCATTCTCCTGATAACATCAAACCAAATTTAGTTAAGATTAAAGATTCCTATCTGGACTTACTTAGGGAAAAAGCCGAATTTGCAATTCTCCACACTAAGGCTTCTTATACAGATCAAGGAGAGAAGGCAGGAAAATTATTGTCTCTCAGAATTAAACAACAGGAATCATCTCAATTCATTACCCCTATTCTATCTCAGATGGATGGTTCCTTGAAATCTTCTCCTAAAGAAATTGTAAACAAACTCAGTGTGTATTACAAACAATTATACGGAGATATGACTAATCCCCCTTCAAACCCAACCCTATCTTCCTATCTAAATGAAGCCCAACTACCCTCCATTTATGATGCCCACAAACTGGCAATAATTGCACCCATTTCTACCCTAGAAATTGCTGAGGTGATACAAAATGTCCCTACTGACAAAACTCCGGGACCAAATCGATGTTCATCCAACTTTTACAAGAAATTCAAAGACCAAATTATCCTGTTCCTTTTACCGTTATACCAACATATTTTATCAGAGGCACAAGTCGACCCCACATTATTTGAAGCTCTCATTGTTCTGTTGCCTAAACCAGACAGGAATCCAAATTCAGTAAAGAATTATAGGCCAATTTCTCTTCTTAATCAAGATATAAAAATTCTAACAAAATTATTAGCAGATAGACTTAGTTTAGTACTTCCAGATTTAATAGGTCCACAGTAGGTGGGATTCATGAAGGGGAGATCCTCAGTGGACCATCTTCGCACTATTTTGCATGTCTTCTCGGCATACAGAGATGTCCCTTTTCCAACTGTCCTGGTGTCTCTGGACGCAGAGAAGCCGTTCGATCAAGTTAATTGGAACTTTTTGCTTCAAACTTTGAACACCTTTGTTTTTCCCCTAGAATTTCAGGGGTGGATAAAAGCTCTTTATCAGACCCCATCTGCTAGAATTTCAGGGAATGGAGTGATCTCAGAATCATTTCTTTTACATTCTGGAATGAGACAAGGATGCCCTCTCTCCCCCCCTTACTATTTAATATATCTCTTGAACCTCTTATCCGTAAACTTATTGCAAGTTGGATGGTGCAAGGTCTAACAATACAAGGCACAGAGGTAAAAGTCTGCATACGCGGACAACCTTCTCCTACATCTCTCCTACTCAGAGTCATTCATCCCATCAATGCTAGAGATTATTGCAGAGTATAGTGGATTATCGAACTACAAATTAAATGTTAAGTCAATTGTTTTTCCTCTAAATCATAAAGTACTCAAAAACAGTATTATATCTTTAGGCCTCTCATGGGCCCAGATTTCCCTTAGATACCTCAGTTTCGAACTTACCAGAAACCCACTGCTCACCATTAAGAAAAATTTAGATTCCTTGGTACAAACCATCACCCAGGACTTAGATCAGTGGGCGATTCTTCCCATATCATTGTGGGGACAGATACATTTAATTAAAATGAATATAGCACAGTGGTTTAAGGCTCTGAGCTGCAAATCTGGTGACATCCAGCAGACCAGACCTGGGTTTGAATCCCACAGCTTCCACTTGCATACTGCGTGACCCTGAGCAAGTCACTTAACTTCCCTGTGCTCCCAGGTCACTCCTGTAAAAAAGCTTTCAGCTTAGTGTGCTACTCCTGGTTAAACAACTAAATAAGCCCTCAGTTTACTCAATGTTTGGTTACCAGGTACTTGATTTAAGAAAGTCCATGGGTTTCTTACGAAATTCATTTGGTCCAAGAAACAACCAAGAATAGCATATCAAAAACTAGCTGCTTCCAAACTTAAACTTAAAGGAGACTTACGTCTCCCTCACCTTAATCTATATTATTGGGCCAGTCATGTGTCCAAATACCTCAGATGGTTTGCAGCAGCCCCTTTTCTCTTCTCTCCCACATTGGCTCAAAATAGAATTGGATTTGATTCACTCCTGTAGCATAGAACCCTCTACGTTGCTATGTTTAAATGCATCCTCATTACCAATAAACCTAAAATCAAACATGATTGAAGTCTTAATGAGAGTCCTTTCTCAATTATGTACTTTTTTACAATACAAACACCAGACAGATTTATCCCAATCTATTTGGAATTCCTCAACTTTTCAGATTGACAACAAGAGGCTTACACCTAATTGGTTACCCCAACTGGGGGATGGAAAGTTATCCCTTTTCATGGGAAAAGATGGTTCTTGGCTCTCAACTGCTGAAATTATGAATACATTTAAAATACCTTTGCCCTGCTTCTTCAAGGTTTTTCAATTGAGGCATCTCTTTAACAAAGTGATAGGTAATATACCTCCCCCTCTACTCAAATTCTGATTCCAGCCGGAGCTGAGACACCTGGTTAACTTTCCTAAAGCAGTTTCTCAATTATTTGCAACCTTATATGAATGGCATTTTAATGAATGCTTTGGTCCCACAGCATACTAGTCATCCCTTCTTCCCCATTGGAATATAGATTGGCCCACCCTTTGGCGTAACTGCCACCGTTTGTGATACAAGATCGATTATGTCTTATGAAATTTCACATCTTACATAACGTGTATTATTCCCCACAAAAATTAGCTACATGGGGCTTAATACCCTCCAGTCAATGTTCCTGTTGCTCTCAGGAAGAGGGTACCCTCCTTCATATTTTTAGTCCTGTCCCAAAGTAGCCCCTCTATGGAATTGCATTCAGGCCAGAGCAGGTCCGTTATTAGGACTATCAGAATATTTTAAACCTGAAATATGCTTATTGGGTGACTACTGACAAATTTCAGTGGGTAATCATAAATATCACATATCCTTGATTTCAATGTCTGTTAAAAAATTGATTCTTAAACACTGGAAGGATAATAATACTATCTCCTACTCTTTTTTTTTTCATTATTTATTCTAGGATTACAAATACCTTTGAGCCAAGGCTCTTTTACAAAGGTTCCATGTCAGAAATAACAAACAACAAGGAAGCAACAGTGAAATAACAGTAAACAATTCCTCTGAATGGCTCAATGAATTATTAGCTAACCTCAGAACTGAAAAGGCTATAGCAAGTAGACATGCAGTGAATTTAAATTCTGCTGGCGAAGTGAATGTGAAGTGGGCACTTCATGTTGCCACTCCGCTACATGGAGTGGGCAATGCAAAGTGCTCACTCCACCTTGTCATTACCACTTCGCATTAAGGCAGAATGGCAATGTGAAGTAAGGTGAAGTAATTGTTTTTAATGGACTTCGCGTTCCTCATTATGATTCTAAGTGATCCACTTGGTGTTTCAGATTTGGCAGCCCCCCACACATCACATGGCTTACAGTACTGTAAGTCACTTACTCTTTAGCTAGGCAGGAAGGAAGTGAGTCATACAAGCAGACATTTTTACTTTCTCCTGTACAGATGGAGAGAGAGGAGTGTGTTTTGTGACTGCTGATACTTTGAGATCAGAGCGAGGAGGAGATTTAAACTTTGATTTAGACCCAACAGCTTTTTTAAAAGCAACATTTGTTTGTCTTTTCTGTGCTCTTTTTTACTTAATTTGTTCTTTCTGTAAATTTTATTTTTCTTACCTTTATAAGTAGTTAGTTGTTTGTCCCCTCCCAGAAGCAGGACCAGCACCGTCTCCTGTCCTGACTCTGAGGCAGTTGAACCACCACCACCACCAAGTCCAGCACCAGGTCCTCTGGAGCAGGATGTTCCTTTTCCCCCAGGCCCAGGTGTGGATTCCATTCCTGTTCAGCACTGTGATCAGTCGGCTGCCAGTCTATGTGGCCCTCCCCTGCCTGTGCCTGGTTCTCCCCGCACCTCCGTTGTTTGTCAGTTTTTTGACTGTGTCTGGGGGGGACAGCAGTGTGGTCAGGTGCTGCCTATGTGAGGTGGAGGTGCACCATGGCCCTTGGGGGACTCACCTGGGGACTGGGGGCCAGTACACCCATATGCTCAATCACCACCAGATGGAGTGGCAAGCTGCCACAGAATGGACCATGCCTGCACCTGCTGGTCATTCTATGGCAGAGGGTGCAGCTGTACATGCCAGCATCCCTAAGAAGAGGAGGGCCACAGCAGTACCTGCTGCTCCACCAGGATCACATAGAGGGACATCAGTTGCAAATTATGTCAATGCTGGAACTGCTGCTGGATCACCATGGGATCCCACATTAGTTTTTTTTTTCCTCACACCATGTGCCCCCCACACCTTCCTTGCTGTGTTATAAAATGTATTTCTTCACCATCCCCGACCCTTGTATGTAATTATGCCCTTTTTTGTTTTCTGAGCAGTGCAAGTATACTGTGCTAAACTGCATATGTGCAGCCAATCTTCTTTCCAGTCTGTGTATGTACTGCAGACACTGTCCAAATCCCTGACTTAAAAACACTTATTAATGAGTACAATAGTGGGATAGTGAAGCCTTGAGAGATACTACAAAACAGGCTTACAATACATCAAAGTAACTAGTAAAAAATTAATGTTGTGATTCGGGACGTAATTGTAAATCGTGATTTGTGACTGCATTTGTGACCGTGATGATGAAGAAACACGAATGCCTATGGCTGTACTTCCCTGGGCCCCAATGAGGTGTGGCACAAAACACCCCATCTTAAAAACACTCATTAATGAGTACAATAGTGGAGTGGTGAACCATGGAGAGATACTACAACACAGGCTTAAAATACATCCAAGTAACTATTAAAAAAATTAATGTTGTGATTCGTGACGTGATTGTAAATCATGATCTGTGACTGCATTTGTGACCATGATGATGAAGAAATGTGAATGCCTATGGTTGTATGTCCCTGGGCCCTGAAGAGGTGTGGCACAAAACACCCCAACTTAAAAACACTCATTGATGAGTACAATGGTGGGGTGGTGAAGCATGGAGAAATACTACAAAACAGGCTTACAATACAGCCTAGTAACTATTAAAAAAGATTAATGTTGTGATTCGTGACGTGATCATAAATCGTGATTTGTCACTGCATTTGTGACCATGATGATGAAGATTTGTATCATGAGTGACTCTTGATGATGGTCCTGACTTGAAAACGTATATTAATGAGTACAATGTTCATGCAGAATTATGCACCACACCTGTCCAGTACTCTGAAGGAAAGCCAAAGAAACAACTGTGACTTAAGTTAGAGATGGAGAATGGGCCCTAAAGAAATGCAAAGGCACAGACAGATTAAGATTGCGCTGAGCACTGAAGAGATGCAGATGCAAAGGCACAACACCTAACCAGTGCTCACCATCAGAAATTCAAATCTGGAAAATAATTCCTTTGCTGGTTGGGGTGGGCCACGGGGGGGTGGGAAGGGAGGGCAGTGTACTGCACTGCTGCAGTAACAGTCACTAGTACTAGTAAAGATACCACAAAAAGTACAAAAATTACACAGCTGCAGTGGATAGCAGGTTCACATTGTTGAAATTATGTGGCACAATAAAAGGTGTCTGATTTGATGACACATGTCACACACATACTCACACACACACTAAGTAATGTGTAGCAAATTGAAAACTTCAGTAATATAACCACATATTTTAAACAAACTAAAATTATGCACTGTTGCACCACAACAATCAGCAAAAAAATGGCAAGAATTATTGAAAATATTACTATGTGTACATTAACACAGCTATATAAGAAAAATATCACCAAAACAGAAAGCACTCTTTTTCTCCAAGTTAATCTACCTACACCACAGATATGCCCCTTCCCCAAAGCACACTTCCACTGTCTCTCAGTACACAGACTGAATATTGTACATTAACATTCAAAATCCACACACAAACAATAAACACTCGATGATATGAGCACAGGAGGGTTTCCTATAATCGACGAACTAAAGTTTCAGCAAAACAGGTGACCCAAAAAGGCTTTTTTAACAGCATTTAGAAGGTTTGAATTGCAGAGATCTCAGAGCAGATAGTCTCCTACAGCTTCACACACACACTACCCCATACTGAGGCTGTGCAGAACAATCTAGAGCCCATGTGACCTGAAATCCTATGAATCACTGCAAAATTAGCCTTTGGAGCTTAAAAACAAGGTGAAGTGAGGTAGAGTACATTGTTTTCAATGTACTTCGGCTTAAGAATTGGTGGAGTAGTGGTTTGGGAAGGCGGAGTAATGCGAAATCATTGTTTTCAATGGACTTCGCATTACCCATTAATAATGCGAAGTACTCTGCTTCGCGTTGCTGAGCACTCCGCGAATTCACCTTCACTCTGCGGATCACTTCGCGGAGCCAATTTGGGCCACTTCACCCACCACTAATAGCAAGTCTTCATAATAATTTGTCCTAATATAAAAAGATATGGGACCCCTTGCATACTTTGTATTTCCTTTAAAGAGTGCATCATGTTAGTAACAATATATGGACTGCGGGGGGGGGGGCAGGAAATTGGGGAAAGGGGGGAGGAGGAGGGGACAGACCCAAGGTAACCGACCTTTTGAACTGATGTATAAATTCATTACTTATTGGCTCTGTCTCATGTAAGTGTCAAAAGCCTGTAATAAACTTTAAATTGAAAAAAAGATATTCACTGCATGCCTGCACACATGGTGAACATGAAAACAGATAGAGGAGGAAATGTTTCCTACTTGTATTCAAGCATCCTTTCATGATTACAAGGTGATTTCCCATGAGATCAGGATCTATCCCTGGTTTTACATTAGACATAGCAAAGAGAGACAGATAGAAAGGTTTATTACCTGTAGGGAAAATGATAAGAGCATTGTCAATTCAACTTCGGTAAAATATAATTGCAGCATATTATAGAAACAGTTTAAAGTCAATCACATCCTTTAAACCAAATGGCTTTATATTTTCCAACCTGTACATTTGCTCTCCTTCCGAAGAATAGTGTGCAGTCTGTCTCCTCTCCTTCTTGGGGGGTGTACCCACTCCAGAGCAGTAAAGCAGAAGTGGGTTGTATCTGAATTGTGCCTCACTCTGAAGTGAGGGCCCTCTGGAGTATCTGCTTTGATACTGCGTACCCTCCAGTTGGTGCCATGATGCAGGGATGGCCATGGAGCACAGGCACGGATCTCGTAGGATGTGCCAGGGATGGGTGCAGGCCATGACCATGCAATCACAAAGTCTGACAGGGAGGAACACAGATCACACACACATACACACACACACACACACACACACACACACACACACACACACACCATGCACAATGACACATGCAACACAAAGTGGTGGACACACAGATGGTGGGACACAGACAGTACGCACATGCTGCACACAACGCACACACTTGGGAGGCCCCTCACGATGCTAGCACTGCAGTCCCTCATGGCCACATTGGCAGCCCAGGCATGGTTGTGGTGCAGTGGCAGTACCGTTGGTGCATGGTGGCCCACAGTTACCCACATGTAGTGACCACTGCTTTATTGGTGGCATAAGAACTGTTACCAAACCTCTACCTACATCAAAGTCTTCCACTAAAAGATCCAGATGGAACTTCGATCCTATGGCATACTTCAATGATCTAAAAAACTCTTTGCTGTGGCAGAGTTTCTACCTGGCTAAGTCAGTGAGCGATGCCTATGACGTTCTCCATGAAATCACATTCAGTGCCCTAAACAGCCATGCTCTCCTGGTTAAAGCACGAATAAAAGCCAGAACCTGTCGTTGGTTCTCACCGGATCTGAAGGCTGCCTTACTCACAAGAGATTACCTCTGGAAAAAGGCTCATAAATCTTGTGCCGACGCAGACTGGTGTCTCTTCCGGGCATCTAGAAACATTTGTACTAAGTTGGTCAGAGAGGCCAAAGCCAACTTTTATCAAACCGAGCTACTCTCTGAGTCAAACTGCCCTACCAAGTTCTGGTCCACCATAAAAGAGCTATTTGGCCTCTCTCTCTCTCCAGGAAGTGCACTTCCTTCCAAAATTACCACTGATAATATTATCATTAATGATGAATTAGAGATACTGCAGGCTTTCAACAATCACTTTGCCACTGCTCGCCTGGGGTTTGATAATGCACCTGTAAGTAGCATTCTTCCTCAGACCAACACCCAGCCTTCAGAACCAAGTAGCAATAATGTGGACTTCTCCTATTCACCTACCACCATAAAAGAAGTTAAAGATCTTCTATGACTAGATACTAAAAAAAAGTGCTGGGACTGACTTCTTTGACCCATATTTCTTGAAAATAGCATACCATATACTTGCTACACCTATAATACACCTATTCAGTCTGTCCCTAGCACAAGGCTCCATCCCTAAGGCATGGAATACTGTTCACGTCATTCCCCTGTTTAAAACAAGGAACCCCTGTGACCTAAATAACTATAGACCAATCTCCCTTCTTCCCATACTTTCAAAACTTCTGGAATAAATTGTGGATACGCAGCTGAGATCTTTCTTAGACAATGCTAGACTACTCAACCCAATGCAGTCTAGCTTTAGAGCTAAGCATAGTACAATTACGACACTGGCATAAGTTACTAATGATTGGCAATGGGACCTAGACAACAAAAAAAAAGTTTGTGCCATGTTTCTGGACCTCAGTAAGGCTTTCGACACTGTCAGCCACTGCCTGCTTCTCTCCACCTTAAAACTATAGGCATTGGCTCAACCGCACTGGGATGGTTCCAAGACTACCTTTCTGATAGACAGCAACACATTAAGGCTGATGGAGAGATTTCTCCACTTTAAACCGATAAAAAGAGGTGTCCCCCAGGGCTCCATTCTGGGCTCATTACTGTTTGCCATTTATATCAACAGCTTGGACGCAGGCATCAAAGATGCCAGTATTCACTTGTTTGCAGACAACACGGTGCTCTACTTAAGCCAGGAATCTCCTGAAGCTGTCTGCGCTGAGTTACAAGCTGACTTTAATACTCTGCAGTACGAGCTCCTTAGCAAAAAGTTACTACTAAATGTAAAAAAAAAAACAAGGCCATTCTTTTCTCACCATCAGGCCCAGGGGCTTACTCTGCTGTCGCTAGTCCATTACTATCAATCTCTACTTTATCGGGAGAAAATCTTGAATTTGTGACTAAATTCAAATACCTTGGTATTTGGCTAGACAACAAACTCTCTTTTGTGGAACACACAGAAGAACTGCTGAAAAAACTGAGGCAGAGGCTTGGTCTCTTTTTCAGAATTAAACGCCTCTTGACCACAGACGCAAAAAGACAGCTTGTCCAATCTACATTCCTTCCTTTAATTGACTACGTCAACTTCATTTATGGCCATTGCCCTGCCTCATATCTTGCAAAACTGGATGTATTATGTTATAGAGCACTGAGATTTATAACTGGCCTCCCATACTCCACACATCACTGCTCTTTACATGCAGCCATAGGGTGGCCCTCCCTTCAATACAACGCGATATAGAAATGCAGCCCTATGGACACTCCGAGCCCTTACCAACAAACTCCCACAATACGTTGTTGACTGTCTCCCCTTAGTCCTATTAGGAACTATGCCTTAAGAAGTCAATCACTGATTACTCTGAATGTCCCAAAGGCCAATACTCGCCTTGGAAGGGCTGCCATAAGCTATGCCCTGCCGACTCTCTGGAATAGGATACAAAAATCGTTGAGACTTAGCTCACCTGTCAGTCCTGCCTCTTTTAAGACCCTCTACGATAAAACGTTTGCTGAAATCTGTAGTTGCTTCTACCGCTCCTAGCAGCTTGACTATTGTTCCTCTCTTCTTCAGCACTAGTCCCAGCTGCTTATCCAAATCAGCCCTTGCCACTACTACTCCCCCCTTCCTCTGCCCACTTGCCCTTAGCACCCTCTGCATTCCTCTTATTCACCACCCCGCTTCTGCCAGATTTACCTAAGGCTTACACACTGTTATGTGCACCTCCACAGCTTAGGAATTTCCATCCAGGCCTGTAACATGTTTCTGCTGGACAGGAATATAAATAATCTTTCTTTTTTTCTTCTGTGGTTTGTATATGACATCCATACACATCCTGTTCCTGTGGGAACTATATATATATATATATATATATATATACGTTCGGATTGTGTTATGTATATCTTTCTTGTACATGTGACTTGGAATGTAAATACTCTGCTCCTATCAGTATTGTAAACATGTTGTTCCTTTTGTATTATGTATATTTATATGTAACTGTACAATTTTCCCTGCCGACAGCAGGTCCACCTTGTAAATGAGCTTGCTCAATGGTGATCACCTGGATAAATAAAGATTTGATTGATTGATTAATTGATTGATTGATTGACATGTCTGCTGAGCCCAGAAGCCCCAAGGAGGGGCAAGGGCGGTGTTGATTAGACAGCACAATGATAAAGATGGATGGCCTGGGCTGGCCCATGGTGGGACCCCATGCACAAACAGCACAGCACACGGCACCTGCCACAGCATGCGGTGCAGGGGCATGTGTGGGCTCATGCTAATGTGTGCTCAGCATCGTGGTATCATCACTGCACACATGGCATGGTGCCCTAATGGTCAAATGTACCATGGGCAATGAGGTGCAGGACAATGAGTGCAATCACCTTGGTTTTCATGGATATGGCCCTGGAATGTGCAGTGTGGGGCTGGACCTGGTTCTGGACCAGCCCACAGATGTACCTCAGTGTGGCATGGTCCACATGGGAAAGCTGCAGGCATTTTGTGCCATGCAACATCTGTGTCAGCAGCCAGGTGTGGTACACACATGGGTGATCCTGTTGTTGCTGCATCCACTTGATGGCATTCTCAATGAGGATGACGTGCATCAGTGCACCAGGGCACATGCTTGGCAAATGGAACCCTCTCACATGTGTGGTGTAGTGCCAGTAGTGGTGTGAGTGTCTTGTGGTGTGCAGTGCATGGCTGCCCATTGTAGATGCACTTCCTTTAAGGGGCATGGACGGTCATGTGTTCTGGGTGTGGCATGCACTCTGCTGTGCTGCCTAGTGCATGTGGCGTTGTGTCACATACAAGTGGACCATGATACGCATGCAGCACATAGAGGGAGTGGCGTGGAGTTTGAGCATGGCCAGCCATGGCGGCTGATAAGTGTATCCCTTTCTTGCTACCAGGATGCCCTCCGGGGGGGAATGTATGGGAGGTATGAGAGAAGCCTAACGTGAGTACTGCTCTAATAGTGTTTGTAGGAGTCTGTCACTGTGTCTGTCATCCTGGCTAATGTGTCCCACCCTGATGTGTGTTACAGGCCACATCAGATTAGCTGGTAACTGTAGTCATGGAGTGGCTGGACCTGGGGGATGGGACCACAGGAGAGGTCATGACACACAGATGCAGGGGGGCAGCAGTGGGCAGAGGACATTCCCAAGTACATCTCCAGATGGAGGACACCCCATGAGGCCATCTACAGGGATGAGTGCAAGGACCTGTGGGCCATCCAGGTACCTTCTGAGGATGGTCGTGTGTGTGTGGACATTGCATGCGTGTCGGGGTGTGTGTGTGTGTGTGTGTGTGTGTGTGTGTGTGTGTGTGTGTGTGTGTGTGTGTGCCATGCAATTGGCTGTCCCCCCAGTTCTGATGTGCATCCTCCTATCTGTTCTTGTCATTTCAGAGGTACAGAAGTCCAGTTAGGTGGCTGGTGATCGTCGAGCAGCCCTACTCCAGAAGACCCCTGCCTGCAAACTCCAGTGCCTCTGAGTCATCTGAAACAGATTAGTGTGCAGTACATGCCTGGCATTCTTTGTGTGCTGTCCCCGTCCCCTTTCCATGCCCCCTTCAGAACCACTCCTTCCAGATAGTGTTCAATAAAGGCATACTTTTGCATCTGCCTTGTCCATGTCCCTTTCTCACCCTGCTACTGTGCTGTCAGGGTGGGCATGTCTGGTGTGGTGTGTGTGTGTCTGTGTATGGCCTGTGTGCACTTGACTCTGTGTGTGCACAGGGGCCTGCTTTGGGTGTGGCAATGGCTGTAACATGTTGCCGTGCAGCCATTGCACTGGTCCCATGTGACTGTGGTGCATGTGTCACCCACCACAGCTATCCTGTCCTATGTCAGACCCAGTCTCCTACTGGTTCATATGTTGGGGGCCGGGCACTGTGTGTCATGTGTATGGTGACTTTACCTACCACAAGGCCTTTGGTGGTGTGGGCTGTCTGTGTTGATGCTTACATTCTTGTGGGGGAAGGCCGGTGTGTCTCCAGCATGTCTGTAAGGCCTCATTCCCCATGTGTTCCACAGTATGACCTCATGTTGGCTGCACATGATGTGTGGCGTGTGTGTGGCACTCATGTTGCACTGTTGTTGTGGTGGCTCACAGTGCTATGGACATACTGCTGGGCCCATCGACAGTGTAGCCCATGGGTGCCCATCAATGCCTGTGTTACACGGCTGATGTTTACATCTTCCTCATCAACACATAGGCTGAGGCCTGCTGCCATGCAACACTTTCTGCTGTGCAGTGCTTCGTGCATGCACATTTGGCATGCTGAACAGGTGGGCTGTGCAACCACACCCCTACATGCCTGCAGAGCCCTGTCTGCATCCATGTTCGTGGGCCTGTGCATGGTGCTATGCAGGTTTTGTGCATGCTGCATGCACATGGGTTACGTGCCTGGTGTGCCTATCCCCATGTGTGTCTTGCATGCATGCCCTGCAAAATGATTACGCACTTCTGAGAATAAGCCCCAATAAGCATACAAAAGGATAAATGCATGGTAATCATATGGATAGGAAACAGTAGTTACAGAATGAGGAGGTGAGACAAAAGGATACGTGAAGAAACCTGGAGGAAGTAGGAGACAGATAAGAGAAAGGAGAAGCTAAACTAGGTACACTTACAGGAGAGTTATCCAAGAAGAATTGCTTTAGATTGGATTTAAAGGAGAGAAGAGATGGGAAAAGGGCCAGGCGAGGGGAAGGCTGTTGAAGAGTTTGATACCCTCGAAGGCAAGAGGGTGTTGACCGTTAGAAGTGCGGCAGATGGGAGTGGCAAAACAAGAGCAAGTGGAGCGTAGTGTCGGACAAGAGAAGGATGGTTTCTGAAAGATGTTGGCAACACTGGTGGGAAGGAGGATGGGAAGGAGGCCTGAGTGGGCTTTGTAGAAAAAAGAGAGAATTTTGAAGTTAAATCAATCCTCTAGTGAGAGCCAGCTTGCTGTCTGGTAGCGATCACAGTGATGTGTATTCCTGAGGAGGCCAAAGATGAATCAGATTATGTTGTGATAGGTGGATCTCAGCCTACCAAGTTTTTTTGGGGAGAGAGAGGGTGTGTATATCAGGGAGCCATAGTCAAGAACAGGGAGCGGGAAGCTGTTGGCAAGAAGGTCCTTGGTGTCCTGGATAAGGTATTGTTTTATCCTATATAGGGTGCCAAGCCTCTGGTGAACTTTCTTTATTAGAAGGTTTGTATGCAGTTTTTATATCAGGTGGCTGTCAAGGTTAATGCCAAGGTATTTAAACTCAGAGACCCACTCAATTAGGTTGCCATGGCTATTTTTGAGGGAGAAGGCAAAGTCCATGACTTTTTTGGGGTCAGAAAAAATCACTGCCTTAGTTTTTTTAGAATTCAGGATGAGGCCATGAGAGGTCTTCTGGTGCAGACCCTGTACCATATTGGTTGCCCTCCTCTGGACAGCCTCCACTCTGTCTATGTCTTTGTGGAGATTGGGTCTCCAGAACTGCACACAGTACTCCAGATGGGCTCTCACCAACTGTATGTACAGAGGGATAACAATTTCCTGTTTTCTAATATTGATGCCTCTTCCTATGCATTCCAGTATCCCCCCAGCCTTCCTTACTGCCTTCTCACATTGCTTGCCCACCTTTAGGTCATCTGATATAATTACCCCCCCGGTCCCTTTCCATTTTTACTGTTGTCAGTATCTCACCCCCCATTGTGTACTCTTCCCCTGGGTTTTTGTTTCCCATGTGCATTGCCTTGCACTTCTTTGCATTGAATCTGAGCTGCCATATATTTGACCATTCCTCCAACCTTGCCAAGACCCTTCTCATCCTTTCCACTCCATCTTGTGTATCAACCCTGTTGCAGATCTTTGTGTCGTCTGCAAAGCGACATACTTTTCCTTCCAGTTCCTCTGCAATGTTCATGTTCATGAGGGGAATGGTGATGTGAGCAGAGGTGAGTTTCAGGGTGCAGAAATCAACCCCATTACAGTCGAGGTAGGGTCTTGGATTGTTTTTACAGATATAGGCAGAGACTTCTGTAGGGGAGAGGAGGTAAAAGTAGAGTTTAGGGATATTTGGTGAACAGCTGGGGGGAGAGGGAGAAGGAGGAAAGTGGTTCATTAGGTTCTCCACGTAGTGGGGAGACATCAGGCTTGTATTGGTACAGGTCTCCAAAGTGGGCATTGAGAAGGTAAGAAATTTCTAGGGTTCACAGATGAGTCTGCCATTTCTAGACAGGGAAATTTGGTCATCTTTACTGTTCCTGCCTAACAGGGTATTTAAAGTCTGCCATGCACATTTTAGGTTGTGGCCACTGCAGACTGGAGTTGCCTTTCCCTAATGAAGTAATTTTTTATGGCATGAACAGCTGATTTGCACCTTTTGCAAAGAGTTTCAAAGTCGTGAAGGAGGTTGGGCAGTCTAAATTTTTGTTATTTGGCCTAATCTTTGTTCCTACCCCTGATAAGCTTCAGGAGGATGGGAGTAAGTCATTCATTTCTCTGACTCCTGAACCTGAGCTTCTTAAGGGGAATGAAAGCGTCACATATGGCAAGGAAAGACTTACAGAAAGAGTCAAAAGCATCCTCAACATTGGTGATGTGTTCAGTGAATGACCAGTCCACAGTGTGTAGAGCCTTTGTGAACTCCCTGAGGTTTTGGTATCTGAGTGGTCAGCCTGGGTCTCACAACATACACATGGGTGAAATCCTAGCTGTTAGTTTAACTTTAATTAGAAGTTAGTTTTTTGTTTATTTTTTCTTTAAGTTTACTGTATTTTATAATCACAATAATTCCCTTCAGGGTATGTGTTGTTGGCTTTGTCCACTTCTCGTGTGGGTTATAACACATGGCAATGTATCATTCCATACCACATGTGGTGTCAGTAAATCCCATAATAACACATACTTTGTCATGCACAATTGCCTAACTTTCCACTTCCACTGCTTTATTGCAACACTTGGTCAAGTGATTTACCACTTTCCGGGTGAAAAAAGATGCTCCAAAGCTTTACTTTTAATTCTAGTCCCCAAAGCATAAGGTGTGCTCTTTAGTTCATCTGTTCTGAACAAAGTGAAAATGTATTCAGTGACCTGCTGATCCATGTCCCTTTAGCAATTTTGAAATAGAAATCATATCTATCAGCCTATTTTACTGGTTTTTGGGAGTATTTACAAAGGACTTTGAACAGTGAAGGAGGAGAAGTTATTGAGATATTAAATGTGCTGCAAAGTTGAAAGATTTGCAAGCCACCTAATATGATTTATTTCTCCTATGTTACATAAAACTGCAGATGTATTAAACATATGAAAAAAGAAAAGTGACACTGGGTTTGTACAGGGCGTGCATTTCCATAATGTTCAGATGCAAGGTACTTAAGAATGTGACAGAGATGGTGGTGGAATACAGAAGCAAACATGGCTTTAGAATGCCAAAGTTATAGTATGTGCAATTTTTAAAATACTACAGAGAGGAGACTGCCACCAGGTAGTAACTGTGGAATGCTGCAATATAACACAATCTCAGAAAGTAGCCGTGACACACAGTTTTGTAATGTAGCAGAGACACTGAACTTCATGCATTTTAGAATGTGGCAGAGATGTGTAATTTTGAAATGTGGGAGGCACATAGTTGTGGAATGTGGCAGGGATATACAATTTCATAATGTGTCACTGATGTGTAATTTCGGCATGTGGTGGTGATGCAGAATTTTAGAATGTGGTGGGGATGCTTGAGTTCAGATTGTGATAGCAATATGCAACTTTTGCAATGTGGTATGGACACGAAATCTCAAAGTGGGGTGAGGATGTACAGTTTCAGAATGAGGTAATCACATACAATTTCAGAAAGTGGCAATGATGCATGTTTTTGGCATGTGATGGAATACATAATTTTGGAGCATGGCAGGATACCAGGAGAAACGTGTTTTTTTGGAATGTGGCAGGTGTACATAATTTTGGATTATGGTAAGGATGTGCAATTTTAAAATGTGACAGTGACACTTGTTTTCAGAATGTTGTGGGGGTGCACAATTTTGAAATATGGTGGGGATATGGATTTTTGGAATGTGATGAAGACAGGCATTTTTGGAATATGGCAGTGGCACAAAATTTCAGCAGGTGGCAGAAAGGTACAATTTCAGAGTATTGCTGAGACATAGAATGTGGTGGTGGTGATGCCCAGTTTTGGAATGTGACTGGGAATCATAATTTCAGAATGTCATGGAAATGCACAATTCTGGAATGTGGTGAGAAAAGCATGTTGGAATGTGACAAGGCACAACTTAGGAAAGTAGTGGTGACACAGTTTCAGAATGTGTTAAGAGTTGTACAATTTTGGAATGTGGCCTGAACACAAAATCTCAGAATGTAGTAGGGACTTGCACTTTTGGAATGTGGTGGTGACACAATTTTGGAATCTGGTGGTGACACAATTTCAAAATGTGACACTGACACACACCTTCAGAATGTGGAGGGGTCATGCAAATTTGGAATGTGGTGAGCATGTGCACTTTTGGAATGTGGCAGGAATACACAATGAGCCCTATGCATCAATGGTATGTGCCTATGTGGGAGCATGTAACACACGTGCATAGAGACATACAACAGTGGAGCATGCACGGGCAAGCCAGAAGAGCATGCATGAAGCTTGCTCACTGACACATGTAGGTGGCCTCGTGTGCAGCGCGGCCGTGTTATGTGGACACACATGCAGGGGCATGACCATGTAGTGAGAAGTGCAGCAGGCCCAAGACACATGTATGACACCAGATACAATGCCCAGGTGCATGTGCAGAAAACTATGGCTGCTGGAGGGCTGCTGTAAGTGTCTGTATGCAGAGATGTCAGTGGCACCCACCACAGGATGGGAAGCCACAGAAGCACTAAAAGTGTACACACAGGACTGCCATGCATGCCATAGTACAGTGTGACATGGTGCTACGTGTCAGTCATGCCCAGAGGTACGGAATTGGACCCTGTTTGCATGGTACAGTGCACACCCAACATGTAGACACAAAGCAGTGGATGTAAACCCACTGTTCCACACAGCATGGGGAGACCAGGGGAACATTGCAGGCAGGATACATACCACTGGCCATAGAAACAGGCATCCCCCAACAGACCTGGAGGGGATGCATCCCATGCAGCCCGTGGCAGCTGTAACCTGGTGTGATGGAGTGCCACTGACCAGGCAACACCCACCTGGAGCACACCATGGCAGTGGTGTGCAGGGCAGGAGGTTGTGCAATACGGGCACTGCTATATTCCCCATCACACATTTGGGACAGCACCACACTGAGCCCCTATGAGGTGCACAGCAAACAACATCATGCCCGCATGGCGGATCCCACACATGACCCTGGCCCCCCCTTGGAGTGTGAAACCCCATGCAGGAGACAGTAAAGCACACAGGTGTGAAACCCACTGCTATTTATTATGTGAATGCGCAACATGCAATACACGAATGTACAGGCAAAAAGCCTGGGCATTGGGTGTCAACATAAGGCATAAACAAGCTAGCAATGTCCATAAACTGCCAACATGATGACACCTCCATCCACAGTCGCATCCCTGCCATGATGTAATGTACCAGGGCAATGCCCCCCTCCTCCTCATTTGAGTCCTCACTTTCCCTAGGTGGGATTATAGTTATTCATGGGCATGGCACCAGCATCATCCAATGGAGCACTGCAATGAGAGAAGAACACACAGAGAATACTCGTGAGTGGGAGCACTATGAAGGCGGCATGTGGCATTGTGAACATGCACAGCTGGGATACAGGAGGGTCCACCTACCTTTGATGGTGACTCCACACACCACTTTTCCCCACTGCTGATCTTGTACTAAATGCCTTTGGATCCAGTCCAAATGGCAAAGAAGTAAGGGTCATAGAAACATAGAAACATAGAATTTGATGGCAGATAAGGACCGCTTGGCCCACCCAGTCTGCCCATTTCCTGCCTACTGGATAAGCTGCAGATCCTAGTTAACCAGCAGCCTACTTTTCCTACCCCCATCCCTAGAATTGCCTTATGACTGTCCCATGCATGCTTGAATTCCACCACTGTTTTTGACTCCACAACCTCCTCCGGAAGGCCGTTCCATGCATCCACAACCCTCTCTGTGAAAAAATACTTCCTTAAATTACCTCTGAGCGCCCCCTCTATCTTCAAATTGTGCCCCCTTGTTCTTGCACACCTCTTTTTTTGAAAGATGCTACCCTCTTGGACTTTGTTGATTCCCTTGAGGTACTTGAAAGTTTCTATCATGTCCCCCCTCTCCCTCCTTTCCTCGAGGCTATACATATTAAGCTTCTTTAGTCTCTCTACATATGTATTCCGGTGTTGACCCTGCACCATTTTAGTTGCCCTCCTCTGGACAGCTTCCATCCTGTCTATGTCTTTGCGAAGACTGGGTCTCCAGAACTGCACGCAGTACTCCAGATGGGGTCTGACCAGCTGTCTGTACAGAGGGATAATAACTTCCTGTTTTCTACTGGTGATGCCTCTCCCTATGCATCCCAATAACCCCCCAGCCCTCATTGCTGCCTCTCACATTGCTTGCCCACCTTTGGGTCATCTGATATGACTACCCCAGGTCCCTTCCATTTTGTTGTCGTTAGTATCTCACCCTCATTGTGTACTCTTCCCCTGGGTTTTTGTTTCCCAGGTGCATTACCTTGCACTTCTTAGCATTGAATCTAAGCTGCCATACATTTGACCATTCTTCTAACCTTGCCAAGTCCCTTTTCATCCTTTCCACCCCACCTTGTGCATCAACTCTGTTGCAGATCTTTGTGTCATCTGCAAAGAGACATACTTTTCCTTCCAGTCCCTCTGCAATGTCGCGTATAAAGACATTGAAGAGGACTGGTCCTAATACTGAACCCTGCGGTACCCCACTAGTAACCCCCCTTTCATCAGAGTGGACTCCATTTACTAGTACTCTCTGTGTCCTATTTTCCAGCCAATTTTTTACCCAGGCTGTTATCTTGGGACCCACTCCCAGGCTAGCTAACTTGTATATTAATCTTTTGTGTGGGACTGTGTCAAATGCCTTGCTAAAGTCTAGGTAGGCCATGTCCACAGCCCTCCCTGATCTACTACTTGGTCACCCAGTCAAAGAAATCTATCAGATTTGTCTGGCATGACCTTCCTGCTGTGAATCCATGCTGCCTTGGGTCCTGTGCCCCTCTGGCCTCTAGATACTCGACAATTCTTTCCTTCAGAAGTGATTCCATCATTTTCCCTACCACTGAGGTTAAACTAACAGGTCTGTAGTTTCCTGCTTCTGCCTTGCTCCCACTTTTGTGAAGGGGAATCACATCTGCCCTCCTCCAGTCCTCGGGTACCACCCCATCCTCCCATGATTTGTTAAACAGGGTAGTCAGTGGTGTCACTAACTCTACCCTTAGTTCTTTTAGAATTCTGGGATGAATCCCATCAGGCCCCATTGCTTTGTCCACCTTCAGTTTTAAGAGTTCTTTCAGAACCCTTTCTTCCGTAAATGGGCTGGTATCAACTTCTGTATCCAGTGTGTTTCTACTGTTTGTTCTAGGTACCCCTCTTCCTTTGTAAATACTGAGCAAAAATATTTGTTCAGTATCTCTGCCTTTTCACAGTCTCCCTCTGCCCACCTCCCCCCTTATTAAACCTCACTATCCTCCCTTGGTCTTCCTTCGCCCCTGATGTACCTATAAAATGTTTTATCCCCTTCTTAACTGAGTTGGCTATCTTTTCCTCGGTTTGGGCCTTTGCTGTCCTGACTGCCTTCCCAGCTTCCTTTGCTTTAACTGATACAGTTCTCTGTCCTGCTCCTTCTGCGATTCCTTGTACTTCCTGAAAGCTTTCTTTTCTCTTGAACCTTCACTGCCACTTCCTTTGAGTACCATAGTGGTTTCTTACATCGTTTAGTTTTGTTTATTTGCTTCACACAAAGGCTTGTTGCCTCTGTGATGGCAGTTTTTATTATTCCCCATTGTTCTTCCACCCTCCTTCCTGCCCATGTGCTAGTGCATTCCTTAGGCACTCACCCATTTTGGCAAAGTCAGCCCTCCTAAAGTCCAGTACCTTTGCCTTTGTATGGCTTGACTCTATTGCTGTGTTTATTGTGAACCATACTGTTCGATGGTCGCTAGTTCCCAGATGGCTACCCACTTCTACATCTGTGATCCTCTCTTCATCTCCATTTGAGAGAATCAGGTCTAAGATTGCTCCCTCTCGAGTGGGCTCCAATACTAGTTGTCTAAGGTATGCCCCCTGTAGGGCATCTAGAATAACCCCACTCTTCGAAGTGGCTGTGGCAGCTGCATTCCAGTTAACATCTGGCATATTCAGATCACCCATCAGCAATATCTCCCCTTTATCTGCCATTCTAAGTATACTTTCTATCATTTCCTTGTCCATTTCCTCCCTCTGAGAAGGGGGTCTGTATACAACCCCTGTGCGGATTGTGGTGCCATTGCCGGTCTCCAAATTGACCCACAGTGCTTCTTCTCCTCCCTGTTTTCTCTTTTGTTCTGTTACTTTGATTCCTTCCCTTATGTAAAGAGCTACTCCTCCTCCTCTTTTACCCTCCCTGTCCCTCCTGTAGATAGTGTATCCTGGTATGTTTATGTCCCAGTCATGGTTTGTGCGAACCATGTTTCTGTGACTGCCACGATATCCAGATGTTCCTCCTCCATCAAGGCCACTAATTCAGGAAGCTTGTTACGTGCATTGGTACTCATTGCTCTCCATTTTTTGATGGCTTTACTTTCTGTTGCAGCATCCCCCACTGACCTTTCTACCTCGGTCTTTTTCTCATTTAGTACCCTGTTTTGTAGGGAGAGGCTGGGATTTTCCTGCTGCTCATCAGTGCCTCCCTCTTGACTAGTTTAAAAGCTTGCCAATGAAGCATTTAAACCGATTGCTCAAAAGACTTGTTCCCTTCCTGGACAGATGCAGACCATCCTGCCAGTATAGGCTGGTGTCCCTCCAGGTGGAACCCCAGTCCCCAATGAAGCCAAACCCTGTGCTCACACCATTTTTCAACCACTCATTAAACTGCATGGTGCATAGTACCCTTGCCTCACTCATGCCATTTACAGGCAGCACCTCTGAGAAGGTTACTGTGTGTGCTACTTGTCTTAGGCCCCTCCCCAGTTCTAAAAAGTCCTTCTGCACTGCTCTAATCTCATGTTGAGCCAAGTCATTTGTCCCTAGGTGGACAATGACCTCCAGCACAGACTCCCGTGCAGCTGTTCTCGTGATCCTGAGGATGCGCTTCCTGTCCCTACAAGCCATAGCACCAGGCAGGCACCTTACTTCAGTTTTCCCTGCTCCCCCCAGTTCTATCCCCCTAATAATTGAGTCCCCCACCAGGAGCTGCTTCCTTTCCTTGTGGCATCCTCTGCCCTCACAAAACAATCAGCTAAGAGTTCTGACCCACCCACGATGAGTGCCTTCCTGTCTGCAAGATACTATACACACAATTTGACAGAGAAAATCCCCTGCTAATCAAACAGAGAAAAATCCAGACATCCAAGTCAGACACAGGTAAACCTCCCCAGCCCCAAAACAGCCTGGTGGTTTGTACTCTGAAAGCAGTCAGCCCCAAAATAAGTCAGCTGTGCTTTGAACCCTTCCTGCACTGAAAATCTTAAGAACTGTGACAAGACTGTCTTTTCCTGATAATTGTAAATTCCTTCTTTCACCTTTCAGTTAGAAGCAGCCTCTACCTGCAGTATATCTGGTACAAACCACAGACAATTGAAAGGTTCCCCTCCCTCTGTTGTGAGCACAACTCGCTTTCTTGCAAATCCTATGTTCAATATTGCAGCTCCCAACAAGAGATAGTTTGGCTAGGAAAAATAGTAGCTGTTCTCGGTCTTCTCTCTTCCACCACTGCTGTCCTGGGGGTGACACTATCTCACAGGTGGCCCCATCCTCCTGCTCCAGCTATGTGAGCACTATCCTGTCCAGAAGACTTAAACAATCCTGGGGCACAGAAGAATATAACATTGGTCAGCTACAAGGGGACCTCAGTCACAGCACAACACCACCCACACACACCTGTATGCACGGTACTCACCAGACATGTTCTGTCAACATCCATAGGTGACCCTGGCATGGTGCTTCCAGGTAGCACTCCTGTGGTCCCTGCCAAGATTATTTAGGGTATGCATCCATCCACCTAATCTGTGGAGCACTCAGGTACACCAGCTCCAACATGGCCACCATCCTAAGCAAAACACCTACCTTTTGGATGTGCATGCATGGTGCAGGTATGTGGTACCATCACCATACACAGGTGGCCCCATGCGCACACTTAAAGGGACACACCTGTGATCAGGAATGAATAAAGGGCTGTGGTCAGGGCATGAACAGATGGACAGGCATCCATAGGGGCACAACAGGATGTGCCTAGGTTTACTTATAGATGTTCTCCTGTGTGATGTGGAGTGGGAGTGGCAGTGGATGCGGGAGGCTGTGTCCCCATGTATTCCAAATACAGCTGAATGCAATGACTATGAGGGGACACAGATTGCATAGAGTGCTTCAGACTGGACCAGCCCACCATATAACACCTGTGCAACATGGTTCATGACACAATTGCGCCACGGACAAGGTGGGCCAGGGCAATGTCTGTGAAGACAAAGAAGCTATGTGCACTGTTGTATAATGCCACAGGGTCTTTCCAGAGGGTGACTGGGGATGTCCTCAGTGTCAGCCAGTTCTCCATGTCCAGGACTATGGTGCAGGTGACAAAAGCCCTTCTGTGTCATGTGCATGAGCACATACAATTCCCCATGGCTGAGGTTGATGTCCATGGAATGAAACAGGCATTCTATGCCATGCATGGCATGCCGAACATTATCAGTGCCATAGACTGCACACATGTAAGACTGTGACACCATCTGAACAGGAGGAAGCATATCAGAACAGAAAGGGATTCCATAACATGAACTGTCAGGTTGTTTGTGATGCAGAGGGAACATTCACAAACATGTGTGCCAGGTACCCTGGATCCTGCCACAACTCCTAGATAATTGATGGATCATCTCTTGGCAACCTGCTAGCCCATGGACACATCAGGGGATGGCTATTGGGTGAGTATGCAGTACAACCATATGCACTGTCCAGCAGCGGCTCATGGCAGTGAAGTATGGCAAAGTGCAATGGGAGTTGGTGGGAGGGTGACAGTCCCTACTGGCCCTGTTGTAAGGTGCACTCTGTCAGCGCAAAATAACAGCTAAAGTAATACTAGGGAGGAGCTATCTATGTACTCCAAAGCCTTGAATTTACTAACTGCTCCATGTGCTCTGCATGTACTGTGAGTGGAAGCTGCTAAAATTGTGAACTGTCACTGAGCACTGCCTTTGCCAAGTGTGAGCCATAAGAGACTGTGAAGTGCTGAAACTGGTGTGCCATTTGTACTGTTATGTCTGTACTGCAAATTTGACTGAGCTTATTTCATTTGCCTGCTGTATTGATGCCGTGTCTTAATGAATGAAAACCACAAACTGAATGTTGCACTGTGAAAGGGATCTGGCTGCTAGTTAATTGTGATGCATCTTGCTACCTGCCTAATTGCTGTCTGTATCAATTATTGTTGTTCTGAACATTTACTGATTGACTCCTAGTTGCCATAGCATCTCTTGTATCCCCACACTTAGTGAAACTGCCTGTTAATTATTGAACTGCTCCCCTTCTCCCCCGATTGGTGGTCACAGTCCAGAGTGGTGGGGTTGTGGGATTTATATTGCAGCATAGCTAAGACATGGCAGTGTCTAGCAGCAGCTCGTGGTGCCAAGTGCGGCAAAGTACAACGGGAGTCAGTGGGAGGGTGCAGAATGTTTTGATTTACAGGTGTACTCCTAGTAACTCCTTACCTTTACTTGTTAAAGGAATTTTTTTTTAAATTTGCATGCAGGTTTTATGGCCCCTGGGGATCTCCATATTAGCATTTCTAATGGCCTTTCTTGTTCCTACAATGCCTCCTGTCCCGTGTAACTGTTATGTGTCCTGGACCATTAATTTAACAACAACTATTTTTTTTCTCAAGTTTACAATAGTAGAACTGTTATGTTACTTAACTCTTTGTCCAGGGAGCTCTAATGAAGGTTACATTTACACATGGCAAATGCCTGAGGGACAATTGAGTGTGTTGTTCTGTAAAGAAATAACTAGAGTCTTCACTTATTATAGCATTTGTGACCTTGGGTGACTTGTGTGCTTTCTTAATGGTTGTATGTAGTTTCATAAAATGAAAGGTTTAAAAACAAAACATTCACTTCTGCTGACTAGGTCTAGACACATATCTAGAAAACAGAAAGTTTGAATTAGACAGTTATTTAGCCGAAGCCAGAATGCTATGTGCCAAACAATAGATGCTGCTGCAGCAGCTATTGCTCTCTGACTCAATGGTCCTGAATGCATCACAGTCACATGGGACAGGAGGCATTTTAGGAACAAGAAAGGCCATTCGAAATGTTAATACAGAGATCGCCAGGGGCCATAAAACCAGCACACAAATCTGGAAAAAACTTCTTCCAGCAAACAAAGGGAAGGCCTTACTAGGAATACCTGTACACCTGTAAATCAAAACACTCTGCACAACAGGTTATTTTGCAAATTCTGACTTTAGTTCTCCTTTAATGAATTAAAGCTGCAAACGGAATGCTGCACTGTGAAAGATATCTGGCTGCTTGTTAACTATGAAGCATCTTGCTACCTGCCTGATTGCTTATCCGTATCAGTTACTGTTGCTCTGAACACTTACTGATTGACTCCCGGTTGCCATAGCAACTCTTGTATCGTCACACTTAGTTAGCTGCCTGTTAATTATCGAACTCTCCCCCCTCAACTGGTGGTGGCAGTCCAGTTTGCTGGGGTTGTGGGATTTAAATTGCCAAACAGCTAAGATTCAGTGGCGTCTAGCAGTGGCTCTTGGTGGTAATGTGCAGAAAAGTGCCCAGGAGTCAGTGGGAGTCTATAGGAGCTGGGGTGCTAGTGCAGGAGGTGCTGCTGAAAGTGTTTGTTTTTATTCAGTTTGATTTTATAATCTGAATGGTTTGTTTCATGCATTGCAACATGGTTGTAAGTGGGGCTATTATAAGAACAATTAGTTATGTGATGTTAGGTTTAGTTTGTTGTAATTATGTGTCTATTCATTTAATATCACCAGAGCAAGAGGGGATTTACAATGCAACTGATTTTGTTATGTCTAAGTTGATGGTTAGCTGCAAATTCAAATATAATGATTTTAGGGTTTTATTGGGTGGAAAGAACTATTATTTACATATGTGGGACATGCTTGTTTCCTGTATCTAGATGTATCTACTAGAGGGATGAAGGAATTTTGGGTTCTTATTGAACATGCTTATTTGTTTTCAGCTTCTCATGCTTTCTGGTGATGCGGAGCTATATCCAGGGTCTGGTGTAATGGTATTTGATGATGTCTTACCTACAGTACTCTTATATGCTACTCATGGTCTGAAAATGATTCATCTGAATGTGCGAAGCTTGTTTCCTAAACTGGCTGAAATTGAAAACATGTTCCATTGTTACAATCCAGATTTAATAATTGTTTCTGAAACATGGTTGAAACCTGCATTGAGTGACCATCTGTATAAAGTTCCAGGGTGTGGTATGGTGGAGCTGATAGGAAGGGCAATAAAAAAGGGAGTGAGGTAGTGATGTATTTTAAAGATCATTTTCAGGTTAATATTGTTTTAAGTAATAATAATTATGAGTGCTTGAATGACCGGGTATGAATATGATTATTATTCAGGGGCAGTAAACATCTGTATGTTGGAGGAATATATAACTCACCAAATTCTGGTGTTGCTGGACTTAAGGCTGTACTAGACAATATATCTAACTATCTGACTGGATCTGATTTTGTTACGCTTGGGGATATTAATGTGAATTGCTCCATGCCTGATAATTCTGACTTGGAAAGTTTGTTAAACTCATACCATTTGACCCAGCTGATCAATGAACCAACCAGGTTAAACACACTCTCTGGTAATCATACAATCTTGGCTTGGGTGATCACTAGTAGTTCTCAAAGAGTGTCTCTAGGAGGGGTACTCCCTAATTCTGCTAGTGACCACCAAGCCTATTGTGTGTGTTAAACTTTAGGTGTCCCAAAGCCCTTTGCTCTTCCTTCAATTTAAGAATTTTAAGAAAGTTGATCTTTCTGCCCTTCAGACTAAATTGTTAGACATTGATTGGTCTTTTTTGGATAGCATTCCTGATCCTGAAAATGCTCAAGACTTTTTTTTGCAAGCAATTGTCCCTGTCACAAAATCTATTTTTTTCTTTGCATGAAACTTGAGTGAGAGGAGTGTTTAATTGCTGGCTCACTATAAAAATTAAGGATTGGATGAAGGCCAGGGATAAAGCTTGAAATAATTACAAACAACTGACCACCCATTTTGTAATGGATAGGTATAGATTTCTTTATAACAAAGTTTCTAATTTGGTCAGGGATGCTAAAAAAGATTTCTGTAGGAAACATTTCAATGCAAATTTGTCCAATTCCAAGTCCTTTTGGAATTCAGTGAACCAATTTTATCCCCCAGAAAAGGGTGCTATTCAAAATTGTCATCATTGAATGGGTGTTAACTGATCCAGTTGAGATTTCTAATTAATTTGGTTTAAAATTTTCTGATTTGTCAATGTTTGGTGTTGGTGGGCAAACGTCTTTGATTGATAATGATTTATTTTCTTCTACTAGTAGACCCCCTTTTTGTTTTTATAAGATATCCTGTAAACAAGTTTTGAAATTATTATTATCCATTCCAAATAAATATAGTGATTGTGGGAAGGGGTTGGATGGTTGTTTTATTAGTCTGATTGCACCTTTTCTTGCTGCCCTTTTATGTAGATCTATCTAGATGATTTTCAGTCACTTTCCATATTAAATCCCCTAAGTAAGATTCTCGAAAAAATTGTCAACAAACAAATTATTACACACTTACAGAAGTGTGCTGTATTATGTTCCCAACAGCATGGCTTTTGGCCTAACCATGGCACTGAGACTGCCTTGGTTAGGTTCATGGATGCCGCCATCATGGGCTTTAATACGACCTTATGCTGGGGGGCGGTTTTTGTGGACCTGACCAAGGCATTCAGTCTTATTACATAGAAACATAGACTTTGAAGGCAGATAAGGACCACTAGGCCCATCTAGTCTGCCCATTTCCCTACCTAGAGGATAGGCCGCAGATCCTAGTTAACCAACAGCCTATTTCTTCCTACCCCCCACAAGAATTGCCTTATGTTTGTCCCATGCATTCTTGAATTCTCCCACAGTTTTAGACCCCACAACCTCCTCAGGAAGGCTGTTCCATGCATCCACTACCTCTCTGTGAAATAATACTTCTCACATTGCCCTGAACCGCCTCCTTCTATCTTTTAAATTGTGACCCCTTGTTCTTGCAAGTCTCTTTTTCTCAAAGATGCTACCCTCTTGGACTTTGTTGATTCCACTGAGGTACTTAAAAGTTTCTATCATGTCCCCCCTCTCCTTCTTTCCTCAAGGGTATACATGTTAAGCTCCTTTAGTCCCTCCTCATACAGCTTCTCTTGCAGACCCTGCACCATTTTAGTTGCCCTCCTCTGGACTGCCTCTATCCTGTCTATGTCCTTGCGGAGATAGGGTCTCCAGAACTGGACACAGTACTCCAGATGGGATCTCACCAACTGTCTGTACAGAGGGATAACAACTTCCTGTTTTCTGCTGATGATGCCTCTCCCTATACATCCCAGTATACCCCAGCCCTCCCTAATGCCTTCTCACATTGCTTGCTAACCTTAAGGTCATCTGATATGATTACCCCCAGGTCCCTTTCCTTTTTTGTTGTTGCGACTACCTCCCCACCCATTGTGTATTCTTCCTCTGGGTTCTTGTTTCCCAGGTGCATTATTTTGCACTTCTCTGCATTGAATCCTAGCTGCCATACTTCTGACCATTCCTCCAACCTTGCCAAGTCCCTTTTCATACTTTCCACACCTCCTTGTGTATCAACCCTGTTGCAGATCTTTGTCTCATCTGCAAAAAGGCATACTTTTCCTTCCAGTCCCTCTGCAATGTCACTGATGAAGACATTAAAAAGGACTGGACCCAATACCGAACCCTGCGGTACCCCACTAGTAACCACCTCTTTCTTCAGAGTGGACTCCATTTACAATTACCTTCTGTGTCCTGTTGTCCAGCCAATGTTTTACCCAGGCTACCACCCTGGGTCCCACTCCCAGGCTGGTTAATTTGACTATTAATCTTTTGTGTGGGACTCTGTCAAATGCCTTGCTAAAGTCTAGGTAGGCCATGTCCACAGCCCCTCCCTGGTCTACTACTTTGGTCACCCAGTCAAAGAAATCTATTAGATTCGTCTGACATGACCTTCCCACTGTGAACCCATGCTGCCTCGGGTCCTGTGCTCCACTGGCCTCTAGGTACTCAACTATTCTTTCCTTCAGAAGTGACTCCATCACTTTCCCTACCACAGAGGTCAGACTGACAGGTCTGTAGTTTACTGCCTCTGTCTTGGACCCACTTTTGTGAAGGGGAATCACATCCACCTTCCTCCAGTCCTTGGGTACCAGACCATCCTCCCATGATTTATTAAAAAGAGTAGCCAGTGGTTTCATTAGTTCCTCCCTTAATTCTTTTAGAATTCTGGGGTGAATTCCATCAGGACCCATTGCTTTGTCCATCTTCAGTTTTAGGAGTTCTTGCAGAACCCTTTCTTCTGTGAAAGGACTGGGATCCCCCTCCATCAAGAATGCTTCTGTTAATTGGATTAGGCACTTCCCCCTCCTCTTTTGTGAATACTGAGCAGAAATATTCATTCAGTATTCCTGCTTTTTCACTGTCCCCCTCTGCCTACCCACCATTCATTCTATTCAGCCTCACTATCCTTCCCTTTGTCTTTCTATGCTCGCTGATGTACCTATAAAAGGTTTTATCCCCCTTCTTAACTGAGTTGGCTATCTTTTCCTCAGTTTGGGCCTTTGCTATTCTGACTTCCCTCTTTGCTTCCTTTTGCCTTAACTGGTACAGCTCTCTGTCCTGCTCCTTCTGTGTTTCCTTATACTTCCGGAATGCTATCTTTTTCTTCCTGACTTTCACAGCCACCTCTTTTGAGAACCATAGTGGCTTTTTCTTTCATTTTGATTTGTTTATTTGCTTCACACAAAGGCTTGTTGCCTCTGTGATGGCAGTTCTGATAATTCCCCATTGTTGCTCCACACTTCCTTCTAGCCTGTTTGCTAGTGCTTTTATGAGGCACTCTCCATCTTGCCAAAGTCAGCCTCCTAAAGTCCAGTACCCTCACTTTTGTATGGCTTGACTCTGTAGCTGAGTTTAATGTGAACCACACTGTTTGATGGTCACTTGTCCCCAGATGGCAACCCACTCTAGATCTGAGATCCTCTCACTGCCCCCATTTGAGAGTGCAAGGTCTAAGATTGCTCCCTCACAGTGGGTTCTGAAACTAGCTGTCTAATGCCTGCCACCTGTAGGGCATCAAGAATGGCCCTGCTCTTGGATGTGGCTGCAGCAAATGTGCTCCAGTTAACATCTGGCTTATTCAGGTCACCCATCAACAGTATCTCCCTTCTCTGCCATTCTAAGAATGCCTTCTATCATATCCTTGTCCATTCCTTCCCCTGACATGGGGTCTGTACACAACCCTGTGCGGATTGTGGTGCCTTTCCAGTCTCCAAGGTGACCCACAGTGCCTCCTCTCCTCCCTGTTTACTCTTTTGTTCAGTTGCTTTTATCCCTTCCTTTACATAGAGAGCTACTCCTCCCCTCTTCTCCCCTGCCTGTCTCTCCTGTAGGTTATGTACCTGGATATTTACATCCCAGTCATGGTTCTCTGTGTACCATGTTTCTGTGACTACTATGATATCCAGGCATCCTCTTCCATTAAGGCCATCAACTCAGGGAGCTTGTTGCCCAGACTGCTGGCATTGGTACTCATTACCCTCCATTTCCTGATGGCCTTACTCTCTTTTGCCCCATCCCTGTCCTTCTTGCCTTTGTCACTTTCTCCATTTACCCTGCCCTTCTCCCTATCGACACCTCTATGTTGGTGTTTGCTGCACTTACTACCGTGATTATTTGGGGGCTAGGATTTTCCTGCTCCTTTCAGTGCCTCCCCTTGGCTAGTTTAAAAAATATTTACATTACATTACAATAAATATTTAAATTATTAACCACTCTTTATTGTGTTTGAGACTAGGTGAATTGGTTTCTGACAATGTGGTTGCCTGAGTTGAGGACTATTTATTTAATTGCTCTCTCTCTTTGTTAGTATTGTGGTTTCTACTTCTATTTTTCCTATTCACTCTGGTGTTCCTCAAGATTCTATTTTGGGTCCTCTTCTATTTTCTTTATTTATTAACCCATTACCTTCTATTTGTTCTACTTGAGACAGTTTACTTTATGCTGATGACTTGATTCTCTTTTCTCAATCTCATTCTATTTCTTTATTGACTTTGTCTCTGGAGAAAGATTTTCTTTCTATCTGCCATTGGTTTTGGGATAATGCACTGGTCATGAACACAGTTAAAGCTAAAGCCATGCTGTTTGAACCCTTCCTAAGTTGAGAAATAATCATATCTTAACCATACACGATGAAAACAGGATTTGTCTGGAACAAGTTTTTGAGTTTAAGTACCTAGGGGTCTTGCTAGATCCTGGTTTAACATTTCTATCTCAAGACAAAACTGTCAAAAGGTGAACCAAAAATGGGGAGTTTTATATAAAATGAAACTTTTTTTACTTTGGAAACTAGGAGGGCTATAGCAACTGTGGTACTTTTACCCCATCTTGATTATGCTGGGGGGGAGGGGTACAATATACTGTAATGTATCTGTTAGAAAAACTCAGGCTTTAAAGGGATAGTAAACATTGCAGGGGTCACTCACATCATGAAAGCCAATGAAAATATATTTCAAATGAGGTACTGAGTTTACCTATAGGGGACAGGAGTCTTGAGATATAAATAGTTAAGTAATGTATAAATCACAAGAAAGCAGCAGTCATTTCATGTAGTCTTACACACAGGAAGTGATGTCTCTGAGGAACTAGCTGTATGTTGTTAATTACAGCTTGCCCCTCAGTGACATCACTTTCTGTTTTAAAACTGCATGAAATGGCTGCTGCCTTATTGTACTTTACCGATGATTTAACTAGTCATATCTTGGAACTTATGACACCTACAAGGAAGCCAAAAATCTTGTTCAAAATAACTTTTCATGGGCTTTCACAGTTTGGGCAATCCCTGCAATGTTTACTGTCCCTTTAACTACAGTATATAATAACATTTGTAATTTCATGCTGGATGCTCCTACCCATATACATCATTGTTTGCTTTATTCCTCCTTAGGATGGCTCCCACCCTATGCTCAATTTACTTATTATTTTTGTTGTTTGGTTTTTAAATCCTTAGTTTGTTTAAATTTGTACCCATTAACTATTCTGTTAACAATTCATTATACTTCCTTGAATCTGAGATCCTTCAAGGGAACTATTCTTTTAACTAAACCCTCTGCAACTAAAGTTGGTTCTTGGACTTTTTCAGCCCCTGCACCCCTACTATGGAATAGCTTGCCAGAGGACTTGTACAGTGTTTCATCTTTGAATTGTTTTAAAAGTAAGTTGAAAGACTGGTTGAAAGTTTGCATGAATGTAAATGTCATTAATCTTTGTACTTTGCTTATATTGTGTATTATTGTATTTTATTGTTTGGTTATTTGTTATTATGTGTCAGGTTGGACCTGAAAAATGGCTTGTCCTAGTGTTCTTACCCAGTTAACAAAATAAAAAACAAAAAACAAAAACAAACCATATTGAGTGACCATGCCAACCTCACTTGAATGTGTGTTGTTCTGTCCCACTGCATAGGTGACAACAGATACCCGCTGAGGCAGAGACAGCACTAACATGCACCAAACAGGCAAAAGTAGCATGCTGTCCAAAAATGACCCCTCGTTTCTTTGCCAGTGTACATTATCTAAAGGAAGGGAATGAGAACTCTTTGAAATCTGCTGCTGATTATGTTTTGACTCAGTAGGGTCCTCTTTAGATCAAAATTTTTTACACCAGTGCATCCAATTTGATCCATGTTTTAACCCCCCAGCACTGTCATTGTGCTGAGGCTGTACCAGATGAAACCAATCCTGGAGCCACGCAGCTCTGTAGAGGTGGCATATAACAACACATACAAGAAGACATGGTCTATCATCGAGAGGATGATAGGGCTAGTGGAGATGAGGTTCCGGTGTTTGGACCATATGGGTGAGATGATGGTGCTAGAACTGGCAAAGACATGCAAGGTGTTCACCGCATGCACCATGCTCCATAATATTGCCATTCAACGGAATGTACCCATGACAGATGACTTATAGTCATGTGCTGTGCAGGAGCTGGACAACAGGCATCTGTTTGTAGTATGGGAGACACTGTCTGGAAATGCAGCATGTGATGTCCTCATATGGGCCACATTCTGCCATTAGGGACTAGTAACCACAGGGTAGCAGGCAGTAAGGACATGTGATGGGGACAGCACAGTACATTGGTACCTGTGGGTGGCGCTGTAGCATCAGCGTGCCTGTGGGAAGGGGATGCATGGTGTTGGTGCATGTCATGGGTGGACAGTGGTGTATGTGGGTGCACAATGATGAGACCATGTACTGAGTACACCAGCTGGGGGCCATGCATGGTGGGTACTATAACAGTGGTGGTGGTGCATGTCAGTGGATATTAAAGGTGGCATGTGTCACTGCACAGCATGTGTCTTGTCATGGTTGGTGTACAGGTGTATGTGTTGCTGTTGCAATGCCACTGTGCTGGTGTGTGATCATGCAGTAACATAGAAACATAGAATTTGATGGCAGATAAGGACCGCTTGGCCCACCCAGTCTGCCCATTTCCCTACCTACTGGATAAGCTGCAGATCCTAGTTAACCAGCAGCCTACTTCTTCTTACCCCCACCCCCCACAATTGCCTTATGACTGTCCCATGCATGCTTGAATTCCACCACTGATTTTGACTCCACAACCTCCTCCAGAAGGCCGTTCCATGCATCCACAACCCTCTCTGTGAAAAAATACTTCCTTAAATTACCTCTGAGCCCCCCCCATCTTCAAATTGTGTCCTCTTGTTCTTGCACACCTCTTTTTTTGAAAGATGCTACCCTCTTGGACTTTGTTGATTCCCTTGAGGTACTTGAAAGTTTCTATCATGTCCCCCCTCTCCCTTCTTTCCTCGAGGCTATACATATTAAACTCATTAAGTCTCTCTTTATATGTCTTCCGGTGCAGACCCTGCACCATTTTAGTTGCCCTCCTCTGGACAGCTTCCATCCTGTCTATGTCTTTGTGGAGATTGGGTCTCCAGAACTGCACACAGTACTCCAGATGGGGTCTCACCAGCTGTCTGTACAGAGGGATGTTGAGGGATGTTGATACAGAGCAGTGTTGTGCTGTGCATTGTGCTGTGTGGTGTGTAGTTTGCAGGGTGGTGAAACACAGTTCTTGTGCTCTACATGTGTGTCATTAGTGCATTCTCATGGTTCTTTCCTGTCATAGGGCTACTGCAGTAGCTGGGCCAATGGCGATGTGCTGAGTGCCTGACATGTGTTTCTTAGTGTCACTGAACAGTGTATCCTGTGTGTGCCATGGTTCAGTGCTTGAGCCAGGGGACACTGTGTCCTGGGTGCTGTCAGTGGCAGTGGGCGGTATGACAGGGTCATGTTCATCAGGGACAGTGATACCCATGTCTAGGGGTGTGCATGTCTTGGATGTGGACATTAACACACGTCATGGTAGGTAGGCAGACTGGGGGCATGGTACAGTAGCTGCTGCATAGTGCTCCACCAGCTGTCACAGGAGATTGCCCAGCCTGTAAGTACTGCACCGCTTACCTCAGTCAGTCCTTGAGTACTGCTGTGTTGCAGTTCTGTGCCACCAATCTTTAATGCTCCAGTTGGCACAGATCTGCATAGTATGTCCCCATTAGTACCTTGCTATGTGCTGGCTGTGGCTGTATCCTGGCTCATGCAGATGGGCCCTCATCCCCTGTTTGCTGTGTTTCTGACTGGTATCCTGCCTGTGCTCATGCAGGCTTGTCTGGTTGCCTCTGGTGCACCCCTGTCACAGGTAGCTGTCAGACTGTGCTTTATGGCACTGTCCTGTCAGTGTGGCTCTGGCCTTCCTTCCTGGGTGCATCTCCTGCCATCCTCCTCCTTCTCCTCCTCCTCCTCTGGCTCATCTGACCCCTTGAGCATCCATGCCTGTGTGCTTTCCACATTGGTGTCTGTCTCTAGCCACTGCTCAGGCTCCTGCCCAGTACCTGTGGGCAGAAGGGGAATGTTATTACAACTGTGACAGTGGCATCTTGGGTGCTGGTGTCTGTGGTGCAGTCACGATGGAGTCAAACATGTGCCATGCTCCTCCTCCATGTTGTTTCCACCTCCAGTCTACTATACAGTGTCATCCCATTTGGGTCCTGTTGCACCTGTCATGCAGCATCTGTCTGTGCTGGGACCGTGGGTTGGGGCATGAGGTGGTTAGTATGTCTATGGGTTTCATTACCTATGGCACCGCACCCTGCTTGTGGTGTATTAACTTTCAGGGTGTGAATTTCTCCCATCTCACCATGGAGGCCCACCTCTGTGAGGGTGTCTGCTAACATCCTGTCTGCTGGTGACAAAGCAGTGTCTATGCTGGGTGCACCCCCTGCCTATGCCCAGCCATGCCCATACACCTGTGGTGAGCTCTTCTTCATTGCTACATGGAGGTTATGCCACTTATGTTTAATTGCCGACTATGTATGTGCCTCTGGGCTGTCAGCATTCACACTGGCCTGTATGTCCAGCCATGGGTGTGCCTTGACCCTCGGAGGTGTGAACAGGGATTGTGTCCTACACAATGTGGCATAGTGGATCCTTATATCCAACACTATAGCTGCTACCTGGCCACTGCTGAAGTTTGGGGCACAGGGGCAGGCACTGCCTCTGGCACAGACTCATCCCAAATGCTGCATGCCTCTCTGTGCTGTGACCATAGGCATCACTGGTGGCGGTGGGGTGTCCTCCATAGTCTGGCCATTCTCCGCCATCATCTGCACATTGTTTACATTCACAGTATTCCCTTCTGCATCTGTGCATGGGGAGGCCCACATGCCCATTTATGGTTATATCAAGGGGAGGGTCCGTGTATCCCTATCCCACCCTGTGTGGGCCTCTATGAAACCCCTGATGTCTTGCCTCCACTGTCCAGTGCACTTACGTGCCTGGTCCTGCACACCATGTATTGCCTCTGCCTTGTATGCCGCGTAGCTGCGTGCTGTCTTTACATCTCTTTTCTGTGTGCTTTGTGCATCATAATGCATAGGGCCCAATGTAAGTATGTAGCAGGGATGTACAATATTGAAATGTAGTGGTGATGTGATGCCGATTTTAAATGTGGTGAATGCGAATTCTGGAATATGGCAGAGACAAGCATTTTCAAAGTGAAATGGTGTAACCTGTCACATTCCACATGTGTACATCACCAGTGTATTCCAAAATGGCCAGTCCCTGTCAGATCCTTAGATATTTGTCCTATGTGGCATTCTGAGACTGCCAATGCCATTTCAAGATTGCTCATCCCTACCACATTCTGAGATTACATGCCATCCCCAACATTCTGAAATTATGCACCACCTTGATATTCCATAGCTTTCTCGAGCACAACATCCCCAAGGAGGGTCATTAGTGGGGTCCCACAGGGATCAGTCCTTGGGCCCCTCCTGTTCAACGCCTATGTCTCTGACATAAGGACAGGTATCAGGAGTGAGATGAGTCTCTTTGCAGATGACTCAAAACTGGGGGCAGTGGTGGATGGGGAGGAGGGGAGGGTGGCCCTACAGGGGGACCTGGAGGCTCTGGAAAGATGGTCTAGAAAGTGGAAGCTGAGGTTCAATGCAGGGAAATGCAAGATACTGCACCTGGGGGCCAGAAACCTGGGCCAAGTGTACACCTTGGGGGGGCAAATTCTACAAGTCTCGATGGCTGAGAGGGACCTGGGGGTGGTGGTGGTGGATGTCAAGATGAACAACTCGGAGACTTATAGGAGGGCAGCAGCCAAGGCCAACAGGATGCTGGGATGCATCGCTAGGGGGATCACCTCCAGAAGGAGGGAAGTGATGCTCCCTTTGTACAACTGCTTGGTGAGGCCGCACCTTGAGTACTGCGTGCAGTTTTGGAGGCCACACTTAAAGAGGGACATTAAACTCCTGGAGAGGGTCCAGAGGAGGGCAACCAAAATTATTTGGGGCTTGGGGGACAGGACCTATGAGGAGAGGCTTGAAGAGCTAAATATGTACACACTGGAAGAGAGAAGGGACCGGGGGACATGATAGAGGTCTTCAGGTACATGAAGGGGTGTTAGGGGAGGAACAGTCAGGGTGCTTTGAAGGAAGGAGAGGAGGGGCCACTAGAAAGCATGGGTGGAAGCTGGAGGGGGGAAGATTCAGGGGAGAAAGGAGGAGGTGCTACTTCACTGAGATGGTGGTGGAGCCATAGAATGTGCTGCCTAGGGGGCTGGTGGAAGCAGAGACAGTGGAGGGGTTCAAGAGGGGGTGGGACAGATACAGGGGAAGGATTCTGGAAGCAAAATCCAATGCAGCGAGAATATCCAGAACTGGGAAGGGAGAAGCCAGAGAAGGCGAGGGGGGGGAGCAAGGTCAGCTCCCAGGGTGGGGGCTGACCAAACGAGCAGACACGAAAGACCGTTAGGCCTATTCTGCTGGCATTTTAGTGTGTTAGTAAAGCTACCTCCTTCCACATTCTAAAGAACGATAACATGCATCTGAACATTGTGGAAATGCATGCACTGCAAACAACACAGTTTAATTTTTTTTCTAAAATGATTACCACAACTACCTTTTCTTAAACTTTGGAGAAATATGATTTTATACATTTGTTGACTGGAAGGACTAGATTGTGATTCTGGTTATGACATCATCAGTAGCTCTTTACTGAAACTGGCTTTTTTGAACAGGGAGTGAAACCAGGGTAACAGAATGGCTCATAACTTTTAAATAAAGTAATTTAGTGATTTAATTTTTGGTATGCGGCTTATTGGAGATACATGAATTCTAATTCCACAATGTAGCACTTTTGGATGGACTACCTCTTTAATACTTTCTGTGCCTTTTATTCCCATATGGGAGAGGCATGACCTATCTTTGAATTTATTTCACATACATAATTACTACAACTGATACTCTGTTGTCACTGGCATATGCATATCAACTTGTTGTTTTGCACTATTTTGTGATTTTTCCTGTACATTAAACTGCCACAGCAACATGTCACTAGTATCACTGATTTATTTCACAGAAATAATTACTTTTTGCAAATGTCAGTTTTAACTGGAATCTCAATTTGCTGTTTTGTACAATACAAATATTTTCATGCAGTGTACTGATTAGCATTGGGAAGAACTGCAAAATTCTGCTTTTGCTGGAATTGTGTGAAATTTCTTGATTTTAACTGAATTCTACCCATAGGGCACTCTATAGTTGGTGCTCCTTTTTTAGGGATGCAGTGGGCAGAGCCCTGCAGACTTTTTGCTCTGAGAAAAAAGCGTTCTGCATTCTTTCCGAATGAACAAACATGTTGGACATGTGTCACAGTTGCTCTCATGTCTGTGAAGCAATCCGCCCATGTTGTCCCTATCGGCACAGCACTGCACTATTTTAGAGTGCTGGCAGTCACAGCAGAACATAACACACTCTGTCATGTCCAAGATGGCTCCCACACTCTACTGAACATGCACTAGCAGCCATGCATGTGCAGTAGCATGCAGTGGGCTTCTTGTTCATGGTGGAGTGGGCTGTGTTCCATCATGACCAACTATTGTATTTATTTATTTAGTTATTTTTTCATGTTATAAAAATTCCCCCACCCAACCCTTCCTCACAGCACACACCCACCCCCAGAAACATAACTGTGACACTGAGGGTGCACAGTCCCCCAGTGTCATGATCAGGGATCGTCAATTTCTCTCTTTTTTTTCACCTGTACAAAAGAAAACAGTCCATCAATGTCTTTTGCAGCCATTCCTTATCCTCCCACCTGACCCTCCAACTCAACATCCACCTCCCGCTCCCCCAAGTCCTTACTTACCCATCAAGGACCAAATGCCATAATTCTCTCAGGACCATAGACACATCTTCACTCTTCAAAGCCTGACCACAAACTGAAGACACAGGTATGCAGTTTAATGTATTTCAATGGGGTTTTGAACTTAAGTAAGTAAGTAAACAAATAAAACTTTATTTGTATCAGGCACCCTTCAGAGCTCAGGGTGCCTTAACAATCATCAATGAAACAAGTAGTCTCCATAGTACATTAAAATAATAAATATACATATAATATTTTGGCACTAATTCACTAGGTCCCTTTGAAGGCCAGTTGAAGCAAATGTGTCTTCAAGGAGTTTTTAAAACCTCCCATGGTTGGGCGTAGTGCCTTAGTGCCATAACTTAGTGTCATAACACAATGTATAACCTGGGCCCTTTTGACATATTTTTGGCCTAAATTTTCAACATGCCTTCTTTTGGACCCCATCTCATGAACAATGTCACTCTCATTTAGCATATCTGTCCTGAAAGGTGATTTTGTGGTCCCTGCATGAAATCACCTTTCAGGCAGAAGCTGAACATTTTCTCTACCCTTGATCATGAGGTGGGGTCATAAGAAGGCTATGTTGAACATTTGGAGTAAAAATATTGAAAAACAACAAAGTTACATGCTTACATAGAATTTTGTGAATGCAGGCTCATAACATTGGTATTTTTCAATATTTTATCCTAAATGTACAACATAGCCATATCTTTATAGTACCTCATGACTGTGACAGCTGTCATTTTTCAAATCCTTTCCAAAATGTTTATTTTTTACACCCTGAAAGGTGATTTTGCAGTCTTTGCATGAAATCACCTTTCGGGCATCAGTTGAAAATTTTCTCTGCTCATGTATCATGAGGTGGGGTCATAAAATGTCTATGTTGTATATTTGGTGTAAAAACATTAAAAACCAAAAATGTTATGAGCCTATGTTGATTTTTGTGAACACAGGCTCGTAAGTTCGGTAATATTCAACATTTTTATGCCAAATTTTCAGCATAGCCATTCTTTACAGCACCTCATGAATGTGACAGCTGTCATTTTTCAGGTCCTGCTCAAAATGTGTTTTTGCATCCCGAAAGTTGATTTTGCAGTCCCTGCACTAAAATACCTTAAAGCCCAGAGTTAAACATTTTTGTCTACCTGTCTTCATGAGGCAGCGTCATAACAAGGCTATGTTGAAAATGTGGTATAAAATATTACAAAACAACACATGTATGAGCCTATGTTACATTTTGCATATGCATAGATGTAACATTGGTAGTTTATAATATTTGTACACCAAATTCTTCAGTTGCAGTCCTACTGGTTTTGACTAGATTTTCATATAAATCCGTCCATATATCCCTGGTGGTCCAGTGGACCCGTTCGCAGCCCGATTGTGGGCATTTGTAAAAATAAATTAAGTCCTATAGCCCTGGTGATCCAGTGGACCGCTGTCAGCCCGATCGTGGGCAGTTGTAAAAATAAATTAAGTCTATATCCCTGGTTGTTCAGTGGACCACTGTCAGCTTAATTGCTGGCATTTGTAAAAATAAATTAAGTCCTATATCCCTGGTGGTCCAGTGGATCGCTGTCAGCCCGATCGCGGGCAATTGAAAAAATAAATTAAGTCCTATATCCCTGGTGGTCCAGTGGACCACTGTCAGCCTGATCGTGGGCATTTGTAAAAATAAATTAAGTCCTATATCCCTGGTGGTGCAGTGGACCGCTGTCAGCCCGATCGTAGGCAACTGTAAAAATAAATTAAGTCCTATATCCCTGGTGGTCCAGTGGACTGCTCACAGCCCGATCGCGAGCATTTGTATTAAAAATAATGAAGTCCAATAGCCCTGGTGGTCCGGTACCCCCTTCCCTACCCTCACTGAGCCCACCGCTTCCTCCCCTGGTCGGTGGCGGGCGGCGGCACCTACCCACCTGCCGCTCCGCCATCCGCCAACTGACACCATAGCTGGGCTGTATGCCCATTGGTCCACTAGCGTGAGCCAATGGGCGTGCAGCCCATACCGTACTACACATTCCTACAGTGTCAGTTGGCAGGCAGTGGGGTAGCAGGCAGGTGGGGTGCTGAAACTCACTGCTGACTGGGGGGGGAGTGGGGCAGTGGGTCTCAATGGGCAGGTGGGGAGGGGGGTACCGCTGGACCACCAGGGCTATTGGACTTCATTATTTTTAATACAAATGCCCACGATCAGGCTGCGAGTGGTCCACTGGACCACCAGGGATATAGAACTTAATTTATTTTTACAATTGCCTGCAATCGGGCTGACAGTGGTCCACTGGACCACCAGGGATATAGAACTTAATTTATTTTTACAAATGCCCGTGATCGGGCTGACAGCGGTCCACTGGACCACCAGGGATACAGGACTTAATTTATTTTTTCAATTGCCCGCAATCGAGCTGACAGCGGTCCACTGGACCACTAGGGATCTAGGACTTAATTTATTTTTACAAATGCCTGCGATCGGGCTGACAGCGGTTCTCTGGACCACCAGGGATATAGGACTTAATTTATTTTTACAAATGCCCACGATGGGGCTGACAGCGGTCCACTGGACCACCAGGGATATAGGACTTAATTTATTTTTTCAATTGCCCGCGATCAGGCTGACAGCGGTCCACTTGACCACCAGGGATATAGGACTTAATTTATTTTTACAAATGCCCATGATCGGGCTGACAGCGGTCCACTGGACCACCAGGGATATAGGACTTCATTTTAATTTTACAAATGCCCGCGATCGGGCTGACAGTGGTCCACTGGACCACCAGGGATATAGGACTTAATTTGTTTTTACAAATGCCCATGATCGGGCTGACAGTGGTCCACTGGACCACCAGGGATACAGGACTTAATTTATTTTTTCAATTGCCCGCGATCGAGCTGACAGCGGTCCACTGGACCACCAGGGATATAGGACTTCATTTTAATTTTACAAATGCCCATGATCGGGCTGACAGTGGTCCACTGGACCACCAGGGATATAGGACTTAATTTGTTTTTACAAATGCCCATGATTGGGCTGACAGTGGTCCACTGGACCACCAGGGATACAGGACTTAATTTATTTTTTCAATTGCCCGCGATCGAGCTGACAGCGGTCCACTGGACCACCAAGGATATAGGACTTAATTTGTTTTTACAAATGCCTGCGATCGGGCTGACAGCGGTTCTCTGGACCACCAGGGATATAGGACTTAATTTATTTTTACAGTTGCCCACGATCGGGCTGACAGTGGTCCACTGGACCACCAGGGATATGGGATGTTATTATTTTAAACAGATATCCGTGATCGGGCATGGGGGGAGCCACCACGGAGGTGCAGCCTGAGCTCGGGTGGCCACCCACAGGTGGCAGCTGCCGTGTTGTGCCCTGCAATATTTCAGCTCACCTGTGGGTGGCCAACCATTGTTCCTTTTTTTTTGGCTCACCTGTAGCCGACACAAGTAGGGTTATGCATGCTTGGACTCAGCATCCTGGCCTGAATATCAGGATATGCGGAGTATGCGCCGACGCCCCTACCTGCGCCGCGCCATTACTGATGCACTCTGGCGCATCGGGATTTGTGCCAGGCACAATCCCCATTTGAATATTGCGCTGGGGCGCATCAGTGGGTTGCACATGGTACAACACTGTTGCACCATGCGCAACCCTTTTGAATATCTGGGCCACTGTGTTTCTCCATGCAACTATTGGGGAAAAACAGGGTATGCGCTTCTGTTAATGTTACAGTTACTGTTTCCACTTGCTTTTACGTACCAGTTGGCATTTCTGTTCCTGTGTGCGCCACCGCATCCGTTACCATTTGCATTCTCGTTTGCACTTGCGTTTGCGTTACTGTTGCCATTTGCTTTTTTCATACTGTTTGTATTTGCACTTCAGTTTGTGTCCCCATGAGCATTGCCATTTGCATTTACGGCAGCCTTTCATTTGCGTTTCCGATTCTTTTTCATTTTGCGTCTTCCTTGCTGTTACTGTTACCATTTGCGTTTGCAATTGCGTTACTGTGCCCGTGCACATTACGGTTTGCGTTTCCATATGCACTTGTGTTTCCTTTTTTACTTCTGTTTCCTTTGCCGTTATTGTCGCTGTTACCATTACCATTTGTGTTTACAATTGCGGTACTGTGCACTTGCGCATTTCGGTTTGCGTTTCCGTATGCGCTTCTATTCCTGTTTCCATTTCTGTTTCCTTTGGTGTTATTCTTCATGTTAACTTTACCATTAGGATTTACAATTGCAGTACCGTGCCTGTGCGCATTACGGTTTGCATTTACATGTGTGCTTGCATTCATGTTTCCATTTCTGTTCCCTTTCACTTTCTTTTGCTGTGACACTTAACATTTCCATTTAAAATACCTTACCATCACTGTTCCATTACAGTTGCATTTCATATGCGCTCAATGTCCGTTTGTGTCACTGTTCACTTCAGCGTCACTTTGCGCTTGCGTTTCTATTAACATTTCCTTTACCATTTACATTTGCGTTACCATGTGCACCGTTGTTGGCACTTCTGTTTGCGTTGCTGTTCCTGTTACTATGTCACAAGACATCACATGGCAGGAACACAGAGCCAAAGGGCTCCGTGCTCCCCCTGCTGCATTACATTCACTATTTCTCATCATCATTCTCAAAAGGAAGGGAAATTAGAGGCAAAAAAATCCATTTAATGCATCAGTTAGGGTTGTTCCACAGTGACAAAAGAGAGGAAATTTGATGTTAGGGTTGAAAGCCCCCCTTGGACCCATCCAGCCCACCCAACTGGCATCAGGGTGCGCATTGGGGTCATCGGTCCTAACTCTCACCCTTCAAAAGGAAGCAACGGAATTTTTTTGGCATAACCTCATAGCAGATACCTCTGCAGGTACCACATGGGAGGCATTCAAAGCTACTCTAAGAGGGGCGATAATAGGGTATGCAAGCCGGGGCTGAAAGAGGAGGGAACAACATTTGAGGGGGCTTGAACGACAAATCCGAGAAGTGGAGCTTGCTTTTAAGACCCTTCATGTCCCTTCCCTTAGGTCAGAGGCAGGTCAGAAGGTCACTTCTCTGAAGATGCAAGTGAATGAGCTGATCTCTAGAAAGGCAGAGATTTTGATTATTAGACTCAAGCAAAAATATTGGGAAGGGGGAGAAAAGAGGGGTAAGCTGCTGGCATACCGTCTCAAAATGCAGCAAGCCAAAAGGCATATAGCAGCTTTAGAGGATGCAGGGGGTAGGACCCAGACCTCGGTGCAAGGTATTAATCAAATAATGATGGTTTTTTATTCCTCGTTATATAAATCCTCCAGAGCCCCAGACCACGAGGGGGTCCACCCATTTCTGGAGTCCCTACATCTCCCCAAAATCTCAGAATCCCAAGCTAGTGCCCTAGATGCCCCAATCTCAACCCAGAAGGTGGCAGACACCATCCTGTCCCTTAAAAAGGGAAAGGCCCCAGGAGGGGAAAGGTTTCCCTATTGAAGTGTGGCACCTGCTGCATCCCATAATCTCTCTGGTATTACAACAAGTATTTACTGAGTCATTGCAAACATGGTCTCTTCCTTCATCCCTTAGGGAGGCGACTATTACTATCCTACCAAAAAAAGGTAAAGACCCTCTTAAAGCATCCAGCTACCGCCCTATTTCATTATTGAATGCTGATAGCAAGGTGCTAGCTAAGATACTAGCTAATAGACTTAATCCTCTCCTTCTCAGTTTGATCCACCCATCCCAAGTAGGCTTTATTAAGAGCCGCTTTAGCACGGACCATATTAGATCATTGGTAAATTTAATCCATAAGGCCCAAACATGATCTTCCCCCGCTGCTGCCATTGCAATAGATTTTGAAAAGGTCTTTGATTCCCTGGAGTGGGACTATGTACAACAAGTACTTTGCACTATGGGCTTGGAGGCAGGGTTTCGGGCTTGGATTGGGGCAATATATTCATCCCCAGCTGCATGGATACTCACCAATATGATGCTGTCTCCCCCATTCATACTGGGTAGGGGTACCTGTCAGGGCTGCCCACTTTCCCCACTACTTTTTGTATTGGTAGTAGAACCCCTGGTGGCTGCTATTAGGCAAAATCCTCTAATTTCTGGGGTCCAGGTGGGAACAAGGGCATACCCTATTCTTATGTATGCGGATGACCTGTTGCTCCCTATAGCCAATATCATCACCTCCCTCCCTCCCCTAATGTCCACCTTGACAGATTTCTCTACATTTTCAGGGCTCAAGATTACCCAGGCCAAGATGAAGGTCCTACCTTTAAACTCTAAGTGTACCTCTCACATGGTTATTCAGCATGGGCTCCGATGGGCCCCAGAGGGGATTACCTACCTGGCATTACTCTCTCCTAATCTGCATAAAATCTGGGACCTGAATATGAAACCACTTTTTGCATCCATTCGTACAGAACTGGACAAATGGAAATCTCTTCAACTGTCGCTTTTAGGTAAAACATCCCCAATTAAAATGGTCACAGCACCAAAAATTATGTATCTTCTCTCCCACATCCCTTTGAAACTGCCTCATTATTGGTTTACTAAGTTAGACTCCCTGCTGGGATCCTTTTTTGTTGGAGGGTAAGAAACCTAGGTACAGTAGAAATAAGCTCAGAACTCATTGGTTGGAAGGGGGCTGGGGTCTTCCATGGTTAGAGGGGTATAAATGGGCCTTTCATCTGGCTCAGACATTAAAATGGTTCTTTTTCCCTGAACACAATGCTCCCCAGTGGCTGGATATGGAGAGAGAGAGGTATGTCAGCGTGCTCACTTGGTACTATTGTTATTTAACCCTCCCCCTAAGGGCACTCGCTCTCATCCTACTATAGGTCCCTCTCTGGAATATTGGGCCAAGGTGCATAAGAAGTTGGGCACCTCCCCATCTCCCCTAAGACTTACTCCACTATGGGACAATAATGAGATTACCATCAATTAACAACCAATTTCATGGTCCTCATGGGGAATGTGGTGGTATCTCATTGCTTCTTGATATGCTCATTCCTGGTACAGATACCCTTAATTCCTTTGAGGGCCTGCGGAGCTCTTATGGGATTTCTCCCAAAGACTTCTGGTGATTCCTTCAAATAAGAAGCACCATCCTTATGTACAGGCATAAGCAGCACCAAGAGCAACACATCTCCCAGGTAGAGATGGCTGGCCCTAGAAAGAGGACAGTCAAGCCGGGTATATGCGGCCATTCGGAGCACCATCCTGTCCCAAGCAGAGGAATCCAAGCATAAATGGGAGAAAGTACTGCATGCCCCTATTATGAACCTGGAGTGGAAGTCTTGTCTAAAACTAGCTCATGGGGCATGTCCTGACACCAGTAGTCAATTAATACAGAACAAGATAATTCACTCCTGGTACAGGACTCCTGAAGTCCTCGCCAAGGCAAAGCTGGCTCAGTCTGACCTGTGTTGGAGGTGTCAGGAACTCCCAGGTGACCTGTTCCATATATTTTGGTCCTGCAGGCTGATCCAGCCCCTATGGCAGGCTACCTGTGAGATGGGGTCCAAAATATTTAGGAAGCCTGTGCCTCAGTCCCCTGAGTTGCTGTTATTAGGACTCCGGACCTCGGCCCCTCACCTTCGTCTTTCTGAGTTGAAACTACTTCTGATACTCAGTATGCAGGTTAAAAGACTCATACTGTGCAAATGGTGGTCCCAGATAATCCCCTTCCTGGGGGAGGTACTTACCTCCATGGCTCAAGTTGCCAACTGGGCCAGAATATCACATACTGTGACCAATACCCTCTTTAAATATACTGCCATCTGGACTCCCTTCCTTCTGTTTTTGAAACCTAGGGAGGGAATTGGCTGAATAGGCACGGCCATGCTACTATAATGGTCTCCTCTCATGGTGAATTTAGGGGTAAGTGCTGGAGAGATTGTTACTGAGTTATAGGGGACCCTGCTCTGTGGATGACATGGTATAATATCAGTAAAGGATAGTATCTTCTCTGACAATGAAGACCTGTTTGCTTTGTGTGATCTCTTGCATTTTGTAGGCATAAAGTAGAGGACAGTGGCACTGGACCTCTCATAATTTCTGATGCTTTGTCAAATACTGCAGAAACTAGCAGGATGGGGCCAGGTAAGATATGTTTGTATGAGTTAGCCATAATGCAATGCACCAACTGCTAATACTTTCAAAGTTAATCTCCAGCTGGATAGATGTTGAACATCCAGGCACAGAGTATTATCCTACTGCTTACCTGGCTAGTATATTCAGTTCGTTACTATTTGGCCAGCATGTTCCGTTCTCTGCTTCTACAGACATATGTAACAGTCTGTAAGACCTTTGCAATGTATCTGACTGTTTTAATGTTTGCATCGTCTTAATAAGTCAAATCAATAAAACTTATTAACCACAGAAATTGATAGGGTACCTAGCCTTATTGTCATTGATGTACTTTTCAGTTGTTGGGTCTGTAAAATGTCAATAGGTGCTGAATTCTGAAACTCCAACAAATAAAAATCTCAAACCTTAACATGCTATATCTTAGACATGGTTTGGTCTTTTACAATGAAATTTGGAGGGTGTTGATGGTAGAGAAACATTTACAAGTTGGTGAGAGCAAAGGGCCCGAAGGGCCTGCGCTCCCACCAACTTCCTAAGATTATAGTTTTGTATTCTTTCTCAAAAGTAAGGAAATTCTATGCAGAAAACTGTATTAATGCATCATTTGGGTTAAAACATAAAGACAGGAAATGAAAAATCTTTAGAGTTGCCCCTCCCCTTGTGGACCAGTTAATCATCCCTAAGATTGACAGATGACTGGTAGTGCATTGTTGTGAGGTTTAAATGTTGCCCCATTCTTGTTCACTGTTGCTTCTCAATATGATTACACAAGGAATGGGGCAACATTTAGGCCGCATAACCCTAATGATACACCCTGTCATCTTTCAATCTTGGGATGATTGATGTACCACGAGGGTTGTGGAGGGCAACCTTAAAGATTTTTCATTTCCTGACTTATTATGTTTTAACTGTAAATGATGCATTAACGTAGTTTTTTGCATAGAATATATATATATATATATATATATATATATGTCTGTGTGTACAGAATTGGCAGCGAAAGTGCTTTAATAAAGGAAACTAGAGCGAGACTGAGAGAGAGAGACAGAGAGAGAGAGAGAGAGAGAGAGTGACTTAGCATACTCATCCTGTCCTGACTTACAGCAAACTATTTTTTTTTTTTTTTTTTTATTAAAGCATAGAAGGAGGAAGCAACAAGTCGTACAGGGTGTTTTTGACATGCATTAATTTATTGAAAGTGGACTACTGCAACTGTGGACAACACTAGTTCCTGCCTGCTGAAGTATAAAAGAAGTGCCATAATCAGTCATCATCCCAATTCCCTATCCTTCATATTTTCACCATCACCACCATGCCACTGTGCTTTGCATAAATTAAACATCAATTTCGCCAATTCAAATTCCAAGGCTGTAGTAGCATAACATTGCTGAGTTGCTGAACACAGTCATTGAACAATAACACTAGGAGATACTCTTCTTCATCTTTTGTACTGAGCTTGAAACGAGGTGGTGCGATTATCATCATTGCTCCATGCAGTATACAAATTAGGCCCAGTAGGGAGTGGGAGTCAAGATGCTAGGGACTTGGGAGGCATATTTTTAAACAATAGAAACTTAAAATCACCAAAAGAAATGATGTTCAGAGTCGGACTAGTTATGAGTTTAGGTAGACACTATAGCTTCAGGCAACCAAAAGGGAGTGCCAAGGGGCAGGCTAAGCAATCATCCTTCTGCACAGGGCAAACAAAAACAAACCCAAAAAGTGATTCTGGTGACTAAAGTTTCATCTTCCAAATGAATGCTTCAGTCCAATAAAAGTGCATCTGTCAGATCAGGCCCAATTTAAAAACAAGCATTTGTCAATGTTGAATGTTAATTCCTTGCTTTGCTGTTGTACTGGGTCCTGCTTATATACATTTTTACTACATATTTGTCCAAGACAGACCAGATGAAATGCAATATCTCATTTTCAGTAGTGTCCTACTTTACATATTTTTATAGGCCAACTGAGAGCAGTATCTAATTTTCAGTGACCTGGAGAGAGAGAGAGAGAGAGAGAGAGAGAGAGAGTGTGTGTGTGTGTGTGTGTCTGTGGGAGGCAGAGAGAGAGAGAGGAAAAAGGGGGGAGAGAGAGAGAGACAAACATCTCCTTTAAGCTATGTATCTCCCACACACATTATTGTGATGTGGGGGTGGGTTAGGTTATAGTTGTGCATGAAGAGGAGGAGAGAAATTACATTTTATCTCTTTTCAGATTCCTTAGACACTTGTGGTACATCAAGTTGCTACATTCTCAGTATATATTGACATCAGTACATATCAGACTACATGGTCTTAATTCTTTGAGGTTCCTTGACTAGAGTTTTTTGTTTGATACTAATACTAATCAATTTATATTTAAATTATCATTTATATAGTCCTGAAGTTTTTGAAATTTCTTGGGCCTATATCTAGCTTGAGAATACAGCTTGGGTGACAGGTCCAGCTAGGTTTTACACGTCACACAGTGTGCACTGATGTTTTTAAGACAACTTACTGGTAAATTTTGTCTATAATGCTAACATTGAAATTTCATGAGCCCTATAACAATCTTAGTTTGTCTTTAATCTGGGTGGGGTTGCCTTTCAGTAATCACATCCTTATACTAACTGTGACACTCATAGCTTGATTTAGAGTTATCTGCTTCAGCAGTGTTATCTTATGTCAATTAAATTTATATGCAGTAGGATTCTTTGTATGTGTGTTCCACTAGCGATCTGACCTAAGGGTCTTTCTGGCTGAAGGCAGTATTGTACTGTTAAACTTCTCTGACATCATCTTCTGTTTTTTTGTTTTTTTTAAATGAGTATTTTAAACCAATGGGGATTTTTTTCTGTTTTTCTCTGCATTATCTAGCTGTTATAAGTACTGTATTTTCTAAACAACTGCCATGAGCTTCTGAAGAAGGACTGATTGGTCCGAAAGCTAGAGCACTTTGTTCTTGTTGTTACATCTATGTTGGTCCATTAAAAGGTATCAAATCATTTGCTTCTGGATCTATTCTTGCAAGGACCAATACGGCAACTACTAAATCTAATTTTAGTGGGCACCCACATTTTGAACACAAATTTTCAACACAGTCTTTTTGTGACCTGACATTATCATTAAGACAGGTGGAATTTCTTAAATCCCTTCCAAAAGGTGATTTCACAGTGTAACTGCAAGCAAGTTTCAAAGGGAATTTGAAAGATAATACCTGTCATATTCATGAGTTGGGGTAATGCAGGGGATATGTTGAACATTAGGGGCTAAAATGTACAGAAACAAAGTTATGAGTAAACATTGGAATAATTCAATGTTTCTTCATAACAGTTCTTTTTTCACATTTTGACCCAACATTTTCAGCACAGTCTTTTTATGATCCTTTCATCTGAACATGACAGGTGTCATTTATAAGATACTGGCTGAAACATCATTTCATGCCACAGGTTTGAAAATGCCTTTTGGCCAGGATTTGACAAATGACACTTGTTCTGTTCATGAGGTGGTGTGAAAAAATGGCTATGTTGAAGATTCGGGGTCAAAATATTGAAAATTACAAAAGTTATGAGTGAGCATTGAAACATTTCAATGTACCTTCATAATTGTGTTGTTTTTTAATAATTTGTCCCCAAATTTTCAATATAGTCTTTTTATGACCCCCACCTCATGAATCCAGTAGGCAACAAAATGTCAAATCTCACCCAAAAGATGACTTTGCAGAGTGACTATGAAAACAGAGTGACTATGAAAACAATGACCAAGTTAGTAAAGAAAATCCCCCGAGAGTCTGTGAGGGCAGAAGGATGCCCTCCCCCACAAACAGCCCAGTAAAGAAAATCCCCCTGAGGGTCCATGAGGGCAGAAGGATATCCTTCCCCACAAACAACCCAAATACAGCAACAAGCTCCAATCCGAATTGGGACCATGGTGTTTTAGCATCTGGCCGAAGAGGACTTGGTGCCTTTTATTTATTCAAATACTGAGCACCTTTAACTTTTGTTTAAAGTCACCCCATGAATGAAGATAGAATTTTCACTACTTGGCAGGCTGAATCCCTTGATTTTTTAATGCTCCTTTTAGCAGCCTTAATTTTAATTAAGTAGCTATTGCAAGAAAGCTGACTAGATTTTACTGCATGTAAATCCTCACTGTATACTGCATGTGAAGCTAACCAAATTGTGAGCATTACTACTGTTTGAATTGGCTGTTTTCCATAGCAGTATTATATGTGCTACTATTGACCCTTTTACTTTTAATTTTATCCCTGGTAAGATAATCTGCAGGGAAACACTGTGTGATACTCGCTAGTACGAATCAGTAAAATTGCTTTTAAATTCGAATTAGTACATAGCAGTCAGAGGCTAGCCTGCTGTTGTGCTGAATTAATTACTTGGGACAGGCTATGCAGCTTCTCTTGGTGCACACTATCATCCCCCTTCCCCCTCTCTTTGTTTCAGCAGTCCTTCCCCAAAAAACATACCTGCCTTTAACTCTTCTGTTCTTCTCCTTCCCCTCCACAGTAAAGAAAATCACCCGAGGGTCCATGAGGGCAGAAGGATGCCCTTCCCCTCAAACAGCCCAGGTATGGCAACAAGCTCTGATCTGAATTGGGACCGTGGTGTTTTTGCATCTGGCCAAAGCAGTCACCGCCGTCGATTTGCTCCAGCTCCCCACCACCCCCACGACCATCCTTGGTCATCTGTGTATTATATAGTCAGAGATACATGATGCCCAGAAATCAATCATGTAACTTCCCATCTGCAGGCTATCAACACCTGTCACTAGTGGTTGCTATTGCTGACAAATCTCCTTCACACTGCCTGTGTGTGAAATTTCAGTTTACTTATCCCACTCTATCTGATAACCTTATATCTCCCTCTCTCACAGAAACAAAAGCTTATCATCTTCCTTTTCTCATAGCATTTACAGCTATATATTCTATACATTGTTCAGATCAGACAGACTGGATAGGTGGGGTGGTGGGAGTGCGCTGTACCTTTGGGACCACCTACAAGGTCTAAAAATTCCTACAATGAACTCCGTGGCAGGTGCACAGTCCCTCACCCTTAAGATAGCAGTCGGCAACTCAGGTAAATTTCTCTACCTAATGTTAGTCAACATACCAAAAGGAGGCTTTCTAATCCATCCTAAATAATATCACCCAACTACCACAAAACTCAGAAATCATTGCCCTAGGTAATTTCAACACTAACTGGCTTGCCCCCCAAACATCCTCCATCAGGGATGCAGCCGCAGCCCAAAATCTAACACAAATGGTCCTTACCCCTGCCAGAGTAAACCACCACAGGAGCACTAGTTCCCTCATTGATCTCATCTTCATGAACCATCCTGAGCACTTACAGGATGTCCAGGTCTTCCCAGACTCACTCAGTAATCAGTCCCCTGTTACCTGCCACTGGTTGAATAGCTGGAAGCCCCCCCCCCCGAGGATCACCATGTATCGCCAGCTAAAGAAGGGGTCCCTGGCACATCTCCAAAACCATCTCCTCAACCTCGACTGATCTTCACTAGATCACCTGTCATCGAGGATGACGCCTGTCCTTCTTCATCAGCCCTTCTAAGCCGCCTATGATATCTTTGCCCCCTTTGTTAAGCTGACTGAAAAAACTAAATCCTCCCCTGGGTAAATCAGTCCTTGCTTGACCAAATGAAGGCCTGTGATAACCTATGGCACCATACCCTTGAGTATGCTCGCCCCTCTGATCACCAACTGTACCGTGCTGCCCGTAGCGCATGCACCTGGGCTATCTGCCAGGCTAAGGCAGCTTTCTATCATTACAACCTTACTGCCATCTGGGGAAATGGGAAAGGTTCTGGGAAAAATATGAAGGAGCTTATTGGCAAATCTCCTTCCTCCTCCTCCATGCTTGTCATCAACGTGTTCCACCTAAGACCCTAGTAAGATAACTAATGCCTTCTATGCATCTTTCTCTGACCTCAGCTCTATCCTCCTCCGGACTTCTTTTCTGTAGCTACTAGAAAGTTACCACCACCCCCCCAGCACTCCTCCTTTTTACTTCAAAAGGATCTCCCCTAGTGTCGCTCGCACATATCTCGCCAAGTTCCTTGGAAAGACAAGGCAGAGTGGTGACTCACTCGATGCAAAACTGCTCTTCTTAACCCTGGATGCAGTCCTAGCACCCCTAACAAAAATACTCAACATGTGCCTGTGCCTAGGGCAGTTCCCTATACTATGGAAAATGGTGGTTATCACTCCAGTTCATAAAAGTGGAGACTGTTCCTCTAGTAGTAATTATAGGCCCATTTCCATACTAACTCCCCTCTCTAAAGTGCTGGAAAAAATAGCTGCAGATCGACTTACTGACTATTTAGACTCGCACCATCTACTGTGCCAGCAGCAGCATGGCTTTAGGAAAGGACACAACACAGCTACTGCCCTGCTTGAGTTTACCTCCTTTGTCCATGATGCCCTTGACCAGGGAGCCCTGGCTGGATCTGTCTATGTTGATCTGTCCAAGGCTTTTGATACTGTCAATCACAGTATGCTGATTAACTTCCTCCTCTCTGTTGGTGCATCCCAAGAGACAGCTGACTGGTTCTCCAACTATCTCCTTGGCTGTACCCAGCAAGTAAAAATAAATAGCACCCTTTCTACTAGCCTCCCAGTCTGGTTGGGTGTCCCACAAGGGTCCATCCTTGGCCCGCTCCTTTTCTCCCTATACCTAAACTCCCTCCCTCTGGCCTTCTCTGGGTGCCTGCTCCTTTATGCTGATGATGCTGTGATTTTAGCAGGCACCCAGACCCTACCCAACTCCAACAATCCTTGCAGGGCTCCTTCATAGAAATATAATCATGGTTCTCCTCCCACAAACTTGTCCTCAACTACAAGAAAACCAAGGTCATTCTATTCACCCACCCTCAACATAAACACAACATGACCACACTATCCATACTGAATTCCCAGGGTATCATGCCAGAATCAGTTGCCAGTTTTAAATATCTAGGGGACACCCTAGACTCGGCCCTTACCTTCCATGAGCATATAGCATTGACTTGCTCTGCGATAAACATTAGAATCAGTCTCTGTATAAATGCAGGCCCTGTCTCCCTCCACCAGTGCCCTCCGGTTAAGCCATAACTAGCTCCATCCATTCCCTGACTAGTGGTATAGAGCCATATATGCTTTCCATCACTGCCCTGACCAGCATTGCTTAACCTCAACAAAGCCTGACTGCTGGGCCATAGGCTGCGATTGCCTCACATACCTGTGACCTCTACCAACGGTCATCATGGCTAAACTTTCAGGGGCACCTACTCCATCAGACCTGCTTATTGGCCAAAAAAATTCAACTAGGACAAGCTCCCACGGGCAATCCCTCACTCCTCCAGACGTGCCTCCCAATGAGGGCCATAAGACACTCTGTTGCCACTGCCTTTCGAATCCCTTTTGCAAGGACCACTGCCAGCTAAAGGTCCTTTTGCTACAGGGCACCACTCTGGATGAACTCCCTCCCTAATACTGCCCTATCTATTCCCAGGCTGGGGCCTTTTACATCTGAGCTACATACCCACATTATGTCCAGCTCTAACTGTGATTGCAGATAAACTCCTCTAGCAATGGCTAAATTCCCTTGATAAATTTACTCTGATTCTAATTTATGATTCACATTTACACACCTTCGGTGTTTGCTCCGCATATGTATTCATTTTGTCTCTGCACTTAGTCACTGTACTTATCATACTCTGTATTTGTCCGCATTCAATGTATGATGTGAAGCCTTTGTAAATGAGTCCCTGACTCAAAGAGATGTATTTCCGAGACTATATAAATATAAATATAAAATATATAATATATATTAGTACAAATTCAAAACACATTGAAATACATTGCGCCTTACCTGATTTCCTTAGTTCCCATTCTGGCATTAAAAACAGAAGATGTGTCTCCAGTAAAAGAAGGGTGTACTGGACCTCAGGTATGCAAGTAAGGGATGAGGGGTGTGGGGTGGTGGAGTGCTAGAGGGGGGGGTTGGGCGAGTGCATAATGGCGGTGGGTGGGCAGTGGCAACATACGTACATGTTTTCTTTTTAGGTGTAAAAAAAAAAAAGACTACAAGGGCAGTTTTCTTTATTTCGAGATGCCAACAAGAGGGACTGGGCACCCAGCATTAGTTTAATATCTGAGGGTAAGGGAAGCAGAGGAGGGAGGGATACCTGGCAGTGGGAGGGAGTTGTGTTCATAAATCAGGGTGCAGGAAGCAACAGGGAGCTTGGGGGAGATATCTGGTAGTGGGAAGAAGTTGTGTTCATGGAACAGTGCACAGGAAGTGATTGGGAGGTAGGAGGGATATATGGCAGTGGGATAGTGTGTTTGGTGGAGGACATGGTGCAGACTGATCATGACACAATCAGCTAGTTGCTGGCCAGTATCATGCAGATCAAAATAAATAACCACCCTGTGATTTGGGTGGCTCTTTTCTTGACCTTCACTAAGCTCTGCCTCATAAGCTCAGACACGCTACCATGATCAGCCTGGATGATGACTGGTCTGACACTGTTAAGCTTAATTGCAAACCGCCTTGCATTGACCACACCTCTCAAATTCACTATCCTACCAATATGTTCACTTTGCACAAGCACAGGTGTAAACATAAAAAGGAATAAAATGAAAGGGTTGGTGAGTACCAACTGCAGAGGCACTCCCACATATGGAACAATTGCATACTATGCTAATGTTAATTCCCCACAGACTGCATCTTTTATTTATTTAAATATTTATTTAGCTTTTGTTGCCCGGGTAAGTGCACTAGACAAATCCTGCCTATTTTCAGGCATGACCCAGGGGAAGGGGATACAGATGAATGCCAACTGACCTTGAACCAGATTAAGCTGTTGGTGGTATTTTTAGTGAATGAGGGAAATTTGGCCAGGACACGGGAAATTCCTACTCTTTCGATAAGTGCCATGGGATCTTTAACATCCACCTGAACTACCACCAATCCAGGCAGATGGGACCTCAGTTTAACGTCTCATCCGAAAGACAGCACCTCAGAAATGCAGCACCCCTCTCATGCTGCATTACAGTGTCAGTACTGGGCTATTAACCCAAGTGCCAGATGTGGGAACTGAACCCACAGCCCTCTGATCTCCCGGCCTCAGAGGCGAGTGTGCTACCTACTGAGCCACTGACACTGACTCCATGATAGCTGAACCTGATGAGAATAAAGACAGTGATCATGTTTAAGGTGTGCCGGAGGATAAGGGGATGAAAATTGCAAATAAGGAAGAAGTAACAGCAGATGTTTCTATGGTGGAAGAGGAGGATGGGTTCGAGGAAGGGAATAAAGTAGAACAGGAACAGGCCTAAGAAAAATCCAGTAAAAAAACTCCTGTAAAGGAGACTGATCTGCAGTGCATATCTGGAAAATAACTAAAAAAGTAACATATTTTCAAGTTCAAGTTCAAGTTTATGCAGGAAAACTGCATTGAGCATGTTAATTTACAAGGAGGTCCTGGTAGGACAACTTGGTATAAAGTATATACAATATTACAATACAATATAATACAATTGTGATACATCAAGTTCAACCAGTGTTGACACAGGTAAACAATGTACAGTAATACAATATAATGCAATTGCAATACATCCCTCCATCTCGACTCAGTTCTATCTAATTTGTGCTCTCCCCTTCCCTCTCTACAGATCTCGCCAGCTCTGATCAGGCGTTCCTTCCCTGCAGTGCGGTGGGGTTTGACTTCTGTCACAGACTGCCACTGCCAGACCAAGAGCCCTGCTCTGAAACCTGCCCACCCAGCAAGGTACGGTTTACAGCTAACCAGCCAGAGACATCCCGACTTCTTAATGTCAGATTGTGACACCTTTTATCTACCTCCACCTGATTAGATCCTTTTTGCTTGGCCACTCTGGCTATTAGTTGCATAATGTGATTGCTTCTTCTTTTTCTCTATTTATCTTTTCTAAATACTGTGATGCAAACTTTACTTTTTTCTGGATTACTGCATATAGCTTAAGATGTACTGTTGCTATAATATTTTTGCTCTCTGAAAGACCTGTTGCTATCTGAACGACTTATCAATTCAGCTAGAAAATTTTAATTTGCTTCTGTTTCACCTCATGTAGCCTAAAATATACTGTTAGTGCTATATTTATTAATCTGCTAGAAAAATGTACTGTTAGTGCTATATTTATTAATCTGCTAGAAAAATTTACTGTTAGTGCTATATTTATTAATCTGCTAGAAAAATGTACTGATAGTGTTATATTTATTATTCGGCTAAGAAAAAAATATTTTTACTTCTGTTTTACCGCTTGTAGCCCAGAATGCACTGTTAGTGCTGTGTCTGTAGCCAGATGGATCCACCAACTCAGCTAGTTTCCAGGTTGGAACTCTGAGGGCCTGACTGTTTTTCTTTTTCATTTTCTCTTTTCTTTCCATTCTGCTCTACTGCTTTTTTCTCTCCCTCACAAACCCCTCACTAATTGTCCCCGTCATCCCCTGCTTTTGTTCCAGAGCTATCTGCTCTTTTGAAGACCTTTCTTCCTTTGCTCCAACCCCGTCTGGACACTCTAGCTAATCTCCATCCCCCAATCCTTCTGTCTGTGCTCCTTTGGCACCCTTCTGTTATTTCCACCCACCAATTACTCAGATCTTCCTTTCAGCTAATTGTCCTCCCACCTCCCTTTGTCTTTACTCAGTTCTATCTAATTTGTACTCTCCCCTTCCCTCCTCCAGACTCATCATCAGCCCTGATTGGGACTCCTTCCCTGCAGTGCAGTGTGGCTTGACTTCTCCACAGACCACCACCGCCAGACCAAGACCCTGCTCTGAAACCTGCCCACCCAGCAAGGTACGGTTTAAGTAGTCCACCAACAAAGGCATCCCACGGCGTATGCGCCTGCTCCCCACCCTCCCTACCACTCCCACCCTTGGCCGGCTTTCCTTTTATAGGCATGGCGAAGGGCATTTCCTAGTCTTTCTGGCATGCGCATCTGTCTCCTAGTTTCTGATCTGCAAGTTATACTGAGCCACCTCTAGAGGGCCTCGCTCCTTCATCCAGTCTATTTCTGCTTTTCCTACCCTGCTTTCTGCCAAACCTCTCGTAAATTTTAAAATTTTTCTCCTATCCCCACCTCTGCTCTCCAAAGTCACCTTGCCACCACCTGCACTGCCCTCCACACCCACTCAGCACTCCTAATTGTTAACTCTTCCACATTATCTCAACATGCATCCCGCCCCTTTGCTGCTCTTGGCCTCTTCCTATTTAATTTTTTCCTACATCTCCTCCTCATATCCCCCCTGGCTGCCTTTCCCTCCCTCCCTTCCACCTCATTACCTTTGGGCCAGGAACCCATAATATCCCACTCGCATACTCCTCACTTCACACCCTTACCTTTTTACCCTATCTCACCCCACTTCCTGCCCTCAGCTATCTCACGGTGTAACCCTCTTTCGATGTTGCACTTATAGACAGCCCTCACCCATCTCTTTAAAAGCGAAAACTCCCAGCCACCTTCTCTATGTTTCTCCTCATCTACTACTCTGGAGATATTAAACAAAAACCCTCCCCCCCAACGCTTAAAGCAACTGCCTCCTACCTCAAGGCTTGAAAGTAATGACATAAATATCAAGAGTCTGCTGCCAAAACTAGATCTCCTAAATTGTGGCTAACCTCAAAACTCCCTGATATATTATGGCATATCAAAACATGGTTACCAGCTAAGATACCTGACGCATCCCTTGCCATCCCGGCTACTCTATTATCAGGCAAGACCACAGCAAAGGGGTGGCAGTGTCACCATGCTTGTACGACAACCTCTCTCATGCACCATAGTCAAAAAAGAATCATGCCCAGGATCATATGAACTGGTCCTTGCCAAATTCTCCTTTCCCTGATCCCTCCCCTCCTTCATAGGGGTGGTTTGTGCCTCCCCAGCTTGGGCAGACTGCACTTATGGAACACATCACTACCCTTTGGCCTCTAGCAAACTCTGGTGAGTTGCTGCTCCTGGGTGACTATAACCTGATTGGCTCTTCCTCCTCTGCTCTGACCATCTCCAAAACTGAGGCCCTAAACCTCTCCCAGCTTGTTAATGAACCCACGCACTACAGCCCTTGCCCCCACATCACTCCCTCATAGACTGGGTCCCTATCCTATCCCATAGAACATCCTGTGCTGGAGTCCTTGACCCTGCCCACAGTGACCACTGTATCACTTACTGCATTAGGAAAACACAACTGCCTAACTCCACACAAAGTACATCAAACACGCCTCACACTTGCTTGACACAAACGCCTCCTCTCAGACTTATATTCTGCAAACTGGGCACCAGTATACTCCTCCTCGGACATCAGCCAGCCCTGGCTAGTTCATATTCACCAGTATATGGGACCTCCATGCACCGCTCCTAAAAGTTAGGGTCAGAAAATGCCACCACCCTGGATCACCTCCCAATAATTGCCTCTCAAGTCCCAAGACAAGGCCTGGTCTGCCTTCAAAATCTCCCAATCCACTCACTCCAGGCAAGTCTACAACACCACTAGAAATTCTTGCACCAAAGTCATCAGGCTCGTAAAAGCGGCCTACTTTAGAAATCGCCTCAGGACTGATCATCCCTCCTCCTTCTGGAACATTGTCCACTCCATCATCAACCCATCTCCTCAATCAAATGTCCCCTCTCTAGATCTCAATGGCAGTAAAATTACTGACCCCACCCAGACGGCAGATGCCATGAACACCTTCTTCACTACATGTGCCCTCCCAGACTGCGTCTCCCCCTCTCCATCTGCCAATAAACCCCTCCCACAATCCCAAATGGGGTTGAACTTCTCTGCCTGCTTCTGCTGAGACTGCACATCTATACTCTAAACCCAGCCAAACTGAGCCTGAACTGGATTCCATCCTAGTCTCCTACATATCTGCCCCTGCCATCACCCTTCCCTTTATCTACTTGTTAAACCTATCCTTCTCCTCATGCTCAGTACCCGCAGCCTGGAAAACTGCATGTGTCATCCCCCTCCACAAAGGTGGGGATCCCATAACTCCCAGGAACTATCGTCCAATCTACCTCCTCCCCACCTTATCAAAGGTGCAAGAGCAAGTAATACAGTCAAGGCTGGATGCCTTCCTCACCTCCACCAAATTATGCTCCTTAAACAAATTATCCCTTGGCAAAAGTCACTAAATATAACTCCCAGCACATTGGCCCATGCCTGCCTACCTACCCCATCCTCCACCTACACAATATCCTCCCTTTTCTTTCATGCACTCTCCCTTCACCCTCTCCACCCCTCTGCTCCCATTGCTCACACCTTATCACTGACTTTCACATTTCCTCCTACCCAACACCTGCAATCCTACCCTTCTTCATTGCATCCCTTGCTGATAATAGGAACCTTGAGTCCTCTGATTCCCTGCCAGGACCTCTGCTCCTACACTGACAAAGGGCATCTGGCCCTTCTGGACTCCAGCCCTGAATCCTGCCACTCCCCTTCTTTTCTCCTCTCAACTCCAAGTTCTCTACTTTTAACCTCGTTGTTACATTACAGTTATCTCTCTAATTGAAATGTGTAGCTTCTCATGTCAGTACCTTGATTTGTCAGCTCCAAACATATGCCTACATGATTGTATGATTTGAATGTATCTGTTTTTGAATCTGTACTTTACCTGTCTTTGTACCATCTATTTAACTAATTGTTAACTGTTTGTATTAATTCACAATTGATGTAGAACCTTTGCAAATCAGCTTCCAGCTCAAAGGTTGTAATCCGAGACATACATACATAAATAACAAAAAACCAACTTTATGTCCCCTTTCCAGTCTGGCTTCAGGAAACATCACTCCACCGTGTCTTCTCTACTTAGGTTTATTGACCACATTCAGTCTGCTGCTGACAAAGGCCATATCATAGCTGCAGTGTTCACGACCTAGCCAAGGCCTTTGATTCTGTATCCCACCCCCTACTCCTAAATGCACTCAACCAGGCCAGTCTTCACACTGGCGGCCCGGTGGTTCAACTCTTATCTTACAAACAGACATCAGTCAGTCAGTATAGGTGTTTCCTCTTCCTCCCCCTCCCTGTTCAGGCAGGTTCTCGGCTCCATTCTTGGGCCCATTCTTTTCACTCTCTTTATTAAGAACCTCCCTTCAGCCTGCTCAAACACTAACATCCACATGTACGCAGACAACACTGTCCTATTCTCCTCCAGTTCCAACCTATTCTCTATCAAATCCACCCTACAGCAAGACTTCCACGGCATTCAGTCTTGGTTCCAGGAAAACAAACTCAGATCAAACACCTCTAAAACAGTCTTTATGACCTTTGGAACCTCTCAAAAACTGACAAAGTCCCACCCTCCCCCCATTACTACCTTAGAAGGCACACCCCTCAGAGAGGTGCCACTCTATAAGTAACTAGAAGTCTGGCTGGACCCTCAGTTCAATTTCTCTCACCACATTGACTATATTGCATCAAAACACTGCCCAAAGCTAGGCATCCTTTACCAAAATAAGGACTTTCTCTCCCTTCCTGTCTGTCAAGAACTTTTGACTAAAATGAACTTGCCTATCCTTCACTATGCTGACATAGTTTACTGCACTGCCCCTTCATCCCTACAGACTAGACTTGACTCTGTTTCATGCCTTTTGTAATTTTGTAGTTTTGCCCTAAACTCTCCTACTAGGACCCACCACTGCTCCCTTCTCTCAATCCATGAACTCCCTCCCCTATCGCATAGACATTACATCCACTCTGTCTCTTTTATCTCCAAATACTGGTTCAACCTTCTCTCCTCCTATCTCTCTGATTACCTCACCCCAGCACCCCCTGCCTCCTACTCCCTCTGCTCAAGGGATGCCCACTTTTCTGTACCCAAACCATCCTCCAACATGGGCAAATCTGCTTACACCTATCATCTTCCCAAACTTTGGAACTCTGAACCTCCCATCCTTCACAGCTCCCTCTCTCTCACCACTGTTAGATCGCAGCTACATTTTTGTGTAAGCTATAGTCATACCATCATATAGCCTATTAAACCTTTTTAATGCTGTTATTGTATTATCCATTTTATTTTTATTTATATTCACATCTTTATTCCAAGAAAGATTTGTTGAAAAGGTTACCCCAAGGTATGTAAATTCCTTGACCAAGTCTGAACTTTTGTAAAAATTTTAGTTTCGATGGGCACATGATGGCTGACTAAACAGACATCTTTTTCTCCTGCTCCTGCTCCACCTCTCAGTAAACAGATTTCAGGGACATTTTCAATCTTTTAAAACTCAAAACTTGCATACTCTGCCTTTCAAAAGACTGCCCACATCCAAGTGGAGCCAAGAATTGAAGGGAAAGGAGTCCAAATGTGAGAGAAAGCTACCGAGACACACTCCACCAAACCACGCTGACTTGAGAGAAATCAGCTGCTTACAAAGGCATCCTTGTGGGGGCACCTGCCGACGCAAGTCTCAGGCTGCATTGATGGAAGAAACATTTTGGAAGGTATCTCCCTTTAAAAAAGACACTCGATTCCTTAGCTACCCTCGATCCAAAGTATTACTTCTCTTTAATGGTACTACTAGCCCAGCGCACTTCAGATGATGAGCACCGCATCTCTTCCCTTGATGACTGGACAGCGAGGATTGATCCTGAATTAGCTCAACTTCGGCATCGTATTAAAAACATGGAGGCAAAAATGGAAGACCTTGAAGGGAGGTCAAGATGAAATAATTTGTTGATTCTGGGTCTCCCTGAAGGAGAGCAGGAGTCCTTGCCTATCCCATTCATACAAAAACAGTGTAATAAATTAGCGGGACCCTCCCCCAATGGCCCAGAATATATAGTCAAATAAGCCCACAGGTCCTGAGACCTGTACCGCCATCCAGATCTCCTCCACGACCTATAATTTTCCACCTGTTAAACTTCCGAGATAAGCAACATATCCTTACCAAAACCCAGAAGTAAAAGAATTATTTTGGGAAGACCAAGGATCAGAGTAGCTCAGGACTTACCAAAATCTAGCAGCAAAGAGGACTGAGTTTCACCCGACAGTGTCCAAGCTCATTGCAGCAGGGATTCGCTTCAAAATGAAATACCCTGCCACCCCTTCAAGTGCTTCATCATGATAGCTTGCAGAATTTAAAAACCACAGACCAAGCTACGAAGGGCCTGAAAGACCTATACCTAGATCTCTTTAAGTGAATGCAATGGCTGGTGAGTGAGTGACTTCAATTTTCTACACCAAGGAGTCTGATGATATGAATGTGGCACGCAGTGAGCTGCTGTTCTGGTTTTGTCACTTTATCTTAAATGGTGCCTTCTCCAGATTTGCAGATTAATTGCCTTATACTTGGAGACCCCCAAATAATGCATAGGGTGTAGCAGATTACTGCACTAAGCTGCATATGCTCCGTGGCATCTGCATAGGATGATTACTCTATACCATGTAATAAGCTGGGTCTCTACGGGAGGATATATTTTACATATCATGCCTGAACTGCATAGTGGTCTGGAGACCTCAATTTTTTTTTTTGCACCAATGAGACAAATAGTTTAAATGCAACATGCAAGGCATTGCACTAATCCCCCAATACAAAGGATGCTAAGAACAGCAATGTCTTGATCAGTTGTGACTATCTCAAGGGCTGCACTATATTGATGTACAGCTTAATGGCTTCAGTTGTGGAGACTCTTAATTTAAGACTCAGTTCGACAGATCAATGAATGAATCCACGAGTGCTACATCTTTATCAAGATGGATATTCCTGCATTGTGAATGTGCATCGGAGCTCTACAGGGAACATAGACTCTTAAATAGTATGCCTGATGTACTACTCTGACAACTCTAATAGGTTTTTTCCATAGAAGGCAATTTACATGAGTAGACTAAAACATTTAGATGAATCACTGGTTCGTGAAGACGATGTGTGGGCAGTAATATGCTTATTTTCCCTGGAAGGTCCACTGCACTACTTGTTTATGTTATGTGCAACTGTTAATACTGAGACTTTCAGTGACTTGCTTTAATTTGGGCTCAACACTTCTGTAATTACTAACATAAATTATAACACCTTATATATTTGTTTAGGATTGTTCAATGGGGGATTGACTATACAAGTGGAAGCCTTCTGAGTTTATAGTTAGATTAGGCTACCGCACCAGGTTCCAACACTGATTACGTGAGGCAGTAGGAATTTAGCCTGTTGAAGGCTGTTGCAGAGATTGTGATCTTTAATTTTTATACTGTTATATGTCCTGGTAGATAAAGCCTGGGAAGTATCAAGTTTCCATATATTGGCAATGACCACTGCACTGTTTATTTTTCTTATACAAAAACTCTAATAACATTACTAGAAACTTCAGGAACTTACTTTATACTTGGTTAATTATTTTGCAATTATTGGCATGAAAATAATGTCCATTATATTTAAGGGGGGATGTTTTTTTTTCTTTCTCTTTAGCATGCCATGAATGCATAAAAAGTAACTTGATCTATATAACCCAAATGGATAGTTACAATAGTTCATTTAAGCTGAATGGAATTTGCTATAGAAATGGTGGATCTTTACTCAAAAGACGGGTGGGGCAGAGAAGGGAGCTAATTAATGTTCAGGACGGATTAAGACTATTGCGGCACAAGTCTGCATAACAGTCTGGTGATGGAGACCAGATACAGAAGAACTATTTTGGGGATAGAAGGGAGAAATATTGTTATTGGAATTTTTGTTAAGGGAGATGGATGGGAAGGAGGGAAGGGTCAGATACCACCTTATAAGACTGAGTGGCTACACAGAGTCTCACGATTGCATGAGGACAACCTGTAAAGAAGCAAAATAATATGAAATATATATCATGGAATGTTAAAGGGGCAGGGAATAATAGTAAATGATTCCAGATATTAAGACACTTGCAGGTATTACAATGTCAAATTGCTTTCCTCCAAGAAACACACCTCCTGGCCTCGGAGAATCTCCTTCTTTGACGTCAATGGGTGGGGCAGAGCTATGGGGCAGGAAACTCTACTAATAAATGTGGGGTAGCTATCCTCTTCTTTAGGGGAATAAATTTCCAGCTACGTCAGGTTATTGAGGATCCTGAAGGTAGATACCTCTTCCTACATGGTACTCTGGACCAAGAGAATTACTCATGGGTTGTGTTTATGGGCCCAATGTCCCGACACCCATGTTTTTTACTAGTTTAATAAATATCCTTTCTCCATTTATACATCTTCCTTTAATTCTAGCTGGAGACTGGAATTTTACTATTACCTCTGACCTAGATAGGTCAAATAGGAAGGCCACTAAGACATCTGATACACAAAGCGCATTACAGGAACTCCTAACTATGGGGGTCTCTGTGATCCATGGAGAATTTTTCACCCCTCAAGCCATAAATATACTTATTATTCCCCTGCACACAAGCCATCCTCCCAGATTGTCTACTACCTAGTTAGTACTGAGGCCCTTCCAAACATTTCTGATCCCAGGATAGCATCCAAAGAACTATTGGATCACTCTCCAGTCTGGCTCCAATATAATCCCTGCCTGAATGCTAGAGGTGATAAAATATGGAAACTAAACATGCAACTGATCAGGGATTCCTGGATCCTAGAGAAACTACGGTTGCTAATTAAGAGTTTCTGGCAGGAGAACACAGACTCTATTACTGAGGTAGATAAAATTTGGAGGGCCCTTAAATGTGTACTAAGAGGAGAATGCATTAGGATTGCCTCCACTCAGAAAAAGAAGAGAGAAGCTTCTCTTCGAACTCTGTTGTCTCAGATTGCAGTATTAGAATGTAGTCCAACTTTACAGAGCACAGAAGGTGAACAGATTGAGCTTGCTAAACTAAGACATCAATATGCAGACTTATTAAGAGAAAAATCTGAATTTGCACTGTTTAAAATACGATCCACATATGTTGACCAAGGAAAGAAAGCTGGGCATCTGTTAGCTTTGTGGCTCAGAGCACAAGAGTCCTCCCACCTAGTGAAGACTATTGTCTCCTATGCAGATGGTTCCTTTAAGACTAATCCAACAGAGATTGCCCAGGAATCCAATAATGTTTACTCACAATTATATAGACCTCCCTTCAACATACCCTTGAGATTAGACACTCAAGAATATCTAAGAACTATTCCACTCCCGCAGTTGTCCCCTGAACAACAACACTATCTAACGCTCCCAATAACCCAAACAGAGATATCAGAGGCTATCCAGTCCTTAGCAGTAAATAAATCCCCAGGCCTGGACGGCTTCCCCGCCAATATCTATAAGTCCCTCAGTGATGAGCTAGTTCCCATATTAGCCCAAGTGTTCTCCTATCTGTGTGAAAAAAGGTTATCCGATCCTTCCTTGTTGATGGCTCTTATAATTGTCTTACTGAAACCTAATAAACCCACAGATAAAGTAGTCAGTTATCGTCCTATATCTCTTATGAGCAGTGACATGAAAATCTTGGCTAAAATTCTAGCTTGCAGGATCATGCAAGTGTAGTATGAGCTTATAGGGCCTGAACAAGTTGGGTTTATGAGGGGAAGATCCTCTGTAGATCACCTGTGAAATTGAATATATTTTTCTCTGGTTCCAGGACCTCTGACCCTATGGCTTTGGTGTCCCTGGATGCAGAGAAAGCTTTTTGACCGGGTGAATTGGGACTTTATTTTTGCAATGGAGAGATTTGGCTTTCAGGAGGTTTATTAATTGGATACAAACTTTGTATACCAATCCAAGTGCTAGGGTGTGCTGTAATGGAGTACTTCTAAAGGGTTCGCTTGCACTCAGGTACCCAGCAAGGATACCCCCTTTCTCCTCTTTTATTTAACATCTATCTAGAGCCGTTACTTAGACTCCTAAATGATTCCCCGCACATTCAAGGTATTCCATTAGGCCCACTGGAGGTTAAAATCTCAGCCTATGCTGATGATACTTTGTTGCATATAGCCCAGCCTATTGCCTCAATACCAGAAGCTCTTCGTATTATTTCTCAGTTTGGTAGATACTCTAACTATAAATTAAATCTGGGTAAAACCATTCTCATGCCTTTAAACAGCCATTTCTCTCCTACAAGCTATATACCTCTCTGATTGGAGTGGGCAACGAAGCTCACCTATCTTGGAGTGATTCTTACTCAGAATCAGCCCTTGAGGCGGAAGCTTAATTTAGATAACATAGTAGCTGATATCATGAAGGATCTAGATAGATGGACTATCCTTCCTATGTCTTTGCAAGTTCAAATTAGCGTTATAAAAATGAACATTCTTCCTCATATATTCTATCCTATGCACATGCTTAATCTTTATATTCCACCCACATGGTTTAAAACACTCCATGCACTCATATCTCACTTTCTTTGGAGGAAAAAGAGCCCACATAGGTCACATATCAAGCTTAGTGCTCCCAAACACTTAGGGGGGCTTAAACTACCTAATTTTTATTTATATTACTTAGCTAGCCACATTTCAAAATATGCTCACTGGGTTATGAGCCCTGTGCCTTCGAATCCATCGACATATGTACCCATTTGGTTGCAGATAGAGAGGAACTTGATTGCATCAACTGGGATCTCCCCAGAAGCCCTATACTTCCTCACTTTGAATAAGCTCCCAAGGAAGCTAAAAAACACGGTTATAGGTACTGACCTTAAAGTACAGGCACAACTTTGTAGATCTATGTAATATAAAAATGCATATGATGTCTCTCAACTGATATGCCTAAATCCAAACTTTAAACTTCAAGGGAATACCCTTCGAACAACAGAATTAATGGGGAAATGGGTCGCTGACTTATTACTGGAAGGAGAAATACTGGAAAGCCCAGCTCTGTTGCAATTATTGGGGCTCCCAGAAGCACAAATCTTCAAAATATATCAGGTCCATCACATGCTGGTAAAATGGTTTGGTACTGTAAAGTGGGGAATTAACCAGAGGGAGTTTCTCAGCCACATGCAATCCTTTGCGTGGAGGCCCCACTCAGTGTCGCAATTAGTAACCTTTTTATTCCCATATATTTATCCTAAGATAACTGGGAATTCTCATTACTGGGATAAGACACTGCCCACAATGTCCAAGGAGTGGGACTGCATCTGGTTAGATCTTTACCAATATCATACCAATGACTGGTTTCACCTTACCCAATTTTATATTCTTCACAATATTTACTTCACCCAATGCATTTGCATAAGATGAAGAAACTTCCCACTGTAATATGTACAAGATGTGCTGCTGCAGAGGGCTCTGTTTCACATTTTATGGAGTGCATAAGGTTACCCAACTATGGGAGAACATTAAGAATGTCATGGACCCTTTGTTGGGTTTAAAGGAATACTTTTCTCCTGAAAGCTGTGTGGTAGGAACCCTTTCATTAATCCCTATCAGGGAAAGAAGATTTCATATTTCCATAATCTCCTCTGCAGTTAAGTGATTGGTTCTATGCCACTGGCTTGATCAAAGTGAAATATCATATACTGAATTGCTAAAAGAAGTATTATACAGTCTGAGAGTGGAAAAATCCATAGCTAGTCTTAGGAATGTCTCGCAAATATATAACAAGAGGTGAAATAAATTAGAGGCCTTGCTAGTGAGGTAAATCCTGTAGAAGTGCATAAGATGCCCTGAATATATGCACTGCTGATTCTTTATTATCTGGAAGGTATACCCTGGAAGATCTTTTAAGAGAGAGGTTGTTGACCTCAGTAGAGGTGTTATATTACTAGTGGTGTCTGTGGGGGAGGGGAAGAGGGTGGGGAGTATGGTATAACGGTACCACTGAGTGTTCACTTATTTGAACATGTCATGTTTTGCTTATGACACTTTCTGTTCTGAATGTGCAATTTAAACTAATAAAGAAGTTTAAATTTAAAAAAAACATTTTAGTTTCCTATATGTCTTGTTTGTTACAAATACCATTATTTTAGTTTTTTGTGGATTTGGAATTAAATTTAATTTGAAACATACCTTCTTTAATTTATTTAGACTTCTTTGTAGGCCAAGGCGGGATGTACAAAGTAATGCAAGATCATCTGCATATGCTAATATGGTTATTTTCAGTTGTAATATTTCTGGTGGGTGGAATATCTGTTCATTTAATTCTAATATTACTTAATTTATATATATATATTAAACAGTGTAGGGGCAAGCACACACCCTTACCTCACCCCTACATTCATCTCATTTTCTTCAGTTAATCCCTCATTTTGAGTGTATTGGACTTTAAACCAAGTATTTGAGTATAGTCTTTTAATTAACATTAAAAGATTTTGATCTAGCCCCAGTTCATCCAGCCTATGTCATAAATATGCTCGATTAACAAAGTTGAAGGCCGACGGAAAATCAACGAAGGCCATAAAAAGTTTATGTTTTTTTAAGTTTGCAATGTTTTTCTATTGTATGTGTTAATATATAGATTTGTTTAGTTGTCCCTATATCTTTTACAAAACCTGCCAGTAATAGAGATAATATGGCTTTTTGTTGATCCATTCCTGTAGTCTATATAATATTATTTTAGAATGTATTTTTGCCATTGAGTTAATAAGACTAATTGGATGGTAATTATTTGGGTCTGTTCTTTGCTCTTTTTTATGAATATGTATGACATGACTTACTTTCCAAGAGGATGGAGTAAAGTCATACATGATACTTTTATTAAATAAAGCAGTAAACATAGCAGCCCGCCATTCCTCATCTAGATGGTAGAAATCATGGGGTATTTTATCCGCTCCAGGTGCTTTGTTGTTGTTTTTTTTTTTAACTTTTAATGGAAATTAACACCTCATCCTTAGTTATTCAGTTAAAGTTATCATTTATTTAATTTCCAATCTCTATAAGGGGAAAATTGTGCTTATAAAAGCATATTCTATAATGTTCTTCCCATATTTCTTTAGATATACAGGAGTCCATTTGTTTTTTATATTGCAGTGTCCCAGTAGCAACCAAAGCCCAAAAAGTATTATCATCTTTTTGATCCAGTTGTATCAATCATTTTTCCCATAGCTCCTTTTGAGAAATTATTTTCTGATATTACTGTACTCTATACAGCTCCTCCTAGCTTGATTGAGTTAAGTTTGATTTGTTAGGATTGTTCTTAGTCCATCTAGTTAGTTTTGCTAGTTCTTTTTTCTTTTGTCTACAGGTCTTATAAAACCAGTTTTCATATTTCCCTTTACTTTTAGGGGCCACAAGTTTGTAAATGTCTTTTATATTTTCATGTCCATTTATCAAGTCGTAGCATATCTGAATTTAAAATAGCACATAGTAAAGACAACCAGAAATCCTTATATGTGTACATAAATAATAATAAGTTTGGTAACAAAACCATTGGCCCAATAATGAAAAACAATGAGACAATGCAGAACCACGGGGACATAGCTGAAGCCCTAAATAACTATTTTTATACAGTATTTAATAAAACATAATTCAGAAAAAAAATCATGGAACCCACTGACCATGAAATATATGAGTTTCACCAGAAAAGAAGTCCAGTCTGTTATCAGTAACATAAAATCAAATTCATCTCCAGGACCAGATGGCATAAATGCATGTTTAATTAAAAAAGTTAGTGGAACCATTAAGTATACCTCTTACGCTACTATTTAATAAATAGATCAAAACGGGCCAGGTACCCAACTACTGGAGGAGTGCAAGCATAACTGCAATCCACAAGAAAGGCAGTAGGGAAAATATGGGCAACTACAGGCTCGTGAGTTTAACTTTGGTTCCATGCAAGGTCATGGAAAATCTACTCAAGTCCAGGCTTCAGGAAAATATAATGACCTTGGACAAACATTTGTTTTTCAATTGTTTAAGCAAGAGTGGCACAGTAAGCTGAAAGCTTGTTTACAGGTGCGACCTGGGAGCACAGTGAAGTTAAGTGACTTTCTCAGGATCACACAGTATGCAAGTGGGGAGCTGTGGGATTCAAACCCAGGTCTCCAGATTTGCAGCTCAGAGCCTGAAACCACTGTTCTATACTACCTCCCTAAACATGGCTACATACAACATGGATTTGTGCACCACAGATCTAATTACTTTTTATGACAGGGTCTGTTCGAGCTTGGATGGGGGACCCCAGTGGACGTCATATTTTTAGATTTACAAAAGGCATTTGACACTGTCCCTTGTACTGAGTTAGTCATGAAGCCTTAAAAATATTGGAATATACCATGTGATAGTATGGTGGATTGAAGACTGGCTTATGTACCAAATACAAGAGGTGAGAGTAAGAGGAGAACTATCCATGGAGAGGTGGGTTTCCAGTGGGGTGCCACTGGAGTCGGTTCTTGGACTGGCCCTGTTCAGTGTATACATCAGTGACATGCACTAGGGACCCCAAAACAACATCGCACAGTTAGCAGCTGACACAAAGACCAGTGTGGAGATAGACACTGAAGGAAAATATCTGTCCCTGGTAAACAACTTAAAAACAATAGAACTTTGAGAATATACTATAAGAACAGAATGCAGTTTAACCTTGATAAATGTACTGTCTTTCATCTTTTTTTAATTAAAAGTTTATTGATTTTCTACATATATATGTATCACAATTGTTATACATTGACAGATTATAAAAGTAAAAGTAAAAATACAATTAAAACTAAAAATCAAAAATCTCCCCCCCACTCCCTCCCTCTCTCCACATCTTCCTCCCACAGCACCAATGAGATTAAATATAAAAGGTAAAGTAGAATTTTGTCCACATATCATACATACCTGTAGCTAAATGTTACTTATTCAATTATGTCATAGGGTACACAAGACATGTAAACCTTCCCACCTCTTTCTGTAAACTCCTAAGCAATTGGATAGACTAGCTATAATTTTTTCAATCCTTAAGTTATGAAGGAGTTCTTGTAACCATTCCATGCATGAGGGTTGGAGAGAATCCTTCCAATGTTTTAGCACCACCTTCTTGACTGACATAGCAATCATCATGATGTGGTAATTTCTAACCATTAATGGGCAATAAAATGCCTGAGCTCCAGGCGATGCTAACTGAGGGACCGGTGGATGTGGTAGCGGCTACTGAGACCTGGGCCACTGCAGGACATGACTGGGACCTGAACCTGGAAGGTTACACTATGTTCAGGAAGGACAGGGGGGAGGGAAGGGGAGGAGGGGTAGCAATGATAGTCAAAAACTGCATTGGCATGGGGGAGTAGAGGAGGCGGAGGGAACCATAGAGGCGATTTGAGTCACCTTGATAACAAGTGGGGGCAAGAAAGTCAAAATAGGAGTGGTGTATAGACCCCCTGCACTGGCGGAGGAGCTGGAGGAGAGTCTGGTGGCAGATGTTGGGAGACACTGCAGACTGGGCAGGGGAAGGGTGGTGGTGCTGGGGGACTTAAACATGCCAGGAACAGACTGGGAGACTATGACATCCTCGGTGGCAGGGAACAGAGGTTGTTGGATGTCTTGCAAGACGCGTGCCCTAATTCAGCAGGTGGGGGAACCGACCAGGAGGCGCAGGTTACTGATGTGGTCCTGGCAGACAATGACCTCAGGATTGGGGGCCTGGAGGTAAGGCAATCTGCTTGGCGGGAGTGACCATGCTACAGTCTGGTTCTGCCTGGACCCAGGAGGGGTAGAAGGCTGCACAAAGATGGAGGTAACTGACTTCAGGGTGATGGATTTTAGGAAATGGAAGGATCCTAAGGAGCATTTGGATGGGATTGGGTCAGACATGGACGCTGATAGTAGGTGGGAAATCATCAGGAAAGAGGTGCAGGATGTTACCAGCACCTGTGCAAGAATAAGACGAAAATGCGGTAGGGCCCGAAAACCCTGCTGGTGGACCAGGGAGGTCCAGGAGATGGTGCGGGGAAAGAAGGCAGCCTATAGGCAATTCAAGTGCTCAAGGAGTGTAAGGGATTGATGGGAGTATGAGCTGATGGCTAGAAGGACCACTAGGGTGGTGAGGGTGGCTAAGGCAAGGAAGGAGCAGAACCTGGCCAGGGAAATTAGGAGAGGGAACAAGGGTTCTTTAAATACATTGGGGAAAATGAAGGTGAAGGGCAGATTAGCAGGATTAAAACAGGGAGAGATGGCCACAAGACCGAGGGAGCAGGCTGAGGTACTAAATGAGTACTTCACCTCAGTTTTCCTAGGAAAATGGGGTGCTGCATCATACATGGAGGAGACAGTGATACTGGGAGGGGACCCTACCAATCAAGGGGGTCTGGGAGAGGGGAGGCACCCTGGCAGGAGGAGGGAAGACTAAGCAGGAGAAGAGGTAGCAGAAGTGGAAATCACAGAGAGAGTGAAGGAGGCCCTTGGTCCTTAAGATGGAGAAAGCACTGGGCCAGATAAATTACATCCCAGAGTGCTGAAGGAACTTGCAGATGTCCTGGTGAAACCCTGGCAGAGCTTTTCACTATCTCTCTCTGAGGACAGGGTGGGTGCCCCAGGACTGGATGTGGCGCATATAGTGCCTATCCACAAGGGGGATCAAGGAGGGGAGAGAACTGTTGGCCTGTCAGCTTGACATCGGTGGTGGGGGCAAGGTGATGGAGGGCATTGTCAAGGAGAGGCTAGGGGACCTGGAAAAGTCAGGGTGCCTGGATGATAGATAGCATAGATTCGTCCCAGGGAAATCATGTCAGACAAACCTTGTGGAGTTCTATGACTGGGTGATGAGTGCCTTGGACCTGGGTAGACCAGTGGACGTCCTCTTTCTAGACTTCAGCAAGGCATTTGACTCTGTTCCACATGGGGGCCTGTTGGATAAGTTGGGAGAAATGGTGGTGGGGAACCAGATAATCAGATGGATAGGCAATTGGCTCCAGGACCAGACCCAGAGGGTCGTAGTTGGTGGGATAGTCTCATCCCCAAGGAAGGTCATTAGTGGGATCCCACAGGGATCAGTCCTTGGGCCCCTCCTGTTCAACGCCTATGTCTCTGACATAAGGACAGGTATCAGGAGTGAGATGAGTCTCTATGGATGACCCAAAACTGGGGGTGGTGGTGGATGGGAGGAGGGAGGGTGGCCCTACAGGGGACCTGAAGCTCTGGAAAGATGGTCTAGAAAGTGGAAGCTGAGGTTCACGAGGAAATGTAAAAGTACTGCACCTAGCCAGAAACCGGGGCCAAGTGTGTCCTGGGGAAATGCTATGTCTCAATGGCTGAGAGGGACCTGGGGGTGGTGGTGGATGTCAAGATGAACAACGGAGACTTGAGGGAGGGCAGCAGCCAAGGCCAACAGGATGCTGGGATGCATCGCTAGGGGATCACTCCAGAAGGAGGGAAGATGATCCTCTGTATAACTGCTTGGTGAGGCCACACCTGGCATCATGTGCAGTTTTGGATGCCACACTTAAAGAGGGACATTAAATTCCTGGAGAGGGTCCGAGGAGTGAACTCAAAATACTTTGGGGCTTGGGGGACAGGACCTAGAGAGGAGAGGCTCAAGAGCTAAATATGTACACATTGGAAGAGAGAAGGACCAGGGGGACATGATAGAGGTCTTCAGGTACATGAAGGGGGTAAATAGGGGAGGAACAGTCAGGGTGCTTCGAAGGAAACAGGATGGGGCCACTAGAGGGCATGGGTGGAAGCTGGAGGGGGTAAGATTCAGGGGAGAAAGGAGGAGGTGCTACTTCACTGAGAGGGTGGTGGAGCCATGGAATGCACTGCCTAGGGGGCTGGTGGAGGCAGAGATGGTGGAGGGGTTCAAGAGGGGGTGGGACAGGTACAGGGAAGGTTCTGGAAGCAAAATCCAATGCAGCGAAAGCAGTCCGGAACTGGGAAGGGAGAAGCCAGAGAAGGCGCAAGGTCAGCTCCCAGGGTGGGGGCTGACCAATGAGCAGATACGAAAGACCATTAGGCCTATTCTGCTGGTATTTTAGTATGTTAGTATGTTAGCATGAACCCTGTAAAGTCCCTCTAACAGACATGCCTCTGAGTAAAGTATTCTTGTACAAGTAGGGGTCTACCACATTTTAATGAGATTCCATAATGGAGAGATGTTAGAACATTCCCAAAATAAGTGGAACAAAGTACCCATACCATCTATTACCCATCTTTACATATAGGGGTTTTGGCCTTCCCATTATTATGCATTTTATAAGTGGTCAGATACATATCATTCAGGATTTGCAATTTCATTAGTCGTAATCTGTCCTGCATAATAAAGTTGTTGACAAATTTCCAGATTTTGGGCCATCTAGAGGAGGTGTTAAGGTATAAGGTGTTCCAATGGTTGGGAATGCCATCCACTTTGGGAAAACTAGTGTGTAAAGGATGGTATACAATAAGGAGACGGCATGTGGGGCTAAGGCCAGGAGTCTACCTGCAGGAATCCATTCACTGGGAATATCCAGGGTGACTTTTTTTCCAAAGTAGGAGATAAGCATATGACGTATCTGATAAATTTGAAAAGCCCATTTGTTCTCGAGGCCAAAGTTAGCTAAAAGTTCAGATGTGGTTAACCAGTCATGGTTACGGCTGTAGAAGTCTCTTGCCACACAATATTGTATCTGTGAGATTCAATTATATGGAATTAATTTCCACCTAGCTGGAAATTGGGGTTTTGTGAGAGAGGTTGGGAGAGATCATGTGTGTGTCATACTCAGAGTATTATATAACTGGTTGTTTGTGTGGATAGAATGTCCTGTTGGGCTTATGACAGTAGGAGAGTATTTCTTGAGTTTCAGGAAAAGTAAGGCTGCAGGATTTAGCCCAGCTGAAACAATTAAGTCTTTTTCTATTCTTAGCCAAGAGGGACATAATTTATCAGTCCAGAGGAACAGGAGGTGTTGCCCAGTGGAGATATTTACTTAAATGACTTGCCCAGTGCTATAGGCCGAAATATGGCAGCTTAAGTCCTCCTAGAGATTTGGGGGTGGCCAGCTTGTGAAATGCTCATCTTGGGGATTAGCCTTTCCAAAGAAATTCAGAAAGACATGAATGGATTGATGTAAACCAAGCTTTAGGAAGCCATAAATTTAAGAGGTTCAAGGGATAAAAAAGACGTGGGAGAACATTCATCTTAATAATATTCACCCACCCTCATAGAGTTAGGGGAAGATCTTTCCAGTGTTTTAAGACTTGCTGAATCATTTTAAGCAAGGCTTCAAGGTTCAGTTTACGTAGCTGACCGTCGCTAGTTGAAAGATGTAAACCTAAATATTTTATGGATTTAGGAGCCCAGTTAAGACCCAATTCCAAACTTCTGTTTGAGCACTTTGGGTTAAGTGGAAAACTGAGTTTTTTTCCATGTTAACTTTGTAGTTAGAAAGGGAGCCATATTCCTGTATTAACTGGAAAAGATTCTGAAGATAAGGTTTAATCTGGGTAATATGTAGCAGTATATCATCTGCATATGCCACTATCTTTTCCACAGTCGTGCCTAAACTGATTCCTTGTATCCCAGGGGATTTCTGTATGGAGAATAGAGAGCTCTAAATATAAGTTAAAGAGCAGGGGAGAGATGGGGCATCCTTGTCTGGTTCCTGCCACTAATGGAAAGTTGGAGGAAAATATACCATTACAAAAAACCCTTGCAGTAGGGGCAGAGTAAAGGACTTGTAACCAGGAAATAAATTTGGAAAGAAAGTGGAATCCGTGGAAGGTCCTGAACAAAAACTGCCAATCTACTCTATCAAAGGCCTTCTCCGCGTCCAGAGAGACCAAGGCCATGGCTTGAGGGGCATCCCGGGATGTGGAGAACATGTGAGACAGGTGATGGAGATGGTCTACTGATGATCTACCCTTCATAAAACCAACTAGATTGGTGCTAATAAGGGAGCGGAGCATTTGTTCTAATCTGTGAGCCAGTAATTTGGTAAGAATTTTGAGGTCACAATTGAGAAGTGAAATAGGCCTGTAATTAAAGACTTGTGTTGGGTCTCTACCCAGTTTGGGAAGGATAACAATAGTTGCCTCTAGCTTCCTGAGATCAAGTCCTTCCTCATTTAACATGTCTTGATAGGCTGCCAATAATCAAGGTGCCAGTTGGGGGGCAAATGTTTTATAAAAATTAGGTGAAAAAACGTCCAGCTCCAGGGCTTTATCTGAAGGTAAGTCTTTAATAATTCAGAGAATGTCATCTTCAGTGAAAGGTGCAGTGAGGTCTTCAGCTTGTGTAGGAGTGAGAGTGAGAAGTGGGAGATCTTCTAAATAATGATCTACCGATTCCCGGGATGGGCGGTTGGGCATTTGGGCATACAACTTCTTGCAGTATTGTTCAAATTTGTTAGCAATGACTTTAACCTGGACTCGAAGAGGTCCCTGGGGATCACTGTGTACAGCAGCTATACATCTTGAAGATTATAGTTTTTTAAGTCAAAGGGCCAAAAGTCATCCAGCTTTATCTCCTTGTTTGGTATAGGTGGCCTGTGATTTTAAAATTGCCCATTCAGCCTTTTCTCTAAGTAATTCAGAGTATCTGTATTGAAGCTTTATTAGTGCTTCTTTTCAGGGTCTGTAGTCTTATAGATACATTTTCTCCTTATCTCCTATTTGGTCTGAAAGTAAATTAGTCTCTGAGCATCTCTTCACTTTTAGATGCTGATAATTTTATAAATCTCCCTCAAGGAAGCATTTTATGTTCCCCATTCAATTGATGGGGATTGGGAGGAGCCCCAGTTGGTAATTTTAAAGGCTTCCAGAGAGGCTAGAATGTTTTCTATAACCTTAGTGTCCTTCAGTAATTGATTATTTAATCTCCATTGTCTATCTGAACCCTAATTAAGGGAGAGGGAGATAAGGCAAATCACAATAGAATGAGTTGAGCCCGTCCGCGGTTCTGTTCTGCTGTTCATTAGTCCTTGTAGAAGAGATTTACTCATCCAGAAGTAATCAATTTGAGATGCAGAGCCATGGACAGCAGATCAGAATGTGAACTCCTTTCTGTAGGATGTAATATTCTCCATGGGTCACAAAGTCCCATATGGTCAACTAAATCCTGAATGGCTCTTTGGGCAGGGAGATACCTCTGGACCTGGTGCCAATAGTTTTGTCTAAAAGGGGTTGAACATGATATTCCAGTCTCCCTAAAAGCATTGGGGTATCTGAATAGGTATCAGTGCTGAGAGGAGCTCCATAAAAAGGAGGGGAATCAATATTGGTGCCATAGATCTTCCTAACAGGATAGTAAATGAATGGATTTTACATTTAACCAGTACAAATCTACCATTTATATCCCTGGTACACTGTTCACAAATGAAGGGAAATGCCCTGGTGAGTAGAACTGCTACCCTTTACTATTTCTAGAGTCTCCTCAGCAAAGACTTGACCCACCTGCTGTCTCCTCAGTAAGGTACCTTCAGCTTCAAAGGTGTGTTTTTTGTAATAGTATCACATCACACTGTAAGTTTCCCAAATGTTTTAGCAACTTCATTCATTTAATACGGTGTCTTGCCCTTTATGTTCCATATACAAAATTTAAAATATTGTGCAATGTACCCTAAATACAAGTTGTGAAACTAATACCTGCATTCCTAAATAAGAGAGTAACCAACTGGTATTTTGCATTGAAGTTCTGTTTTGGCACCATCTCGCCCATTTTTTAGCAAATACAAGCAATGGTAACCAAGAAAACCTCTTCCCTCCTCCCAAGCAACCCTTAATCCCTCAAATTTCCCTGAATTCCCCCCCTAAAAAAATAACACATCCAGAAAAGAGTTGATAGCTACATTACTGTTCTTACCTAGAATTCTAAATTGCAGCCTTACTCCTGTATTACCATGATAAGAACTACCTGCCTCCAAGCATTGGCCTGTGGTGATCAGCAAGGACTGAAGGCCCTCCCTCCCACTCACCCAACTGCAGTGCAGTGTATTTTATGTGAATCATTGAAGAAATGAAAACTGTAGCATGTATAATATCCTCTATCTTAGTAACATCTGAAGCCTATCGAGGGTAGGTCCCTGTAGGAGACCAGTAAGCTAATGCCTTTAAAGCATTTACATTCCCAGGAGCAAGGCTTGTAAAACACAGTAAGCAATATTATATCCCCCTAACCCTGTCCGAGTGTTATCTTGATTACTCTATTCAATCTATTTAAATATTTTGAACACTAAAATCTTGAATGAGACAACATTCCTCTCGTAAGAACTGAGGGAACAGTCCAACAGTATAGAGTGTAACTGAAACAATATTGTACAACCATTCATTCCCATAGTGAAGATAAAGAGGTCACAATCACTCTGACCCAGAGGATTCCTTCAGCTGTGTAAAGATTGTGAAAGGCCATTTCCTTCTAGTTACAAGTCACCCCAGGTCAAAAATAAAAGTGGTTTAATCACTGATGAATTTTAAGCATTGTCTTGGCCCCCAAACAAACAGTGCGGTCTGCCATGTAGTGGTAATTATAGTAATCGTCCAATGCTGACATCGTGGCAGAGGACAAAATGTCAAAGTAACAGTGTGAGACAGTGGTAGAAGGACCTGGGACCTATCAAGGAGAAACTTAAAGTACACTCATGCTGGGACTAAGTTACCAACATGCCCACTCGATGTGCATAGCTCGGTCTTCCATCAGGAAAGGCACTCGTTTCATCCAAGTAGTAGATTAGTAAAAGCACCCTACCTCATGGGCCATTTTGATTATTTGGTGCTTGTCTGGATTGGGGAGTGGGCTTGAAGGGAGTTTTTCTTTTGCTGTGTGTAGTTTGTGGGTTATGCATGTAAATTTGTTGAAATTGTCAATAAAGCATGCTCAATGAAAAAAGTCATATTGATATCTATGAGTCACATTCACAAATAATTATTCTTGTATTTATTTTCATATTTAATAAAATGTATTGAAAAATTTTAAAATTTATCTTGGAATTTGCATATTAAAAATGTAATACAGGACAGTAAGCAATTGGTGAGTATCCTTTTCAAATTGAATTTAAAATACAGGGGTAGGACAGTGCATCCAATGTTAAAAGCCCCCAACTTGTAACAGTAAAATCCTGTGTGCTAGCGAAATATGGGGAAATGGGACTACAGACAGAACTGGGAAAGTGGTAAACCAGTTCTACAGTTTAAAATGATTCTTGGCTTTCCTATATCTGCTCCTTTTTTTTAGTTAGGGCAGAGTTAGGAGCTCTCCCTATGAAAGTATTTTATTACAATTAGTAGAATTACTTATTGGAGTAAGTGTACTAATCGTTCTATTGATAAACTTACACACATGGCTTTGCCAGAGAAAATAACTCTTTCTGATAGAAATTGCCTTTCCTCATGGTTGGACTCCGTTTAACATGAGTTATCTATCAATGGGTACTTTTGCCACTGGAATTACATGAGCAGAGGAATTAATATCAGGTATAGGTAGGTAGGTAGATAGATAGATAGATAGATAGATAGATAGATAGATAGATAGATAGATACATATTTTATTTATAAAGCGCCCATTTCCGTAGACTCTGGGCAATGCACAAAAATTCAATAACAAAATATATATAAAAATACAAAATATATATACACTGAGGTTATCAAACAAATGCTCTCAATAGTGCTTGACAACTGGATATGGAGAAAATTAGTAAACTAAAATGCTCCGATTGGCTGATTAATTACAAAACAACACTCTTGAAAAACATATTTTCATTTGATGAAGGACCCTGCTGAAAACAGGATTGTGTCACATGTTCATTTTGAATTACAACCTAGTAAAATTCTAGCAAAAAAAAAGTTTTTCAAAAACATGGAAACTTGCATATTGGAGATATGTGAATGCAATCTTGGATGTGTTGAAAATTAATATACATAGATACATAGATGCTGTTGGCAGATGAGGATTACTGGGCCCATCCAATCTGCCCATTTAAGCTGCCTAACGAAGCATCCAGTGACCCTATATGGTCTTTGGCTTTACCTTTTTCTTCCTATCTCTATTATTTCTTTGTTTCTGTCCCATGTATGTTTGAAGCCTGCCACTGTATGGGCTGCTACCACCTCCTGGGCAGGCTATTCCATACATCCACCACCCTTTCTGTAAAAAAGAAATTCCTGACTTTTCATCTTATGCAGTTACCCCTCAGTCTCATGTCATGTTCTTTTGTCCTAGCACTACTATTAATCTGGAATATGTTTTCCCCTTCCATCTTGTTAATGCCCTTGAGGTAGTTGAATGTTTCTATCATGTCACCTCTCTCCAGCCTTTATTCGTGTGAACAAATTGAGGTCCCTTGCTCTCTCCTTGTAAGGCTTGTGATGTAATCCCTTCACCATTTTGTTTGCCATCCTCTGCACTGTCTGTTTTGTCCTTTCAAAGGTGTGGTCTCCAGAACTGTACACAGTATTCAAGGTGAAGTCTCCCAAGGGTCTTGTACAGTGGAACTCCTTAAGCTTATGATTCCCCTTCCAATGCACTCCAGCATACCACTGGCCTTTCCCATCACCTTTGCCAATTCCCTAACGGCCTTCAAGTCATCTGAGATTATGACCCCCAAGTCCCTCTTCTCCTTAGTTACCGCCAGCAGCTCCCCCTCCCCAACCTGTAACTCGTCCCAGGGTTCCTGCTCCCCACATGCATTATTTTTGCACTTCTTTGTGTTAATCCTTAGCTGCCATGCCCCTGACCTGGGACCGATCATGCCATTATGATCTGCCCCGGTACAACATCATAAGGGAAATATCTTGGAAAGTTTCTTGCAAAGTGCAATTCTCTAGCAAAATATCTGTCTATCTGTCTGTCTGTCTGTATCTCTATCTATCTATATATCCATCCATCTATCTATCTATCTATCTATCTATCTATCTAACCTATCTATCGGGCATGGGCGTGCCCCTATAGTTAGGGTTGGGTAACCTATTTAATGTTAAATCTCACACTTTCTACTTTAATAACTTTGCAACCATTTAACAGATTTGCACAACATTTGGTATGCACTGTGCCATGGGGAAGAGCTCTTGATATGGCAAGTTTCTTTCTAGTCAGATGTATGGATTCTGAGATCCGGATAGTGCTAAAACCTTTAAAGCTGCCTTTTTTTGCAGTTTACATAGAAACATAGAAACATAGAAGTTGACGGCAGATAAGGACCGCAAGGCCCATCCAGTCTGCCCATTTCTTTTTCTACCTTATAAATGTGCCATCGGCCTTTGCTCTGTCAGTGACCTATCTATTCATAGTCATTTGTATTGCTCTCTTATGCCTATCCCATGCCTGTTTGAAGCCCTGCACTGTATTCATAGCCTACCACTTCTGTGGTAAGCCATTCCATGCATCTACCAACCTTTCTGTGAAAAAGAATTTCACATTCCTTAATCGCCTCCTCTAATCTCATGCTGTGTCCTCTTGTCCTGCTATTTTTCTTATATTTAAACATGTTAGACTCTTTTCACCTTGTTTATGCCCTTAAGGTGTTTAAATGTCTCGATCATATCACCTCTCTCCCTCTTTGCTCAAGGGTATACATATTGAGTCTGCTAATCTGTCCTCATATATCTTCTGATGCAGTCCCTGCACCATTTTTGAGTTGCCTTCTCTGGACTGCCTCAATTTGGTTAATGTCCTTGTGAAGGTGTGGCTCCAATACTGCACGCAGTACTCCAGATGGGCCTAACCAATGTCTTGTACAGAGGATTATTACCCCCCCACGACACTTGTGATACCCTACTAATACACCCTAACACCCCTAGCCTTACCTACTGCTTTAGAGGTCTGCTTGGATGATTTTAGGTCATCAGTGATGATGATGCCCAAGTCTCTTTCTTCCTTTGTGACTGCTAGCAACTCCTCCCAGCCTATAAGTGGCTTCAGGGTTCTCTTCCCTATGTGCATGATTTTGCACTTCTTTGCATTAATCCCAGTTGCCACTCTTCTGACCATTCTGCTAGTTTATCCAGATCTCTTCTCATTCTGCCCACCCCATCTGGATCATCTACTCTGTTGCAGATCTTGGTGTCATCTGCAAACAGACAAGCTCACCCTCTAGTCCATCTGCGAGGTCACTAATGAAGATGTTGAATAGACTGGCCCAGGACTGATCCCCCGAGGTACCCCACTTATGACTTGCATCTCTTCTGACTGTATACCATTTACCACCACTCTCTGTTTCTGCCAGTCAACCAGTTTGCCACCCAGTTGACCAACTTGACCCACCCCGAGCCTACCTAGCTTATTTATCAATCTTCTATGTGAACAGTGTCAAAAGCTTTGCTGAAGTCAGGTAGGCGACATCAACTGTCCCCTTGGTCCACTACTCTGGTTACCCAGTCAAAGAAATCTATGAGATTAGTTTGACAGGACCTCCTTTGTAAACCCATGCTGTCTTGGATCCTGTGCCCCATGATTCCAGGTGTTGCACTATCCTTCCTTAAGGAGTGCCTCCATAATCTTGCCCACTACTGAGGTAAGACTGACCGGTTCTGTAGTTCCCCGGCCTCTCCTGCTACCACTCTTGTGGAGTGGGATCACACGAGTTCTCCAGTCTTCTGGGACCTCTCCTGTGCTCAGAGACTCACTAAACAATTCCTGCTAATGGCTCTGCTAGTTCCTCCTTTAGCTCCTTGCTACCCTGGGATGTATGCCATCAGGTCCCATTGCCTTATCCACCCCTGAGCTTAGCAAGCTCTTGTAGGACCCTTTCTTTTGTGAAGGGAGTAGTGCTCACCTCCTCCCCCTGTGTCCATGATGCTGAGCTGTGGGCCCTGCCCTCACCTTCTCTTCAGAAATACTGAGCAAAAGTATCTATTTAGGATAGATGCCTACGGTCCTCCTCCTCACATGCTCCCTTTTCTCCATTAAGCTTAGCACCACTCTCTGGACTTTCTCCTTTCACTAATGTATCTATAGAAAGTCTTGTCACCTTCTTTACTGTTCAGTGCTAGTGTTTCCTCAGTTTGGGACTTTGCCTGCCTTACTGCCTTACCTGCTTCCCTTAGGGCAGTTTGGTATGCCTCCCTATCTTCACATCCCAGCTGTGTTCCCCTTATATTTTCTGAAGGCCAGCCTTTTGGCTCTGACCTTTTCTGCTACTATATTTGAGAACAAAGTGGTTTCTTTCTTCTTTGCAACTTCCTTCTGTCTAACACAATGGGATGTTGCTTCCGCTATTGTATCCTTAATGTTGCCCACTTTGCCTGTACCTCCTCACCTGTGTTTCTTTTTGCCAGGGCTAGCTTAACTCTGTTGGCCATCTTATCAAAGTCAGCTCCTCTGAAGTCCCATATTTTTGCCTTGTGAATGGGATGATTTAGATGTAGTAGCCAAATTGAACCATACCATGTGATGGTCACTGGCCCCCAGGTGACCTTCTACCTGGAGATCTGTGATCCTTCTTTGTTAGTCAGTACTAGATCTAGGATAGCCCTGTCTCTGTGGGTTGCTGTACCAGTTGTTTGAGGCCTCCCCTGCAGGAATCCACCTAAGTCTAGTTCTGGCAGATGTTCGCTGGTATTGACCAATCTGTATCTGGCATGTTGAAGTCTCCCATTATCAGAACCTCCCTTTAGCTGTCATGTTTTGTATATCTTCTAACAGTAATGTGTCTATGTCCTCCCTCTGGTCTGGGGGCCTGTAGACAACCCCAGTTCTTATGGCTGTCCCATTACCTGTTTCCAGGGTGACCCACAGTTCTTCTGGCTCCTTATGTGTATTCTGAATTTCTGTAGCTTTGATATTTTCATTAACATACAGGCCACCCTCCCCCCTTGCACCTCGGTCTCTTCTGTAACAATACATATCCAGGTACTGAAGTCTCCCAGTGTGGTTACTGGTAAACCACGTCTCACTAATTGCTACTATGTCCAGTTTAGCCTCTGACATTATGTCCTGCAGGTCCTGGGATCTTATTTCCCAGGCTGTGAGCATTTGGTACATGATTTTCCATTGGCCAGATTTTGTGTGTTGGTTGTTGGGTGAAGTTTGGCATTACCCTGTGCATCGTATGGGGAGACAAACCTTTTCTTACCTGGTGATGCAAATGAATGGCAAACACGCTGAATTCCTGTTTGACCACTAGCTGAGGGGAGGGGTGTTCTTCCATTCGACGCATGAGGGGCTGCACCCCTCTCCCCATTTGCTAGTTTAAATATTCTGCAAAGACGTCAAACTTCTGCCCCAATGCACTGACTCCCTCTTTAGTCAGATGCAGTCCATCAAATTTAAAGAACTTTCGCTCTAAAGAACTTTTTCCTCATCACCTTGCATCCACATGGTGTGGAATTTTGGTGTGATTTTTGTGGTATAACCAGCTTGGGTAACAGAATTGCCATGCTTAGTTAGGTGAAAAATATTAATCTGTTGCAAAGTTATTAAATTTGTAAGTTTCCCATTGTTTTCAATGGGAAATCTGTCGATTTTATAGGGATAAAGTTTGTCCAAGGATTCACCTTGCAAAACAGGAATAATTTTAATGAGATCAATTCCTTTTTCATGAGACTAAAATCCTTTTTTGTAAGGTAAAATTCCTTTATCGCTAGCCACAATCTTGTTTTCCCTTTTTTCTTAATTTTTGTTTTTCAAAAACCCCAAAAATGACATCCTTGAGTGACACCACCACATTTAACTGGTTGATCAGGATCCCGATAGGTGAAATCTGCACTTAAAAGTTATAAATATGTCCTTGAATGTGTTTTTTTAATATAATGAATCATCTTCCGTGACCACATGATATGAAAAAATAATCCTTTTTTGTATCTTAAGTCATAAAAAAGGATCCTTTTCCATCACTCAAGATTCCTGCATATCCCTCCAGTTTCCCTCCCTAGTACTCAACTATTTTTCCCTGGTGTCTAATGGCTCACCCCACCCTCCAGTTCTCCTGCCCCTCCATTACCCTGGTGTCCAGTGGCACCCCCACCCTCCAATCACTGTCCCTGTAATAAATATAATTTTCCTGGTATCTAGTGGCACCCAGCACCCTCTGATCATGTCCCCATAATTGCAGATTAATTCCCTGGTGTCTAGTGACACCCCCTCCACCCTCTGATAGCTGTCGCCATAATTGCAGATTAATTCTCTGGTGTCCCCATATATTCTCTGGTGTCTAGTGGCAGCCCCCCACCCTCCAAGTGCTGTGCCTTAGTCCCTAGTTTATTAATTTATAAAATCTGACACTGGGATGTCCATCCCCAGTGTTGAATGCCCACTGCAGCCATTTTTTTTAAAGAATTAGCCAACATTATGGGACCAAATGCCTGTGTTGGCATTTAAAGCCCCCTCAGCAGTGTGGAACACTGGGGAGCCCAGCTCCAGTGTTCTGAAATATTTTTTAAATGAAATCCTGCAAAAAACAAAATCGGTCCCCCAACATCTTTTTTTTAACCTAAAAAAACTGGTCCTTTGTCATTGCCATCACCCTCCCCCATCCTGACACACCCACTGAGCACCTACCACTCCACACACACCCTTACCCTATACTTACCACTGGAAGTTGTTTTCTGTGGACCAGGACACGTCTGCACACTTCAAAGCTGAACCATGAACTGAGGAATCAAGGTAAGTGCTGAGTAATGTTTTTATATGGTGTTTTGAACTTATATTCATAACTTTGCCATTTTTTGGGAATTTTTCACCAAAATTTCAACATGGCCAATTTGGGACCCTGCCTCATGCAACTGTCATTCTGTTAATCAGGCCCTGAAGGTGATTTTTTTGGTCACTGCATGAAATCACCTTTCAGGACTGAATAATGAAATTTCATCATCAGTGTTCAGGAGGTGGGGTCCCAAAACGGCCATGTTGACAAATTTGGTGAAAAAATTCCTAAGAATGGCTGAGTTATGTGCGTTCATTGACATTTTTGTACACACGAGCATAACTTCAGTAATTTTCAACATTTCAACTCCAGATTTTCAACATAGCCATTTTTTTATACCACCTCATGAACATTACAGCTGTAATTTTTCACATCCTGTCTAAAATGTGTTTTTTGCACCACTGGTGCAGAATAGCATTTTGACATGGATTTAAAAATGTTCACCTATGAGGTTTATGAGGTGAGGTCATCAGAAGTCTATGTTCAAAATGTGGGGTCAAGATATGAAAAAAATGCCAAAATTATGATCACTCTTTGCAATTTTTCTACGCCAGCTCATAACTTTGGAAATATTTTTACCCCAGATTTTCAACATAGCCTTCTTATTACCCCACTTCATGTGTGTCACAGCTGTCATTTTTGAAATCCTGGGCAAAATGTGTTTTCATAACTGTGGTGCAGAATGGCATTATAGTTGCACAGAATTACATTCTGGTGGGCATTTGAAAATTTTCTGTACTGGGTACATGAGGTGGGGTAATAAGATGGCTATGCTGGCAATTTGGTCCTGTTATCCTATAAAAGGAAGTGCTGGGCCTGGAGGGCCCTGTACTTTCACAGCTACATACATTTACGCATCTATACAGGGATGGGAGTTCAGGGTCCAAAGGACCCTGTGATCACACAATAAGATAAGGATACTATTACACTATCTCAAAAAGTCAGGAAATAAGTTACAAAAACACCTAATTAATACTCCAGTTAGGGTCAAAATGACAAATGTTTCAACATGAGGTTTTAGGGTTTCCCTAACACCCCACCCTCCCAAACCAGGTAGGGGAGCTGGTGTGGGGTGTGCCTTGGGCTTCTCCCCATTCTCATAATGTCTACACATCTGAACTTATTTAAAGATAGAAAGGAGTGAGCATCAAGCTTGAGAATCCCAAGGCACAACCCACACTTGTTCTCCTGCCTGGTTGGGGAAGGTTGGGTGTTAGGGAAACCTTAACGCCTCATTTCCCAACTTTTGTTGCTTTGACCCTAACTGGAATACTAATGAAGGTTTTTTGCAACATTATATATATATATATATATATATATATACATATATATATATATATGTACATCTACATAGTCTACATTAATTATTTAGTGCTGAAGATGTTCAACATTTGGAATTGCTGCCTAAATCTTTCCTGGTAGCTAAATAAATATGAGAGAAATGAAGATTTCTCTCCACTTCTAGACATTAATGCTCTAAATAATGTCTAGTTACAATTTTTCAAGTCAGGTTCTTAAAGTGCTAAACATGATAATCAGGGTCCCTTTAAAAAATTATTGTACCAACACTTGATCTTCATTAAATATTTGTTTTATTTTCCCTACATCTCACTCCTTCATGGAGCTTGTTCACAGGGTACATTGTTTTTTACGCTGTTAAATATACAATTTATAGTCATAAATTTTTTTCTACATTATTTTATTGTTTTATACATTTTCAAAAAAGGTTTTATTGCACAATTCTGTGCATTTATCATGTTGCTTGACTTCTGCATCTGAATATGTGCATTAATATTGGCTGTATGTTTTTTTCCTTATTGTGCTATTGGGTTGAGGTCCACTTGCACTTTATTATGTGTAAGAATGTTTATCGAATTCCTTGCACGCATGTATGTAATCATATGCACTTTACTTATTGTAACTATTTATCCTGCTGCTTCATTTATTATTAATGTATTTGCATCTATTTTAGATACACTGTAAAGGTTTTTCAGCTGAACAATAAATATTTATCAACATGCCATTCTGGAAACCTCTACCACCCCAAATAATCTACCCTTCTAACACTATCCCTTTAAATATTTTCAAGGATTCTGTTATAGCAACTCGAATGGTGGATTGAGGAGAAAAATATCACACTAGTATGTGAGGCAGGATTCAGGAAAGGCTGCAGGACAATTGATTTGATTTTTACTATGAATTACATGACAGAGAACTATGTAAAGAAAAGGAAATTAAAGATATATGCAGCCTTAATTGATATCTAAGATGCCTTTTACAGCATGAATCAAAATAGCATATGAAATAGAGCATGGCATTGAGAATAGACTGCTGTCAGTGCTTAATCTCCTACATAAGAATACACAAGCTAGAGGTGGGCTTAACAATGATTGAGCTTTATCTGTGGCTTTTGATATCAAGTATGGGGTCAAACAGGGTTACGTATTAGCTGCTACATTGTCTAATATACACTGACACATTGGTAACCTCACTTAACAGGCAAATACCTTTCCATCAATAATTGATGGGAATCCTGTAAAAATTATGTTCTATAATGATAATACTTAGGAGGCAGTATGGCGTAGTGGGTTAAGGATCTGAGCTGCAAATCTGGAGACCTGGGTTTGAATCTCACAGCCCCCTAGATGCATACTGTGTGACCCTGAGCAAGTCATTTAACTTCCTCATACTCCCAGGTTGCACCTGCAAACAAGATTTCAGCTTAGTGTGTCTCAACTGGTAAAATAAAAAATACTCTATTACTTTTCAGACACTTTTTGGGTTAAAAAGAGGAATATCTAAAGTTATTAAGCAATTACAGAGGTTGGATTTATGTCTAAATATAGAAAAGAAAGTGTTGCTTTTGGAGTGAAAAAGAAAGAAGCAAAAGGCTTGAAAAACATTAATTATGTGTTCCAGGAAGTCCAAACATGTAGTTATTCATGGGCTGCATTGTTGAGTTATATGAACTGGATGCCACATATAAATACGATCAAAAAAAACACTTTAAAATCATCACTTGAAATAAATAAGTTTGGCAATGCTTTTGTGAATAATTCATTTAAAACTTTATAAAACATGCTATGCAGTGAAAGTAAATTCATAGTTTTTGTATGGAAGTAAGGTTATGGGGAATTAATGGAAACTTAAAAAAGTTAAGTGTTGTCCAAAAACCTTCTTGAAGATTACTTTGGGCATATTAAAATACACACAGCAAGTGCAGTGGTTAGAACAGAAATTGGTTCTCTGGATATGACCACAAGAGTGCTGATAAGGGCTACCAAACACAGGTCAAACACAAGGGGGATGGATGACAGTATGCCACCCCAAAAATATATGCTGAATTACATAATTTTAGATTGGAATGGTCTATAACAAGCTACGTAAATTAGGTTTAGAAGCTGCTGTAGAAGCAAACCTATGAAGAGAAACAGGATCCTTTGTAAGCAATGCCCTTCAGAGAATCATAGATAATTCCACACAACCTGACCTGATGAAAATTCATGTCTAAGACACGTATATATTATGAAGAGCTAATAAAACAGTTTTTTTTGTCAATGGGAAAAGTTAACAAAAAGTTCGACAGTGTCACAAATGCATTTTTACTTTCACAAATCCGCCATTTTGTTTTCAGTTAGTGATCAGAAAAATGCTTTGCATTTAAATTTGGGACCCTGTAGCAACCTAATTATTTTTGTATTCACCTAGTCGGACCCTGAGGATGCTAGCCATGTCTTTATTTTGGGGTAAAACATCCCAGAAATATGTTTTTCAAATTTCTGGAAAAAGTACTTTCGCAAAGTACTTTCGTGCTCATGAAAGTGTCACAAATTTTTGCGAAAACTTTCGCAAATTGCGACAGTAGTTTTCTAGTCTGTGGGAAAATAACAGCAATTCTTTGGCACCGCACTGCAAAAGAACAGTTGGGAGTTTTGGGCTGAAATTTGGAGGGAACACAGCTGACATCTCACAGATGTGCCTTTCAGTGTTGTGTTGAAAAAATATATTGCACAGCGGCAAAGTTACGGCACTCCAAAGTTGATGGTTTTTCCCATAGGATAACATTACAGCGCCCGACGCATTACAGGAATCCTTTGGCACCCTGCTGCAAAATAATAGTTTGGTCTTTGTTCCTAAAATTTGGAGGGAAGACAGCCAACAGCCCACAAATGTGCCCTTCAGTGGTTTGGTGAAAAAAATATTACAGGGAGGCTAAGTTATGGCCCTCTGAACTTCTCTATATAGGATATAGGACTTAATTTATTTTTACAATTGCCTACGATCGGGCTGACAGCGGTCCACTGAACCACCAGGGATATAGGACTTAATTTATTTTTTCAATTGCCCGCAATTGGGCTGACAGCAATCCACTGGACCACCAGGGATATAGGACTTAATTTATTTTTACAAATGCCCTCGATTAAGCTGACAGCGGTTCACTGAACCACCATGGATATAGACTTAATTTATTTTTATAACTGCCCATGATCGGGCTGACAGCGGTCCACTGGATCACCAGGGATATAGGACTTCATTTATTTTTAAAAATGCCCACAATTGGGCTGCGAACGGTCCACTGGACCACCAGGGATATAGGACGTGATTTATATTTACTGAAGCCCGCGATCGGGCTGTGGGGCATATTGCCACGCTGTGCAGGGGGCGTTGGTCCCCGATGGCTGCTGCCTGGCAGAGCACCAGGCACAAGTCACCGGGGATCGGCGCACCTGCATGGAAATGGAGTCATAATGACATGCAGATGGCCCCATTTGCACCTTGCATACATTATGGCCCCATTTGCATGTGCACTTTTGAATATTGTGGTTGTTGCACATATCGCAATGGAACTTGCACTAGCGCATCCCCGTGCTCCACTCTGGCCACTTGCACTGGTGCAGTGCCACTGCACCATGCACACTGCAGTTGGCCAGGGTGTGATATTCAATGATGCTGTGCCATGGCGCAGCTCTGTTGAATATCGCCCAGTCAACACCCCTGCGCAGCCAAGTTGTGCTGTGCCCAGGCTTCCGCCACAGCCTGGTGCAGTCTGAATATCTGGGCCAGTGTGCACAAAGAATGTATGCATAACAATGGGCCTCGGAGCAGAAAATGAGCTGTTGGAATACTAAATTGCTTGTATCTCAGGAACTGTACGACGTAGAAATAAAATGTAAATGTCCCATGAATCATGCACTTCCTGGCTATGTTTTTGTGTATGCATAGCTACACATAGGCTCTGCATACTGCTATGAAAATTCTGTATCTTGCAACGTTTTCAAGATATGAGCCCTGAAAGGTGTGACGTATGCCACCATGTTAGTCTATGGGAAAAAATGCCAACTTTGGAGTACCATAACTTGGCAGCCATGCAATATTTTTTCACCAAGCCATCAAAAGGCACATCTGTGAGATGTTGGCTGCCTTACCTCCAAATTTCAGCCCAAAAGACCAAACGGTTCTTTTGCAGCAGGGTGACAAAGAACTCCTGTCATTTTGGCCTTAGTCTGGAAAAGTACTGTCGAACTTTGTGAAAGCTTTCACAAAATAGTACAAAAGTGTCACATGTGCAACACTGCTTTGCGACACTACTTTTTGCAAAAATTTAGAAAACATTTCTGGGGGGTTTCACCCCAAAATATAGACATGGCTAGCATCCTCAGGCTCTGACTAGGTGAATTCAAAATGAATTAGGATGCTAGCAGGTCCCAAATGTAAATGGCAAGCATTTTTCTGATCACCAACTGAAAACAAAATGGCGGATTAGCAAAAGTAAAAGGGCCATTTGGGAAAGTAAAAATTGCATTTGCGACACTTTCAAACTTTTTTTTAACTTTTCCCATTGACTTATAATGGGAACTTGTTTTTTGAATAACTTTTGAACCGTTTAATATTTTTACATGAAATCTTCAAAAGGCACATCGGGCACCTCGGCTGCATGTTCCCTGAAGTTTTTGGACTGCTCGTGTAAACTGTGCGACCTGTAGGCACAAGCAAAGAATTAACCGGAAACTGTAAACATGCATGCAGATCTGAATTAATAACTCCTCAGCCGTATATCTGATTGGTACAAAAGTTGGCACCCCCCAAGATATATGGTTCTTGATCATGTGTTCCAAATTTCAGGAAGATCTGTTGAATGGTGGCAAAGCTATTGAGGTTCAAAGTTTGACCCTTTAACCTTAAAAGTGCTACTCAACCCTAACTATGGTAGCACTACTGTGCTACCATAATATATTATACAGGCACGGGCACACCTGTATATTAGGGTAGAATAAGCACTTCTATGTTAAACCCAGACTCTTGCACCTTAATAACTTTGCCTCTGTTCAACCAATTTACATGAAATTTGAAAAGCTCAGCCTCTATGACAGGATCTCTTGATCCTGTAAATTGCATGTAAATCAGTTTAGGGGAGGCAAAGTTACAGAGGTGCAAAATAAACACAAAATTCCAATTGTTTGAAAATATTAAGACTTTTTTTGCCACCCGATACCTTAAAAAATATGACACTTTGAAACCTGAAACTCTCAGGTTTGATAGAGGTTGGTCCAAGGTATGTGTGTTTGTGGTTTTTAGGTCCCTCACTTCAGTAGTTTTTAAAATATTTAATAAAAATGTTCCATTTATGAGCATGCACAGCTCAAAACGTGCACATTCTATTCATAACAGAATTTCTGTGAAAGCAGCAGTTTACGCTATACAACACAGCTGTCTTTAATATACAACAGCTCTGTCATATAGTGCAACCACTGCTGCTTTCACCACTCATAGGTCAGGAAGGGAGCTACAGTCATTGTAGCCCCACCATCTTGACCGTGCTTAAACTGTGTCTGCACACTGGGATGCCCCAATCCCTGGTGGAAGTATATTTATTTTTATGTATTTTTTTTTCTTCACTGCTGACACTGGGGGGCCCAATCCCCATGTCGGCATTCCCTCCAGCAGTGTTTAATAGTCCCTGCAAAGAAAAAACTGTCCCCTGTTGTCCCTGCTCACCCCCATCATTATTCTCCCCCTTGCACTGCATTATATAGCACAGCTAGGACAGCTGTGCCATACGGAACTTGCACTATATGATACAGCTGTCATTTAATAAAGTCCGCTGTGTCATATAGTACTTGCACTATGTGACACAGCTGTCTTAAATAAATGACAGCTTGTCGTATAGTTCAAGTACTATACAACACATCTTTCTTTAATAAACAACAACTGTGTTGTATGGTTCTAGTACTAAATGACACAGTTGTCATTCATTAAAGACAGCTGTGCTATATAGTACAGTCAGGTGCTTGGGGGTAGTTGCTATTGGCACACTAGGTCAGGGACGGGACTACTGTCGTTGTAGCTCTGCCAGCTTGACAGTTAGTGACCTGTTTTCTGCACATCTGGGAGCCCACCCCTGTGTGACAAAATTCCTTTTAATGGTTTTCTGACACTAGTATGCCCACTCCCAGTGTTGGATGCCCCCTCCTCAAGCCTGTATCCGATTACCAACATCGGGGTGCCCAGTCCCTCTGTCAGCATGCAACCCCCCCATACCCATGTGGCACACTGACAACCCAACCCCAGTGTGCTCATATGTATTTTTTCAAAGAAAACCTGTTAAAATAAATAAAACTGTCCCCCAATGTTTTTATTTCTTTTTTTTTACCTGAAAAAAAGAAAAAGGTTCCTCATTGTCACCGATGCCCACCTCCCCCATCCCGGCCCACTCACTCAACCTCCTCCTTGAGATGTGCCAACCATTGGCACACCATACAACTCCTCATCCTCCAGGCCAAGGCTAGCATCATGGCTGACCCACATCCTATACACCCCACTACCCTTCCAAAGATACCGGCCCTTGTGCTCTGTGGACCCTGTCCCATTTCCCTGCAGGTCAGCTGCCCAATCCCCATTTGTTCTAGCAATGCAAGAGCTTGTCGGACCCTCCCCCCACCAATACCTGTAGTATTGCCAAATAAAGAGTGCCCTTACAGGCGTTTTAGGAAAACGGCAAAGCACAGATACAGGACCTAAAATAAAATAACTGTCCCCAATACAACTGCACCAGACTTGCAGCCCTACCCCCAGAGTTCACCCCCCCCAAGTCATAGCCACAACCCCCTTTTAGCTAGCTCCTCCTTCTACAAGGATTTAATAGAGGTCAGGGCTGGGAAGGGTGGGGACAAACATCAGTCACTACAGCTCCTCCTGGAAGTGAGTTCTCCTTGCCAACAGGCCAAGAAGCCTGTGCTGGTGTCTGATTCCTCTTGCTCTGCTCTAGCCAGCCCTGGCCAGCTCCCTTATGGCTAGGAAAGATGCTCCGCTCTCTCCACTTCACTCTTGCTGGCCCTGGCCCACTCCCTTGCAACCGGGAAGGGTCCTCTGACTTGCAGCCCTGGCCCACTTCCTAATGGCCAGGAAGGTCACCCATGTGGCCCCGAGAACCACTGCTGATCCCCTGACTTGCAGCCCTGACCCGTTTCCTAGCAGCTGGGAGGATCTCCTTTTCTGCCCAGAGAGCCACCGATAGATCCACCACTTGTAGACCAGGCCCGAGAGCCGCCATTGATCCCCCTATGAAGAGTACAAATGTGTCCCAGTCCAGAGAGTATGACAGCACCTGACCTCCAGAGGTAAGTATGGGGTAAGAGGGGGTAAGGGGAGGGGTGTGCCGAGGGAGGATGGGGAGAAGGGAGATGATGAGGGACCATTTTCTTCTTTTCAGGTACATAAAAAAAAGACATCAGGGACATTTTCCTTTTTTTACCAGTTTTTAAACTAAAAATTCCATCTCAGGACACTGGGAATGGGCTACCCAGTGTCCCTAAATACTGGTTGGGGGGTTACGAATGCCGACACAGAGACTGGGCACCCTGATGTCAGCAAATGAAATATAATAATGGGCTGGCACGGGGGAACCAGCAATGGAGGGTGGAGGGTGGGACATTGCACAGAGGAAGGTAGCAGGAGGGGTTCTGTGTCACTGAGGGATGAGGGCACCTGCAGCAGAGGGTGGGGGTGGGACATTGCACAGAGGAAGGTAGCAGGAGGGGTTCTGTGTCACTGAGGGATGAGGGCACCTGCAGCAGAGGGTGGGGGTGGGACAGCACACAGAGGGAGGGGGCGGGAGGGGTTCTGTGTCACTGAGGGATGAGGGCACCTGCAGCAGAGGGTGGGGGTGGGACAGCACACAGAGGGAGGGAGCGGGAGGGGTTCTGTGTCACTGAGGGATGAGGGCACCTGCAGCAGAGGGTGGAGGGTGGGACAGCACACAGAGGGAGGGAGCGGGAGGGGTTCTCTGTCACTGAGGGATGAGGGCACCTGCAGCAGAGGGTGGAGGGTGGGACAGCACAGAGGGAGGGGCGGGAGGGTTCTGTGTCACTGAGGGATGAGGGCACCTGCAGCAGAGGGTGGGGGTGGGACAGCACACAGAGGAGGAGGGCGGGAGGGTTCTCTGTCACTGAGGGATGAGGGCACCTGCAGCAGAGGGTGGGGGGTGGGACAGCACACAGAGGGAGGGAGCGGGAGGGGTTCTGTGTCACTGAGGGATGAGGGCACCTGCAGCAGAGGGTGGAGGGTGGGACAGCACACAGAGGGAGGGAGCGGAGGGTTCTCTGTCAGGGATGAGGGCACCTGCAGCAGAGGGTGGGGGTGGGACAGCACACAGAGGGAGGGAGCGGGAGGGTTCTGTGTCACTGAGGGATGAGGGCACCTGCAGCAGAGGGTGGAGGGTGGGACAGCACACAGAGGGAGGGAGCGGGAGGGCTGTTTGGTAAAAAGTAACTACAAATATGCCTTTATCCCCTAGGAGGCACTGAATGGATAAAAATATCCTTTATTTCGGTAAACATCAACAGGAGTTTACCTAAACAGGAGCAGAGGAAGATGATCCTGCCCTTAGTTTGAAAAAATAATGGCCAGAAAAGGTTTTGATCTTGTCAAAGGGGCCACATTTAAGAAACATTTGAAACATTTCTAACAGCTGAAGTGTAAAAACATATTTCTGGCCATTATTTTTAAAATCTAATTGCAGGATCGTGTTCCTCTGCTGTCAATTAGGTAAACACAACTGTTGGTGTTTACCAAAGGGCACTATGTTTGGAATTACAGCATTTTGTCTGCCTCACTAACTTAAACAAGATGGCGATTGCATGACACTACAGAGGCCATTTGCAACAGTAAAATGCAGTGGCAGCAGCTTTTGAGAGGCACATATAATTTTTTCCAATTGACTATAATGGGACAAGGGTACTTTTTTGTGTAGGTGTAGTGGTTCTGTTGCTGGGCTGAGATTAGGGTTGAGATTTACCAGAAGCAAGGGCCTCACAGGACTGATATCCTATTTCATATATACCTAACCCCTAATGATTTATTTTTGATTCCACTGCTTTGTGTGGTTCAACCCTAATATAAGCATTAACAAAGTTTTTTGCAACTAATTTCCCTTCTTTTTGTGATAGTGGAATTGTATCCTCATTTGCACAGGTCCCTTTGGGACCTGTACAAAATGAGGTAACTACAATGTTGAAGACAGTCCTGGACTTGTATGCTCATTTTGTGCAGGTCCCATAAGTACAATATTGGAGACAGTCATACCGTGCCACACACACTCACAACGTGGCCATGTTTTAGAATATTTTCACCAAATGTTCAACACAGACTTTCCTTTCTGGGACCCCACCTCATGAACACTGCCACTGTCATTTCGTTAATCAGTCCCAAAAGGTGATTCCAAGCAGTGACTTCGTCATTCTATGCCATTCCGTGACACAAGTGCAAAAACACATTTTGGGCAGAATATGAGAAATGACAGCTGTTTTGTTCATAAAGTAAGGAGGTGTGAGAAAATGTCAATGTTGAAAATCTGGAGTGAAAATATGAAAAACTAGCAAAGTTACGAGCGTGCATAGAAAGTGTGCAATTCATACCCATAACGCAGTCATTTGTTGGAATTTTTCACCAGATTTTAAACATTGACTTTATGAGTCCTCCCCTCATGAACAGTGGTATTGTCATTTTGTTAATCCATCCCAAAAGTTGATTTCATGCAGCGACAAGGCCATTCTGTGCCACAGGTATGAAAACACATTTTGGGCAGGATATGAAAAATGGCAGCTGCACTGTTCATAAGGAGGTGTTAAAAAATAGCAGTGTTGAAAATCTGTAGTTCAAATATTAAAAATTGACAACGTTACAAGTGTGCATAGAAACTGCACAATACATGCTTGTAACAAGTCATTATTTAGAATGTTTTTCACCATATCTGCAACATGGGATTGTTGGGACCCCACCTCAAGAACAGTGGCACTGTTGTTTTGTTAATCAGTCCCGAAAGGTGATTCCGCTCAGTGACAGTGAAATCACCTTTCAGAACTGAGAAATGAGATGACAGTGACAGTGTTCATGAGGTGGGGTTCCAAGAACCTTATGTTGAACATTTGGGGTCAAAATTCCAAGAAATGGCTGAGCTATCAAAATAAGTTGAAAACCCCATTGAGAATTGTATCATTATACGGCATTTACCTGTGTTCCTCAGTTTGCAGTTCAGCTTTGAAGAGTGCAGACATGTCTTGGTCCACAGAAGATGAGAGTGCCAGACCTCAGTTGGTAAGTATGGGGTAAGTGGAGGTGCGTGGAGTTGGGTGCACAGTTGAGTGAATACTCCCTGACATAGAGTCTCGGGGGGAGCAGGATACAGAGGATGTGTGAGTACCAGCAGGAGAGATGGGAGGCAGGATGCTGAGGGGAAGGGAGGGGATGGCAAGGAAAGGGAAGCTTGAAGTGGGGAGACCCTGGGGGGGTAGAGAGGGTCCTAATAAGGGACATTGGTAAAATACGAGGGGATGACGTTATGTAGGGATGGAGAGAGAGATAAATACAGGGGAGGGGGGGGCCAATGTATTCATTGGTAGAGCAGGGGGGTCACTTATCCCTGGGGAAAATACAGATATGGGTCTGGGACCAGCAAGATGAAGGGAAGGGGTTGTGATGGACAGGTCTGAGAGGGAAAGGAGCTGGAGGCCCCAGGGGGAAATACAGGGATGGACCTGGGTACAGTAGGGGGAAGGAAAGTGGTTGAGGTGGACAGGGCTGTGAGGAGGAAGAACTGGGGTCAGGGAGGGACCCTTGTCCCTGGGGGAGATATGGGGATGGACATGGGTACAGTAGGGGAAAAGAAAGTGATTGAGGTGGACAGGTGTATGAGGAGGAAGTTGGGGGCAGGGGGGGCCTTGTTCCTGGGGAAAATGCGGGGATGGACCAATGTGCCATATCAGGAAGGGAAGAGGTCAGAGAGGTCAGGTCAGTGAAGAATAAGGGCTGAAGCATAAGGGACAGGACGGAAATTGGCATGAGAGGGATGGGAGGGGACATACAAGGTAATATGGGGAGGGGGGCAACTGGGATAGCAAGCAGGGCTAGGGAAAGGCAATAAAAGTGCTTCTCTTGGGTGATTCCATGATTAGGGGGATCAGGTGGGGGGTGGGGAGAGAGAGGGAGACTTCCTGTAGTGTTAAGGCCAAGAGTATATCTGGTTTGATGATGCATCAGGCCAAACATCTGGTCTATGCTCTGGTGAGAGAGTGTGGTGGGACCCCTGACATATTAGTGCACCTAGGTACAAATGATATAGAGGGGAACGGTGTGCTGGAGATTCAGGATAGATTTAGGGAGCTAGCCAGGGTCTGTCAGGATGTGGGGTGCTCAGTCTCTTTCTGAAAAATACTACCGTTACCTAGGGCCAGTGTGGAGAATAAGCAAAAAATTAGGGATGTAAATGTATGGCTTGGTGAATGGTGCAAAGCCAGGGTATATGTGGGGGTGGGGGACTGGGGTGCAACCTGGGAGGACAAGGAACTATATGTAAGGGACAGGCTCTACCTTAGCTCAGAGGGAAAGAGGTCTTGCAGCTTAGACTGGCAGAATTCATCCATGCCAGGTGGGGTTTAAACTTGTGAAGGGGGAGGGTGGTCTCTGGCAGGCCAAGCCAGGATGGCCCTGGCCTCCTCCCAGCAGTGTGGGAAGGGGGCACAGGACAGGAGCACCCAATAATGCACGAGGGAGTCCTTGTAGGCAGAGACCTGGGAGTCCCCCCAGGGTATGGGAAGTGGGGTAAAGGGACATATTGGAGGGTGGTGCTGATTAATGCTAGAAGCATGGGGAACAAGATGCCAGAGCTTCAGGCACTGTTAGTGAAGGGTGGGGTGGATGTGGTGGCTGTCACTGAGACTTGGGCCACTTCCAGATGTGACAGGGACCTAAACCTACCAGGATATACCATGTGCAGAAGGGATAGGGCGGAAGGAAGGGGGGGAGAGCATTTATCAGTGGGGAAGGCATAGGGATAAGCAAGGTTGAGGAAGTGGGGGATCATCTGGAGGCTTTATGGGTCACCCTGCAGGCTCCAGGGGGCAAGCTGCCAAAATTGGGGGTAGTATTCCAAGCTGGGTCCCAACCTCATGAACACTGCCACTGTCATTTCGCTAATCAGTCCCAAAAGGTGATTCAAAGACCCACCAGGGCAGGGGAGGAACAGGAGGAAGTCCTGGTGGCAAACCTTAGGGATCACTGTGGTAGGGGAGAGGGGAGAGGGCAGAACTGTGGTGCAGGGGAGCTGAATATGCCAGGAGCAGATTGGGGAACTATGGTGTCCTCATCGGGCAAGGAGCAGTGCCTGCTGGACATCTTCCAGGATGCATTTCTTGCCCAGCTGGTGACTGATCCAGTGAGGGAGGGGCATGTCCTGGATGTGGTCCTGTCAGACAGTGAGATCATCAGGGACCTAGTTGTTGGGCACCCACTGGCGAGAAGTGATCATGCCATGGTCTCATTCTCCCTTGACCTGGGTGGGGGGTTAGATCACATAAAAACATCAGTGGTTGATTTTAGAGGTGCAGACTTTGGGGGGATAGAGCGGATCCTTACGGGCTACCTAGATGAGATCAGGCCAGGTATGGGCACTGAGACCTGGTGGGAAATTATTAAAAAGGGGCTCCTGGAGGCTACCAAGGCCTTCACAAAATAGAGACGCAAGTAGGGAAAAGCTAAGAGGCCGAGCTGGAGGACAAGGACAGTCTGGGATGCGGTGAGGCTGCTTATAGCTGATATAAATGTCCTCAGGGGGCTATATCGAAGGGGTAGTATAATATGATAGCCAAAAGGGTCACCAGGGTGGTGAGGTCAGCCAAGGTGGGGACGGAGCTGAGACTGGCACAGGGGATTAGAATGGGAGAAAAGGGTTCTTCGGGTATATCAGAGAAAGAAGAAAAGGGAAGGGCCAGATTAACAGGCTGAGGACAGGGAGTGGATGGGTGGAGGTGGAGAGGGAGCAGGCAGAGGTACTAAATGATTTTTTGCCTCAGTCTTCACCAAGGAGGAAGGGGGGTGGCATGGCAAGGGAGGGAAGGGAGACCGGCAGATGAAGTGAGGAAAATTGATATAATCCCCATTGGGAGGGTGTGGGAAGCCATCAAGGCCCTAAGAGCAGAAAAAGCACTGGGCCCCAGATGGGATCCATACCAGGGTGCTTAAGGAACTGGTTGATACCCTGACCACACCCCTGGTGGACCTTTTTAACTCCTCCTTTCAGACAGGGTGGGTGCCTCAAGACAGGAGGATGGCCCATATCATGCCTATCTATACACATGGGCGGCTCGCGAGAGGCACCAGGAAACTATAGGCTGGATAGCCTGACATTGGTAGTGAGCAAGGTGATGGAGGTCATCTTGAAAGAGAGGCTGAGGGGGTTCTGAAGGCACGGGGCCACCTAGATGACCTACAGCATGGCTTTGTTAAGGGCAGATCATGTCAGACCAACCTGGTGTAGTTTTATTTATTTATTTATTTATTTATTTTTTTCAATTGTTTAATCAGGAGTGGCACACTAAGCTGAAAGCTTGTTTACAGGTGCAACCTGGGAGCACAGGGAAGTTAAGTGACTTGCTCAGGGTCACACAGTATGCAAGTGGGGGCTGTGGGATTCAAACCCAGGTCTCTAGATTTGCAACTCAGAACCTTAAACCACTGCACTATACTGCCTCCCAAATGAAGGAGTGATGAAAGTGTTGGATCAGGGCAGGCCAGTGGATGTCCTCTTTTTAGACTTCAGCAGGGCTTTTGACTCAGTGCCACATCCCAGGCTGCTAGAGAAGCTTGGAGATATAGGGGGCAGGAGCAGATAGTCAGGTGGATAGGAAACTGGCTAGTGGGGCATGTACAGAAGGCAATGGTTGGGGGTCTCATCCCCCCAGGAGAGTCATTAACAGGCACCCACAGGGATCGGTACTGGGCCCACTCCTGTTTAACGTCTATATCTCAGACATCAGAAGCAGTATCAGTAGCAGGATGAGCCTCTTTGTCGATGATGTGAAGCTGTGGGCAGTTGTGGATGGGGAGATGGGGAAGCTGGCACTCCAAGAGGATCTGGAGACTCTGGGGAGGTGGTCACATGCCAGGAAACTAAAGTTTAATACTGGGAAATGTAGGGTTCTTCACCTGGGGGCCAAAAACCCAGCTCATTTATACACTTTGGGGAGGTACTGCAGGCTTCTAGGGGGGGAGAAGGACCTCGGGGTGGTGATGGATGCCAAAATGAATAACTCGGAGCAGTGCAGAAGGGCTGTGGCCCAAACAAATAAAATGCTGGGGTGCATAGCCAGGAGGATAACTTCAATGAACTGAGAGGTGCTCATTCCAGTGCATAATTGCTTGATTAGACCTCACCTTGAATACTGCATGCAGTTTTGGAGTCCTTACTTAAAGAGGGATATTGCTGTTCTGGAGATGGTCCAGAGGAGGGTGACCAGGATGATATTAAGTCTAGGGGAAAAGCCCAATGGGGAAAGACTTGAGGAGCTCAACCTGTACTTGACGGAGGAGAGGAGGAACAGAGGGGATATGATCAAGGTCTTTAAATATCTCAAGGGAATGAATAGGGTAAACCTAGAGGGGGTTCTTCAGCTGAGGGAGGAAGGGGCCACCAGAGGACACTCATTAAACTGGTCGTGGGGAGGCTAAGAGGGGAAACAAGGAGATGCTATTTCACTGAGAGGGTGGTGGAGCCCTGGAATGCTCTGCCCGAGGAGCTGGTAGCTGTTACAACTGTGGAGGGGTTCAAGAAGGGCAGGGATAGGTATAGGGGGAGGGTTCTTCCCAGATCTCCGCTGGGGATTGGGGTAGGGGATCTTATGGAAGGTTGGGGGGGGCTATAATGGTGCCCTGGATAGGCACTGAACCCCAAGCAGACTCAATAGACCATAGGGTCTAGTCTGCTGACTATTTAGTACGTTGGTATGTTGGTTGTAATCATGACTTTGAAAACCTGCATGCTTAGTTAAGCTGCCCAGAGCGAAAAATCCATATCTCAAATCGTTTCCAATATACGGACACAACAATGTTATCCTATGGAAAATATTTCAACTTCGTAATGGCATAGCTATGTAACCGATAAAATGTTTTGTAACTAAAAAGAATATTTCAATATCTCTGGATCACCCCCTTAATACCCTACAAAATTTCAAGCCAAAACATAGACTTTGACAGCAGATAAGTACCGCTTGGCCCACTTAGTCTGCCCATTTCTCTACCTACTGGATAAGTTGCAGATCCTATTTAACCAACAGCCTATTTCTTCCTACCCCACAAAAATTGCCTTGTGTCTGTCCCATGCATTCTTGAATTCTACCACAGTTTTAGACGCCACAACCTCCTCAGGAAGGCTATTCCATGCATCCACCAAAAATCCAAAAATACTTCCTCACATTGCCCCTGAGCCGTCCCCCCTCTATCTTTAAATTGTGTCCCCTTGTTCTTGCACATCTCTTTTTCTGAAAGATGCTACCCTCTTGGGCTTTGTTGATTTAACTGAGGCACTTAAAAGTTTCTATCATGTCTCCCCTCTCCCTCCTTTACTCAAGAGTATACATATCAAGCTCCTTTAGTCTCTCCTCAAATGGCTTCTCTTGCAGATCCTGCACCATTTTAGTTGCCCTCCTCTGGACTGCCTCCATCCTGTCTATGCTTTTGTGGAGATGGGGTCTCCAGAAATGGATGCAGTACTCCAGATGGGGTCTCACCAACTGTCTGTACAGAGGGATAACAACTTCCTGTTTTCTGCTGGCGATGCCTCTCCCTATACATCCCAGTATCCCCCCAGCCCTCTCTACTGCCTTCTCACATTGCTTGCTAACCTTCAGGTCATCTGATATGATTACCCCAGATCTCTTTCCATTTTTGTTGTTGTTACTACCTCTCCCCCAATTGTGTAATTTTCCCCTGGGTTTTTGTTTCCTAAGTGCATTATTTTGCACTTCTTTGTATTGAATCCAAACTGCCATATTTCTGATCATTGCTCCAGCCTTGCCAAGTCCCTTCTCATCCTTTCCACACCTCCTTGTGTATCGACCCTGTTGCAGATCTTTGTGTCATCTGCAAAGAGGCATACATTTCCTTCCAGTCCCTCTGCAATGACACTTATAAAAGACATTAAAAAGGACTGGACCTAGTACTGAACCCTGCGGTACCTCGCTAGTAACCCCTCTTTCTTCAGAGTGGACTCCATTTACAATTACCTTCTGTGTCCTGTTGTCCAGCCAATGTTTGACCCAGGCTACCACCCTGGGACCCACTCCCAGGCTGGTTAATTTGACTATTAATCTTTTGGGTGGGTCTGTGTCCAATGCGTTGCTAAAGTCTAGGTAGGCCATGCCAGCAGCCCCTCCCTGGTCTACTTTGGTCACCCAGTCAAAGAAATCAATTAGATTCGTCTGACATGACCTTTCTGTAGTGAACCCATGATGCCTTGGGTCCTGTGCCCCACTGGCCTCTAGGTACTCAACAATTCCTTACTTCAGAAGTGATTCCATCACTCTCCCTATGGTCAAACTGACAGGTCTGTAGTTTCCTGCTACTGTCTTGCTCCCACTTTTGTGAAGGGGAATTATATCCACCTTCCTCCAGTCCTCAGGTATCACACCATCCTCCCATGATTTGTTAAAAAAGGTAGTCAGTGGTGTCACTAGTTCTCCCCTTAATTATTTTAGAATTCTGGGGTGAATTCCATCAGACCCCATTGCTTTTTCCACCTTCAGTTTTAGGAGTTCCTTCAGAACCCTTTGTTCTGTGAAAGGACTGGGATAGACCCCCCTATCCAGAGTGCTTTTGTTAATTGGATTAGGCACCTCCCCCTCCTCCTTTTTTGTGAATACTGAGCAGAAGTATTTGTTCAGTATCCCTGCTTTTTCACAGTCCCTCTCTGCACACCCACTGTCCATTCTATTCAGCCTCACTATCCCTCCCTTTGTCTTTCTATGCTCCCTGATATACCTATAAAAGGTTTTATTCCCCTTCTTAACCAAGTTAAGGGAGGGCCTCAAACAACTGGTACAACAACCCACAAGAGACAGAGCTATCTGAGATATAGTACTGACTAACAGGGAAGGGATCACAGATCTCCAGGTGGTAGGTCACCTGTGGGCCAGTGACCATCACATGGTATGGTTCAATTTGGCCACTACAACTAAATTATCCCATTCCAAGGCAAAAATATGGGACTTCAGAGGAGATGACTTTGATAAGATGGCCAACAGAGTTAAGCTAGCCCTGGCAAAAAGAAACACAGGTGATGGGATACAGGCAAAGTGAGCAAGCATTAAGGATGCAATACTTGAAGCAACATCCCATTTTGTTAGACAGAAAAGGAAGTTCAAAAGAAGAAGGAAACCACTTTGGTTGTCAAATACAGTAGCAGAAAAGGTCAGCGCCAAAAGGCTGGCCTTCAGGAAACATAAGAGAACACAGCGGGATGAAGATAGGGAGGCATACCAAACTGCCCTAAGGAAAGCAGGGAAGGCAATAAGACAGGCAAAGCCCCAAACTGAGGAAACACTAGCACAAACAGTAAAAGAGGGTGACAAGCCCATCTATAGATACATTAGTGAAAGGAGAAAGTCCAGAGGGGGTATTGCTAAGCTCAAAGGAAAAAAGGGGGCATGTGAGGAAGAGGACCCTGTAAAAGTATCTATCTTAAATAGATACTTTTGCTCAGTACTTACTGAAGAGAAGGTAGGGCAGGGCCCACAGCTCGGCACCATGGATACAGGGGGGAGGGAGGTGAGCACTACTCCCTTCACAAAAAAAAGGGTCCTACAAGAGCTCACTAAGCTCAGGGTGGACAAGGCAATGGGACCTGATGGCATACATCCCAGGGTACTTAAGGAGCTAAGGGTGGAACTAGCAGAGCCATTAGCAGAACTGTTTAGTTAGTCTCTGAACACAGGAGAGGTCTCAGAAGACTGGAGAAGGGCTCTTGTGATCCCGCTCCACAAGAGTGGTTGCAGGGAGGAGGCAGGGAACTACAGACCCCTCAGTCTTACCTCAGTAGTGGGCAAGATTATGGAGGCACTCCTTAAGGAAAGGATAGTGCAACACCTGGAATCCATAGGGGCACAGGATCCAAGACAGCATGGGTTTACAAATGGAAGGTCCTGTCAAACTAATCTCATAGATTTCTTTGACTGGGTAACCAGAGTGGTGGACCAAGAGGGAGCAGTTGATGTTGCATACCTTGACTTCAGCAAAGCTTTCGACACTGTTCCACATAGAATATTGATAAGCAAGCTGGGTAGGCTCAGGGTGGATCAGAAGTTGGTCAACTGGGTGGCAAACTTAACTTTAAGGGAGAGGGGGGACATGATAGAAACTTTCAAGTACCTCAAGGGAATCAACAAAGTCCAAGAGGGTAGCATCTTTCAGAAAAAGAGACTTGCAAGAACAAGAGGACACAATTTAAAGATAGAAGGAGGGTGGTTCAGGGGCAATGTGAGGACGTATTATTTCACAGAGAGGGTAGTGGATGCATGGAACAGCCTTCCTGAGGAAGTTGTGGGGTCTAAAACTGTGTGGGAGAATTCAAGAATGCATGGGACAGACATAAGGCAATTCTTATGGGGGGCAGGAAGATATAGGCTGTTGGTTAACTAGGATCTGCGGCCTATCCTGTAGGTAGGGGAAATGGGCAGACTAGATGGGCCTAGCGGTCCTCATCTGCAATCAAAGTCTATGTTTCTATGTCTATGTTTCTAAACTGGTTGATGGGCAGAAAACAGAGAGTGGTGGTAAATGGTATGCAGTCAGAAGAGATGCAAGTCACAAGTGGGGTACCTCAGGGATCAGTCCTGGGGCCAGTCCTCTTCAATATCTTCATCAGTGACATTGCAGATGGACTAGAGGGCAAGGCTTGTCTGTTTGCAGATGACACCAAGATCTGCAACAGAGTAGATGATCCAGATGGGGTGGGCAGAATGAGCAGAGATCTGGATAAACTAGCAAAATGGTCAGAAGAGTGGTAACTGAGATTTAATGCAAAAAAGTGCAAGATCATGCACATAGGGAAGAGAAACCCTGAAGCTACCTGTAGGCTGGGAGGGGAGTTGCTGGCAGTCATAAAGGAAGAAAGAGACTTGGGCATCATCATCACTGATGACCTGAAATCATCCAAGCAGACCTCTAAAGCAGTAGGTAAGGCTAGGGGGATGTTAAGATGTATTAGTAGGGGTATCACAAGTCGTAAGAGGGAGGTAATAATCCCTCTTTACAAGATACTGGTTAGGCCTCATATGGAGTACTGCATGCAGTACTGGAGTCCACACCTTCACAAGGATATTAACCAAATTGAAGCAGTCCAGAGAAGGGCAACCAAAATGGTGCAGGGACTGCATCAGAAGACATATGAGAACAGATTAATGGAGCTCAAGATGTATATCGTAGAGCAAAGGAGGGAGAGAGGTGATATGATCAAAATATTCAAACACCTTAAGGGCATTAACAAGGTGAAAGAGTCTTACATGTTTCAATATAAGAAAAACAGCAGATCAAGAAGACACAGCATGAGATTAGAGAGAGGCCGATTAAGGGGTAATGTGAGGAAGTTCTTTTTCACAGAAAGCGTGGTGGATGCATTGAACGGCCTACCTCAGGAAGTGGAGGCTATGAATACAGTGCAGGGCTTCAAACAGGCATGGGATATGCATAAGGGAGCAATACAAATGAGTATGAATAGATAGGCCACTGACAGAGCAAAGGCCGATGGCACATTTATAAGGTAGAAAAATAAATGGGCAGACTGGATGGGCCTTACGGTCCTTATCTGCCGTCAACTTCTATGTTTCTATGAGTTGGCTATCTTTTCCTTAGTTTTGGCCTTTGCTATTCTGACTACCCTCCCTGCTTACGTCTGCCTTAACTGGTACAATTATCTGTCCTGCTCCTTCTGTGTTTCCTTATACTTCCTAAATGCTATCTTTTTCTCCTTAATCTTCACCGTCACCACTTTTGAGAACCATAGTGGCTTTTTCTTTCATCTTGATTTGTTTATTTGCTTCACACAAAGGCTTGTTGCCTCTGTGATGGCAGTTTTGATGTTTCCCCATTGTTGCTCCACCCCTCCTTCTAGCCTGTTTACTAGTGCTTTTCTAAGGCACTCTCCCATCTTGCCAAAGTCAACCCTCCTGAAGTTCAGAACCCTCACTTTTGTATGGCTTGATTCTGTAGCTGAGTTTATAGTGAACCACACTTTGGTGGTCACTTGTTCTCAGATGGCTACCCACTTCTAGATCTAAGATATTCTCACTGTCCCCATTTCAGAGTACGAGGCCTAAGATTGCTCCCTCATGGGTGGTTTCCAAAACTAGCTGTCTGAGGCATGCAACCTGTAGGGCATTGAGAATGGCCCTGCTTTTGGATGTGGCTGCAGCAAAAGTGTTCCAGTTAACATCTGGCATATTAAGGTCCCCCATCAACAGTATCTCCCCTTTCTCTGCCATCCTAAGGATGCCTTCTATCATATCCTTGTCCATTCCCTCCCCCTGACATGGGGGTCTGTATACAACCCCTGTGCGGATTGTGGTGCCATTTCCAGTCTCTAAGGTGACCCACAGTGCCTCCTCCCTGTTTATTCTTTTGTTCAGTTGTTTTTATCCCTTCCCTTACATAGAGAGCTAATATGCCAGATGTTTGCTTAATCAGTTGGCTTTTGTTCCCTGTGCTACTCTCCAAGCTAACTCCCCTGTCTTATTTCCTTTTTAGGAGCCCTTGGCAGAGCCACTTGCTTCACTGTCTCTGGCGGACGTGGCTGGGTAAGCCAGCCGGCCGCATGCTCTTCTCTGCTGCCCAGGAAAATGTCCCCCTGTCTGGGATAAACCTGACTTCTCTCTTCAGGGAAAATCTAGGAACGCCATTGGCTGTTGTTGCACCAACCGACTCCCGATTGGCTACTGTGTCCTATGGCTTCTCTGCTGATTGGCCCACACTGCAAGCTGCTTCCCTGGCTGCGGCTTTTGGACTTTGATTGCTTAGGGGCTGCATTACTTCATAACTTGTTGCTGTAACTAATAATTTCTTCCCACCACCCACCCCTGGCCTCTATTTAATCGCCTTGACTCCGCCTCACCTCACATTGGCTAGTTACTGTCGCATTAGCACTCTGATGCTGTTAACATCTCCTCCATAAACTAAAATTCTCCCTTCTCTGCTGCACCTGCTCTTACTGTACTGTCCTTTTCCTCCTCCTTCTCTAGTCTTTTTCCTCCCTCTCTAAACCTATTCCTTTTCCCTTACCTCCCATTCTCATTTGCTGTCGGTGATACTGCCTCCCTTGCTGGGTCTGTCCCTCTTGCCTGTTCTTACCTCTCCCTCCTTGTTCCCGAGTTCATTTTATTTGAAAGCTGCCCACCTGTTCCCAATAATGAGTATTCTTCCATGGCCAATAATTCTATACTTCCTCGTTCTCATCTGTTGCTGTGCAGATAGTCTGATAGCAGTGTCCCTGCACCACCCGACTGGCAATAGCTCTCCCCCACCACCCTGCTATATTAGACCTGACTCTCGGTCATTGTTACTATACGCGCCCTGCGATCCCAAGCGTGAAGTTGCACTGTTGGGGTTCTGGCTCCATTAACACCTTCGTACACCTGATCTTTCGCATCTCCTTGAAATGTTTTCCTCCTGTGCTCTAACCTGGTCTCACACTGTCGTCCTCCTCCTTCTGGTCCAGGCCAGGATATAGAACTCAACCCTGGCCCTGCCTATCACGCCACCCTCTCCCATTCTTCTTCATCCATGCCCATGATTAAAGGCTTAAAAATTACCCACATGAATATTCACAGCTTGCGCCCTTAAATGGCTGAACTTCAAGCCTGGACTATCCAAAAGTCTCCTGATATTTGTGCATCTCAGAATCCTGGCTAAAACCTGACATTAAACAACATGAGGTCTCTATACTCGGTTATAGCATCCTTAGACATGACAGACTAGGAAGAGGGGGAGGCAACTTAATCTACTCCAGGGCTGACCTGGACGTATCTGAACTTCACATCTCGGACCCGGCCCCCTCTCCAGCTGAGTCTCTCATCACCTCCGTTACACTAGAAAATGTCAAGAAACTCATCATTGGATGTGTTTACTTACCTCCTTGCCACGCCTCTACCATCTGCCATCTTTCCTAGCCTCCCTTGCCTGTCTACCACACCATGATCTAATACTTTGTGGAGACTTTAACATCGATTGGTTGTGCCCTGATGCAGAAAAAAATGCGTTCATCACTTGCCGACTCAAATCTTGCCCAACTCCTCCAAGATCTTATGTGTATTAACCCCAAATCTGGAAAACACACCCTACTTGATTGGATGGTCACCAATTGCCCCGCAGAAGATCAAATCAGCAGGCATACTTCCTGGCTGTATAAGTGATCATTCTCCCACCTTTTGTGTGTGGAGAAACAACCATCCCAACCCACCTCCTAAAATCTGACTTATTTGGGACATGTCCAGGTTTGCACTGACAGCTTTATCTCCTCTCTTAATAACACTGACTGGTGCCCCATCAGCACTCTCCCTGATATAAATTAGGCCCATGACTACCTAACTGACACCTTCACACAGTTAGTAAATCAATATGCACCTTTAAAAAAATGCAGGTCCAAGGGTGTCAAGGCCCCATGGATTACAAAGAAGATCAGGAAGTAAATGATCCTTTGTGACAAAGCCTGGTACGCATACAAAAATAGTAAAACTGTCCCTGATTGGCAGTCCTACAGACAACTCACAACAGTTGCAAAATGCACTCAAAAGCCCGTGCCTCCATTTCAAATCTCTTCAAGTAGAACACCTTAGTAATGCAAAGAATTCTAGAGGCAAATTAATTCGCTAGTAAAAGGTAAAACCATGGTAAATCCTAGCAATGTCACTATCAATGGGACTGCAAGGAGGTCATGAGGCACTAGGAAGTCCTCCCCGAACCAGAGTGTGCCCCCGACACACGTAGAAACAGCTCTCCAGGGACTGCAAGGAGGTCGTAGGGCTCTAAGGAAGCTCTCCCCAAACGGGTCGCTCCCCTAACACACGTAGGAAACAGGTATGGCTCTGTCCGGTCCAAGGAAACTCAGCTCTGCAGCGAGAAAAGGTGCCAATTTTGAAATTCAGTTGGCAGGCGATGGAGATAGTTTTAAACCCTGTATCTAATGTAATGTACTGAACAGTTCTCCAACACAGAAGCTTTAATTTGTGTGTGCTGCATGCCTTTAAAGAAAAAGATAAATACAAAAAAAAATTATAATGTTGTTGGATTTGCCAGCATGTAGCTGGGTGCTTTATCCTGTTAGCTGCTAAATCCGAATTAATTGTAACTGCACTGTGAAAAAAAAAAAGTACTGTTTGTTCTAACGAATTTAGCTGCTCACAGCCTTTTTGTTACTTCTGTGTTTTGATTCTGTAGCAGCTTCAATTCAAATTAATTTTATGTGGAACTTCATTATTTAACCTACTCCTGCAACGTAGTCTCTATTGTGTTAAGACAGTCATTTGCAGCTTGGCCCCTCCTCACTCCTACCTATTTCAATCTTGTTCTCCATGGCTTTCCAGGGACTGCGAAGAGGTCACAAGGGCACTAAGGAAGCCCTCCCCCAAACCGGAGTGCACCCCCCCAACACATGTAGGAAACAGGTACAGCTCTGTCCCGGTCCAAGGAAGCTCAGCTCTGCAGCAAGAAAAAGCCCTGCTGATGCTTCGTGTCAGCTGCTCCACCAATCCCACCACCACCCTTAGCCAACTTCTAGTTATATAGACTGGATCACATGTGTCAGAACCAATCAGCTCACTTTCGCATCTGCAGGCGATACCGTGTATCCACTAGAGACCACTACACTAGGTACACAGCTCAAAGAAAAAATCATCCTAACTCTCGCTCTGCTGCCTCTCCGTGATGATTCTGTCCCTAATAACTTTAGTTATCTTCACCCCTTGGATGTCTCTCCACTGTCTAACTACCCTACCCTGCTAGACTGCCAGGTACCATGTGTCAGGCTCCAAATAAACTTAGTTATCTCTGGTACCATAGTTGACTCACTGCCTGGCTGCCACCCCCACACACTATCAATTGGCCCCAGTGTCCTCCCATCTACCTTCCAAACTAGCCACCTTGTCCTTTTGCCCTGTGCTTGGAGGTCAACAACCTCCTCAGCCAAGCCTTACAACACCCCCAGAAAGCTTCACTGGGTTACACAAAATACCAAACTTCTGGTCACTCTACTACTAATCATTGCAGGTGGTATTGAGCCTAACCCCGGACCAACCTTCCACCACACCTCTAACCTGTCCGTACCACCCCAACTCCCCTCAGGCCTAAAATTGATTCATCTAAATATATGTAGCCTTTTATGTAAAATAAACCTACTTCAACCCCTTGCCATGTCCCTTAGCCCAGATATCCTGATTATCTCAGAAACCTGGCTGAAACCACACAACCCCGACAACGAATTCACTATACCTAGCTATACACTAATCTGGCATGACCGAAAGGGCAAAAAAGGGGGTGGCATTGCCATGTACATTGCTTCCTCCATCCAGTTTTCCCCAGTAGCCCTATCCATGCCCTTGGAGTCCAGTGATGCCCTAATGGTAAAACTCTCCATCCCCCATTCAATTCCAGTTTACATAGCAGGTACCTACTGTGCTCCAAGCACCACCACACCTGTAATACTGGATCATCTGGGCAAGCTAAACTCCCTGACAGCTGGAGGTGAGGTCCACATACTTGGGGATTTTAACCTGAACTGGCTTGCTGGGGTTCATTCCAACCTTTGGGATAAGGTGACAGCCCTAAACCTAACTCAACTAATCTTTGAGCCCACTCATTTAAACCATGAAACACAGAACAACACTCTCCTAGATTGGTCCCTCACCTCACACCCTCATAGGATCCTAGCATCAGGCCTCATTCTAGATGCCCATAGTGACCACCATGGAATCTACAGTGCATAAAGTCTTCAGATCAAAGTTCCCCTCCCAGAATCATTATGACCAGATCCTTGATCTCGGATCTCCCTTACTACTAAACAATTTGGGCAACTCTGACTGGTTGCATATTATGCAATCCACCTCCTTAGATGAAGCCCTGCTGTTCTTTAAATCAAAGTTCACCGCCATCTGGGACTGTTACGCCCCCCCTCAGAAGAACCAGGGTAAGAGGTACTCACCTCCCATGGATCTCACCTGAAATCCTAGCCCCTCCTTAGAATCAGAGACAAGGCCTGGAAAACCTTCAAGACTTCCAGCTATCCAGCTGACCTACAGCATTACCGTGAGTTTCGCAATGCTAGTGCTAGGAAAATATGCCAAGCAAAGCTAACTATTTGAAAGGCACATTCAACTCCACCTCATCCCCAACCAAATTTTGGAAAGTAGTCAAGTCACTTCTCAGCCCCCATCATATCCCCACTCCTTCCCTGCAGGTAGGTAGAGTCACCATCACGACCCCAGCAGTGGCCTCACTGTTTAACTCTCACTTCACAAATAGCCATGCTACCCCCTGTTCAATCTGCAGTCACCTGTAAGAAGGCAGAATGCCTGTCCATGGAGATTGCAGTTGCTAGAACCGCCTGCTCAGCTATTTTGAACTGTAGACAGACTGTGCAACCCAGCCTGTCTACAAGTTCAAACTTTTCACAATTAAAGTGTGAGGAGCTTGCTCATTTCTTCATAAATAAAGGTGGCTGACATCAGGGCAGATCTGCATCCAGCAAACTCTAAGGGGGTGGCTGTTGAACAACCTGTGTTCACAGTACCTCAGTTTTCTTGGAGTTCCTTCGGTCGACCTGATTTCGCGGTTGCCATGAGGACTATCCATAGTGTATGCCTTACTAGCTGTAGTTTGGATCCTGGACCGACCTCCCTATTGTTGAGTTGTAGTGATATCATCGGTCCAATCCTTGTGCAAATAGTCTGGTGCTCCCTGGAGATGGGTGAGTTTCCTAGCTCCCTGAAAGAGGCTGTGGTGACACCTGTCTTGAAGAAAGCTACCTTGGACCTGGACTGTTTCAAAACTACAGACCTATCTCAAACCTTCGCTTTATTGGGAAGGTGATTGAGAAGGTAGTGGCGGCCCAATTGGAAGACCATTTAACCATCCATGACATCTACAAGTCCTTCCAGTCCGGTTTTCGCAAAAGGCATAGCACCAAGACTGCGCTGGTTCGGGTGCTTAATGATCTTCTGAGGGTGAGAGATCAGAAGAAACGTTCTATCTTGGTCCTTCTTGATCTATCATCAGCCTTTGATACTGTGTATCACTTGGTGTTGATAGCATGCCTGAGGCAGTTTTGTGGAATATCAGGAATTGTCTTGTGATGGTTCACCTCATTTCTCACTGGGAGATTACAAAGAGTTGTGTCTGGGGTTGTTTTCTCAGGCCCAACTCCTTTGCTAGTGGAGTGCCTCAGGGTTCAGTGCTGTCTCCCATGTTATCGCGGCATATATGCTGCCTTGAACATTATAAGGCGGTATGAGCTGAGGTTTCACTGCTATGCAGATGACACCCAGCTATACCTGTCTTTGCACCTGACCAGGATGGAGCTATCTCGGTGTTTAACAACTGTCTGAAAGAAATCCAGGACTGGATGGATTCTAGTTGGCTGAAGTTAACCTCAGAAAAGACATAGGTTTTGGTTGTGGACCCAGGTCATCAGATAGAGGAGTCGTTGGTTGGTGTGCCTTCAAGAATATTTCTTGGCAGCGCTTCGCTTTCAGCCTCTGAACAGGTGCGTGACCTGGGGGTCCTCTTGGATGACAGACTGACACTACAGTCACAAGTGTCGGCAGTTATCAAGACTTCCTTTTACCATCTTAGGAATATTGCCAGAGTTAGGCACCTTGTTCCATCTGACATGTTACCAACGTTGGTCCACGCCTTTGTGTCCTCGCGTTTGGACTACTGCAACTCTCTGTACTTTGGGCTTTCTGGGGTTGAAATCCACCACCTACAGCTAGTGCAGAATGCTGCAGCCTGGGTGTTGACTGGGACAAGTAGGTCAAGTCATATTACCCCGGTGCTGCGCGAACTGCACTGGCTACCTATACGGTGGTGGATCGCCTTCAAAGTCAGTTTACTGACTTTTAAAGCCCTACACGATCTGGGTCCGGCCTATCTGAAAGAACTCCTGGTTCCTTACTGCCCCGGCCAATCGCTTCACTCGGCCAATCAGGGGTTGCAAGAGATTCCAAGAGTGAGTTTGAAATCATCCGGTTGTAGAGCAATTTCCTATGCTGCACCCACTCTTTGGAATTCTCTACCACACCGTTACAGCAGTGCACCACTGTCGAGGAATTTAAGAGCGTTTAAAATCCACTTTTCCAAATGGCTTTCTTGGAGCATTGATTGCACTGAAATTGTTGATTATAATGCAGTTTTATCTGTGTTTTATATTGAATTTACGTTGATCTGTATTGTTTTATTTTGTACAGCCCTTAATAATGGAAAGGCGCTTTATAAATAAATGTATTATTACTATCATTATTATTACTACACCTCTCCTGCTCAGTGCCCCCCCCCACCTCCCCAGCTAGTGGCACCTCACCAGTTCACTCTTTCTTTTTCCTGCTGGTAACACCAGATGAGGTATATAATGCTCTGGTTGCCCTTAATCCTAGTAAGGGCAAATGTTCCACCGGGTTGGACTCCAAAATGCTTTACCAATTGGCCCCTGCCATAGCCAAACCCCTGGCCTCCCTCTTTAACCTCTCTTTCTCCCATGCTGAAGTCCCCTCTGAATGGAAACATGCCACTGTAATCCCACTTCCCAAAGGTGGTGATGCCTCAAACTCAAACAACTACTGGCCCATCTCCCTTCTACCAATCCTGGCAAAATTACAGGAGCACCTGGTACTCTCTTGCCTATCTCACTTTCTGGATTCCTCCTCCTTTTTCTCTCCCTACCAGTCTGGCTTTATGAAATCCCACTCCGCCACTACATCCCTTCTCAGGCTTACCAACTCCATCCTCACCGGGATGGATGCTGGCCACATCACAGCTGCCATCTTTATCGATCTGGCCAAGGCTTTTGACCAGTCTCCACTCCCTACTCCTGGCCAAACTTGCCAATACCTGTCTATCCACATCTTGGCTCCACTCATACCTTGCTGGCAGGTCACAATCTGTCCGTATCAGTTCTTCCACCTCGACACCTCTCCCAGTCACCTCAGGGGTGCCACAAGGTTTTGTCCTCGGCCCTCTCCTATTCTCGATATTTCTGAATGACCTGCCCTCTGCCTGCCCGCACACCTCAATCCATATGTATGCGGATGACACTGTGTTATATAAATCTGGCCATACGTCCTCTGAGGTCACAACCAGACTGTAGCAGGACTTTATCATGGCCCAGCAATGGCTTCGTTCAAATCTTCTCCTCCTTAATGCCAAAAAAATGGCCTCTCTAACCTTTGGCACTAGGCAGAGACTTTCTAGGCTTCCCTCTCCAAACACATTCCATACTCTGGAAGGGACACCCCTGGAGGCCTGTACCTCCTTCAGATACCTTGGAGTCTGGCTTGACCAGCAACTCAACTTTTCCGCACACATTGACTCCATACTCAAGAAGCTGCACCCCAGGCTTGGTGCACTTTAGCAGAATCGTGACTGTATCCCTGCACCTGCCCGGAGGGCCATTCTGCAGAAAATGATCCTCCCCATCTTTGACTATGGGGGCGTAGTCTACAGTGCCGGCCCAAAGTCCACCATAGCCAGACTGGACCCTCTTTTCCATTCTTTCTGTCGCTTTGTCCTGAATTGTCCTTACTTCACTCACCACTGTGCCCTTTACCAATCTATGGACCTCCCCTCTCTAGATAATCGTAGACAGTCTCACTACGCCAAAATCACAGCCAAGTTTTGGTCTGAGCAACTCCCCTCCTACCTCACCACTGCCATAGCCAACCCCTGCAGCCTAGCATACTCTCTGAGAAACCTAGACTCTCGGTCCCTAGCTGTCCCACATAGGTCCACTTCTGCCAGTCAGGCAGCATTCAGCTACCACATACCAATGCTGTGGAACTCCCTCCCAGCAAATATTTGTCACTTCTCCTCCCCTCAGCACCTTAACTCCTTGATCCAAGCTTATTTTGCCCCTACCTGCACATGTGTCTAGACAGTTCTCAGCGCACCGAGTGAAATGACTGTGTTGTCAGCACTTAGTACTGCATTTAACCTGTGCCTGTAACCACTGTTCTCATGCTTCACTTTGTCTTTACCTAGACTGATTATTAGAGTTCACCAATATGAAAGTACTTGTTTTATGCTATCAAACTGTTGTCTATACTACTGTTTTACCATCCCACTATGCCTAGTTACCAGAATAAAATGTTAGTGAATCCCCACTATGTATTTCACTTGATTCATGCTGTCTTCAACTGTTGTCTATGTTCCCCTCCCCAGGACACATCTGTAATCGAGCATTAGCCTGTTCAGTATGCCCTCCTGGTTAAACGCTTAAATAAGTAAATGAATGAATGGTTCTACCCTTGTTGACTGCGTCCACTGCTGCTGGTTTTAATCACTTCTTTACCAGCCTTCAAAAATACACCTCGCTCTTTCATAACTCCACCTCACATACTCCTGCTCCCTCAACTACCTTAGGGGGATGTCCAGAGTTCCATCTGAAATTAGCCACACTCAAAGAGGTGCAACAGCTTCTCTCCAACTTGAACCCGGATAGCTCTCCAGAGCACTTCACGCTAAACCCAAAGGTTCTAAAATTGGGTGCCCCAGCCCTTGCCCACCCCATTCGTGACCTCTTTAACCAGTCCTTCCTCTCTAACTCCATTCCTGATAAATGGAAGGTGGCAGTAGTTGTCCCAGTACATAAGGGAGGATCCAACTCCATTGCAGACAACTACTGTACTATCTCTGTCTTATGTTCCCTGGCCAAAGTCCAAGAACGCATAGTCTATTACCACCTCCAGGACTACCTTGACTTCCATAACTTTCTCTCCCCTTATCAACATGGCTTTAGAAGGAAACATAGTACTCTTATCGCCCTGCTAAAGGTTACATCTGACATATTTCATGACATGGACAAAGGTCTCACTACAGGCACCATTTTTGTAGATCTCTCTAAGGCATTTGATCTAGTGAATCATGATCTCCTTCTCCACCAGCTTCTTCTGATCAGAATGGACAACAGTGCCCACCACTGGGTCAAAAGTTATCTGACTGGACAATCCCAGACAGTAAAGTGGGATGGCTTCCTCTCCGACCACTGCCCAGTTATCCATGGGGTACCACAAGGATCCATCCTGGGCCACATACTATTCTCACTCTTCATTAATGAACTTCCCCAGTTTTGTGGTGGTGCCTCTGTACATCTTTATTCAGATGACACAGTACTGTACCGCTCCTCCCATCACACTGACATCATTAACCGTGAACTTGCCTCTGACTTTGCTTCCCTAGAAAGCTGGTTCCTGCACAATCATCTTGTCCTTAATGTTAATAAAACTAAGTGTATGCTCTTCTCACATCGTCCTATTCCTAATCTTAATCCCCTACCCCATCACATCTCAACTCTTAAGGGTAAGACCTTGGAAGTAGTTCACTCATTTAAATATCTAGGATTCACTCCGGACCTCATATTCTCCTTCAGCTCCCATGCCTCAATCATTGCCAAATCTCTCAATCAGAAACTAGGTCTCCTCCACCATATTCATCCGCTTCTCACGTCTGCCTCCTGCCAGAGAATTGCCTCCTCCTCCCTTATACCTCTCTTAACATACTGTGCTCCCCTGCTACTCTCTACCAACTCTGCCTTCATGTCCCTCCTCTCTCAGGCATACTACAGGATTAGAAGGTTTGCCCTGGGGGTAAACACCCGCTCGCACCACTGTGATGTCCTCTCCTCACTAGGTTGGCTTACTTGCGTTGATAAATTTTATTTATTTATTTATTAAATTCTCAGATTACAAATAGCTTTGAGCAGAAACTGCTCGTTTACAAAGGTTCCACATCAAAGGATGAGGGTCAACATACATACAGAGGTAGTAAAAGAATGCACAATAAACAACCAAAACAACTAAAAGCAAAAATAATGATACTCAGTTATAACATACATTGTGATAATATTCATAAAACGAGCGGCTTGAGTAGGCAGCTGGCTGCGGTAACAATAAGAGATAGAGGGCACCATAGGCAGTTAGTACTGCAGGCATGCGACTGGAAGAGGAAGTTTGCAGGCCAATGGGCCACTGTCCGATGGTGGTGGAAAATGTTTTGTACCAGTGGAGATGTGAAGCAGGAAAGGAGTCACAAGGAAGGCCCAGTGCCAGAGGGAATGAGATTGGGAAAGGGCGGGCTGTGAGACATGAGTGAGCTGGGAGGTGTTTGAGAGATCTCTGTTCAATGAAACAGTCACATTGAGTGGTAGAGGTGAGGTAAAGTTTGAGATTCCTTTGAAGGGTCCAAGTGTAGTAAAGAAATTAAGATACTCCTCCTTGAGCCTCATATTCTAGCTCGTCCATGACTTTACACCCCTTGCCTTGACAAACTCATGCACCTCCGGCATGCTCCGCACCCTTTGCTTCTTTGCTCTGCCTCACTTCTCCTTCTTGTCTTACTGAAACTACGTTTGACCACCGCCAGGAGATCCTTCTCATTTGCTCTGATTGGAACTCTCTTTCTCTGACAATCTTGTCTTGCTTCTTTCTTAATTTGTTCCAATCTAAGCTATCTGCCTTGTTATCCCCCTCTTCACCCTGTTCCTGCTTCACCTGAATATGTCCCCCCTTCCCCTCTCCCATCCTAATCTACCCCTGTTGTGCACTTCACTACTTTATGCTTTGATGAAGCTATTATCCTGTGCCAATGCCTAACCCTGTTTTTACTCATTTCTTACCCTGATGAACCCTGTTTAAGTATTTTATCTTGACTTTGTCTTATTGTTATTCCATATGCCGAATGTTATACCACTCTGTTAAGTTACACCATTACTGTATGTCCAATGTATTACCACTCTGTTAATTTTGCACTCTTACTATATGTATTCCATACCCGGTTTGCCCCTGAAAAAGGTACTGTATTGTCTCAGTGGACTTACCCGGTCACCAAATCTCAAATAAATAAATAAATACTGTGCCCCCTCTTCTCCCCTCCTTGTCTCTGCTGTAGGTTGTGTACCCTGATATGTTAATATCCCAGTCATGGTTCTCTGTGTACCATGTTTCTGTGACTGCTATGATATCCAGGCATCCCTCTTCCATCAAGACCACCAGTTCAGAAAGCTTCTTACCCAGACTACCAAATCATTTATTTGCATGCACTGGCAAAGTTTTCAATTCCTAGTTTGTGAGGTGTCAAATTCCCCATTCATGAGCTGTCAAAATCCCCATTCATGAGAATTTCTTATTTATCTGATTTTGTCCATCTGGTCTGGAAATCGCGATCAAGTTTTGTCAGCTCAAGAAAGAGGATGGGCACATGAAAGGGGATTGCGACAGCTCATGAAAGAGGATTAAAAAAAACCAATCCCCTTTCATGAGCTGTCAAATCCCTTTCACAAGTCAATCCTTTTCATGAGGTGACAAAATTCCATGTTCACGAGCCAATCCTTGTTTGCAAGATGGGCTATCTGGTCTGAAATCATGATCAAGGATTTTGTCAGTTCATGAAAGAGGATTGCTTGCAAAAAGGGATTTTTGACAGCTCATGAAAGGAGATTAAAAAATTCCTGTTTGTGAGCAAATCCTTGTTCGCAAGATAAGATTTTGACAGCTTGCAAAAGGGGATTGGAAACAAATGATGAACAAGGAATTTTTAAATTTAAAACAGTCGTTTTTGTTGAAAAAAATGAAGCAAAAAGCCATGGGTTTGTAGAGGGCATCACCCTGAACAAAACCCATGCTTAAATTACAAGAGAACACATCAGTGAGGCAAATTACAGTGCAACATTTTGTGGGGAAAAATGAAAACAAGATGGCTGCTCATGAAGGGAATTTTCTTCATGAACAGGGATTTTATAAATATAATAGGAGAAATCAACATATAACTAAAATTATGCATACATTCCTAGAAAATAAATTACCTGAATATATTACTAAAGATTTAAAAAAAAAACTTCCAGTTAAGGGTTTGAGGTCAGCCCAGTACATAGAGTTTGAAGTGTAGGACAAGAAGCAGGTGTGCTATATTGTTTTACTGTATTTGGGTTCAAAAACCTGGAATAATTTACCTGTAACCTTGAGACTCTATGATGCCAAAGTGTGTTGGACCATGATTAAACAATGGTATGATAAACAAAGTGGTCAACTGCATATATTTTGCATAGCACTAGAAAATAGATAAGTTTTAATAGAAGGTCATCCAGTGGTTTGTGGGATGTGACTGAAGTGGTGGAAATGTATTTAATATTTATATGTAAATCTGTAATTTTGTATGTTTTGATAAATTTTCTCCTTAGACTGTAAAACAGGTTATATACTTTAGAAGGTGTCCTTTGAAAATGAGTGCACCTGTGTACTCGATTGGATTGTTTACCTTGTTCATTTATAAATGAATAAAATAATTACTACTACTACTACTACTAGGAGACAAAATCCTTGATCATGAGCCCAATCCTCTTTCGCAAAACATACAAATAAATCTAAGACTGAACTGAGCATGCTCATAACCTGAAAATGTAAAATTAAATAACTTTGGAACAGATTCATATTTTTTCACCAAACCAAAGCTGTATTGTTCTTTGGGGAATCCTCTTTCTACCCTGAAAATTTCAGACAAAAATGCCCAACTGCAATGCAATGGGCAAACATCAGTAAAAATTGGCAAGAAAAAGTGACAAATGTGTTATTTAGATATAGATATAAATAAATTAATATGCCACCATTCAACAGATTTGCCTGAAATTTAGCAGGCATTGTTGGGCATAGTAGATCTTGGGATCTGCCAGCTTTTGTACTGGTCAGATATACGGCTGCGGAGTTATTAAGCGACAATGAAATGCGCAATTACGCTTTTTTGCAAATTCTTTGCTGTCACCTAGAGGTCGTATGATTTCTGTGACCAGTCCAAAAACTTCAGGAAACATGTGGCCAGGGTCCCCAATGTGCCTTTTGAAGATTTTGTGAAAAAATATTGAACGATTCAAAAGTTATTAAAAAAACAAGTTCCCATTATAAGTCAATGGGAAAAGTTAACAGAAAGTTCGAAAGTGTCGTAAATGCACTTTTTGGTGTTGCAAATGGTCCTAGTAGTGTCGCAAATCTGCCATTATTTCAGTTAATGATCAGAAAATTCTTGGCATTTAAAATTGGGACCCTCTAGGGACACAATTATTTTTGTGTTCACCCTGAGGATGATAGCCATGTCGTTATTTTGGGGTTAAACACCCCAGAAATATGTTTTTTAAATTTCTGGAAACAGTAGTGTCGCAAAGTAGTGTTGCACCTGTGACACTTTCACAAATTTTTGTGAAAAGTGTCGCAATTTGCAAAAGTACTTTTTCAGACTTGACCAAAATGACAGGAATTTTTTGCCACCCTGCTGCGAAAGAACGGTGTGGTCTTTTGAGCTGAAATATGGAAGAATGGCAGCCAACATCTCACAGATGTGCCTTTTGGTGGTTTGGTGAAAAAATATTGCAAGGATGCCAAGTTATGGTACTCTGAAGTTGGTGTTTTTTTCCCATAGACTAACATGGTGGTGTCTGCCTCGTCTTTCGAGGCTCGTATCTTGGAAACAGTGTGAGATACGGAATTTTTGTCATGACAATGCGTAGCCTATGGCATTTAGAAAAAGTTAGCCAGGAAAATCATGAGTCATGGGAATTTTCTTTTTCCTACGTCATACGGTTCATGAGATATAAGCAATTTAGTCTTCCAAAAGCTCATTTTCTGCTCTGAGGCCCATTATTATGCATACATTCTTTGTACACACTGTGTTTCTCTATGCAGCTGTTGGGCAAAAACAGGGTGTACGCTTATGTTACTGTTACAGTTAGCGTTACCACTTGTGTTTCCTTACCCGTTTGTGTTACTGTTCTCGTGTATGTCACCGTGTGCATTATGCTTTGCGTTCTCGTTTGCATATGCATTTGCATTCACGTTTCCATTTCTGTTTCCTTTGCCATTATTTCTGCAGTTAACTTTACCATTGGCACTTCCAATTGCCTTACTGTTACCTCGCACTTCACGGTTTGCGTTTCCATATGCATTTGCATTTCTGTTTGCGTTTCTGTTTCCGTTGGCATTATTGTTGCTGTTACCGTTACCATTTACATTTACAATTGCGGTTACGTGACCATGCACATTACGGTTTGCGTTTCCGTACCTGCTTACGTTCCCATTTCCATTTCTGTTTCTTTTGGCATTATTCTTCATGTTAACTTTACCATTTGCATTTACAATTGCATTACCATGCCCGTGCGCATTATGGTTTGCGTTTCCATGCATGCTTGCATTTGTGTTTCCATTTCTGTTTCCTTTGGCGTTATTGTTGCTGTTACCATTAACATTTCTATTCGTACTTGCGGTAACGTGACTGTGCTTGTTATGCTTTGCGTTTCCATGCGCGCTTCCATTCCCATTTTCATTTCTGTTTCCTTTAGCATTTTTCTTCATGTTAACTTTACCATTTGCATTTACAATTGCGGTACCGTGCCTATGCATGTTACGGTTTGCGTTTCTGTATGTGCTTCTGTTCCCGTTTCCATTTCTGTTTCCTTTGCCGTTATTCTTCCTGTTATCTTTACCATTTGCATTTACAACTGTAGTACCGTGCCCGTGCACGTCACTGTTTGCATTTACCTGCACGCTTGTGTTCACATTTCCATTTCTGTTCGCGTTGGCATTCTTTTTGCTGTAACACTTAACATTTGCATTTCAAATACCGGTGCCATCACTGTGCATGTTACCAATTGCGTTTTCGTACATGCTTCCATGTCCATTTGTGTCACTGTTCACTTAAGTGTCACTTTGCGCTTGCGTTTCTATTAATGTTTGCTTTACCATTTATGTTTGTGTTACCAAGTGCGTAACTGTTGCCACTTGTGTTTGCATTGCTGTTCCTGTTACTATGTGACAAGACATCATGTGGCTCCCAACACTGCATTCTATTCACTATTTATTGTCCTCATTCTCAAAAAGAAGGAAAATTAGAGGCAAAAAAATCCATTTAATGCATCCGTTAGGGTTGTTCCACAGTGACAAAAGCAAGGAAATTTGGTGTTAGGGTTCAAAACCCTAACTCCGCATTCACCCCCCACCCCTAGCACCACTCACACACACACACACACACACACATGCAAGTAGGAGGGAGCACCAAGGCAACATGACCAATCACAGACAACCAGCAGTAGGTGACAGAAATAAAATACAACTGTCTAAATGTACTATAAGACATCCCCACCACCCCAGACCAGGTACTGCATGCTCACTGGAGATCCACAACAAAACTGAGACCATGTACACCAGTGGTAGACATCCCTGATTGTAGGTGCACATAAGTTACCACACTTAGGAGTTGCATGGCCTTAGCTAGCAACGCCCCATGCCCCTGCACACGAGGTACTACACCCTGAGTGGAGAGCCACAGCAACACTAAGGCCATGGACATCTATGGTATATCTTCCTGACTACAGGTACACACAAGGTAACACAGTTAGGAATTGGAGAACCTCCGCCAGGTACTGCATACTGAGTGGAGAGCCACAGCAACAGTATGGCCATGGACATCTATGGTATAGCTCCCAGATTGCAAGTACACACAAGTTAACACAGTTAGGAATTGGAGGACCTGCGCCAGGCAATGCCCCACCCCCCAGACCAGGTACTGCATACTGAGAGGAGAGCCACAACAAAAATAAGCCCATGGACATCAACAGTGCAGCTCCCTGGTTGCAGCTGTACAGAAGTTAGCACACTTAGGAGTTGCACAGTCTCAGGCAGGCAAGGCACCCACAGAAGTTACTGCATCCTGAGTGGACAGCCACAGGAAAACAAAGGCCATTGACATCAGTGGTACACCTCCATGATTACAGGTACACTCCAGTTAGCACAGTTATGAGTTGGATGTCCTCAGCCAGGCAATGTCCCCCCAAACCCTGTGACTAGGTATTACATTCTGAGTGGAGACCCGTAGCAAAGCTGAGGGTATGGACATCAGTGGTACACCTCACTGATTGCAAGGTCACTCAAGTTAGCACAGTTAGGATTTGTATGGCCTGAGACAGGCAATGCCCCCTGACCAAGTACTGCATCCTGAGTGGAGAGCCACAGATGACCGTGCATATATCAGAACATGACTGCACACCTGCTGCTGGTTGTCTGTGATTGGTCATGTTGCCTTGGTCCTCCCCCCTACTTGCATATGTGTGTGTGTGTGTGTGTGTGGTGCTGAGGGGGTGAATGCAGAGTTAGGGTTTTCAACTCTAACACCGAATTTCCTCACTTTTGTCACTGTGGAACAACCCTAACTGATGTATTAAACAGAGTTTTTTTGCCTCTAATAGATATATACAGTATATATATATATATATATATATGTATGCTCACCACTTATATTGGGCATATTCATGCAGAATAATTTTTTGCCCGCTATAGGAGATGGATGCACTAACAAAGAATGATGTAGCTGAGCACAGTTACCCACTTGTTACCCTCCCACTTCTAACCCTCTGGCTTTTAGGCCATAAATTAAATTCCGATTGCTGAGCTGTAGTGTATTTACATTTTTATTACATTAAAAGAACAAACATTATTCTGTTTTTCATTTTTAAAATATTGTAATACAGTAAGTGCAATATCAGGACATTAAACAAAACAAATGCAGATGAATGTAAGCACTGTAGCACAACAGTGGGTTTCCGTTGTGCTACTCCTACTTGTCTCCACCAAAGAACTCAGTGATTCTGGTATGAACAGTCTGTGTTTAGCAGTACGGTCTCCAAGTTTCTTCCACCTGGTGGAGCATGTCCCACTTAGGCTGCATCTTGGCATTCTGCTCCATGGCTCGCCGTAAAGTTAGCAGAGCCACTTGAACATCATGAGTATTCACAACCACCTCCTCCTAAGCCATGCAGACTTCTGGATTCTCCTACATGTCTATGTCTGCCTCTCCAGATTCTACATGCATAGCCCTAAGCATCTCCTCCACGTCATCCAGACCACAGTCCGGTGGAGTGTCATTGTCTCCAAGGTGACACAGCTCAAGAAACTCAACAGTGGTAAGTCCATCCAGCATTGGCAAAGCGTCATTCACAGTGGCATCAGGGGCAGTGGGTTCTGGAACTGGTTTATTATTGGTTTGCACAATGAATCCAGCTTTTTTTAAAGCACCGCTGGATCATCTGATCTGACGCCATGTCGCAGGAATGTTTGAGCATACAGACAGCATCAAGCAGTGCAATTTTTTTTACACACTAGGCACTGTTAAGAAACATAAGTTTGGAGATTCAGTGTTAGGGTTGCCAACCCCTACCACCCTATCCCCATCCTCCTCACACCAACAGGTGTCGGGGTGTGTTTTGGGGTTGTCAGGCCTAACTCTCACCCCATTCCATATGTAAACACACAGAGGTGGTGCAGTATAGCAGAATGGGGTGAAAGTTAGGCCCAACAACCCCAATGCACACCCAGATACCTGTTGGTGTGAGGAGGGTAGGGGGTGTAGGGGTTGGCAACCCTAACACCAAATTTCCAAACTTTTATGGGTGTGCTATCAACCCTAATTGAGGCATTAACAGAGTTTTTTGCAATAAATTTCAATTCTTTTTGAGAAAGGGTAATGTAAATAGTAAATGGTATGTCGTTGCTCCCCTAACACTGCAATTGTTTCAGTAATTGTATGCATATGTGGGAGCATGAGCCCTCTGAGCACTGCACTCCCACTTATTCATTAAGTTCAAGGACATATTGCAGGCCTAGAGACATGAAACTGAACTCTTGGGCCACTGAATTGCCAATATCTCAGTAACCATAACAGCTAGGAAACAAATTCGACTTCAGTGGTATTCTTGACTTTCTAACCTCCATCCATGCTTAGTCCACCTAAGGTGGACTAAGCTGTGAGTAGCTACAAATCTGTATTTCAAACCATTTTCTAGATACAGGTGTCGAAAGGCATAATGGGTGTCACAATGTTATCCTTTGGGGAATTGCACAAAAAGTTGCACAATGGATGCTCATAACATGGTGATTTATTTAGAATGTTTGAACCAAGTTTTCAATATGGGCTTTGGGACCCCCCATGAGCACTGGCACTGTAATTTTGTTACTCTGTTCTGAAAGTTGATTTCTCACATCGACTATGCCATTCTGTGGCACAGGTGTGAAAACATGTTTTGGGCAGGATATGAAAAATGACAGCTGTGCTGTTCATAAGGAGGTGTGAAAAAATGACAATGTTGAAAATCTGAAGTGAAAATATTACAAATTGGTGAAGTTACCAGTGTGTGTAGAAACTGCGCAACGTATGCTCATTACGCAGTCATTTGTTTTACTTTTGTCACCAGATTTTCAACATGGGCTTTTTGGGACCTCTCCTCATGAGCAGTGGCATTGTGATTTTGTTAATATGTCCCAAAAGTTGATTTCATGTAGCAACCGTGCCATTCTGCACCATAGGTGTGAAAAACACATTTCAGGCAGGATGTGAAACATGACAGCTGTACTGTTCATAAGGAGGTGTTTAACAGAGCCAATGTTGAAAATCTGTAGTGAAAATATTAAAAATTGGTGAAGTTATGAGCTTGTGTAGAAACTGCACAATGCACGTTCATAACACAGTCATTTTTTAGTTTTGTTGTACCAAATTTGCAACATGGGCTTTTTGGGACCCCACCTCATGAACAATGGCACAGTCATTTCATTAACCAGTCCTAAAAGGTGATTCCATGCAGTGACTGCGAAATGACAGTGACTGTGTTCATGAGGTAGGGTCCCAAGAATGCCATGTTGAAAATTTAGGGCCAAAATTCCTAAAATTGGCTGAGATATCAATATAAGTTGACCCCCCCCATTGACTCCCATTGTATGACTTAACTTGATTCCACGGATCGCAGTTAAGCTTTGAAGAATGCATTTGTGTTCCAGTCCATTGAAGATCACTGCTTCTGACCTCTGCAGGGTATGTATGGGTGAGGGAGGGTACGGGGAGGTGGGTGCTCAGTGGGATGGTGGAGATGGGGGAGGAGAGACTGGGGAGATGATGAGGGACCATTTTATTTTTTACAGTGGAAAAAGAGACCTCTGGGACAATGATTTTTCCCACAGGTTCTGAGATACTGGCTACATTTGGCACACTGAGGTGGGCTCCCAGTGTGCCATTTAAATTTGATGGGGAGAGTCACACTGACATAGGCATTGGGCACCCTGACATCAGTAACTTATAAAGAACTAATTGGGTGAGGACTTGGGCAGACTAGTTTGATTCAGGATCCTGCATCAAAATTTTAGATGCAGGATGCTGCATTGAAAACACTGTACGTCGGAGGACAGTGTTTCAGTTTTTTTGACAGGTATGATAATGGACACATTTGGGCACACTGTGGTGGGCTCCTAGTGTGTCACTTAAATTTGAGAGGGGAAGAGACACACTGACACAGGGATTGGGCACCCCGATGTCAGTAAGTTACAGTAAAAGAATTGGGTGGGGCAATGGGCAGCCAAGTTCGATGCAAGATCCTGAATCAAAAATTTAGATGCAGGATTCTGCATCATAAAGACATCGGAGGGTCAGCATTTTTCATTATTTAGGGAAAACTGGCCATTTGGTCACACTGGGGTGGGCTCTCAGTGTGTGACATCAGTGGTGGTGGTTGGAGGGATTCCTGCCACTGACATGGGGATTGGGCACCCTAATGTCAGCAAAAATGTTTGCATTCCTAAATACTGCCTCGGCCCTGCAAAGACATGAAAATGAAAAAAAAAACTTCTTTTTTGGGTAAACACCAACAAGTGCTTACCTAAACTGGCGCTGAGGAACACAGTGTCAGCATTAGTTTTGGCCAAAAGTGTGTTTTCCTTTTTTTCCAGGGTAAAATTGGCAAGTGAGTAGTGCCGGCAGCTTCCGCAATTTGTGAAAGAAAGGGGTGTCAGACTTTTAAAAATGCAAAAGTGTCACATCTGTTTCTTTCACAAATTGTGACAGTACGGGGCCCGATTGTGAAAATGGCATTTCAGGGTCAGATTAAAAATCTGATACCCCTAGTGTGTTCCTCACCCCCGATTAGATAACCCAATCATCTGTGTTTCCTAGTGCCATTATGTTTTGAAAATAGGGCCCTTTTTAGCCACTGCTAAGTGAAAAAAGATGGCAGCTACGCTTTCCCAAAATGGGCATTTCTGAAAGTGAAAATGCACTAGCAGGAGCTTTCAAGAGACACATATATGTTTTTCCCTTTGACTATAATGGGAAACTTGTTTTCTGAATAACCTTTGAACGGTTTAATATATTTTCAACAAATCTTTGAAAGGAACATCAGTGACCCAGGCTGCATCTTCCCTGAAGATTTTTTGACCCAATGGACAAATCATGTGGGCTGTAGCCATGAGCAAAGAAACATGCAAAAAAACCCAGTTTTTTGCATTTTTGGATGCTCTGCAGTTGCTCCGCAACTGCTTATCTAACTGTAATGCAACTTGCCAGATCCAGAGATCTATAGTACTAGACTGAGCAAATCTGTTGTGCAGGGCCAAAGTTATTAAAATTTGAGGTTTAACATAGAAGTGGCTGGGCAACCCTAACTATACTGGCACTACCGTGCATATATATATTTATGCAACAGGTGTCTGAATAAATCTGCACTGATAAATTCATTTATCTGTGCTATGTGGATAAATTTATTTATCCACATAGTAACTACATCATCACCCATTTATTCACACAGTAACTACATCAGCAGCTCATTTATCTGCACAGTTCTCTTCAGAATTCATTTAGAATGTTCGGCCTCAGAAGCAGTACTAACCACATTTAAATGTGAATAAGTTAAAAATTAAAAAAGATAACATGGTACTGTGACCACGAAAATTGTTCAGCACAAAATTATCTACAAAGTGAATAATGTTTCATTTATATAAACCCTGTATATTATATATGATTAGCAAGAAAATAGAAGAAAATGTAATTTTTTGTTCACTTTTTTGACAAACAAATATGAATAACTTTAAAACAAAAAATGATAGCATGGTACTGTGAGCACGAAAAATGTTCAGCTCAAAAATGTCTACAAAATCAGTGGTGCTTCATTTATAGATACCATTTTGTTTTTTATAATTAGCAAAAAACAGCATAAAATTCAATTTTCTTTTCCCTTTTTTGACAAATTGTTTACACCTACCAAAATCAAAATGTTCACACAACATCTAAACCTTTTGCATAAATGGAATATGCAGCAGTTCAGTGTGTGATAATGCATTTATTTTGTACAGTTTCCAGTGACCTCTCGTAACTCTCACTCATGCCTTCGGCACTCGTGAGGTTACTTGAGGTCACTGGAAAATTGTACAAGATAAATGCATTATCATGCACTGAACAGTTGCATATCCCTTTATATATATATATATATATATATATATATATATATATAGGTTTTGAGGGCTGGAAAGTAGTTCAGGTGTGCGGTCATACTGGGAGGCATGTGGTCACTGTGGAATAAAGCACGGTCCTGTGACATGTTCCAGTCAATCAGGATAGTGGATTTTCATTGATTTTTCTCAGCCATTATGCGTGGCGGGGAATGGTAGATCTCTGGATTTGCAAAATTTCATTTGGTCAGATGTATGGTCTTTGTGCATGAAAATGCAAAATTTTCTGGTTTTGGAGACAGGTTTTGGGATTTTGTCTGTGGCCCTGTGTGGCCATCGTGTGATGTGCCACTCTGTGAGATGGCTCATCTGAAAGAGCTTGGCTAACCGAATATGCTGCTTTTCATTTAGTGAACAAATATTAAGGCATTCAAAAGTTATGCCACTTTTAATCTCCCATTCTAAGTCAATGGCAAAATGTATGTGATTTTTTGAACAAAGAATGGGGTTTGGGCCATCTCGTCTCACCTGGCAATCAAAGAATTTGCAGCCTCACGGTTCAAGAATATTTGTCACCAAGAATTCTTTGATTGTGAGGTCTGCCATCTTGCTTTTACATTTGCGATCATATAAAATCAAATATCTCTATTCAGGGGTCACTCCTGAAGTAAAACTTGGATGGGTTTTACTCAGGAGGCTCTGATCTATTGACTCATGCCTTTGGTTTGATGTAAAATGGTCTAAAAATAGAGTTATAGCATTTTAAAATCTTATATCGCGGCTTGCTAATGATCTTTGATCGTGAGCCTGCAAAGTCTTTGATCGCGAGATTCTTTGATCACAATCGTGCATCGCGAGTGAGAGACAAGATGGCCAAATTAAAAATTCTAATTTCTCAGCCTAGAGGTGCCTAGGAAGACAACTGAGGGTGGGTTCTTCTCAGACGGCTTCGTTCTGTTGAACCATGGTGGTGGTCTACTGCATTTAGCTGTAATTTTTGATTTTAATCATTTTTTATTCTTTGATCGTGAGCCAGCAAAATCTTTGATCGCGAGCCTGAAAATTATTTGATCGTGAGATTCTTTGATCGCGATCATGCATCGTGAGCAACGGATGAGAGGGCCGAATTAAAAAATCAAATTTCTCAACCCAGGGGTGCCCTAGGATGACAAATGAGGGTGGGTTCTGCTCAAGGGGCTTTGTTCTGTCGAACCATGGTGGTGGTTTGCCACATTTCTGTGAACATTTAAATTTTTAACATTTTTTATTCTTTGATCGTGAGCCTGCAAATTCTTTGATAGCGAGATTCTTTGATCATCATCTTTGATCGCGAGATAGGGACAAGATGGCCATATTTTGCAATGCATTAGAAAATGGGCTAAAGAATCGAAGTAATCTAACTGGCAGGCAGTGGTACATTAACTAGCAGTGAGAGCCCTGTAAATAAAAAGTTCCAGCTATGCCACCTATCCCAGCCCCCAACTGGTATTCTGGTGCCAGTCTAGTTACCCTGTTTCCTCATTGACTGAAGAATTTGGCACTGCATTTGAAATGACTGCATTCTCTTTTCTCTGTTGGTGAGTCAGCAGATCTCCCCAACCCCCTTTACTCAAATTGTCATGACGGCACAACCACAGTCATGGTAGTTTCCCATGATAATAAAAAGATGAAGAAAACCGTTCCCATAAAAAAAGTCAGTCATGCAGCCATGGTGTGCTGTGGTACAGTGTCTGCTCTACACCGCACTGACCACCGGCCATTAGCTGTCAAGTACAGCTTGCATACACTCCTCTGCCACCTGAACATTAAATTAATGTAAGTGCTATGTTCATAAAAAATAAAGAGACATGCTCCATTTTGTATTTCCAATTGAGGGAGAGAAAGAGGGAGAGAATAAGAGAGTATTTATCTCAGCCCACCATGCTAATTTGTAAGACAGCACTCTCTCAGTCACACTCTTGTGCCCGCCCCTCCACATGCTAGCTCATTGTGTTTTCTGCTTCTTAGTGAGCACCCCCACCTGACACCCACTTGTTTTTTTTCTGTCAGAAGTCATAACACAGATAACAAAACGTTTTTTCATATACAAATCTCTTCTCTTGCAGCTTGAGTGAGTGACAGTAGGCTGGGCAGTCGTAACTCCTTGGCAATCAAATCAGGTGGTAAAGAAATGGACCTTAAGGTGAGCTCAGAGATGTGAGCTGATGACTTTTTTTCATTTTGCCATCCTTTGCCATATCCTCAAACAAACAGAACCAGGTAAAAAGAATAAGGGGACAAAGAAAACAGCTGTCATGCACACATAACAATAAAACCAGCTGTCAAGCAGGTATGAAAGCACAGAAGAACTGTACTGGGACTACTTTGCAACAAATTCATTTAAAAATATTTATGCAACTTTTTTTAAGTAACTCAGTGATATTTATAAATTGTTTTATAAAAAAAAAAACTTCTAAAAAAGCCCATTTTCTAAGTGCAATAATACCTTCCAGGGTGGGTGGTATGGGAAATACCAGACCTTCCATGGGCAGTATCGGGTCTCATTACACCCCTGGATGGTCTGGTATTGCCCAATACTGCCCGCCTTGTTGGATATTAGTGCTTGCTTAGCTAGGCCAATTTTACTATTCTTTAACATTACATATCTGGGAAATGGTTTGGTCCTTTTACTTGAAATTTGGAGGCATTTACGGCATGTCCTGTAGATGAAATTACATTATTTACATGTTGGAAAATATATTTTTTGCAGATATATTGCGTGGCGCTGTTTACGTTCTGCGGGAAGCATTTTGCATTGTGGTGGTGGCTTTAAATTGATAGAATAACTAGTCTTAGTGTCATGGATGTATTTTTCAGTCATTGTGTCTGTTAAATGTCAACAGGTGTGGAACAATGGCACTCTGACAAATGAAAATCTTAAACTTTAAATTGTTATATCTCGGACATGGTTTGGTCTTATACACTGAAATTTGGCAGGTCTTGACAGCATGTCCTGTGGATGTCAATTATGGTATTTAGGTGTTGCAACATTAATTTTCTGTGGAGATATTGTGTCATGTGCTTTACATTTTGTATATAGTGTTATGCATTGTGGTACTGCTTTCAGATTTATAGGGTATCTAGTGTTATTGTCATGGAGATAGTTTCACTACTCATGTGTCTGAGAGGTAAACAGGTGTTTAATTATGCCACTCTCATAACTAAGCAATACATGTCATATTCAGTAGTTGTACTCTTATCTTATGGAGATGTTTACAAGTTGGTTCAGGCCCACACTCCCACAAACTTCCACAACTTCTTAGTTTTGTATTCTTTTTCAAAAAGTAAGGAAATTCTATGCAAAAAACTGCATTAATGCATAATTTATGGTTAAAGCACAAAAAGTCAGGAAATAAAAAATCTTTAGGGTTGCCCTTCCCCCTGATCTGCCAGTCATCCCAAGATTGACAGATGACGGGGTGTGTCATTGGGGTTGTGAGTCCTAAATATCACCCCATTCTTTGTTACTATCCCTTGTCTATATAATTACACATGGAATGGGGTAACATTTAGGGCTCACGACCTCAATGAAACACCCCATCATCTGTTAATCTTGGGCTAATTGGTGGGTCTGGGGGGGGCAGAGGGCTACCCTTAAGATTATTTCTCGATTTTTATGCTTTTATTCCTATTGATCGCAGTTTTTTGCATAGAATATATACATATATATGTATATGTGTATAATATATATATATATATATATATATATATATATATATATATATTCTATGCAAAAAACTGCGTTAATACATCATTTAGGTTAAAGCAAAAAAGTCAGAAAATGAAAAATCTTTAGGGTTGCCGACCCCTCCATCCGCCAATCATCCCCAGATTGACAGATGTCGGGGTGTGGTAACAGTAACAGCAACAATAACGCCAAAGGAATGAGAAATGCAAATGCCAGCACATACAGAAACACAAACCATTACACTCACAGTCATGGTACCACAATTGTAAATGCAAATGGTAATGGTAACTGCAACAATAAAGCCAAAGGAAACAGAAACACAAATGGAAGCGCATACAGAAACGCAAACCATAACACATACGGGCACGGTACCACAATTGCAAATGCCAATGGTAACGGTAACATCAACAATAATGCCAGATGAAACAGAAACATAAATGCAAGCACAAATGAAAATGCAAACTGTAATGCACACGGTGGCGTAGACGGGAACGGTGATGCGAACGGTAACGGAAGCGCAACTGGAAATGCTAACTGGGCACACCCTTCTTTTCCCCAAAAAGTGCATTGAAAAATATAGTGAAAACAAAGAATATATGCATAATAATGGACCTCGGAGCACAAAATTAGGACTTGGAATACTAAATTGCTTATATCTCAGGAACTGTACGACGTAGAAAAAAAATTGAAATTTCGTATGAATTATGACTTTCCTGGCTAGTTTTATACTTAGCCCCAATGTGGGGGGTTGAGCATTTTTGTGACAAAAAGTCCGTATCTTGCACCGTTTTTGAGATACGGGCCCTGAAAGGCGCGACAGACGCCATAATGTTATCCTATGGGAAAAAGCATCAACTTCAGAATGCTGTCACTTTGCTGGCCTGTTATATTTTTTCACCAAACTACGAAAAGACAAATCTGTGGGATGTTGGCTTTCTTCTCTCCAAATTTTAGCCCAAAAGAGCAAACTGTTATTTTGCAGCAGGGCAGCAAAAAACTCCTGTAATGCAGCGGACGCCGTAATGTTATCCTATAGGAAAAGGCATCAGTTTTGCAGTACTATAAGTTTGCCACCCTGCAAAATTTTTTGACCAAGCCACATAAAGGCACATCTGTGGGATGTTGCCTTTCTTCCCTCCAAATCTCAAGTAAAAAGACCAAACCATTTTCGAGATATTCAATATCAAAGATTAATAAAACTGTACCTATCTATTCCATTATAAAAATCTGGCTATCTTGTCCCTCCCTCGCGATCAATGATGACGATCAAAGAATCTCATGATCAAAGAATTTGCAGGCTCTCGGTCAAAGAATTTGCATGCTCATCAACAAAGAATTAAAAACCTTATAAATAAAGAAATTGAAGGAATTGCAGTAAACCACCACCATGGTTCAATAGAATGAAGTCCCCTGAGTAAACCCCACCCTTATTTGTCTTCCTAAGACACCCCTGGGCTGAGAAAATTGATTTTTTAATGTGGCCATCTGGTCCCTCGCTCATGATGCATGATCGTGATCAAAGAATCTCGCGATTAAAGAATCTGTGGCTCGCGATCAAAGAATTTGCAAGGTCACAATCAAATAATTAAAACTGTTCAAATTTAAAACAGTTACAGAATTACGGTAAATCACCACCATGGTTCATCAGAATGAAGCCCCCCGAGTAAACCCCACCCTCATTTGTCTTCGCAGCACACCCCTAGACTGAGTAAATTGATTTTTTCATCTGGCCATCTTGTCCCTCGCTCATGATGCATGATCGTGATCAAACAATCTGCAGTCAAAGTATTTGCAGGCTCGCAATCAAAGAAATTGCTCACTCATGAATAAAGAGTGAGGGACAAGATGGCCTGATTTGTAAATACATTTCTGTAGCCCAGGGGTGCCCTAGACTGTTATATTAGGGTGGGTTTTGCTCAGAGGGCTTCATTGTGCCCCATTTGAATACCAAAAACAATGTATAAAGTATCCCTGGTAGTCTAGTGGCCCCCATCATAATAAAATATATTATCATTTCTACTGTGCTGGTAGTCTAGTGCCCCCCACCCCCGCAATCTGTATTTTTTGTACATCCCTGGTAGTCTAGTGGCCCCCCCCCCAAGCTGCATAAAATAATTATTAATGTTTATAGCCCTGGTCGTTTAGTGCTGCCACGCTGTATATAAAATTATATTTATTGTAGATATCCCTGGTAGTTTAGCAGCCACCATCCAGCATAATGACATAAATAATTATTTGTATAACCTGGTACTGTAGTTGCTCCCCACTCCCCACCCATCTGTTCCAGCCCACCCAGCTGGTGAGTGGCACAGCCCACCTCTCACCTCCATGGCCAGCCACCGACTGTGCGCATTACAAGCACTAATGCAAAGAGGCACTCTGAAAATATTTCCGAGCACCTCTTTGCATTACCGATCATAATGGAGGCAGTTGGCACCTGGCTGTGGAAGTGAGAGGTGGGCTGTGCCAGTCGTCAGCTGGGGAAGGGTGGGGGGTGCTGGTGGCTGCACAGATGGTGGGGGTGGGGGCCACTAGACTACCAGGTAATACAAATAATTATTTATGTCATTATGCTGGAGTGGGGCTTAGACTACACTGGGATATGTACACAAATATATAAATATAATTTCACAGAGCGGGGGCACTAAGACTGCCAGGGCTATAAACATTATGAATTATTTTATGCAGTGCAGGGGGGCCACTAGACTACCAGGGATGTAAAAAAATACATATTGCGGGGTTGTGGGGCACTAGACTACCAGGGCAGTAGAAATGATAATATATTTTATTATGATGGGGGGGGGCATGAGACTACCAGGGATAATGTGTACATTATTTTTGGAATTCAAATGGTGAACAACAAAGCCCCTGAGCAAAATACACCATAATATAACAGTCTAGGGCACCCCTGGTCTACAGAACTATATTTAAAAATCTGGCCCTCTTGTCCCTCACTTGCAATGCACAATTGCAATCAAAGAATCTCGCGATCTAAGAATTTGCAGGCTCGTGATCAAAGATCATTAGCGAGCCATGAATGAAGATTTTAAAAGGTAATAACTCTGTTTTTTGACCGATTTCAATGGAACTAAAGCTATGGCTCAATAGATCAGGGCCCCCTGAGTAAAACCTCCACCCCCAAAGGTGGGCAAGCAATGTGAGAGGGCAGCAAGGAGGGTTGGGGGGATACTGGGATGCATAGGGAGAGGCATCACCAGTAGAAAACAGGAAGTTATTATGCCTCTGTACAGACAGCTGGTGAGACCCCATCTGGAGTACTGCGTGCAGTTCTGGAGACCCAGTCTCCGCAAAGACATAGACAGGATGGAAGCTGTCCAGAGGAGGGCAACTAAAATGGTGCAGGGTCTGCACCAGAAGACATATGAAGAGAGACTTAAGGAGCTTAATATGTAGCCTCGAGGAAAGGAGGGAGGTCATGATAGAAACTTTCAAGTACCTCAAAGGAATCAACAAAGTACAAGAGGGTAGCATCTTTCAAAAAGAGGTGTGCAAGAACATAGGGGTACAATTTAAAGATGAGGCGGCTCAGAGGTAATTTAAGGAAGTATTTTTCACAGAGAGGTTGTGGAGGCATGGAGCGGCCTTCTGGAGGAGGTTGTGAGTCAAAAACAATGGTGGAATTCAAGCATGCATGGTACAGTCATAAGGCAATTCTAGGGGTTGGGGGTAGGAAGACGTAGGCTGCTGGTTAACTAGGATCTGCAGCTTATCCATTAGGTAGGGACATGGGCAGACTGAGTGGGCCAAGCAGTCCTTATCTGCCGTCAAAATCTATGTTTCTATGTTTTTATGTTTACTTCAGAAGTGACCCCTGAGCTGATATATTTGTGTTTTTACGATCTAAAAACTAAAAACAAAATGGCGGACCTCGCGGTCAAAAACATTTCTAAATTCCTTGGGGACAAAGATTCTTGAACCACGATGCTGCAAATTCTTTGACCGCCAGGTGGGACCAGATGGCCAGAACCCAATTCTTTGTTCTCAAAACATACATGTAAATTTTCCTATTGACTTATAATGGGAACTTAAAAGTGGCATAACTTCTGAATGCCTTAATATTTTTTCACCAAAATGAAAAGTGGCATGTTCGACCACCAAAGCTCTTTCAAACTAGCCATCTCATAGAGTGGCACATCACACAATGGCCATGCAGGGCCACATCCAGAATACTGAAAGGTGCCTCGAAGAACAGATAATTTTGCATTTTTCAGTGCTTTCATACACAAAGAATGTACATCCAACCAAAACACAATTTGGCAGATCAAGAGATCTACCATGCCCCACCATGTGTACCAAATTTCAGACAAATCTGTTGAATGGGTCCAAAGTTATTAGTGCCCAAACTGTTGACTTTAGTATGTAAGTGATCACTTAACCTAACTATAGTGGCGTGACTGCACCACTGTTATATATGTATATATAGATTCTATGTAAAACTTTGTTAATGCATCAGTTAGGGTTCTTCTACAGCAAAATAAAGGAGGAAATTTGGTATTAGGTTGAAAGCCCCTTGCACCCCCCAGCCCACCCCCAACCGCATCGGGTGCATTGGGGTCATTGGCCCAACTCTCACCCCATCACATGTGTAAAGAAGCAGAGGCATAGGAGAATGGGGTGAGAGGTTTTGGGGAGGGCTGAGGAGGTCCAAGGGGAGCTTTCAATCCTAATACTGAATTTACTGACTTTTTTCGCTGTAGAAGAACCCTAACTGACACATTAACAAAGTTTTTTTGCATAGAATTTCCTTACTTTTTAAGAAAGAATAGAAAAGTAGAAAGTTGCACAAGCTGGTGGGAGCGTGGGTGCTTTCGGGCCCTCACTCCCACCAACTTGTGTCAGGCCACATTACACACCCAATGACTAAAAAGTACATTCACAACAGCAAGGCCAGCCACCAAGCAAATGTTAATCTAGTAGAGCAATAGAAAACACTGTCCACAAAATGTAAACTGTGCCACACAATATGTCTGTAAAAAATACATTGTCCAACACATAAACACCTCTATTAACATCTACAGGACATGCCATCAACACCCTCCAAATTTCAAGTAAAAAGACCAAACCGTGTCCAAGATATGACATATCAAAAGTTAAAATTTTCATTCATCCAACTGGCACAGTTCTGCAACTGTTGACATTTAACACACACAACAACTGAAAACTACATCCATGACACTAAGGCTAGATATCCTATCAATTTCAATACACCACCACGAACAAAACACTGTCCGCAAAACGTAAAGTGCGTCACGCAATATCTCCACAAAATACATTTTCTCTGACACATAAACACCATAATTCATATCTAGAAGACATGCCGTTAACACCCTCCAAATTTCAAGTAAAAAGATCAAACCATTCCCAAGATATTCAGTATGGAAGATTGGTAAAATTTCTATCTATTTCATTATAAAAATCTGGCCATCTTGTCCCTCCCTCATGATCAAAGAGTCTTACGATTAAAGAATGTTCAGGCTCACGAACAAAGATTTAAAAACCTTATAAATCAAAACACTGAAAGAATTGCTTTAAACCACCACCATGGTTCGACAGAACAAAGCTGCCCGAGTAAAACCCATCCTCATTTGACTTTCTACGACATCCCTGGGCTGAGAAAATAGATTTTTGAATATGACCATCTCGTTCCTCACTCACGATGCATGATCGTGATCAAAGAATCATGCGATCAAAGAATTTGCAGGCTCACGATCAAAGAATTTGCAGGGTCACGATCAAATAATTAAAACTCTTCTAATTCACAAAATATACAGAATCGGGGTAAATCACCACCATGGTTCATCAGAACGAAGCACCCTGAGTAAAACCCACCCTCATTTGACTTCTTACGACACCCCTGGGCTGAAAAAATTGATTTTTTCATCTGCCATCTCGTCCCTGGCTCACGATGCACGATCACGATCAAAGAATCTCGCAGTCAAAGTATTTGCATGCTGGCAATCAAAGAATTTGCTCACTCATGAATAAAGAGCAAAGGATGAGATGGCCAGATGAAAAAGACAATTTTCTCAGCCCATGGGTGCCATAGACTGTTAAATAAAGCTGGGGTTTGCTCAGGGGGCTTCGTTATGCCCCATCTGCATACCCAAAATAATGTAGTACCTATCCCTGGTAGTCTAGTGGCCCCCCAATAAAATATATTACCCTACGTAGGGCCCTGGTGGTCTAGTGCCCCCCACCCCTATATTTCTTCACATCCCTGGTAGTCTAGTGGCCCCCTCCCGAGCTGTATTGTTTTATATTATAAATACATTTTATATCCCTGGTAGTCTAGTGGCCCCTCACAGCATAATGGAATAGATAATGATTAATATTATACCTGGTAGTCTAGTGGTCCTCCACCCCCACCCATCCATCCCAGCCCACCCAGCACCCCCCAGCCTTTGCCAGCCGGCAACTGGCACAGCCCTCCTCTCACCTCCACAGTCAGATGCCGACTGTCTGCATTACAAGCGGCAATGTAAAGAGGCAATCAGAAATATTTTCAGAGCACCTCTTTGCATTACCACTCATAATGCAGACAATCGGCGGCTGGCCATGGAGGTGAGAGGTGGTTGTGCCGTTGTCGCTGGCAAAAGGGTGGGGAAAATACTCAATGGTTCAAAGGTTATTGAAAAACAATTTTCCTAATTATAGACAATGGGAAAAGTTAACAAAAGTTCGACAGTGTCGCAAATGCAGTTTTTAGTGTCGCAAATAACTCCTGTAGTGTCATGAGTCAGCCATTTTTTTTCCAGTTACTGGTCACAGAAATGCTTGGCATTTAAAATTGGGACCATCTAGGGACACAATTATTTTTGTGTTTACCTAGTCGAGCCCTGAGGATGCTAGGCAAGTCTTTACTTGGAGGGTTAAGCACCCCAGAAATATGTTTTTGAAATTTTCAGGAAAAGTAGTGTCACAAAGCAGTGTCGCACCTGTGAAACTTTCGTTATTTTTTTGCAAAAGTGTCGCAAATCACGACACTACTTTTGCAACACTATGGCCAAAATGACTGGAATTGTTTGCCATCCTGCTGCAAAAGAACAGTTAGGTCTTTTGGGCTGATATTTGGAGGGAAGAAAGCCAACATCTCACAAATGTGCATTTTTGTGGTTTGGTGAAAAAATATTGCAGGGATGCAAAGTTATAGTACTCCAAAGTTGATGCTTTTTCCCCATAGACTAACACTGTGGCATCCGCCGCACCTTTCAGGGCCCGTATCTTGGAAACTGTGTGAGATATGGACTTTTCGTCAGAAAAATGCTTAGTCATAACTCATATGAAATACAGTTCCTGAGATATAAGCAATTTAGTATTCTAACAGCTCATTTTCTTGTCCCAGGTCCATTATTATGCATACATGCTTTGTAGTCACTGTGTTTCTCTATGCAGCTGTTGCGGAAAACCAGGGTGTACGCGCCAGTTACTGTTACATGTAATGTTTCCACTTGCGTTTCCATACCTGTTTGGTTAGTGTTCCTGTCTACACCACCGTGTGCGTTATCCTTTGTGTTTCTGTTTGTGTTTGCACTACTCTTGCCATTTGCGCCTACAGTACTGTTTCTGTTTGTGTTTCGCTTTGCATCACCGTGCACATTACCATTTGCAGCTACCCTTCCATTTGCATTTGTCTTTTGTTTTGCATAATTGTTGTTCTTACTGTTACCATTTGTGTTTCCAATTGCGTTCCCGTGCCCGTGTGTGTTATGGTTTGCATTTCCATATGTGCTTGCATTTGTGTTTCTGATTCCTTTGGCGTTATAGTTGCTGTTACCATTACCATTTGCGTTTACAATTGTGGTACCATGACCGTGCGCATTCCGGTTTGCATTTCTGTATGCGATTGCATTTGTGTTTCTGTTTCCATTGGCGTTATTGTTGCTGTTACTGTTACCATTTGTATTTACAGTTGCGGTACCATGACCTTGCGCATTATGGTTTGTGTTTCTTTACATGCATGCAATTGCATTTGAGTCTCCGTTTATGTTACTGTTAATTTTGGCATTACTTTGCACTTGTGTTTCTGTTACCGCTTGCTACATTTACATTTCCGTCACCATGTGAGTTACCATTTGCGCTTGCATTTCCGTTGTGGTTACCATTACTATTTGAGTAAAAAAAATCACATAGTGGGAGCGCTCCCACCACCACATTTCATTCACTATTTATTATCCTCATTCTCAAAAAGAAGGGAACTTCATGGCAAAAAAAAAACTCAGTTTAATGCATCAGTTAGGGTTGTTCCGGAGCGACAAAAGTGAGGAAATTCGATGTTAGGATTGAAACCCCACCTTGGACCCACCCCCCAGCCTGCATTGGGGTGTGTGTTGGGGTCGTTGGTCCTAACTCTCACCCTATTCTCCTATAGTTCACCACCTTAGCTTCTTACACACGTGATGGGGTGAGAGTTAGGGTCCACGACCCCGACACACACACCCCGATGCTGGCTGGGGGGTGAGGTAGGGGTGGGTCCAAGGGGGATCAGCCCTAACAGATGCATTAAGCAGTTTTTTTGCCATTAATTTTATATAAATATATATCTATATGCAATGAGGAGGAGATAAACAGAGTGTGATAAATCCATTAATCTCAGTAACTGTGTACATAAATTTCATTTATGTATACAGTGCTTATGTCATCAGCCATTTATCCAGACAGTGTTTATATCATCAGCCAATTATCTATAGAGTGCTTATGTCATTTAGAATGTTCAGCCTCAGTAGCAGTATTAACTATATTCAAACGCGAATAACTTTAAAAGGAAAAATGATAGAAAGGTACTGTGAGCACAAAAGTTGTTCAGCATGGAAATATCTACAAAATGAGTGGTGTTTTATTTATTGATACCTTTTAGATTTTTTGATAATTAGCAAAAAACACAGCAGAAAATCCATATTTTATTTCATTTTGTCTGCAAACGAATGTAAATAACTTTAAAATGAAAAATGATAACATGGTATTGTGAGCACAAAGTTTATTCAGCACAGAAATATCTACAAAATGAGTGGTTCTTCATTTATAGATACTTTTTAGTTTTTTCAGAATTAGCAAAAAACAGCAGAAAATTCCATTATTGTATACTTTTTCATCAAACAAACATAGAAACATAGAATTTCATGGCAGATAAGGACCGCTTGGCCCACCTAGTCTGCCCTTTTCCTTACCTAATGCATAGGCTGCAGATCCTAGTAACCAACAGCCTACTTCCTCCTACCCCCCCACTAGAATTGCCTTATGTCTGTTCCATGCATTCTTGAATTCCTCCACTATTTTTGAGTCCACTACCTCCTCAGGAAGGCTGTTCCATGTATCCACAACCCTCTCTGTAAAAACATACTTCCTCACATTACCTTTGAGCCATCCCCCCTCTATCTTCAAATTGTGCTGCCTTGTTCTTGCACATATCTTTTTCTGAAAGAAGCCACCATCTTGGACTCTGTTGATTCCCTTGATGTACCTGAAAGTTTCTGTCATGTCCCCCCTCTCCCTCCTCTTCTTGAGTGTATACATGTTTATTCTCTCTTTGTATGTCTTCTGGTGTAGACCCTGCACCATTTTAGTTGCCCTCCTCTGGACAGCCGCCATCCTGTCTATGTCCTTGCAGAGATGGGGTCTCCAGAATTGGAAGCAGAACTCCAGATGGGGTCTCACCAACTTTCTGTACAAAGGGATAACAACTTCTTGTTTTCTACTGGTGATGCCTCTCTTTATGCATCCCAGTATCCCACCAGCTCTTCTTACTGCCTTCTCACATTGCTTGCCCACCTTAAGGTCATCTGATATGACTACCCCCAGGTCCCTTTCCATTTCTGTAGTTGTTATTATCTCACCCCCCATTGTGTACTCTTCCTCTGGATTTTTGTTTCCCAGGTGCATTACTTTGCACTTCTTTGCATTGAATCCAAGCTGCCATATATTTGACTATTCCTCCAACCTTGCCAAGTCCCTTTGCATCCTCTCCACCCCATCTTCTATATCAACCCTGTTGCAGATTTTTGTGTCATCTGCAAAGAGAGATACTTTTTCTTTCAGTCCCTCTGCAATGTTACTTGTAAAGACATTAAAGAGGACCGATCCCAGTACTGAACCCTGTGGTACCCCACTAGTAACCCCCCTTTCTTCAGAGTAAACTCCATTTACTATTACCCTCTGTATCCTGTTGTCCAGCCAATTTTTAACCCAGGCTACCACCTTGGGACCCACTCCAAGGCTGGCTAACTTGTATATTAATCTTTTGTGTGGGACTGTGTGACAAATGCAAATAACAAAAACTAAAAATGATAGTATGGTACTTTGAGCACAAAAGTTGTTCAGCATAAAAAAATCTACAAACTGAGAGGTGTTTCATTTTTAGATTCCTTTTAGATTTTTCTATAATTAGAAACAAATGGCAGAACATTTTATTTTTATTCATTTTTTTGACTAACAAATGCCCCCTACAAAAGCAAAAACAAAAGAATTGCATGAATGGAATATGCAATGGAAAACTTGTGTAATACTCGTGAGGTTACCCGAGGTCAAACTGCCCTTGTACAGATAAATAATTTATTACACTTGCTTCTTTCTGTGAGAAATAAATGAAATAAACTCAAAAACAGAAGGTATTTTCATTAGTTAAATAAAGTGAGACTTATTGAGAAGTTCTAGCTGCAGGTCATTTCCACTACTGACTGCGCTTGGCCATGCAGGATCAACCAGATAATACTTTTAAATTACATTTTATTTAAAAAGGTATGGAAGGATCAACCAGATAACTATTACCTACAACTTAAACCTACCCCAATTATAGCAGATCAACCAGATCATCTACTAATCAAACACTTATTTGTGAAACACAGGGAATACTTTTTCTGCCCCCCCCCAAAGTTTGTGGACATTTTATAAGATAGAGAACCCACTCTAGGGTGTGCAGTTGTGCTTTGATATACACAGGTCTTGGGTGGTTGAACGCACTCAGCCTGTGGCCTCGTGTGTTACAACACACACCAAGGCATACGTATATCAGAGCATGACCACACACCCTAGAGTGGGTTATCTACAGTATTACATTTACATATATGGAACAACCTCTCATAATCTTTACTTGCATGTAAGTCTCTCCCATTATTCAAACAACGGTTTAAGGAATCATTCTTCTCGGCACCCATCTGCAATTGGAACTGCCAATAATACTACCCCTGACAACTCACTTCCCCCATCCCCTCCCTCCTTCCAACCCCCTCGTATTCCCTTTTTAACCCCACTACTGTTATGTCTCTCCCTACCTCCTTCCTCTATCTCAGACTCTGTCTTCAATCCTACTTGGACCTAGTATGAATATTGGGAATAAACAACAACCTACTATGCACTTGTACCGTTCAACTACTATGAAATCTGCTGTAGAAATGTTGTATGATTTCTTGTGTCTTGCACTGTTGTCAATATCTGTATGCACTGCAAATTATAATTCCCACATGTAAAATAATACCTGCTCTAGATAAGTATGGAATGTACTATTCCCTGGGTCACCCCTGAAAAAGGGACATGCTTGTCTCAGCTGGGCCCACACGGTCATCAAAATTCTAATAAACAAAATAAATATAAATATAGATATTATACTATAGTTAGGGTTGAGTGCAAACTTCTATGTTAAACGTGAAACTAAGAACCTTAATAACTCTGGAACTGTTCAAAGGATTTGTGCAAAATGTGGCTTGCATAATCTCTACGCGCTGTATATGTCTCTTGATATGCCAAATTTTGTGTGAATCAGTTTTGTGGTTTCTGAGATGCAGAGGCCCAGATATTCAAAAGAGTTGAGCCATGCGCAATAGGGTTGTGCTTGCGCAATTCCGAAATTGTGCCATTCTGCGATATTCAGCAGGAGGCAGTTGCGCCCCTGAAATCATGCTGAGCAACAGCACAATGATAATGAGGCATGCGCAACCGAAGGGAGATGAACCATGCATAAATGGCGCAGTGTGATATTCAAAGACTTGCGCAATGCGCAACAGTGGAGCAAGCGGAAGTTGAGCCATAGCGGAAATGAGCCAAAATAAAGGAAGAGGTGTAAGAATGCTACAGGGAAGCCACAAGAGGCAGCACTCTAGCCAGACAGACAGGGCAGGTGGCACGAACAGGGCAGGCCAGGGAAAGGCCACAGTGAACATCCAGGCACAGGGAAGGTGTGGGGAGCCACACAGCACAGAGGCCAGCACAGGCAGGTGTACCCGTGCAGGAGGAAGCACCCAGGACAGTGGGGGAATACAGTAACAGCTGCCGGGGGGGGGTGAACGCAAGCCAGGGACATGGCCAGTGCCACCTTCTCCATGGAGGCCATAATGAGGGGGGTGAGAAGGTGGGTGGCGGGGGGGCGTGGCTGTGGAAGGGCCCATTGGCGGTATGCCCCCAACAGGCAGTACCAAGCCCGCACCAGCTTTGAGCTGTACACAGATACAGAGATTGTGGGCTGGTACCACCTGAACAGGGCAATTCTGAGGCGGCTCTGTGAGCTGTGCAGTGATGTGATGCAGGCACCCACACGATGGAGCCATGCCCTGTCAGTGGAGACCAAGGTAACAGCCTGCATGTGCTTGCTTGCCACGGGTACCTTCCAGAGACCAACTGGGAACACCACAGGCATAACCCAGTTGGCCTCGTCACACCACCTCACCCAGTTCCTCAGTGCACTGCTGCCACATGCTGAGGAGTACATCCATTTCCCAAGCACAGCGGTGGAGTGCACAGCAAGCATACAGGAGTTCCACAGGGTAGCACGTATGCCTGACATGCTAGGGGCAATAGACTGCACCCATGTGGCCATACACACACCACCTGGCCCCGAGGGGGCCACGTACATCAATCGAAAGGGCTATGCCAGCATCAACTGCCAGGTGGTGTGCGATGCCAGGGGGTGCATCATCAATGTCTGTGCCACGCACCCTGGGGGAGCACACGATTCTTTCATCTGGCACCAGTTGGCACTGTGCCACAGATTCGAGAGTGGGGACATCCCCACTGGCCACCTAGTGGGTGAGTATGCAAACCACATGGACAAATATAGGGCCGGGAGGGCATGGCCAGAGGTGGCATGGGTAGTGGCCTACATGGCCTGGGGCAGGGCAATGCTTATCACCAAACTAACCTCCACCCTCTACACACAGGTGACAGTGGATACCCACTCTGTCCCTGGCTGCTCACACCCTACTGGCGGCCCACAACCCCATCGCAGCAATGCTACAATGAGACACACGCCACCAAACATAATATCATCGAGCAGGTGTTTGGGATGCTGAAGGCACGTTTCCGTTGCCTGGACACCTCTGGCAGTGACCTACAGTACAGCCCCTCAAAGGCCTGTGGGATATTCCTGGCCTGTTGCATCCTGCACAACATGGCCAATGAATGTCGGATAACCGTACAGGTCAAAGAGGGGGACAGTGATGCAGTGATGGGGATAATGGGGGCGCCGGTGATGATGGTGATGGGCAGCCCCCCCTTGGCCGATGGGACCCCGACTGCTTCGGCTGGCACAGCTGCACCGGGACACCATCACGAAGGAGCACTTCAGCCAACCCAGGTAAGTCATGGGGCCATGCACAACCACCAGTGGCCAAGCCACAACTCACAAACATGCAGGGACCCACACCGGGGGTGCAGGCCGTCAAGGGAAGTGGCAGGGCACAGAGGCACACACACAGCCAGGGATGGGTGAGGATTAACATGCCACACTGAGGGACACACACACACACATGCACACACATAATGCAACAAACGTGCACAAAGGGCAGAAGGCACACCGACCCAGAACGCACACCCTAGCAACACACATGTCCACAGGCCACCACACCCACTGCCTGTCCGTGTGCGTGTATCAGATGCTGAGCACCATTGCACATTGGTGTACAGTGCAATGCAGGCATCATCATGCACACACAACTGCGGACAGCAGCTGGGAGGGTGTGCAGGTGGACTGTATGTCCATGTGCAGGGCCAGGTACCCACCTGTGCACTGTCTACTGACACACACAATGCACACAGGGCAGCACCAGACAGTAGCCAAGCTGGGAGACAGGTCAGTCCCGTGACACAGTGCCACGGCCAACACGGATGTGTGGGCAGCCCCGCCGAGACCCGCCAGCACTGGCAGGCTGACCACTGGCCTCATGGGGTGGCACCGATTGTCCCCCAGGGGTTCCACTGCATGTACGCAACCGTGCCCATGCAGGGGTCTGCAGCACACCGAACATGCCTGCACCTGGAGTGCTCGGGATGCCCACAGCTGAACCCAGCATCAACAGGGTGGGAGTCGCATGACACTGGGAACGGGGGTGGATAGTGCACTGCGTAGTGTCTGTGACGCATGGACACCTGACTGTGTGCCCATTGTGGCCATGACAGCAATGAACACCTGTGCATGCCTGTTGATGGCATCGGTCACATCCTCCCGCAAATGGTCCATCCGTGCCAGGATCCGTTCGGTGTCCCTGCTGCGATGCTCCTCTGCCCACTCCAGAGCCACACACAGTGCTTCCATGGATGTCACAAGCCGCATCTGCTGCTGGACCGATGCTCGCAGTAGGTGGGTGTCCTCGTCCAAGAGGTCATCAGCCTCCTTGGCATCCTGTCCCTCAGGGTGTGCAAGGATCTGAGGACCTTGAGGGTGGGTGCTGCGCACCAGGACCAGGTCTGGGAATGTCCACAGACAGTGCACAGATGCTGCTGCTGAACCCTGTACCTCCAAGCCCAGTGGGCGACCGCTGATGCTGCCCCTCTGGCTGCCGCAGCCAGGGCTCAGTGGTGCCGCCGCAGTGGCCGCGACAGTCCCACTGTCCTGAACAGACACCAGTGCTGCCCCAATGGTGCTGACAGGCACAGCCTGGGACTGTGCTGACACGCAGGCCCCCAAGGTGGCACCACCCACAGCCACGGGCGCAAATTGCCCTGCTGTGTGTCCATCCTGTGGCACACACATGTCACTGCCCATGACAGTCGTGTCATCATCACTGGTGCCAGACTCTACCCCGGCCACAGCCACAGCGTGCTGGCATCCATGGATGCCAGCATGCTGGAACACAGGCAGGGCTTCCTCCACATCTGTCTCAACGACATCAGTGTGGACAGCCAGGCGGCCCCACTGTTGTACAGATCTACGAATACCTGTGGAGGTGGATGGTCCCACCTCTGACTTCATCCAACTGTCTGCAGTGCACAGGCCCACCACCGCTGACCCATGCAGATGCTCAGGATGTGTAAGGGAAAGCAAAGTTGCATTACTGCGTGTGACCTATCCTGCCCCCCCCCAGACAGAACATGACTTACCATGCAGTGATGGGCCATCACCCGTGTGGAAGCCACTGCGTGGAGCACCCTTTATGGCACTTCGCAGCATGCTTCCAGCAAGCCTGTCCTCCGCTGGGGTGAGCTGTACCACCTCCAGCTGTCCCCCAGCTGTTGCAGCACATGCCGCCCTGATGGCAGCCACCTTCTCCTTAACCCTCCTCCTGTCCATGCCCATCTTCTTCTTACACTCCTGCATGCAGTGCTGGTGGCTGCCATGCAGGTTCATGGCACGTGCCACCTCCTCCCATGCAGCAGCATGGGCCTAGGGGGTCCGCCATCCACTGAGCAGTGGCTCCTGATCCAGGTAGGCCTCAAAAAGGGCCTCGGTTTCAGCCTTTGTAAAATTCGGCCTCCTCCTCCTCCTCCTCCCACCTCTGTTTTCCTCCTCTCCAACAACATGCTCGGTCATTATGAAGCCTGTAAGAATGGCAGATGTTACCTGTGACTGTGCAGTCCCATACATGTCCCTGAATCCATAGTCAGCACTCCCAAACAACATGCTACTCACCAATAAACTGCAGTAACCGACTATGGCCACTGCAGCACATTGTCACACCTTTATAGCGCAATCCATGCAAATGAGGCATGGAACAACTTTAATTAGATGCAAATTGCAGTGCTGCACCATTGAATGGCTGATCGGATGATTTGCATATGACGGCTGAATATCGCGCTGTTGCGCTTTGTGCAGTTGTGTTAAATGTGCTGAGCCAATGGCGCAGTTCTGTGGCATGCATGGTATACCTCACTGCACATGCCCGGGTTGCTGATGCAGGCGTTTGCCATGCTGATGACGTGCTGTGTGCAGTAGGCAATGCAGGGCATGGCCACCATTGTACTAGTGGCGCTATAGCGATGGTCACTACATGGCGCTGTGGTACTGGGCCTTCATAGATGCAATGGCCCAACTGCCTGATAGTCCGCTGTGGCACTGGCACACAGGCAGCCAATCGTGCTACACGCATTGTCATCCAATGGTGCTTTGCATGGCCTTGTGCCAGAGACCCATAGGCCCTGTGTCCGCCCTTTGCCCCCTTGGCACCATGCATCAGGCATAGGTGCACCTCTATCGCACTGTTCGGTAACAGCATGATAGGGAATGGCAGCGCTGTACTGCGCAGCATCTGCACGTGGGGAACCGCACTGCAGAGCGCCATAATGCCTACTATAGCTATTGCAATGGCGCGTAGAAGAGCTGCTCCTTGGATGGCCATTGAGCTGGCAAATCTGGTGGCCATAGTCAAGCCACACCATGAGCCTCTCTTTGGGGAGGCCCCTCTGGATAGGTCAAGGACCCAGGTGTGACAGGAGGTGGCCACTGCCCTGGATGAGGCAACAGGCAGGGTGTGTTCAGCTGAGCAGTGCAGGCACCGCTATGGTGACCTGCGCAGTAGGGAGCCGGAGCTACTGGCCTGACTGCAGTCACGTGCCAGAAGGGGCATGGTGCCACATCCAGGTAGGGCTTCTGTCAACACACTTTTATCATCCATATGAGTCACAGTGTTGTATGAGTCCAGCACATAGGGGAGGAACTGTATGGGGTTGGCCGTGTCGGTGTTCACAGGGTGTGGGGTGGGTGGATCTGGCTGGGTGAGAGGGCACACTCCTGGGGGCAGGGGACTTGCTTCAGGAATGTACTGATGTCCTTCTCTCCTTTTGTCCTCACAGGCCTGGAAGAACTACACAGAGTGTGGGCAGAGCAGTGAGGGAGGGAATTGCAGCCAGGCGGATGAGGACCCAGCAACGCCTAATCTGACCGTCCGATGTGGGTGAGTGCCAGACATCCATGATTAGTACTGCATGCTGTGTGACAAGGTGGTCAGTGGGGCATGGCCACCATTCATTGACATCACTGCCATGCATGCCACTTGTTATAGTCAACACTGTCCAGTGGCAATGCATGTCTAGGTGTGCATCACTGGTGGTCCATGCATGCACCAGGTGCATGGCTGTGCCACTGCCTTTGCACCACATAGCCATATCACTAGACGGCCATAGTGGTGCTGTGCGTGACTTGGCCGGTGGGTGTGTGCAGCGTTCTGCATGGCTGTATGCACCTGGTTGGGCAGGTCCTGTGGACGTGATCATTGTGGGTGGTCACACACCATCACAGTGGTATGTCCCATGGCCGTATGCCATGCACAGTGGGAGGCTGTATAGGGTTGTGCATTCACACCTGTTGACTGTGCTCCCTTGTCCTAGATGCAAGACATCTGAGGGAAATCAGGGACACCATGCGGGAGCTCCTGAATCTGGCACATGAGACGGTGGCAATACTGAGGAGGCTGGATGAGTTGGGGGTTCTGTGGTGACACAGAGCCAGAGGGAGCCAGAGCCAGGAATGATGGAGCCCTTAATAGTCCCTTGGTCCCTGACATCCCCTACCCCCCTGGACCCACCCTCACACCCCTCCTATCCCATCCCATTTGTCCACCCCTTCCCCCTGCCCACCCCCACCTTTTTTGTGTCCCCCACCACAAACCTGTAAATAGTTTTTATTCTTGTACATAGTTGAGTTTTCTATTTTTACAATACATTTGACTTTTATATGAATACCGTGGTGGTCTCTGATTTGCAGCGGGCTATAGGTGCTCAGCTACAGTGGTGTGCATGGCATCAGGGGTGGTGCAGTCATGGGATGTGTGTGTGTCTGTGTGGAGGTGTCTATGGTGTAGGGGTAGATATCAGTCAGTGTCTGTGTTGTGTGTGTTGTTCTCTGTGCACTGGATGACTGTGTGCAGTGGTCCATGGCACGTGCTCTGTGTCCATGGTGCACGCATTGGCCCATCCATGGCCTGTGCATTCGATACACATGCCTGTCTGTGACCTGCATGGTCCACTGGCATGTCAGTGGTGGCATTCCCTGCAGGGTGGACACTGTACCCGTCGCTTTGCTGGGTTGCCCATGTCACTGGTGTGGTGCATGCCTGGCTCAGGTGGCACTGTGGGTGACACGGTCATTGTCCCACCTCCAAGCTGTGGCTTGTGTGTATTGCAGGGGATGTGCCCCACTGTCTGTGGCTTATGCTCTGGGTGACTACTGGTGGTGTATGGGTCCATGGTGCCTGTGCAGGGTGGTTGGCACTCCAGTGCCATGGTGGACTGCGGGTTGTGTGTACACGGCTTACATGGGCCCACCATGGGGGCTTGGTTGCCCCACCACTGTGTCCCTGTGTTGTTGTGCCCTTGGGTATGGAGGGGGTGTCTGTCCAGACCCTGTGTGGCCCCCGGTGTGGTGCATGCTTCCACGCACCACTGTGGGTGTCTGTGCTGGCTGTTGTGGCCAGTGGTGGGCCGGGTGTGTCACTGGAATACTGTGCAAAGTGCTGTACCACTGGTGGTGGTGTCAGGGACATGACCTCCCATATGGGGTAACTCTTGTGCCAACGCATGGTCGGTCTCTCAGAAGTACTTCGGGGGACTGTGCATGGTGGCACTGTGTTCACTGCTGTTGCATTGCCGCCGCGGTGCTGCAAACCTGCTGATGGGTGCTTGTGGTGGGGCTGGCTTGCATGCTTCTGTGGTGCACAGGTTGCATTGATACTGTGGGGTGATAGCATGCATGGGGTTTCCTGCTGTGATGGTCACTGCTCATGGGGGTGTCTGGGGTCACGGTGCAGGGTGTGCTGTGCACTGGCAGGGATGGTTTGGCACAGGGTGGTCTGCCCTCCTTGTGTGCCAGTCACAGCTTGCCAGTAGGTGTGATGAGGCACCATGGCCAGGCTGTGGGTTGGTTGCTTGTCTCCATGGACCAGTGGTTATTCCAGCCCTCCCCTGGTTGTGATGTGCTTGGGGTGTGGGGGGACAATGTCTGTTCTGCTGTGTGTTCCTGTGCCCATCTGTGGCATGGGTGGTGGGCCCCTACCTCCCTGATTGTGCAATTACATTGCTCTGCAGCTGGGGGGCTCCCTGGTTGCACTATGGCGCCTCTAGACTGCTCAGCTGAACATCCCTTGTTGCGCTATGGCGCATCAGATCTGCTCAGCTTCCCCTCCCTAGTTGCGCTATGGTGATAGTGGTGCGATATTCAGTCATTGGATGTAGGCGCAATTTGGCCTGTTCCTTTTTTGAATATCACGTCTCTTGTGCATGGGCGCAATAGACTTGCACTTGCTCCGCTATTGCGCATTTTTTGGGTGCAGTTTGAATATCTGGGCCAGAGTGTCAAAAAATCCTAAATTTACCATTTATTTTACATTACTTTGTCCACCTGTATCTCAGAAATGGTTTTAGGTTTTGGTCTGAAATTTTCAGGAAGAACTTTTGGTCACAGATGTGCCTTTTGAAAGTTTAGTGAAAAATATGAATCCGTTCAAAGTTATATCATTTTACATTTCACATTATTTCCTATGGGAAGATTTATATGTCAGGCATGAACGTTAGAACTTTCACACAATAGGAGTACTCTGTGCAAAGAACCACCTTCTTTGTGAAAAGAAGGTCTTTTTCACAAAGTTCACCCTAGTGCTAAAGGTGGAACTGCCTTGTGCTCACCTTCTTGTTTGCCGCTTAGCGAGGATCTTCAAATGCAGAAGAAATTGTAAAATACAATTAAAAAGAAAAAAAATATCAAACATTGCTAAAGAGGAGAAGATCAGTGGTATTCTGATGTTGTTTTAAACTGGTCCCAAACAAGTCCCGAAATCTCAGGTGCCAGCTCATACAGAGCAAGGCTTGTAGCCTGTTCTTTGTATGGGAAGAGCAGTATTTCTTGACTTCTGCAGCTCACAGCTGGAACTAATGCTGCCAGCTGCAGAGTCAAGGTTTTCTGCTCAGCTTTGCCACTCTATACTTGCAGATTCTGCTGACATTGGGGTGCCCAGTCCCCAAATCTGCACAGCAACAACCACCCCAACTGTGAGAAACTGGGTAGCCCACTCCTAGCGTTCCCAAATGACATTTTTAAACAGCCGACATCAGGGTGCCCAATACCTGAGTTGGCACAGCAACAGCAACCCCCCCAACTGCAGGACACTGGGTAACCCACTTCCAGTGTCTCCCAAATCATAATTTTTAAACTGTGAAAAAAGAAAACCATCCCCCAATGTCTTTTGGTTTTTTTACCCCTGAAAAAAAGAGAATGATCCCTCATCATCTCTCCCCATCCCCACCCTCCTTCTGCGCACTCACCTCTCTGTACACCCAATTAACCAATACTTACCTCCAGAGGGCAGTGCTGCCATCTTCTGTGGACTAGGACAGGTCTGCACTCTTCAAAGCCATACTACGATCTGAGGAATCAAGATAAGCACTGTATAATGGGAGTCAATGGGGTTTTTCAACTTATGTTGATATCTCAGTGGATTTTAGGAATTTCTGCACCATATTTTCAACATGGGACCCCAGCCACAGCTGGTGCAGAATGCGCTGGCCAGATTGTTGACTGGAAGCCCTACATCCAACTATATAACAACTGTGCTGTGCAAACTGCACTGGCTGACTGTACAGTGGTGGATCACCTTCAAGGTTTCATTGCTGACCTATAAGGCCCTACACAGGTTGGGACCCCACTACCTGAAAGAGCTCCTGGTTTCTTACTGTCCGTCCCATTTCCTCCGATCCTCTGGCGAGGGATTGCTAGAGATTCCCAGGGTAACCTTGAAAACATCTGGTGGAAGAACTTTTGCCTTTATGGCACCTACCCTGTGGAATTCTCTACCTTGTCAGATACATAATAGCCTGACTGTAGAAGGATTTAAATGGGCTTTGAAAACTTTTTTATTCAAACAAACATTCCTGGAAATATAATGCCTGCTATGTATAAGGTATTTTAATTATTATGGATTTTAATATTGTTATGTGGAAATTTTGTAAAGGTGCCCTGAGCTCATGAAGGGTGCCTTATATAAATAAATTTTACCTTACCTTTCCTTACCTTACCTCATGAACACAGTCACTGTCATTTCATTTCTCGGTCCTGAAAGGTGATTTTGCGGTCGCTGCACGGAATCAACTTTTGGGACTGATTAATGAAACAACAATGCCACTGTTCATGAGGTAGTGTCACAAAAAGACCATGTTGCAAATTTGGTGAAAAAAATTCAAAAAAAATGCCTACATTATGAACATGCATGCTCAGTTTATATGCACGCTCGTAACTGTGCAAATTTTTTATATTTTCACCCCAGATTTTCAACATTGCCATTTTTTTACATCTCCTCATGAGCAGTACAGCTGTCATTTTTCACATCCTGCCCAAAACATATTTTTGCACCTGTGGTACAGAATGGTACAGTCATTATGCAAAATCAACTTTCATGAGGGGAGGTCTCAAAACACCCATGTTGACAATTTGGTGAAACAATTCCAAAACATGACATGGTTACAAGCATGCATTGCGCAGTTTCTACACACACTCATAATTTCACCAGTTTTTCATGTTTTCACTCCAGATTTTCAACATTATGATTTTTCATACCATCTCATGAACAGTACAGCTGTAATTTTTCAGATCCTAACAAAAATGTTTTTCTGCACCTGAGATGCAAAAACAGTGTAACAGTTGTGCAGAATTACATTTCAAGAGGGATTTGAAAGTTTTCTGTACTGGGTACATGTGATGTGGTGATAAGAAGGTTATGTTGAACATTTTGGGAGAAAATTATTTAAGATGGCACAGTTATTACTATTTGTTGCAATTTCACTCTACCTGCTTGTAATGTTATGCATGGAAGCACAGGGGTCAGAGACCTCTGTGTTTTCACAGCTAGATACATACGTGCATCTGTGGAAGGATGGGCCCTGCACTCCCACTGTGACATATGAATACTATTGTACTAGCTGGATGGAGGGATGGCAGTGCAGGGTCCAAAGGACCCTGAATTCCTACCATGACATATGGACACTATTGTACTTTATTGGATGGAGGGATGGCACCCTGCACTCCCACAGTAAAATGAGGATAAAATTATACTATCTGAAAAAGAAGGGAAATTTATTGCAAAAAAGTTAAGGTGAATACTATAGCAACAAAAGTAAGGAAATGAGGCTTTAGGGTTTCCAACCCTAATGATCACCCCAAGGTTCCCACCTCAACCACTCCACCCCCACTACTCCATCCTCCACACAATGACAGGTGTTGGCATGTGCCATTGGGTCATCAGGGCTAACTCTCACACCATTCCACATGTAAACAAGCTGACATGGTACTGTATAGGAGAATGGGGTGACAGTTAGCCTTGATGACCCCATGGCACACCCCAACACCTGTTGGTGTGTGGAGGATGAAGTAGTAGGGGTGGGAACTCTGGGGATGGAGAGTTAGGGTTAGAAACCCTAATGCCTCATTTCCCTACTTTTGTCGCATTAGTATTCACCTTAACTGATGCATTAATGGAGTTTTTTTTACAATGAATATATCTGTAGCAGTATCTATGTATATCTTTCTATATATATATGTATATATATATATATCTATATATATATATATATTTATAAAATGGGTAGGAAAAATTATGTCTGATGATTCAATTGGATTCCATCACATGACCATGTGTATATCAGAGCGCGTCCTCACACCTGCACTTTTACCCCCTTAAAAAACAATTTTGCCATTTTATAAGATAGTTATTCCACTCTCAGTGTGTGGTCACACTCTGATACACACGCCTTGGGTGGTTGAACACTCCAAGGCATCGTATATCAGAGTATGACCGCACACCTAAAATGGGTTATCTAATACATATATATATATATATATATATATATATATATATATATGTATATGTGTGTGTGTGTATGTGTGTCTGTGTGTGTGTGTGTGTGTATATATATTTATAAAATGGCAAGAAAAAATCTAGAAATCTCATTGGCCAAGAGACATCAGCTGACTGTACATTAAATCTCTTTATATGCACAGTCATCCTGGTCCTAAACCACATCACACAATGAGCAAATCAGTCCTCGTACAACCAGAACTATCTTCCATAAATCTCCCTTCAACCAGAACTGATCTTCCATTATAAACATGGCTGCTGCCTTTACACTGTAAAAAACCTTCAACTGGGTCCTAAAAATAAAACTACCCTAAATAAAAAATAAAATACATTAATTAAATGTTGTTTCCCTGATCATCACACTCTCCTTACACACATAAACAAATCAGAAACATTAAGTATTGTTTATAATTTTCATTACAACTGTTTGTTTACTAACAGTGAAAAATCCCTCTTCTGTCTTTACCTGCTCATCAGGGAAATCTCTTATGCTTGCCCTGACAGTGATATAATTGAGTCTCTGGCTCTAAAACAGGCCTTTGTTGTCTGTGTGTACAGAATGTCAGGAGAGTAACATTCTACAGGTGGAATAGAGCAGAATTTTGAATCCCTGTATTCCATGGTAAACATTCCATGGTAAAACATTCTATGTCTTGAATGTGGGGAAAAACAGAAAACAAAAAAAACAGGATGAAGAAAGTAGGCAATACAGTAATACTTTTTAATATATGGATGTTCAATTTAATAGGTCTGTAAAGCATACAAAAAAAAATCCGGTAATACCCTCAAAGGTTCAGTGATAATAGTATTGTCAATCACTGGTAATAGTATTGTCAATCACTTTTAATAGTATGTTTTTGTGCTGATAATAGTATCGTTGCAAGGTTTGGAAAATATACCTTTGCCCCACTTCCCAAGCATGCCTCCTCATTGGCCGCTTTTCCTGTGTGGGTGGGCAGAGTAGTTTAAAAAACATGGTAGTCCTTCTGTCGAATACCGGGAGCAAACTCACTCATTGAGCTTCTCTGATTTTATTTTGTTTTCCCCCATCAGCAAATGAAAATATCTGGTTGATCCTGCCATTCCAGTGATGAAGATTAGGTAAGATCCAAATAAAATTAAAAAATAGGCAGGTGCTGGGAACCATCAGGAGCGAGCAGACAGCCCAACACACAACGCGAGACAGTGTGGTGGTTTGCCATGACCCAGATCGTCCTTAACTGAATTGGCGAACCGCCCATCTGAAAAGACCCCAAAACACACTTGGATCCATATATTAAAAAAACAATGTATAGTCCCGTGTGTATTACCGGTCAGCAATACCATCTCGCGGTTCTGGACATATAGGAACCTCTCAATGGTATTACTGACTGGTAATACACACAGGACTATACATTATTCTATTTATAAACAAAAAGAAAAGGTGGGAAAACACAGTTAAATAGGCAGAGGCAGACCCAAAGTGCCCAATACATTGCTAATGTTAATAAAAGCACGTACATTTGAATCTTATATAGGAGTTTTCACCCTCCTTGCCCACCAAAAAAAGGGAACCTGACAGGTTTAAAGTTTTTTTTCTTACTAACCTTTCACCTCAATCCTATAGCAGTTTTCCTTTTATGTACTAGACTACAGCACAGAAGTAAAAACCAAAAATAAAGAGAAGGTTGCCTTCAATGAGAGTATATAACTACAGTGTAATGAAAATTACATTTTAAACACTGCTAATGTCTTACAAATTTTCAAATGTTACAGTGCATTTATATGATAAAATTTACATGTGACAGAGAGAGTATTTATTTTCAACCAACTCTACTAATAAATACTTTTACTGCAAAATACTGTACTAGTTAACTATTGCTGATATATACTATTCTGTGTATTAATAGGGACTACTTTTTTCAGTTTTTAGATGTTTTAGAGGTAATGTATTGTATTGTACACTCTTTTGAAAATAGTAATTAAGTTTTAATCCCTATCAGAGTACCTCAAACTAATTCTTTTATGATGGTGATCCACTTTATAAGTGTGATAAACCACTCCAGGGTGTGCATTAAAGGATTAAAGGATTTTAATGCACTTCCTGGTGCGTAAAGACACTCAACTTTCAGTCTCATGCCTTAGCACACCTAGGGTGTGCATTAAAATCTTTTAATATATGGATGTTCAATTTAATACGTCTGTAAAGCATACAAAAAAAATCTGGTAATAGCCTCAAAGGTTCAGTGGTAATACTATTGTCAATCACTGGTAATAGTATTGTCAATCACTGGTAATACTACTATTTTGTGCTGATACCTCCTGCCCCCACGTCGTAAGCATGCCTCCTCATTGGGCAGTTGTCCTGTGTGGGTGGAATAGTTGAAAAAACATGGCAGTGCTTCTCTCGCTTACTGAGAGCGAACTCGGTCGTCGCGCTTCTCCAATTTTATTTTCTGTTCCCCCATCAGCAAATGAAAATATGTGGTTGATCCTGCTGATACAGTGATGTAGGCTCAGAATAAAAAAAAAAAAAACAGGCAGAGGCAGGGAACAGTCAGGAATGAGCAGATAGCTCAACACACAGCGTGAGACAGTGTGGTGGTTTGCCATGACCCAGACAGTCCTTAACTGAACGGGCAAACCACCCATCTCAAAAGACCCAGAAACACACTCAGATCCTTATATTAAAAAAAGCAATGTATGGTTCCGTGTGTATTACCGGTCAGCAGTACCATCTACGCAGTTCTGGACCTGTAGGAACTTCTTGAGCTTTGCTCTTGAGGTTCCTACATGTCCAGAACCTCGATGGTATTACTGACTGGTAATACACATGGAACTACTCTGATATTCTCTTTAATGCACATCCCGTCGTGGCTTATTATTTATATATATATATCTATATATAAAATGTGTAGGGAAATTGCTTGAAATTTACTCTCCTCCAAAACAATTTTGCCATTTTATAAGATTTTATAAGATAGATAACCCATTCTGAGATATGCAGTAGCATTATGATATATGCATGCCTTGGGTGGTTGATGCACTTGACCTGCGGCCTCATGCATAGCAATGCACAGCATGGCATGCCTATATCAAAGTGTGACCACACACCTCAGAGTGGGTTATCTATTACATATAACTATATCTATATATATATATAGATATATATATTAGAGCCAAAAAAACTCTGTTTAATGCATCAGTTAGGGTTGTTCCACAGCAATAAAAGTGAGGAAATTCAGTGTTAGGGTTGAAAATCCCCTTACACCCTCTCAGCCCACTCCCCAGCTGGCATTGGAGTGTGTATTGGGGTCATCGGTCCTAACTCTCACCCAATCACATGCATGAACAAGCTGAGGCATAGGAGAATGGGGTGAGAGTTAGAACCGACGACCCCAACGCACACCCCAATGCCAGTTGAGGGGGCAGGCTGAGGGGGTGCAAGGGGGTTTTAAACCCTAACGCCGAATTTCCTCACTTTTATCGCTGTGGAACAACCCTAACTGATGCATTAAACAGAGTTTTTTACCTCTAATTTCCTTTTTTTTTTGAGAATCAGGATCAAAATAGTGAATGGAATGCTCCCACTACGTGATTTTTTGTGACATAGTAACATTAACAGCAATGCAAATGCAAGCGGTAACAGTTACACACATGGTGACACAAATGTAAATTGTAAAGCAAGCGTTAAAAGAAACGAAGGCACAAAGTGATGCCAAAGTGAACAGTGACACAAATGAAAATGCAAGTGCATCCGTAAATGCAACTGGTAACATGCACAGTCATGGTACCGCTATTGTAAATGCAAATGATAAGTGTAACAGTAACAATAACACAAAAAGAAACGGACACTGAACCACAAAGCGTAAGCACATATCGAAGCGCAAACCGTAATGTGCATGGTGATGGCAACGCAATTGTAAATGCAAATGTTAATGATAACTGCAACAATAATGCCAAGAAAACAGAAAAGCAAATGCAAACATAAGCGCGTATGGAACGCATAAACTGTAATGCACAGGGCATGGAATGCAATTGGAAATGCAAATGGTAATGGAAAGAAGAACAATGATGCAAAATGAAAGACAAATGGTAATGAATATGGAAGGGTGGCCACCAACAGAAATGGCGATTTCGCGGTGATGCTAAGTGAAACACAAACCACAGTGGAGACACAAATGACAACAGTAATGCAAAGGCAAACAGAAACGCAAAGGGTAATGCACACGGTGGCGTAAACAGTAACGGTAATGCAAACGGGCATGGAAACACAAGTGTAAAGCCTACGTGTAACAGTAAGTGGAGCGCACACTGTATTGTTCCCAAAAAGCTCCATTGAGAAAGACAGTACAAAGAATGTATGCATAATAATGTGCCTCAGAGCAGAAAACTAGCAGCTGTAATACTAAAATGCTAATAGCTCAGTAACCGTACAACGTGGAAAAAAATTTAAATTTCATATGATTCATGACTGTCCTGGCTAGGTTTTCACTGCAGGCATAGCCCATAGGGCTACGCATGGTCGTGACGAAAATTCCATATCTCGCACCGTTTCTGAGATACGAACCCCGAAAGGCGTGGCATACGCCACCATGTTAGTCTATGGGAAAACTTCAAATTTGGAGTACCATAACTTAGCATTCATGCAACATTTTGTCAGCAAAACACCAAAAGGCACATCGGTGAGATGTTGGCTACCTTCCCTCCAAATTTCAGCTCAAAAGACCAAACCATTCTTTTGCAGCAGGGTGGCAAAGAACTCCTATCATTGTGTCCATAGTCTGGAAAAGTAGTGTTGTGATTTGGGAAAGCTTTCACAAAATTTGTGAAAGTGTTGTGAGTGCAACACTAATCTGCGACACTATTTTTTGCAGAAATTTGAAAAACATATTTCTGGGGTGTTTAACCCCAAAATAAAGACATGGCTAGCATCCCCAGGGCTCGAATAGGTAAACACAAAAATAATTATGTCCCTAGATGGTCCAAATTTTAAATGGCAAGCATTTTTGTGATTAGTAACTGAAAAAAATGGCTGACTTATGACACTACTAGGACCATTTGCGACACTAAAAAGTGCATTTGCAAAAGTGTCAAACTTTTTGTTAACTTTTCCCTTTGACTTATAATGGGAACTTGTTTTTTTAATAACTTTTGAACCGTTTAATATTTTTTCACGAAATCTTCAAAAGTCAAATCGCTACTCAACCTAAGTATGGTAGCACTATCGTATTCACCATATTATATATTATGCTAATGCATCATTTAGGGTTAAAGCAAAAAAAATCAGAACATTAGACATTAGGGTTAAACCCCTAACCCCCCACACACACCCCACCCTGATACTCCACAGACAGACAGACGTAAGGCAATTATAGTGGAGGTTGCAGGAAGTAGGCTGTTGGTTAACTAGAATCTGTAGCTTATTCAATAGGTAGGGAAATGGGCAGAGTGAGCGGGCCAAGTGGTCCTTATCAGCTGTCAACGTCTAATGTTTCTAAGTGTGTCATTGGGGTCATGAGGCCCAAATCTCATCCCATTCCAAGTGTGAGCATGTTGACATGCTACAGTAAAGGAGAATGGGGTGAGATTTAAGTCTAATGACCCCAATGACACACCCCAGCGTCTGTCAGTCTGTGGAGGATCAGGGTGGGGTGTGTGGGGGGGGTTAGGGGTTCAACCCTAATGTTTAATTTCCTGACTTTTTTTGCTTTAACCCTAAGTGATGCATTAACACAGTGTTTTGCATAGAATTTCCTTACATTTTGAAAAAGTGTAATATAAGTAGTAAAAAAAACATATTGGTGGGAGCACGGGGTCCAACTCCCTCCAACTTACAAATTTTTTCATAACAATATGCATCTGGGCCCATGATCCCACTTATGCAAAGCTACGGAGCCATGCAGCACCACTATAAGGGCACCATACCCTTGTAACAGTAATTTGTGCATATCTTGTGAACCGTAGGAGGTAGAAAAAAAATTGTAGCATCATTGTAATCGTGACACTGAGTACTTCACACAACATTGAATGATTGCACCTGTATCTCACATCACTTCCAAGATATGGGTACCAGAAAGCACAGGACAGGCACTGTTTGAACCCTTGTAACAGTAATTTCACAATATCTCATGAACCATGCAACATACGAAAAAGATTCCACTGCAGGCTTACTCTACAATTTCAAATCTTTTTCCAGTGGCATAGTTCACCTAAGGATCTAAGCCACCTGTAGTGAAAAGTCTATATCTCACTTCATTACCGAGATAACGACGCCAAAAGTCATGACACTGACTGCAATGTAATCCTATGGGAAAAATGTCAATTACATCATTGACTATCTCTGCAACCAATTAATTCCCCAACACCTAAACAGCATAATTCACATCTCCAGGACATCCCCCCCAACACCCTGCAAATTTCAAGCAAAAAGACCAAACTGTGATTCGGATATGGTGGTCCCAATTTTGACCATCTGGTCTTTCCTAGTGCCATCTGGTCTTTCTCATTAACACTGCAAAAAATACATATACATTTTCCCATAGGCTATAATGGGAATTTCTAATTGTAATTACTTTTGAATGGATTGACATTTTTTCACCAGACAAATGATGGCATGTTCCTTGGTGCAAGCTCTTTCTACGTCTCATGTTTCAGACCAATAGACCACACAGTGTCCATGCAGTGCCACAGACAAAAAAATTGCAAAAGTGGTGAAAAGTGCATTTTCTGGTGCTTTGCTGTGCAAAAATCATATGTCGGCCTGAAACGCAACTTAGTAAATCAAGAGATCTACCATACCAGACTGTGCATTCCAAATTTTGTGCAAATCTTTTGAACAGTTGCAAAGTTATCAATGTGCAAAATTTGAGGCTTAACATTAAAGTGCCTACTCAACCCTAAATATAGGGTCGTGACTGCGCCCCTATAATACCCACTAAAAATCATGTACTAGTGGGAGAGAGCCCCATGTTCCCACCAGATTGCCCATTTCTGCATAACAATATGCATGTGTGTGGGAGGCAGCAGACCCCTCTGGGCCTATGGTGCCACTTGCACATAGCTACAGTGCCATGCAGCATTCCTATTGGCCACCGAACGCTTGTAACAGTAATTTGTCCATATCTTGGGAACCATAACAGCTAGAAAAGAAAGTGTCATTGTAACCATGACAGTAAGTAGATCATGCAACAAGCACTGGCCAAACTCGTATCTCACATCATTTCTGGATATGGGCACCAAAAGCACTGGCAGGCACTTTTGAACCCTTGTGACAGTAATTTCACAATATTTCATGAACCGTGCAATGTATGAAACAAATTTCACTGCAGACTTACACTGCAGTTTCCAAATCTTTTCCAGCAGCATAGGTCACCTAAAGGTGACCTATGCTGTGTTAAACCTAAAGGTGACCTAGGTCGCCTGTAGTAAAAAGTGTGTATCTCACTTCATTTCTGAGATAACGGCTCCGAAAGTCATGACACAGACTGTAATGTAATCCTATGGGAAAAAAGTCAATTCCGTCACTGAATATCTCTGCAACTAATTAATTCCCCAACACCTAAACAGCATAATTCACATGTCTAAGACATCTCCTCAACATCCTGCAAATTTCACGTAAAAAGACCAAACTGTGATTGAGATATGGTCATCCCAGTTTGGGCCATCTGGTCTTTCCTAGTGCCATCTGGTCTTACTCATTAACACTGCAAAAAAATACATATACATTTTCCACTAGGCTATAATGGGAATTTCAAATTGTAATAACTTTTGAATGGATAAATATTTTTTCACCAGAAAAATGATGACATGTTCCTTGGCGTAAGTACTTTACGTCCCAAGTTTCAGATCAATAGAATACACGGTGTCCGCTAGTGCCACAGACAAAAAAATGCACAGAAGTGGTGAAAAGTGCATTTTTGGCACTTTGCTGTGCAAAATCGATGTCCACCTGAAAGTACAACTTAGTAAATCAAGAGATCTACCATACCAGACCGAATAAAAGTTATCAACGCAAAATTTGAGGTTTAACATTAAAGTGCATACTAACCCTAAATGTAGGCACAACCACACCCTATAATATATATATATATATATGTGTGTATATAGATATATATATATATATATATATATATATATATATATATATAATATATATATTAATATATCAGTTAGGGTTAAAGTGACAAAATTATGGCATTGTGGTGATAGAGTTCTCAGCCCTAACACCTCACCTCTGCCCTGTAGACAGCATACCAGGCATGGGGTGTGCCTTGAAGTTCTCAAGGCTAACGCTCACCCTCTTCTTTCAGCAAAGAAGCTGATATGTGTACAGTGTATGAGAATGGGGTAAGCATTAGACTTCAGAATCCCAAGGCACACACTATGCCTGGGGTGCTGCCTGCAGGGTGTGGGTTTCAACATTTCCCTACTTTTGTCACTTTTACACAAACTGATTAATTTATTTATTAGTACAGTTTTGGGTTTATAACCTTTGAGCCAGAGGCTCGTTTACAAAGGTACCTCATCACAGAGAGGGTAGACAGGGTTACAAATTTACATAGTTCATGACAATAATTGTCATAAAGTTACACAAATGATTTCATACAGGGAGCAGTTTTAAACAATTCCATGATTACAAAGTTCAGCTGATGCAGATAGTAGTAGAGGGCAGGAAAACTAGGGGTTTGGGGAAGGAGTGTGATGGGGGATGCAACCCAGCAGGCATAGTCAAGGGCAATGTGGTAGTAGTGTAGTGCCATTTAGAGACAGAAGCAGCTGCAGGTGTTAAATAGTTGGTTTAGAAGGGCGGATTTGAAGGTGGATATTTTGGGGGAATTGGAGATGTTTGCTGGGAGGGAGTTAAACCAGGTTGTGGCTCTGTAGTGGAAAGACTTCTGAGCATGGGTGGTCCTAGTTCTGGGGAACCAGTAGAGTGGTCTTGTTGGTGCAAGCGGTTTGAGACCTTTTCTAAGGCACTCTCCCATCTTGCCAAAGTCAACCCTCCTGAAGTTCAGAACCCTCACTTTTGTATGGCTTGATTCTGTAGCTGAGTTTATCGTGAACCACACTTTGGTGGTCACTTGTTCTCAGATGGCTACCCACTTCTAGATCTAAGATATTCTCACTGTCCCCATTTCAGAGTACGAGGCCTAAGATTGCTCCCTCATGGGTGGTTTCCAAAACTAGCTGTCTGAGGCATGCAACCTGTAGGGCATTGAGAATGGCCCTGCTTTTGGATGTGGCTGCAGCAAAAGTGTTCCAGTTAACATCTGGCATATTAAGGTCCCCCATCAACAGTATCTCCCCTTTCTCTGCCATCCTAAGGATGCCTTCTATCATATCCTTGTCCATTCCCTTCCCCTGACATGGGGGTCTGTATACAACCCCTGTGCGGATTGTGGTGCCATTTCCAGTCTCTAAGGTGACCCACAGTGCCTCCTCCTGTTTACTCTTTTGTTCAGTTGTTTTTATCCCTTCCCTTACATAGAGAGCTAATATGCCAGATGTTTGCTTAATCAGTTGGCTTTTGTTCCCTGTGCTACTCTCCAAGCTAACTCCCCTGTCTTATTTCCTTTTTAGGAGCCCTTGGCAGAGCCACTTGCTTCACTGTCTCTGGCGGACGTGGCTGGGTAAGCCAGCCGGCCGCATGCTCTTCTCTGCTGCCCAGGAAAATGTCCCCCTGTCTGGGATAAGCCTGACTTCTCTCTTCAGGGAAAATCTAGGAACGCCATTGGCTGTTGTTGCACCAACCGACTCCCGATTGGCTACTGTGTCCTATGGCTTCTCTGCTGATTGGCCCACACTGCAAGCTGCTTCCCTGGCTGCGGCTTTTGGACTTTGATTGCTTAGGGGCTGCATTACTTCATAACTTGTTGCTGTAACTAATAATTTCTTCCCACACCACCCACCCCTGGCCTCTATTTAATACGCCTTTGACTCCGTCCCTCACCCTCACATTGGCTAGTTACTGTCGTACTAGCACTCTGACTGCTGTTAACATCTCCTCCATAAACTAAAATTCTCCCTTCTCTGCTGCACCTGCTCTTACTGTACTGTCCTTTTCCTCCTCCTTCTCTAGTCTTTTTCCTCCCTCTCTAAACCTATTCCTTTTCCCTTACCTCCCATTCTCATTTGCTGACGGTGATACTGCCTCCCTTGCTGGGTCTGTCCCTCTTGCCTGTTCTTACCTCTCCCTCCTTGTTCCCGAGTTCATTTTATTTGAAAGCTGCCCACCTGTTCCCAATAATGAGTATTCTTCCATGGCCAATAATTCTATACTTCCTCGTTCTCATCTGTTGCTGTGCAGATAGTCTGATAGCAGTGTCCCTGCACCACCCGACTGGCAATAGCTCTCCCCACCACCCTGCTATATTAGACCTGACTCTCGGTCATTGTTACTATCACGCCCTCGATCCCAAGCGAGAGTTGCACTGTTGGGGTTCTGGCTCCATTAACACCTTCATTACACCTGATCTTTCGCATCTCCTTGAAATGTTTTCCTCCTGTGCTCTAACCTGGTCTCACACTGTCCTCCTCCTCTTCTGGTCCAGGCCAGGATATAGAACTCAACCCTGGCCCCTGCCTATCACGCCACCCTCTCCCATTCTTCTTCATCCATGCCCATGATTAAAGGCTTAAAATTACCCACATGAATATTCACAGCTTGCGTCCAATGGCTGAACTTCAAGCCTGGACTATCCAAAAGTCTCCTGATATTTGTGCATCTCAGAATCCTGGCTAAAACCTGACATTAAACAACATGAGGTCTCTATACTCGGTTATAGCATCCTTAGACATGACAGACTAGGAAGAAGGGGGGGAGGCAACTTAATCTACTCCAGGGCTGACCTGGACGTATCTGAACTTCACATCTCGGACCCGGGCCCCTCTCCAGCTGAGTCTCTCATCACCTCCGTTACACTAGAAAATGTCAAGAAACTCATCATTGGATGTGTTTACTTACCTCCTTGCCACGCCTCACCATCTGCCATCTTTCCTAGCCTCCCTTGCCTGTCTACCACACCATGATCTAATACTTTGTGGAGACTTTAACATCGATTGGTTGTGCCCTGATGCAGAAAAAATGCGTTCATCACTTGCCGACTCAAATCTTGCCCAACTCCTCCAAGATCTTATGTGTATTAACCCCAAATCTGGAAAACACACCCTACTTGATTGGATGGTCACCAATTGCCCGCAGAAGATCAAATCAGCAGGCATACTTCCTGGCTGTATAAGTGATCATTCTCCCACCTTTTGTGTGTGGAGAAACAACCATCCCAACCCACCTCCTAAAATCTGACTTATTTGGGACATGTCCAGGTTTGCACTGACAGCTTTATCTCCTCTCTTAATAACACTGACTGGTGCCCCATCAGCACTCTCCCTGATATAAATTAGGCCCATGACTACCTAACTGACACCTTCACACAGTTAGTAAATCAATATGCACCTTTAAAAAAATGCAGGTCCAAGGGTGTCAAGGCCCCATGGATTACAAAGAAGATCAGGAAGTAAATGATCCTTTGTGACAAAGCCTGGTACGCATACAAAAATAGTAAAACTGTCCCTGATTGGCAGTCCTACAGACAACTCCGCAACAGTTGCAAAAATGCACTCCAAAAGCCCGGTGCCTCCATTTCAAATCTCTTCAAGTAGAACACCTTAGTAATCGCAAAGAATTCTAGAGGCAAATTAATTCGCTAGTAAAAGGTAAAACCATGGTAAATCCTAGCAATGTCACTATCAATGGGACTGCAAGGAGGTCATGAGGGCACTAAGGAAGTCCTCCCCCGAACCAGAGTGTGCCCCCCCGACACACGTAGGAAACAGCTCTCCAGGGACTGCAAGGAGGTCGTAAGGGCTCTAAGGAAGCTCTCCCCCAAACCGGAGTGCGCTCCCCTAACACACGTAGGAAACAGGTATGGCTCTGTCCCGGTCCAAGGAAACTCAGCTCTGCAGCGAGAAAAAGGGTGCCAATTTTGAAATTCAGTTGGCAGACGTATGGAGATAGTTTTTAAACCCTGTATCTAATGTAATGTACTGAACAGTTCTCCAACACCAGAAGCTTTAATTTGTGTGTGCTGCATGCCTTTAAAGAAAAAAGATAAATACAAAAAAAAAATTATAATGTTGTTGGATTTGCCAGCATGTAGCTGGGTGCTTTATCCTGTTAGCTGCTAAATCCGAATTAATTGTAACTGCACTGTGAAAAAAAAAAAGTACTGTTTGTTCTAACGAATTTAGCTGCTCACAGCCTTTTTGTTACTTCTGTGTTTTGATTCTGTAGCAGCTTCAATTCAAATTAATTTTATGTGGAACTTCATTATTTAACCTACTCCTGCAACGTAGTCTCTATTGTGTTAAGACAGTCATTTGCAGCTTGGCCCCTCCCTCACTCCTACCTATTTCAATCTTGTTCTCCATGGCTTTCCAGGGACTGCGAAGAGGTCACAAGGGCACTAAGGAAGCCCTTCCCCAAACCGGAGTGCACCCCCCCAACACATGTAGGAAACAGGTACAGCTCTGTCCCGGTCCAAGGAAGCTCAGCTCTGCAGCAAGAAAAAGCCCTGCTGATGCTTCGTGTCAGCTGCTCCACCAATCCCACCACCACCCTTAGCCAACTTCTAGTTATATAGACTGGATCACATGTGTCAGAACCAATCAGCTCACTTTCGCATCTGCAGGCGATACCGTGTATCCACTAGAGACCACTACACTAGGTACACAGCTCAAAGAAAAAATCATCCTAACTCTCGCTCTGCTGCCTCTCCGTGATGATTCTACTGGTCCTAATAACTTTAGTTATCTTCACCCCTTGGATGTCTCTCCCACTGTCTAACTACCCTACCCTGCTAGACTGCCAGGTACCATGTGTCAGGCTCCAAATAAACTTAGTTATCTCTGGTACCATAGTTGACTCACTGCCTGGCTGCCACCCCCACACACTATCAATTGGCCCCAGTGTCCTCCCATCTACCTTCCAAACTAGCCACCTTGTCCTTTTGCCCTGTGCTTGGAGGTCAACAACCTCCTCAGCCAAGCCTTACAACACCCCCAGAAAGCTTCACTGGGTTACACAAAATACCAAACTTCTGGTCACTCTACTACTAATCATTGCAGGTGGTATTGAGCCTAACCCCGGACCAACCTTCCACCACACCTCTAACCTGTCCGTACCACCCCAACTCCCCTCAGGCCTAAAATTGATTCATCTAAATATATGTAGCCTTTTATGTAAAATAAACCTACTTCAACCCCTTGCCATGTCCCTTAGCCCAGATATCCTGATTATCTCAGAAACCTGGCTGAAACCACACAACCCCGACAACGAATTCACTATACCTAGCTATACACTAATCTGGCATGACCGAAAGGGCAAAAAAGGGGGTGGCATTGCCATGTACATTGCCTCCTCCATCCAGTTTTCCCCAGTAGCCCTATCCATGCCCTTGGAGTCCAGTGATGCCCTAATGGTAAAACTCTCCATCCCCCATTCAATTCCAGTTTACATAGCAGGTACCTACTGTGCTCCAAGCACCACCACACCTGTAATACTGGATCATCTGGGCACGCTAAACTCCCTGACAGCTGGAGGTGAGGTCCACATACTTGGGGATTTTAACCTGAACTGGCTTGCTGGGGTTCATTCCAACCTTTGGGATAAGGTGACAGCCCTAAACCTAACTCAACTAATCTTTGAGCCCACTCATTTAAACCATGAAACACAGAACAACACTCTCCTAGATTGGTCCCTCACCTCACACCCTCATAGGATCCTAGCATCAGGCCTCATTCTAGATGCCCATAGTGACCACCATGGAATCTACTCGGTACGCAAAGTCTTCAGATCAAAAGTTCCCCCTCCCAGAATCATTATGACCAGATCCTTCGAATCTCCGGATCTCCCCTTACTACTAAACAATTTGGGCAACTCTGACTGGTTGCATATTATGCAATCCACCTCCTTAGATGAAGCCCTGCTGTTCTTTAAATCAAAGTTCACCGCCATCTGGGACTGTTACGCCCCCCCTCAGAAGAACCAGGGTAAGAGGTACTCACCTCCCATGGATCTCACCTGAAATCCTAGCCCCTCCTTAGAATCAGAGACAAGGCCTGGAAAACCTTCAAGACTTCCAGCTATCCAGCTGACCTACAGCATTACCGTGAGTTTCGCAATGCTAGTGCTAGGAAAATATGCCAAGCAAAAGCTAACTATTTGAAAGGCACATTCAACTCCACCTCTCATCCCCCCAACCAAATTTTGGAAAGTAGTCAAGTCACTTCTCAGCCCCCCATCATATCCCCCCACTCCTTCCCTGCAGGTAGGTAGAGTCACCATCACGACCCCCCAGCAGTGGCCTCACTGTTTAACTCTCACTTCACAAATAGCCATGCTACCCCCCTGTTCAATCTGCAGTCACCTGTAAGAAGGCAGAATGCCTGTCCATGGAGATTGCAGTTGCTAGGAACCGGCCTGCTCAGCTATTTTGAACTGTAGACAGACTGTGCAACCCAGCCTGTCTACAAGTTCAGAAAGCTTTTTCACAATTAAAGTGTGAGGAGCTTGCTCATTTCTTCGCAAATAAGGTGGCTGACATCAGGGCAGATCTGCATCCAGCAAACTCTAAGAGGGGGTGGCTGTTGAACAACCTGTGTTCACAGTACCTCAGTTTTCTTGGAGTTCCTTCGGTCGACCTGATTTCGCGGTTGCCATGAGGACTATCCATAGTGTATGCCTTACTAGCTGTAGTTTGGATCCTGGACCGACCTCCCTATTGTTGAGTTGTAGTGATATCATCGGTCCAATCCTTGTGCAAATAGTCTGGTGCTCCCTGGAGATGGGTGAGTTTCCTAGCTCCCTGAAAGAGGCTGTGGTGACACCTGTCTTGAAGAAAGCTACCTTGGACCTGGACTGTTTCACAAACTACAGACCTATCTCAAACCTTCGCTTTATTGGGAAGGTGATTGAGAAGGTAGTGGCGGCCCAATTGGAAGACCATTTAACCATCCATGACATCTACAAGTCCTTCCAGTCCGGTTTTCGCAAAAGGCATAGCACCAAGACTGCGCTGGTTCGGGTGCTTAATGATCTTCTGAGGGTGAGAGATCAGAAGAAACGTTCTATCTTGGTCCTTCTTGATCTATCATCAGCCTTTGATACTGTGTATCACTTGGTGTTGATAGCATGCCTGAGGCAGTTTTGTGGAATATCAGGAATTGTCTTGTGATGGTTCACCTCATTTCTCACTGGGAGATTACAAAGAGTTGTGTCTGGGGTTGTTTTCTCAGGCCCAACTCCTTTGCTGTGTGGGGTGCCTCAGGGTTCAGTGCTGTCTCCCATGTTATTCGAGGCATATATGCTGCCCCTTGGAGACATTATAAGACGGTATGAGCTGAGGTTTCACTGCTATGCAGATGACACCCAGCTATACCTGTCTTTTGCACCTGACCAGGATGGAGCTATCTCGGTGTTTAACAACTGTCTGAAAGAAATCCAGGACTGGATGGATTCTAGTTGGCTGAAGTTAACCTCAGAAAAGACATAGGTTTTGGTTGTGGACCCAGGTCATCAGATAGAGGAGTCGTTGGTTGGTGTGCCTTCAAGAATATTTCTTGGCAGCGCTTCGCTTTCAGCCTCTGAACAGGTGCGTGACCTGGGGGTCCTCTTGGATGACAGACTGACACTACAGTCACAAGTGTCGGCAGTTATCAAGACTTCCTTTTACCATCTTAGGAATATTGCCAGAGTTAGGCACCTTGTTCCATCTGACATGTTACCAACGTTGGTCCACGCCTTTGTGTCCTCGCGTTTGGACTACTGCAACTCTCTGTACTTTGGGCTTTCTGGGGTTGAAATCCACCACCTACAGCTAGTGCAGAATGCTGCAGCCTGGGTGTTGACTGGGACAAGTAGGTCAAGTCATATTACTCCGGTGCTGCGCGAACTGCACTGGCTACCTATACGGTGGTGGATCGCCTTCAAAGTCAGTTTACTGACTTTTAAAGCCCTACACGATCTGGGTCCAGCCTATCTGAAAGAACTCCTGGTTCCTTACTGCCCCGGCCAATCGCTTCACTCGGCCAATCAGGGGTTGCAAGAGATTCCAAGAGTGAGTTTGAAATCATCCGGTTGTAGAGCAATTTCCTATGCTGCACCCACTCTTTGGAATTCTCTACCACACCGGTTACAGCAGTGCACCACTGTCGAGGAATTTAAGAGCGGTTTAAAAATCCACTTTTTCCAAATGGCTTTCTTGGAGCATTGATTGCACTGAAATTGTTGATTATAATGCAGTTTTATCTGTGTTTTATATTGAATTTTACGTTTGATCTGTATTGTTTTATTTTGTACAGCCCCTTAATAATGGAAAGGCGCTTTATAAATAAATGTATTATTACTATCATTATTATTACTCACACCTCTCCCTGCTCAGTGCCCCGCCCCCACCTCCCCAGCTAGTGGCACCTCACCAGTTCACTCTTTCTTTTTCCTGCTGGTAACACCAGATGAGGTATATAATGCTCTGGTTGCCCTTAATCCTAGTAAGGGCAAATGTTCCACCGGGTTGGACTCCAAAATGCTTTACCAATTGGCCCCTACCATAGCCAAACCCCTGGCCTCCCTCTTTAACCTCTCTTTCTCCCATGCTGAAGTCCCCTCTGAATGGAAACATGCCACTGTAATCCCACTTCCCAAAGGTGGTGATGCCTCAAACTCAAACAACTACTGGCCCATCTCCCTTCTACCAATCCTGGCAAAATTACAGGAGCACCTGGTACTCTCTTGCCTATCTCACTTTCTGGATTCCTCCTCCTTTTTCTCTCCCTACCAGTCTGGCTTTATGAAATCCCACTCCGCCACTACATCCCTTCTCAGGCTTACCAACTCCATCCTCACCGGGATGGATGCTGGCCACATCACAGCTGCCATCTTTATCGATCTGGCCAAGGCTTTTGACACAGTCTCCCACTCCCTACTCCTGGCCAAACTTGCCAATACCTGTCTATCCACATCTTGGCTCCACTCATACCTTGCTGGCAGGTCACAATCTGTCCGTATCAGTTCTTCCACCTCGACACCTCTCCCAGTCACCTCAGGGGTGCCACAAGGTTTTGTCCTCGGCCCTCTCCTATTCTCGATATTTCTGAATGACCTGCCCTCTGCCTGCCCGCACACCTCAATCCATATGTATGCGGATGACACTGTGTTATATAAATCTGGCCATACGTCCTCTGAGGTCACAACCAGACTGTAGCAGGACTTTATCATGGCCCAGCAATGGCTTCGTTCAAATCTTCTCCTCCTTAATGCCAAAAATGGCCTCTAACCTTGGCACTAGGCAGAGACTTTCTAGGCTTCCTCCAAACACATTCCATACTCTGGAAGGGACACCCCTGGAGGCCTGTACCTCCTTCAGATACCTTGGAGTCTGGCTTGACCAGCAACTCAACTTTTCCGCACACATTGACTCCATACTCAAGAAGCTGCACCCCAGGCTTGGTGCACTTTAGCAGAATCGTGACTGTATCCCTGCACCTGTCCGGAGGGCCATTCTGCAGAAAATGATCCTCCCCATCTTTGACTATGGGGGCGTAGTCTACAGTGCCGGCCCAAAGTCCACCATAGCCAGACTGGACCCTCTTTTCCATTCTTTCTGTCGCTTTGTCCTGAATTGTCCTTACTTCACTCACCACTGTGCCCTTTACCAATCTATGGACCTCCCCTCTCTAGATAATCGTAGACAGTCTCACTACGCCAAAATCACAGCCAAGTTTTGGTCTGAGCAACTCCTCCTACCTCACCACTGCCATAGCCAACCCCTGCAGCCTAGCATACCTCTGAGAAACCTAGACTCTCGGTCCCTAGCTGTCCCACATAGGTCCACTTCTGCCAGTCAGGCAGCATTCAGCTACTATATACCAATGCTGTGGAACTCCTCCCAGCAAATATTTGTCACTTCTCTCCCTCAGCACCTTAACTCCTTGATCCAAGCTTATTTTGCCCCTACCTGCACATGTGTCTAGACAGTTCTCAGCGCACCGAGTGAAATGACTGTGTTGTCAGCACTTAGTACTGCATTTAACCTGTGCCTGTAACCACTGTTCTCATGCTTCACTTTGTCTTTACCTAGACTGATTATTAGAGTTCACCAATATGAAAGTACTTGTTTTATGCTATCAAACTGTTGTCTATACTACTGTTTTACCATCCCACTATGCCTAGTTACCAGAATAAAATGTTAGTGAATCCCCACTATGTATTTCACTTGATTCATGCTGTCTTCAACTGTTGTCTATGTTCCCCCTCCCCCAGGACACATCTGTAATCGAGCATTAGTCTGTTCAGTATGCCCTCCTGGTTAAACGCTTAAATAAGTAAATGAATGAATGGTTCTACCCTTGTTGACTGCGTCCACTGCTGCTGGTTTTAATCACTTCTTTACCAGCCTTCAAAAATACACCTCGCTCTTTCATAACTCCACCTCACATACTCCTGCTCCCTCAACTACCTTAGGGGGATGTCCAGAGTTCCATCTGAAATTAGCCACACTCAAAGAGGTGCAACAGCTTCTCTCCAACTTGAACCCGGATAGCTCTCCAGAGCACTTCACGCTAAACCCAAAGGTTCTAAAATTGGGTGCCCCAGCCCTTGCCCACCCCATTCGTGACCTCTTTAACCAGTCCTTCCTCTCTAACTCCATTCCTGATAAATGGAAGGTGGCAGTAGTTGTCCCAGTACATAAGGGAGGATCCAACTCCATTGCAGACAACTACCGTACTATCTCTGTCTTATGTTCCCTGGCCAAAGTCCAAGAACGCATAGTCTATTACCACCTCCAGGACTACCTTGACATCCATAACTTTCTCTCCCCTTATCAACATGGCTTTAGAAGGAAACATAGTACTCTTATCATCCTGCTAAAGGTTACATCTGACATATTTCATGACATGGACAAAGGCCTCACTACAGGCACCATTTTCTAGTGAATCATGATCTCCTTCTCCACCAGCTTCTTCTGATCAGAATGGACAACAGTGCCCATCACTGGGTCAAAAGTTATCTGACTGGACAATCCCAGACAGTAAAGTGGGATGGCTTCCTCTCCGACCACTGCCCAGTTATCCATGGGGTACCACAAGGATCCATCCTGGGCCACATACTATTCTCACTCTTCATTAATGAACTTCCCCAGTTTTGTGGTGGTGCCTCTGTACATCTTTATTCAGATGACACAGTACTGTACCGCTCCTCCCATCACACTGACATCATTAACCGTGACCTTGCCTCTGACTTTGCTTCCCTAGAAAGCTGGTTCCTGCACAATCATCTTGTCCTTAATGTTAATAAAACTAAGTGTATGCTCTTCTCACATCGTCCTATTCCTAATCTTAATCCCCTACCCCATCACATCTCAACTCTTAAGGGTAAGACCTTGGAAGTAGTTCACTCATTTAAATATCTAGGATTCACTCCGGACCTCATATTCTCCTTCAGCTCCCATGCCTCAATCATTGCCAAATCTCTCAATCAGAAACTAGGTCTCCTCCACCATATTCATCCGCTTCTCACGTCTGCCTCCTGCCAGAGAATTGCCTCCTCCTCCCTTATACCTCTCTTAACATACTGTGCTCCCCTGCTACTCTCTACCAACTCTGCCTTCATGTCCCTCCTCTCTCAGGCATACTACAGGATTAGAAGGTTTGCCCTGGGGGTTAACACCCGCTCGCACCACTGTGATGTCCTCTCCTCACTAGGTTGGCTTACTTGCGTTGATAAATTTTATTTATTTATTTATTAAATTCTCAGATTACAAATAGCTTTGAGCAGAAACTGCTCGTTTACAAAGGTTCCACATCAAAGGATGAGGGTCAACATACATACAGAGGTAGTAAAAGAATGCACAATAAACAACCAAAACAACTAAAAGCAAAAATAATGATACTCAGTTATAACATACATTGTGATAATATTCATAAAACGAGCGGCTTGAGTAGGTAGCTGGCTGCGGTAACAATAAGAGATAGAGGGCACCATAGGCAGTTAGTACTGCAGGCATGCGACTGGAAGAGGAAGTTTGCAGGCCAATGGGCCACTGTCCGATGGTGGTGGAAAATGTTTTGTACCAGTGGAGATGTGAAGCAGGAAAGGAGTCACAAGGAAGGCCCAGTGCCAGAGGGAATGAGATTGGGAAAGGGCGGGCTGTGAGACATGAGTGAGCTGGGAGGTGTTTAGAGAGATCTCTGTTCAATGAAACAGTCACATTGAGTGGTAGAGGTGAGGTAAAGTTTGAGATTCCTTTTGAAGGGTCCAAGTGTAGTAAAGGAAATTAAGATACTCCTCCTTGAGCCTCATATTCTAGCTCGTCCATGACTTTACACCCCCTTGCCTTGACAAACTCATGCACCTCCGGCATGCTCCGCGCACCCTTTGCTTCTTTGCTCTGCCTCACTTCTCCTTCTTGTCTTACTGAAACTACGTTTGACCACCGCCAGGAGATCCTTCTCATTTGCTCTGATTGGAACTCTCTTTCTCTGACAATCTTGTCTTGCTTCTTTCTTAATTTGTTCCAATCTAAGCTATCTGCCTTGTTATCCCCCTCTTCACCCTGTTCCTGCTTCACCTGAATATGTCCCCCCTTCCCCTCTCCCATCCTAATCTACCCCTGTTGTGCACTTCACTACTTTATGCTTTGATGAAGCTATTATCCTGTGCCAATGCCTAACCCTTTTTACTCATTTCTTACCCTGATGAACCCTGTTTAAGTATTTTATCTTGACTTTGTCTTATTGTTATTCCATATGCCGAATGTTATACCACTCTGTTAAGTTACACCATTACTGTATGTCCAAGTATTACCACTCTGTTAATTTTGCACTCTTACTATATGTATTCCATACCCGGTTTGCCCCTGAAAAAGGTACTGTATTGTCTCAGTGGACTTACCCGGTCACCAAATCTCAAATAAATAAATAAATACTGTGCCCCCTCTTCTCCCCTCCTTGTCTCTGCTGTAGGTTGTGTACCCTGATATGTTAATATCCCAGTCATGGTTCTCTGTGTACCATGTTTCTGTGACTGCTATGATATCCAGGCATCCCTCTTCCATCAAGACCACCAGTTCAGAAAGCTTCTTACCCAGACTACCAAATCATTTATTTGCATGCACTGGCAAAGTTTTCAATTCCTAGTTTGTGAGGTGTCAAAATCCCCATTCATGAGCTGTCAAAATCCCCATTCATGAGAATTTCTTGTTTATCTGATTTTGTCCATCTGGTCTGGAAATCGCGATCAAGGATTTTGTCAGCTCAGAAAGAGGATGGGCACATGAAAGGGGATTGCGACAGCTCATGAAAGAGGATTAAAAAAAACCAATCCCCTTTCATGAGCTGTCAAATCCCCTTTCACAAGTCAATCCCTTTTCATGAGGTGACAAAATTCCATGTTCACGAGCCAATCCTTGTTTGCAAGATGGGCTATCTGGTCTGGAAATCATGATCAAGGATTTTGTCAGTTCATGAAAGAGGATTGGCTTGCAAAAAGGGAATTTTGACAGCTCATGAAAGGAGATTAAAAAATTCCTGTTTGTGAGCAAATCCTTGTTCGCAAGATAAGATTTTGACAGCTTGCAAAAGGGGATTGGAAACAAATGATGAACAAGGAATTTTTAAATTTAAAACAGTCGTTTTTGTTGAAAAAAATGAAGCAAAAAGCCATGGGTTTGTAGAGGGCATCACCCTGAACAAAACCCATGCTTAAATTACAAGAGAACACATCAGTGAGGCAAATTACAGTGCAACATTTTGTGGGGAAAAATGAAAACAAGATGGCTGCTCATGAAAGGGGAATTTTTCTTCATGAACAGGGATTTTATAAATATAATAGGAGAAATCAACATATAACTAAAATTATGCATACGTTCCTAGAAAATAAATTACCTGAATATATTACTAAAGATTTAAAAAAAAAACTTCCAGTTAAGGGTTTGAGGTCAGCCCAGTACATAGAGTTTGAAGTGTAGGACAAGAAGCAGGTGTGCTATATTGTTTTACTGTATTTGGGTTCAAAAACCTGGAATAATTTACCTGTAACCTTGAGACTCTATGGTGCCAAAGTGAGTTGGACCATGATTAAACAATGGTACGATAAACAAAGTGGTCAACTGCATATATTTTGCATAGCACTAGAAAATAGATAAGTTTTAATAGAAGGTCATCCAGTGGTTTGTGGGATGTGACTGAAGTGGTGGAAATGTATTTAATATTTATATGTAAATCTGTAATTTTGTATGTTTTGATAAATTTTCTCCTTAGACTGTAAAACAGGTTATATACTTTAGAAGGTGTCCTTTGAAAATGAGTGCACCTGTGTACTCGATTGGATTGTTTACCTTGTTCATTTATAAATGAATAAAATAATTACTACTACTACTACTACTACTACTAGGAGACAAAATCCTTGATCATGAGCCCAATCCTCTTTCACAAAACATACAAATAAATCTAAGACTGAACTGAGCATGCTCATAACCTGAAAATGTAAAATTAAATAACTTTGGAACAGATTCATATTTTTTCACCAAACCAAAGCTGTATTGTTCTTTGGGGAATCCTCTTTCTACCCTGAACATTTCAGACAAAATGCCCAACTGCAATGCAATGGGCAAACATCAGTAAAAATTGGCAAGAAAAAGTGACAAATGTGTTATTTAGATATAGATATAAATAAAATGCCACCATTTAACAGATTTGCCTGAAATTTGGCAGGCATTGTTGGACATAGTAGATCTTGGGATCTGCCAACTTTGTACTGGTCAGATATACGGCTGCGGAGTTATTGGCGACAATGAAATGCGAATTACGCTTTTTGCAAATTCTTTGCTGTCACCTAGAGGTCGATGATTTCTGTGACCAGTCCAAAAACTTCAGGAAACATGTGGCCAGGGTCCCCAATGTGCCTTTTGAAGATTTTGTGAAAAAATATTGAACGATTCAAAAGTTATTCAAAAAAAAGTTCCCATTATAAGTCAATGGGAAAAGTTAACAGAAAGTTCGAAAGTGTCGTAAATGCACTTTTTGGTGTTGCAAATGGTCCTAGTAGTGTCGCAAATCTGCCATTATTTCAGTTAATGATCAGAAAAATTCTTGGCATTTAAAATTGGGACCCTCTAGGGACACAATTATTTTTGTGTTCACCCTGAGGATGATAGCCATGTCGTTATTTTGGGGTTAAACACCCCAGAAATATGTTTTTTAAATTTCTGGAAACAGTAGTGTCGCAAAGTAGTGTTGCACCTGTGACACTTTCACAAATTTTTGTGAAAAGTGTCGCAATTTGCAAAAGTACTTTTTCAGACTTGACCAAAATGACAGGAATTTTTTGCCACCCTGCTGCGAAAGAACGGTGTGGTCTTTTGAGCTGAAATATGGAAGAATGGCAGCCAACATCTCACAGATGTGCCTTTTGGTGGTTTGGTGAAAAAATATTGCAAGGATGCCAAGTTATGGTACTCTGAAGTTGGCGTTTTTTTCCCATAGACTAACATGGTGGTGTCTGCCTCGTCTTTCGAGGCTCGTATCTTGGAAACAGTGTGAGATACGGAATTTTTGTCATGACAATGCGTAGCCTATGGCATTTAGAAAAAGTTAGCCAGGAAAATCATGAGTCATGGGAATTTTCTTTTTTTCCTACGTCATACGGTTCATGAGATATAAGCAATTTAGTCTTCCAAAAGCTCATTTTCTGCTCTGAGGCCCATTATTATGCATACATTCTTTGTACACACTGTGTTTCTCTATGCAGCTGTTGGGCAAAAACAGGGTGTATGCTTATGTTACTGTTACAGTTAGCGTTACCACTTGTGTTTCCTTACCCGTTTGTGTTACTGTTCTCGTGTATGTCACCGTGTGCATTATGCTTTGCGTTCTCGTTTGCATATGCATTTGCATTCACGTTTCCATTTCTGTTTCCTTTGCCATTATTTCTGCAGTTAACTTTACCATTGGCACTTCCAATTGCCTTACTGTTACCTCGCACTTCACGGTTTATGCTCCATATGCATTTGCATTTCTGTTTTTCTTGTTTCGTTGGCATTATTGTTGCTGTTACCGTTACCATTTACATTTACAATTGCGGTTACGTGACCATGCACATTACGGTTTGCATTTCCGTACCTGCTTACGTTCCCATTTCCATTTCTGTTTCTTTTGGCGTTATTCTTCATGTTAACTTTACCAGTTGCATTAACAATTGTGGTACTGTGCCTGTGTGCATTACGGTTTGCATTTCCGTGCATGCTTGCGTTCTCGTTTCCATTTCTGTTTCCTTTGACATTATTATTGCTGTTACCATTAACATTTCTATTTACAATTGCAGTAATGTGCCCGTGCACATTAAGGTTTGCATTTCTGTATGCACTTCTGTTCCTGTTTCCGTTTCTGTTTCCTTTGGCGTTATTCTTCATGTTAACTTTACCATTTGTATTTACAATTGCATTACCATGCCCGTGAGCATTATGGTTTGCGTTTCCATGCATGCTTGCATTTGTGTTTCCATTTCTGTTTCCTTTGGCGTTATTGTTGCTGTTACCATTAACATTTCTATTTGTACTTGCGGTAACGTGACTGTGCTTGTTATGCTTTGCGTTTCCGTAAGCGCTTCCATTCCCATTTTCATTTCTGTTTCCTTTAGCATTTTTCTTCATGTTAACTTTACCATTTGCATTTACAATTGCGGTACCGTGCCTATGCATGTTACGGTTTGCGTTTCTGTATGTGCTTCTGTTCCCGTTTCCATTTCTGTTTCCTTTGGCCTTATTCTTCCTGTTATCTTTACCATTTGCATTTACAACTGTAGTACCGTGCCCGTGCACGTCACTGTTTGCATTTACCTGCACGCTTGTGTTCACATTTCCATTTCTGTTCGCGTTGGCATTCTTTTTGCTGTAACACTTAACATTTGCATTTCAAATACCGTGCCATCACTGTGCATGTTACCATTGCGTCAGACATGCTTCCATGTCCATTTGTGTCACTGTTCACTTAGTGTCACTTTGCGCTATGCTTCTATTAATGTTTGCTTTACCATTTATGTTTGTGTTACAAGTGCGTAACTGTTGCCACTTGTGTTTGCATTGCTGTTCCTGTTACTATGTGACAAGACATCATGTGGCTCCCAACACTGCATTCTATTCACTATTTATTGTCCTCATTCTCAAAAAGAAGGAAAATTAGAGGCAAAAAAATCCATTTAATGCATCCGTTAGGGTTGTTCCACAGTGACAAAAGCAAGGAAATTTGGTGTTAGGGTTCAAAACCCTAACTCCGCATTCACCCCCCAACCCTAGCACCACTCACACAGACACACACACACACACACATGCAAGTAGGAGGGAGCACCAAGGCAACATGACCAATCACAGACAACCAGCAGTAGGTGACAGAAATAAAATACAACTGTCTAAATGTACTATAAGACATCCCCACCACCCCAGACCAGGTACTGCATGCTCACTGGAGATCCACAACAAAACTGAGACCATGTACACCAGTGGTAGACATCCCTGATTGTAGGTGCACATAAGTTACCACACTTAGGAGTTGCATGGCCTTAGCTAGCAACGCCCCATGCCCCTGCACACGAGGTACTACACCCTGAGTGGAGAGCCACAGCAACACTAAGGCCATGGACATCTATGGTATATCTTCCTGACTACAGGTACACACAAGGTAACACGGTTAGGAATTGGAGAACCTCCGCCAGGTACTGCATACTGAGTGGAGAGCCACAGCAACAGTATGGCCATGGACATCTATGGTATAGCTCCCAGATTGCAGGTACACACAAGTTAACACAGTTAGGAATTGGAGGACCTGCGCCAGGCAATGCCCCACCCCCCAGACCAGGTACTGCATACTGAGAGGAGAGCCACAACAAAAATAAGCCCATGGACATCAACAGTGCAGCTCCCCTGGTTGCAGCTGTACAGAAGTTAGCACACTTAGGAGTTGCACAGTCTCAGGCAGGCAAGGCACCCACAGAAGTTACTGCATCCTGAGTGGACAGCCACAGGAAAACAAAGGCCATTGACATCAGTGGTACACCTCCATGATTACAGGTACACTCCAGTTAGCACAGTTATGAGTTGGATGTCCTCAGCCAGGTAATGTCCCCCCAAACCCTGTGACTAGGTATTACATTCTGAGTGGAGACCCGTAGCAAAGCTGAGGGTATGGACATCAGTGGTACACCTCACTGATTGCAAGGTCACTCAAGTTAGCACAGTTAGGATTTGTATGGCCTGAGACAGGCAATGCCCCTGACCAAGTACTGCATCCTGAGTGGAGAGCCACAGATGACGTGCATATATCAGAACATGACTGCACACCTGCTGCTGGTTGTCTGTGATTGGTCATGTTGCCTTGGTCCTCCCTTGCTATGTTGTGTGTGTGTGTGTGTGTGTGTGTGTGGTGCTGAGGGGTGAATGCAGAGTTAGGTTTTCAACTCTAACACCGAATTTCCTCACTTTTGTCACTGTGGAACAACCCTAACTGATGTATTAAACAGAGTTTTTGCCTCTAATAGATATATACAGTATATATATATATATATATATATATATATATTATGTATGCTCACCACTTATATTGGGCATATTCATGCAGAATAATTTTTTGCCCGATATAGGAGATGGATGCACTAACAAAGAATGATGTAGCTGAGCAGTTACCCACTTGTTACCCTCCACTTCTAACCCTCTGGCTTTTAGGCCATAAATTAAATTCGATTGCTGAGCTGTAGTGTATTTACATTTTATTACATTAAAAGAACAAACATTATTCTGTTTTTCATTTTAAAATATTGTAATACAGTAAGTGCAATATCAGGACATTAAACAAAACAAATGCAGATGAATGTAAGCACTGTAGCACAACAGTGGGTTTCCGTTGTGCTACTCCTACTTGTCTCCACCAAAGAACTCAGTGATTCTGGTATGAACAGTCTGTGTTTAGCAGTACGGTCTCCAAGTTTCTTCCACCTGGTGGAGCATGTCCCACTTAGGCTGCATCTTGGCATTCTGCTCCATGGCTCGCCGTAAGTTAGCAGAGCCACTTGAACATCATGAGTATTCACAACCACCTCCTCCTAAGCCATGCAGACTTCTGGATTCTCCTACATGTCTATGTCTGCCTCTCCAGATTCTACATGCATAGCCCTAAGCATCTCCTCCACGTCATCCAGACCACAGTCCGGTGGAGTGTCATTGTCTCCAAGGTGACACAGCTCAAGAAACTCAACAGTGGTAAGTCCATCCAGCATTGGCAAAGCGTCATTCACAGTGGCATCAGGATCAGTGGGTTCTGGAACTGGTTTATTATTGGTTTGCACAATGAATCCAGCTTTTTTTAAAGCACCGCTGGATCATCTGATCTGATGCCATGTCGCAGGAATGTTTGAGCATACAGACAGCATCAAGCAGTGCAATTTTTTTTACACACTAGGCACTGTTAAGAAACATAAGTTTGGAGATTCAGTGTTAGGGTTGCCAACCCTACCACCCTTCCATCTCTTCACACCAACAGGTGTCGGGTGTGTTGTTGTCAGGTTTAACTCTCACCCATTCCATATGTAAACACACAGAGGTGGTGCAGTATAGCAGAATGGGTGAAAGTTAGGCCAACAACCCAATGCACACCCAGATACCTGTTGGGAGGAGGGTAGTGTAGGGGTTGGCAACCCAACACCAAATTTCCAAACTTTTATGGGTATACTATCAACCCTAATTGAGGCATTAACAGAGTTTTTGCAATAAATTTCAATTCTTTTGAGAAAGGTAATGTAAATAGTAAATGGTATGTCGTTGCTCCCCTAACACTGCAATTGTTTCAGTAATTGTATGCATATGTGGGAGCATGAGCCCTCTGAGCACTGCACTCCCACTTATTCATTAAGTTCAAGGACATATTGCAGCCTAGAGACATGAAACTGAACTCTTGGGCCACTGAATTGCCAATATCTCAGTAACCATAACAGCTAGGAAACAAATTGACTTCAGTGGTATTCTTGACTTCTAACCTCCATCCATGCTTAGTCCACCTAAGGTGGACTAAGCTGTGAGTAGCTACAAATCTGTATTTCAAACCATTTTCTAGATACAGGTGTCGAAAGGCATAATGGGTGTCACAATGTTATCCTTTGGGGAATTGCACAAAAAGTTGCGCAATGGATGCTCATAACATGGTGATTTATTTAGAATGTTTGAACCAAGTTTTCAATATGGGCTTTGGGACCCCCCCCCCATGAGCACTGGCACTGTAATTTTGTTACTCTGTTCTGAAAGTTGATTTCTCACATCGACTGTGCCATTCTGTGGCACAGGTGTGAAAACATGTTTTGGGCAGGATATGAAAAATGACAGCTGTGCTGTTCATAAGGAGGTGTGAAAAAATGACAATGTTGAAAATCTGAAGTGAAAATATTACAAATTGGTGAAGTTACCAGCGTGTGTAGAAACTGCGCAACGTATGCTCATTACGCAGTCATTTGTTTTACTTTTGTCACCAGATTTTCAACATGGGCTTTTTGGGACCTCTCCTCATGAGCAGTGGCATTGTGATTTTGTTAATATGTCCCAAAAGTTGATTTCATGTAGCAACCTGTGCCATTCTGCACCATAGGTGTGAAAAACACATTTCAGGCAGGATGTGAACATGACAGCTGTACTGTTCATATGGAGGTGTTTAACAGAGCCAATGTTGAAAATCTGTAGTGAAAATATTAAAATTGGTGAAGTTATGAGCTTGTGTAGAAACTGCACAATGCACATTCATAACACAGTCATTTTTAGTTTTGTTGTATAAATTTGCAACATGGGCTTTTGGGACCCCACCTCATGAACAATGGCACAGTCATTTCATTAACCAGTCCTAAAAGGTGATTCCATGCAGTGACTGCATGAAATGACAGTGACTGTGTTCATGAGGTAGGGTCCCAAGAATGCCATGTTGAAAATTTAGGCCAAAATTCCTAAAATTGGCTGAGATATCAATATAAGTTGACCCCCCCCATTGACTCCCATTGTATGACTTAACTTGATTCCACGGATCGCAGTTAAGCTTTGAAGAATGCATTTGTGTTCCAGTCCATTGAAGATCACTGCTTCTGACCTCTGCAGGGTATGTATGGGTGAGGGAGGGTACGGGGAGGTGGGTGCTCAGTGGGATGGTGGAGATGGGGGAGGAGAGACTGGGGAGATGATGAGGGACCATTTTATTTTTTACAGTGGAAAAAAAGAGACCTCTGGGACAATGATTTTTCCCACAGGTTCTGAGATACTGGCTACATTTGGCACACTGAGGTGGGCTCCCAGTGTGCCATTTAAATTTGATGGGGAGAGTCACACTGACATAGGCATTGGGCACCGTGACATCAGTAACTTATAAAGAACTAATTGGGTGAGGACTTGGGCAGACTAGTTTGATTCAGGATCCTGCATCAAAATTTTAGATGCAGGATGCTGCATTGAAAACACTGTGCGGAGGACAGTGTTTCAGTTTTTGACAGGTATGATAATGGACACATTTGGGCACACTGTGGTGGGCTCTAGTGTGTCACTTAAATTGAGAGGGAAGAGACACACTGACACAGGGATTGGGCACCCGATGTCAGTAAGTTACAGTAAAAAGAATTGGGTGGGGCAATGGGCAGCTAGGTTCGATGCAAGATCCTGAATCAAAATTTAGATGCAGGATTCTGCATCATAAAGACATCGGAGGGTCAGCATTTTTCATTATTTAGGAAAACTGGCCATTTGGTCACTACTTGGGGTGTGACATCAGTGGTGGTGGTTGGAGGGATTCCTGCCACTGACATGGGGATTGGGCACCCTAATGTCAGCAAAATGTTTGCATTCCTAAATACTGCCTCGGCCCTGCAAAGACATGAAAATGAAAAAAACTTTTTTGGGTAAACACCAACAAGTGCTTACCTAAACTGGCGCTGAGGAACACAGTGTCAGCATTAGTTTTGCCAAAAGTGTGTTTTCCTTTTTTCCAGGGTAAAATTGGCAAGTGAGTAGTGCCTGCAGCTTCCATAATTTGTGAAAGAAAGGGTGTCAGACTTTTAAAATGCAAAAGTGTCACATCTGTTTCTTTCACAAATTGTGACAGTACGTCCGGACAGAAAATGGCATTTCAGGGTCAGATTAAAAATCTGATACCCCTAGTGTGTTCCTCACCCCGATTAGATAACCCAATCATCTGTGTTTCCTAGTACCATTATGTTTTGAAAATAGGGCCCTTTTAGCCACTGCTAAGTGAAAAGATGGCAGCTACGCTTTCCCAAAATGGGCATTTCTGAAAGTGAAAATGCACTAGCAGGAGCTTTCAAGAGACACATATATGTTTTTCCCTTTGACTATAATGGGAAACTTGTTTTCTGAATAACCTTTGAACGGTTTAATATATTTTCAACAAATCTTTGAAAGGAACATCAGTGACCCAGGCTGCATCTTTCCTGAAGATTTTTTGACCCAATGGACAAATCATGTGGGCTGTAGCCATGAGCAAAGAAACATGCAAAAAAACCCAGTTTTTTGCATTTTTGGATGCTCTGCAGTTCCGCAACTGCTTATCTAACTGTAATGCAACTTGCCAGATCCAGAGATCTATAGTACTAGACTGAGCAAATCTGTTGTGCAGGGCCAAAGTTATTAAAATTTGAGGTTTAACATAGAAGTGGCTGGGCAACCCTAACTATACTGGCACTACCGCGATATATATATTTATGCAACAGGTGTCTGAATAAATCTGCACTGATAAATTCATTTATTCTGTGCTATGTGATAAATTTATTTATCCACATAGTAACTACATCATCACCCATTTATTCACACAGTAACTACATCAGCAGCTCATTTATCTGCACAGTTCTCTTCAGAATTCATTTAGAATGTTCGGCCTCAGAAGCAGTACTAACCACATTTAAATGTGAATAAGTTAAAAATTAAAAGATAACATGGTACTGTGACCACGAAAATTGTTCAGCACAAAATTATCTACAAAGTGAATAATGTTTCATTTATATAAACCCTGTATATTATATATGATTAGCAAGAAAATAGAAGAAAATGTAATTTTTTGTTCACTTTTTTGACAAACAAATATGAATAACTTTAAAACAAAAAATGATAGCATGGTACTGTGAGCACGAAAAATGTTCAGCTCAAAAATGTCTACAAAATCAGTGGTGCTTCATTTATAGATACCATTTTGTTTTTTATAATTAGCAAAAAACAGCATAAAATTCAATTTTCTTTTCCCTTTTTTGACAAATTGTTTACACCTACCAAAATCAAAATGTTCCACAACATCTAAACCTTTTGCATAAATGGAATATGCAGCAGTTCAGTGTGTGATAATGCATTTATTTTGTACAGTTTCCAGTGACCTCTAGTAGCTCTCCTCACCGCCTTCGGCACTCGTGAAGGTTACTTGAGGTCACTGGAAAATTGTACAAGATAAATGCATTATCATGCACTGAACAGTTGCATATCCCTTTATATATATATATATATATATATATATATATATAGGTTTTGAGGGCTGGAAAGTAGTTCAGTGTGCGGTCATACTGGGAGGCATGTGGTCACTGTGGAATAAAGCACGGTCCTGTGACATGTTCCAGTCAATCAGGATAGTGGATTTTCATTGATTTTCTCAGCCATTATGCGTTGGGGAATGGTAGATCTCTGGATTTGCAAAATTTCATTTGGTCAGATGTATGGTCTTTGTGCATGAAAATGCAAAATTTTCTGGTTTTGGAGACAGGTTTTGGGATTTTGTCTGTGGCCCTGTGTGGTTATCGTGTGATGTGCCACTCTGTGAGATGGCTCATTTGAAAGAGCTTGGCTAGCTGAATATGCTGCTTTTCATTTAGTGAACAAATATTAAGGCATTCAAAAGTTATGCCACTTTTAATCTCCCATTCTAAGTCAATGGCAAAATGTATGTGATTTTTGAACAAAGAATGGGGTTTGGGCCATCTCGTCTCACCTGGCAATCAAAGAATTTGCAGCCTCACGGTTCAAGAATATTTGTCACCAAGAATTCTTTGATTGTGAGGTCTGCCATCTTCTTTTACATTTGCGATCATATAAAATCAAATATCTCTATTCAGGGTCACTCCTGAAGTAAAACTTGATGGGTTTTACTCAGGAGGCTCTGATCTATTGACTCATGCCTTTGGTTTGATGTAAAATGGTCTAAAAATAGAGTTATAGCATTTTAAAATCTTATATCGCGCTTGCTAATGATCTTTGATCGTGAGCCTGTAAAGTCTTTGATCGCGAGATTCTTTGATCACAATCGTGCATCTGAGTGAGAGACAAGATGGCCAAATTAAAATTCTAATTTCTCAGCCTAGAGGTGCCTAGGAAGACAACTGAGGGTGGGTTCTTCTCAGACGGCTTCGTTCTGTTGAACCATGGTGGTGGTCTACTGCATTTAGCTGAAATTTTTGATTTTAATCATTTTTTATTCTTTGATCGTGAGCCAGCAAAATCTTTGATCGCGAGCCTGAAAATTATTTGATCGTGAGATTCTTTGATCGCGATCATGCATCGTGAGCAACGGATGAGAGGGCCGAATTAAAAAATCAAATTTCTCAACCCAGGGGTGCCCTAGGATGACAAATGAGGGTGGGTTCTGCTCAAGGGGCTTTGTTCTGTCGAACCATGGTGGTGGTTTGCCACATTTCTGTGAACATTTAAATTTTTAACATTTTTATTCTTTGATCGTGAGCCTGCAAATTCTTTGATAGCGAGATTCTTTGATCATCATCTTTGATCAGAGATAGGGACAAGATGGCCATATTTTGCAATGCATTAAAAATGGGCTAAAGAATCGAAGTAATCTAACTGGCAGGCAGTGGTACATTAACTAGCAGTGAGAGCCCTGTAAATAAAAAGTTCCAGCTATGCCACCTATCCCAGCCCCCAACTGGTATTCTGGTGCCAGTCTAGTTACCCTGTTTCCTCATTGACTGAAGAATTTGGCACTGCATTTGAAATGACTGCATTCTCTTTTCTCTGTTGGTGAGTCAGCAGATCTCCCCCAACCCCTTTACTCAAATTGTCATGACGGCACAACCACAGTCATGGTAGTTTCCCATGATAATAAAAAGATGAAGAAAACCGTTCCCATAAAAAAAGTCAGTCATGCAGCCATGGTGTGCTGTGGTACAGTGTCTGCTCTACACCGCACTGACCACCGGCCATTAGCTGTCAAGTACAGCTTGCATACACTCCTCTGCCACCTGAACATTAAATTAATGTAAGTGCTACGTTCATAAAAAATAAAGAGACATGCTCCATTTTGTATTTCCAATTGAGGGAGAGAAAGAGGGAGAGAATAAGAGAGTATTTATCTCAGCCCACCATGCTAATTTGTAAGACAGCACTCTCTCAGTCACACTCTTGTGCCCGCCCCTCCACATGCTAGCTCATTGTGTTTTCTGCTTCTTAGTGAGCACCCCCACCTGACACCCACTTGTTTTTTTTCTGTCAGAAGTCATAACACAGATAACAAAACGTTTTTTCATATACAAATCTCTTCTCTTGCAGCTTGAGTGAGTGACAGTAGGCTGGGCAGTCGTAACTCCTTGGCAATCAAATCAGGTGGTAAAGAAATGGACCTTAAGGTGAGCTCAGAGATGTGAGCTGATGACTTTTTTTCATTTTGCCATCCTTTGCCATATCCTCAAACAAACAGAACCAGGTAAAAAAGAATAAGGCGGACAAAGAAAACAGCTGTCATGCACACATAACAATAAAACCAGCTGTCAAGCAGGTATGAAAGCACAGAAGAACTGTACTGGGACTACTTTGCAACAAATTCATTTAAAAATATTTATGCAACTTTTTCTAAGTAACTCAGTGATATTTATAAATTGTTTATAAAAAAAAACTTCTAAAAAAGCCCATTTTCTAAGTGCAATAATACCTTCCAGGGTGGGTGGTATGGGCAATACCAGACCTTCCATGGGCAGTATCGGTCTCATTACACCCTGGATGGTCTGGTATTGCCCAATACTGCCCGCCTTGTTGGATATTAGTGCTTGCTTAGCTAGGCCAATTTTACTATTCTTTAACATTACATATCTGGGAAATGGTTTGGTCCTTTTACTTGAAATTTGGAGGCATTTACGGCATGTCCTGTAGATGAAATTACATTATTTATATGTTGGAAAATATATTTTTTGCAGATATATTGCGTGGCGCTGTTTACGTTCTGCGGGAAGCATTTTGCATTGTGGTGGTGGCTTTAAATTGATAGAATAACTAGTCTTAGTGTCATGGATGTATTTTTCAGTCATTGTGTCTGCTAAATGTCAACAGGTGTGGAACAATGGCACTCTGACAAATGAAAATCTTAAACTTTAAATTGTTATATCTGGACATGGTTTGGTCTTATACACTGAAATTTGGCAGGTCTTGACAGCATGTCCTGTGGATGTCAATTATGGTATTTAGGTGTTGCAACATTAATTTTCTGTGGAGATATTGTGTCATGTGCTTTACATTTTGTATATAGTGTTATGCATTGTGGTACTGCTTTCAGATTTATAGGGTATCTAGTGTTATTGTCATGGAGATAGTTTCACTACTCATGTGTCTGAGAGGTAAACAGGTGTTTAATTATACTCTCATAACTAAGCAATACATGTCATATTCAGTAGTTGTACTCTTATCTTATGGAGATGTTTACAAGTTGGTTCAGGCCCACACTCCCACAAACTTCCACAACTTCTTAGTTTTGTATTCTTTTTCAAAAAGTAAGGAAATTCTATGCAAAAACTGCATTAATGCATAATTTATGGTTAAAGCACAAAAAGTCAGGAATAAAAATCTTTAGGGTTGCCCTCCCCTGATCTGCCAGTCATCCCAAGATTGACAGATGACGGGTGTGTCATTGGGTTGTGAGTCCTAAATATCACCCCATTCTTTGTTACTATCCCTTGTCTATATAATTACACATGGAATGGGGTAACATTTAGGGCTCACGACCTCAATGAAACACCCCATCATCTGTTAATCTTGCTAATTGGTGGTCTGGGTAGAGGAGGTCTTGTAAGATTATTTCTCGATTTTTATAGCTTTTATTCCTATTATCGCAGTTTTTTGCATAGAATATATACATATATATGTATATGTGTATACATATATGTGTATATATATATATATATATATATATATATATATATATATTCTATGCAAAAACTGTGTTAATACATCATTTAGGGTTAAAGCAAAAAAGTCAGAAAATGAAAAATCTTTAGGGTTGCCGACCCCTCCATCCGCCAATCATCCCCAGATTGACAGATGTTGGGGTGTGGTAACAGTAACAGTAACAATAACGCCAAAGGAAAGAGAAATGCAAATGCCAGCACGTACAGAAACACAAACCATTACACTCACAGTCATGGTACCACAATTGTAAATGCAAATGGTAATGGTAACTGCAACAATAAAGCCAAAGGAAACAGAAACACAAATGGAAGCGCATACAGAAACGCAAACCATAACACATACGGGCACAGTACCACAATTGCAAATGCCAATGGTAACGGTAACATCAACAATAATGCCAGATGAAACAGAAACATAAATGCAAGCACAAATGAAAATGCAAACTGTAATGCACACTGTGGCGTAGACGGGAACGGTGATGCGAACGGTAACGGAAGCGCAACTGGAAATGCTAACTGGGCACACCCTTCTTTTCCCCAAAAAGTGCATTGAAAAATATAGTGAAAACAAAGAATATATGCATAATAATGGACCTCGGAGCACAAAATTAGGACTTGGAATACTAAATTGCTTATATCTCAGGAACTGTAATGATGAGAAAAAAATTGAAATTCGTATGAATTATGACTTTCCTGGCTAGTTTATACTTAGCCCCAATGTGGGGGTTGAGCATTTTGTGACAAAAGTCCGTATCTTGCACCGCTTTTGAGATACGGGCCCTGAAAGGCGCGACAGACGCCATAATGTTATCCTATGGGAAAAGCATCAACTTCAGAATGCTGTCACTTTGCTGGCCTGTTATATTTTTCACCAAACTACGTAAAGACAAATCTGTGGGATGTTGGCTTTCTTCCAAATTTTAGCCCAAAAGAGCAAACTGTTATTTTGCAGCAGGGCAGCAAAAAACTCCTGTAATGCAGCGGACGGCGTAATGTTATCCTATAGGAAAAGGCATCAGTTTTGCAGTACTATAAGTTTGCCACCCTGCAAAATTTTTTGACCAAGCCACATAAAGGCACATCTGTGGGATGTTGCCTTTCTTCCCTCCAAATCTCAAGTAAAAAGACCAAACCATTTTCGAGATATTCAATATCAAAGATTAATAAAACTGTCCCTATCTATTCCATTATAAAAAATCTGGCTATCTTGTCCCTCCCTCACGATCAATGATGACGATCAAAGAATCTCATGATCAAAGAATTTGCAGGCTCTCGGTCAAAGAATTTGCATGCTCATCAACAAAGAATTAAAAACCTTATAAATAAAGAAATTGAAGGAATTGCAGTAAACCACCACCATGGTTCAATAGAATGAAGTCCCCTGAGTAAAACCCACCCTTATTTGTCTTCCTTTTTTAATGTGGCCATCTGGTCCCTCGCTCATGATGCATGATCGTGATCAAAGAATCTCGCGATTAAAGAATCTGTGGCTCGCGATCAAAGAATTTGCAAGGTCACAATCAAATAATTAAAACTGTTCAAATTTAAAACAGTTACAGAATTACGGTAAATCACCACCATGGTTCATCAGATGAAGCCCCCCGAGTAAACCCCACCCTCATTTGTCTTCGCAGCACACCCCTAGACTGAGTAAATTGATTTTTTCATCTGGCCATCTTGTCCCTCACTCATGATGCATGATCGTGATCAAACAATCTGCAGTCAAAGTATTTGCAGGCTTGCAATCAAAGAAATTGCTCACTCATGAATAAAGAGTGAGGGACAAGATGGCCTGATTTGTAAATACATTTCTGGGGGTAGGAAGAAGTAGGCTGCTGGTTAACTAGGATCTGCAGCTTATCCATTAGGTAGGGACATGGGCAGACTGAGTGGGCCAAGCGGTCCTTATCTGCCGTCAAAATCTATGTTTCTATGTTTTTATGTTTACTTCAGAAGTGACCCCTGAGCTGATATATTTGTGTTTTTACGATCTAAAAACTAAAAACAAAATGGCGGACCTCGAGGTCAAAAACATTTCTAAATTCCTTGGGGACAAAGATTCTTGAACCACGATGCTGCAAATTCTTTGACCGCCAGGTGGGACCAGATGGCCAGAACCCAATTCTTTGTTCGCAAAACATACATGTAAATTTTCCTATTGACTTATAATGGGAACTTAAAAGTGGCATAACTTCTGAATGCCTTAATATTTTTCACCAAATGAAAAGTGGCATGTTCGACCACCAAAGCTCTTTCAAACTAGCCATCTCATAGAGTGGCACATCACACAATGGCCATGCAGGGCCACATCCAGAATACTGAAAGGTGCCTCGAAGAACAGATAATTTTGCATTTTTCAGTGCTTTCATACACAAAGAATGTACATCCAACCAAAACACAATTTGGCAGATCAAGAGATCTACCATGCCCCACCATGTGTACCAAATTTCAGACAAATCTGTTGAATGGGTCCAAAGTTATTAGTGCCCAAACTGTTGACTTTAGTATGTAAGTGATCACTTAACCCTAACTATAGTGGCGTGACTGCACCACTGTTATATATGTATATATAGATTCTATGTAAAAAACTTTGTTAATGCATCAGTTAGGGTTCTTCTACAGCAAAATAAAGGAGGAAATTTGGTATTAGGGTTGAAAGCCCCCCTTGCACCCCCCAGCCCACCCCCCCAACCGGCATCGGGGTGTGCATTGGGGTCATTGGCCCTAACTCTCACCCCATCACATGTGTAAAGAAGCAGAGGCATAGGAGAATGGGGTGAGAGGTTTTGGGGAGGGCTGAGGAGGTCCAAGGGGAGCTTTCAATCCTAATACTGAATTTACTGACTTTTTCGCTGTAGAAGAACCCTAACTGACACATTAACAAAGTTTTTTTGCATAGAATTTCCTTACTTTTTAAGAAAGAATAGAAAAGTAGAAAGTTGCACTAGCTGGTGGGAGCGTGGGTGCTTTCGGGGCCCTCACTCCCACCAACTTGTGTCAGGCCACATTACACACCCAATGACTAAAAAGTACATTCACAACAGCAAGGCCAGCCACCAAGCAAATGTTAATCTAGTAGAGCAATAGAAAACACTGTCCACAAAATGTAAACTGTGCCACACAATATGTCTGTAAAAAATACATTGTCCAACACATAAACACCTCTATTAACATCTACAGGACATGCCATCAACACCCTCCAAATTTCAAGTAAAAAGACCAAACCGTGTCCAAGATATGACATATCAAAAGTTAAAATTTTCATTCATCCAACTGGCACAGTTCTGCAACTGTTGACATTTAACACACACAACAACTGAAAACTACATCCATGACACTAAGGCTAGATATCCTATCAATTTCAATACACCACCACGAACAAAACACTGTCCGCAAAACGTAAAGTGCGTCACACAATATCTCCACAAAATACATTTTCTCTGACACATAAACACCATAATTCATATCTAGAAGACATGCCGTTAACACCCTCCAAATTTCAAGTAAAAAGATCAAACCATTCCCAAGATATTCAGTATGGAAGATTGGTAAAATTTCTCTATCTATTTCATTATAAAAAATCTGGCCATCTTGTCCCTCCCTCATGATCAAAGAGTCTTACAATTAAAGAATTTTCAGGCTCACGAACAAAGATTTAAAAACCTTATAAATCAAAACACTGAAAGAATTGCTTTAAACCACCACCATGGTTCGACAGAACAAAGCTGCCCGAGTAAAACCCATCCTCATTTGACTTTCTACAACATCCCTGGGCTGAGAAAATAGATTTTTGAATATGACCATCTCGTTCCTCACTCACGATGCATGATCGTGATCAAAGAATCACGCGATCAAAGAATTTGCAGGCTCACGATCAAAGAATTTGCAGGGTCACGATCAAATAATTAAAACTCTTCTAATTCACAAAATATACAGAATCGGGGTAAATCACCACCATGGTTCATCAGAACGAAGCACCCTGAGTAAAACCCACCCTCATTTGACTTCTTACGACACCCCTGGGCTGAAAAAATTGATTCTTTCATCTGCCATCTCGTCCCTGGCTCACGATGCACGATCACGATCAAAGAATCTCGCAGTCAAAGTATTTGCATGCTGGCAATCAAAGAATTTGCTCACTCATGAATAAAGAGCAAAGGATGAGATGGCCAGATGAAAAGACAATTTTCTCAGCCCATGGGTGCCATAGACTGTTAATAAAGCTGGGTTTGCTCAGGGGCTCGTATATACCATCTGCATACCCAAAATAATGTAGTACTATCCCTGGTAGTCTAGTGGCCCCCCAATAAAATATATTACCCTACGTAGGGCCCTGGTGGTCTAGTGCCCCCCACCCCTATATTTCTTCACATCCCTGGTAGTCTAGTGGCCCCCTCCCGAGCTGTATTGTTTTATATTATAAATACATTTTATATCCCTGGTAGTCTAGTGGCCCCACAGCATAATGGAATAGATAATGATTAATATTATACCTGGTAGTCTAGTGGTCCTCCACCCCCACCCATCCATCTCAGCCCACCAACACTCTCAGCCTTTGCCAGCTGGCACTGCTCCTCTCACCTCCACAGTCAGATGCCGACTGTCTGCATTACAAGCGGCAATGTAAAGAGGCCATCAGAAATATTTTCAGAGCACCTCTTTGCATTACCACTCATAATGCAGACAATCGGCGGCTGGCCATGGAGGTGAGAGGTGGGCTGTGCCGGTTGCCGGCTGGCAAAGGGTGGGGAAAAATACTCAATGGTTCAAAGGTTATTGAAAAAACAATTTTCCTAATTATAGACAATGGGAAAAGTTAACAAAAAGTTCGACAGTGTCGCAAATGCAGTTTTTAGTGTCGCAAATAACTCCTGTAGTGTCATGAGTCAGCCATTTTTTTTCCAGTTACTGGTCACAGAAATGCTTGGCATTTAAAATTGGGACCATCTAGGGACACAATTATTTTTGTGTTTACCTAGTCGAGCCCTGAGGATGCTAGGCAAGTCTTTACTTGGAGGGTTAAGCACCCCAGAAATATGTTTTTGAAATTTTCAGGAAAAGTAGTGTCACAAAGCAGTGTCGCACCTGTGAAACTTTCGTTATTTTTGCAAAAGTGTCGCAAATCATGACACTACTTTTGCAACACTATGGCCAAAATGACTGGAATTGTTTGCATCCTGCTGCAAAAGAACAGTTAGGTCTTTTGGGCTGATATTTGGAGGGAAGAAAGCCAACATCTCACAAATGTGCATTTTTGTGGTTTGGTGAAAAAATATTGCAGGGATGCAAAGTTATAGTACTCCAAAGTTGATGCTTTTTCCCCATAGACTAACACTGTGACATCCGCCGCACCTTTCAGGGCCCGTATCTTGGAAACTGTGTGAGATATGGACTTTTCGTCAGAAAAATGCTTAGTCATAACTCATATGAAATACAGTTCCTGAGATATAAGCAATTTAGTATTCTAACAGCTCATTTTCTTGTCCCAGGTCCATTATTATGCATACATGCTTTGTAGTCACTGTGTTTCTCTATGCAGCTGTTGCGGAAAACCAGGGTGTATGCGCCAGTTACTGTTACATGTAACGTTTCCACTTGCGTTTCCATACCTGTTTGGTTAGTGTTCCTGTCTACACCACCGTGTGCGTTATCCTTTGTGTTTTTGTTTGTGTTTGCTCTACTCTTGCCATTTGCGCCTACAGTACTGTTTCTGTTTGTGTTTCGCTTTGCATCACCGTGAACATTACCATTTGCAGCTACCCTTCCATTTGCATTTGTCTTTTGTTTTGCATAATTGTTGTTCTTACTGTTACCACTTGTGTTTCCAATTGCGTTCCCGTGCCCGTGTGTGTTATGGTTTGCATTTCCATATGTGCTTGCATTTGTGTTTCTGATTCCTTTGGCGTTATAGTTGCTGTTACCATTACCATTTGCGTTTACAATTGTGGTACCATGACCGTGCGCATTCCGGTTTGCATTTCTGTATGCGATTGCATTTGTGTTTCTGTTTCCATTGGCGTTATTGTTGCTGTTACTGTTACCATTTGTATTTACAGTTGCGGTACCATGACCTTGCGCATTATGGTTTGTGTTTCTTTACATGCATGCAATTGCATTTGAGTCTCCGTTTATGTTACTGTTAATTTTGGCATTACTTTGCACTTGTGTTTCTGTTACCGTTTTCGTTACCATTTACATTTCCGTCACCATGTGAGTTACCATTTGCGCTTGCATTTCCGTTGTGGTTACCATTACTATTTGAGTAAAAAAAATCACATAGTGGGAGCGCTCCCACCACCACATTTCATTCACTATTTATTATCCTCATTCTCAAAAAGAAGGGAACTTCATGGCAAAAAAAAAACTCAGTTTAATGCATCAGTTAGGGTTGTTCCGCAGCGACAAAAGTGAGGAAATTCGATGTTAGGATTGAAACCCCCTTGGACCACCCCAGCCTGCATTGGGTGTGTGTTGAGTCGTGGTCCTAACTCTCACCCTATTCTCCCATAGTTCACCACCTTAGCTTCTTACACACGTGATGGGGTGAGAGTTAGGTCCACGACCCCGACACACACACCCGACTGCTGGCTGGGGTGAGGTAGGGGTGGGTCCAAGGGGGTCAGCCTAACAGATGCATTAAGCAGTTTTTTGCCATTAATTTATATAAATATATATCTATATGCAATGAGGAGGAGATAAACAGAGTGTGATAAATCCATTAATCTCAGTAACTGTGTACATAAATTTCATTTATGTATACAGTGCTTATGTCATCAGCCATTTATCCAGACAGTGTTTATATCATCAGCCAATTATCTATAGAGTGCTTATGTCATTTAGAATGTTCAGCCTCAGTAGCAGTATTAACTATATTCAAATGCGAATAACTTTAAAAGGAAAAATGATAGAATGGTACTGTGAGCACAAAAGTTGTTCAGCATGGAAATATCTACAAAATGAGTGGTGTTTTATTTATTGATACCTTTTAGATTTTTTGATAATTAGCAAAAAACACAGCAGAAAATCCATATTTTATTTCATTTTGTCTGCAAACAAATGTAAATAACTTTAAAATGAAAAATGATAACATGGTATTGTGAGCACAAAGTTTATTCAGCACAGAAATATCTACAAAATGAGTGGTTCTTCATTTATAGATACTTTTTAGTTTTTTCAGAATTAGCAAAAAACAGCAGAAAATTCCATTATTGTATACTTTTTTATCAAACAAACATAGAAACATAGAATTTCATGGCAGATAAGGACCGCTGGCCCACCTAGTCTGCCCTTTTCCTTACCTAATGCATAGGCTGCAGATCCTAGTAACCAACAGCCTACTTCCTCCTACCCCCCCACTAGAATTGCCTTATGTCTGTTCCATGCATTCTTGAATTCCTCCACTATTTTTGAGTCCACTACCTCCTCAGGAAGGCTGTTCCATGTATCCACAACCCTCTCTGTAAAAACATACTTCCTCACATTACCTTTGAGCCATCCCCTCTATCTTCAAATTGTGCTGCCTTGTTCTTGCACATATCTTTTCTGAAAGAAGCCACCATCTTGGACTCTGTTGATTCCTTGATGTACCTGAAAGTTTCTGTCATGTCCCCCTCTCCTCCTCTTCTTGAGTGTATACATGTTTATTCTCTTTGTATGTCTTCTGGTGTAGACCCTGCACCATTTTAGTTGCCCTCCTCTGGACAGCCGCCATCCTGTCTATGTCCTTGCAGAGATGGGGTCTCCAGAATTGGAAGCAGAACTCCAGATGGGGTCTCACCAACTTTCTGTACAAAGGGATAACAACTTCTTGTTTTCTACTGGTGATGCCTCTCTTTATGCATCCCAGTATCCCACCAGCTCTTCTTACTGCCTTCTCACATTGCTTGCCCACCTTAAGGTCATCTGATATGACTACCCCCAGGTCCCTTTCCATTTCTGTAGTTGTTATTATCTCACCCCCCATTGTGTACTCTTCCTCTGGATTTTTGTTTCCCAGGTGCATTACTTTGCACTTCTTTGCATTGAATCCAAGCTGCCATATATTTGACTATTCCTCCAACCTTGCCAAGTCCCTTTGCATCCTCTCCACCCCATCTTCTATATCAACCCTGTTGCAGATTTTTGTGTCATCTGCAAAGAGAGATACTTTTTCTTCCAGTCCCTCTGCAATGTTACTTGTAAAGACATTAAAGAGGACCGATCCCAGTACTGAACCCTGTGGTACCCCACTAGTAACCCCCCTTTCTTCAGAGTAAACTCCATTTACTATTACCCTCTGTATCCTGTTGTCCAGCCAATTTTTAACCCAGGCTACCACCTTGGGACCCACTCCAAGGCTGGCTAACTTGTATATTAATCTTTTGTGTGGGACTGTGTGACAAATGCAAATAACAAAAACTAAAAATGATAGTATGGTACTTTGAGCACAAAAGTTGTTCAGCATAAAAAAATCTACAAACTGAGAGGTGTTTCATTTTTAGATTCCTTTTAGATTTTTCTATAATTAGAAACAAATGGCAGAACATTTTATTTTTATTCATTTTTTTGACTAACAAATGCCCCCTACAAAAGCAAAAACAAAAGAATTGCATGAATGGAATATGCAATGGAAAACTTGTGTAATACTCGTGAGGTTACCCGAGGTCAAACTGCCTTGTACAGATAAATAATTTATTACACTTGCTTCTTTCTGTGAGAAATAAATGAAATAAACTCAAAACAGAAGGTATTTTCATTAGTTAAATAAAGTGAGACTTATTGAGAAGTTCTAGCTGCAAGTCATTTCCACTACTGACTGCGCTTGGCCATGCAGGATCAACCAGATAATACTTTAAATTACATTTTATTTAAAAAGGTATGGAAGGATCAACCAGATAACTATTACCTACAACTTAAACCTACCCCAATTATAGCAGATCAACCAGATCATCTACTAATCAAACACTTATTTGTGAAACACAGGGAATACTTTTTCTGCCCCCCCCAAAGTTTGTGGACATTTTATAAGATAGAGAACCCACTCTAGGGTGTGCAGTTGTGCTTTGATATACACAGGTCTTGGGTGGTTGAACGCACTCAGCCTGTGGCCTCGTGTGTTACAACACACACCAAGGCATACGTATATCAGAGCATGACCACACACCCTAGAGTGGGTTATCTACAGTATTACATTTACATATATGGAACAACCTCTCATAATCTTTACTTGCATGTAAGTCTCTCCCATTATTCAAACAACGGTTTAAGGAATCATTCTTCTCGGCACCCATCTGCAATTGGAACTGCCAATAATACTACCCCTGACAACTCACTTCCCCCATCCCCTCCCTCCTTCCAACCCCCTCATATTCCCTTTTTAACCCCACTACTGTTATGTCTCTCCCTACCTCCTTCCTCTATCTCAGACTCTGTCTTCAATCCTACTTGGACCTAGTATGAATATTGGGAATAAACAACAACCTACTATGCACTTGTACCGTTCAACTACTATGAAATCTGCTGTAGAAATGTTGTATGATTTCTTGTGTCTTGCACTGTTGTCAATATCTGTATGCACTGCAAATTATAATTCCCACATGTAAAATAATACCTGCTCTAGATAAGTATGGAATGTACTATTCCCTGGGTCACCCCTGAAAAAGGGACATGCTTGTCTCAGCTGGGCCCACACGGTCATCAAAATTCTAATAAACAAAATAAATATAAATATAGATATTATACTATAGTTAGGGTTGAGTGCAAACTTCTATGTTAAACGTGAAACTAAGAACCTTAATAACTCTGGAACTGTTCAAAGGATTTGTGCAAAATGTGGCTATGCATAATCTCTACGCTGTATATGTCTCTTGATATGCCAAATTTGTGTGAATCAGTTTTGTGGTTTCTGAGATGCAGAGGCCCAGATATTCAAAAGAGTTGAGCCATGCGCAATAGGGTTGTGCTTAATTCAAATTGTGCCATTCTGTGATATTCAGCAGGAGGCAGTTGCGCCCCTGAAATCATGCTGAGCAACAGCACAATGATAATGAGGCATGCGCAACCGAAGGGAGATGAACCATGCATAAATGGCGCAGTGTGATATTCAAAGACTTGCGCAATGCGCAACAGTGGAGCAAGCGGAAGTTGAGCCATAGCGGAAATGAGCCAAAATAAAGGAAGAGGTGTAAGAATGCTACAGGGAAGCCACAAGAGGCAGCACTCTAGCCAGACAGACAGGGCAGGTGGCACGAACAGGGCAGGCCAGGGAAAGGCCACAGTGAACATCCAGGCACAGGGAAGGTGTGGGGAGCCACACAGCACAGAGGCCAGCACAGGCAGGTGTACCCGGTGCAGGGGAGGAAGCACCCAGGACAGTGGGGGGAATACAGTAACAGCTGCCGGGGGGTGAACACAAGCCAGGGACATGGCCAGTGCCACCTTCTCCATGGAGGCCATAATGAGGGGGGTGAGAAAGTGGGTGGGGGGGGCGTGGCTGTGGAAGGGCCCATTGGCGGTATGCCCCCAACAGGCAGTACCAAGCCCGCACCAGCTTTGAGCTGTACACAGATACAGAGATTGTGGGCTGGTACCACCTGAACAGGGCAATTCTGAGGCGGCTCTGTGAGCTGTGCAGTGATGTGATGCAGGCACCCACACGATGGAGCCATGCCCTGTCAGTGGAGACCAAGGTAACAGCCTGCATGTGCTTGCTTGCCACGGGTACCTTCCAGAGACCAACTGGGAACACCACAGGCATAACCCAGTTGGCCTCGTCACATCACCTCACCCAGTTCCTCAGTGCACTGCTGCCACATGCTGAGGAGTACATCCATTTCCCAAGCACAGCGGTGGAGTGCACAGCAAGCATACAGGAGTTCCACAGGGTAGCACGTATGCCTGACATGCTAGGGGCAATAGACTGCACCCATGTGGCCATACACACACCACCTGGCCCCGAGGGGGCCACGTACATCAATCGAAAGGGCTATGCCAGCATCAACTGCCAGGTGGTGTGCGATGCCAGGGGGTGCATCATCAATGTCCGTGCCACGCACCCTGGGGGAGCACACGATTCTTTCATCTGGCACCAGTCGGCACTGTGCCACAGATTCGAGAGTGGGGACATCCCCACTGGCCACCTAGTGGGTGAGTATGCAAACCACATGGACAAATATAGGGCCGGGAGGGCATGGCCAGAGGTGGCATGGGTAGTGGCCTACATGGCCTGGGGCAGGGCAATGCTTATCACCAAACTAACCTCCACCCTCACACACAGGTGACAGTGGATACCCACTCTGTCCTGGCTGCTCACACCCTACTGGCGGCCCACAACCCCGCATGGCAATGCTACAATGAGACACACAGCCACCAAACATAATATCATCGAGCAGGTGTTTGGGATGCTGAAGGCACGTTTCCGTTGCCTGGACACCTCTGGCAGTGACCTACAGTACAGCCCCTCAAAGGCCTGTGGGATATTCCTGGCCTGTTGCATCCTGCACAACATGGCCAATGAATGTCGGATAACCGTACAGGTCAAAGAGGGGGACAGTGATGGGGATAATGGGGGCGCCGGTGATGATGGTGATGGGCAGCCCCCCCTTGGCCGACGGGACCCCGACTGCTTCGGCTGGCACAGCTGCACCGGGACACCATCACGAAGGAGCACTTCAGCCAACCCAGGTAAGTCATGGGGCCATGCACAACCACCAGTGGCCAAGCCACAACTCACAAACATGCAGGGACCCACACCGGGGGGCATGCCGTCAAGGGAAGTGGCAGGGCACAGAGACACACACACAGCCAGGGATGGGTGAGGATTAACATGCCACACTGAGGGACACACACACACACATGCACACACATAATGCAACAAACGTGCACAAAGGGCAGAAGGCACACCGACCCAGAACGCACACCCTAGCAACACACATGTCCACAGGCCACCACACCCACTGCCTGTCCGTGTGCGTGTATCAGATGCTGAGCACCATTGCACATTGGTGTACAGTGCAATGCAGGCATCATCATGCACACACAACTGCGGACAGCAGCTGGGAGGGTGTGCAGGTGGACTGTGTGTCCATGTGCAGGGCCAGGTACCCACCTGTGCACTGTCTACTGACACACACAATGCACACAGGGCAGCACCAGACAGTAGCCAAGCTGGGAGACAGGTCAGTCCCGTGACACAGTGCCACGGCCAACACGGATGTGTGGGCAGCCCCGCCGAGACCCGCCAGCACTGGCAGGCTGACCACTGGCCTCATGGGGTGGCACCGATTGTCCCCCAGGGGTTCCACTGCATGTACGCAACCGTGCCCATGCAGGGGTCTGCAGCACACCGAACATGCCTGCACCTGGAGTGCTCGGGATGCCCACAGCTGAACCCAGCATCAGCAGGGTGGGAGTCACATGACACTGGGAACGGGGGTGGATAGTGCACTGCGTAGTGTCTGTGACGCATGGACACCTGACTGTGTGCCCATTGTGGCCATGACAGCAATGAACACCTGTGCATGCCTGTTGATGGCATCGGTCACATCCTCCCGCAAATGGTCCATCCGTGCAGGATCCGTTCGGTGTCCCTGCTGCGATGCTCCTCTGCCCACCCAGAGCCACACACAGTGCTTCCATGGATGTCACAAGCCACATCTGCTGCTGGACCGATGCTCGCAGTAGGTGGGTGTCCTCGTCCAAGAGGTCATCAGCCTCCTTGGCATCCTGTCCCTCAGGGTGTGCAAGGATCTGAGGACCTTGAGGGTGGGTGCTGCGCACCAGGACCAGGTCTGGGAATGTCCACAGACAGTGCACAGATGCTGCTGCTGAACCCTGTACCTCCAAGCCCAGTGGGCGACCGCTGATGCTGCCCCTCTGGCTGCCGCACCCAGGGCTCAGTGGTGCCGCCGCAGTGGCCGCGACAGTCCCACTGTCCTGAACAGACACCAGTGCTGCCCCAATGGTGCTGACAGGCACAGCCTGGGACTGTGCTGACACGCAGGCCCCCAAGGTGGCACCACCCACAGCCATGGGCACAAATTGCCCTGCTGTGTGTCCATCCTGTGGCACACACATGTCACTGCCCATGACAGTCGTGTCATCATCACTGGTGCCAGACTCTACCCCGGCCACAGCCACAGCGTGCTGGCATCCATGGATGCCAGCATGCTGGAACACAGGCAGGGCTTCCTCCACATCTGTCTCAACGACATCAGTGTGGACAGCCAGGCGGCCCCACTGTTGTACAGATCTACAAATACCTGTGGAGGTGGATGGTCCCACCTCTGACTTCATCCAACTGTCTGCAGTGCACAGGCCCACCACCGCTGACCCATGCAGATGCTCAGGATGTGTAAGGGAAAGCAAAGTTGCATTACTGCGTGTGACCTATCCTGCCCCCCCCCAGACAGAACATGACTTACCATGCAGTGATGGGCCATCACCCGTGTGGAAGCCACTGCGTGGAGCACCCTTTATGGCGCCGCGGCATGCTTTCAGCAAGCCTGTCCTCCGCTGGGGTGAGCTGTACCACCTCCAGCTGTCCCCCAGCTGTTGCAGCACATGCCGCCCTGATGGCAGCCACCTTCTCCTTAACCCTCCTCCTGTCCATGCCCATCTTCTTCTTACACTCCTGCATGCAGTGCTGGTGGCTGCCATGCAGGTTCATGGCACGTGCCACCTCCTCCCATGCAGCAGCATGGGCCTAGGGGGTTCCCCGCCATCCACTGAGCAGTGGCTCCTGATCCAGGTAGGCCTCAAAAAGGGCCTCGGTTTCAGCCTTTGTAAAATTCAGCCTCCTCCTCCTCCTCCTCCCACCTCTGTTTTCCTCCTCTCCAACAACATGCTCGGTCATTATGAAGCCTGTAAGAATGGCAGATGTTACCTGTGACTGTGCAGTCCCATACATGTCCCTGAATCCATAGTCAGCATCCCAAACAACATGCTACTCACCAATAACTGCAGTAACCGACTATGGCCACTGCAGCACATTGTCACACCTTTATAGAGCAATCCATGCAAATGAGGCATGGAACAACTTTAATTAGATGCAAATTGCAGTGCTGCACCATTGAATGGCTGATCGGATGATTTGCATATGACGGCTGAATATCGCGCTGTTGCGCTTTGTGCAGTTGTGTTAAATGTGCTGAGCCAATGGCGCAGTTCTGTGGCATGCATGGTATACCTCACTGCACATGCCCGGGTTGCTGATGCAGGCGTTTGCCATGCTGATGACGTGCTGTGTGCAGTAGGCAATGCAGGGCATGGCCACCATTGTACTAGTGGCGCTATAGCGATGGTCACTACATGGCGCTGTGGTACTGGGCCTTCATAGATGCAATGGCCCAACTGCCTGATAGTCCGCTGTGGCACTGGCACACAGGCAGCCAATCGTGCTACACGCATTGTCATCCAATGGTGCTTTGCATGGCCTTGTGCCAGAGACCCATAGCCCTGTGTCCGCCCTTTGCCCCCTTGGCACCATGCATCAGGCATAGGTGCACCTCTATCGCACTGTTCGGTAACAGCATGATAGGGAATGGCAGCGCTGTACTCGCAGCATCTGCACGTGGGGAACCGCACTGCAGAGCGCCATAATGCCTACTATAGCTATTGCAATGGCGCGTAGAAGAGCTGCTCCTTGGATGGCCATTGAGCTGGCAAATCTGGTGGCCATAGTCAAGCCACACCATGAGCCTCTCTTTGGGGAGGCCCCCCTGGATAGGTCAAGGACCCAGGTGTGACAGGAGGTGGCCACTGCCCTGGATGAGGCAACAGGCAGGGTGTGTTCAGCTGAGCAGTGCAGGCACCGCTATGGTGACCTGCGCAGTAGGGAGCCGGAGCTACTGGCCTGACTGCAGTCACGTGCCAGAAGGGGCATGGTGCCACGTCCAGGTAGGGCTTCTGTCAGCACACTTTTATCATCCATATGAGTCACAGTGTTGTATGAGTCCAGCACATAGGGGAGGAACTGTATGGGGTTGGCCGTGGCGGTGTTCACAGGGTGTGGGGTGGGTGGGTCTGGCTGGGTGAGAGGGCACACTCCTTGGGGCAGGGGGACTTTGCTTCAGGAATGTACTGATGTCCTTCTCTCCTTTTTGTCCTCACAGGCCTGGAAGAACTACACAGAGTGTGGGCAGAGCAGTGGAGGGGAGTGGAAATTGCAGCCAGGCGGGCTGAGGACCAGCAACGCCCACCTGACCGGCCCGATGTGGGTGAGTGCCAGACATCCATGATTAGTACTGCATGCTGTGTGACAAGGTGGTCAGTGGGGCATGGCCACCATTCATTGACATCACTGCCATGCATGCCACTTGTTATAGTCAACACTGTCCAGTGGCAATGCATGTCTAGGTGTGCATCACTGGTGGTCCATGCATGCACCAGGTGCATGGCTGTGCCACTGCCTTTGCACCACATAGCCATATCACTAGACGGCCATGAGTGGTGCTGTGCGTGACTTGGCCGTGGGTGTGTGCAGCGTTCTGCATGGCTGTATGCACCTGGTTGGGCAGGTCCTGTGGACGTGATCATTGTGGGTGGTCACACACCATCACAGTGGTATGTCCCATGGCCGTATGCCATGCACAGTGGGGGGCTGTATAGGGTTGTGCATTCACACCTGTTGACTGTGCTCCTTGTCCTAGATGCAAGACATCTGAGGAAATCAGGACACCATGCGGGAGCTCCTGAATCTGGCACATGAGACGGTGGCAATACTGAGGAGGCTGGATGAGTTGGGGTTCTGTGGTGACACAGAGCCAGAGGGAGCCAGAGCCAGGAATGATGGAGCCCTTAATAGTCCCTTGGTCCCTGACATCCCCTACCCCTGGACCCACCCTCACACCCTCCTATCCCATCCCATTTGTCCACCCTTTCCCCTGCCCACCCCACCTTTTTGTGTCCCCACCACAAACCTGTAAATAGTTTTTATTCTTGTACATAGTTGAGTTTTCTATTTTTACAATACATTTGACTTTTATATGAATACCGTGGTGGTCTCTGATTTGCAGCGGGCTATAGGTGCTCAGCTACAGTGGTGTGCATGGCATCAGGGGTGGTGCAGTCATGGGTATGTGTGTGTGTCTGTGTGGAGGTGTCTATGGTGTAGGGGTAGATATCAGTCAGTGTCTGTGTTGTGTGTGTTGTTCTCTGTGCACTGGATGACTGTGTGCAGTGGTCCATGGCACGTGCTCTGTGTCCATGGTGCACGCATTGGCCCATCCATGGCCTGTGCATTCGATACACATGCCTGTCTGTGACCTGCATGGTCCACTGGCATGTCAGTGGTGGCATTCCCTGCAGGGTGGACACTGTACCCGTCGCTTTGCTGGGTTGCCCATGTCACTGGTGTGGTGCATGCCTGGCTCAGGTGGCACTGTGGGTGACACGGTCATTGTCCCACCTCCAAGCTGTGGCTTGTGTGTATTGCAGGGGATGTGCCCCACTGTCTGTGGCTTATGCTCTGGGTGACTACTGGTGGTGTATGGGTCCATGGTGCCTGTGCAGGGTGGTTGGCACTCCAGTGCCATGGTGGACTGCGGGTTGTGTGTACACGGCTTACATGGGCCCACCATGGGGGCTTGGTTGCCCCACCACTGTGTCCCTGTGTTGTTGTGCCCTTGGGTATGGAGGGGGTGTCTGTCCAGACCCTGTGTGGCCTCCGGTGTGGTGCATGCTTCCACGCACCACTGTGGGTGTCTGTGCTGGCTGTTGTGGCCAGTGGTGGGCCGGGTGTGTCACTGGAATACTGTGCAAAGTGCTGTACCACTGGTGGTGGTGTCAAGGACATGACCCTCCCATATGGGGTAACTCTTGTGCCAACGCATGGTCGGTCTCTCAGAAGTACTTCGGGGGACTGTGCATGGTGGCACTGTGTCTACCGTTGTTGCATTGCCGTGTGCTGCAACCTGCTGATGGGTGCTTGTGGTGGGGCTGGCTTGCATGCTTCTGTGGTGCACAGGGTTGCATTGATACTGTGGGGGTGATAGCATGCATGGGGTTTCCTGCTGTGATGGTCACTGCTCATGGGGGGGTGTCTGGGGGTCACGGTGCAGGGTGTGCTGTGCACTGGCAGGGATGGTTTGGCACAGGGTGGTCTGCCCTCCTTGTGTGCCAGTCACAGCTTGCCAGTAGGTGTGATGAGGCACCATGGCCAGGCTGTGGGTTGGTTGCTTGTCTCCATGGACCAGTGGTTATTCCAGCCCTCCCCTGGTTGTGATGTGCTTGGGGTGTGGGGGGACAATGTCTGTTCTGCTGTGTGTTCCTGTGCCCATCTGTGGCATGGGTGGTGGGCCCCTACCTCCCTGATTGTGCAATTACATTGCTCTGCAGCTGGGGGGCTCCCTGGTTGCACTATGGCGCCTCTAGACTGCTCAGCTGAACATCCTTGTTGCGCTATGGAGCATCAGATCTGCTCAGCTTCCCCTCCCTAGTTGCGCTATGGTGCAAGTGGTGCGATATTCAGTCATTGGATGTAGGCGCAATTTGGCCTGTTCCTTTTTTGAATATCACGTCTCTTGTGCATGGGCGCAATAGACTTGCACTTGCTCCCGCTATTGCGCATTTTTTGGGTGCAGTTTGAATATCTGGGCCAGAGTGTCAAAAAATCCTAAATTTACCATTTATTTTACATTACTTTGTCCACCTGTATCTCAGAAATGGTTTTAGGTTTTGGTCTGAAATTTTCAGGGAAGAAAGCCTTTTGGTCACAGATGTGCCTTTTGAAAGTTTAGTGAAAAAATATGAATCCGTTCAAAAGTTATATCATTTTACATTTTCACATTATTTCCTATGGGAAGATTTATATGTCAGGCATGAACGTTAGAACTTTCACACAATAGGAGTACTCTGTGCAAAGAACCACCTTCTTTGTGAAAAGAAGGTCTTTTTTCACAAAGTTCACCCTAGTGCTAAAGGTGGAACTGCCTTGTGCTCACCTTCTTGTTTGCCGCTTAGCGAGGATCTTCAAATGCAGAAGAAATTGTAAAATACAATTAAAAAGAAAAAAAAAATATCAAAACATTGCTAAAGAGGAGAAGATCAGTGGTATTCTGATGTTGTTTTTAAACTGGTCCCAAACAAGTCCCGAAATCTCAGGTGCCAGCTCATACAGAGCAAGGCTTGTAGCCTGTTCTTTGTATGGGAAGAGCAGTATTTTCTTGACTTCTGCAGCCACAGCTGGAACTAATGCTGCCAGCTGCAGAGTCAAGGTTTTTCTGCTCAGCTTTGCCACTCTATACTTGCAGATTCTGCTGACATTGGGGTGCCCAGTCCCCAAATCTGCACAGCAACAACCACCCCCAACTGTGAGAAACTGGGTAGCCCACTCCTAGCGTTCCCAAATGACATTTTTAAACAGCCGACATCAGGGTGCCCAATACCTGAGTTGGCACAGCAACAGCAACCCCCCCAACTGCAGGACACTGGGTAGCCCACTTCCAGTGTCTCCCAAATCATAATTTTTAACCTGTGAAAAAAGAAAACCATCCCCCAATGTCTTTTTGTTTTTTTAACCCTGAAAAAAAGAGAATGATCCCTCATCATCTCTCCCCATCCCCACCCTCCTTCTGCGCACTCACCTCTCTGTACACCCAATTAACCAATACTTACCTCCAGAGGGCAGTGCTGCCATCTTCTGTGGACTAGGACAGGTCTGCACTCTTCAAAGCCATACTACGATCTGAGGAATCAAGATAAGCACTGTATAATGGGAGTCAATGGGGTTTTTCAACTTATGTTGATATCTCAGTGGATTTTAGGAATTTCTGCACCAAATTTTCAACATGGGACCCCAGCCACAGCTGGTGCAGAATGCGCTGGCCAGATTGTTGACTGGAAGCCCTACATCCAACTATATAACAACTGTGCTGTGCAAACTGCACTGGCTGACTGTACAGTGGTGGATCACCTTCAAGGTTTCATTGCTGACCTATAAGGCCCTACACAGGTTGGGACCCCACTACCTGAAAGAGCTCCTGGTTTCTTACTGTCCGTCCCATTTCCTCCGATCCTCTGGTGAGGGATTGCTAGAGATTCCCAGGGTAACCTTGAAAACATCTGGTGGAAGAACTTTTGCCTTTATGGCACCTACCCTGTGGAATTCTCTACCTTGTCAGATACATAATAGCCTGACTGTAGAAGGATTTAAATGGGCTTTGAAAACTTTTTTATTCAAACAAACATTCCTGGAAATATAATGCCTGCTATGTATAAGGTATTTTAATTATTATGGATTTTAATATTGTTATGTGGAAATTTTGTAAAGGTGCCCTGAGCTCATGAAGGGTGTCTTATATAAATAAATTTTACCTTACCTTTCCTTACCTTACCTCATGAACACAGTCACTGTCATTTCATTTCTCGGTCCTGAAAGGTGATTTTTGCGGTCGCTGCACGGAATCAACTTTTGGGACTGATTAATGAAACAACAATGCCACTGTTCATGAGGTGGTGTCTAAAAAGACCATGTTGCAAATTTGGTGAAAAAATTCAAAAAAAAAATGCCTACATTATGAACATGCATGCTCAGTTTCTATGCACGTCAGAATGTGCAAATTTTTATATTTTCACCCCAGATTTTCAACATTGCCATTTTTTTACATCCTCATGAGCAGTACAGCTGTCATTTTTCACATCCTGCCCAAAACATATTTTTGCACCTGTGGTACAGAATGGTACAGTCATTATGCAAAATCAACTTTCATGAGGGAGGTCTCAAACACCCGTGTTGACAATTTGGTGAAACAATTCCAAAACATGACATGGTTACAAGCATGCATTGCGCAGTTTCTACACACACTCATAATTTCACCAGTTTTTCATGTTTTCACTCCAGATTTTCAACATTATGATTTTTCATACCATCTCATGAACAGTACAGCTGTAATTTTTCAGATCCTAACAAAAATGTTTTTCTGCACCTGAGATGCAAAAACAGTGTAACAGTTGTGCAGAATTACATTTCAAGAGGGATTTGAAAGTTTTCTGTACTGGGTACATGTGATGTGGTGATAAGAAGGTTATGTTGAACATTTTGGGAGAAAATTATTTAAGATGGCACAGTTATTACTATTTGTTGCAATTTCACTCTACCTGCTTGTAATGTTATGCGTGGAAGCACAGGGGTCAGAGACCTCTGTGTTTTCACAGCTAGATACATACGTGCATCTGTGGAAGGATGGGCCCTGCACTCCCACTGTGACATATGAATACTATTGTACTAGCTGGATGGAGGGATGGAGTGCAGGGTCCAAAGGACCCTGAATTCCTACCATGACATATGGACACTATTGTACTTTATTGGATGGAGGATGGCACCCTGCACTCCCACAGTAAAATGAGGATAAAATTATACTATCTGAAAAGAAGGGAAATTTATTGTAAAGTTAAGGTGAATACTATAGCAACAAAGTAAGGAATGAGGCTTTAGGGTTTCCAACCCTAATGATCACCCCAAGGTTCCCACTAATTACCTACCCCTCTATTTCCATCCTCCACACAATGACAGGTGTTGGTATTGCATTGGGTCATCAGGGCTAACTCTCACACCATTCCACATGTAAACAAGCTGACATGGTACTGTATAGGAGAATGGGGTGACAGTTAGCCTTGATGACCCTATGGCACACCCCAACACCTGTTGGTGTGTGGAGGATGAAGTAGTAGGGTGGGAACTCTGGGATGGAGAGTTAGGGGTTAGAAACCCTAATGCCTCATTTCCCTACTTTTGTCGCATTAGTATTCACCTTAACTGATGCATTAATGGAGTTTTTTTTACAATGAATATATCTGTAGCAGTATCTATGTATATCTTTCTATATATATATGTATATATATATATATCTATATATATATATATATTTATAAAATGGGTAGGAAAAATTATGTCTGATGATTCAATTGGATTCCATCACATGACCATGTGTATATCAGAGCGCGTCCTCACACCTGCACTTTTACCCCCCTTAAAAACAATTTTGCCATTTTATAAGATAGTTATTCCACTCTACAGTGTGTGGTCACACTCTGATATACACACGCCTTGGGTGGTTGACACACTCCAAGGCATGCGTATATCAGAGTATGACCGCACACCTAAGAGTGGGTTATCTATTACATATATATATATATATATATATATATATATATATATATATATATATGTGTGTGTGTGTGTGTGTGTGTGTGTGTGTGTGTGTGTGTGTGTATATATATTTATAAAATGGCAAGAAAAATCTAGAAATCTCATTGGTTAAGAGACATCAGCTGACTGTACATTAAATCTCTTTATATGCACAGTCATCCTGGTCCTAAACCACATCACACAATGAGCAAATCAGTCCTCGTACAACCAGAACTATCTTCCATAAATCTCCCTTCAACCAGAACTGATCTTCCATTATAAACATGGCTGCTGCCTTTACACTGTAAAAAACCTTCAACTGGGTCCTAAAAATAAAACTACCCTAAATAAAAAATAAAATACATTAATTAAATGTTGTTTCCCTGATCATCACACTCTCCTTACACACATAAACAAATCAGAAACATTAAGTATTGTTTATAATTTTCATTACAACTGTTTGTTTACTAACAGTGAAAAATCCCTCTTCTGTCTTTACCTGCTCATCAGGGAAATCTCTTATGCTTGCCCTGACAGTGATATAATTGAGTCTCTGGCTCTAAAACAGGCCTTCGTTGTCTGTGTGTACAGAATGTCAGGAGAGTAACATTCTACAGGTGGAATAGAGCAGAATTTTGAATCCCTGTATTCCATGGTAAACATTCCATGGTAAAACATTCTATGTCTTGAATGTGGGGAAAAACAGAAAACAAAAAAAACAGGATGAAGAAGGTAGGCAATACAGTAATACTTTTTAATATATGGATGTTCAATTTAATAGGTCTGTAAAGCATACAAAAAAAAATCCGGTAATACCCTCAAAGGTTCAGTGATAATAGTATTGTCAATCACTGGTAATAGTATTGTCAATCACTTTTAATAGTATGTTTTGTGCTGATAATAGTATCGTTGCAAGGTTTGAAAATATACCTTTGCCCCACTTCCCAAGCATGCTCCTCATTGGCCGCTTCCTGTGTGGGTGGGCAGAGTAGTTTAAAAACATGGTAGTCCTTCTGTCGAATACCGAGCAAACTCACTCATTGAGCTTCTCTGATTTTATTTTGTTTTCCCCCATCAGCAAATGAAAATATCTGGTTGATCCTGCCATTCCAGTGATGAAGATTAGGTAAGATCCAAATAAAAATTAAAAATAGGCAGGTGCTGGGAACCATCAGGAGCGAGCAGACAGCCCAACACACAACGCGAGACAGTGTGGTGGTTTGCCATGACCCAGACAGTCCTTAACTGAATTGGCGAACCGCCCATCTGAAAAGACCCCAAAACACACTTGGATCCATATATTAAAAAAACAATGTATAGTCCCGTGTCTATTACCGGTCAGCAATACCATCTCGCGGTTCTGGACATATAGGAACCTCTCAATGGTATTACTGACTGGTAATACACACAGGACTATACATTATTCTATTTATAAACAAAAGAAAAGGTGGGAAAACACAGTTAAATAGGCAGAGGCAGACCCAAAGTGCCCAATACATTGCTAATGTTAATAAAAGCACGTACATTTGAATCTTATATAGGAGTTTTCACCCTCCTTGCCCACCAAAAAGGGAACCTGACAGGTTTAAAGTTTTTTTTCTTACTAACCTTTCACCTCAATCCATAGCAGTTTTCCTTTTATGTACTAGACTACAGCACAGAAGTAAAAAACAAAAATAAAGAGAAGGTTGCCTTCAATGAGAGTATATAACTACAGTGTAATGAAAATTACATTTTAAACACTGCTAATGTCTTACAAATTTTCAAATGTTACAGTGCATTTATATGATAAAATTTACATGTGACAGAGAGAGTATTTATTTTCAACCAACTCTACTAATAAATACTTTTACTGCAAAATACTGTACTAGTTAACTATTGCTGATATATACTATTCTGTGTATTAATAGGGACTACTTTTTTCAGTTTTTAGATGTTTTAGAGGTAATGTATTGTATTGTACACTCTTTTGAAACTAGTAATTAAGTTTTAATCCCTATCAGAGTACCTCAAACTAATTCTTTTATGATGGTGATCCACTTTATAAGTGTGATAAACCACTCCAGGGTGTGCATTAAAGGATTAAAGGATTTTAATGCACTTCCTGGTGCGTAAAGACACTCAACTTTCAGTCTCATGCCTTAGCACACCCCTGGGGTGTGCATTAAAATCTTTTAATATATGGATGTTCAATTTAATACGTCTGTAAAGCATACAAAAAAAATCTGGTAATAGCCTCAAAGGTTCAGTGGTAATACTATTGTCAATCACTGGTAATAGTATTGTCAATCACTGGTAATACTACTATTTTGTGCTGATACCTCCTGCCCCCACGTCGTAAGCATGCCTCCTCATTGGGCAGTTGTCCTGTGTGGGTGGAATAGTTGAAAAAACATGGCAGTGCTTCTCTCGCTTACTGAGAGCGAACTCGGTCGTCAAGGCTTCTCCATTTTATTTTCTGTTCCCCATCAGCAAATGAAAATATGTGGTTGATCCTGCTGATACAGTGATGTAGGCTCAGAATAAAAAAAAAAAAACAGGCAGAGGCAGGGAACAGTCAGGAATGAGCAGATAGCTCAACACACAGCGTGAGACAGTGTGGTGGTTTGCCATGACCCAGACAGTCCTTAACTGAACGGGCAAACCACCCATCTCAAAAGACCCAGAAACACACTCAGATCCTTATATTAAAAAAAGCAATGTATGGTTCCGTGTGTATTACCGGTCAGCAGTACCATCTCGCAGTTCTGGACCTGTAGGAACTTCTTGAGCTTTGCTCTTGAGGTTCCTACATGTCCAGAACCTCTCGATGGTATTACTGACTGGTAATACACATGGAACTATACATTATTCTCTTTTTAATGCACATCCCGTCGTGGCTTATTATTTATATATATATATCTATATATAAAATGTGTAGGGAAATTGCTTGAAATTTACTCTCCTCCAAAACAATTTTGCCATTTTATAAGATTTTATAAGATAGATAACCCATTCTGAGATATGCAGTAGCATTATGATATATGCATGCCTTGGGTGGTTGATGCACTTGACCTGCGGCCTCATGCATAGCAATGCACAGCATGGCATGCCTATATCAAAGTGTGACCACACACCTCAGAGTGGGTTATCTATTACATCTAACTATCTACATATATATATCTATATATATAGATATATATATTAGAGCAAAAAACTCATTTAATGCATCAGTTAGGGTTGTTCACAGCAATAAAAGTGAGGAAATTCAGTGTTGGGGTTGAAAATCCCTTACACCCTCTCAGCCACTCCCAGCTGGCATTGGAGTGTATTGGAGTCATCGGTCCTAACTCTCACCCAATCACATGCATGAACAAGCTGAGGCATAGGAGAATGGGTGAGAGTTAGAACTGACGATCCCAACGCACACCCCAATGCCAGTTGAGGGGCAGGCTGAGGGGTGCAAGGGGTTTTCAACCCAGCCAATTTCCTCACTTTTATCGCTGTGGAACAACCCTAACTGATGCATTAAACAGAGTTTTTACCTCTAATTTCCTTTTTTGAGAATCAGGATCAAAATAGTGAATGGAATGCTCCCACTACGTGATTTTTTGTGACATAGTAACATTAACAGCAATGCAAATGCAAGCGGTAACAGTTACACACATGGTGACACAAATGTAAATTGTAAAGCAAGCGTTAAAAGAAACGCAGGCACAAAGTGATGCCAAAGTGAACAGTGACACAAATGAAAATGCAAGTGCATCCGTAAATGCAACTGGTAACATGCACAGTCATGGTACCGCTATTGTAAATGCAAATGATAAGTGTAACAGTAACAATAACACAAAAGGAAACGGACACTGAACCACAAACGCAAGCACATATCGAAACGCAAACCGTAATGTGCATGGTGATGGCAACGCAATTGTAAATGCAAATGTTAATGATAACTGCAACAATAATGCCGAAGAAAACAGAAAAGCAAATGCAAACATAAGCGTGTATGGAAACGCAAACTGTAATGCACAGGGGCATGGGAATGCAATTGGAAATGCAAATGGTAATGGAAAGAAGAACAATGATGCAAAATGAAAGACAAATGGTAATGAATATGGAAGGGTGGCCACCAACAGAAATGGCGATTTGCACGGTGATGCTAAGTGAAACACAAACCACAGTGGAGACACAAATGACAACAGTAATGCAAAGGCAAACAGAAACGCAAAGGGTAATGCACACGGTGGCGTAAACAGTAACGGTAATGCAAACGGGCATGGAAACACAAGTGTAAAGCCTACGTGTAACAGTAAGTGGAGCGCACACTGTATTGTTCCCAAAAAGCTCCATTGAGAAAGACAGTACAAAGAATGTATGCATAATAATGTGCCTCAGAGCAGAAAACTAGCAGCTGTAATACTAAAATGCTAATAGCTCAGTAACCGTACAACGTAGAAAAAAATTTAAATTTCATATGATTCATGACTGTCCTGGCTAGGTTTTCACTGCAGGCATAGCCTATAGGGCTAGCGATGGTCGTGATAAAATTCCATATCTCGCGACCGCTTTGAGATACTTAACCCTCGAAAGGCGTGGGTATACGCCACCATGTTAGTCTATGGAAAACTTCAAATTTGGAGTACCATAACTTAGCATTCATGCAACATTTGTCAGCAAAACACCAAAAGGCACATCGGTGAGATGTTGGCTACCTTCCTCCAAATTTCAGCTCAAAGACCAAACCATTCTTTTGCAGCAGGGTGGCAAAGAACTCCTATCATTGTGTCCATAGTCTGGAAAAGTAGTGTTGTGATTTGGGAAAGCTTTCACAAAATTTGTGAAAGTGTTGTGAGTGCAACACTAATCTGCAACTTATTTTTTGCAGAAATTTGAAAATATATTTGGGGTGTTTAACCCCAAAATAAAGACATGGCTAGCATCCCCAGGGCTCGAATAGGTAAACACAAAATAATTATGTCCCTAGATGGTCCAAATTTTAAATGGCAAGCATTTTTGTGATTAGTAACTGAAAAAAATGGCTGACTCATGACACTACTAGGACCATTTGCGACACTAAAAAGTGCATTTGCGAAAGTGTCAAACTTTTTGTTAACTTTTCCCTTTGACTTATAATGGGAACTTGTTTTTTGAATAACTTTTGAACCGTTTAATATTTTTTCACGAAATCTTCAAAAGTCAAATCGGGGCTACTCAACCCTAAGTATGGTAGCACTATCATACTACCATAATATATATTGCGTTAATGCATCATTTAGGGTTAAAGCAAAAAAAATCAGAACATTAGACATTAGGGTTAAACCCCTAACCCCCCACACACACCCCACCCTGATACTCCACAGACAGACAGACGTAAGGCAATTATAGAGGAGGTTGCAGGAAGTAGGCTGTTGGTTAACTAGAATCTGTAGCTTATTCAATAGGTAGGGAAATGGGCAGAGTGAGCGGGCCAAGTGGTCCTTATCAGCTGTCAACGCCTATGTTTCTATGTGTCATTGGGGTCATGAGGCCCAAATCTCATCCCATTCCAAGTGTGAGCATGTTGACATGCTACAGTAAAGGAGAATGGGGTGAGATTTAAGTCTAATGATTCTAATGACACACCCCAGCGTCTGTCAGTCTGTGGAGGATCAGGGTGGGGTGTGTGGGGGGGGTTAGGGGTTCAACCCTAATGTTTAATTTCCTGACTTTTTTTGCTTTAACCCTAAGTGATGCATTAACACAGTGTTTTGCATAGAATTTCCTTATATTTTGAAAAAGTGTAATATAAGTAGTAAAAAAAACATATTGGTGGGAGCACGGGGTCCAACTCCCTCCAACTTACGAATTTTTTCATAACAATATGCATCTGGGCCCATGATCCCACTTATGCAAAGCTACGGAGCCATGCAGCACCACTATAAGGGCACCATACCCTTGTAACAGTAATTTGTGCATATCTTGTGAACCGTAGGAGGTAGAAAAAATTGTAGCATCATTGTAATCGTGACACTGAGTACTTCACACAACATTGAATGATTGCACCTGTATCTCACATCACTTCCAAGATATGGGTACCAGAAAGCACAGGACAGGCACTGTTTGAACCCTTGTAACAGTAATTTCACAATATCTCATGAACCATGCAACATACGAAAAAGATTCCACTGCAGGCTTACTCTACAATTTCAAATCTTTTTCCAGTGGCATAGTTCACCTAAGGGTGATCTAAGCCACCTGTAGTGAAAAGTCTATATCTCACTTCATTACCGAGATAACGGCGCCAAAAGTCATGACACTGACTGCAATGTAATCCTATGGGAAAAATGTCAATTACATCATTGACTATCTCTGCAACCAATTAATTCCCCAACACCTAAACAGCATAATTCACATCTCTAGGACATCCCCCCAACACCCTGCAAATTTCAAGCAAAAAGACCAAACTGTGATTCGGATATGGTGGTCCCAATTTTGACCATCTGGTCTTTCCTAGTGCCATCTGGTCTTTCTCATTAACACTGCAAAAAATACATATACATTTTCCCATAGGCTATAATGGGAATTTCTAATTGTAATTACTTTTGAATGGATTGACATTTTTTCACCAGACAAATGATGGCATGTTCCTTGGTGCAAGCTCTTTCTACGTCTCATGTTTCAGACCAATAGACCACACAGTGTCCATGCAGTGCCACAGACAAAAAAATTGCAAAAGTGGTGAAAAGTGCATTTTCTGGTGCTTTGCTGTGCAAAAATCATATGTTGGCCTGAAACGCAACTTAGTAAATCAAGAGATCTACCATACCAGACTGTGCATTCCAAATTTTGTGCAAATCTTTTGAACAGTTGCAAAGTTATCAACGTGCAAAATTTGAGGCTTAACATTAAAGTGCCTACTCAACCCTAAATATAGGGGTGTGACTGCGCCCCTATAATACCCACTAAAAATCATGTACTAGTGGGAGAGAGCCCCATGTTCCCACCAGATTGCCCATTTCTGCATAACAATATGCATGTGTGGGAGCGCGTGCCCTCTGGGCCTATGGTGCCACTTGCACATAGCTACAGTGCCATGCAGCATTCCTATTGGCCACCGAACGCTTGTAACAGTAATTTGTCCATATCTTGGGAACCATAACAGCTAGAAAAAAAAGAAAGTGTCATTGTAACCATGACAGTAAGTAGATCATGCAACAAGCACTGGCCAAACTCGTATCTCACATCATTTCTGGGATATGGGCACCAAAAAGCACTGGCAGGCACTTTTTGAACCCTTGTGACAGTAATTTCACAATATTTCATGAACCGTGCAATGTATGAAACAAATTTCACTGCAGACTTACACTGCAGTTTCAAATCTTTTTCCAGCAGCATAGGTCACCTAAAGGTGACCTATGCTGTGTTAAACCTAAAGGTGACCTAGGTCGCCTGTAGTAAAAAGTGTGTATCTCACTTCATTTCTGAGATAACGGCGCCGAAAGTCATGACACAGACTGTAATGTAATCCTATGGGAAAAAAGTCAATTCCGTCACTGAATATCTCTGCAACTAATTAATTCCCCAACACCTAAACAGCATAATTACATGTCTAAGACATCTCCTCAACATCCTGCAAATTTCACGTAAAAAGACCAAACTGTGATTGAGATATGGTCATCCCAGTTTGGGCCATCTGGTCTTTCCTAGTGCCATCTGGTCTTACTCATTAACACTGCAAAAAAATACATATACATTTTCCACTAGGCTATAATGGGAATTTCAAATTGTAATAACTTTTGAATGGATAAATATTTTTTCACCAGAAAAATGATGACATGTTCCTTGGCGTAAGTACTTTCTACGTCCCAAGTTTCAGATCAATAGAATACACGGTGTCCGCTCAGTGCCACAGACAAAAAATGCACAGAAGTGGTGAAAAGTGCATTTTTTGGCACTTTGCTGTGCAAAAATCGTATGTCCACCTGAAAGTACAACTTAGTAAATCAAGAGATCTACCATACCAGACCGAACAAAAGTTATCAACGTGCAAAAATTTGAGGTTTAACATTAAAGTGCATACTCAACCCTAAATGTAGGGGCACAACCACACCCCTATAATATATATATATATATGTGTGTATATAGATATATATATATATATATATATATATACATATATATCTGTTAATATATCAGTTAGGGTTAAAGTGACAAAATTATGGAATTGTGGTGTTAGAGTTCTCAGCCCTAACACCTCACCTCTGCCCTGTAGGCAGCATACCAGGCATGGGGTGTGCCTTGAAGTTCTCAAGGCTAACGCTCACCCTCTTCTTTCAGCAAAGAAGCTGATATGTGTACAGTGTATGAGAATGGGGTAAGCATTAGACTTCAGAATCCCAAGGCACACACTATGCCTGGGGTGCTGCCTGCAGGGTGTGGGTTTCAACATTTCCCTACTTTTGTCACTTTTACACAAACTGATTAATTTATTTATTAGTACAGTTTTGGGTTTATAACCTTTGAGCCAGAGGCTCGTTTACAAAGGTACCTCATCACAGAGAGGGTAGACAGGGTTACAAATTTACATAGTTCATGACAATAATTGTCATAAAGTTACACAAATGATTTCATACAGGGAGCAGTTTTAAACAATTCCATGATTACAAAGTTCAGCTGATGCAGATAGTAGTAGAGGGCAGGAAAACTAGGGGTTTGGGGAAGGAGTGTGATGGGGGATGCAACCCAGCAGGCATAGTCAAGGGCAATGTGGTAGTAGTGTAGTGCCATTTAGAGACAGAAGCAGCTGCAGGTGTTAAATAGTTGGTTTAGAAGGGCGGATTTGAAGGTGGATATTTTGGGGGAATTGGAGATGTTTGCTGGGAGGGAGTTAAACCAGGTTGTGGCTCTGTAGTGGAAAGACTTCTGAGCATGGGTGGTCCTAGTTCTGGGAACCAGTAGAGTGGTCTTGTTGGTGGTGCGGTTTGAGACAGTGGACGGGGTATGCTGGGTGGAGGCAGTCACCCCTGGTGGAGAGAGCCCAAGTAGAATTTCCTCAGTTAGAAGGTAGGTTTGATAGTGGAGTCGTTCATCAAGGTTAAGGAGATTGGCCTTGTCATAGAGTTGGCAAGTGTGAGTGAGCCTGGTGGCACCAGTTATTAGCCTGCAGGCCTTGTTTTGGGTGAGGCGAATTTTGTTAAGGGCAGTGGTGTCAGCAGCGCTGTATACCTGCAGGCCATAATCCACAAGGGACAGAACTGAGGATGTAATGGCAAGTCGGAGGGCATTGGGTGGGAAGCAGTCCTTGTGACAGTAGAAGATGCCAAGCCGGGTGTTAGTGGCGGATGCAAGGGCATTGATGTGGGCATGACAGGTGAGGGCTGAGTCAAAACTGACCCCAAGGTATTTGTGGCAGTAGACTTGTTCAAGTGGTTGTTAGGCGCTAAGGAGGATATTGAGTGGGATGTTGCTGGCCTTGTTTTGGGGGTGGGTGAACAGCATTGTCTTGCTTTTTTTGAAATAAATGATGAGTCTGCGCTCCTTAAACCAGGTTTTGGCATCGTTGAAGGAGTGTTGTAGAGAGACCTGGAGGGAGGCAGGATTTTTGTGGGAGGCAAAAATGATGGCATCGTCAGCATACAAAAGAATATTGCCAGTGCAGGCTCTGGGCAGGGTGTTTAGATAGACAATAAACAGTAGAGGACCCAGGATGGACCCCTCGGGTACCCCCAAGTGGATAGGTCATGTTTCCATGAGTGTTCCATTGATTTTGTCAGACTGGGAATGGGCTGATAAGTAGCTTGAGCACCAGGCAAAGTTTGATATATTAATGGAGTTTTTTTGCAATGAATTTCCTTTCTTTTTGATTTAGTATAATTGTATCCTCATTTGACTGTCAGAGTGCAGGTCCCTCTGGGCTCTGCACTGCCATACCTTAATAGATGTGTATATGTATGTTGTATATATGTTTCAATGAATGAGATCCCCCTACCCTATCACCCCCTGATTACCAGGTACTACAAGAACTCTATAAAAGCAATGCAGGGGCTGATGCAGGCAGCTTGCAAACTCACTCTGTGTAAAGTCAGCAAGGAGCAGTAAAGAAAATCCCCCAAGGGTCCGTGAGAGCAGAAGGATGCCCTCCCCCACAAACAGCCCAGTAAAAAAATCTCCTGAGGGTCTGTGAGGGCAGAAGGATGTCCTCCCCCACAAACAGCCCAGTAAAGAAAATCCCCCGAGGGTCCATGAGGGCAGAAGGACACCCTCCCCCACAAACAGCCCAGGTACTGCAACAAGCTCCAATCCGAATTGGGACCGTGGTGTTTTAGCATCTGGCTGAAGAGGACTTGGTGCCTTTTTTTATTCAAATACCGAGCACCTCTAACTTTTATTTTAAGTCGCCCCATGAATGAAGATAGAATTTTCACTGCTTGGCAGGCTGAATCCCTTGGTTTTTTAATGCTGCTTTCAGCAGCCTTAATTTTAATTAAGTAGCTATTGCAAGAAAGCTGACTAGATTTTACTGCATGTAAATCCTCACTGTATACTGCATGTGAAGCTAACCAAATTGTGAGCATTACTACTGTTTGAATTGGCTGTTTGCCATAGCAGTATTATATGTGCTACTGTTGACCCTTTTACTTTTAATTTTATTCTTGGCAAGATAATCTGCAGGGTAACACTGTGTGCTACTCGCTAGTGCAAATCAGTAAAACTGCTTTTAAATTCAAATTACTACATAGCAGTCAGAGGGCTAGCCTGCTGTTGTGCTGAATTAATTACTTGGGATAGGCTATGCAGCTTCTCTTGGTGCACACTACAATCACCCTCCCCCCCCTCTCTTTGTTTCAGCAGACCCTCCCCAAAAAACATACCTGCTTTTAACTCTTCTGTTCTTCTCCTTCCCCTCGACAGTAAAGAAAATCCCCTGAGGGTCCATAACAGCAGAAAGACACCCTGCCCCACAAACAGCCCAGATACAGCAACAAGCTCTGATCCAAATTGGGACCGTGGTGTTTTTGCATCTGGCCGAAGAGGTCCCGACCGTTGCTTCACTCTGGCTCCCCACCACCCCCACCACCACCCTTGGTAATCTGTGTTTTATATAGTCAGAGACACGTGACGCCCAGAAACTAATCAGGCAACTTTCCCATCTGCAGACTATCAGCACCTGCCACTAGTGGCTGCTATTGCTGACAAGTCTCCCTTACACATTGTCTGGTGGGTGAAATTTCAGTTTACTCATAAGCCCACTCTGTCTGCTAACCTTATATCTCCTCCCCTCTCACAGCAACAATAAGCTTATTGTCTTCCTTTACTCACAGCATTTATAGCTATATATCCTATACTAAATAGCATCCCATATACTGTTAGCAACACTGCTATCTCTCTCTCTCTCTCACACACAGAATGATGACCTGGCTTATTCTCCTCTCTATAACTTTTCCCCCCTTGGCATACCTCCCCCCTACCTCCTCTCTGCTCAACCTCACACTATCCCCCTCCTTCCCCCCAAGTACCCCTTCTGCTGCCAGCCCCTATGATTACTCCTCCTTCAGTAACCATGTCCTACCCACCCTACCTCCCACTTGCTCCTAGCCACCTGCTCCCAGCAGCTGCAGTCCCCCCTTTATATATAGACCAGAAATATTGCGCTTTGCCTACTCTCATCTCGTTAACAAACTACCTCAACTTGCAGGCCTGGCACTGCGTATTCACAAGATGACCTTGAAAAGTGCCATATCCAGGATCGCCATCATCCTACTGCTACTAATGGGCAATATACATCCCAATCCTGGCCCCTCTATTGCCACACCATGCCTATCAATGCAATCCAAAGGGCTAGGGCTGGCCGCCATAAACATATGTTGCCTCCAAAAGAATCTTGCCCCACTCAAAGCATGGGTCTGCCTCCACAGCCCCGATGCACTAGCTATAACTGAAACATGGCTAACCCAGAATACCCAGACTTTGCTGCCTACATACTGGGCTATACATTGTTCAGATCAGACAGACTGGATAGGCAGGGTGGTGGGAGTGCGCTGTACCTTTGGGACCACCTACAAGGTCTTAAAATTCCTACAGTGAACCCCGTGGCGGATGCATAGTCCCTCACCCTTAAGATTGCAGTCAGCAACTCAGGTAAATCTCTCTGTCTAATGTCAGTCTACATACCCCCTCATAACCAAAAGTAGGCTTTCTCATCCATCCTAAATAACATCACCCAACTACCAAAAAACTCAGAAATCATTACCCTAGGTGATTTCATCACTAACTAGATTGCCCCACAAACATCCTCCATCAGGGATGCAGCTGCAGCCCAAAATCTAACACAAATGGTCCTTTCCCCTGCCAGAGTAAACTACCACAGAAGCACTAGTTCCTTCATTGATCTCATCTTCACAAACCATCCTGAGTGCTTACAGGATGTCTGGGTCCTCCCAGACTCACTCAGTGATCACTCCCCTGTTACCTGATGCTGGTCAAATAGCTGGAAGCTCCCCCCCGAGGATCGCCATGTATCACCAGCTAAAGAAGGGGTCCCTGGCACATCTTCAAAACCATCTCCTCAACCTTGACTGGTCTCCACTAGATCACCTGTCATCAGAGGATGCCGACCTGTTCTTCTTCATCAGCTCCTTCCAAGTCACCTGTGATATCTTTGCTCCCTTTGTTAAGCAGACTAAATCTTCCCCCTTGGTAAATTGGTCCTTGCTTGACCAAATGAAGGTCCGTGATAACCTATGGCACCATGCCCTTGAGTCTGGTTGCCCCTCTGATCACCAACTGTATCGTGCTGCCCGTAACTCATGCACCTGGGCTATCTGCCAGGCTAAGGCAGCTTTCTATCATTCCAACCTTACTGCCATCTGGGGAAATGGGAAGAGGTTCTGGGAAAATATGAAGGAGCTTATTGGCAAATCTCCTTCCCCTCCTCCCTCCATGCTTGTCATCAACGGTGTTTCCACCTAAGACCCTAGTAAGATAGCTAATGCCTTCTATGCATCTTTCTCTGACCTCAGCTCTATCCTCCCTCCGGACTTCTTTTCTGTAGCTACTAGAAAGTTCCCACCACCCCCCCAGCACTCCTCCTTTTTACTTCAAAAGGATCTCCCCTAGTGTCGCTCGCACATATCTCGCCAAGTTCCTTGGAAAGACAAGGCAGAGTGGTGACTCACTCGATGCAAAACTGCTCTCCTTAATCCTGGATGCAGTCCTAGCACCCCTAGCAAAAATACTCAACATGTGCCTGTGCCTAGGGCAGTTCCCTACACTATGGAAAAAGGCGGTTATCACTCCAGTTCATAAAAATGGTGACCGTTCCTCTAGTAGTAATTATAGGCCAATTTCCATACTTATTCCCCTCTCTAAAGCACTGGAAAAAATAGCTGCAGATCAACTTACTTATTTAGACTCACACCATCTACTGTACCAGCAGCAGCATGGCTTTAGGAAAGGGCACAACACAGCTACTGCCCTGCTTGAGTTTACCTCCTTTATCCATGATGCCCTTGACCAGGGAGCCGTGGCTGGATCTGTCTATATTGATTTGTCCAAGGCTTTTGATACTGTCAATTACAGTATGCTGATTAACTTCCTCCTCTCTGTTGTTATATCCCAAGAGACAGCTGACTGGTTCTCCAACTATCTCCATGGCCATACCCAGCAAGTAAAAATAAATAGCACCCTTTCTACTAGCCTTGCAGTCCAGTTGGGAGTCCCACAAGGGTCCATCCTTGGCCTGCTCCTTTTCTCCTTATACCTAAACTCCCTTCCTCCCTCCTTCTGACCTCCTTTGGGTGCCTGCCCCTTTATGCCAATGATGCTGTGATCTTTAGCTGGCACCCAGACCCTACCCACCTCCAACAATCCTTGCAGGGCTCCTTCACAGAAATAGAATCATGGTTCTCCTCCCACAAACTTGTCCTCAACTACAAAAAAACAAAAAGTCATGTTATTTGCCCACCCTCAACTTAAACACAACATGACCACACTACCCAAACTGAATTCCCAGGGTATCACGCTAGAATCAGTTGCCAATTTTAAATATCTAGGGGTCACCCTAGACTCTGTCCTTACCTTCTGTAAGCATATAGCATTGACTTGCTCTGCAATAAACATTAGAATTGGTCTCCTGTATAAATATAGGCCCTGTTGCCCTCCTGATGCCCTCTGTTTAGCCATCTCAAGCTCCATGCTTTCCCTGGTAGACTATGAGATAGTCATATATGGCACTGCCTCTGACACTGCCCTGATGAGCATTAAGCGCACCCTTAACAAAGCCTGCCAACTGGCCTAGGCTGTGATCACCTCTCACATACCTGTGACCTCTATCAACGGTCATCATGGCTAAACTTTCAGGGGTGCCTACTCTATTAGACCTGCTTATTGGCCAAAAAAATTCAACTAGGGCAAGTTCACCCTGACTGTCTCTCGCTCCTACAGATGTGCTTGACAACCAGGGCCACAAGACACTTTGTAGCCACTGCTTTTCACATCCATTTTGCAAGAACCACTGCCAGTCAAAGGTCCTTTTGCTGCAGGGCATCACTCTGTATGAACTTCCTCCCTAATATTGCCCTGTCTATTCCCAGGCTGGGGCCTTTTAAATCTAAGCTACATTCCCACATTATGTCCAGCTCTAACTGTGATTGCAGATAAACTCCACTAGCAATGGCTAAGTTCCATTGCTAAATTTACTCTGATTCTAACTTATGATTCACAGTTACACACCTTCGGTGTTTGCTCTGTATACGTATTATCCATTCTGTCTCTGTACTTAGTCACGGCACTTATCATACTCTGTATTTGTCCACATTCAATGTATAACATGGAGCCTTTGTAAATGAGTCCCTGACTCATAGTGTTGTAATTCCAAGACTTTATATAAATAAAAAAATAAAATAAAAAACACTTTCAGGTGGCAGTCTGTCTATCTGACGGTTAGTCACTGCCTGCCTGTCACACAAACTTGATCCCTACTCATCCTTCTCTTCCATATAAGATACTTCTCCGTTCTAAGTTGGCAAAAAGGCTTTCAAAGGGGTTCCTTTCCAGGTTCAAGCAGGTAAGCAGATTTACTTGGCTTTTTAGATGCAGTCTAGGTGCTTAGCATGTCAAGAATTGAAGAAGAAGAAGAAAAAAGGGAACTTAAAAAAGGGGAGGTTCTTTGCAACGGCTAGCTGAAGACAGAGAATGCTTAAGGCAATAATGCACCATCCACCATTTCATTCCCGCTTCTCAGTCGGTTGTGCTGTGCTAATTAGCAACTGTAGAGGTTATCAGCCAGGTGTTGATTACATGCTAACATAGTAAAATGCCAGCAGAATAGGCCTAACGGTCTTTCGTGTCTGCTCGTTTGGTCAGCCCCCACCCTGGGAGATGATCTTGCTGCCCCCCCTCCCTCTCTGGCTTCTCCCTTCCCAGTCCCAGATATTCTTGCTGCACTGGTTTTTGCTTATAGAACCCTTCCCCTGTACCTGTCTCACCCCCTCTTGAACCCCTCCACAGTTTCTACCTCCATCAGCCCCCTGGGCAGTGCATTCCATGACTCCACCACCCTCTCAGTGAAGTAGCACCTCCTCCTTTCTCCCCTGAATCTCCCCCCCTCCAGCCTCCACCCATGCCCTCTAGTACTTGCCCCCCTTCCTTCGGAGCACCCTGACTGCTCCTCCCCTATTTACCCCCTTCATGTACATGAAGACCTCTATCATACACTAAAAATACCATCAACAGTTTAATCTGGTTCAAGGTCAGTTGGCATTCATCTGTATCCCCTTCCCCCAGGTCATGCCTGAAAATAGGCAGGATTTGTCTAGTGCACTTAACCGGTCAACAGAAACTAAATAAAATAAAATAAAATAAATCATGTCTCCCAGTCTCTTCTCTCTTCCAATGTATACATATTTAGCTCTTCTAGCCTCTCCCTATAGGTCCGATCCCCCAAGCCCCAAATCATTTTGGTTGCCCTTCTCTGGACCCTCTCCAGGAGTTCAATGTCCCTCTTTAAATGTGGCCTCCAAAACTGCATGCAGTACTCAAGTGCGGCCTCACCAAGCAGTTTTACAGTGGGAGTATCACTTCCCTCTTTCTGGAGGTGAGCCCCTTAGCGATGCATCCAAGCATCCTGTTGGCCTTTGCTGCTGCCCTCCTACAAGTCTCCGAGTTGTTCATCTTGACATCCACCACCACCCCCAGGTCCCTCTCAGCCATCGAGACTTGTAGCATTTCCTCCCCAGGATGTACACTTGGCCCGGGTTTCTGGCTCCCAGATGTAGTACCTTGCATTTCCTTGAATTGACCCTCACCTCCTGCTTTCTAGACCAACTTTTCAGAGCCTCCAGGTCCCCCTGTAGGGCCACCCTTCCTTCCTCCATCCACCACCACCTCCAGTTTTGAGTCATCCACAAAGAGACTTATCTCACTACTGATACCCTTCCTTATGTCAGAGACATAGACTTAAGCTATTCAATCTATTTCATCTTTTATTCACATTCCTGCATGTGTTTATTGCTATAAAGCCTCCTTTGTCTGCTGTTTTACTTTTATCTTTGCCTTTAACCAAATCACAGGAGAAACCACAATGGACCACACTCATGCCCTTGCAAAAGCTGACCATAACTGAGTTTCTGAGTAGCCCTGCCATGAGATGGAGTGAAATTGTGAATTTGTGAGAGATGTAGTATTACCTCAATGTCTGTACAGAAATTACAGTCACACAGTGATTGTGTGATCTCAACATGTGGTATGCTATCTGGGTGGGGGTTGACACGATTGCATTTTTTAAATTTTATTTTAATAATGTCTTGGAGAACACCTGCGAGCAGATGCTCACTTGTAGGTTCCATGTCGGCTACAAGAAAAAATTGAGCAGGTACATAACATTACATTGCAAGGCATTACATTATAAGCAAGTACAAAAGTGCACTGGTTCAAAACAACACAAGCTTGGTAGACAATAAACTGGTGTGAATTACAAGATTGGGATAGCATTTAGCTTAAGGTATAACAGTTAGACATTGCTACGACATTGATGAGAAGGTGCCTGCATTGGAGCGTTAAGCATACTTGTGCGGCGGGGAGAAAAGAGTAGAGAACAGACATAGCTGTGGCATAGTGACGTGTATGCCTGCGTATGAGGTTAAGAACAGACTTAAGAAAGGTTGGAGGCAATGGGGCTAGGAGATCAGCAGATTGGGGGCATGAGGGCGGGGACAGAGAGAGGAATGGGTGCCAAGAGGGGAGGGGGTAAATGGGGGGTGGGACAATGAAGTACTGTGAAGATAGGTGCCCCAAGGTGGAACACTAAGTGCTACTGCTTTATGGTGGGCCAAATGTAGGAAAATTGTTTTGGTCATCATGAATGGCCAACGCAGTCACAGTCATCTGTGCTAAGGTGCCTGCCTGAGCTTATGCTTGAAAGCACCAATGGTTGTGGTATTGGAGATTGTTGAAGGAAGGGCAATGGTCCAGTGTGTGCATGGTAGTAGAATATATGTTGACCCTGTGCAATGTAGCATCTAGATTCACTGAAAATTTGGCTGTGGGTTCTTCTGGTCAGTCTGCCACTTAAATGGAGCTTAAGCAGATTCAGGACACCTGGTGGTATCAGATTTAATGTGATTTTTTAGTCAGTAGACAGGTATGGTACTTAACTCTGCGCTTCAGCTGGAGCCACCCTGCCCATGAATAGATCTCACAGGTGTGTGTAAGCCTTGCAGTACCTGTGAGGAGTGGGCAGGTCTCATTAAGGGCCAGGGAGATGCGATGGAGCGCTGAGTCTGGTGCAGAACCATAAACCGCCAGGCCATAGTCAACAAGGGTAACAACTGAGCTGGTGATGGCCATGTTAAGTGCTTCACATCTAAAGCTGTGCTTGTGGTGGTGGAGTATCCCAATTCTGGAACTGATGGCCTTGGTTGTGTTGTCTCTATGCTGTGCATAGGACAGGGTGAAGTCAAGGGTGATACCCAGGTACTTAAAGTGCTGCACGAGGTTCGGCACATCACCACTGTTGTTCAGGATGGATAGTGGGAAGGTCTTGTGTTTGCTGTGGGTGCTGGAGTAGATCATAGTCTTAGTTTTCTTGTAGTTAAGGTTTAGTTTATGCTTCTTAAACCATGTTTTGGCAGCAATAAATCCTAGTTGGAGGTCATTTTGAAGTAGTTTGGGGTTGGGGTTGCAAGTGAAAATGATGTGACTGGTGCAAGAGCCTGGAAGTTATTTAAGAAGATACTTAAGAGGAGGGGCCCCAGTATTGATCCCTGGAGGACCCCTGAGTGGACAGGTTTGCTGTCTGAGACAATATCCCCAGTCTTGACCCACTGTGAGCGATTGCTGAGATAGCTGTTAAACCATAGAATTTTATCAGAAGAGAGACCGGTGTTGGCTAGCTGTTCAAGGAGGAGTGTGTGGTGAACTGTATCAAAAGCTTTTGATATATCAATGAAGGTAGCCCCCACTAGCTGCCCTTGATCCAGGGCTTGGTGGATATAACCAGTAAATTCCAACAGGGCCATGTTAGTGCTGTGTCCCGCTGAGAACACATGTTGTTCTGGGCATAGGAGCTGGTGCATGTTCAGATATTCCAGAAGCTGATCCTCCACTATAGGTTCAAGAGCTTTGGAGAGTGGCGGGAGTATGGAGATTTGTCTGTAGTTGTTCTGTAGTGCCTGGTCTCCACTTTTGGTGTTATAGAAGTCGACTTTCAGAGCTGGGGGAATGTAACGCATCTTGCTGTTGCCATTTTGCCAATAATGTTTTTTGCTGAGCACTCTTTGCTTTAAAGTGGGTGAACTAAAACATTGTTAAAATACAGTAAACTGCATACATATTTTAAAACAAAATAAGATAAATCAAGAACATTGGGCAATGCTATGGTGGTATGGAGTCAGCATTTTATATGGCTGTTGTCTGGATGTCATATAAGTTTCTTAGAGTATCTGTCTTGGAAGCTAAGATGCAAATGTGTCTCCAGTTTAGTGCTTCTAGGCCTTGATGTCCCAGACCTTAGCAGCCAGACTATTCAATTTAGACAGGAGGGCTATAGATGTTTCTAAGGAATTCTGCCCTCTGGTGCATCACTTGTAGGTCTGTTTTAAGCATTCATTCTCTTTCTGCTGGACGTAGTGGTCCTAGAGAGTCCTCACTCCTACTATCTTCCTCCATGGTGGAGGCTCATGAATTGCTGGGAAGATATTCTGCATACTCCCTTCATCGCAGAGACCGATGCACCTTATCTCTTCCTCACCATCATTCTTCTGCTGGCCAGTCAGCTTTCTCCTATCATCTTCCCCTTCTCTGGAACAAACTCTCCTCCGATATTTGCTTGTTCCCCTTTGTCTCCTCTTTGAAAGACTCCTCAGATTTCTCCGGTCCTCGCAGTGTTCTCACTCATCCTTCTTCCTATGATCAGCTTAAGCCCTAATACCTGTCTTTCTCTGTGGTCTTTTCCTGAGGGTTCTCTTGATTTACACAGATTTTTCTACACTTTCTTCCCAAAGATTTGTGGTGGATATGCGTGCACTTTTCATGGTTCTCGAAATATTTTTAGCTACTGAAATGTTGCTATTGTTCTTGACAAATATCTGCTGTCTTTATATTAATATTGTATAGAGTCTATAATACTGTCATTTTATTTTATGTATGTTATCTTTTTATTTTAATGGCATTGTTTATTGTGTACAGTTCATTTGATTGTATATCTGTACTCCCATGTTACCCCCACCTCATGGGTCGCACCTGGAAACAAGCTCTGGCTCGGTGTGCCTTTCTTGGTTTACCAAAAATTAAATAAAAAAAAATACTGTGAGGAGTGATGCAAGGCAAGGCAAAGTCTGTTTATATAGCACCCTATAAAGGGGCTCAGAGCACTGTACAAAACATGATAAAACGACCAAGTTAGAATAAAGCATCCCCTGAGATAAAATCAGATATTTCAGATAAAATTAAAAGCCTTCTCTAACAGATGTTGTTTTGAAATTAAGATCAAGCTATATGGGAGCACTAGGTTTGTGGAGGAGGTGGTGTTGATGTGGTGATAGAGAGACTATTTGGTTCTGGTCCCCCTGATCAGGCTGAGGGTCTTGGAACCTCTGGGGTGCTAGGTAAATTCCGGTTGGGGGTCGGTGAGTGTTTCACATGTAGAGCACTATGGTGGACAGTGATGTAGACCTGTGAGCAAGAGTTTGACTGTCTACATGCTTAGTTGGTATTTGGTGCCAATAACATGCCTTTTGGCACCTAATTGGGTTGCTAACCTTGGTGCATTAATGTGTGTCTAAGAGCTGGGTTGATGCCTCTGGCTCCTATCCTTTTCAACTGTCAAAGATATAGTTATGAGTGCATTAAAAGCACATGAGTAATCCAGGGACAGTAGTGTAGTATTGTAATATTTGCTGTGGAATGTACATGCCTGGCATGGTATGAAGGCCATAATTCTCACCTTCCAGCATAGTCAGGTAGAAAGTGTTCACCATTCTGCACTTGGTGCAGGTAAGCATATCTTTCAAAGTTGCTTTACTTAAGCAACAAGGCATGACAGAGTGTATGTTATTGTGCAATAAAGCTACGCCTTAAGTGGTTGAAGCATGAGGCTGCGGGCACAGTGTGTTCAGCAGCTGAGAAGTGACATTATTACACAATAACACACACCCTGTTGTGCTTATTGCTATTATACAATGGATTCTTCATTAAAAAAGAAAGAAAATGGGAAAAATGTGTTTAAAATGCCTGTTTTTAAAGTTTTCCTTAGGGCAGGTATATTTATAAAAAAAAAAAAAAAAAAGTCCAAAGTTTTTGTGTTGTCCAGCAGGTGGAGCTGGTGCAATATACATGCCCTGTAATGGTCTGTCTCTGTTACTTCTTCTGTGTGGTCCCCCCACCCCCACACACACTGTTCTGTTGCTGTCCGATTCACTTGTATTTCGTTTTGTGCTTTAGATCTCCTGCTGTGCTGCTTTATCTGGCTGTGATGAGCAAGCTATACCTAAAGCCAACCATTGCACTGTAAGCTTTTTAAAGTGCAGTCCCTCAGAGTTCCCTGGTCATATGTGATAAAGACATATTGATTTACAGCTGTGAAAGCAATACTGCAGTGTGCACTGTTATTTAAGAAAACAAAAATGTAGAAGGCAATTTCAAAACACAAACAGAAGAAACTGAATTTGATGCTGCTGATCTGTGGCACTTCTCAGAAGTGTAATCAGTTTGGCTGGCCATCTCTGACATTCACTCACTGTGAGTTGCAACATGTAGTACAGGGCCACTGTAGGGTTGCAGGAGTTTTACTGGGACTTATTTTTAGGTTCTCCCAGTACAGTTTGAAACATTTCTAATTTGTACCAGGAGAACAGCACATGAGTGCAATTCCTAAAAGTGGCACTGGTAAGTTCGGGAAGTCAGGGGTGCCGATGATTTGCTCCTGGCCATGCACATTCTCAGAAGCCATTTGTTGTGGCTGTTTAAATGTATAAGGGGGAGAAAAGCTTGGTAGCATTTGTTAACCGGGGGTGGGGGGGAGTTATTTGTTTTAAACTGCTTGTGTCTAGCCACTGGGAATTCAGTGTACACAGTTTTTGATGTGGGCTGTGACAACAGTTGTGGTTGCATAGGAACTGTGAAGCCATGTTGGCTTAGTGGTGGCTTGAGGAGGGAGGGATGGTTTTCATTCAATGTTCTCCGGTCATCTCTATGCCTGCCCTAGATACAATATCACTGTTTGTAGGGGTCAGCAGCCATTCAGGTTCCTAGAATTTTTTTTGCCATTGTACAATTACTTTTATGGGTCTACACAGGTTGGACCTGGGTTACCAGTCTGATCTGTTGCATCTTTATGTGTCCTTATGCCCTTTGCACTCCCCTGAGGAGGACCTCCTTTTTGTTTGGAGGGCCCGGCTTAAAACCTCAGGGGACTAGTCCTTTGAGGTGTTGGGCCCAGTCCCGTGGAATTCTCTGCCAAGGGCCTGAAGGAGGCCACCTTGGTGGAGGCCTTTAAAAGGGGTCTTAAGACCTTTCTGTTTGCACAAGCATTTCGAGAATGACTCTCCCATTGTTATGCTGATTCCACAGTATTTAGCTTTATTTATTTACCTATTTATTAGTTAATTTACTGAAAGATTCAGTACTAATTTATGTATTTTATATAGTTATTATGTTTTATTTTTATGTATTTCACCTGTTTACATTTTGTAATGGCAACCTGAGACTCTGGGGAAGAGTGCTAGAAAGAAAAATGTGAGGGGGAGTTCCTGCAGGAAATCATGTCTTTTGTCACTGACTTCATATTGGAATCACCAAGATGGCTTTTCTTGGGTGATTTCAATGCCTGGGTGGATGACAAACATTTGGAATGTGGTAAAGATTTCCTCCAGAGCATGGAAGCTCTGGGCCTCGCTCAAGAAATTACTTCCACAACCCACCTACATGGTCATGCCTTGGACCAGGTATTCTTCCTGGGTCTTGAAGTTAATAAACTCTAGATTGATCCAGTCAGCAGACTGGAACATTCTGTGAACAGGTTCAGTTTCAGGGTGCCCCCCTTGTAGTCTGTCCCCAGTGGAGGTGGTCCATTGCCAACCTTTGAGAGGACATGGACCAGATGGACTGATGTTGGTTCTGGACACCTCAGAAATGTTGTCAGCATGTGCTGGGGGTGTGAAGGCTGCAGTGGCAGCCTGTAATAGGGTGATCATGCCCTTGACAGCTAGTGCCAGTCCATGTAGTCTCCTGGTGTCACATCTTGGCTTGCTGTAGTTTGACAGCAAGCTTAGAGCATTAAAAACCAGAGGACTAAGGTTGAAGCATTGTTGGAGGAGGACAAAGGCTTTGGAGGACAAACTAGTTCGGATTTCTCATTATAAAGAATATCAGAAGGCAACCACTTGGAAAAAGGTAGATTTCCTGTTGACAGAGATTGCTGTTGGGAGGAATTGACAGGCTGAACTCCTTTGGACTGTAGACAGGTTTCTTTATCTTGCTGGTCTAGAGCCTGTGACAGCAGTTACAGACACAAAATGCAAGGAATTTGCCTGCTTTTTCTCAGATAGGGTGTCATCCATCAGGGTTGAAATTACTCCAATTGGGCCTTGGAAGCCCAGAAGTGAGGGGGTTTGTGGGTTGTGAAGACTATTGGTGATCTTCAGAGGAATTTTGGCCAGTGACAATGGAGGAGGTAGGTGGGATGATCTCGGAGCTGTGACTAACATTTTGTAACCTGGACCCTGGCCCAGCATGACTACTAGTGAGTTGTGTCAAACATCTGGGTCTGGTGTTTGCAGAGATTGTCTGCTCTGTATCAGAGTGGTTGTTCCTGGCAGCACCTAAATGCGTACTGGTGAAACCTCTTCTAAAAAACCCATCACTGGACCCGTTCAGTATAATATAATATCCCTGGTGCTAGTGCCGCCCCCCCCCCTGCTGATTGCCATTCTGTTCTGTACAATATAATATCCCTGGTGATAGTGGCCCCCCACTGATCGCCGGCCCATTTGCAATATAATATTCCTAGTGCAAGTGGCCCTTCCTGCTGATCACTGGCCCGTACTATGCAATATAATCTCCTTGGTGCTATTGTCTCCCCCCACTGTATGCTGACCCATGCTGTGATAACATGAGATCCCTGGCATCTAGCAGCCCCCTCCCCCACCGTGGCACCAACCCCCCCGTCACCTTCCCAGTCCCATTGGTGCCGTAGGTGCATATGATGAATGGTGCAGTCTTCCTCACACCTCCATGGCTGGCCACCATATGTCCAGGCAGGGACTACACCTCTTATTTATAGGACAGGGTGATGTGCCCTGTGCTATACAAAAGTGGTGCACTCCATGCCTGGATATATGGCGCTGGCTGAGGAGGTGTTAGATGGGCTGCACCAGTAGCCATATGCACCTGCGGCACTAAGGAGACTGGGAAGGTGATGGAGGTAAGTTTTTGATGCCATGGTGGGGGACCATTAGATGTCAGGGATTTCAATTTCATGTTATCACAGTATGGGCTGGTGATTGGCAGGGGTGAACCACTAGCACCAGGGATATTATATTGTACAGTATGGGCCGGCGATTGGTTGAGGAGGGCCACTAGCACCAGAGGTATATTTTTTACAGTATGGCCAGTGGTTAGACAGGGGATCACTAGCACAAGGGATATTTTTTATAGTAAGAGCTGGCAATTTGTGGGGTGGGGGGACCACTAGCACCAGGGCTATATTGTATTAAAGCACGGGTCAGTGATCTGCGGGGGAAGGGGATCACTAACACCAGGGACATTTTGTGTTTTACATGAGGGCTGGCAATCAGTGGGAGGGAATCATGGGAAGCAGTTGTGCTCCCCCAGTGGCCAACTGGCTAGGTGGCTGCATTACCTCCAGCAGCCACTCCCTGAGGAACTTACTTGCTGGGATGCTACATAGTGGTACTGCCTTGCATTTTGCCATGCCTTATTCTTAAAACAAGCTAGTTTCTCTAATAAGTTCTTTGGTGTGTGCCCAGCCTTCATTTTCCTTTTTTTTTCAAAGAAGTGGGCCTGGCCCTTTGGAATTCTCTACCCAGAGCCTTGAGGGAGGCCCCCTCAGTGGAGGCCTTTAAGAGGGGCTTGAAAATATATCTGTTTCAATAAGCATTTGGGGATTATTAGTAACACTGTATTTCAGCACATCCTAAATTGTTAACCTGGCTTTGTTAATTTTTTTGTATACAATACATATAGTTATTTATTTGTTACTTGTTTCTGTGGTTTTAATGTGGTTGATTAAATGTATCTATGGTTTTATGTATTATTGTTATATTGTAATGGCACCCTGGGCCACCAGGGAACGGTGCCACAAACAAAGACTACTACTACTACTACTACCATGATCTGCTCAAAAGGGTGAAATCAGGCCCATCCTAGGGCCAACTCTGATGGCAGCCTAGGACTGATGGCTCCTTACCAGCTCCAAAGACCACCCACTGGTCCCTCCACTTATGTTTCATGTTTGCACGTGTCTTGCAGATCTCACCATTGACATTGACAGTCTTTTATGCCAGTAGTTGTAGTTTTCCAGTCCCTTCTTTTGTAGGTCTTCAGACTTTTTGTTGACTGGTTGATTTTCCCAGTTCATATGTTCACTTGTAATCTGCTCATGAATGATGAGAATGGAAGCATTAGTCAATGGGCCAGCCACTCAGCCCACTACCACTAAAGCCACCAACTCTGGGCTTGATCCTGGGCAGGTTTTCAGGCAATACAAATACTTATCTAGTGGCCCAAATCTGATGATACTAGTCTTTATGGAAGCTGAGACTTTCAACTTGAGCTTTTTTCTTCATGTTTTTAGATATTATTATAAAGGTGTATTGGTCAGGTGAGAGTTTTTACAGATTAAGGTAGTAGAGTCAAACTTAGAGTAACCTGCCTCATTGGCCATCTTGTAAAAATGAAAATATTTATTTCTTGTTGAGTCATTGCACTAGTATTTAAGAATCTTATGAATTTCTGTTGTAGCTTACTCATTATGTGAAGAATGTGCACTTTACAAATAAAGGTGGTGAAGAGGTGTTTTTTAATGACAAAGGGGATGTACCAGCTGTATATGATATTCTGAATTGGCAGACATACCAAAATAGTACCAACATGTACGTACACGTAGGGAACTTCAACCCCTAGTCACCTCAAGTTTGTGACATAACCATCAGCGAGAGCAGAATCCTTTGGGGTGAATGTTATGAGCAAGTAATGAACATTAAAAATGAACTATAATTATCTGATCATAAAGCAGCCCTTCATATGTTTTGTAAGATGATATTTAATGAGGTCAGTAAAGTGAAAGTCACATAGCAAAGATTTTCCTGGTTTCCAGGGACTGCACCACAGAAACAGCTTGAAACTCCTAGAGCATTCACACGCATTTTCCATGGTTTCAGTGGAAATTATAGTAAAACGTATACCTTTTTCTTTGGTTTCTGTTATTTAAATTACATGCCTCACTGACTGTATTTCCATGATAACAAGTAAAATAGAGGTTTTCTTAGTTTCTCTTATTATTTTAAGCTACTGTACCCCAGCACTTAGGAGTACCAGAAGTTTGGCACTGCTGGACACAAATGGATACAATGCAGGACTGATTACTGGTATAGTGGGTTATGGAGCCCACAAGACAGGATGCCATTTTTGATTTGGTGCTTACCAGTTTGGAACTAGTGGAAGGTTTAATTGCGGAGGAACCACTGGGATCAAGTGACCACAATATCATGTGATTTGATCTGGCCCTAGGTAATTGCCAAGCCTCTTTGAAGGAAATATTCCTGGACCTCAGAAGGTCAGATTTCAGTAAAATGAGAGACAGAGACAGGGAGAAATTGGGGAGGGGTAGAGGGGGTCAAAGGGGTAGAAGAAAAATAAACAGTAATTAAGGGGGTGACATACTCTTGTATGAGGAAAGTCACTAAGTGGAACATGTATAAAAGGTTGATTTTCTTCTCCAAGGAAGTGAGGGGGGTTGCGGTAGTGAAAGGAGGGCCATCAAAGCATAGAAGGAGATGTAAGGGGAGGAGGAATGCGGAAGCATCAGGACAAGTGAAAGGAAGCAAGAGGAGTGCTCAGGAGGGCAAGCTGGACACTGAGCTGTGCATTGCCAAGGGAGTCAATGGGGGGAAAATAATTCCTTAAGTACCTCAAGCAAAAAAGATGAGAGGGGAATTTTTAGACTATCAGCAGGTGGGAGGGTAGTAGAAGATGACAAGCAGAAGGTTTCAAATAAATACATCTGCTCAGTATTCATAGTGGAGGACAAAGGTCCTGTGCTAGAAAGTGGTGTAAAGGCCTGCACAAGGGTGTTTATGAAATGGGGTGGACAGTGATAATGGTAGATCAGGTAAGGAAGGGGCTTTCAACCCTGAAGGTAGATATGGTACATGGACAGGACAGCTTACACCCAAGACGATTTAGGGAGCTGGGTTCAGAGCTGGAAGATTCCCTGGACGAGCTGTTCAGATACTTGTTGAAATCCGATGATGCGTTAGTGGATTGGAGGTCTGTGGATATGGCTCCTCTCTGTGGGGGAGGGGGGGTTAGGGGAGACCTGGGAAACTACAGACTAGTCTTACCTCTACTGTAAGTAAGCTGATAGAGACTCTGGTCATAGAAAGCCTAGTGGCCTACATAGAGGCACATGGGCTGCAGGACAGCAAGCATCTTGTATTTGTAATGGAGAGATCATGTCAGACCAACCTGGAGGTATTTATGGACTGGGTCTTATGGGTGGTTGATGGAAGGTAGGTAGGAGACTTACTCTACTTTGATTTCAGCAAAACATTTGACTTGGTGGGACATAGGAGGGTGTTGAGGAAGCTGGATGATTGGAAGTGGGGAAGACATTGTTCAGATGAGGGTACTGGGTCAATACAGTGTTGCCAAAAAAGTGCAGGAATAACCTAGCTGCAGAAAGTGCTACTCTTTGTACAGCTACAGGGGTTTTTGAGTGTATGGTAATAACTGCTAACCTGTTGCTGTACACTCTGATGTGGGAGTGTCAAGGAGGCCACCACTGTGGTGCCTGGTCAGGCCACACCCATAGTGGAGTGGCTAGGGCATCAGCACATGGCGGCATTGGGGACCTGAAGCAGAGGTTTGTTCCCCAGGTCCCATAGTGTTATGGCTTTTTTTTTACTTTAAAAATTAATTTTCCCCTCTCCAGTGTTTTGCCCCATCCCCAAAGTCCACACCCCCTCAGAGTTAGTTATATTTAGTCTGGGGGATGTGGGGGGCATGGTGGGCAGAGCATCCTGCAAAAAAAAACACCAACAGATAGTACTATTTGTTTAAATGGTGTACGCTGTTTCAGTTTTAGTCAGTGTTTTTTCGTGACCTTATTTCAGCACACACCGTTTTGCCTGCAGCATTTTGTTTTGCAGGGTTTTCTCTGCGACACTATGACCCTGTGCCTCAGATGAGTAGGACACCGGCTGGAGGAAGAAAACAAAGGGTGGTAGTGAACAGATCCAAGGTGTCAGCATGGCTCAGTTGGTAACACATCCACCTCTGACCAGACAGTCATGAAATGCTGGTATCTGATTACAACAGTATGGGATTCTGTACTGTTGGGGTGTGTTATCCTTTTGATGAGACATTAAACTGACATCCCTTTTGTCAATCTCTGGTGCTGTCCAGGTGCTACTGTAGTAAAAGAACCCAAGGCACTTTTCACAAGAGTAGGATAATTTTTTTTTTATTAAACGTTCAAATACATGAAGGAAAAGGAAAACAATCAAATGAAAACACACAGTATTACAAACTGACACCTCCCTACCCACAAAACAAAATTTAAAGAAAAGTAGAATATGATAAAAAGCAAGACACAAACACATTCAAAACCTTATTTCTTCACTGGCCTACTCTCTTGGCCTCCTCCTTTCTATTATTTAATTTCTTAGGACAACCAATGCACCCCTTTCCACAAAACATAAAACTGTGCTTTATCCAAAAGCGTAAGTTCATGTTGATAAATTAAAGTTGTAACATGGCATTAATGTTGTAACACTGAGACACGCAGATGATTTGTCAGAAAACATCACATGCAAGTATTAATGCTGTGCATTATTTCCCTAGATATGCACAGTGGTGTAATGCTCTGAATACCCACAAGAGGGACCTATCTCTGACAAATGTACAGCAGTAGTGCTAAGGTAGTGAACCAGGGCACATAAGACACATTTCCTGAGGACTGCACAGTGTCCACAACTGTTAGGTGACTCATTATCATGGTTCTGTCAGTTGTGAACGGCACCCAGGATCCATCCCCCACTGCTCACGATCGGCATTTAACAGAGTGAATGCAGGGGAAATCAGCATGTGCGTTATCAGAAATACACAGTGATTAAAATATCTTTCGCTTTTTGAGCAAACTTGCCTTCTGTGGGTGGCTAGCTGTACAAGTTGCCAACCTTCCCATGCTATGAATCAGCAATGAAAGTGTGTCACTGCCAGCAATATCAATGCACACTCCCTACCTGTAAATGCCATGCCCTAGGTTCATAGCAGTTGCTTACATAACATAAATAAGAGCAATGAGCATCAGAGCAGTACTTCAGAAAATCAAAATATCAGTAGTGAAGCGAATCACAGTAGTACAGCAATGAATGAGTACCCCATCAAATATATTCCATCAATTGCTTTGACCTGTTGAGATTCAGGATTAACGTTGCCATAAATTTGGATCAGCATGCATTGGAAAATAAGTCATTAGCAGCACACAAGCTCGCTATTGGAATTAGCACTCTTAAATGCGTACGTGAGCGAGTGACAAAAGAGATCTCACTCACATAGTCACAGATGTCGCACGAAAGGTACCATTTATGACCAGTACTGTAAGAAAATGAAAACTTTTCCAAAACTGAGTAGTTGGAAGTGTTTCTGTGTATAAGCAGTGTTCCGTTGCATGCAAATCTGTAATATTTCCCAAGTTGCATACATAATGGCTTACATTTGAAAACGAAGCAACTACAAATTTATCCACCGCTTGTAAAAAACTGTCAATCAGTATTCAAGGTCATAAACAATGTAAGGAATCAAACCAGCGTTTGTTAAACAAATTCTCAGTGTATTCACAACTGTATAAATAAGTATGGTTCCACAAACGACCTTCCTGATTGTGAAATACAACAATATGCATATAAAAAAACATGAATAACAAAGATTTTTTGTGTACTGTTTTTTCCATAATTACTATCAAGAAATATAACACAAGTAGTGGCCATAAAAGCCATGTTACAAGTGCATTAATCCCTTCGACAGGAGGCATTTCCCAGGAATTAATGCATGGTTGGGTGGTGGGAAGTGCTCAGCCTTCGGCCTCGTGCACCCCAACCATGCATTAATTCCTGGGAAATGCCTCCTGTCTCGGTGATTAATGCTTACTAAGTTACTACTGCACTTTCTTAAGTAAGTTTTTCAGAGGAATATCTTTCTGCTACAAAATTCATTGGCATCTTGTTTGCCAGATAGTCCATTTAATACATGCAAAAAATGACATATAAATTGCATTTATGTCATTTCTGCCATGTGTTTTCCAGTAAGCCACATACTAAACAGTCATATGTCATCTGTGAAAAACCTGTTTCTAACCATTGCTGGGCCAACAATTTCCAGAAGTCCTTAATAAATTAATAAATGAACATTCAAAAATTAATGAGACATTGTTTCTAATTCACCAGAACACTGGGACCTAAGACACAGCCTCTCTGACTGCAACTGCTTTGTGCTTTTGGTTATTCCTAACATTTAATCGCTCATGATTACATATCCAACTTGTACCCCACATTTCTGTTGTAACATTTTTATTATTATTTCCATTTTTTTATCATAATAAAAGAACATACACCATTAAGGCCAGAGCCAAATTGCAGAGCAACATTGTACAGGTAACAAGGATTTCATGGAAGGGGGAGGTACAGGCAGGGAAGGGGAGAGAGATAGTGAGGGGAAGGGGAAGGAGTGGAAGGGTACAGGAGAGGTAAGGGACAAAGTATACTGTTTAACTAAGGAAGCAAAAGTGAGAAAGAGCATCATACATGTTACAATATTAACAGTAATCATATGGTATCAGTAGGTTAAGTTACATACCAAATGCAACAGCAGGGAGCCATATTGGTCGCTCCACAACAGGATGCTATAATTTGAACTCACCGAACTGGATCAAACAGCAGGATGTTGCTGAACATAAACACACTCGGCTGGAACTGTATGTCATGCTGACTCCCTCGTCAAGGTTTCAAGGAGAAAGCTGAGTACCCCAGTATGCATATCTGACAAGATCCGTGGATGACCTAGAGTATAAACACAAATATCTCAAAGAATCAAGTTCAGGAGTTGATTCATCTGTCTATTAGCAAAACCTGGACCAGTCGAATAAAGTACTTAAGGTGGTGAGGGATAAGAGTAAACAGCAGTAGGACAATTAACAACTGAAGTCTACACAGAGGGTCAGAGTAAGGTGTCCATTATGGACTGGGGGCTGTAGAAAGCCATGAGCATCCGGAATAACCAGGGCACTTGGTAACTTGTAAGAGAATCTCTATGATAAGTATACCCCACATTCTGAACACCAACTTGCAGTGTAACGTAATCCAACTAGTTGTGAAGAGTACCAGCCAATGTCTGTCTGTGGTATGACAGGGATTACAGAGGTCAGAAAATTTAAGTAGGGGGTCCAGCACAGATTAAATCTGGCAAATTGATATTTCTGGAGATGGGAAATCCTGTCCAGTGTGGCCAGTGATGAGAGAGAGATGCCAGAACTTCTACCAGAGTGGGAATCAAGGGGGGATCTCCACTTGCAGAGGACAGCTCTCTTAGCTTGAAGAGTCAAGAGGGCCAGCTATCTAGTTTCAGAAGGGGTTAGCCGGGGTAGGTCACTGTGAATACCCAAAAGGTAGAAAAGGGGGCAGAGGGGAATTGATTTCCCAAGCACCTTTGAGGCAGTGTCTTGTATGCCTGTCCAAAGGGTTTGCATTTTTGAGCATGAGCATAAAACGTGTAGTAAGTCTGCCCCTGCCCCCTGGCACCTCCAGCAGTTGTCCGAGTACAAAAGCTTGGCTTTAGTGAGCACAGCTGAGGTATTATACCAGGAGTGTGATATTTTGTTTTGTATGAACTCTTGATCTGATATCAGTCAGCCAGACATGTGTACCCTTCCATGCCTGGTTCCTAGATAAAGTAGAGATGGGATACTGCAGCATTGTTTCCCATTTGTGTTTTGCCTTTTTGGATTGGGGTGGGAGAGTTTCTCTCAATTTCACATAAATACATCCTGCTAAACCAACAGGGTGTTGTATCCAACTAGGTAAGACTGGTGTGCTAATCTGGAATAGGGGGAAGTGATGGAGTGCGTCTCTAAGTTGGAGATATCACCAGAATTCCAAGGGAGAAAGACTGTATGCCTGCTGGAGGGATTGAAATGTATGAAGGGCTTGAAGATTTTGGTCTGTTAGGTCATCGAGCTTATGAATACCCCTATGTGCCCAGGATTTCCAATATATCCAATTGCCGCCTATGGTAATAGCAGAGTTTTGTCAGAGGGGCATATGGGAGGGTGGGATCGAGTTCAGTTTCAGCTTTTTGTGAGTGGCCGACCAGTTACACCTGGACTCGTCTACAGTCGGTGAAGTGGAAGATATCTTTAGACATGAGGAGGGGCAGACCTTGTGGACCTTGCAGGATGTTTAAAGTGAGATAGGATGAAAAGTTTCAGTGATAGCTAGCTCAATTCAGATCCATTGTGGGCAGAGAGATGTGAAAGGGTGGAACCATTTAACGGTTTGTGCTAGAAGGAATACCTGATGACAACCTTCAAACCAGGGGATGTTCCAGCCCCCTAAGCTCCAGTGTGCTCCTAGTTTGGATCGGCTATACCTGGGTTTGGACCCCTCACAAAGGAAGTCTCCAATGGCTCTATCTATGGGCAAATACCATTGCTTGGGCAGAAAAATTGGGATGTGCATTAAAAGGTAAAAGATCTTGGGGGCTAAGACCATTTTTATGGCTGCAATTTTCCCTGCCAAAGTAAGTTTGGAAAGTTTCCATCTATCAAACTCTGTTTTGATGGATACAAGAAGGGGGTTTATATTGGCCTGCCAGAGTGTATCCAGTGAGGGAGTAAGGGTTATTCCTAGGTATGTTATTCCCTTGGGGCCCACAGTAGTCCATTGGACAGTGCCATCTGTTGGGAACACTTATCATTCAGGGGAAGAAGTTCAGTTTTAGTTTGGTTCAACTTTAGCCCTGAGTACTTAAAAAAGGAGTCTAGAAGATGCAATAGAGGGGGGTATCAAGTATGGTATGTCCACCAGGGGAAGGAGAAGATCATCGGCATACATAAGAGATTTATATTCTGTGGGCCCTACTTTAATGCCCTTAATTTCTGGGTGATACTGAATGGCACTAGCCAGAGGTTCTACAGCCAGAACAAAAAGAAAAGGAGAAAGGGGGCACCCCTGTCTTCATAGGTTCATAGGTTTACTCAGAGCCCAGAAGACTTAGAAGTCCATATAGCTCGCTTAGCATAATTACTGATATCCCTTGATGCTCTTTCCTATCAGGAATCTGTCCAAATTGGTTTTAAATGCTTGCATGGAACTACTTAATACCACCTTATGTGGTAATCCATTCCAGACCGTTACTGCTCTGATACTGAACCAATGCTTTCCTAATGAACTGCCACTTGTGGCCTCTTAGCTGATGTTTCTGTTCATGTAGCTTTAGACCCAGTTGATCCCTCAGATTAGGATCAGTAAGAGTCTTGAATACCTTGCACATGTCTCCCTCAGCCTGTGTATTCCAATGTATATAGTCCCAATATAGACAACCTGTCCAGATATTCATACCCCTGAGCAACTTCAATCATTCTTGTGGTTCTTTTCTGTACCCTCTCTAATGCAGCAATCTCCACGTTAAAGCCAGGAGACCAAAACTGTGCACAGTATTCCATATGCGGCTGCACCAGCGACCCATAAAGTGGTAACAGGACTTCCCTAGCTCTACTTTTTATGTGCCTGAGTATACAATTCAGAATGTTTCCTGCCTTTTTAAGTACCAGACTGCAGTGTTGCTTAAATTTTAGGTCGTTTGTGACCCTAATTCCCAGATCTCTTTCATCTTTGACTTCCCTAATCAATTGTCCGTTTAACATATAATTTGCCCCTGGGTTATTTCTACCAAAGTGCATAACTGTGCGCTTATCTACATTAAAGGTAAATCTTGAGTTATGTGCCCAGTCCTGTATTTTTAATAGGGAATCTTGTAGTTTGTCAGCCTCCATATTATTATTTACCTTGTAGCCAATCCTTGTGTCATCGGCAAATTTAGCTTCCTAAACTTCCCCACCTGCTGTCATAGAGTGAATATAAATATTAAAAAGACAGGGGCCCAGGACAGAACCCTGTGGCACACCACTCGTAACCTCCGACCAACCAGAACTACTACCGCTGATTGTCACCCTTTGTTTTCTGTCTAACAGCCAGGAACGAATCCATTTTGTAATGGTGCCATGGATTCCATGGTCTATCAAGGCATCAACAAGTTCTCCATGTGGCTTTCTGTCAAAGGCCTTGGAGAAGTCCAGGAAGACAACATCCACTGCACTTCCTTCATCCGGGGCCGTACTGACTCTTTCGTAGAATCCCAGAAGGTTAGTCTGGCAAGACCTTCCCTGTATAAAACCATTCTGAGTGTCATCTATATCTCTCTCTGCCGATATCTAAAACGGTATGCTCCTTAATTATCCCTTCCAAAATCTTACCTAATAGTGAAGTCAGACTAATCGGATGGTAATTGCTGACATCCTGCCTGGATCCCTTCTTAAAAACTGGGATAACATCTGCATACTTCCAAGCACCTACCACAATTCCCTGGTCAATGGAAGCCTGAAACAGTTGTGTGAGTGGTTCAGCCAATAGGTCTGCTAGTTCTAATATTACCCTAGGGTGAATTCCGTCAGGACCCATAGATTTCTGAATTTAGACCAAGTAATCTCTTATGACAGTAGTCTTGTTCCGCATTCTAGTAGAAATGGGGAGGAGAGATTGGAATTTGTACTGACTCTAGCAGAAGGTAGTGAATAGATAGCTTGAACTCTAGAAAGGAACTTTGTGCCTATACCAAATCATGTGAGAACCAGGTACAAGTAATCCAATTCAATGGAGTCAAAACACTTTTTCAAAATCCACTGTAGTGGTTGTAGCTGGAGTGCGGAGAGATCTAGAAAGGTGGTTAAGGTTCATCAGGGTTCTTAAATTGTCCGAACTGTGACACCCAGGGATAAATCCTACTGAGAGGGGTGTACCAGACTTGTCAATAATGGGCTAAGTCGAGATATCAAACTTTTTGCATATAACTTCCTGTCAGTGTTAATTAAAGAGATATGGTAGTAGTTAGCTGGATTAGTGGAGTCTTCATCATTTTTGGGGATGATTATGATTATAGCTTGTCTTAGGGTGGGGGGAGGAGTACTCTTAAGCTCTATTTCTTGGAAAATGTCAGTTAGAAAGGGGGTAATGTTTGGAGCTAAGACCTGGTAAAAGTCCCTAGTATACCCAACATTTCCAGGGGCTTTCTCTGCTTTGAGGATGCAAATGGCAGTAGTCATTTCTTCGGGGAGATAGAAAGGTCCAGTAGTTGTGCTTGGTGGGGGGTTATCTTAGGAAGCTGTTGAGATTGTAGGAAAGGTTGTGTGTCTTTACATAACCCAGTATGCATGGAAGAATACAGAGATCTGTAAAAAGTGGTCATGGTATCATTCATCGCTTCTGGGGTGGTGACCAGGGACCCATGGGAGTCTTTGAAGCTGGCAATGTACCAACATGCCTGCTGTTTATGCAGCTGATATGCAAGTACTTTGCCTCCCTTGTCTCCTCCCTCCCAGAATGTATGTCAGAGCCGTAAGATGGCCACTTCAGCCTTTTTATCTAAGAGCTGATTGATTTCAAAGCATAGGCTCAGAATAGTTCTGCCTATTGTAGAGTGAGGGGATGGAGAGGACAGAGTTTTAAAAGCAGCTTCAGCTTCAGCTAGCTTTTGTTCCAGTACTGCCAGTTGGTGTTCCCTCTCTCTTCTCTTAGCTGCAGCAAATCCCATAATACTACCCCTCATGGTGGCCTTAAATGCTTCCCAAGTGTTACCTGCCAAGGTATCAGTTGTGAGGTTGTTAGCCAGAAAGAGAGAGGCTTCCATTTGGGCCTGGGGGATAAAGTCAGGGTCTCTCATTAGAAGTGTGTCTAGCCTCCATTTTTGAGATATAGGCACCACCGGGTCCCATTGGAGGAGCTGAACTGGAGCGTGATCAGAGATAACCCGTGGAGAATAATAGCATCCATGGTTTTTGCCATAATGGTGGGGACCCCAGCCAGAAATCTAATCTGCTATATGACGAGTTGGTCTCTGAGTGAATAGTGTAAACCCTAATTCTGGGGTGAAAAGTCTCCATACGTCTGTTAACCCCTGATCAGACATCATTTGTTGCAGGGCTTCGTTACCTCTGGTGTGCGATTCTTTGCCTCCATCATTCCTGTCAAGTGCTGGGTTAAGAGTAAGATTAAAGTCTCCCCCAACTATGAGAGGGCAATCAGAGGGATTAAATTCTAGTATGACCTCTGCAAGGTAGTGGAAGAACTGAGGAGTATCCACATTAGGGCATATAGATTGCAAAGTGTAATCATGCCTGAAGGAGTGGTATATGTTGCAATCACCCAACAACCCTCAGAGTTGGACTGTAGTAACACAGGTCCAGGACAGCAACTTATATATAAGTATGCCACGTTTCCTGGTGAGGGCATTTGATTGGACCAATTGGTCCACCCAGCCTTTGACATGCATGTATGATCCTCTCCTGTTAACTTAGTCTCCTGAAGAAATGCCACTTTAGAGTGAAGATGTTTCAGGTGGGACAAAACTTTTTCACTTCACTGGGGAGTTTAGCCCATTGACATTCCAGGAGCGAAGTGGTATATCAGATGTCATGGCTAATTAAGGGTATACCAAAGGTTATTGGTATGTAATAGGGTGGACAGGCTAAGAAGGACATATCTACAATATAGAAGTTAATGCCCCCTTAAAGGGGAAGGGGAGGTCTGGGGGGTATTTAGGACAGTTTACTCCTGGTCAAAGGGTATAAAATTCTGCACAAAGTGAGAACTACCAAACTGTATTGCTCTAGACAAAACTGTATATCTGTAGAATCAAATACAAGCAGTGACAGTAGGTCAGAAAAATAAAATAATGATAGTGAGAAATGTAAGAAGGGGCTTAACTGGCTGGATCCCCAGCCAATGGTATGCCCACTCACTTCTGCGAGGCATGTTATAAGAGAACCAAAGTAGAGATGTCTTGGCTTTACCTTATATATAGTACAGTATTCACCAAGTTGTCAAGCTCCAGAGTTATACTTTTGGCACCTATCATGCGGTAGGCCTTGGCCCTAGTGGTGGGCAAAGTGGGCTCAATCTGCTCCATGAGCGATTTGTCGGAGCAAATGCGGGTTAATTGGAGTGCTCCATATCTGACGGGGTACCGCATTATAATGAGGAGCGTGAAGTACATTGGAAGCAATGACTTTTAGTTACTCCCCTCCCAGGCCACTACTCTGTCTAATTTACATGGCGTATTATGGCAGTGCACTTTCTGCCTACTTACTTGCATGTTTTGAGCTCCTATGGCAAATTTTGCAGTGATTCATGGGATTTCAGGTCACATGGGCTCTATATTGATCTGCACAGCCTCATTTCTGGGTAGTATGAGTAGGAAAGGAGTAGGAGACAGTGTGCTCTGATAGCTGTCTGTGATAGGAATCTTGTAAAAGCTGTTCAAATGTTCAAAAAGCATTTTTGCTTTTTTGGGGGGATCCAACTTTAGTTCATCGATTGTAGGAAACCCTCCTGTGCTCATATCATTGAGTGTTTTTGGTTTTGTGTGGATTTTGACTGTTAATTTACAACATTGAGTGTGTGTGGTGAAAAGACAGTGAAAGTGTGCTTTTGGGGAGGGTCGTATCTGTGGTGTAGGGTAGATTTAAATTGGAGAAATAGTGATTTGTTTGTTTTTGGTTATATTTTTTTATGTAACTGGCTGTGTTAATGTACACACAGTAATATTGTCAGTAATAGAAATGTTCTTGCTGTTTGTTGTGTGGATATGGTACAGCAGTTCATTAGTTCAGGTTGTTTACATTACAAATGTACAATACGTACATCGGCATAGTACTGAACTTTGCATTTGCGACGCATTCCTCGCTCAGCATTGTACACAAACTGTTCTGTGTGTGAATGTGTGTGCTTGCACCAAATAATACACCTTTTATTGTGCCACAGACTAGTGTAATTGCAAGCGCAGCGGTGTGAACCTGCTATCCACTGCAGCTGCCTAATTTTGTACTGCGATCATGGTATCTGTTCTTAGTTTTGCTGCTTGTAATGCCATAAAAATCAGCACTGTCTGCATTCAGTGCTCCCCCCACCCCCACATTCAAAAGGTATTTTTTACCAGATTGGATTGTTTTTGTGATCTCATCAGCACCACTGGCTACTGAAGTTGTTTAATTCCGTGACAGTCTCAGAGTAGTCTCTTATCTGTTGCTGAAGCCACAGTTGTTTATTTGGCTTCACATCCAGCATCCCTCCAATCAGAGAGTGAACGTATCAAAATCTGAATTTGGTTATAATATTTGTGGTTGATCCCCCAAAATGCATGCAAAGAGACTTGCCAGCAAAGCTGTTTCTCTCCATGGCAATATTGGCAGTAAGATGGTCTGTGGGCATGGTAGTAGTACGTAGAGGCAGAAGTGCATTGCTGATGTGAGAAAAGGTATTTCTCCTGCAATGTTTTTTACAGCCCGACCAGAAGCTTCACTCATAGTTGGAGGAGATGATGTTTTCCCAGCTGGTGGTGTTAGTGTTACTGGTGTTAGTGGTGGTGGAGGTAGTATTAGTATTGTTGCGTCAAGTTCTAATTCCGACCAGTGTACTATATCCAAAAATATTGAGTGTGAAGCAGTGCAAGTGAGTGGCAGCATAGATGATGTCATATTTCCTAGTAACATCCCAGTAACTGAACCTGAGGATTCTGATGATCATGTCAACGATAGCATACAATGTGATATTTCGTCCACCGTGGCACTTAACGTCACGCATTTTCCATGCAGTGATTCACAGTGTGGTGAAAAAATATCAGGTGATGGTGGTGTAGATGCTGACAATGAATGTGTTGATGATGATGATGTTGCCGTTGTGGCAACATGCAGTCCACATGCTAGCATCTGAGCAGAAGATGTGGATGTGTGTGACATTGATGAATATGATGATGTAATTGACCCCAGTTGGGAACCAGAGAAAAAGAAATTAAAAGTGGCTGTGTCTGAGTCTGTTTGCAGGAATCCCTCCCCACTAAAAACTTGTGATCTACCAGTTTCAGTTGATAATGATGACCCAGTAATCAATATGATAGGTAGTCGTGGTTGTCTGTTGCAGTTCAGGTGTGCAGTGCCCGAAACATCATGTGCCCCCACCCCACTTCAGTGCTTAAAATAACTGACTTAAATAAGCCACATCATGGACATATAAAAAACAGAGCATCACAAACCCTTGTTTTGGATTTTTTTATTCAAGATGCAAATGATGATTCAGTTGCAATCTGCCAGGTTTGCCATGTGTGTGTGAGTCAAGGTAAAAAGGGGAGCCATCTGGGCACAGGAGGACAGCATACGCATCTTAAGAATAGGCACTTGGCACTGTGGACCCAGCACAAACTGGCAGCTAATACCACAGTGGGGCATTCACCTGTGTCACCGGCAACCATAGCCAGCATGTTATCCCCTTTCATGACTGTTAAGCCCAGTAGGAAAGTAAACATGTGCAGTAGTGCGGTAATAAGAGCAGAGGATTACTACAGGCATGATGAGGTGGAGGAACATAATGACTTTGAAATGTTGTCCAGTGCTGATGAGAGTAGCAGTTTTTGTGGTGGTGGTGAATGCAGTATGTCTAGTGCAAGAGGTACATCAACCCCGGTTGACAAATCTGGCAAAATAACAGCATTTCTGGGTTTGTTATCATCACCTGTGCAACCATCTTCATCAAATGCCCACACTCCATGCCCTGCCAATGCCGTTCATCACAGCGCACAACCATTTGTGATCAACACACCCAGTGTAAAATGTTTGTCAGCCCACGTTACAGAGTGTTTTTGCGCATAAGCTGAAGTACCCCCTGAACCATACAGTGTCACGTGAACTCAATGCTGCTGTAGCAGAAATGACGGCAATTGATCTTTTGCCCTTCTGCTTTGTGGAGAATTCTGGGTTCTGGCAGTTTGCTGCACGTGCCTGTTCAAAATGGAAAATCCCATCCAGGACATACTTTTCTACCCGTGCTGTCCCGAGTTGTTCCACATGTGTCCTACTCAGTAAGACATGCCCTTCAACATTCCTCCTCTCTATTCATCCATTTAAGTATGGATATGTGGACAAGTGGCAAAACAGCAGGGAGTTCATATCTGTGTATAACTGCACACTGGACGCAGGTGTCGGGGGTTGTTTGTGATGTTGGTAGTGTGAATAATCAGTGCAGTAAGGTGGATTGTCATGGTAGCAATCTTCCAGGAATTCAACAGCATGCAACGATTGCTATGCACAGTGTGACCTGTTCACACACGGTGAGAACATGTTGAATGTGGTACTGACTGAAATTGACAGATGGCTAAACCCTCTGTCCCTGAGAACTGGGTTCATAGTAAGTGACAATGGGTCAAATGTGGTGAAATGCATCACGAATGATGTTTTTTTCCGTGTTCCATGCATGGCCCACTGTTTAAATCTTGTGGTTCAGGAGTTTCTGCAGCACCCTGATATAAAGGAAATGTTGATCATTGCATGACGTATCTGCTCTCAATTTTCAAGATGTGGAAAGGCCCGAGACCAGCTGCGGCAGTTGCAGATACAAAACAGTCTGCCTCAGCACCGCTTGAAGCTGGAAGTTGTCACTTGATGGAACTCTACTTTATACATGGCAGAGAGGTTGTATGAACAATACAAAGCCATCTCAGAATATCTTGTTATGCACACTTGCCGTGGCAGTTCCAGGGCCTCCATGTCTATGACGACTGAACAGTGGCACCTCATGGACTCTGTAATAACAATTTTGCGGCCTTTTGAACATGCCACACAGGCAGTGAGTGGTAAGTCTGCCTCCATTAGCCAATTAATTCCACTGCTGCAGGTGCTGAGGCAGACATTGGTGAATGTACAGCATGGCCTTGATGTTGCCGGAGACGGTGGTAGCAGTATGTTGCTGCAACATACGCTGACAGTATTTAACCAGAATCGTCACGTTGTGAGCATTCAGCATAGTGACAGCTTTGCCATAGCAACAATGCTGGACCCACGATACAAACATGGAATTGCATCAGTACTGAAGGGAGGGAGGGCTTGAACAGGTAAAAAATATCAGTGGTCAACTGGTGCGCTTGGTTCATGGGGCACAGAAGTCACGTGCCATGGTTAGCAAACCTCAGCAGCATAATCTGGCTGAAGGTGTACCTGGAGAACCATAAAGCACATCCTGCAAGGGGAAGGGGACTGCAGTCCAGGTGGTCTGTCATCCAAAGTGGTTGGCATCAACCTGCTTTGGGAGGCTTTGTCCCAAGTGGGTATTTGTGAAATAAATGATTCGGTAGAACAGGATGATGCATCAACAATTGGACTTAGTGCGGCACAGAGAATGGTTGAGTCATATTTGTCTGAAAACAGGCATCTGACAATAACTGAAGATCCTTTTTTGTACTGGAGTGGAAAGGTCAGTGAATGGTCAGAGCTGACTGCAGTGGCACTGAAGTACCTCACATGTCCACCCTCCAGTGTAAGTGTTGAGAGGGTATTCAGCTCAGCAGGTGCAGTAGTCAGGAATTGTCGGACAAATCTGTCTCCTGCAAATGTTAGTTTGCTAACATTCATTAAAATGAATGAGAGGCACATACCAACAGAGACTGCAACCTCAGTATTCTTACGCCGGTCTAGTCATGGTAATCTTGCTGATGTGGAAATGGAACATCCTGGTGGCACTGGCAGTGGCTGCCTGAAATGGCCCACCACTGCCGTAGATGATGACACAATGGAGAAAGAATTTCCTACTGGTCAGACTTCAGACATCAATGACTGTGAGGGCAGCTTTCTTTATGAGGATGATGATGTGGTTAATGTTGGGAGATTTAACTGAAGTTTTTAAAAGGTGGTGTGCCCCCCCAGGGACCATCACCATTGGGACTAATGTTAGCCACTGCCACCATGAGTCTGTCTGACCCCTGGACCACCACCACCACCAGGACTGATGTTAGCCACTGCCACCACTGCCACCATGAGTCTGTCTGACCCCTGGACCACCACTGGGACTGATGTCAGCTACTGCCACCATGAGTCTGTCTGACCTCCAGACCACCACCACTGGGACTGATGTTAGCCACTGCCACCATGAGTCTGTCTGACCTCCAGACCACCACCACTGGGACTGATGTTAGCCACTGCCACCATGAGTCTGTCTGACCCCTGGACCACCATCACCGGGACTGAGGTTAGCCACTGCCACCATGAGTCTGTATGACCCCTAGACCACCACCACCAGGACTGATGTCAGCCACTGCCACCACAGCCACCATGAGTCTGTCCGACCCCTGGACCACCACCACCGGGACTGATATCAGCTACTGCCACCACTGAGCCTGAGTCTGTCCGGACCACCACATCCATCAGCCAGAGACACAAAACTTCTTAATATTTAAACCATAAAGTGAGTATATGTACTCATGTTTGTTATGCTGCTTCACTTCCTTTAGTCATATGTTTTCTTTTCTGTAGCTTTTCAGAGCCACAATGGTAAAACACATACAGTACACTTCTTTTGTTTTTTTACAGGGCAACAAGAAAAGGCTCCATCACTAAAACTTGTTGGGAATGGTACTGTAGCTGTACCGTACAGAGAGGAAGTGATGTAATATCCATGTGAAATCCAATAAGTACTAAAGCAGACTCAAATACTGGAAAGAATAGTATCATACAAGTCAGGATGTAGGTAAAGTGGCAATGTAAAATAGCATAAAAAAGTATATGTCAAAATTTTCAACAGATTGTTGCACTGCTGCTTTGAAGAGATTCACCAAGTTACATAGTTATGGATGGTATTGCACTCAATTTATTGGTGCTAACCTCCAGGGAATATTTATTGCTCCACACGTCCTTAAATAGTGCAGTACTTTCTGGCAAAACTTTTGTAATTTTGGTAAACTGCTCTGGAGGACTTCCTGATCTGAAGAGCCACCAAAGTTTCTACCCCCACGCCAGCAACGTTGAGGAAACGTGCCCACATTTCACCACAAACTGACCATTATAACATAAAGAAACATTCGGAAAGCTGCCAGCCATTCACTATAATGGAGCACGCCCCGTGCTCTCCCTGGCATCATGTCATAACATTGCTGAGTGTGGTGGTGGAACTTGGGCGGCTCTTCAGGATGGGAAGTCCTCCAAGACCTGGTTTACCGAAATTATGAGCATTTTTGACAGAAAAGTATTGCATTATGGAACGTAAGGACATGTGGAGCAAGAAAGATTACCCTGGAGGTAAGGCACCCATATAAGGAGCATGTATGACTGTATGTGTATGTATATATTTAAAGGAAGTAATCAGCAACAGGAACCTGTGTTCTGCCAGTGCAAGACTACCCTCTGGTTAATAACAAAGTATCATTGCAGCATTTTTCTCATGCTGCAACATATTTTATTTTAAAAAAGAAAGGTCAGCAACCCAGAAGGATGGCGGACGTTATGGGGGCCCCATTATGTATAAAGGAAAGGTGCGGCGGAGATGCACCATACACTTCAAATACTTTTGTATTGCAGTGCATGGTGCATCACTGTTGCACTTTTACACATAATGGAGCTCCTATAGCATCCACCATACTTCCGGGTCGCTGACGTTTCTTTAGTACAATAATGTATGTTACGGTATGAGAAAAATGCCGCAGCATACTTAAAAGTCTTAACCGGAGGGTAAGCCTTGAGGGGGAATGGTGCAGGCGCTCCTGTTGCTGACTGCTTCCCTTTAAACTAATACTGTGGCCTTCCCTCTGTCTGGTATTAAACAAACAAAACACAAAACAGTACAGCGGGGGTAGGTGTGCAGAAAACAAAACCTAATGCTCGATCCCATTATGTTCCAGCAGCAGATGAAGCATCAACACTATTTGCAGCTGCTCTGGCTCGATCCACTCCATCTGCTGCTGGACAGCACCTATCCTCTGATTGCTTTCCTCCATCGCAGCCCACACAGCAGTGCTTTTTCTGCCTGTGTTGTAGACATTGTGGCGGGGTCCACTGCTGTGGGAGGAAAGCCAGGTAGTGATGGTGGTGAGGGTGGTGCTGGTGGCAGTGGTGGGGGTAGTGGTGGAGCAGCAGCTGCTGTTGTGATCCTCCTCCTGCTCTGGCGATGCGCAGCAGCACCTGCTGCCACTGCCACAGAAGGGCCAGCGGTGGAGGCCTGGCTCGTTCTGTGGCAGCCTGCCACTCCACCTTGTGGTGGTTAAGCATGTGTGTCCTCTGGCCCCCGGTCCCCAGATGTGTCCCCCGGGGGCCATGGCACACCTGCACACCACAAAGCAGGCACACCACAATGCTCCTGTCCCCCCTGACACAGCTGAAACACTGCCAGACTATCGAGCTGCGGGAGGGACCAGGCACAACAGGGACGGATGTATTGTCGGCAGCACTGTCATGCACCTGAGGGGGAAGGGGCTCCACCTGCTGCTGTGGAGTGGGAGGTTGTGCTTCTGGAGCTCCTGCAGCTGGTACTGGTTGTGGTGGTAGTGGTGGCAGCGGCGGACTTGCTGGATGTGGCAGTGGCACTGGTGGTGCTGCTGCTTCTTGGTGGGGGCAGGACCAAATAATCGGGAGCAGTCCAGACACACGTTCATGCTGACCCCTATGTGTCCGCACTCCCCCCTGGCCACCACGGGCCACAGACTGTCCTTGGTACATAATCCAACAAAACTCTCCTTCCCTCTCCACTCCGACGCATCACGTGACGATGACGACGTCGACTTCACACACAGTCTCACACACACACACACACACACACACACACACACACACGGTCACACACAGACACACACATTTACACAAAACAAAACATAAAACAAATAAATCAGTCACAAAAAAAGAACTCACAAAACAATACAACAAAAACTAATGAATTAGCTTTTAAAAAAGCTGTTGGTTTTTATGAAGTTTAAGAAAGCAACAAATAAACACTACTCTCCTACACTATCCTTCCTCCTTCTACCTCTGCAAAGGAGAAAGTGAAAGTATCTGCTGGTATGACTCACTTCCTTCTTGCCTGGCTAAAGCATGTGACCTACAGTACTGTAAGCCATGTGATGGGTATGGGGGCTGCCTAAAATGCCTATTGTTGTCATTCCGCCTTATTTCTCATTAAGGCGGAATAACAACACAAAGTCAAGTCATCATCACCAGGTGAAGTGAGCACTCCTCAGTGATCACTTTGCGTAGCATTGCACTAATGCAAAGTGGCCACTTCATGTTCACTTCACCTGTGGATTTTAAATTCTCTGCATCTCTACTTAGCCCAGAGCCTAACAGGTTCCAACTGTCAGATTGAACCTCCTCCTTGATAAACAAATTTACAACTGTGTCCTATTAGAGTGTCATAGGAAGGGTTGTAGGTAAAACCTGAGGAAAACGAAAATAGGGATGGTTGCATTTTGGGGGGAGATGCATGGGTTGAATATATATATAAAGGAGGCAGGTTCAAAAACCAAGAATGTAACCTGTAAATAGTTACAGTGACATCGTATTCAGTTAACTGGCTCTCTATGGTCCATCCTTGCCTCTCATCTGAGGGGGGCTGGAGGTTCAATACCACCCTTGGCTAGCTACAATGGATTGGGTGGGGTGAAAATCACCATTGCATCTCACCGACCCATAGGTCTGACGGACCTGAAAACTAGTACAAACTACTTGTACCTAAAAAACTTAGAACGCTAAACAGTTGTGCCAACTGGCAAATTCACAAAACACAAAAGTACCTCCAAGGTGAAGTGTCTTTCAGAGGGGGAAGGCCCTGGAGGAGACCTCCCATCTGGTCTACTACCCTCGTGGAGCATGAATAAGAGAGATGGGGGCCCTGTCTTGGGCTTCCCAGACAGTGGACTATGGCCTGACATTAGTCCCCATTCATCTCATTCCCCATTTAAATCGTTCAGTCCTCCCCTTTACTCACCTAGACACATAACCTTGGGTACTTATCTGAAGAAAAAAGTACAGTTGATCTCCTTATTTGATCGTCTCATGGCAGGCGAGGAGCCTGGAGCTATGGAGGGAATTTCTAAGGCATATATCAGCAAGGCCGCATCAGCGGCCGCAGACCAGGAACTGTCTGTTCTTTCCAGCTCTGAACCATCCTGGTCCAATGCTGACATGTTCATACTGTCCCACTAGTCTGGATCTGGATGGTCATGGAGCAAAGCAAACTTGTTTTTGGAGAAATAAGGGCTTGTGTACGCTGGTTCGTCTGGGTCCTCATGCTGCGAGTTTTGGTCTTGATTGTCCATATTTCTCCTACGATCTTGAGGATGCTCCAGCTTGGAGTGGGGTACTTGCAGAGCTCTCATCCTAACTTTAGGATTTCGGGGTTGCAATTATGTTTTGGACCCCTGAAAGACCAGTAGAGCTTTAGTTAAGGCACTGTTAGAAGGAGGTTGTCCTTACGTTGGGAGTTGGGACGCTTCCTCGTTGTGTCATGGGTCTGCATATTTGGGGGACTAGCACTTCTTGGCCACGTTTCAGCAATATATGTTAGTGCAGCCTCCAGAGTAGCAAACTGACATGAAGCACTATTTATAGTAATCTTTAAATTAGCCGCATAATGCAGAGCAAAGTGGATCTGCAGTTCATGCAATTGCCTACGTACTTCTGTGTAGGCTTTCCTCTTAGTGGCAGGTCCTCGAATAGTCCTGAAAGATCATAATTTTATAATCTTTCCAGTGAAAAGTACCCAGCTCCCTTGCTCGGGCCTGGATTGCTTCTTTTTCCACAAAATTTAAAATCCTGGCAATAATAGGCTACGGTCTATCCCCCTACAGAGGTTTGGGCTGAAGTGAGCAGTGGGCCCTCTCTATTACAATTCTGGTGTCAGTGGGAAGTTTAAGGAGCTCAGGGAGAGCATGTTGCAGAAAGGGCAGTACTTTTCCAGTTTCACAGCCCTCAAGAGAAGCCAAGGAACCGAAAGTTATTGCTGCGGCCCCTATTGTCCAGATCATCCAGTCATTCTTTCAGAAGATTAATCTGAGCTGCCTGCTCATGCATAGTGGGACAATGGCCCTGTAGAACATCATCATGGGTGAGGGCTTTCTGCTCTACCTGATTGACTCTCCCATCTAGTTGTTGTATGGAGAGCACTGTGGTTTTGGATACTAGTGTTAATGCATCTACACTGGCGATGATCGAGGTGAACATTTCCTCGATCAAAGCTCCTCACTCCCCACGAGTGCACCATGCAGCCTGCTGGTAAGTGGTCGTACAGAATTAGAGAGCATTAGAGTCGAATCCTGTGTGGAATTTCCCCAAAGTTGATCAGGTTAGAGAGGTGATGTTCTGTTACTGTAGATCTGAAAATTCTGAGGGGTTCAACTGTATCAGAATTGCTGTGGGTTCTGGGCTCTGGGTGTACAGCTAGTTGAAATTAGGTTGCCTTCTTTGTCTGCTGGTTGGCCATGCCCCCCATACCCCATATTTTAGCAGGAATTGTGACTCCATAAGCAACAGTTCTCAAACTTTGTCATAGTGAGCCTCCCCTTAGTCATGAAAAAGATCTTGAGCCTCCCCCAAAATACTGAAATGTCTTTTGGGCCTCCCCATAGCAAAATAGCCTACTTTTCACAGACATCAGGAATAAATTGAAACCTCTTTGCATGGCTGGTTCTCATGTGATTAGGTTTATTGTAACCCCTCTCCCCCCCAAAAACAGGACAACCTACTTGCTCCAATATTTTGACTGTCAAACCATTGTTACCCTTACACTGTACCTTCATGGGTCAGACTGCCTTTTCTGTTTCCTCTCTGTCTGGAATAACCTTCTTGCTGACCTCTGTCTCACCCTGCTCTTAAGGATCTTCTTAGGGATCATTTTGCTCCCTCCTGCTCTTATTCCTAGTACCTGTATGGTTAACTCTTGTATTTCAACAGTTCTGCTGCCAGTCTAATTGATCAATTGTTCCTTGTATTGTTAGTTTACCGTTTTTAATTTGTTTGCACTTTTATTCATTTTGAATTGCTTGAGTGTTTTGCAATTACATTTTTAATTGTATTCTTTCACTACCCTTCCCTGGTACACCTGAAATAAGCCATGGCTCAGTGTACAAGTCCTTCCCTGGTCACAGACTTGTGAATAAATACATACATTCACCTACTATTATCCTCTTTCAGTTTGCCTTATCCCTTCACACAAAATCTATAAAGTTCTAAATTGAAATATAATACTTTTTCAAGACTTGCTTGAGCCTCCCCTTGAACTGGTTGGGGCCTCCCCAGGGAGGCTGGCCTCACCATTTGAGAACCCCTGCATAGAGGCATGAAGAATAATCTTTGTGGGAACCCTTGCATTGCTAGAAAAAACTGGATCATAGAAAAACTTCCATAATTAAGGAATATGAATAGATAGGCCAATGACAGAGCAAAGGCATATGGCACATTCATAAGGTAGAAAAAGAAATGGGCAGACTGGATGGGCCTTGCAGTCATTATCTGGCATCAACTTCTATGTTTCTATGTTTCAAATTAGATGAAGTTATAAAATTCACGAGTAGCATTTTATTATTTTTAATAATAAAACAAAAAATGTGCAGGATAGCTCTTATACAGGCAGTTAAAATAAAACAAAGTCCTTCCTCTGAGGGTATCTCTAAATCTCAAGCTCTCTCTCTCCCAAGCCTTGTTCATTACGGAACACACAAACTTATCTTTATGATCTGGCAGCTGGAAAAAAACACTCCAGTGGTCATGGTCATCAGCATAGCCCACAGGCTCCAGGGGAAGCTAAAGAACCTCTGCTCCAGGACACAAGTGTATTATGGAAACAATACACTGCTTAACTTAAGCTGCTGATGGAGGCCATGTCTTATTAGTTTACAGCTCTGGGAATAGTGCTTTTGTAAGTGATGTTCGATTTTCTTATGATATCTTAATACTGGCAGGAACCATACCTCTTGGCATAGAGCACATAGGATCTACAATAAGAGACTGGAAGATTATCCAAAGATTTTATGATGAAAGTATTTATGAAGAACTTCTTCTTTAGAAAATTTTTATAAAAGCAATACAGCATGATGTCCCCCCCCCCCGTTAAATATCCATTTTATTGGGCTTGTGCCATATAGAACAGAAATTGTACTAGTTGAAGTGCACATATTTTTCCATCATGCTGATTTCTGTAAAAAAATGTTAAAAATTAACATCTGTTTTGTTGAGGTGTAAAGCTTTCATTTCTTTGTAAACTGTGAACTACTACAGGCAGTTAAAATAAAACAAAGTCCTTCCTCTGAGGGTATCTTTAAATCTCAAGCTCTCTCTCTCCCAAGCAAAACATTACTCTTTTTTAAAGATGTTTTTCCCTGGCAATTCAATTCTTCATCCTCATCTCATTAAGTTATATCTCCTGTTTTCCACACAATGTACCAAACTTTGTCAATTTCTTTCCTGTGACCAGTGCATCCAGTCTTCTAAACAGGTGCACACAATTAAAAAACCATGTCCCAGGGCTGATTTCCTGTTGACAATTTTGCAAACAAGCTTGTGGAGGTCAAAATACATCTCAAGATTAATCTCCTGTGTTCTAGACAAACCACAACAGCTTTCTGCAATCATTTTAACATTTCAACAATATAACAATATAACTTTACACATTTGCAAACCAATTGATTTCAGTTTCACATAAAGATTCAAATATAGATTTTTACTGTGGAGAAGCAATGAGAGAATGGAAGAACAGTAACAACAAGTGAAGAACATAAGAACATAAGGATGGTGTCGGCAGATGGGGACCACTTGATCCATCTAGTCTGATGGATCAAGAGAAGGAAGGGAGATAGCAGGAGGAAAATGTGGGACCAAAGGAGTGGCCAGTTCCAATGTTCCATATGGAAAATTAGATTGTGCAGATAGGCAAGAAATAGACAAGTGACAGATTACAGTGGGGTAAGATGCTTTGTCTTGGAGCTTTGCCTTTGAAGGAATAAATACTTATTTTGCAGAATTTAAAGCCTGGTTTGCAGTCTGTACATGATTACCTGGTACTTGGAGTGCTTTTTTGCTGTGCTTCTACTGATTTCCTATTGACAATTTTGCAAACAGGCTTGTGGAGGTCAAAATACATCTCAAAGTTAATCTCTTGTGTTCCAGATAAACCCAAAAAACTTTCGACAAACATTTCAACAATATAATTGAATACATTTGCAAACCCAGTGATCTCAGTTCCATGTAAAGATTAAGATATAGGTTCTAACTGCAGAAAAGCAGGGGGTGAATGAAAGAACCAAAACAGCAAGTGAAGGAAGGTAGATAGCTGGTAGAAACTGTGGGATCATCTGAGTGTCCAGTTCTGAGATTCCATAAGGAAAATTTGATTGTGCAACCAGAAAGACAAGAGACAGACAAATTAAAGATTAGGAGATAACAAAATAGTTACTTGCTTTTAACTGTTTCTGCATAACGAATGGGACAGGGTCTTAACCCTGTCACATACCCCCTCTTTAAGAGAGAACCTGTTGTTTTTCTCTTTAAAACAGGTTGGTTTCAAAACGTTCTTTTTTATTTCTTTAACATCACCTTATAACATTTACAGTTCTTTGCATATATTGTATCCCTATTTTCATGGCACCTATTACAGAAAAAATGTTAGTTAAGCACACACATTTTTTCAACCTTCTGAATTCTCAGTTCCTGAACCATATCTTGACAGAAAATTAGCATTGGCATTCTCTTTTCTGAATGTGTGCATCACTTTGAATTTAGATGACTGTAGTGCCAGGTACCACCTTGTGATTCTGGGATTGTTGTCCTTCATTTGATTAAGCCAACAGAGAGAACTGTGATCTGTAATGAGTAGAAAGTGAGGTCTTAGCAAATAAAGCTTAAGGGACCCCATTTCCCAGGAAGACATTATTTTTCAATAGTGGAGTACTTTTTCTCTCTGTCATGCAGCTTCCCATGGATATTGAGAGGGGTAGTTAGTTCAATTTACTGATGATCATGATATAGTTAATAAATTGTTAAAACAACATCATAGGTAAAATATAAAGGTTAAGACCAACACTTCCAGTATTACATACCATCTTACAATTAATAAATAGTTATAGATACATTTGAAAAGGGGAAAGGTAGTAAAATCACTACCAGTGTATTCTCTTTTCCACTCCCAAATGTAATTGCTTGTTATCTATAACACCAAGAAAAAAGAGCCACAGCTTTAAGTCTGTTGAATCTGAGTTCAGTAAAGATGTCACCAAATAATATGGTTCCATTTCCAATGTATTAAGAATCCTTCCCAAATACGTTTCCCTCTCCTTTTTGTTTAATGGGCATAGAATCACCAGATATGTAAGATCATCTTCTCACAAACCACATCTACAGACATTGCTTCCTCTTTTATTCTTACTTTATAGATTAGTTAGCCAGTTATTCTCAAAAAGTTCAAATCTAAATATTGTTATAAGTTTTTTTTGTATGGGTCTTTAATCCCTTTTTAATAATATTCCATATCATGATTCCTTTTATTTTGTTTTTCATCCATTTGTAAATTTTATATTGTTTGCAGTATTCCATATCCCTCTGCTTTAATATATTCCTTATTTTGGTCATAACTTGATGTTTTACTGCTTGTGTCAGGGTTCTGAAAATGTGTGCAATACAGTGTAAGAACCCATATGGTTTGATAAGGTGGTCTACAATCCTTATACTAAGAAATATATTTTGTTGCATATAATGTGTTGCTTCTTTCATGCAACACCTTGGAAGTCAATGTTCCTCCATTCTATAGATCTTAAGCAAAGAATTTATCACCCTTTCTTGTATTTAGCACTCTATAGGATGTTGCCCTAGTTCTGCCCTTATCATTGCCAATGGTGTACCATGTGGTAACCCTAATAATTTTTATAGAATTTATTTATATATGACTCTATATCTATTTTAATTTAAATTTCCATATTTTCCTTCATACATAATTTGACTTTGCAATTTTGCATTCACTACTTTCAGGCAACTTTTCACAGACTGACCCTTCATATTTATACATACAACCACTTAATACTGGGGGAAATCTTTTAGTTTTACCTTCCAGTTCTGTAATAGGTGTTTTCCATGTCAGATCTTTAGTTATGGTAATACCTAAGTAGCTAAAACTATTAACCACCTCCAGCTTATATTTGTATCTACTGTTATTGTCTCCAGATATCATAATCTTTGTTTTCATATAGTTAATAAGTAGCTCAGTCTTCTTGCATTCTTCAAAGAACTTGTGAACATCTGGTTCAATCCTAAATAACTTGTTGATAAAGCACCACATCATCGGCATAGGCTAGATAAGGACAGACTTTATGTCCCATATGAGGCATATATGAACTCTGCATTGAACATTGTGTGGAATTGAATATATATATATATATATATATATATATATATATATATATATAAAATAGTAATGAAGGTAGTAATCCCGTTTAATACCTATATTAGATGGAAATTTGTCACTTCCACCCTGTAATTATGTCTGATCTGAGTGTAATTATCCTGACACAAAGTTTTAATAATATTTAATAGTGTTTTTTCTACCCCCACTGCTTCTAATGTATCCCACAGCTTGATTCTAGTGATATTATTAAATGCTGCCTTTAAGTCAATGAAGGTACAGTAAAGTGTTTGTTTCCTAACATTCTTGTATTTGTACATTAAATGAACAGGTATGAAGCACTGATCTATAGTAGAATACATATTTCTAAATCCTGCTTGTGCATCATCCAATATATTATTTTTTTCTGTCCATTTGAAACTTAATATTTATCATTTTGCTAGAATTTTTGAGTGTAGTCTATGAAGCTAATGGGCCTGTAACATAAAGGATCCTTTTAATCTCCTCTTAAATATTGTTACTATTATATTTGTATGCAAGAAATTAGGAATTTTAACAGTTTCAGCAATTTTATTGAATATTTGATATAGAATAAGGACCCACATTTCTTTTAGTTTTCTTAAAACATCCACTGGGCCTCCATCTGAGCCTCAGGCTTTATGTAGAGCAAATGCTTCCAGTGCATACCTGACTTCTTCCATGGAGAATGCTTTTTCCAGATTAACCCGTATCATAGAATCCTTGATCCTTCCCATATCTTTTTAAATATTCTCATTGCCTTTGTAAATAATGTTCTGTGAATGGCAAATCCATTCCTAAGGTTCTATTTTTATCCAGTTCTGATTTATATTCTCCCATACCTTTACTGACCAATTTCCAACATGTTTTACTGTCCCTTTGGTATACAGCACTTTCCAGTTTTTCCCATAACTGTTTCTTACTTTTATCTCTATTATATCTTATTACATTACCATAATTTTGCCTTAATTTATTTAATTTATTTTTATTTTCTCTAGGGATCCACTTCACCTGTCTTAATTGTTTAATAACTTCTTAGTTTGTACACAATCTTTATTGAACCAAACAGCCTTTTCTTTTCCCTTATTACTACTTCCTTTAGCAAAATACAGTATTTGAGATTTTTTTCATAATGTACACATATTTAGGGAGCAGAATATGAACCTCTTCATTGTTTTCCATGAACTCCTCGAGTTCTGTCAAAATTCTGTTTTAGCCAATGTTTCTGTAAAGTTCTTTTGTATATTCTTTTCAGTATATACAGTTTTTCCTTCTTATTTCAATAGGGACAGCAATGGGTACTCAGTTCTTGCATTATTATGGGATGTTATCTTAAATTCCATTGCACAATGTGAACTTTCTGGTCTAAAATCAGTTTTTAGGTCTGCACAAATGGGTACCATATTAAGATTTACCCATATGTGTTCTATTGTGGACAAACCATTACTTCCGATATATAGAGAATAATGGATAGGCAAGTGTGTGTTATGGATTTATTTACACACCCGAGGTGTATGGTGACCCATAAATCTTGAGAGTAAAGCACTGAGAGGTTTGTGGAGGTCATCACATATGAGGGTGTGTAAAAAGAACCCTTAAACACGCACTTGCCTATCCTTTATTTTTCATAATTACTGGTGCAGGGAATGAATGCAAGCATTAGTTAAATTAAAGGACTTCTGTCATATTGTCACACACACACACACACACACACACACACATATGCCCTATCCACACACACTCCCCCTATCCAGTAAGGACATTTCTTTCTTCCATTTATTTTTTTTCCTTTAAAAAAATGCAAGTGTTTGGACTGCAATCAAAGTTGTCCTAGATCCCCTTCTAGGACTAGAACCTTTGTTCACCCCAGAATGCTGCCTGTTCTCTTTTTTCCCACATGGCATACCTCGGATAAGAAATGTCCATCTTGCACTTGTGGCATCAGTAGCAAAGATAACAGTGCTTCTACACTGGAAAGATGACACTTTGCCCTCAGTTCTGGAATGATACCGAGAGGTGCTACTGGCCATTCTGCTAGAGAAACATATAACCTCTATGCGCTATAGAACCCAGACATTCCAATGTACTTGGGAGCCTCTACAGGCGTTGCTGTCCTTTGGCAACCATAATTTACTACTAGTTTTATTGTGTTTGCCTCTTTTCATTCTTTTCCCTATATTCTCTGCAGTGAAGGGGAAGGAGGGGCGAGGAGGGGTTTTGGGGTGTGGTGTGGGGTAGTTTGTTGTGTCATTGTTTGTATTTTTGTGATACTGCTATACGTGGTGTTGTGGTTTTTGTATTTGTGTCTTTTTATGAGCATCTTCTTGGTCATTGTACTCTGTTATCTTCTTTTTGTATGTATGCTGCTTTAAAAAACTAATAAAGCAAGTTGAATTAAAAAAATGCTAGTGTTGAAGGGCAGAAAACACTAGTGTGAAAGAGGCAGAGCCAGACTGGAGATTGTGCTGTGTTGGACCGCAGCTGTTACCAAAGCGCAACAACAGTAGGATCAACTATATAGATTTTTTTGCTGTCATGGCAGGATCAACCAGATAAATAGTGGAAAATAATTAAACTTAACTTACACAGGAGGATAGTGCCAGGCAAAGTATTAGTCTGGTCAGTGGGGTGCGATTAGTATGGTCTTCAGAATCTGAGCCGCCATATTTTTTTAAGTGTTTACACCACCCACATGTAGATTAAGAGCCAATCAGCTGCCGCACTATGAATGATTAGCACTGTTGGTTAAAGAAAGTTTTTCAGAATGCCAAAATAACTCATTTTCAGGTTGTTACAGCATTTGCCAGAGGCTTGTGAGCCAGTTGATAAAGGGGGTCACCAGTAATTATAAGTATATTCAACCTTTATCAGAGGGCATCTTCCATTTAATACTATAAAATTCTTATCAGTTAAAATATCAGAGATTTTTCCTCTGTATTTACCACTGTATCTTTTGAGCTCTTTTAGGGAAACATTTGCTTTATTTAAAACTGCTAGTACAACAGGCCAATGGACTGTAGCGAAAGCCATGAGCATCCGGAATAACCAGGGCACTTGGTAACTTGTAAGAGAATCTCTATGATAAGTATACCCTACATTCTGAACACCAACTTGCAGTGTAACGTAATCCAACTAGTTGTGAAGAGTACCAGCCAATGTCTGTCTGTGGTATGACAGGGATTACAGAGGTCAGAAAATTTAAGTAGGGGTCCAGCACAGATTAAATCTGGCAAATTGATATTTCTGGAGATGGAAATCCTGTCCAGTGTGGCCAGTGATGAGAGAGATGCCAGAACTTCTACCAGAGTGGGAATCAAGGGGATCTCCACTTGCAGAGGACAGCTCTTACTTTAAGAGTCAAGAGGGCCAGCTATCTAGTTTCAGAAGGGGTTAGCCGGGTAGGTCACTGTGAATACCCAAAAGGTAGAAAAGGGGGCAGAGGGGAATTGATTTCCCAAGCACCTTTGAGGCAGTGTCTTGTATGCCTGTCCAAAGGGTTTGCATTTTTGAGCATGAGCATAAAACGTGTAGTAAGTCTGCCCCTGCCCCCTGGCACCTCCAGCAGTTGTCCGAGTACAAAAACTTGGCTTTAGTGAGCACAGCTGAGGTATTATACCAGGAGTGTGATATTTTGTTTTGTACGAACCTTGATCTGACATCAGTCAGCCAGACATGTGTATCCTTCCATGCCTGGTTCCTAGATAAAGTAGAGATGGGATACTGCAGCATTGTTTCCCATTTGTGTTTTGCCTTTTTGGATTGGGGTGGGAGAGTTTCTCTCAATTTCACATAAATACATCCTGCTAAACCAACAGGGTGTTGTATCCAACTAGGTAAGACTGGTGTGCTAATCTGGAATAGGGGGAAGTGATGGAGTGCGTCTCTAAGTTGGAGATATCACCAGAATTCCAAGGAGAAAGACTGTATGCCTGCTGGAGGGATTGAAATGTATGAAGGGCTTGAAGATTTTGGTCTGTTAGGTCATCGAGCTTATGAATACCCCTATGTGCCCAGGATTTCCAATATATCCAATTGCCGCCTATGGTAATAGCAGAGTTTTGTCAGAGGGGCATATGGGAGGGTGGGATCGAGTTCAGTTTCAGCTTTTTGTGAGTGGCCGACCAGTTACACCTGGACTCGTCTACAGTCGGTGAAGTGGAAGATATCTTTAGACATGAGGAGGGGCAGACCTTGTGGACCTTGCAGGATGTTTAAAGTGAGATAGGATGAAAAGTTTCAGTGATAGCTAGCTCAATTCAGATCCATTGTGGGCAGAGAGATGTGAAAGGGTGGAACCATTTAACGGTTTGTGCTAGAAGGAATACCTGATGACAACCTTCAAACCAGGGGATGTTCCAGCCCCCTAAGCTCCAGTGTGCTCCTAGTTTGGATCGGCTATACCTGGGTTTGGACCCCTCACAAAGGAAGTCTCCAATGGCTCTATCTATGGGCAAATACCATTGCTTGGGCAGAAAAATGGGGATGTGCATTAAAAGGTAAAAGATCTTGGGGGCTAAGACCATTTTTATGGCTGCAATTTTCCCTGCCAAAGTAAGTTTGGAAAGTTTCCATCTATCAAACTCTGTTTTGATGGATACAAGAAGGGGGTTTATATTGGCCTGCCAGAGTGTATCCAGTGAGGGAGTAAGGGTTATTCCTAGGTATGTTATTCCCTTGGGGCCCACAGTAGTCCATTGGACAGTGCCATCTGTTGGGAACACTTATCATTCAGGGGAAGAAGTTCAGTTTTAGTTTGGTTCAACTTTAGCCCTGAGTACTTAAAAAAGGAGTCTAGAAGATGCAATAGAGGGGGGTATCAAGTATGGTATGTCCACCAGGGGAAGGAGAAGATCATCGGCATACATAAGAGATTTATATTCTGTGGGCCCTACTTTAATGCCCTTAATTTCTGGGTGATACTGAATGGCACTAGCCAGAGGTTCTACAGCCAGAACAAAAAGAAAAGGAGAAAGGGGGCACCCCTGTCTTCATAGGTTCATAGGTTTACTCAGAGCCCAGAAGACTTAGAAGTCCATATAGCTCGCTTAGCATAATTACTGATATCCCTTGATGCTCTTTCCTATCAGGAATCTGTCCAAATTGGTTTTAAATGCTTGCATGGAACTACTTAATACCACCTTATGTGGTAATCCATTCCAGACCGTTACTGCTCTGATACTGAACCAATGCTTTCCTAATGAACTGCCACTTGTGGCCTCTTAGCTGATGTTTCTGTTCATGTAGCTTTAGACCCAGTTGATCCCTCAGATTAGGATCAGTAAGAGTCTTGAATACCTTGCACATGTCTCCCCTCAGCCTGCGGTATTCCAATGTATATAGTCCCAATATAGACAACCTGTCCAGATATTCATACCCCTGAGCAACTTCAATCATTCTTGTGGTTCTTTTCTGTACCCTCTCTAATGCAGCAATCTCCACGTTAAAGCCAGGAGACCAAAACTGTGCACAGTATTCCATATGCGGCTGCACCAGCGACCCATAAAGTGGTAACAGGACTTCCCTAGCTCTACTTTTTATGTGCCTGAGTATACAATTCAGAATGTTTCCTGCCTTTTTAAGTACCAGACTGCAGTGTTGCTTAAATTTTAGGTCGTTTGTGACCCTAATTCCCAGATCTCTTTCATCTTTGACTTCCTAATCAATTGTCCGTTTAACATATAATTTGCCCTGGGTTATTTCTACCAAAGTGCATAACTGTGCGCTTATCTACATTAAAGGTAAATCTTGAGTTATGTGCCCAGTCCTGTATTTTTAATAGGGAATCTTGTAGTTTGTCAGCCTCCATATTATTATTTACCTTGTAGCCAATCCTTGTGTCATCGGCAAATTTAGCTTCCTAAACTTCCCCACCTGCTGTCATAGAGTGAATATAAATATTAAAAAGACAGGGGCCCAGGACAGAACCCTGTGGCACACCACTGTAACCTCCACCAACCAGAACTACTACCGCTGATTGTCACCCTTTGTTTTCTGTCTAACAGCCAGGAACGAATCCATTTTGTAATGGTGCCATGGATTCCATGGTCTATCAAGGCATCAACAAGTTCTCCATGTGGCTTTCTGTCAAAGGCCTTGGAGAAGTCCAGGAAGACAACATCCACTGCACTTCCTTCATCCGGGGCCGTACTGACTCTTTCGTAGAATCCCAGAAGGTTAGTCTGGCAAGACCTTCCCTGTATAAAACCATTCTGAGTGTCATCTATATCTCCTCTCTGCCGCATATCTAAAACTGTATGCTCCTTATTTATCCCTTCCAAAATCTTACCTAATAGTGAAGTCAGACTAATCGGATGGTAATTGCTGACATCCTGCCTGGATCCCTTCTTAAAAATTGGGATAACATCTGCATACTTCCAAGCACCTACCACAATTCCCTGGTCAATGGAAGCCTGAAACAGTTGTGTGAGTGGTTCAGCCAATAGGTCTGCTAGTTCTAATATTACCCTAGGGTGAATTCCTTCAGGACCCATAGATTTCTCTGAATTTAGACCAAGTAATCTCTTATGACAGTAGTCTTGTTCCGCATTCTAGTAGAAATGGGAGGAGAGATTGGAATTTGTACTGACTCTAGCAGAAGGTAGTGAATATAGCTTGAACTCTAGAAAGGAACTTTGTGCCTATACCAAATCATGTGAGAACCAGGTACAAGTAATCCAATTCAATGGAGTCAAACACTTTTCAAAATCCACTGTAGTGGTTGTAGCTGGAGTGCGGAGAGATCTAGAAAGGTGGTTAAGGTTCATCAGGGTTCTTAAATTGTCCGAACTGTGACACCCAGGGATAAATCCTACTTGAGAGGGGTGTACCAGACTTGTCAATAATGGGCTAAGTCGAGATATCAAACTTTTTGCATATAACTTCCTGTCAGTGTTAATTAAAGAGATATGGTAGTAGTTAGCTGGATTAGTGGAGTCTTCACCATTTTTGGGGATGATTATGATTATAGCTTCTCTTAGGGTGGGGGGAGGAGTACTCTTAAGCTCTATTTCTTGGAAAATGTCAGTTAGAAAGGGGGTAATGTTTGGAGCTAAGACCTGGTAAAAGTCCCTAGTATACCCAACATTTCCAGGGGCTTTCTCTGCTTTGAGGATGCAAATGGCAGTAGTCATTTCTTCGGGGAGATAGAAAGGTCCAGTAGTTGTGCTTGGTGGGGGGTTATCTTAGGAAGCTGTTGAGATTGTAGGAAAGGTTGTGTGTCTTTACATAACCCAGTATGCATGGAAGAATACAGAGATCTGTAAAAGTGGTCATGGTATCATTCATCGCTTCTGGGTGGTGACCAGGGACCCATGGAGTCTTTGAAGCTGGCAATGTACCAACATGCCTGCTGTTTATGCAGCTGATATGCAAGTACTTTTGCCTCCCTTGTCTCCTCCCTCCCAGAATGTATGTCAGAGCCGTAAGATGGCCACTTCAGCCTTTTATCTAAGAGCTGATTGATTTCAAAGCATAGGCTCAGAATAGTTCTGCCTATTGTAGAGTGAGGGGATGGAGAGGACAGAGTTTTAAAAGCAGCTTCAGCTTCAGCTAGCTTTTGTTCCAGTACTGCCAGTTGGTGTTCCCTCTCTCTTCTCTTAGCTGCAGCAAATCCCATAATACTACCCCTCATGGTGGCCTTAAATGCTTCCCAAGTGTTACCTGCCAAGGTATCAGTTGTGAGGTTGTTAGCCAGAAAGAGAGAGGCTTCCATTTGGGCCTGGGGGATAAAGTCAGGGTCTCTCATTAGAAGTGTGTCTAGCCTCCATTTTTGAGATATAGGCACTACCGGGTCCCATTGGAGGAGCTGAACTGGAGCGTGATCAGAGATAACCCGTGGGAGAATAATAGCATCCATGGTTTTTGCCATAATGGTGGGGGACCCCAGCCAGAAATCTAATCTGCTATATGACGAGTTGGTCTCTGAGTGAATAGTGTAAACCCTAATTCTGGGGTGAAAAGTCTCCATACGTCTGTTAACCCCTGATCAGACATCATTTGTTGCAGGGCTTCGTTACCTCTGGTGTGCGATTCTTTGCCTCCATCATTCCTGTCAAGTGCTGGGTTAAGAGTAAGATTAAAGTCTCCCCCAACTATGAGAGGGCAATCAGAGGGATTAAATTCTAGTATGACCTCTGCAAGGTAGTGGAAGAACTGAGGAGTATCCACATTAGGGGCATATAGATTGCAAAGTGTAATCATGCCTGAAGGAGTGGTATATGTTGCAATCACCCAACAACCCTCAGAGTTGGACTGTACGAACACAGGTCCAGGACAGCAACTTATATATAAGTATGCCACGTTTCCTGGTGAGGGCATTTGATTGGACCAATTGGTCCACCCAGCCTTTGGACATGCATGTATGATCCTCTCCTGTTAACTTAGTCTCCTGAAGAAATGCCACTTTAGAGTGAAGATGTTTCAGGTGGGACAAAACTTTTTTTCACTTCACTGGGGAGTTTAGCCCATTGACATTCCAGGAGCGAAGTGGTATATCAGATGTCATGGCCAATTAAGGGTATACCAAAGGTTATTGGTATGTAATAGGGTGGACAGGCTAAGAGGGGTAAAGGGGACATACTCTACAATATAGAAGTTAATGCCCCCTTAAAGGGGAAGGGGAGGTCTGGGGGGTATTTAGGACAGTTTACTCCTGGTCAAAGGGTATAAAATTCTGCACAAAGTGAGAACTACCAAACTGTATTGCTCTAGACAAAACTGTATATCTGTAGAATCAAATACAAGCAGTGACAGTAGGTCAGAAAAATAAAATAATGATAGTGAGAAATGTAAGAAGGGGCTTAACTGGCTGGATCCCCAGCCAATGGTATCCCACTCACTTCACGAGGCATGTTATAAGAGAACCAAAGTAGAGATGTCTTGGCTTTACCTTATATAGTACAGTATTCACCAAGTTGTCAAGCTCCAGAGTTATACTTTTGGCACCTATCATGCGGTAGGCCTTGGCCCTAGTGGTGGGCAAAGTGGGCTCAATCTGCTCCATGAGCGATTTGCGGAGCAAATGCGGATTCGTGGAGTGCTCCGCAATGCGAAGCGGAGTACTTCGCATTATAATGAGGAACGTGAAGTACATTGGAAGCAATGACTTTTCGTTACTCCCCCTTCCCAGGCCACTACTCTGTCAAATTTAAGGCGAAGTGCATTGAGGGCAGTGCACTTCGCCTCACTTCGCCTTGTTTTTGAGCTCCTATGGCAAATTTTGCAGTGATTCATGGGATTTCAGGTCACATGGGCTCTATATTGATCTGCACAGCCTCATTTCTGGGTAGTATGAGTAGGAAAGGAGTAGGAGACAGTGTGCTCTGATAGCTGTCTGTGATAGGAATCTTGTAAAAGCTGTTCAAATGTTCAAAAAGCATTTTTGCTTTTTTGGGGGGATCCAACTTTAGTTCATCGATTGTAGGAAACCCTCCTGTGCTCATATCATTGAGTGTTTTTGTTTTTGTGTGGATTTTGACTGTTAATTTACAACATTGAGTGTGTGTGGTGAAAGACAGTGAAAGTGTGCTTTGGGGAGGGTCGTATCTGTGGTGTAGGTAGATTTAAATTGGAGAAATAGTGATTTGTTTGTTTTTTGGTTATATTTTTGCTATGTAACTGGCTGTGTTAATGTACACACAGTAATATTGTCAGTAATAGAAATGTTCTTGCTGTTTGTTGTGTGGATATGGTACAGCAGTTCATTAGTTCAGGTTGTTTACATTACAAATGTACAATACGTAACGTGGCATAGTACTGAACTTTTGCATTTGCGACGCATTCCTCGTTCAGCATTGTACACAAACTGTTCTGTGTGTGAATGTGTGTGCTTGCACCAAATAATACACCTTTTATTGTGCCACAGACTAGTGTAATTGCAAGCGCAGCGGTGTGAACCTGCTATCCACTGCAGCTGCCTAATTTTGTACTGCGATCATGGTATCTGTTCTTAGTTTTGCTGCTTGTAATGCCATAAAAATCAGCACTGTCTGCATTCAGTGCTCCCCCCAACCCCACATTCAAAAGGTATTTTTACCAGATTGGATTGTTTTGTGATCTCATCAGCACCACTGGCTACTGAAGTTGTTTAATTCCGTGACAGTCTCAGAGTAGTCTCTTATCTGTTGCTGAAGCCACAGTTGTTTATTTGGCTTCACATCCAGCATCCCTCCAATCAGAGAGTAACGATCAAAATCTGAATTTGGTTATAATATTTGTGGTTGATCCCAAATGCATGCAAAGAGACTTGCCAAAGCTGTTTCTCTCCATGGCAATATTGGCAGTAAGATGGTCTGTGGGCATGGTAGTAGTACTAGAGGCAGAAGTGCATTGCTGATGTGAGAAAAGGTATTTCTCTGCAATGTTTTTACAGCCCGACCAGAAGCTTCACTCATAGTTGAGGAGATGATGTTTTCCCAGCTGGTGGTGTTAGTGTTACTGGTGTTAGTGGTGGTGGAGGTAGTATTAGTATTGTTATTGCGTCAAGTTCTAATTCCGACCAGTGTACTATATCCAAAAATATTGAGTGTGAAGCAGTGCAAGTGAGTGGCAGCATAGATGATGTCATATTTCCTAGTAACATCCCAGTAACTGAACCTGAGGATTCTGATGATCATGTCAACGATAGCATACAATGTGATATTTCGTCCACCGTGGCACTTAACGTCACGCATTTTCCATGCAGTGATTCACAGTGTGGTGAAAAAATATCAGGTGATGGTGGTGTAGATGCTGACAATGAATGTGTTGATGATGATGATGTTGCCGTTGTGGCAACATGCAGTCCACATGCTAGCATCTGAGCAGAAGATGTGGATGTGTGTGACATTGATGAATATGATGATGTAATTGACCCCAGTTGGGAACCAGAGAAAAAGAAATTAAAAGTGGCTGTGTCTGAGTCTGTTTGCAGGAATCCCCCCCAAAAAAACTTGTGATCTACCAGTTTCAGTTGATAATGATGACCCAGTAATCAATATGATAGGTAGTCGTGGTTGTCTGTTGCAGTCCAGGTGTGCAGTGCCCGAAACATCATGTGCCCCCAACCCACTTCAGTGCTTAAAATAACTGACTTAAATAAGCCACATCATGGACATATAAAAAAGAGAGCATCACAAACCCTTGTTTGGATTTTTATTCAAGATGCAAATGATGATTCAGTTGCAATCTGCCAGGTTTGCCATGTGTGTGTGAGTCAAGGTAAAAGGGAGCCATCTGGGCACAGGAGGACAGCATCGCATCTTAAGAATAGGCACTTGGCACTGTGACCCAGCACAAACTGGCAGCTAATACCACAGTGGGGCATTCACCTGTGTCACCGCAACCATAGCGCATGTTATCCCCTTTCATGACTGTTAGCCCAGTAGGAAAGTAAAATGTGCAGTAGTGCAGTAATAAGAGCAGAGGATTACTACAGGCATGATGAGGTGGAGGAACATAATGACTTTGAAATGTTGTCCAGTGCTGATGAGGTAGCAGTTTTTGTGGTGGTGGTGAATGCAGTATGTCTAGTGCAAGAGGTACATCAACCCGTTGACAAATCTGGCAAAATAACAGCATTTCTGGGTTTGTTATCATCACCTGTGCAACCATCTTCATCAAATGCCCACAATCCACGCCTGCCAATGCCGCTCATCTGGCGCACAACCATTTGTGATCAACACACCCAGTGTAAAATGTTTGTCAGCCCACGTTACAGAAGTGTTTTTGCGCATAAGCTGAAGTACCCCCTGAACCATACAGTGTCACGTGAACTCAATGCTGCTGTAGCAGAAATGACGGCAATTGATCTTTTGCCCTTCTGCTTTGTGGAGAATTCTGGGTTCTGGCAGTTTGCTGCACGTGCCTGTTCAAAATGGAAAATCCCATCCAGGACATACTTTTCTACCCGTGCTGTCCCCGAGTTGTTCCACACTGTGTCCTACTCAGTAAGACATGCCCTTCAACATTCCTCCTCTCTATTCATCCATTTAAGTATGGATATGTGGACAAGTGGCAAAACAGCAGGGAGTTCATATCTGTGTATAACTGCACACTGGACGCAGGTGTCGGGGGTTGTTTGTGATGTTGGTAGTGTGAATAATCAGTGCAGTAAGGTGGATTGTCATGGTAGCAATCTTCCAGGAATTCAACAGCATGCAACGATTGCTATGCACAGTGTGACCTGTTCACACACGGTGAGAACATGTTGAATGTGGTACTGACTGAAATTGACAGATGGCTAAACCCTCTGTCCCTGAGAACTGGGTTCATAGTAAGTGACAATGGGTCAAATGTGGTGAAATGCATCACGAATGATGTTTTTTTCCGTGTTCCATGCATGGCCCACTGTTTAAATCTTGTGGTTCAGGAGTTTCTGCAGCACCCTGATATAAAGGAAATGTTGATCATTGCATGACGTATCTGCTCTCAATTTTCAAGATGTGGAAAGGCCCGAGACCAGCTGCGGCAGTTGCAGATACAAAACAGTCTGCCTCAGCACCGCTTGAAGCTGGAAGTTGTCACTTGATGGAACTCTACTTTATACATGGCAGAGAGGTTGTATGAACAATACAAAGCCATCTCAGAATATCTTGTTATGCACACTTGCCGTGGCAGTTCCAGGGCCTCCATGTCTATGACGACTGAACAGTGGCACCTCATGGACTCTGTAATAACAACTTTGCGGCCTTTTGAACATGCCACACAGGCAGTGAGTGGTAAGTCTGCCTCCATTAGCCAATTAATTCCACTGCTGCAGGTGCTGAGGCAGACATTGGTGAATGTACAGCATGGCCTTGATGTTGCCGGAGACGGTGGTAGCAGTATGTTGCTGCAACACTGCGCTGACAGTATTTAACCAGAATCGTCACGTTGTGAGCATTCAGCATAGTGACAGCTTTGCCATAGCAACAATGCTGGACCCACGATACAAACATGGAATTGCATCAGTACTGAAGGGAGGGAGGGCTTGAACAGGTAAAAAATATCAGTGGTCAACTGGTGCGCTTGGTTCATGGGGCACAGAAGTCACGTGCCATGGTTAGCAAACCTCAGCAGCATAATCCGGCTGAAGGTGTACCTGGAGAACCATAAAGCACATCCTGCAAGGGGAAGGGGACTGCAGTCCAGGTGGTCTGTCATCCAAAGTGGTTGGCATCAACCTGCTTTGGGAGGCTTTGTCCCAAGTGGGTATTTGTGAAATAAATGATTCGGTAGAACAGGATGATGCATCAACAATTGGACTTAGTGCGGCACAGAGAATGGTTGAGTCATATTTGTCTGAAAACAGGCATCTGACAATAACTGAAGATCCTTTTTTGTACTGGAGTGGAAAGGTCAGTGAATGGTCAGAGCTGACTGCAGTGGCACTGAAGTACCTCACCATGTCCACCCTCCAGTGTAAGTGTTGAGAGGGTATTCAGTTCAGCAGGTGCAGTAGTCAGGAATTGTCGGACAAATCTGTCTCCTGCAAATGTTAGTTTGCTAACATTCATTAAAATGAATGAGAGGCACATACCAACAGAGACTGCAACCTCAGTATTCTTACGCCGGTCTAGTCATGGTAATCTTGCTGATGTGGAAATGGAACATCCTGGTGGCACTGGCAGTGGCTGCCTGAAATGGCCCACCACTGCCGTAGATGATGACACAATGGAGAAAGAATTTCCTACTGGTCAGACTTCAGACATCAATGACTGTGAGGGCAGCTTTCCTTATGAGGATGATGATGTGGTTAATGTTGGGAGATTTAACTGAAGTTTTTAAAAGGTGGTGTGCCCCCCCAGGGACCATCACCATTGGGACTAATGTTAGCCACTGCCACCATGAGTCTGTCTGACCCCTGGACCACCACCACCACCAGGACTGATGTTAGCCACTGCCACCACTGCCACCATGAGTCTGTCTGACCCCTGGACCACCACTGGGACTGATGTCAGCTACTGCCACCATGAGTCTGTCTGACCTCCAGACCACCACCACCGGGACTGATGTTAGCCACTGCCACCATGAGTCTGTCTGACCTCCAGACCACCACCACTGGGACTGATGTTAGCCACTGCCACCATGAGTCTGTCTGACCCCTGGACCACCATCACCGGGACTGATGTTAGCCACTGCCACCATGAGTCTGTATGACCCCCAGACCACCACCACCAGGACTGATGTCAGCCACTGCCACCACTGCCACCATGAGTCTGTCCGACCCCTGGACCACCACCACCGGGACTGATATCAGCTACTGCCACCACTGAGCCTGAGTCTGTCCGGACCACCACATCCATCAGCCAGAGACACAAACTTCTTAATATTTAAACCATAAAGTGAGTATATGTACTCATGTTTGTTATGCTGCTTCACTCCTTTAGTCATATGTTTTCTTTCTGTAGCTTTTCAGAGCCACAATGGTAAAACACATACAGTACACTTCTTTGTTTTTACAGGCAACAAGAAAAAGGCTCCATCACTAAAACTTGTTGGGAATGGTACTGTAGCTGTACCGTACAGAGAGGAAGTGATGTAATATCCATGTGAAATCCAATAAGTACTAAAGCAGACTCAAATACTGGAAAGAATAGTATCATACAAGTCAGGATGTAAGTAAAGTGGCAATGTAAAATAGCATAAAAAAGTATATGTCAAAATTTTCAACAGATTGTTGCACTGCTGCTTTGAAGAGATTCACCAAGTTACATAGTTATGGATGGTATTGCACTCAATTTATTGGTGCCTAACCTCCAGGGGAATATTTATTGCTCCACACGTCCTTAAATAGTGCAGTACTTTTCTGGCAAAAACTTTTGTAATTTTGGTAAACCGGCTCCCGGAGGACTTCCTGATCTGAAGAGCCACCAAAGTTCTACCCCCACGCTCAGCAACGTTGTGGAAACGTGCCCACATTTCACCACAAACTGACCATTATAACATAAAGAAACATTCGGAAAGCTGCCAGCCATTCACTATAATGGAGCACGCCCCGTGCTCTCCCTGACATCATGTCATAACTTTGCTGAGTGTGGTGGTGGAACTTGGGCGGCTCTTCAGGATGGGAAGTCCTCCGAGACCTGGTTTACCGAAATTATGAGCATTTTTGACAGAAAAGTATTGCATTATGGAACGTAAGGACATGTGGAGCAAGAAAGATTACCCTGGAGGTAAGGCACCCATATAAGGAGCATGTATGACTGTATGTGTATGTATATATTTAAAGGGAAGTAGTCAGCAACAGGAGCTTCTGTGTTCTGCCCAGTGCAAGGCTTACCCTCTGGTTAAGCCTTTTAAGTATGTTGCAGCATTTTTCTCATGCTGCAACATACTTTATTTTAAAAAAGAAAGGTCAGCAACCCAGAAGGATGGCGGACGCTATGGGGGCCCCATTATGTATAAAGGAAAGGTGCGGCGGAGATGCACCATACACTTCAAATACTTTTGTATTGCAGTGCATGGTGCATCACTGTTGCACTTTTACACATAATGGAGCTCCTATAGCATCCACCATACTTCCGGGTCACTGACGTTTCTTTAGTACAATAATGTATGTTACGGTATGAGAAAAATGTCAGAAGATACTTTAAAAGTCTTAACCGGAGGTAAGCCTTGAGGGGAAATGGCAGGCGCCCTGTTGCTGACTGTTCCTTTAAACTAATACTGTGGCCTTCCTCTGTCTGGTATTAAACAAACAAAACACAAAACAGTACAGCGGGGGGGCAGGGTGCAGAAACAAACCTAATGCTCGATCCCATTATGTTCCAGCAGCAGATGAAGCATCAACACATTTGCAGCTGCTCTGGCTCGATCCACTCCATCTGCTGCTGGACAGCACCCATCTCTGATTGCTTTCCTCCATCGCAGCCCACAGCAGTGCTTTTCTGCCTGTGTTGTAGACATTGTGGCGGGTCCACTGCTGTGGGAGGAACGGTCAGTGATGGTGGTGAGGGTGGTGCTGGTGGCAGTGGTGGGGGGTAGTGGTGAGCAGCAGCTGCTGTTGTGACCCTCCTGTTTCGCGATGTGCAGCAGCACCTGCTGCCACTGCCACAGAAGGGCCAGCGTGGAGGCCTGGCCTGCTCTGTGGCAGCCTGCCCTCCACCTTGTGGTGGTTAAGCATGTGTCCTCTGGCCCCGGTCCCCAGATGTGTCCCCAGGGGCCATGGCACACTGCACCACAAAGCAGGCACACCACAATGCTCCTGTCCCCCCTGACACAGCTGAAACACTGCCAGACTATCGAGCTGCGGGAGGGACCAGGCACAACAGGGACGGATGTATTGTCGGCAGCACTGTCATGCACCTGAGGGGGGCTCCACCTGCTGCTGTGGAGTGGGAGGTTGTGCTTCTGGAGCTCCTGCAGCTGGTACTGGTTGTGGTGGTAGTGGTGGCAGCGGCGGACTTGCTGGATGTGGCAGTGGCACTGGTGGTGCTGCTGCTTCGGGGGGCAGGACCAAATAATCGGGAGCAGTCCAGACACACGTCCATGCTGACCCCTATGTGTCCGCACTCCCCCCTGGCCACCACGGGCCACAGACTGTCCTTGGTACATAATCCAACAAAACTCTCCTTCCCTCTCCACCCGACGCATCACGTGACAATGGACGCACGTATCGACACACACAGTCTCACACACACACACACACACACACACGGTCACACACAGACACACATTTACACAAAACAAAACATAAAACAAATAAATCAGTCACAAAAAAGAACTCAAAAAACAATACAACAAAACTAATGAATTAGCTTTAAAAAGCTGTTGGTTTTTGTGAAGTTTAAAAAGCAACAAATAAACACTACTCTCCTACACTATCCTTCCTCCTTCCACCTCTGCAAAGGAGAAAGTGAAAGCATCTGCTGGTATGACTCACTCTTCCTGCCTGGCTAAAGCATGTGACCTACAGTACTGTAAGCCATGTGATGGGTATGGGGGGGGCTGCCTAAAATGCCTATTGTTGTCATTCCGCCTTATTTCTCATTAAGGCGGAATAACAACACAAAGTCAAGTCATAATCACCAGGTGAAGTGAGCACTCCTCAGTGATCACTTTGCGTAGCATTGCACTAATGCAAAGTGGCCACTTCATGTTCACTTCACCTGTGGATTTTAAATTCCCTGCATCTCTACTTAGCCCAGAGCCTAACAGGTTCCAACTGTCAGATTGAACCTCCTCCTTGATAAACAAATTTACAACTGTGTCCTATTAGAGTGTCATAGGAAGGGTTGTAGGTAAAACCAGAGGAAAACGAAAATAGGGATGGTTGCATTTTGGGGGGAGATGCATGGGTGGAATATATATATAAAGGAGGCAGGTTCAAAAACCAAGAATGTAACCTGTAAATAGTTACAGTGACATCGTATTCAGTTAACTGGCTCTCTATGGTCCATCCTTGCCTCTCATCTGAGGGGGGCTGGAGGTTCAATACCACCCTTGGCTAGCTACAATGGATTGGGTGGGGTGAAAATCACCATTGCATCTCACCGACCCATAGGTCTGACGGACCTGAAAACTAGTACAAACCTACTTGTACCTAAAAACTTAGAACGCTAAAACAGTTGTGCCAACTGGCAATCCACAAACACAAAAGTACCTCCAAGGTGAAGTGTCTTTCAGAGGGGGAAGGCCCTGAGGAGACCTCCCATCTGGTCTACTACCCTCGTGGAGCATGAATAAGAGAGATGGGGGCCCTGTCTTGGCCTTCCAGACAGTGGACTATGGCCTGACATTAGTCCCCATTCATCTCATTCCCCATTTAAATCGTCAGTCCTCCCTTTACTCACCTAGACACATAACCTTGGGTACTTATCTGAAGAAAAAAGTACAGTTGATCTCCTTATTTGATCGTCTCATGGCAGGCGAGGAGCCTGGAGCTATGGAGGGAATTTCTAAGGCATATATCAGCAAGGCCGCATCAGCGGCCGCAGACCAGGAACTGTCTGTTCTTTCCAGCTCTGAACCATCCTGGTCCAATGCTGACATGTTCATACTGTCCCACTAGTCTGGATCTGGATGGTCATGGAGCAAAGCAAACTTGTTTTTGGAGAAATAAGGGCTTGTGTACGCTGGTTCGTCTGGGTCCTTATGCTGCGAGTTTTGGTCTTGATTGTCCATATTTCTCCTACGATCTTGAGGATGCTCCAGCTTGGAGTGGGGTACTTGCAGAGCTCTCATCCTAACTTTAGGATTTCGGGGTTGCAATTATGTTTTGGACCCCTGAAAGACCAGTAGAGCTTTAGTTAAGGCACTGTTAGAAGGAGGTTGTCCTTACGTTGGGAGTTGGGACGCTTCCTCGTTGTGTCATGGGTCTGCATATTTGGGGGACTAGCACTTCTTGGCCACGTTTCAGCAATATATGTTAGTGCAGCCTCCAGAGTAGCAAACTGACATGAAGCACTATTTATAGTAATCTTTAAATTAGCCGCATAATGCAGAGCAAAGTGGATCTGAGTTCATGCAATTGCCTACGCATTTCTGTGTAGGCTTTCTCTTAGTGGCAGGTCTCGAATAGTCCTGAAAGATCATAATTTTATAATCTTTCCAGTGAAAAGTACCCAGCTCCCTTGCTCGGGCCTGGATTGCTTCTTTTTCCACAAAATTTAAAATCCTGGCAATAATAGGCTACGGTCTATCCCCCTACAGAGGTTTGGGCTGAAGTGAGCAGTGGGCCCTCTCTATTACAATTCTGGTGTCAGTGGGAAGTTTAAGGAGCTCAGGGAGAGCATGTTGCAGAAAGGGCAGTACTTTTCCAGTTTCACAGCCCTCAAGAGAAGCCAAGGAACCGCAAGTTATTGCTGCGGCCCCTATTGTCCAGATCATCCAGTCATTCTTTCAGAAGATTAATCTGAGCTGCCTGCTCATGCATAGTGGGACAATGGCCCTGTAGAACATCATCATGGGTGAGGGCTTTCTGCTCTACCTGATTGACTCTCCCATCTAGTTGTTGTATGGAGAGCACTGTGGTGTTGGATACTAGTGTTAATGCATCTACACTGGCGATGATCGAGGTGAACATTTCTCGGATCAAAAGCTCCTCACTCCCCACGGAGTGCACCATGCAGCCTGCTGGTAAGTGGTCGTACAGAATTAGAGAGCATTAGCAGTCGAATCCTGTGTGGAATTTCCCCCAAAGTTGATCAGGTTAGAGAGGTGATGTTCTGGTTACTGTAGATCTGAAAATTCCCCGGAGGGGTTCAACTGTATCAGAATTGCTGTGGGTTCTGGGCTCTGGGTGTACAGCTAGTTGAAATTAGGTTGCCTTCTTGTCTGCTGGTTGGCCATGCCCCCCATACCCCATATTTTAGCAGGAATTGTGACTCCATAGAGCAACAGTTCTCAAACTTTGTCATAGTGAGCCTCCCCTAAGTCATGAAAAAGATCTTGAGCCTCCCCCAAAATACTGAAATGTCTTTTGGGCCTCCCCATAGCAAAATAGCCTACTTTTCACAGACATCAGGAATAAATTGAAACCTCTTTGCATGGCTGGTTCTCATGTGATTAGGTTTATTGTAACCCCTCTCTCCCCCAAAAACAGGACAACCTACTTGCTCAATATTTTGACTCTCAAACCATTGTTACCCTTACTACTGTACTCTTCATGGGTCAGACTGCCTTTTCTGTTTCCTCTTGTCTGGAATAACCTTCTTGCTGACTCTGTCTCACCCTGTTCTTAAGCATCTTCTCAAGGATCATTTTGCTCCCTCCTGCTCTTATTCCTAGTACCTGTATGGTTAACTCTTGTATTTCAACAGTTCTGCTGCCAGTCTAATTGATCAATTGTTCCTTGTATTGTTAGTTTACCGTTTTTAATTTGTTTGCACTTTTATTCATTTTGAATTGCTTGAGTGTTTTGCAATTACATTTTTAATTGTATTCTTTCACTACCCTTCCCTGGTACACCTGAAATAAGCCATGGCTCAGTGTACAAGTCCTTCCCTGGTCACAGACTTGTGAATAAATACATACATTCACCTACTATTATCCTCTTTCAGTTTGCCTTATCCCTTCACACAAAATCTATAAAGTTCTAAATTGAAATATAATACTTTTTCAAGACTTGCTTGAGCCTCCCCTTGAACTGGTTGGGGCCTCCCCAAGGAGGCTGGCCTCACCATTTGAGAACCCCTGCATAGAGGCATGAAGAATAATCTTTGTGGGAACCCTGCATTGCTAGAAAAACTGGATCATAGAAAACTTCCATAATTAAGAATATGAATAGATAGGCCAATGACAGAGCAAGGCATATGTACATTCATAAGGTAGAAAAGAAATGGGCAGACTGGATGGGCCTTGCAGTCATTATCTGGCATCAACTTCTATGTTTCTATGTTTCAAATTAGATGAAGTTATAAAATTCACGAGTAGCATTTTATTATTTTATAATAAACAAAAAAATGTGCAGGATAGCTCTTATACAGGCAGTTAAAATAAAACAAAGTCCTTCCTCTGAGGGTATCTCTAAATCTCAAGCTCTCTCTCTCCCAAGCCTTGTTCATTACGGAACACACAAACTTATCTTTATGATCTGGCAGCTGGAAAAAAACACTCCAGTGGTCATGGTCATCAGCATAGCCCACAGGCTCCAGGGGAAGCTAAAGAACCTCTGCTCCAGGACACAAGTGTATTATGGAAACAATACACTGTAACTTAAGCTGCTGATGGAGGCCATAGTCTTATTAGTTTACAGCTCTGGGAATAGTGCTTTTGTAAGTGATGTTCGATTTTCTTATGATATCTTAATACTGGCAGGAACCATACCTCTTGGCATAGAGCACATAGGATCTACAATAAGAGACTGGAAGATTATCCAAAGATTTTATGATGAAAGTATTTATGAAGAACTCTTTAGAAAATTTTTATAAAGCAATACAGCATGATGTCCCCCTGTTAAATATCCATTTTATTGGGCTAGTATATAGAACAGAAATTGTACTAGTTGAAGTGCACATATTTTCCATCATGCTGATTTCTGTAAAAATGTTAAAAATTAACATCTGTTTTGTTGAGGTGTAAGCTTTCATCTTTGTAAACTGTGAACTATACAGGCAGTTAAAATAAACAAAGTCCTTCCTCTGAGGGTATCTTTAAATCTCAAGCTCTCTCTCCCAAGCAAAACATTACTCTTTTTTAAAGATGTTTTTCCCTGGCAATTCAATTCTTCATCCTCATCTCATTAAGTTATATCTCCTGTTTTCACACAATGTACCAAACTTTGTCAATTTCTTTCCTGTGACCAGTGCATCCAGTCTTCTAAACAGGTGCACACAATTAAAAAACCATGTCCCAGGGCTGATTTCCTGTTGACAATTTTGCAAACAAGCTTGTGGAGGTCAAAATACATCTCAAGATTAATCTCCTGTGTTCTAGACAAACCACAACAGCTTTCTGCAATCATTTTAACATTTCAACAATATAACAATATAACTTTACACATTTGCAAACCAATTGATTTCAGTTTCACATAAAGATTCAAATATAGATTTTTACTGTGGAGAAGCAATGAGAGAATGGAAGAAGTAACAACAAGTGAAGAACATAAGAACATAAGGATGGTGTCAGCAGATGGGGACCACTTGATCCATCTAGTCTGATGGATCAAGAGAAGGAAGGGAGATAGCAGGAGGAAAATGTGGGACCAAAGGAGGGCCAGTTCCAATGTTCCATATGGAAAATTAGATTGTGCAGATAGGCAAGAAATAGACAAGTGACAGATTACAGTGGGTAAGATGCTTTGTCTTGGAGCTTTGCCTTTGAAGGAATAAATACTTATTTTGCAGAATTTAAAGCCTGGTTTGCAGTCTGTACATGATTACCTGGTACTTGGAGTGCTTTTTGTGCTTCTACTGATTTCTATTGACAATTTTGCAAACAGGCTTGTGAGGTCAAAATACATCTCAAAGTTAATCTCTTGTGTTCCAGATAAACCCAAAAAACTTTCTACAAACATTTCAACAATATAATTGAATACATTTGCAAACCCAGTGATCTCAGTTCCATGTAAAGATTAAGATATAGGTTCTAACTGCAGAAAAGCAGGGGGTGAATGAAAGAACCAAAACAGCAAGTGAAGGAAGGTAGATAGCTGGTAGAAACTGTGGGATCATCTGAGTGTCCAGTTCTGAGATTCCATAAGGAAAATTTGATTGTGCAACCAGAAAGACAAGAGACAGACAAATTAAAGATTAGGAGATAACAAAATAGTTACTTGCTTTTAACTGTTTCTGCATCACGAATGGGACAGGGTCTTAACCCTGTCACATACCCCCTCTTTAAGAGAGAACCTGTTGTTTTTCTCTTTTTAAAACAGGTTGGTTTCCAAAACCTTCTTTTATTTCTCTTTTAACATCACCTTATAACATTTACAGTTCTTTGCATATATTGTATCCCTATTTTCATGGCACCTATTACAGAAAAAATGTTAGTTAAGCACACACATTTTTTCAACCTTCTGAATTCTCAGTTCCTGAACCATATCTTGACAGAAAATTAGCATTGGCATTCTCTTTTCTGAATGTGTGCATCACTTTGAATTTAGATGACTGTAGTGCCAGGTACCACCTTGTGATTCTGGGATTGTTGTCCTTCATTTGATTAAGCCAACAGAGAGAACTGTGATCTGTAATGAGTAGAAAGTGAGGTCTTAGCAAATAAAGCTTAAGGGACCCCATTTCCCAGGAAGACATTATTTTTCAATAGTGGAGTACTTTTTCTCTCTGTCATGCAGCTTCCCATGGATATTGAGAGGGGTAGTTAGTTCAATTTACTGATCGGCTGATATAGTTAATAAATTGTTAAAACAACATCATAGGTAATAAATATAAAGGTTAAGACCAACACTTCCAGTATTACATACCATCTTACAATTAATAAATAGTTATAGATACATTTAAAAAGGGGAAAGGTAGTAAAATCACTACCAGTGTATTCTCTTTTCCACTCCCAAATGTAATTGCTTGTTATCTATAACACCAAGAAAAAAGAGCCACAGCTTTAAGTCTGTTGAATCTGAGTTCAGTAAAGATGTCACCAAATAATATGGTTCCATTTCCAATGTATTAAGAATCCTTCCCAAATACGTTCCTCTCCTTTTGTTTAATGGGCATAGAATCACCAGATATGTAAGATCATCTTCTCACAAACCACATCTACAGACATTGCTTCCTCTTTTATTCTTACTTTATAGATTAGTTAGCCAGTTATTCTCAAAAAGTTCAAATCTAAATGTTGTTATAAGTTTTTTTGTATGGGTCTTTAATCCCTTTTTAATAATATTCCATATCATGATTCCTTTTATTTTGTTTTTCATCCATTTGTAAATTTTATATTGTTTGCAGTATTCCAGATCCCTCTGCTTTAATATATTCCTTATTTTGGTCATAACTTGATGTTTTACTGCTTGTGTCAGGGTTCTGAAAATGTGTGCAATACAGTGTAAGAACCCATATGGTTTGATAAGGTGGTCTACAATCCTTATACTAAGAAATATATTTTGTTGCATATAATGTGTTGCTTCTTTCATGCAACACCTTGGAAGTCAATGTTCCTCCATTCTATAGATCTTAAGCAAAGAATTTATCACCCTTTCTTGTATTTAGCACTCTATAGGATGTTGCCCTAGTTCTGCCCTTATCATTGCCAATGGTGTACCATGTGGTAACCCTAATAATTTTTTATAGAATTTATTTATATATGACTCTATATCTATTTTAATTTAAATTTCCCATATTTTTACCTCATACATAATTTGACTTTGCAATTTTGCATTCACTACTTTCAGGCAACTTTTCACAGGCTGACCCTTCATATTTATACATACAACCACTTAATACTGGGGGAAATCTTTTAGTTTTACCTTCCAGTTCTGTAATAGGTGTTTTCCATGTCAGATCTTTAGTTATGGTAATACCTAAGTAGCTAAAACTATTAACCACCTCCAGCTTATATTTGTATCTACTGTTATTGTCTCCAGATATCATAATCTTTGTTTTCATATAGTTAATAAGTAGCTCAGTCTTCTTGCATTCTTCAAAGAACTTCTGTAACATCTGGTTCAATCCTAAATAACTTGTTGATAAAAGCACCACATCATCGGCATAGGCTAGATAAGGACAGACTTTATGTCCCATATGAGGCATATGGAACTCTGCATTGAACATGTGTGTGGGAATTGAATATATATATATATATATATATATATATATATATATATATAAATAGTAATGAAGGTAGTGTACATCCCTGTTTAACTACCATATTAGATGGAAATTTGTCACTTCCACCCTGAATTATGTCTGATCTGAGTGTAATTATCCTGACACAAAGTTTTAATAATATTTAATAGTGTTTTTTCCACCCCCACTGCTTCTAATGTATCCCACAGCTTGATTCTAGTGATATTATTAAATGCTGCCTTTAAGTCAATGAAGGTACAGTAAAGTGTTTGTTTCCTAACATTCTTGTATTTGTACATTAAATGAACAGGTATGAAGCACTGATCTATAGTAGAATACATATTTCTAAATCCTGCTTGAGCATCATCCAATATATTATTTTTTTCTGTCCATTTGAAATCCTAATATTTATCATTTTGCTAGAATTTTTTGAGTGTAGTCTATAAGGGCCTGTAACATAAAGGATCCTTTTTAATCTCCCTTCTTAAATATTGTTACTATTATATTTGTATGCAAGAAATTAGGAATTTTAACAGTTTCAGCAATTTTATTGAATATTTGATATAGAATAAGGACCCACATTTCTTTTAGTTTTCTTAAAACATCCACTGGGCCTCCATCTGAGCCTCAGGCTTTATGTAGAGCAAATGCTTCCAGTGCATACCTGACTTCTTCCATGGAGAATGCTTTTTCCAGATTAACCCGTATCATAGAATCCTTGATCCTTCCCATATCTTTTAAATATTCTCTATTGCCTTTGTAAAATAATGTTCTGTAATGGCAAATCCATTCCTAAGGTTCTATTTTTTATCCAGTTCTGATTTATATTCTCCCATACCTTTACTGACCAATTTCCAACATGTTTTACTGTCCCTTTGGTATACAGCACTTTCCAGTTTTTCCCATAACTGTTTCTTACTTTTATCTCTATTATATCTTATTACATTACCATAATTTTGCCTTAATTTATTTAATTTATTTTTAATTTCTCTAGGGATCCACTTCACCTGTCTTAATTGTTTAATAACTTCTTAGTTTGTACACAATCTTTATTGAACCAAACAGCCTTTTCTTTTCCCTTATTACTACTTCCTTTAGCAAAATACAGTATTTGAGATTTTTTTCATAATGTACACATATTTAGGGAGCAGAATATGAACCTCTTCATTGTTTTCCATGAACTCCTCGAGTTCTGTCAAAATTCCTGTTTTAGCCAATGTTTCTGTAAAGTTCTTTTTGTATATTCTTTCTCAGTATATACAGTTTTTCTTTCTTATTTCAATAGGGACAGCAATGGGTACTCAGTTCTTGCATTATTATGGGATGTTATCTTAAATTCCATTGCACAATGTGAACTTTCTGGTCTAAAATCAGTTTTTAGGTCTGCACAAATGGGTACCATATTAAGATTTACCCATATGTGTTCTATTGTGGACAAACCATTACTTCCGATATATAGAGAATAATGGATAGGCAAGTGTGTGTTATGGATTTATTTACACACCCGAGGTGTATGGTGACCCATAAATCTTGAGAGTAAAGCACGAGAGGTTTATGAGGTCATCACACATTGAGGGTGTGTAAAAAGAATCCTTAAACACGCACTTGCCTATCCTTTATTTTTATAATTACTGGTGCAGGGAATGAATGCAAGCATTAGTTAAATTAAAGGACTTCTGTCATATTGTCACACACACACACACACACACACACACACACATATGCCCTATCCACACACACTCCCCCTATCCAGTAAGGACATTTCTTTCTTCCATTTGTTTTTTTTCTTTTAAAAAAATGCAAGTGTTTGGACTGCAATCAAAGTTGTCCTAGATCCCCTTCTAGGACTAGAACCTTTGTTCACCCCAGAATGCTGCCTGTTCTCTTTTTTCCCACATGGCATACCTCGGATAAGAAATGTCCATCTTGCACTTGTGGCATCAGTAGCAAAGATAACAGTGCTTCTACACTGGAAAGATGACACTTTGCCCTCAGTTCTGGAATGATACCGAGAGGTGCTACTGGCCATTCTGCTAGAGAAACATATAACCTCTATGCGTCATAGAACCCAGACATTCCAATGTACTTGGGAGCCTCTACAGATGTTGCTGTCCCTTTGGCAACCATAATTTACTGGCCTAGTTTTATTGTGTTTGCCTCTTTTCCATTCTTTCTTTTCCTATATTCCCTGTGCAGTGAAGGGGAAGGAGGGGCGAGGAGGGGGTTTTGGGGTGGTGGTGTGGGGGTAGTTTGTTGTGTCATTGTTTGTATTTTTGTGATACTGCTATACGTGGTGTATTAGTGTTTTTGTATTTGTGTCTTTTTATGAGCATCTTCTTGGTCATTGTACTCTGTTATCTTCTTTTTGTATGTATGCTGCTTTAAAAAACTAATAAAGCAAGTTGAATTAAAAAAATGCTAGTGTTGAAGGGCAGAAAACACTAGTGTGAAAGAGGCAGAGCCAGACTGGAGATTGCGCTGTGTTGGACCGCAGCTGTTACCAAAGCGCAACAACAGTAGGATTAACTATAGATTTTTTGCTGTCATGGCAAGATCAACCAGATAAATAGTGAAAATAATTAAACTTAACTTACAGGAGGATAGTGCCAGGCAAAGTATTAGTCTGGTCAGTGGGGGGGGGGGGTGCGATTAGTATGGTCTTCAGAATCTGAGCCGCCATATTTTTTTAAGTGTTTACACCACCCACATGTAGATTAAGAGCCAATCAGCTGCCGCACTATGAATGATTAGCACTGTTGGTTAAAGAAAGTTTTTCAGAATGCCAAAATAACTCATTTTCAGGTTGTTACAGCATTTGCCAGAGGCTTGTGAGCCAGTTGATAAAGGGGGTCACCAGTAATTATAAGTATATTCCCCACCGTTATCAGAGGGCATTCTTCCATTTAATACTATAAAATTCTTATCAGTTAAAATATCAGAGATTTTTTCCTCTTGTATTTACCACTGTATCTTTTGAGCTTCTTCTTAGGGAAACATTTGCCTCATTTAAAACTGCTAGTACACAGATTACATCTACTGTTACCCTTACAGTGAGAGGAGTAGTTAACTGGGAAGAGTTGGAAACAAAGCTCGGCCAGTAATCTGCCAACCCTAAAAATGATCTGACGTGTTTCTTTGTGTTAGAGACAGAACTGTTAGCTACAGTTTCTATCTTAGAATTCTCTGGCTTTACATCTCCATTTCCCAAAATATACCCATATATCTGGTTGCATGCATACCTACAGTAATGTACAATTGATAGGATTAATGGTCAGACCTGCACCCTTGATAAATTGAACAACTACTCATAGCTGTTCCTGTTGGCTTTACCAGTCTGTACTGTACACTATGAAATCATCCACATAAGCAGCACAATGACCAGTTTGAGGGGTTAGAATTATATCTATGTACTGCTGGAATGCATGGGGTGTGCCCTGTAAACCAAATGGCATGGTGGTGAACTGATAGAATTCAAATGGAGTGGAAAAGGCAGTTTTGTCTCTGGATTCTTTAGTTAGGGGAATTTGCTGGTTACCCTTGGTAAGATCGAGCCGTGGGTACTGATGTACTTGACACTTCCCAGTCTGTCCACCAAATCATCTACTCTGGGCATAGAATAGCTGCCAAATATGCACACTTAATTAAATTTCTTAAAATCTAGGCAGATTCTTACAACCCCTAATTTTTTATTTACAGTTACCATTGGTGATGACCAAATACTTCTCGATTCTTCAATGATACCCAACTCTTTAAATTGTTGTATTTCCTTAACCACAATTGCTCTTAACTACTCTGGTAATCTGTAGATATTTTGTCTGACACAGTGAGCATTGTCTGGTATTATTACGTGCTCGACCCCTTTTGCTCAGCCTGGCAGTGTAGTAAAAGTACTTCTAAATGTCTTTACCAAGTTACAGATTTCTGCATGTTGTTCTGTGGGTAAAGAAACATTCAGCCTTTACAACATCAACAGTTACAGCTTGTTCCAGTCCGTCATAAGCTACATCAATATGTTCTTTAGCAATTTCTGGTAAGACTAGTAAGGAAACCTTTGGTGTTTTTTCAAACCATTTCTTAAGGAGGTTAACATGGTATAGCTTGGTAGGGTTTTGCATTCCCCAACCACATAGAATACTATAGGATTTACTAGCATTACAAAATACCAGCATCCCACAAAAACTGAGGGGCACCATATTCAAAACCAGGACAGTGCTCTGTGTAAATAGATACACCACCCAAAGGGTTGCGCCACCAAAGAACAATGCGATATTCAGGACCAACGCATGGAAACGCGATGGCTCAAACACAGCTAAATATGCCATGAAAGCTTGACAGTGCAAATAAACAGGAATAGCACAACAGGCCACCACTGAATATGGGGCACTGAGCACATAGGCACATGGGACACATGCACAAACAGGGTGCACAAAGCACCATAAGCATGCATGTGGGAATATGGGTGGTTCTGAAGAGCAATTGCCCACTTGAAAGGAGGGGCCCTCTGGTACACCCAGAGTCTGATAGGGCATGATGCACAGTATCATGGGGAAGGAGCAAGACATGTGCAATGGGCAAACATGGCCAGTTCTGCACACACCCTGCACCTGCAGACATGGGGATGGGGGGTACAGGAAAACGTCATCCACACAAGATACCTCAAAATGAACACACTGCACACTGCAAGGTGAGAATCAAAACATTTATAAAGAACAAAATCAAACAACAACAATAACATCTGCAATAACAACAATAACAACAGCATCAATATAAACAAAGAAAAAGTGAAAATGGCATAACAAGAAGCAGTCCTATATACAGCAAAACGGGAACAATATGGGTGGGGGAACCAAACAGTAGTGGGGAAAACATCGGCATGGGTGGGAGGGTGGCAATTATTTATAAAGTGGGTGTGAAGGCAGTGGGAGATGGGGGGGATCAAATTAAGAATGTCCATGGCCCTAAGACTGGGCCTGCCTGGAAGGCCTTCGGTGTCATGCCACAGCAATGTCTCTGTGAATGGTAACCACATTTCTATTCACGGTCCGCATAGCCTGAGGCAGGGCCCCGAGCTGCAAGATGACTGTGTAAAAGCAGTGAAGACCACCTGGCAGATGCACTCCATCCTCATCCTTGTCCCCACTGCACTGGCCCCAGTGTGGCAACCACTGGTTGTAAATGACCAGTAGGAACAAAACACATACTCGGTATAGCCGCCTGGAGATGTGTACAATATGCAAATATATACACCCACCCCCCAGCGATGGTCTGTGCTTCCATGCTTGACCAGCAATGGCAGAACAAACATCCACCAGTTTACACCAGGGAGACACAGGTGGGACATGCATGACATGGTCCCTTGGATAGTTGCCAGCCAGGGTACCACCCCATAGTGTGCAGCATGCATGTCACTGTCCAAGTCTATGGTCCCATGCAACAGCACAGGACAACGTCCATCCGTGTGGTGGCATCACTATGATAGGCACACAGACACACACACACACACACACACACACACACACACACACTGGAAGCCTGTATTTTGGACACAGGGCCAACAACATAGCAGTGCACATACAGTGCAGAGGCGTACACATGTGGCATGTGCACACTCACACTCACACGTCCACAGCACTGGGGTGGCAGTATGTTGTGAGGATGGCATGGGGACTGCACAGCAACACGGGTCAGCAGAGCATGCCCACACACAGTGTGACATGGACAATGCACATGACATTGACAGCAGTGGCAGGCACCAGTGTACGGCACTGTGGATGCACACACTGTGCCATGCACCAGGCACACAGTGTGCAGTATGTGTGACATGGATACACTGAAAGCAGGGGTGGTATGTGCTTGCAACATACAAGCCATGGCATGGGACCATTGACCCATGTTGGTAGGATACAATGGGTGGATGCCCAGATACACATCTGGCACACAGTGTTGGATATGCCCAAGGTTGCATAGGACACAACAGGATGTGTGAGTGCTGCTGCATACCAGCACCAGGCTGCAGAGGAACAACTTTGGCCCACACTAATGACTTGGGTCTGTCCAGGTCCTCAGAGCCAAAGAGCTGACCCTCCAAGGGGACTACAAGGTGCACCAGGTTGGCCAGTTCAGAGTGTGACCACCTGTGGTCCTGCCCACTGGCTGCCACGTACCTTGCCACCCTTGTCATTTTGTCAGCCCTGTCTGCAGCAGTGTGTCTCTCTGCTGAGCAACACAGCAGAATATTTTGTGCCTATTGTGCAATTGAGCATCGTGTTCTGCGCACACGGTATGTGTTTGCATGATTCGGTAGCACAATAGGGTATGACTGTCAGCACACTGGGCATGAGCAATGATGTATGGTCGGGCGGCATGACCCACGTTAACCCGCATGTGCAGCAACCATGGTGCACCATATTGTGGAGGTCAGGCTGTGCCGTGACCGGTGCCATCTGGACTGTGCTGTGCGCTGTGTTAGTGTGGCATACATGCACTGCACATGGCTGACTGATTTGGTATGTGTGCGATATGAAATGCATATGCTTCCAGAATGTGCCTGGTATGTGGTACGTGATGTGATGACGTGAGTCAGACATTGCGCAGATGCTGGTGAATGTGTGCCATGGTGATCTGCCGCACACCTGGTCATGAGTGATAAGCTATGTTATGTGCGGAGCAGCACACAGCAATATTCAGCCAGGATATGCAAATGATCTACTTGCACAGTCTGTGCCCATCCAGGACATTTGCATCTCATTACCAGAATTTATTCAGCCAATTTGCATGCCGATTAGCATAAGAGCAGGGATGCTCCACCAGGCTACAGTGATGTACAGAAGGAACTGCATCCATACAGGTAAGACTTGCTTCCATTGTTTGTATGTGTCACTCTGTCTGCTGTTGTCCTTGATGAACACAGCTCCATGCCTTGTTGACTGGCCATCTTTCTGTTAATGTATTCCCTTGGCACCAGAGATGTTCTCTGCCAAGCTTAGAAGACTGAATTTTACCAAGGATGAGCTGAAGGCCCTGACTGAGGCCTATGTCTTGAGGGAGGCTATACTAAGCCATAGGACAGGCACACTGCAGCAGTATGAACGGGGCTGGCTTGAGGTGGCCAAGGCCCGAAATACACAGGGAGTGTACAACCACTCACTCCAGGAGTGCAGAAAGCATGCCAGTGGACTCATAGTGCAGAAAAAGGGCCTACTGGCACAGGTACATCTGGACCAGCAGGCCATGGGGGGGCAGCATAGCATGCCAGCCAGATGACCATGCATGAGGCACTGATAGTGATAAGCTTCCGCCAGATGACTCTGCAAGGTATTCCTAATAGTGGCTGGGGTGGGGCTGGTGTTCAACAGGCCCAGTGCTGTGAGTATGCATGTGCACAGTCAAGGCCTCACCTGCATGCGTCAACACAGGGCAGTCATGTCCACAGGGCACAGTCTGGTGTGGCTCTGGTTGCACAACATGCACATCCAGTGTACGCATGTGCACATTGCATCATATTTGTCTACACTGTATGTGTCACTAAGGCTGAACACGCCTTATCTGCATGTTTGTCATACTGCCTGCACACCTGATGTACACATGTGCTCCCTGGAATGTATTTGTCCACATGTTACCATGGTGAAACAATTCTGCGTTTTCTGTTTCCTTTCACAGCACCATCATGAGCTGGGAGTAGTGGTGGTCCACAGGTGCATGCCACAGAACACCATGTGCTGTCAACAATGGCTACTGCCACTGCTGTGGTTGTGCCGTGTGCTTCAGATCAGGCTGCACATGTTGTGCATGATGACAGTGATGATGCTGCTGATGATGTTGAGGATGATGCAACACCCTCACCGTTGGGTGAGGCACTCCTAGTGGTCACGGAACTGGATGACCGTGACCCTGGGGAGGTGTTTTGCCCAGACACTGTCCATGATGACTCGTCCATCAACAGTGTAATCAAAAAACACAGACCTCACAGTGCCCCATGGTGTTCCCTGAGACACAGCACATGCTGACGACAACCATTCAGGGCTGACCCCTGCACAGGCCACTGGCCATCATATGCCCATGGCCACTGTGCAGGTCCAGGATGTCACATTGTGGCCTGCAGCATCACTGCAGCAGGGTATATTGGACCAGCAACAGGGAAACAGTGCTGCACAGCAGCCTGTCTTGCAGCAGGTTCAGGCAGAACAACCTCACGCAGCCTATGCATGTGTGCCATCTCCCCACACCAGGCAACGTGGGGGGGGGGCAACACTGCATCTTTCATGCACTAGGACCCCCCAGTCCCGGCCAGCGGTCTCTCACCAGCAACATCTTCCCCAGGACTCATTGCTTGCAAACCATGCACTGCTACTGAGGGCTGCCTTGGATGGCCAGGTACAACTCCATGGCGATATGGTGGGTGTTGCAGACAGTGCTATGCCTCCATGAGGATCATTGTTTGGTTCAGCATGCAGAGCTCATGGGAGCTATTGCTGCACATCATGAGGCCTATACAGTGGCTCTGAGGGACATTGCATTTGTTATAGGTGAGCACATAGTGTCAGAGGCTGTGGGCTTTGCATTTTCAACCCACTCACAGGCACCTTGCAGCAACCTCAGCAGCCCTGTATGACCTCCAGATGGATTCCTTGGTGCCACCCCTGCCACAAATGCCCAACCCCCATGTCTGCTGACCCCTTGTGGTGGTGTGCACTTCAATGTCACACCACTCACCCGTGAAGGCTCTCATTCATGTACACCTACACTGACACGGGCACAGCCCACCACAAGTGGAACCCCCAGGTCCCATGGATGTACGGGAATAAGTGAGTCCCAACAGGTATGGTCGCAGCCCTCCCACGGGTGACACCCCATGACACACCATTGCAGGCTACAGTCACATAGGGGATCCGTCCATGTACTTAGGGGCCACATACACAAGTCCTAGTGTGTCTGTACACACTGCTGCTGGACTGTGACTTCCACTGCCTGCAGATGTGTCACACTGTATCCCCTACAACCTGTTGCCATACACTGTGCCCCACCTATACCTCACACCCATGCCACACCACATACTGCATTGTCACCAGGCATGCATGTCAGGGGGCACATGGTTGTGGTACCTGTTGTCGTGGGCATGGCATGGGAATGAAGAGTGCCCTGTGGTGAACCACTGTGAGTATGTGCTATTGGATTGTGTCTGACCGATGCCACTGTACCTGTGGACATCTGTGCATCAGTTTTGGTTCACGTGGACATAGGTCCGGGCACCAATCCCATACCGGTGTTCCCACCATCCAATGTTCATTACCACATACCCACAATTACCATGTGTGCTCACATCCACTTGCATACACTGTGCATGCATGCATAACTACTGTGTCACATCTGCCAACCATATTCACCTTCTGTCACAGAAGTGTTCTTGCATGATGGTGTCCCTGTGCCACTGTCCGATTATGGCCATCTGTGGGTTACCTCTCTCATACCATGGCTGATCATCACTGTCTGATAGGTCCACATACTCTGCTCTGTTGCCCTCAAGGTCCTGGACCACAATTCCACAGTAAGTGCCATGTTGTGTAGCATGCAACAGGCCAGAAATATGTCACAGACCTTCTGTGGGTTGTACTGTAGGGCACCCCCACACCTGTCCAGTCATCTGGTCTGCATTTTTAGGATGCTGAACACATGCTCTGTGATGTTCCTAGTTACTGTTTGTACCTCATTGTACCTCTCCTCAGCATCAGATGTGGGCCACAGTATTAGTATTTTCATCCAAGGATGGAGGTGGTATGTGCTAGCATCAGTGCAAGGAAGGGAGATGTGCTGTTACTCTGCTACATTCCTGTACATCCTGCCCTGCCCATGGGCCTGCAACACTTTCACTGGCTGTTCTGCACCTGTGCAGTCCCACATGCATGTGGCTGTATTACAGCTGCCATCCTTTGAGTGCTCCCTGCAGTTGTACATCCACTGTCATCTCCAGTACACTGGCCTGTTCATGTGCACTAACACTACCAGTGGCCACAGGTACATGCTGTCTGTCATTGCATCCTCTGTTGTGGCCGGCTCTGTCATTCCCACCATGTTGCCCACATGCCATGCCTGCCAGGTCCCCTGCGTTTGGTGTCCCATGGCTGGCTGCACACTCCCATGCTGTTGTGGTGCAACCTGCACTTGCTTGCCTTGTTCTGCATGCTCTGTTCCCTCTCTCCTCCCCCCCCGACCACATGCATGTCTGTATGCCATTCAGCACATCGCCTTGTAGTGCCCCCTGTACGTCTCCCGTGGCTGCACCCTCAGCACTCTGTCTACACTTTTTCTGTTGCTGTGGTTGCACTCATCCATGAGATGGCCCCCAATTATATCCCGAGACTCAAATTTGTGGCCCAGGTCTGACTGGTGCTGTATTTATTTATTTATTGAAACAATCGGATTACAACCTTTGAGTCAGGGACTCATTTTCAAAGGCTCCACGTCAGAATACCAAAACATACAAGGGGGCAGACATTGAGCATAGTTACAGATGGGGGGACAGAGACAACAGGATATATGCATTAAGAGTTACATATGGGCAGAGTACTATAAGTTAGGCAGCGGATAGTGCTGCTAGACCTATACAGATTTGATTTGTTAGACCTATACAGATTTGGTAGCTATATAGTTTTGTAGGGAGAGTAAGCACTTCAACGAGTAGTACATCAACAAATCTAAGCAAGACCTAAATGCTGGTAGGTGATGAGAGCAGTTGGGAAACCAATGTTGTCTTAGTACACAGTGGCGGAAGTGGATCAGGTTTATCTTAGCCCAGGGACTACCGTCTGTGATTGATATCTATAACTTTAGTGAGGGCAGAGGCAGTGGCGGGTGGTGATTAAGTGGTTCTTGAGGCTGATTTGAAGGGGCCTAGTCTAGGGATGGAGGTGATGGCTAAGAGGAGTTCATTGTACCAGGTAGGGTGCTCTGTAGGGGAAGGACCATTGTGCCAGTGTGGTAGAGACTATGGGAACAGCCCATATTGATTTGTCTGCTGCCCGGGTTTTAGTTGTATTATGTGCAGCACAGAGAGAGGCTGAGACTCCAGTGGGGGTAAGGCCTAGTTGGATTTTCTTAGAAAGCAGACATGTCTGATAATGTAGTCATTTGTCTAGGGTGAGAATCTTTGTTAGAGCATATAGAGAACAGCTGTGGGTACGCCTAGCTACTCCAGCAATGAGTCTACAGGCCTTGTTAATGGCTAGGTGGATTTTGTTTAGCACGGTGTAGACAGTTAGCCTATAGTCTACAAGGGAGAGAACAGAGGAGGTAACAGCAATGTTTAGTGCCCCTGTGGGGTAGGCTGGCTTTGTGCCAATACAGCAGCCCAGTGTGTATGTTTATGGCGGAGGAAAGATTGTTTATATGTGGGTGGAATGAGAGATTAGGATCAAAGGTTATGGCCAGGTATTTATAGATGTAGGCCTGTTCCAGTGGGAGGAGATTTTTGGAGAAGACTATAAGCTGGGCATTGTGGACCGTACTCTGTCGGTGGGAGAAGAGCGTTGATTTAGTTTTATTTATATTGACCACAAGTCTGTGATCAGTGAACCAGTGTTCATCTTGGTTGAAGGCAAGTTGTAGGGAGGACTGAAGGATTGCGGGATCTGAGTTAGAGGCATACATTACCGCGTCAGCTGTGTAAAGAAGAAGGTTACATGGACAGGATTTGGGCAGGGTATTCAGGGTGATGCTGAACAGCAATGGGCCAAGGATGGAGCCCTGAGGCACCCCATAGTGGACTGGTAGTGCGGGTGAGAGGGTGCTGTTTATCCTCACATGTTGGTACCTGTCTGTAAGGTAACTTGTTAACCATCCGGGGACAGGCCTGTCCTGCGAAAAGTATTTATGAGGAGGGTGTGAGAGACTATGTCGAATGCTTTTGACAAGTCTATGAATACAGCTCCTGTTAGCAGTTTTTTATCTAGTGCACTGTACAGAGAATTGGAGAACTCTACGAGGGCAGTGGTTGTGCTGTGTCCAACTCTAAAACCATGTTGTTCCCTGCATAGGCGGTCGTGTGCATGTATGTAGTCTGTGAGTTGGTCTGCAACAATTTTTTCCAGGTCTTTTGAGAGGGATGGGAGTATTGAGATGGGTCTGTAGTTATTGGGCAATATGGAGTCCCCACCCTTCAATACAAGTGACAGTGGCCATCTTCCAGTTGCTTAGGAACTGTCCAAGACACAGGGAGAGGTTGAGGAGATCAGTTAAGGGGGCTAGCACCAAGTCAAGAACCAAATTAAGGGTTCCCATGTCAAAGGAGTCTGCACATGAAGGTATCATGTACACTCCCAGGGTATTTGGCATACACATATGTGATGTGCCTGGTGGCACTGCACACCACCCGGCAGTTGATGCAGTGGTATCTATTGCGGATCCTGCATAGTTTGGTGTTACTGTCAGGTGGCACTCTCAGGTCCACATGGTTGCAATCTATTGCATCAAGTACACCTGGAAGATGTGCCAACCTGTAAAAGTCCTGCTTTGTTTCTGTCCACTCCGCTACCATGCTAGAGGATCTGCTGTATTCAATGATGTCAAGCTCGTGGGTTGGATAGTAAATGACTCCAGCCCCATACCTTTCTCAGTTCTGTTTTTTCTGCCATTGAGTGCACATTGTGGGAGCTCTGTCACTACAACTACGTACTTTCTCATTTTGTTGCCATCAGTGCAATGCTGTACTTCTCAACACCAATTTTCCTTGGTGCTGTTTTATTTTTTTAATGTTCTCCTTCGTTTTAGTGTGGTATCAAACTTTTTTCTTTTCTTTTCTTGATTATTTATCTGCATCACAATGGCCAGTCCTGATCAGCATAAGGGCAAGAGGAGGAGGAAGAAGAAGAAGAATAGTGGCAGACCCCTATCCATTGGGGATACTGTGGGGGCCACATCCACTCAGGATCGGCATAATCGGCCTCTAGATATCCAAACCTGTAGCTCCATCAGTCTTTCAATTTCACTTTCAAGGGACACCTCCCTTAAATCAACTGCTTGTGTGTGCCCCAGTCAGCTGCCTCACGGTAAGAATTAAGATTAGTTTCTTCTTCTTTTTCATCCGACTCCTCCATTCCTCTCCTATCCACTCTCACTCTCTCTTCTGCACCTATAGTTCCCCTACTCCTAATGCTGACCTCCTGGCCCCATGCTGCTGCTTTTGTTAGGGGTTGATTTTTAGTTTATTCCTATTGATTTTGAGCCTCTGTTTAAAATGTATCCCTGTATATATTTTCTTATATTCATTTCCTCACCTCTTTGTATAATTTTATTTATTTATTTATGTGTAGAGATCTAGGAATATACCTTTGAGCTGGAAACTCATTTACAAAGGTTCCATGTCAGTAGAAATAACAAATGAAAGACAATTCAAACAGAAACATATGACAGTACATGAATTTTGAGAAATGGAATTGTACAAAAATATAAGTGTAGGGAAACTCTTAAACAGGTAATAATACAGGTGAGTATAGGGTTGCATACAATGCGAAAATACAGCGGCAATGCTCGAACTAAGCAGAATAACATTTCATTGTCTAAGTAAAGGAAGGGACAGGGAGGGAGAGAGGGAGGAGAGATGTAGGGATTGAAATAAGTGCATCAAAGAGTAAGTAAGACATGTACAAGGAGGAGATTAAGAGGGAGATAAGATAGGGCTCACCAAGGAGAGGGAGAGGAGGTAGTAGAGGATAGGGAGAAAGGAGGAGGAGGGTAAGGAAAAAAGGAAAACAGGGTAAGCAGTCACAGCTGCTCAAGTTGTCAGCAATCACAGCTGCTCCGATGAGTGAAGTGTTGGTGTAGATTTCTTTTAAATGGCCCCAGCCTGGGCTCATTGGTTATGTCCAAGGGGAAGTTCATTAAACAAAAAGGAGGCACAGTACACAAATATCCTTTGTGCCTGCGAGGTGCGAAAGAAGGGGACAATAAGAGGTTGTCTAGTTTTGCTTCTTGTGCAGTGGGTGTTGGGGGCCATAATGAGGAGCTTCAGGATGGCTGGGGGGAAGGGGTTCTAGTCATGTTTATTTTACGAGTAGACATACTTGGTATTATACTCTGCCTTGAAGGTTTAGCCACTTAGTTTGTGCATATAGGTCACAGGTGTGGGTTAGGCGGTTAGCACCTAGAGCAGTCGGCGGGATTTATTTAGTGCAACAGAAACCTTTTTGTGGGTGGAGTCAGGGGCAGCACCATAAACCACTAAACCATAATCAGTGATGGGCAGTATAGCGCTTTTATGGTGAGAGACAGGACATCTTGGGACACGCAATGTTGGTTCCTGTATAGTACACCAGTTCTAGGGTTAACTACCTTCACAATGTGTTCTGTATGCTAAGCAAATGAGAGAGAGCTGTCCAGGGTGACGCCTAGATATTTGAAGGTTTGAACTTGTTCTATTGTGGTATGAAGATTATTGTGGATTGTCAGCTGAAAGTCTTTATACTTATTGTGGGGGTTCATAAATAACATTGATTTAGTTTTTTTATAGTTCATTAGGAGCTTGTATTTGGTGAACCAAGCTTCTGCTGTAGTGAAATCACTTTGTAAATGGGATTCAAGTTGGCGTGGGTCAGAGGTTTTAGACAAGATGAAAGGATGCACCCTTTGCAGACCCTACTGGGTCAATATGTCATATGCTCTATAGCACACAACATGACATGACCGTGAGGAAGGAACAGCTTGGTAGGGAATAGTGAGATGGTGCAAAACCATGAAAGGAAGTACACGCAGTAGTGCTCCCTCTCATTCCTCCCAGTGTAGGATAAGAATTCTGCTGGGACAAGGGTCTGCTGAGCAGCTGCCGTGGCTTGACGGGATGAGCCACTGGCAGCAAGGGAGGCAGAAAATGCGTTTAGGACTGGGTTTCAATTCCCAGCCCCAGATGCATGTAATTTTACTTTTTTCCCACTTTGTGCAATATTTACTGATACCACCCCGGAGTTAGATAATTTACTAGGAAGGGTCGCAAAAACAAGACTTATGCCATTTGCAAAATATTGCGCAATATGGCAGAGCAATATATTGCTGTGGCATAATGTCTTGCGACATTATGACCCCATGCCTTTGCAGACAGAGGGAAGTTTGTTAATAAAAAGTCTGAACAAGAGCAGTCTTAAACTTGACTCCTGGGAACACCTGATTACCTCCTGACTATTGGAGAGGGTACCATCAATTTTTACTAATTTTGACCTATTGCTGAGATAACTCTGGAACCATCCTACTGCTTTAGTGGAGAGGCCAACAGAGAGGAATTCGGCAAGAAGTGATTTATGGTTGACAGTGTCAAATGCCTTAGTGAGGTCGATGTAAATCGCCCCGTCAACTTGATGACTGTCAAAAGCCTTATGCAAGAATCCTGAGTATTCCAGTATGGTGGTGGAGGTATTATGCCCCTTACGAAAACCACATTGCTGTGGGCATTGGATTCCATACTTATCCAAATAGTCGACCCATCTCTGTTTGACCCTGTTTTCTATTGTATATACCTGTAGAACATGTCGTTTGTTATCTGTTTAACTGGACGTTTGTGAAAACAGGCATTTTTGCTCACATACTGTCCAGTATAAAATAAAATTGATTGATTGATTGATTGATAACATCTGTTAAACCTGCTTTAGCGTAGACCATGACATGGATAGGCATGAAACCGGCTTCTCAATGGACTAATGCACCCTGGAATTCCATGCACTGAAGTGGGGTTGCAAGTCCCTCATCTTTGGAGGCAGGCACCACACCAGGGATGCCAAGACAAGGTCCCTGGGCTCATTTCCTGAGACCCTTACCAGTACCAAATGTATTGAGGAAGACCAGGGCCATCCACACGCTCACCTCACTGAGACATTGGAGGCCCTAGGGGAGGGGTTGGAGAGACAGTCAGCTTCTTCTGAGAGGTCGGCTAAGCATCCCTCTGAATTTGTCAGCCCTTCAGGGCAGGGCATTGCTCTGGTGCTAAGGAAAATATATACACTGGGTCTACATCAGTGGGGACCTTGGCATTGCTGCCTGGCACTACCTGGACTCCTAGTATGAAGGGCAAGTACTGGTGAATGGGTCAGTGCTGGCCACAAGACCAGGCCACCATCTGGTGCCACCTTGTTGTGAAGGAGGAAAAAAGGGTTCTGGAGTCATTTCCTCTCTTGGCCTTGAGGCCATTGCAATTTCTTACCCTGAGTGGTTGGATGACCTATGGGAGACTGTGGGCACTGACCTTGGACCTGTGGACAGGGCCATTGAGGATGGATGCCTTCTTGGGCCTGGATTTGAGCATAACTTGAGTCCAGAAGCCTCCTCAGGGGTTGCCTCTGGGGTCAGCACCAGGGAGGGTGCCGGGCTTCCTTCTGGCACCAGTTCAGTGTCAGACTGCGTCCCAGTGCTGCTCCCAGTACTGAGCCTGATTCTGGCACTATTCATGGTGCCAGTGACAGGGACAACACCATTCACAGTGCAGAATCTGAGGTTGATTCTTTTGGTGGCTCTGGCCTAGAGTCAGGGCCTGGCCTGGGGGGTGGCAGGGTTAGCACTGGTGAGAAGAAGAGGCTGGGCACTGGACCTGTGGCTCACTCCTTGCCTAGAGGTGGTGGAAGCTCTTGTAGGGGGTCACAAGACAGGTTCAGGGCCTAGTTTTGCTACAAAACCATCTATCCCTGTCGCTGGCTGGGAATGGGCCTCCCTGTGGAATGTATATGGCTCCGCTTTCACTACCCTGTGGTTTCTTCCTCACCAGCACCATTGGGACTGACTGCAGAGTTCACTGCTTGGGGCAGAAGGGCCTTTGTAGTGGCATGCACCATGATGTGCATCTCAGCACATCAGGCACACCAGGCAACTTATGGCAAGCAGCTGTGGGTGACGCTGAGTCAGCTTTTGGAGTCCATGCTGGATTGCGAGACAACCAGGCAGGCCATGAGCCTTTCCACCTAGGGCCTGGAGCTGGTGAGGCCCCAAGAAAGGTTGTCTTATGACGCCAATGAGGTCACTTTGAGATTGGTGGGAACCACTGTCTGTATTTAGCAGATGGCATGGCACCATGTTTCCTGGTTGGCACCTCTGATCTGGCATAGGGTGCTCAACTCGTACTTACAAAGGGACTCATTTCATCTCCTGCAGGGTCAGGCATGAGCTGTCATGGCACCCACCAGGCCATGACAGCCTCCACTTGCCCCTCACCAGTTGCAGGTCCTGCAAGACCTGTAAGGAGTCCTTGCCCTCCAATGGTTATCCCCCACCAGAGGGCTGAGGGAAGAACTGTTTCCCTTAGGGTGAGCCAACTCCATCCTTCTTGGAGGAAGCCTGGTACTCTGATGTTGAGAAAGACTTTGCTCCTGCTGGGTCCTGGCATCTCTGAGATAAACAATTACAGTGAATACATAATTTTGATTTTTTTCATCAATTTCTAGAACCATAGAAAAAATCAGATATAAAGTTATGGCAAGGTGCTCAAGGTACAGATAATGGAAGATGGTGGAAAAGGGAGGGGAAGGGATAGACTAGATATCCCACTTAGTCTTTCTTTCTGTATCTTGAATCCAATGTGTCTACACAGAAACATAGAATTTGATGGCAGATAAAGACCGCTTGGCACATCTAGTATGCCCGTTGTTTCCTACCTACAGTGTCACTGCAGACCTTGCTTGGTCTCCAGCTCTATTTCCACCCACTTCCATTCCACTAAGATTCCCTTATTCCTATCCCATTCATTCTTGAACTCCAGTACTGGTCTTCTCCCATCACCACTCCCTGAAGGCTTTTCCAGGCATCCACCACTCTTTCTTTGAAGACGTACTTCCTTACTTCCTTACATCTCTCCTGAAACTACTCTCTCCAGTTTCTTTGCTGGTCCCCTTGTTCTTGAGCATTTTGTTTCTGAAAAAATACTCCCCTCCTGTACTTTAGTGACATAGAAACATAGACTTTGACGGTAGACAAGGACTGCTTGGCCCACCTGGTCTGCCCATTTCCCTACCTACTGGATAAGCTGCAGATCCTAGTTAACCAACAGCCTATTTCTTCCTACCCCCCCACAAGAATTGCCTTATGTCTGTCCCATGCATTCTTGAATTCTCCCACAGTTTTAGACCCATATAACCTCCTCAGGAAGGCGATTCCATGTGCATCCACCACCCACTCTGTGAAAAAAATACTTCCTCACATTGCCCCTAAGCCGTCCCCCTCTATCTTTAAATTGTGTCCCCTTGTTCTTACACAACTCTTTTTCTGAAAGATGCTACCCTCTTGGATTTTGTTGATTCCACTGAGGTACTTAAAGTTTTATCATGCCCCCCTTTCCTCTTACCAATGATATATTTAACGGTCTACCATATCCCCTTTTCCTCCTGTCTTGCGGGGGTACATATTGAGATCCTTAGTCTTCCCTCAGAGCTTCAGATGCAGATCCTGCACCATTTTAGCTGCCCTCCTTTGAACAGTCTCCACTCTGTCTATGTCCTTCCACAAATGTGGTCTCCCGAACTACACACAATACTCTTGGTGGGGTCTCACCCACAAACTATACAAGGCAACACCACCTCCCTCTTTCTGCAGGTGAAACCCCTCCCTATGCACACCAGCATCCTACTAGCCCTCTCAACTGCCTTGTCACACTGTCTGGCCACTTTTAGGTCATCAGATATGATTTTCCCCAGGTCTCGTTCCTGTTTGGTGGTTGTCACTGCCTCTCCACCCATTTTGTACTCTGAGTATGGGTTTCTGCACCCCAAGTACATGATTTTGTACACTTTTGAATTCAAACCCTTTGCCATACCCTTGACCACTCCTAGCGTTTTCTCAGGTCTCTGCTCATTTTTTCCAAGCCCCCTGGGGTTTCCACCCTATTGCAGACTTTGGTGTCATCTGCAAAGAGGCAGACCACCCCTTCCAGCTCCTCTGCAATGCCACTTATAAAGACATTAAGGAGGACCAATCCCAGCACTGATCCCTAAGGCAGCCTGCTGGTCATCCTCCCTCCTGTGGAGTGAACACCATTTACCACCAACCTGTGCTGCTTATCCCCTAACCCATTTTTTGCCCAGTTTACTGTGTTTGAAACCACATCTAAGCTACCTAGCTTCATTATGAGTTTAGTATGTGGAACAGTTTATTGTTTATTGTTTATTGCAAAATCCAGAAAGTACCTTTGAGTCAAAGACTCATTAACAAAGGCTCCACATCACATTTAGTAGAACGATACAACAGTAAACACAATTCCAAAGCAGTATTCAGACTTGTTACTGAGAATACAGTAAATGGCTAACAATCTGCTCCAGAGTATTTGAATAGGTCAAAACAGCTTGGCAGAAGGTTCCTGGTCAAGAGCCAAGCAGGCCGCTTGGGTGGGGGGAGAGCTGGCCAGAGGCTGTTGTCAGAGGAGGGGGCAGGGAGATCAGTGACAGTCTCAGGGGGTGGAGGACTGGAGATGGTCTCTGAAAGTGGTTTGGAAGGGGCCAATTCTGGTTTCATTATTATGTGCACTGGGCAGGCAGTTACATAGATACATAGATACATAGATGGTGTCGGCAGTAAGGGCCTATGGCCCACCCAGTCTGCCCATTTGAGTTTGTAAGTTCAGTTTATGTTTTCCTAGAACTATGTTGCCCCTTACCCCTGACCTCCAGAATTCCTTTATGTCTACCCCATGCATTCTTAAATCCTGTGATTGTTTCAGCTCCACCACTTCCAGTTCAACAAGGAAGGGGTCCTATGGTTGAAGGATATTTGGAATTAGGAGGTTTGACACCTGGGAACCGATAGGAGCATCTTGTCAGAGCTATGGTTGTCTCTATGCATCAGGGCCAGTTGGATAATAGGGGTGAGGCCAGTGGGTGAGAGACCCAGGGCGATCTTTTTGGCCATAAGACATGTGTGGAACTGTATTCTATTGTCAAGGCTCAGCCAGTTAGTGGCAGTGTATAGAGAGCATATGTGTGTGAGACAATCACAGCCAAGGACTAGACAGCAGGCTTTGTTCAGAGAGTCTGAGTCTGCCTAGGACAGACATGTATGTAGCTCCATAGATAAGAATACCATAGTCAAGGAGGAGAGGACGAGGAGAAACAATGAGCCGAAGGGCTTCAGGAGTAAGACGGTGTTTGAAGTGGTAGAGGATTCCAAGCTGGATGTTAAGGGTGGTAGATAGTAGAGTTGTCAGAACTAGTTCTAAAAAGATTAGAACCCTTTTAGAACCCAATGGTTCGAGTTCTAATTTAGAACTAGAACACCCATAGGTTCTGAGTATTAAGGGTTCTAATTACTAAATAAATAGCTTTTTTTGTTTAGACATTTCAGAAACAGGAGATGCCAGCCTAGAAAACAAATTAATTATTAGGAATTACATCCTAAAATGTTTGAGAGAGAGAAAGAAAGAGATAGTATATGAATGGGCTTCTCATGCAGTTATACCAAACACATAGAACTGTGACGCTTGACATTTAAAGGCACAATGTGTTTCTCTTTCTGCATATGCAGGAAACCATATTATTGTTGTGCTGGGAGGGCAGAGCTTTTATTTATGTTTTTTTCTCCTCTCAGTATATTTCTCTGTCCTTTCTCTGTAGTCCTAAACACAAAAGAGTTCAAGTTCTGAAGAAGATCAGAACCCTAGAACTATTTTCAAAGTTCTAGACCAGAACCAGAACCCAGAACTTCAGCAGGTTCTGACAACCCTAGTAGACAGGTGATGGATGTGCTGATGGAAGTTAAGGGCTGGGTCTAGGATTATTCCCAGATATTTGAAGGTAACCACTTGCTCTAGGGGGGTCAGATTAGCGATAATGATTTGAGGGCAGAGTGCCTTCTGGGAGTTCAGGGGATGGAGAAGTACATGACTTTAATCTTCTTGTAGTTTAGTGTAAGACGCTTTGTGGAGAACCAATTTTCAGCAACAGAGGAGGAGGACTGGAGGGAGTTGTGTAGTAGGGTGGGGTCTGTATTGGAGGGAAAAAGGACAGCATCATCCACATATAGTAGTAGATTGCCAGAGCAAGATGAGGGAGGGAGTTAAGGAAGAGACTGAAGAGTAGAGGACCGAGGATAAACCTCTGGGGCACACCAGAGCAGACTGGTAGTCTGCTAGAGAGGGCAGTACCAATTTGGACCTGTTGGTACCAATCCATCAGGTAGTCTGTGAACCAGCTAAGGGCATCCTGGGAGAAGCCGATGTTGAAGAGAGTGTTAAGTAAAAGGGGATGATTGACAGTGTCAAATACCTTGTAGAGGTCAACAAATACTGCACCTGCCACGTGACCCCTGTCTAAGGTGGAGGGACATGCAAGATGAACTCCAAGAGGCTGTCGTAGTGCTGTCCTTTTTGTGAAAGCCATGTTGTTGTTTACAGAGTAGGTCGTGTTTGTTAAGGTGTTCGGTGAGCTGGTCGGAGACAATACGCTCAAGCGCTTTCGATGGGGGGGGGATAGAGATGAGGCAATAGTGCCAAAAGCCTTACTGACGTCTAGGTAGTTCATAGTCCCCACTTCACCCTGATCTAATTCTGTGGTCACGCATGTCAAGGAAATCTATTAGATTTGTTTGATTGACCCCAACACCCTTGAATCCATGCTGCCTCAGGTCTTGTAACCAACTGGATTCAAAATATTCCACAACCCTTTCCTTCAACAGTGATTCTATTAACTTCCCACCACCTATGTCAGGATGATTGGCCTATAGTTGCCAGACTCCTCCTTGCTACAATTTTTTTGAAGTGGAACTAAATCAGCCCTCCTCCTGTCTTCCACAATCACTCCTGTTTCCAGTTAGTTATTAAACAGGACTGTCAGAGGTACAGCTAGCACCTCCCTGAGCTCCTTCAGTACCCTTAAATGCAGTCTCTCTGGCTTAATCAGTTTGTCCGTGTTCAGATTTTCAAGTCCTTTCAGTACTTTTTTCCTCCACAGAAGGATTAGTTTCCACCTCCATCCCAAGCTCCTGTTACTTTGTTCTGCCTCTCCCTCCCTCCTCCTACCTCTGTGAACATTGAACACAAATGTTTGTTTAGGATATCTGCCTTTCCCTGTTTTTCTTCTGGACAGTCCCTTAATCTCTTCTTAACCTCACAGTCCCTCCCCTTGTCTTCCTCTTTTCACTTAAATAATTAAAAAGAAGTCTTGTCCCTTATTGTTACTGCCTGGGCTATTATTTCCTCAGTTTGCATATTTGTGCTCTTTACTGCTTTCCATGCTTACCTCTGTTTCCCCTGATATTGCATACCTCCCTATCCTTCTCCCTCTGTGACTCCTAATACATTCTGAATGCTACCCTTTTAGCCTTTATCTTTTCAGCTGATTCTTTCAAGATTCTGATTGCTGTAGGGAGAGGTAAAAGGGGAGTTTGAATATGAGGTGAGTTTATCTCTGAGAGTTTATTTATCTCTAAGTTATTTTGTAAGTTTTGCTGGTGGTTTTTGAATTTAGATTAAATCTTTCTTTAACAGTTGCTGGCTTCTATGGAAACTGTGACCAAATGGATTGAAAAAAGCCCCCCCCGACTCCCTCCACCAACCCTTCTTAAATACTGAAAAGTCACTGCAGGTTGGGCTTGAAGGCTGTAAGGGAGGAGCTTGAGGAGATGCAAACTTCCCATATGAAGTAACTCTTAAAGTTAATAGTCAGGTGGTGAAAAGTTCAGACACTCAAGCTTTTACTAGTTGGATTTTAAGGATTAAATGTTTTAAAGTTGCATGTTTGAAAGTCAAATTGACAAGTTTGGGTTAAGGAGGGGTAACAGCATATTTAAAGTTGAAAGTTTAAAGTTCAAACTGATAAGGTCATGTAGAAATGTATTAGCTAGTGTTACTGAACGAGCAAGCTGGGGACCAACGGGGTAAAGAAGGACTCAGAAGCAAACTAATAGGGTCACATATGGTATCCAACTATTGCTATACAGGCTGTGTGATAAGAAATTGAGGTTATGTATAAGTTAAGTGTGAATATGGAGGGAAGGAAAATGGGGCATTATGGGGGGAATTGCACTGGGGTGAAGGGGCATGAATAAGAGTGGCTGGAGACATTTGAATAATGGATGGAATGAGAGGCACCATGGAGTGAGGGTGGCAGGCACAGGGAGGATAGTAGGGTGCAATGGTTGTGAGGTAGCTGTCTGGATGAACATACTATGGAAACTAGGTGGTTGTTCAATTTGTTGCAGGCTGAGCAGACTGGAAGAGACGGTACAGGGGCTCTGGAAAGTGCTGGAGATGGTGAGGTAGGGCAGGAGAGATCCCAGAGAGGAGTAGCTGGGAGAAGCAGAGGAGGAAAAGCAGGGCTAAATCCCATGAGGATATCGGGAATGGGGTGGGGGTAAGGAGAACAGAGGTCAGTAAGTGGAGGGAAGGCACCGGGTAGGGGGAAGGAGGAGGAGATGGGCACTGCTGTGGGGGTAGCAAATAATAGGTTGCAGTGTTGTCATCAGAGGTTCTAGGGGAGGTATTGGAGATTGGTGGGGGGAGGAGAAGGGTAGTGAAGGCCCAAGAGTTAGGCTGGGAAAGAAAGAAGAGGTGGGAAGAGCAGGGTAGAGGCAGAGGGAGAGGTGGAAACAGTGGGGGAAGATGTAGGAGTCACAAATGGTGTGGAGAGAGGTAATAAGGAGCAGGGCAATGTAGATTCTGGAAATGTGGGCAGTAAAAACAGGAGATGGGATAGGACAAGAAGATGGGGGTACTAGTGCTGGTGATTCTATATTGAAAGGGGTCATATCGGGCGGAAGGGGAGAAAGGCACAGTAGTATCTGGGTCAAGGCTATTCCAGGGTTACCAACAGGCAAGGCGGGGCAGGCACTTCCCAAGTGTGCACAGAATGGAAGGAAGAAACCTCACATAGTGATGCACTTAGGTACAAATGACTTGGCATGGGAAACGGTAGAGGTGGTTAAGGGAAGGTTTGAGGATTTGGGTAGGCAGTGTGAGGAGATGGTGGGGTTGGTGGCATTCTCTGAGGTACTCCCGGTACCATGTGTGAGTACAGTGTGGAAAAAAATGGATGGATAGTTCAATGAGTGACTGAGGGATTGGTGCCATATCAGGGAGTACGGACTAGTGTCAGACTGGAGCAGGATCTGGGGCAATAGTTTCCTATATGCAGGGGACAGGTTACATTTGAGCAGGGAAGGGACGGGAGTACTAAAACGAGTAATAAGGTGGTGTATATCAACAAAGGTGGATTTAAACTAGGAGGGGGTGTGGTCAGGGGACTGCTGATGGGAAAAGGGTCCAGAAAGGGGAGCCTAGTGGGCTCACCCCCCCCAGTTATGGGTAAAGGCAGTGGGGAAGCAGCACAGAGAGGGATACATGGGGGGAAGAATAGGGGTAGGGAATGGGAGGAAACAGGCTGGAGGGTGGTCTTACTGAATGCAAGAAGCCTAAGGAATAGAACAGTGGAGTTACAGGCTCTCTTGCCAGTGGAGGGCCTGGACATTGCGGCCATCACAGAAACATGGGCAACCCAGTACTAGGACTGGGATATGATGATCCAAGGGTTCAGGTTATTCAGAAAGGATAGGGCTAAGAGAAATTGGGGGGGGTGATCTATGTAAGGAAGGGTATAAAGTGCATAAGGGAGGAAGGGGAGGAGTGGAGGACAGAAGCACTATGGATGCAGTTCCAAGATGCAAAGAATAGGACACTGAGGATGGGGTGGTGTACAGGTGACCAAGTCAGGGTAGTGACCTGGATAGGGAATTAGCTGAACAAATTAGGAAGGTCTGCAGGAAGGGGAGCGCAGTGGTGGTGGGGGACTTCAACCTACCAGGGGTGGAGTGGGACACCCTATCCACCATGAGTGCAAGGGAGTGGGTCCTGTTAGAAGCATTTCAAGACGGCTTCCTGACACAGCTGGTCCAGGGGCCAACTCGGTTAGGAAGTACTCTGGGCCTTATACTGGATAACGGAGAAGCTGTAAGGAATCTGAAGTGGAGGAACCACTAGCTGGGAGTGACCACTGTTCAGTGTGGTTCATGCTCAACATGGGGAAGGAAACGGGGCATGGGTACAAGGGTGATTGAGTTCGGGGGGCAGACTTTAAGAAGATGGGAAATTTTGGGGCAGGTATCTGGCAGGTATGCAACCACACATGGATGCAGACCAGAAATGGGACATCATAAAGGAAGGGCTAGGGAAACTATGGAGTCTTGCACTAGGAAGAAAAACAAGAAAGGAAGGGCAAAGAAACCCAGTTGGCTAACACAGAAGGTTATGGAAGAGGTGAAGGCCAAGAAGGCAGCATTTCAAAAGTAAAGGAAACCAGGAGGGTTAAGATAAGGATACATACATGGAGAAGTCCAGGGGTTACCAGACTGGACAGGGTGACCAAAGCATCCAGGAGCTGAGACTGGTACAGGAATCAGTAGTGGAGAAAGACTTCTTCTGCTACATCAGAGAGAGAAGGAGCAAGGATCAGCTGCTGAGGATTAGGAAGGATGGGGGATGGGTGGAGAAAGGGGAAAAGCAGGCAGAGGCACTGAACAAATACTTCTTCTCTATATTCACAGGAGAAGGGGCAGATACCTCAGGCAAGGGGGGGTAGTGGGGAGGAGACAACAGATGTCTGGGATTACGGAGAGCAGGGTACTAGATGGATTGAGGGCATTAAGGGTAGACAAAGCACCTGAACCTGATGGCATTCACCCTAGGGTACTATGGGAGTTGGCAGAGGTCCTGGCGGGGCCACTGGCCAACCTGCTCAATACCTCCCTGTATACGGGATGTGAACCACAGGACTAGAGAATGGCTCGTGGTGCCCAACCACAAAAGTGGCCCAAAGGATGAACCAGGAATCTATAGGCCAGTGAGCCTCACATCAATCGTGGGAAAGCTCATGAAGATCATCCTTCAAGAGAGGCCAGTAAGCTTCTTGGAGAAAATGGTCTCAGGATGATCAACAGCATGGATTTGTAGCGAGAAGATGCTGCCAGACATATGTTGTAGACTACTACGACTGGGTCCCGTGGAAACTGGGCAAGGGCCATGCAGTGGGTGTCCTGTATTTAGATTTAAGCAAGGCCTTTGATTCAGTGCTGCATGGGAGGTTGCAGGGCAAACTGGAATATGTGGGGGTGGGACCAAAAATGATGAAATAGATCACTAACTGGCTAAAGGGAAGGCAGCAAAGGGTGGTGGCAGTGGTGGCTCTGGTTACTGAGATCGGGGACGAGCGGGGTACCATAGGGATTGGTACTGGGACCAGTGCTATTTGGGATTTTATGTTTGCAGATATCTCACATGGGATCCAGAGCAGGATCAGTCTGTTTGCACATGATACCAAGATGGGAGCTGTGGTTGATAATGCCGAGGGGTGGAAGGGGTTGCAGGAGGACCTGACTAAGCTGCAGGAGTGGACAGAAACATGGCAGTTGGGGTTCCATGTCAAGAAATGCAAGGTTCTGCACTTCGGAGTCAGGAACTAGGTGAGGGATTATCACTTGACTCAGGTACAGTTGGGGAGCTCCAATGAGGAGAAGGACCTAGAAGTGATCATTATGGGGAGCATGGATAACTCTGCTCAGTTCAGGAAGGCAGCAGCAAAGCTAACAAAATGCTGGGGTGTATTGCAAGAGGAATCTCCTCCAGAAGGAGGAGGTTATCCTGCTCCTCTATAGTCATTGGTCAGACTCCACCTGGAGTACTACATGCAGTACTGGCACCCATTCCTAAAGAAGGACATCAAATTGTTGGGGGGTGGGCAGTGAAGAGCCACAAAGATGATCCAGGGATTAGAGAGCAAGCCCTATGAGAACAGGCTGGGAGAGTTGAATATGTATTCACTGGAGGAGAGTACGGATGGGTGGATATGATCAAGACCTTTAAGTATCTGAAGGATAAACAAGACCAACACAGAAGGGATTTTTCAGATAAGAAGGGGGAGGGACATGACAGGGCATGGACTGATATTGAAGGGGGGGAAGGTTCAGGAGGGAGATGAACAGACATTTCTTCACTGAAAGAGTGGTGGACAAATGGAACACTTTACCAGACAAAATAGTGTCCTGTAATATGGTGAGCAGTTTCAAGAGTGGTTGGGACAGGATAAGGGTAAGGAATACTGGGAAGAGGGGTGTGGGAGGGGCAGCTGCTAGCTGCACACTCGAGCAGACTAGATAGACTGTGAGGTCTGTTTCTGCTGGCAATTTCGTATGTTCGTATGTTCATATGGCGTCTCTTTTCCTTTTTCTTTCTCACTTGCTTGATGCAGAGGTTTTTTGCCTTCAATATGCCTTCCTTTAGCTTTGTCCATTGTTCCTCTCCTCTACCCCAGGTCATTATCCCCTGCCAGATCATCCTAGAGGCACTCACCCATCTTTTTAAATCTGTTCTCCTGAAGTCCAGTACTCTCACCCTTGTGTGGTTTGGTTCCACAGCCATCCATATGTTGAACCACATTGTACAGTGATCATTGATACTCAGGCGGCCTCCCAGATTGTCGTCTGCAACACTGTCCTTGTTACTAAGTGCAAGGTCCAGCCTTGCCCTATCATGAGTGGGATCCTTGACTAGTTGGCTGATGAATACCCCTACAGGGAGTCTGGATGCCGGGATACAGTTCATGGAGAGCACTCACCCCTACTTGGCGAAAGGTAAGTTAAGTAGTGGTGAGTGCTCTCCATGAACTGTATCCTGTAAGTCCCTTGGAGCTAGCACCACCATCCTTGTGATCACCACAAAGCTAAAACTTGAGTCCTGGCTGCCCTGCTTCCAGCTAAAGCTGCAGCTGTGAGGCTTCAATCTACAGCTGGCATACTGAAGTCCCCCACCAGCAGCACCTCATTCATTTCTGCCATCTTGCCGGTGGCTTCCACCCAGACCTTATCTAAATTCTCCACCTGTGCTGGATGTCTGTAGATAATGCCAGTGTGAACAGTGGCCCTGTTCCCTAGCTCCAAGGTGACCCACAGCACCTTCAACCCCAGATTCCCTGTATCATAGAAACATAGACTTTGATGGCAGATAAGGACCGCTTGGTCCACCTAGTCTGCCCATTTCCCTACCTAGAGGATAAGCTGCAGATCCTATTTAACCAACAGCCTATTTCTTCCTACCCCCCACAAAAATTGCCTTAGATTGTCCCATGCATTCTTAAATTCTACCACAGTCTTAGACCCCACAACCTCCTCAGGAAGGCTGTTCCATGCGTCCACCACCCTCTCTGTGAAAAAAAATACTTCCTCACATTGCCCCTGAGCCGTCTCCCCTCTAACTTCAAATTGTGTCCCCTTGTTCTTGCACATCTCTTTTTCTGAAAGATGCTACCCTCTTGGACTTTGTTGATTCCACTGAGGTACTTAAACGTTTCTATCATATCCCCCATTCCCCTCCTTTCCTCAAGGATATACATATTAAGCTCTTTTAGTCTCTACTTGTATGGCTTCTCTTGCAGACCCTGCACCATTTTAGTTGCCCTCCTCTGAACTACCTCCATCCTGTCTATGTCCTTACGGAGATGGGGTCTCCAGAACTGGATGCAGTACTCCAGATGGGGTCTCACCAACTGTCTGTACAGAGGGATAACAACTTCCTGTTTTCTGCTGGTGATGCCTCTCCCTATACATCCCAGTATCCCCCCAGCCCTCCCTACTGTCTTCTCACATTGCTTGCTAACCTTCAGGTCATCTGATATGATTACCCCTAGGTCCCTTTCCATTTTTATGTTCGCTTGTGCGCATGCGCAAGGCACATTTTGGGAGAGTAGCACACTTTGGAGGTGTGCCTCTCCCTTGCAATCCAGTGCTCTGTTGAGCAGGTGTGCTGCACCAATTGGTGCGGGAGCTCTGTATGACAGCTGTGTTCTTCTGCTTCAAAGAAAACCACTGCTGTCATACCGAGCTACCCGCCACACTGCCCCCCCGTGTCATGCGCCTCCCCTACGCCACGCCACCCCAAAACTTTAGTACCACGCTGGGGAGCCCACCCCAGCATGGCAAATGTTGTTTGCCAATGAGTGCCCAATCCCCATCGGCTCCATGGCTCCCCAAGCTATTCTTCGCCATGCTGGGAGCCCACCCCAGCATGGCAACACGTCCCATTTTGGGCTCCCGATCGCCTCCTCAGCCCCCTCGTGTAGTTTGATGATGGGGTGTCCAATCCCCATCGGCCTCGCCCCCAGCCATCTTCTGCTGGAAGCTCACCCAGTGTGGCAAACGTCCCACGTAGTCCTTTTTTAAACCTGTAAAGAAAAACGGTCCCATGTAGTCTCCCAGTCCCTCCCACAACCCGCACCCACCCACTGCGCACTCCAGTCTTCCCCACACCCCTCACCCCATACTTACCCCTGAGCCCGGCGAATGATCTTCAGTGGTCCGGAACACGCCTGCACTTCAAAGCTGATCGCGAACTGAGGAAATGCCGGTAAGCTGTATAATGGGCTAGATAGGGGGGTTTCAACCTTATTGCATATCTCAGGCATTTTTTGGAATTTTTGCACCAAATTTTCAACATGGGGTTTTTGGGACCCCTTCTCATGAATGATGTCACTATTATGGTGTTATTTGGGCCCGAAGGGTGATTTCTCAGTCACTGCACAGTCACTGCACAAAATCACTCTTCGGGCCCGAATAACACCATGACAGTGACATCATTCATGAGAAGGGGTCCCAAAAACCCCACGTTGATAATCTGGTGCAAAAATTCCAAAAAAATGACTGTTTTACGAGCATATGTTGTGCAGTTCCTATGCACGTTCATAAGTTCGTGAATTTCAATATTTTCACTCCAGATTTTCAACATTGCCATTTTACCACACCTTCTTATGAGCAGCACAGCTGTCATTTTTCACATCCTGCCCAAAATGTGTTTCTGTCCATGTAGCGCACAATGGAGCAGTCGGTGTGCGAAATCAATGTATGGGACACATTAAGAAAATCACAGTGACACTGTTCATGAGCAGAGGTCTTAAAATGGCTATGTTGAAAATTTGGTGAAAAAATTCCTAAAAATGACTGTTTTACGAGCGTGCGTTGCGCAGTTCCTACGCACGCTCGTACGTTTGTGAATTTTCAATATTTGCACTCCAGATTTTCAACATTGCCATTTTACCACACCTCCTCATGAGCAGTACAGCTGTCATTTTTCACATCTTGCCCAAAATGTGTTTCCGCCCATGTAGCACACAATGGCACAGTCGCTGTGAACTCAGTGTATGGGACACATTAAGAAAATCACAGTGTCACTGTTCATGAGCAGAGATCTTAAAATGGCTATGTTGAAAATCTGTGAACAGATTCCTAAAAATAACTGTTTTATGAGCGTGCGTTGAGCAGTTCCTACGCACGCTCGTAAGTTTGCAAATTTTCAATATTTTCACTCCAGATTTTCAACATTGCCATTTTACCACACCTCCTTATGAGCAGTGCAGCTGTAATTTTTCACATCCTGCCCAAAACGTGTTTCTGCCCATGTAGTGCACAATGGAGCAGTCGGTGTGCGAAATCAATGTATGGGATACATTAAGAAAATTACGGTGACACTGTTCATTAGCAGAGGTCTTAAAATGGCTATGTTGAAAATTTGGTGAAAAAATTCCTAAAAATGACTGTTTTACAAGCGTGCATTGCACAGTTCCTACGCACGCTCGTAGGTTTGCTAATTTTCAATATTTGCACTCAAGATTTTTAACATTGCCATTTTACCACACCTCCTCATGAGCAGTACAGCTGTCATTTTTCACATCCTGCCCAAAACGTGTTTCTGCCCATGTAGCACACAATGGCACAGTCAGTGTGCGAACTCAATGTATGGGACACATTAAGAAAATCACAGTGACACTGATCATGAGCAGAGGTCTTAAAATGGCTGTGTTGAAAATTTGGTGAAAAAATTCCTAAAAATGACAGTTTTACAAGTCTGCGTTGTGCAGTTCCTACGCTCGCTCGTAAGTTTGCGAACTTTCAATATTTTCACTCCAGATTTTCAACATTGCTATTTTACCACACCTCCTTATGAGCAGTACAGCTGTCATTTTTCACATCCTGCCCAAAACATGTTTCTGCCCATGTAGTGCACAATGGTGCAGTCAGTGTGCAAAATCAATGTATGGACACATTAAGACAATCACAGTGACACTGTTCATTGGCAGAGGTTTTAAAATGCCAATGTTGACAATTTGGTGAAAAAATTCCTGACAATGACTGTTTTATGAGAGTGCATTGCACAGTTCCCACGCACGCTCGTAGGTTTGAGAATTTTCAATATTTCCACTCCAGATTTTCAACATTGCCATTTTACAATACTTCCTTCTGAGCAGTACAGCTGTTATTTTTCACATCCTGCCCAAAACGTGTTTCCGCCTATGTAGCGCACAATGGGGGTAACAAAAAGGTCATGCTGAAAATTTATTGTGCAAATACCAGCAATCACACAGGGCATTAGGGTAAAGCACCATACATGCCAAACACCACTGCAAATACCTGCAAGCGAACGTTCGGCATTGACAAATGCTTGTTGTTGTTACTGCCTCTCCCCCAATTGTGTAATCTTCCCCATGGTTTCTGTTTCCTAGGTGCATTATTTTGCACTTATTTGCATTGAATCCAAGCTGCCATACTTCTGACCATTCCTCCAACCTTGCCAAGTCCCTTCTCATCCTTTCCACTCCTCTTTGTGTATCAACCCTGTTGCAGATCTTTGTGTCACCTGCAAAGAGGCATCATGCCTGTATCGCTGTTGATTTTATACTGTCCCTTACCTACAGCACCATATCCTCTCCTTTTCTTTCTACCCTGTCATTCCTGAACTGGTTATAGCCTGGTATGGAGATGTACAGTACCAGTCATGGTTTGCAGTGCACCACGACTTGGTGATGGCCACAGTTTCCATGTCAGTCTCTGCCATGATGTCCTCAAGGTTCAGAATTGTATTTCCTAGTCTTCTAACATTTGCACAAATGGTCTTCCAGATTTTGTTACCACTCTGCTTGCTAACCCTCTTTTTAAGTTCACGCATGCACATCAAACTTCTTGGGATGAGTGACTTTTGAGAGGTGTGACACTGTCTGTCCAATGCAGAATGCTCTGCAAGGGGCTTGACAGTATCACACCAGTCATCAGCCAGGCTGATCATGATGCCGTTTTGCCTGAAGTGCTTTGCACTTGGAAAGAAAAATCTGCACCAGTCATGTGGTGGCTTTTTCCTTTCATCTGCAGGTCACCTCGTAGAAAACAGCTGTTGCATCCCAATTAGCCTGGCTGATGTCTCCGCCCTTCCTCGTCACCCGACCAGTCCCTTCCTGAAAGGTGGGAGGAGGCACTTTCCTCCCCTTTCTCCTCCACTTCCAGCTGACTCCTTTTGCTCATTTTCTCCCACCCATGCAGAGTAGGCCACAGCCTAAGCTCTGTACAGGCTGGGAATATACAGTGCCTGAAGGCACTTTCACGGATCCCCCCCACCTGCTGACTTTGAGGTGCTCAATCCCTGTGTCAGCATGTATCCCCTCCCCCTTTAATGTGGCATAGTAGGAGCCTACCCCAGTGTGCCAAAAGCTACCTCTGATGTTTCCGACACCAGGATGCCCACTCCTTGTGTTGGATGTGCCACCCCCCTCGCCCCTGTATTCTAAGCTGAATTCAGGAAGCCCAATCCCTGGGTCAGCATTGATCCCCCCAGTACTTTGGCAGACTGGGAGCCCACTCCAGTGTGCCAAAATCTGTGTCATTAATATTTTATCTGTAGAAAAGAAAGCAGTCCATGGGGATCATTTTTTCAAATCTGAAAAAAAAAAAAAAATGGTTCCTTGTTGTTCCCACTGGACTCCCTTCCCCAACCTGCACCCTTCCTCTATGCACCCCACCTCCCTACACCCCTCCTTCACCCATACTTACCTCTGGACATTGGGAGCAGCGATCTTCTCTGGACCAGGAACATGTCTGCACTCTTCAAAAGCAGACCGCAAACTGAAGAAAATCATGGTAAGCCCTATAATGGCAATCAATGGGAGGTTTCAACTTAGGTTGATATCTCAGCCACTTTTTTGAGTTTCGGTCCCAAATTTTCAACATGGGGTTCTTGGGACCCCACCTTGTGAGCACTGTCACTATCATTTCATTTCTCAGTTCCAAAAGGTGATTTTGCAGTCACTGCACAGAATCACCTTTCGGGACCAATTAACAAAATGACAGTGCTACTGTTCATGAGGTGGGATCCCAAAAAGCTCTTGTTGCAAATTTGGTGAAAAAAACTCCTGAAAATGACTGCATTGTGCAGTTTCTATACACACTCATAATGCCATCAATTTTTAATATGTTCACTTCAAATTTCCAACATTGCCATTTTTTCACACCTCCTTATGAACAGTACAGCTGCCATTTTTTGTATCCTTCCTGAAATGCGTTTTTGTACCTGTGGGGCAGAATGGCACGATTGCTGTGCAAAATCAACTCAGATTAACCAAATGCCACTGCCACTGTTCATGAGGGGAGGTTCCAAAAAGGCCATACTGAACATTTGGTGAAAACATTCCAAAAAGTGACTGCGTTACGAGAGTGCATTGCACAGTTTCTACGCACACTCGGAACTTTGACACTTTTTCATATTTTCACTCCAGATTTTCAGCACTGCCATTTCTTCACACCTCCTCATGAACAGTACAGCTGTCATTTTTCACATCCTGCCTGAAATGTATTTTCACACCTGTGGCACTGAATGGCACACTCCCTGTGCAAAATCACCTTTTGGGATTAAGTAATGAAATGATACTGCCACTGTTCATGAGGTGGACTCCCAAAAAGCCCATGTTGAAAATCTGGAGCAAAAATATCAACAAACACCCAGGGCATTAGGGTTTCCAACCATAACTCCCACAATGTACAGACTGACTTGGGGTCATTGGCCATAATGCTCACCCCATTCCACCCTCACCCCCAACCTGCAGCCACTGACAGACACTGATGTGTGCCATGGGGTCTTCAGCCCTAACCTTCACCCCATTCTCCTATACTGCACCATCTAAGCTTATTTCCTTATGGAATGGGGTTAGTGTAAGGGCCGCAGACCTCAAGGCACACTGCAACACCATCTGTGCCTGCAGGGTGGGGTGAGATGGAATGGCGTGAGTGTTATGGCCAACGACCCACAGGCACAACACCAACACCTGTCACTCTCTCCAGTGTGGGGGTGGGGGTTAGCGTTTCTTCAATACTTCACTACCATTCCTATTATGCATCCGTCTAACTCCTGCGCTACCAATGCAAATATCAGCAAGCAAACATTCGGCATTGCAAATGCTTGTTTTTCTAATGAAGTGAACCAGTGCTAGAAGAACATAAGAAATTTGTGTTGGGAGTGATGCCTTAAAACGCAAGCCAGAGGAATATGTACAGAAAAATATGGGAGGCATGTACAACAACAATACCAACAGTGATCTTTCGGCATTGACAAATGCTTGTTTCTTTTTGTCTTCCCTCCTTCCCTCCTCTCATTGTAATGCTCTTGTTTCCATTTCCTTTATTTCTACCACCCTGCTTCTTTTATTAATTTTCACCCTGGGGGATGTATCTCCCCTCGGGTCCTCCCTACTCTCTACTTCAATCTGGGGGGGCACTAGTTTATGTGTCCCTTATTTCTTCTGCAACACCCTCAGTAACTTAAAATGCTCATCAAAGTAACATTTAACTCTTTCACTGAGGACTGCAGTTCCCCTCCTGGATGGATACAGGCCATCACACCTGTATAGGCCCTTATCCCTCCAAGGGTTCCACCATGCTGCAGTGGCATTAATTCTGTCAATCATCATTACAGTGATGGCACAATGCCAACAGCTGGCATTGTGCTGTCAGGGGACATAAGTGTTTTTTGTGGAGGACACAATAGATTGCTAATTCTGAGTAGGAGTGGTTTTGAGGAGGGGGGATGAACTCCCTGAAGACAGCAGTGTCGGACAAACCGCAGATCATTACAGCAAACAGACAATTCTGTTGCTGTAATAGTCTTTGCAGTTTTTTCGTCACTGTTTGAACAGTATGCCCCTTCCAGGTTGGCTCCAATCCCCTCCTTTCTGCACCATTCTTTCAACATGAGTTGAAACTCCTGATGTGAAGAACACATTCCAAACCCCATCATAGACAGGCAGCACCTCGGAAAAAAACATTGAGCATGCTACCTAAGACCCCAGAGGAGGGCAACTAAAATGGTGCAGGGTCTGCATCAGAAGTCCTATGAGGAGAGATTAAAGTACCTAAATATATACATCTTGGAAGGGAGGAGAGAGGGGAGATATGATAGAGACCTTTACTATACCTCACGGGGTAAATAAAGAAGAAAGTATTTTTCAGAAAAAAAAGATGCTCAAGAACAAGAGCACATGCAATGAAGCTTTGGGGGGGGTAGATTCAGGAGAGATGTGAGGAATTACTTCTTCACAGAAAGAGTGGTGCATTCCTGGAACAGTCTTCCAGTGGAAGTGTTGGGGGTGAAAGCAGTGGAGGGGTACAAGAATGTATGAGATATGCATAAGGGAATCTAAGGGAAAGGGGTAGTGGTGAATGTGCCAGAGATGACGTAGGATATGCATTGATACTATAGGCAGGAAAATGGGAAGACTAGGTGGGCCAAGTAGTCCTTATCTGCTGGCAAATTTATGTTTCTGCTCCGCCTCCCAAAATCCTCCTGCACAATCCCAGACCATCTCAAGACAGGTCATTAGTCCACCAGTGGACAATGACATCTAGTGCTTCCTCCTGCCCTACCATCCTAGTAATCCTCAGGATCTGCATCCCATCCCTCTGGGCAATGGCAGTGTAAGCACCTAACCTCCCTCTCTCCCTCCCTTCCTATTCCCAAATCTATTTTCCTCACAATCCAGTCCTCCACCAGAAGTTGCTTCATCCTTCTCTGGAGTCCTCTACCACCATCATTGGGGTCTCCACTATGGAGGACACCCACATCCTCCCTGGTCAATATCACGTGTCCCTCATCCCATCAATCCCACCCCACCAGAGTGGCATAGGAATCACTTAGTAGTATCTGCTGAGGAATATGCCCCTCACCCCCCACCCCAACTGTCCCAGAACTCACTCACCATAGTCTAGCCATTCTGAACAAATGCATTGGTCAGCACAAGAGTTTTTGGATATATAAATTAAATGCCAGGAATGCCAATGGCCTAAATGACAGTATAAATCTGTCATCCTTTTTGAAAAGATTTTAATTAAATATTGTTTCTATAAAAGGAAAAAAAGCGAGTCTACTACTGAAGTGTGAGAACAAAGGAATCTAGTGCATGACACAAAATAAATATTAAAATATGTATTAAATTGAATTGAGTAAATGGCTATACTAGCTTCTATATATGTACATGTATTTGCACTTGCTTACTAAATTTCCTGCCTCCTTTGTGATATTCCATTGTGTATCTGCATTTTTATTTATATTTTCTTTTTTCATTTAAATATGAACCTGGTCTACATATGGATCAAGCTAAAAAATATTTTTAAAATAATAGCACTTTAAATAATGACACTTTGTAACTCTTACACTGAACTAGGAGCATGATAGCAAGCTATGTGATTAATGAGTTTAATTGTGTTGAATATTGAGCATACAACTGAATAGAGCTTGCAGATGCTTAAGTTAATTGCATTTACATCGTGATTGGTTACGATGTTATTGGAGTGAGTGTTATAATGGAGAAATGTTATGCTGTGGATTTGTCTGATGAGGATCAATGGCAGTTGAGCGAAACATAACTGTTTGCACTTTATTCTGTCAAGGTTTGATATTATTATGGTCATACCTATGCTTAAGTTTGCAATCTAAAGGAATTGCTGTGACCGCGTGTTTTGATGTTTTAGTGGGTGCTTCATTTTTCTTCTCTATGTGACTGTCGCTTTGAGAGCACCACCATTCAACTACTCACCTGGTGCTGAACTTTTTTCTTCTGTTCCATTCTGAACTTCTAGCTCTGCAGTAATTGGAATTTACATGCAGGCATTATGTCAACTAGAGTATAGTATGCTTCTAAGTTTCTATATGAGACGTGCATACTTTTGTGTTGTCAGCTGCATCAGTCACTGCTCTGTTGTGCTCAAGGCTTAGAGCCCAAAGCTTGACTAGATTAAATTACAGTTGCCCTTTTTTATCTGTAACTTAGATCCCCCGCTCTTTCTGCAGTGAAAGTTGTCCACCAGAATATTGAAAAACTGCTCGGCAGGGCCAGCCAGTTTGCTGCTTTGACTGTACTCCATGCTCTGATGGACTGTTTTCCAGCCAAACTGGTTAGTATCTTTCATTTGTTTAGTGGTACAATTTGTCATAGAACAGATTTGTACTTTGAAGTTTTGAAAGTGATGTTCATTGACTTATAATATTTGTGATATCCTTGAAATAAACATAACTGTGTTGATTCACAGCAGTAGAGATGGGCGAAGTGGACCCAATTCACTCCACAAAGTGGAACACGGAGTGAAAACGATTTGCGGAGTGCTCTGCAACATGAAGCAGAGTACTTTATGCTATTAATGGATAACTCAATCCATTGAAAACAATGACTTAGCATTACTCCGCCTTCCCAAAGCACCACTCCACTTATTCTAAGGCGAAGTACATTGAAAACAATGTACTTCGCCTTGTTTTTAAGCTCCAAAGGAGAATTTTGCAGTGATTCATGGGATTTCAGTTCACATGGGCTCTCAATTGTTCTGCACAGACTTAGTTTGAGGTAGTGTGTGTAAGAAGCTGTAGGAGACAATCTGCTCTGAGAGCTCTCTGTGATTCAAATCTTGTAAAAGTTGTTAAAAAAGCCTTTTTGAGTCTTTTTTTTTTGCTGAAACTTTAGTTCGTCGATCATAGGAAACCCTCCTGTGCTCATATCATCGAGCGTTTATTGTTTGTGTGTGTATTTTGAATGTTAATGTACAACATTCAGTCTGTGTATTGAGAGACAGTGAAAGTGTGCTTTGGGAGAGGGGTGTATCTGTGGTGTAGGTAGATTAACTTGGAGAAAAAGACAGTGCTTTCTGTTTTGGTGATATTTTTCTTGTATAACTGTGTTAATGTACACACAGTAATATTTTCAATAATTCTTGCCATTTTTTTGCTGATTGTTGTGGTGCAACAGTGCATATTTTTAGTTTGTTTAAAATATGTGGTTATATTACTGAAGTTTTCAATTTGCTATGCATTACTTAGTGTAGTGTGTGTGTGTGAGTATGTGTGTGATGCGAGTCATCAAATCAGACACCTTTATTGTGTCACATAATTTGAGCAATGTGAACCTGCTATCCACTGCAGCTGTGTCATTTTGTGCTTCTTTGTGGTATCTTTACTGGTACTCAAACTAGTGACTCTTACTGCAGCAGTGCAGTACACTGCCCTCAAGCAGCACCCCAACTGGCAAAGATATTCTTTCCAGATTTGAATTTCTGATGGTGAGCACTGGTTAAGTGTTGTGCCTTTGCATCTGCATCTCTTCAGTGCACAGTACAATCTTAATCTGTCTGTACATTTGCATCTCTGTAGGGCACAATCTCCATCTGTAACTTAAGGCACAGTTGTTTCTTTGGCTTCCCTTCAGAGTACTGGACAGGTGTGGTGCATAATTCAGCATGAACATTGTACTCATTAATATGCATTTTTAAGTCAGGACCATCATCAGGAGTCACTCGTGATACAAATCATGTTCGTCATCATCACGGTCACAAATGCAGTCACAAATTACGATTTACGATCATGTCACGAATCATAACAGTAAATTTTTTTACTAGTTACTTGGATGTATTGTAAGCCTATTTTGTAGTATCTCTCCATGCTTCACCACCCCCCATTGTACTCATTAATGAGTTTTTTTAAGTCAGGGAGTTTTGTGCCACATTTCATCAGGGCCTGGGGAAGTACAGCCATAGGCATTTGCATTTGCATTTGCATTGCATAGACAGCCTTAGGGGGCAGGACATTGTTTTCAGACCAAACAGGTTGTATTGGAACAGGAAGGGCTACATATAACCATTGGCAACAAATTGCCCTGGGTGGAGATATCCAGACTAGATCAGATTACTATAAGTCACTACAGGCTGCAATTTTCAAAGACACAAAGCACATTTGCTGGAGCTGGAAGGATACTGCTTTCTTCAACTGGGAGCTGTGTGAGAAATTCTATATTGCACTTGATATCTGCAACAACCGTGCACTTTTGCTTAATTCTGTGGGAGGTGAAACTAACTACCCTTGGTAATTGCTTTTTATTCACATATTTATTTAGGGTTTAACCAAGAAGGGGCTTGTAAACTCTGTTTATCTTGTTAGTAACTTCAGAAGGATTTAAATACTGCATTTGGGTAGGTCCTTGGAGGTAGCTAGATTGTCTACTAGGATTTGCTGACAGTTAAACTATTTTAAATTTCAGGTGGCTGAGGAGTTGAAAAGAAACTTGCAAACTCTGCTTATCTTGGAAGTAACCTCATAAGTGTTTAAATAATTCATTCTGGTTATCCCTTGGGGGTAGCTGGATTGACTACTAGGCTTTTGGGACTGAAACTATTTTTAAATAATTTACTGGTGCGTAGGAGTTTGTGATAGTTAAACTTTTTAAACAGAGTTACTGGGGTTAAGGAGTGGTCACAGAAAAACCTGCAGTGTGAAACAGGAAAAGACGGTCTTCAAGCAACAGAGGGTGGTGGATTAAGGTTTACGCTTTGTTTGTTACAATTTAAGATTTTCAGTGCAGGAAGAGTTTAAAGCACAGCTGACTTATTTTGGGTGACAGCTTCAGAGCACAAACCACCAGGCCTGTTTTGGGGCTGGAAGGTTTACCTGTGTCTGACTTAGATGTGTGGATTTTCTCTGATTGATTAGCAGGGTATTTCTCTATCAAATTGTTGTGTAGGGCATCTTCCTGACAGGAAGGCACTCATTGCAGCAGTGGGTCAGAGCTTCTAGCTGATTGTTTTATGAGGCACAGTTTAGGCCCAACCCTTCCCACCCTCACCCCAACCACCCCTGGAAATAGTTCCTTTATACCTGGGGTTCTGACATAATTTCCCCAAGAGTGCAAGGTGCATGTCACTGTCATATCCTCTCTAGCACACTGCACTGACAATATAAGCATAAACATTGTATAATATAAATATATATTTCTACATTACAAACCAATCACACACACAAAAAAAAAAATGTGGGAGGTAGTGCAATGTAATGGCTGTGGGGCAGCAGTCTTCCGGGAGTTTTTCTGGAGGCTGAGATGCTGCCCTATTTGCAGACAACTGTCTGCCCTGAGGGAGGAAGTTGCCCATCTTCAGGCCACACTGGACAGTAGTACGGGGACCTTTCCCCAGGCCACAATGGACAGTAGGAAGGGAACCTCCCCCATCCAGGGAGCACCAGAACCACCACCACTACCTCAGAGGTTGCAAAGAAAGCACAGCAGTTGGACCACAGTGGGCTCAGGGAGGATGAGGATGGTGAAACAGAGGCACACCCAGTCAGATGTTACATACCACAATCCATACGCCATTCTGGGGGAGCATAGCTCACCTATAGATACACCCACAGAGGAGACTAAGGAGACTGAGGACAACTGTCACAAGGGAGGCCCACAGGAAGGAGGCAGAGTACGCCACAAGGAAAGGAAGCAGCTCCTGGTGGGGGACTCAATTATTAGGGGGATAGAACTGGGAGGAGCTGGGAAAACTGAAGTAAGGTGCCTGCCTGGTGCCATGGCTTGAGGACAGGAAGCGCATCCTCAGGATCACAACAACAGCTGCAGGATTCTGAGTTGGACATAATTGTCCACCTAGGGACAAATGACTTGGCTCATCATGAGGTTAGAGCAGTGCAGGAGGACACTGCAGAGTTGGGGAGGGCCTAAGACAAGTAGCAAACACAGTATCCTTCTCAGAGGTGCTGCCTGTCAAAGGCATGGGGAGGCGAGGGTAATTGGCACCATGCAGTTTAATGAATGGTTGAAAAATGGTGGAGCACAGGGGTTTGGCTTCATTGGGGACTGGGGTTCCACCTGGAGGGACACCAGCCTATACTGGCAGGATGGTCTGCATCTGTCCAGGAAGGGAACAAGTCTTTTGAGCAATCGGTTTAAATGCTTCATTGGCAAGCTTTTAAACTAGTCAATGGGAGAAGCACTGACAAGCAGCAGAAAAATCCCAGCCTCTCCCTACAAAACAGGGTACTAAATGAGAAAAAGACCAAGGTAGAATGGTCAGTGGGGGATGCTGCAACAGAAGGTAAGGCCATCAAAAAATAGAGAGCAATGAGTACCAATGCCCATAGTCTAGGTAACAAGCTTCCTGAATTAGTGGTCTTGATGGAGGAGGAACATCTGGATATCGTGGCAGTCACAGAAACATGGTACACACAAAACCATGACTGGGACATAAACATACCAGGATACACTATCTACAGGAGGGATAGGGAGGGTAAAAGAGAGGGAGGAGTAGTTCTTTACATAAGGGAAGGAATAAAAGCAACAGAACAAAGGGTAAACAGGGAGGAGAAGAAGCACTGTGGGTAAATTAGGAGACAGACAATGGCACCACAATCTGCACAGGGGTTGTATATAGACCCCCTTCTCAGGGGGAGGAAGCGGACAAGGAAATGATAGAAAGTATACTTAGAATGGCAGAAAAAGGGGAGATATTGCTGATGGGTGATCTGAATATGCCAGATGTTAACTGGAGCGCAGTTGCAGCTGCCACTTCGAAGAGTGCAGTTATTCTAGATGCCCTACAGGGGGCATGCCTTAGACAACTTGTACTGGAGCCCACTCGAGAGGGAGCAATATTAGACTTGATACTCTCAAATGGAGATGGAGAGAGGATCACAGATGTAGAAGTTGGTAGCCATCTGGGAACTAGCGACCATCAAACAGTATGGTTCACAATAAACACAGCAATAGAGTCAAGCCATACAAAGAAAAAATTACTGGACTTTAGAGGGCTGACTTTGCTAAAATGGGTGAGTGCCTAAGAATGCACTAGCAAATGGGCGGGAAGGAGGGTGGAAGAACAATGGTGAATAATAAAAACTACCATCACAGAGGTAATGAACCTTTGTGTGAAGCAAATAAACAAAACAAGACGATGTAAGAAACCACTATGGTTCTCAAAGGAAGTGGCAGTGAAGGTTCAAGAGAAAAAGAAAGCATTCAGGAAGTACAAGGAATCGCAGCAGGAGCAGGACAGAGAACTGTATCAGTTAAAGCAAAAAGAGGCTGGGAAGGCAGTCTGAACAGCAAAGGCCCAAACTGAGGAAAAGATAGCCAACTCAGTTAAGAAGGGGAATAAAACCTTTTATAGGTACATCAGGGAGCAAAGGAAGACCAAGGGGGAGAGTGAGGCTTAATAAAGGGAGGGAGGGTGGGCAGAGGAGAATGTGAAAAGGCAGAGATACTAAACAAATATTTTGCTCAGTATTTACAAAGGAAGGGAGGTACATAAAACAAACAGTAGTAACACTCTGGATACAGAAGTTGATACCAGCCCATTTACAGAAGAAAGGGTTCTGAAAGAACTCTTAAAACTGAAGGTGGACAAAGCAATGGGGCCTGATGGGATTCACCCCAGAATTCTAAAAGAACTAAGGGTAGAACTAGTGACACCACTGACTACCCTCTTTAACAAATCATGGGAGGATGGGGTGTACCCGAGGACTGGAGGAGGGCAGATGTGATTCCCCTTCACAAAAGTGGGAGCAAGGCAGAAGCAGGAAACTATAGACCTGTTAGTTTAACCTCAGTGATAGGGAAAATGATGGAATCACTTCTAAAGGAAAGAATTGTCGTGTATCTAGAGGCCAGAAGGGCACAGGACCCTAGGCAGCATGGATTCACAGGGAAGGTCATGCCAGATGAATCTGATAGATTTCTTTGACTGGGTGACCAAAGTAGTAGATCAGGGAGGGGCTGTGGACTTGGCCTACCTAGACTTTAGCAAGGCATTTGACACAGTCCCACACAAAGATTAATATATAAGTTAGCCAGCCTGGGAGTGGGTCCCATGATGACAGCCTGGGTAAAGAATTGGCTGGAGAATAGGACACAGAGTAATAGTAAATGGAGTCCACCAGAAGAAAGGAGGGTTACTAGCGGGCACCGTGAGGGACAGATAGACTAGTCTCTTCAATGTCTTTATGCTTACATTGCAGAAGGACTGGAAGGAAAGTATGTCTCTTTGCAGATGACACTAAGATCTGCAACAGAGTTGATGCACAGGGTGGGGTGGAAAGGATGAGAAGGACTTGGCAAGGTTAGAGGAATGGTCAAATGTATGGCAGCTTAGATTCAATGCTAAGAAGTGCAAGGTAATGCACCTGGGAAACAAAAACCCAGGGGAAGAGTACACAATGGGGGGTGAGATACTAACAACAACAAAAATGGAAAGGGACCTGGGGGTAGACATATCAGATGACCTAAAGGTGGACAAGCAATGTGAGAAGGCAGCAAGGAGGGCTGGGGCGATACTGGATGCATAGGGAGAGGCATCACCAGTAGAAAACAAGAAGTTATTATCCCTCTGTACAGACAGCTGGTGAGACCCCATCTGGAGTACTGTGTGCAGTTCTGGAGACCCAATCTCCGCAAAGACATAGACAGAATGGAAGCTGTCCAGAGGAGGGCAACTAAAATGGTGCAGGGTCTACACCGGAGGACATATGAAGAGAGACTTAAGGAGCTTAATATGTATAGCCTCGAGGAAAGGAGGGAGAGGGGGACATGATAGAAACTTTCAAGTACCTCAAGGGAATCAACAAAGTCCAAGAGGGTAGCATCTTTCAAAAAAAGAGGTGTGCAAGAACAAGAGGGCACAATTTGAAGATGGGGGGGCAGCTCAGAGGTAATTTAAGGAAGTATTTTTTCACAGAGAGGGTTGTGGATGCATGGAATGGCCTTCCGGAGGAGGTTGTGGAGTCAAAATCAGTGGTGGAATTCAAGCATGCATGGGATAGTCATAAGGCAATTCTGGGGGGTGGGGGTAGGAAGAAGTAGGCTGCTGGTTAACTAGGATCTGCAGCTTATCCAGTAGGTAGGGAAATGGGCAGACTGGGTGGGCAAAGCGGTCCTTATCTGCCGTCAAATTCTATGTTTCTATGTTTCTATGTTTCTATTTCTTTATCATCGCGGTCACAAATGCAGTCACAAATCATGATTTACGATTATGTCACGAATCACAACCTTAATATTTTTTCTAGTTACTTGGATGTATTGTAAGCCTGTTTTGTAGTATTTCTCCAGGCTTCATCACCCCACCACTGTACTCATTAACAAGTGTTTTTAAGTCAGGGAGTTGGACAGTGTCTGCAGTACATACACAGACTGGAAAGAAAACTGCACCCATGCAGTTTAGCACAGTATACTTCCACTGCTCAGAATACATATGGAAGACAACAAAAAAAGGGCATAATTACATACAAGGGTCGGGGATGGTAGAGGAATACATTCTATAACACAGCAAGGAAGGTGTGGGGGCACATGGTGTGAGGAGAAAAAAAAACTAATGTGGGATCCCATGGTGATCCAGCAGCAGTTCCAGCATGGGCATAATTTGCAACTGATGTCCCTCTATGTAAGAAAAATAAAATTTACAGAAAGGACAAATTAAGTAAAAAAGAGTACAGACAGAAAAGACAAAAAAATGTAGCTTTTAAAAAAGCTGTTGGGTCTAAATCAAAGTTTAAATCTCCTCCTCATTCTGATCTCAAAGTATCAGCAGTCACAAAACACACTCCTCTCTCTCTCTCTCCGTCTGCACAGGAGAAATTAAAATTGTCTGCTTGTATGATTCACTTTCTTCCTGCCTAGCTAAAGAGCATGTGACTTACAGTACTATAAGCCATGTGTTTTGTGTGTGTGTGTGGGGGGGGCTGCCACATCTGAAACATCAAGTGGATCACTTAGAATCATAATGAGGAACGCGAAGTCCATTAAAATCAATGACTTCGCCTTACTTCGCATTGCCATTCCGCCTTAACGCGCAGTAGTAATGACAAGGCGGAGTGAGCACTTTGCATTGCCCACTCTGCATAGCAGAGTGGCAACGCGAAGTGCCCACTTTGCATTCACTTCACCAGCAGAATTTAAATTCTCTGTATCTCTACACAGCAGGAATGACCAGATCAAATAGTAGAATGAGTCACTGAATGAGTCTATGTAAGCAATTATACCCAACAGGGTGGGTGGCATTGGGCAGTACCAGACCACCCAGGGGTGTAATGAGGCCTTACGCCATGGACAGAGGGCCTTGTAGCCTCTGGAAGGTCTGGTATTGCCCAATACTGCCCACCCTGGAGGGTATTGTTGCACTTAGAAAATTAGCATCAGTGTAAGTTTTAATTAAGTAATAAAATAACAGAAGGAATAAGTTCCGCAACAAACAGAAAGATTGGAAAAAACCTTTTTATGTAAAGTAGTCCATCTCCTCTTATGCCCCCTCCACAGGGCAATTTCTTCTGCATATGCTACAACCCCATACCACCACTTCGAGAGATAGAGTTTCTAGTAAAGTTTCTCCCAGCATCCACTTCTTGATTGTTTTAACACCTGTTCAGTCCATACATACACAGGCTTTTTGCTCAGTGAAGTTAATAGTATGCTACTGTAAATATTTTGATCAGAAAGGGCAGGCAGACTACTGTTTTCAAGGTTTTCTTAAAGACATGCATACCTGTGATAAGCTTAAAGTTGGCAGGATTACCTGGTTCAAGATTTCTTCTTAAGGGATGTTTGATCCCTTTGTTAGATTTGGATGACAGATAAAGAGATACCGTATATGACTGAGTTACTGACATGGCAACATAGTGAATTTATTTATTTATTTAAATATTTCACCAGGAAGGTACATTGAGCAACAAGTCACTCGTCTCCTGGTGGGTTCTGGGGGGAAGGGTTCAATAGGAATGTGAGATTAAACATTCAAGTTACAAGATCAACATTAACATACAGTTGTAAGGCAGGTTTTACAAACAGTGTTACAACAGTGTTGTGCATAATAGGAGAAAGAGTGGACAACAATAATTGGTGGGTTGATAAGTAAACAAGTGCTTACGTGAAAGAAAAGGGGGGAAGGAGAGGGAGGAGGGAGAGTCATGTTCCTGGAGACCCCTTCAGGATGCAAGGAACCCTGCAAGGGGACTGGTGGACCAGAGAGAAGAGGATAAGACAGTATTCCAGAGAGACCCCTTCAGGATGTGGAGAACCCTGCAATGGGGCTGTGGAGCTAGATAGAAAGGAGTATAAGGCTGTAGGGATTTAAAGAGAGAGAGGAGAGAGAAGGAGGAGGTATGACTTAATGCTAGGAGGGGAATAGGACCTAATCCAAGAGAGGACCCTTCAGGATGTTGGGTACCTGCAAGGGAGTTGGGGAAGGTCAGTAGATAGGGATTAAGAGAGTGATAGGGGAGGGAGGGAGGAGAATTGAACCCTTAAGGGAAAAGAATTTGCAACTTTGGTGGGGATGGGGCCTAATCAATAGTCCATCAGGCTGTATTGGACCCTACTAGTAGTCATGGGAAGCCAAGATAGTGGCTAGATAGAATAGGGGAGATATGTTTAGGTTCAGTTTGACCCTTCAGGATGCTGAGAACCCTGCAAGGGACTGTGATGGCCAAGGAGAAAGGTAGATGGGGAAGGAGAGGAGACAAGACTAGGCACAGTAGGACCCCCTCAGGATACTGAGAACCCTGCAAGAGGGACTGTGAAGACTAGAGAGAAAGATAGATGGGGAGAGGAAGGAGAGGAGACAAGCTTAGGCCCAGGAGGACCCCTTCAGGATGCTGAGAACCATGCAAGGAGACTGCAAAGACTAGGGAGAAAAGGTTGAATGGGGGATGGGAAGAAGAGGAGAGGAGACATCCCTAGGCACAGTAGAGCCCTTTCAGGATGTTGAGAACCCTACAAGGGGACTGCAAAGGCTAGGGGGATAGGTAGATGGGTGAATGATAGTTAATACCTGCTGGTGATGTAACCAAGTAAACGTACCCTTCTGATATATGTATTCAACTTGTATGATAGTCTTCATGGTTTGTGTTGGTCAAAAACTGGAAAACTAATAAAACTTTTGCATGATAAAAAAAAGTTTATCCCCAGCAGTTGGTTGGCATGGCTTTTGTGCTTAGGAAAACAGTACTGATCCCTTATTGCAAGATGCTTTTTTCCTCCAGTATGAAGATGCGGCTGTTAAGCGCACAACCTCTCGTGACCCTCTTTTGAAAACCAGGAAGTGGAGACCTATGGGACAAACATCATAGTCGGGCATCATATCCAACAGGTAAAAGCATCAGTGCCAAAAGCAATGAGTACAATATAAAAAGAATGTTATGAAAAAAAAGCGTTCCCTGTGTGTCTGTCGTTATCCATGGTTGGGACAAATATGGTAAAGAGAGGCAGCATGCAGGTCTGAACGGAGCCCAGACATGCTGTTTAAACTTTTATTTAGGACTAAATAGCAATAATAATAAAAGGCATCCGCGATCACTGTAAGTGTTAAAATAATATGAAGAGGAATTGGAACTACTGAATTTTATTATGGTTCCTTATGAATAACAGTTGGGGGTGGGCAGCGGCGCAGTGTTAGTGGGGCGGAGTGTGCAGCATGATTTTTTTAATGATCTTTTTCAGTAGAAATAAGTGATTGTGAAAAAAGTGTGTTTTGTTTCTTGAAATGGCTATGTTTCCTTCAGTACAGTTCAGTAGCGAGGAGGGGGGGCTGACTCGCTCACTTCTGTCCAGATTCTTGTGTGTGGTTTCTTGTGGCTGCTGGCAATAAATTGGGGAGTCTTGGTATGGCTGTATGTCTCACTAAGCGAGAGAAAAATGGCAGCATTTTCAAGTTGAATAGGGTGCTTTCAGCCAATGGGCAAGCAGGGTGGGCACAAAGATACTTGAATGGATGAAGGGGCACTTGGGCTGGTACTTTGTATTTCCTGGACATCTATTGTACAGTAAATTAATGTACCCACTGGCAAGGGTACCAGCCAATCAGATGCCAGGAAATAAAAGGCCCATTTTCTAAGAATTTTTTAATATAACAATGGTTTCATCCTAGCTTGTTTCACAAGATCAACAAAAGTTATAAGTACGCTAGTTAGTATATGGGTAGAATTATGTGCCCAAGTAACACATGTAACACCTATTTACCCTCATATGATAAATTCTGCAAGGTTACTGAGGAATGTGGTCCTGCCCCCTATCTAGTCATGATAAAACTGTATTTTGCTCCAATAAAAAACTTGGTTTACTCTATCAAAACAGAAGCTGCCTTACCTTTGGCATCTGAGAACTATTTCTTAAGCAAACCCTTCTGCTGGCCCTTAAATACTTTATGCAAGTAAGTCTATAGAGTTGTCAGCACTAAAGCACTACTCAGAATGGCTCCATGTCAGAACCACATGGGACAAATACAATGACTCCATAACAATGACAGCTGTTAGAGTGCATTGCATCACAGTGCCGGACAAAGACAGCAACCCCCCCCAACTAAAAATAACCATCTCCGAGCTGCACAAACATTGACCAAAAGAGGAATACCACTGAACTAAATTTACCATGCTCTGTAATACCACATCGCTCAAATGATGAGCACTGTATTTGCCTCGCTGTTTTGGAGGTTTTGTGTCTGACTTACTGTTTTGATGGGATACCACTCAAAATCACTATGCCTTTTAATAGTATATGTAGAGTTTTACTTGGTTGCTGAAAGCTCACACACCATAGCTACCACATAAACAGATGAGTCTATTTCACTGTGTTTGAGAAGGGAGCATAATTGGGCTGCCATCCTCTTCAAATGTGTACATGGATATACTCTCATATCTCAGTCACCTACTGACCAAAACCATGTTAGGCTACAAGCTGAGATCTCAAGTCAAAGATGTGTAGCATATTTCCAGAGTCCACAAATCAGTTCAAAAAAAGGCTTTTTATGCACCCACACCAACTAATAAAACCTGGTTTGGGGCAATATCAAAGAATTCAGAAATACTGGACACTTCAACTGGGTCATGAATGAATACCCTGCTCTTAACTCTTACCCCTTAAAGAGAACATAAATCCAGTTGTTTACATTTTTATGTTTGCTTACTAACAGCATAGGAAACATATGGCTGTTGCTCCAGGAGAGGGCTTTCTGGGGCTTGGTCCTTTTCCACTTATCACTTCCTTAGAATCAACAATCTTCACCCAGATTCTGCCCACTGTCTGCCTACATTCTGTTTTTAGTTTGAAGAAGCTAACCAATCATATGACTGGAAAGTGCAAGGTGGAAGCTGCTTTGTTCATGTGCACCATTTATGTTCCTACCAGGAATGTTTCTCGTGCTTTTCGTACCACTCATGAGCAATTTGTTTCCCTGCACTGTGGGACGAGCAGAGATTCTGCTGCTGCAGGAGCTGATGGCATCAACTTGTTTCACATGGGCTGGCTGGATTGCCAGTCAGCTTTCACCATACTTCATCCAACAGCTCCACCCTGCCAGTCCTTATATATGCACTGCATTTTTTACCAACCAACTTGCTTCTTGGCACTTCATTTCTTTCTTCCCCCTTCCCTCAGCTAAAACAACTGGGGTGCTGGTTTCTGTATCTGCCACTAAGCACAGCCCTTTAAAGTCTCTACCACCTGTCATGGTGCTTCTGTGTGTTGCAAAACCTAGTCAAAAACCTGTCAAATGTTATAAGGAGGTCAAACACAAAATATATTTTAACATCTTTTTTTTTTTTTTTTTTTTTACTTTTAACGCGTTATTTGCACAGAAGCTATGTTATTTGCATAGTAGCCACAATCTTTGTTTTTGACATGAAGTGGCTCCTTGTGAGCAGCACATCAAGCAGCGGCCCTGTTCCAAAGTAAAAAGTTTAGCTTTGCATCATTAATAAACTGGAAAAGAAAGAACATCTGTAAAAAGAGAAGTTGTTTGCATAACAGAGCATGTCTTTTACCTGCAAGACACACACACACACACACACACATATACACACACACACGAGAACTCCCATAGTGTATATCGGATATCAAATGAGGTAGTTTCAATTATACCATGGACTCCAAAGAAAAGGCTAAATCCTGTATTTTGATTGCTGGCTGGCACCTTTCAGCCATGGTAAATCCACTGATAACCAACACAAAAAGTGCCAGCTGGCCACATGTTAAAAAACAATCCGACCCTGAAATCATGAAACTCCAACCGCCATCTTGTTTTCCCGCTAAAAGGGATCACGAAAAAACACCTCCGTACATCAGGAAAATGCAAAACAAAACAGTGTGCAAGCCTGAATCAGTAACCATAAACAGGCTTTTTTAACTGTTTCCCTGCAACCACTTCCACCCGGCTCAGCTCTAAATATATTTTTCTGTCCATTTGACTCGGCTCTGTTCCATTCATGGTAAAGTCCCTCTCTCTCTCTCCCGTAGAGTCCCTCTCTCATTTTTATGTTTACTTGTGCTCATGCACAAGAAACATGGAGCAGCTTAAGAGAGAAGCAGATTGTGGAGGTGTGGCACTATGGCGGCCAGTGCTGCCACTGCATTTGCAGGCTTGGTCCTCATTATCCAATGCTGTGGCACACTGCTGCTGACACTAGTTCAGCAAGCTTACAACAACTTGAAAGAATTTGGCCACTCCAATGAGGGAGTGCCCCCTCATTGTAGGGCATGTCTTGTGTGCCTAAAAAATTCTATTCACCCCACTACCTCTTTCTCCATTGCAGCAGCAGTACAAGTAACACCCCCCTCAAACAACACTGTGTGCTGTCCATGCTGTCTGCCCGCTCCCGCCCCAGCACCCGAATGAAAGTAAACCCTTCTGCTCCATGCTGTCTGCCCGCCCCCGTCCCAGCACCTGGAGTGAGTAAACCCTTCTGGTCCATGCTGTCTGCCCTGCTCCCCGTCACTTGGAGTGAAAGTAGGCCTCCAGCTTACTCCCTCTGTTCTGTCCACTCAGCTCCATTCCTCTCCTGGCACGGGTAATACCAAACCCTCCTGCTCCCTCCCACTGCCTGCTGTCCACCCCACTCCCTCCGTTCCTTGTCCCAGCACCTGGAGTTAAAATAAACCCTCCCGCTCCCTCCCACTGTGTGTTGTCCACCCTGGTCCCTTCATTCCCTGTCTCGGCAACCAGAGTAAAATTAAACCCTCCCACTCCCTCCCCCTGCCTGCTGTCTGCCCTGCTCCCTCCATTCCCCATCTCGGCAACCAGAGTAAAAGTAAACCCTCCTGCTCCCACCCACTGCATGCTGTCCACCCTACTGCCTCTGTTCCTCATCCCGGCACCTGGAGTAAATGTAAATCCTCCTGCTCCCTCCCACTGCCTACTGTCTGCCCCACTCCCTCCATTCCTCATCCTGGAATCCGGAGTAAGTAGCCCCCACTCCCTCTCCACTGTGTGCTGTCCGCCCCACTCCCTCTGTTCCTGGTCTCTGCACATAGGGTAAATTTACAGGGCTAGGCGGCTCCCCCATGATGCAGCCTCTAAGTTGGCTGCAAGCCTGTGAGTGGTAAAGACCCCAGAACTTCAGATCAGAGGTTCCCCAGTGAGCAAGTTGGCCGCAAATCTGCTCCGTTCCTCACCGTTCCTGGTACCCCACTTGTTGTAGTGTTTGCTGTGAGTTTTTAGTTTAAAATTAATGTTTTATGGGCTTTGAACCTGAACTCAATGAATGAAACTTAAGTTTATTTACCCCATAGTTTGTAAAATCGAGCTGTCTTTATTCCCTGATATTTGGGAACCGCTGGAACTGTTATTGGCCAGAGCAGAATTTTATCATTATCATTTTGAACTGCGGCTTCTCTCGGCAGGTTTGCACCACAACTAAGGACTGCTTTTGGTCTGCAGAGTGGAGAAGATTGCAGTGCCTGGCTTTAATTAAGGCACACTAGTGCAGCATGGACTCTACAAGGAGCCCTATAATGGTAATTGTTTTGGGGCAGCCTCAAACAGAAAAGTGGAGACCTGTAAATATGAAAGCACTTTGTGCTGACAGGCTAGTTCTGGCCTTTTAAAAGGTGTATAAATTGCCAGAGATGATAATGGGAGATGGCAGACCACAGGAGGAATACTCTGGTCAGTGAATAGTGCATTGTAATGAACCACAGACTCCTAGGTTGGTACAGTGGTAGTTGGAGCCAGTGAAGGAGGGCTGGAGGAGGTGTGACCGACATGTTGGAAACTTTTTTGGCAAATGCTTACTCTGGAGAAATAGGGGAGATTTGTTCGGAAGAAGTAAAACTCATAAGCCTTAAAGATACTTGTGGAGCTGATAGTTCTTATGGACTCTGAGTTTTGGAGCATGGAGCCAAAGTTGGTAACTCTCGCATCAGCTTTTATTAAACATGCTTTTATTTTTCATTTCAGCTAGACTGTAGAACAAAATGCTGATTTAGTGATAAGTAGTGGCTGGCTTAAAGATTAATTTTTAGGGGTTCATTTAGTTTGTTTTATTTTTTTTTTATTATTATTATTTAGGAGCTTTATTAGTATTCCAGCACCAAGTAAGCTACATCAAGCAATCCTGTACAAATGGAAACATCAGGTGCAGACTTTTTAACACAAAAAGAAAAAGAGAAAAAAAAAAAACTTCTTCCACTACCCCACCCCCTAGACTACACACCGTTACTGCCATTTGAGTTACAGATATACTGAAGTCCCATTTTCATTAGGATTTCCATATCGTCAGGATGGCCTCTAAGCTTCCCCATAATGAGGTAAAAATTTTGCCTCTGTTTCGTACAAGTGCAATATGTCTTTCCCATTGTAATGCCAAGACACACTCCCGAAACCATTCCAAGATTGTAGGTGGCTTTTCATCTGTCCAGTGCCTCATTATTGTTAACTTGGTAGTTGCTGTGATAAGAGTCATGTGCACTTTCCTACTTTTTGGAGTGTCAATTGGGAAATAATTTATAAGACAAACTTCGGGCATAAATAAGTCTCTCAAGCCAAGGATAGGGTCCAAAGAATTGTTAATGGATTACCAAAATGCCTTTATATATGGGCACAGCCATAACATATGATAGAGTGACCCAATGTCCTTCTTACACCTGTTGCATGTTGATGCATGTAAGGATCCATATCTATAGAGTTTGGCTGGTGTCAAATACATATTTTGCATATTATTATAATGCAAAGAAATATGAGTACTTCTGATTGGGTGGCAAAATTCCAACAGGGCAACATTAACTCACGTTAACCTACCATGTACAACTGAATAGCAAAGTGTAGGAAAAATGAAAAACTTGAAAACGTGAAAAAGTCCCAGCAACTGAAGGAAAACACACAGCATTATATGGCTGCCTGCATACAGTCTCCAATTAGTTCAAAACTCCGGCCCCACAACCATGTTTCTTGAAGTGTAAAAATGAATAAGACATCCACAAGCTAGCAATCAGTTTCAATAATAAAGGAAATCATCAGAAGAAGCGTCACAGTGCAAGCGCCAGACGCCACGTCTCTCTGTAGTAGTAAAATTTCACATCCACAATCAACTGCCTGCTTGTTTACATGCTACCCTCAGCAAACGTACAAAACAAGCACATATTTAAACAGTGTCAATACTAAGGACACAGAAACCATATTAATCGCACAACCAATAGTAAAAGAGCGACCCCGTAAAAGAAAGCGCTGTAAAAATAGCATGTCCTCATAGCAAGGGTTCAGTATTAACATTAAAAACCCAAGTACCTTCACAAGAGTTATTTCTCCATTGTGGTATCGCAGAGCCTCCTGCCATTGAAAACCAGATCTTCCGTCGTCCTGTAGCTCATTGACATTGCAAAACCAGTCACAATTAAGCAGCTATGGGGAAAAAGTGAAATAATGAAGTATTGCTGCATTTCTTCCAGTTCTTGCAAGCACATTGCCCCCCCAACACAATAAGCACACACACGACACAGAATCACCATGTAAATCTTTTAAAATAGAATATTAAAACAGCAGTTACATCAACAGTGTAGCAAATGACGACCTGGCCGCATCACGAACCATTTAAAAGGGAAATACTTAAATACGTAAAAGCCACTCAACTATGGCCCTTGAAATGAATTTCAGGCTGTTTGGAAATATGTCGGTTCCAGAGTGGGTAAATGGGACCCCTGATTTCATCACCGCCCACACAAGCACGACTCCAGCGTACTCTGATATCCATGAGGCAAGAATGTCACCACGTAGGATACAAAATGTGAACTCATTTGACATCCTTAATGACAGCTTAGACGATAATGAGGTTACAGCTGTCGTCCTGACAGCGTCTCAGCTCAATAACCAGCCATTTCAACAGAATCCATCAAGTAGTAACCACAGTAGATGAAAATGAGACTACTACCAGCAATCACACACCAGCTGCACAGCCAGAGGCAACTGACACAGAGGTTACCAATGCACCAGCAAACACAGCTGGCAATGAAGAAACAACATTTGTGATGCTTTTCCTAACAGAGGTGACACAACCAGAACATGATAATACCATAGTACCTGATCAAAAGGTATAAATATTTCAGGAAATTCATAATAATATAGCTCAATACACATGTAAATAAATGTTATCCATAGTGCTTACATAGGCCATTGAATGCATCCAGTCAGTGTGTGTGTGTGTGTGTGTGTGTGTGTGTGTGTGTGTGTGTGTGTGTGTGCATGTGTGTGTGTGTGTGTGTGTGTCTGTGTGTTTGTGTGTCTCTCTGTGTGTGTACGCATGTGTGTCTGTTTGTTAGTGGTGGATGCAATAGAGGTTCCACCTGCGTGTATGGTTCAGTGTAAATGTCATAGATCATGTCTTAGTAGAACGCAATGGCAACCAAATGTAAACATAACAAAATCTGCATAAATCCATACCCCACCCAGTTCATTACTACATGTAAACAAAATAAACCCCAGAAAGCAGCAGTCTCCAAACAAATGTATAAGACAGTAGAAAGTGTGCTATATTAATAATATCAACAAGGTATTTCCAGTGGTTCTCTCAATGATCAGTAGAACAACCACTAGGGGCATGCAATACTCAGCTATGTCTCATGCCACACTTCTCCCTTACTGGGTGATAAACACACCATTAACAAAATCCCTGGGAATACCTCTTTTAAGCAACAAGGCATCACCAAGACTTATATAAATGGTCTGTTAATCACCTTCCAGGAGTGTGCAGTAAGACAAGGCATAGCCGAGTGCCAGATGCCCCTAGAGTGTGATAAATCTTCAACGATACCAAACCTCGACATGCATGACAATCCCCCCCCCCGCAGACATGGGATACCTAAGGTAAGCATCACAGTACTTACTGTCATACCCATGTAATTAACCAACAAATGAACTAACTCCCCCATTAAAATCTTAACCCCCTACCCATACCCATTACTATACACTCCCCCACTATTTCCTTGATGTTGAGTAACCCAATCCACATCAGCAACACCTCTCTCCTCTAAACTGTCATAATGTGACGTGGAATCCCACCCCTAACGTTACAATGTTTCTATCCCCTCCTTCTCATCACCTGCTTCCCCCGATCACCAACGCCCCTTCCCACAATGTAGTTGACACATTGCTAGCCTGCGCCAGTACACCAAACACATTACTTTTGTGAAAAAAACAACTGCCCTTGATGTTGTATTTTGTTTTTTTGTGAACTGAAAAAGGAAAAAAAATAATGGTCCCTTGTGTTCTCTTCTAACCCCACCCCAACCTGCACCCATCCTCCACATACCCTTCTTATATATAAATATGTATATAAAAATATATATATATATCTAATAGATAATAAAAAGAGTCTTAAAAATGGAGCTTTCTGTTTGGCTTTAAGCACAATGAAACAGTAATGTAGATGAGTTATTAACATAAGCCATTGCAATTCCTTATCCAAAACAACTCACAATACACACCTCTCCCACTACGTAGGTTTTGTCCTCAACCACTTCTCCTCTCCCACACTTATTGCTCTCCTGGTCACCCTAGTTCCCACCCTCAAGCTCTTCCTGGCCCCCACCTCCCCTCCAGACACCATTTTTCCCTCTCTCTGCTGTCAGGGCTCCCTACCCTTCTAGCTCCCTCCTAGGGGTGCCCAAAGTCCCTTGCTATCTTCTGACCTGCGACTGTGGACAGCCACTGTATTGGTCAGTACTCCACCTGCAGTTGATGCTTCCCTCTGCTGTGGTGGTCCTCCAGATTGGATTCCTCACCCACTAGCCATATACCATCCACTGCAAAGTTCGTTCTACCACCTTCCTCTTTTCCCAACTGCCACATGGGGTGTCTGCCCATTCAGCCCCCCCCATACAGCCACCTGTAACTGTTGTTCTCCTACCCCTTGCCACAAGGTGGGCTTATCGTATTGAGCTTGTAGCCGTACTCATGTTTGTTAGCTGTAACTCTGTACTCTTGTCTATTTACTGAACTGTGCCCCACCTGTGTCTGTCTGAGATCATTATTTCTGCATGCACCATGCCTCAATTGTACTAGCTACTGTGTTCTCTCTCCCACATGTAGTTGTGGCCCTGTATAGCACCCTGAATATTGAACCATTTTTTTCTCTGTATCATAACCTCCCGGGTCACACCTGAAAATAGTAACTTGTTGCCTAGTGTGCTTACCTGGTTAATAAAAAAATAATATAAAATGGTCTGAGAAATGGAGCTTTCTGATTGGCTGCAAACATTCTAACAGCCTTATGTTAATCTTTTATTAACATACATGTACACCTAGCTATATGATGCACTGAGTATTAACCCTCATCCTGACCAATAAAGTAACAGAATTTCGTCCACAAAACAGCCACCAACAGTGATATATTTTTTCTGTTTCTTATCTCAAAAAATACAGGTTGAAATACCGAAGCAAGAGCAACCATTGCCAGACTCAGCAAAGATAACTAACTCCAGACATGTACAAGTCACAGAAGAACATCTAGATGTACTCGAGGAAAACAGAAATGAAAAAAGCACAAGAAAAGCAGCACAATGGTCTGTGAAACTCTTTAGAGAATGGTTAACTGAAAACAAAATAAGTGCAGAGTTTGAATACTTGCCAGTGCCTGACCTATGTAATACACTAAGACAATTTTACACATCAGTTCACAATAAACAGAGCAAACATTATAGTCTTGGAAGTTATGTCAGCATAAGAACAGGGTTAAATCGTCATCTTAATGATCCACTTTTCAGTCGTAAAATTAATATAATGCATGGGAGTGATTTCCAAACAGCCAATAATGTTTTCCTTGGCCTAATAAAAACACTCCGCAAAAAAGGTGAGGACAAAACATCACATTATCCCCGAATAACAGACAGCGATCTATTAAAGCTGCGAGCCTCACCACTGATAGACACAAACACAGCAACCGGCCTAGTCCACAATGTATGGTTCAACATACAGCTACACTTTGCCAGACGTGGTCGGGAAGGGTTAAGAGACCTGACACCAGCTTCATTTGTATTAAACACAGATGAAAATGGGCTAGAGTATGTAACACTGTCTTTTAATGAAGATAGAAAAATCACCACCAAATGCATGAGTCCAACAAAGAAAGGCTAAGAGGTCATATATACCAGATCCCAGGTGACCCCACATGTCCCGTCCAATCTTTTAAAAAATATATCTCTAAATTACCCAGGGATGCACGTGCATTTTACTTGCATCCAAAATGTCTATCCCAGCAGCTGCTGAATGCACAAGCCACATGGTACAGCCAAACACCCATGGGTGCATCATACTTAGGTGGAATGATGTCGCGTCTCAGTAAGTTGTCTGGCCTAAGCCAAAGATACACGAATCATTCAATTCGTACAACTACGGTGCATCTACTGCACACTGCAGGGCTTGATACTAAATCAATAATGTCAGTAACAGGGCATAGATGCAAATCATCCATAGAGAGTTACTGGACCGCAAGTAGTGAAGAACGTAAATCCTGGTCATTAATATTGTCTGGCAAACCACAAAAAAAATAAAACCAAGTGCAACACAACCTAACCAACAGTCCCCCACTAAATTAGTCTGCAATAACAACGTATTAACAACTGACATAAACAAATGTCTCCCATCTTCTAACCAGTACCTTCTGAACTGCACAATAAATGGTGGAGTGCACATATATGTGCAAAACCAGTAAACAACACAGCCATGAACAATACAAACCATGAAACTTATAGAATAAACAAATATTAGCCATGTCAAAAAGAATGTAACAATGTAAACCATTACTGTATTGTTTAAAAAAATGAACCAATGAGTACTGAAACTAAGTAGTTAAAGCATCGTAGTATTATTTCTGTTGTATGAAATCTGTGCAGAGCAGTAAAATAATAAAACTGTAATATTACAGTATTAGAATGTCAACAGTCAATGAAAACTGTTAATCTCAGAACGTTGTTATTATAATAGTAAATAAGTTAACCTGCCTATGTAAAAAAAAAAGTCAAACATGAAAGACAAAATACTGTAATACTGTCAAATAAGTTGCAATAAAAAATGTGTTGTTTCTTAAGAATGCCACTGTGTTTTTTTATCATCTAAACCAACAATGCACATACCTATACTAATGCGTATTTGTGTTTCATATAAATAATTGCATAAATAACAACAATCAGAAAGCAATGATGGTTAAATAAAAACAACACAAGATTTTCTCTCAAACATAACAACAAAAGTTAGCAGTTGTGTCACTGTGTGTGTGTCTATCTATACATATGTGTGTCTGTCCCTATCTCAGTGTGTGTGTCTCTATGTACATGTGTGTGTCTCTGTCTCTGTGTGTGTGTATGTGTGTGTGTGTGTGTGTGTGTGGTGTGTGTGTGTTCTGTCTCAACGATTAGTGTGCTGAGCATGGCAGGGGGTGTAACTTATTAGCCAATAAAGAAAGACAATGCTTGAGATAAAGTGTATAAATCACCCCCAGATTCAAATGTGGCATGACGTGTAGCTGAGCACCACACTGTCCCTACTATTCTGATAAAATAACTGATAAGCAAACTCCTGGGACTCTGTATTTTAAAAAAACAACAGATGTGAAGTTAAAACATGGTATCTTATCAATGTCAAATAAAGCCCGAGGTATAAAAAATCACTTGACAGGCATTATCTGTCCCCCAACCTAAATCTCTCCCCAGATGCCCTTTGCATCCTGCTCTACTTCCTAAAGCCTCACTTCACACACCCTACGTCAGTCATAAACTCTTCGCAGAACCATCATGTACACCCCCCTCACCCTCAACCAGATGACCATAACTGCCCTGATGCATAACACTATGCAATGACCCCCAACACCTGGAAAGATGCCTTAAAACCTCCCTATAAGCGTCAACCGCCCACCCCTCCCACACACAAAAACAGTAGCCCAAGAAGAGCATAGATGCAACCACTGTGAATCCCACCAACTAAATAACCCGCAAGTGTCATCCCACAACTCTTCCCAGACTCACCACACCACCCACCCACCACCTCTGACCAGGTACATATGAATCCACCCAGAGTAGCTCTACACAGTTCTCTGTGGAGATCTCTAAACGTCTCTAAACAGCTACGTTGATCTGCTCTCATGTATTCCCTCCACAAATACCCAAACAGTACATACAGTTACCACGTAACTCCACTAACACCTCAATAAATCTAAAACATTTACCAGATTCAGTTTACTACCACTGCAAAACTCCAACCATCCACTTTAAAAACAAAGTGTTTCGCCACACCTATCTATCCACCTAAAAAGGCATCCTGATTAATCCTGCACATCCCAGGCAGGCATCCAAAAATCAACATGCAACAACCCTCATCTGACTACCCACACACAGCCATTTTCTGAACACTCCCTTCCCAGTTGAACAATACATCATTTACCTCCCCCTGACAGTAAAAACAGACCATTGTGCACCCCTAGTTAACTTAACAAAACAGCTCCCCAGAACCGTAAACTAGCCAGCAACCCCACGCATGTACCTACGATAAATGTATTCATGTCCTTCACCTCCTCGCTTACTTTACGGCCTACTGATTGCTCTAACATGACACACTCTTAATCTCGAGCGATACCTCGCCAGTGCATTCCATGAAAAAAAAAATTTCTTACAGCCACCAGTAATAGACAGATTGTCACAAGAGCAAATGGCTAATAATGACACAAAAATGGCTTAATGTATTGTACACGTAAAAAAATCACTACACAATTCACGATTGCCACACATCAACCTAAGACTCATTGTTGAACAACAGTGACAAAGTACTACCAATAAAATAAATATTTCCACACATTTCAACTAAATAGTGTCCAAAAAAATGATACACAACCTGCACTAGTCCCAAATGAGCAGTAGATGTAAAAAATAAATATTCGACGTAAACCGCAAGTCAGAGTACATCTGTTCACGCAGTGCTGCGCATGCTCAGTTGAAAGAGCTCCACGGCAAAAAAAAAAAAAACAGATTCAAACCGTTAAAATTTATGAAAGCCTGAAAATAATCATACCGTGTTGAACACCTAATAAAGTAACTTTACACAAAACATAAGTGGCACCATATTACGCTAACATTCTCTTTCACATTTTACCAGCTGACATAAGCAAATCGTGGGTTAGACACAACGGTTTGGTGATTCTCATAGACAACAGCTATTTTGTACTAAACTAAATAATCAATTTTAAAACAGAGCAAATCTTTGTACAAACTGCTCACACATACTACCACTTTTCCTAAGAAACACCACCAGCAATATATTGACTGCCACCACTCGTTCTGATGTTTAAATTACTCTAATTATCCACGGAAGGACTATTTTACATTGAACCAACATAGATTTAAAAATAAAATGCAATTATATAAACGTAAATGAATTAAATACCACATGCACTTGTAATAATAGCAATAAGGTATGACCAGAGGTTAGATTAACAGTCAATCACCCCCTTTGTGGCAATATGGCACGAGGCGCACGCCACAAGGGGGTGATTAACAGACTGTTAATCTAACCTCTGGTCATACCTTATTGCTTAAATATTGTAATGGACTAATCTGAGTCTATCTTGCTTAATAAATTTATACATTGATATCCAAAGTTTCCTCCATATATTGACATCTTCAGGGATACCTAATTCCCTTACCCAATAAGGGCAAATTCCCGAGGGTAATCTATGGTCCCAATCCTAAAGAATTTTATATAAATTTGACACTTTATGCGGTTGGGAGGCAACCTGCAGGAGTGCGATTGGATCCCTTTCCCCTATATCTATTAATGGGGAGAGCTGGGAAAATGAGGTTAGGGCCTTACTAACTTGGAAGTATTTAAAAGATTCATTACTTACATCACTAACCGAGTCATGTAATTGAGCAAGGGAAATCACTTTTCCACCCCTCCACATCTCTGAGACTTTACATTGACTCAACCAGGGCCAGTAGGCACGGGGTATTGGTACACTGCCAATTTTGAAATGCGGGTTATCAACAATTGGTTGGTCAGAAGACTGACACCACTTAACTGAGGTATACTTGGGCTTGACGAGAGGCTTTCATCGACCAACCCATAGGATTATTTCTGAGAGGTTTGGGGATATAGGATGGAGAGACATGTAGCAGGGCACGCAGGGAGCATTTCTCACAAGATGCCAGGTGTTTTTCGATGGGTAACCACAAAGGACAGTAAGCTGTATGATCTGCCTCTTTCTGCCAGTAGAACAGCTTACCCAAATGTTGTGCAATACAGTACATAAAGAAAGAGGGGGCTGCAAGGCCCCCCCTTAATTTCGGAGCTGTCAATTTGAAGTAAGACTTGCAAACATTCTTTTTGTTCCACATGAAGGAGCTTAGCATACCTCACAACCTAAAGAACCATACTTTGGGGAGATACATACCCAACATTCCTAAGGGATATAATATCCTAGGCAATAGATTCATTTTAATTATTCTTAGTCTACCCCATAATGATATAGGGAGTAGCCGCCACCTCTCAAGATCCTTGGTTACTGTTTTAATGAGACTATCTATATTGTTTCTCAATATAGTTCCAGGATCCCTAAAGATCTTGATTCCCAAGTAAACTATGGACTTAGTTTCCCAGGTAAGGCCTAGGGGGGCTAATTCCGCTTTATTGACTCTATGATTCAAGGGAATCACCATCGTTTTCTCTCGGTTAAGTTTATAATAGGATACTTTAGAGTACTCCTCAATTTCCTCTAGGACAGCAGGAATTGAGGTACTTGGGCTCTCTAAATGTAATAAGATATCATCCGAAAAAACTGAAAATGCATACCTAACTCCTCCCACCTGGATTCCCGTAATATTAGCATTACCCGCCATCCTAAGAAGCAAGGGCTATAGGTATATATTGAATAATAGCGGGGAGAGAGGACACCCCTGCCTAGTACCCCGAGCTAATTTGAACGGGGAAGATAACAAGACATTACATTTTACTCTGGCTGAGGAACAGGAATATAATACTTTAATCCATTTGACAAAATCTTCTCGGAAACCAAAAGATGTTAAGGTGGTGAACACAAAATCCCATGAGACTCTGTCAAATGCCTTTTCAGCATCAAGTGAAATCAGCACCATAGGTAAATTGGAATCTCTAGCCGCCACAATGAGATGCAATAACTTTCTCATATGATCTTGAGATGACCTTCCAGCCATAAATCCGACCTGCTTGTGTCTTATTAACTTATCTATAATTTTAGTAAGTCTATTTGCCATTACTTTGGCCAGTATTTTTATGTTGGTATTTAATAATGAAATAGGATGGTAACTGCTGAGATTTTGAGGATCCTTCCCAGGCTTTAAGATTAGGGGTATCACAGCCTCTAAAAACCTGGACTGTGATATCCCCTTATCAAACCAATAACTGAAGAGATCCTTTAACACAGGTGCTATAGCAGCTTGACATGTTTTGTAAAAGTTGCTGGACAGTCCATCTGGTCCGGGGACTTGTCCAAAGGTAACTGTTGGATGGCCTCCTGTATTTCCCCTAAAGTGACTGGAGCACTCAAAAGGGCAGCGTCAGCAGCTGAGACATTCGGCAGATTCACGGATCTAAGATAGGAGTTTATATCTGACTCAGCAGACAACGAGGATGGGGGCACTGAATATAAGTCTTGATAAAAGGAACCAAACATTTCCACCACTTCTTGGGGATCGGTACAGACTTTGCAATCTTTCCCAGAATAAACTCCGGCAATAAATTGCGAAGTCTCTACTTGACAAATATGCATCGCAAGCAGCCTGCTTGCTTTCTTTCCCACGTCCAGATATTGTAGCTTGGTTCTGTGTAAAGATAGCTCAGCCCTCTGCAATTGTAGACCTGCGTTATTGGGCCTACAATTGATATAACCTGGTCCATGTCTCTGCTGGGAGAGTGCGAGAGACTGTATTCTATATTTTTAATAGTAGTTAATAGCGCTTCTAGCTGAACCCTTTGAGGCTTGGCCCTATTAGAAGCCATTTTAATGAATTCACCTCTCGGAGCATTTTAGAGCTGCCCAGATTAAGTCGTACTTATCTACAGTCCCCAGGTTGCAATTAAGGAAAAAGGTGATATGCTCCATAATATGTTCTAGAGAGGCTGAATCTTTTTATAATTGGTTATTCAAATGCCACTGCGAGGAGCGTTTGCCCTCTGCCCCTAAACAGAGTTCCATGTCGACCGGAGCATGGTCAGATAAAACCCTAGCTGTGATTCCTGCTTGCATGACCCCTGGAATTGCATAGGAGCTTATGAGTAAATAATTAGTTCGGGAATGTGTTTTGTGTACTGCAGAAGAAAAGGTGTATTGTCTTTCGGAGGGTTAAAGAACTCTCCACACGTCAGCTAGTGCAGCACTACACATAAGTTCTTTCAATGCTCTCTGCGCTGGGGATAGGCCTCATCGCGTTCGATCAGACCTTTCAGTATCCGTCTGGGGAACTAAATTCCAATCCCCACCCAGTATTGTAAGTTTAGGTGGGTTCGTTACTATGATGTTTAACAAGTTTACAAAAAATGTGGGGGAATCGCTATTTGGACCATATATCTATCCAAGGAGGACTGGACAGGATTCCAAGGATGCATGTATTATTATGTACCTACCCCCGAGGTCCCATGTTTCCTGAGTCAGTTTAAATGGAACAGTCCTGGCCAATAGAATCACTATCCCTCCTTTGCTTGTGGACGCCCCTGCCCTAAATACCTGACCGACCCATAATTTTTTGAAGAGAAACACATCCTCCCTTTTAAGGTGCGTTTCCTGTAAGAAAACTATTTGTGCTCGCAGTAGCTGTAAGTGCTTTAATATAACCTGTCTTTTAACCCTATCCTTGGCTCCTTTGACATTCCAGCTCACAAAACGATAGTTATTACTTATGTCCTAAAGCAGTAATTGGGAGGTAAGCATCGATAAATGGGCAAATGTGCCCATTAGAAAGTACCATCCAAATTCTATACACCAGGCCATTAAGAGGTACAAAGAAAGTGAAGATACCACCAGGTAAATCATTAGAGCTTAAGTATAAACCATGCGTAGTCTTTTCCCCTTCCTGCCTAAACCCACCCAAACCTCACACTCTACGTCTATTATACTTATAAACTATAACACATTGTGTAACATAACATCCCCAATTCAAACACACTGCACTCCCACACTTAGTATGCCACATGATTTTACACAAGCAGACCCAGATCAAACAACTATGCTCCCCGGAGCCCCCCCCCACCCAACTATTAACAAGTGTTCCAAAAAAAAAAAGGAGGAAGGATTTTTTGAAATTTATACACAAACAGGTGCTTAAAGTCTTAATATTTTTCCACATTTGGCTCACACCTACTATAAACTCTATTAATAGTATCAAAAAAAACAACCAAAAAAACACAACAATATCTAAAAGCTAAATGCCATTCTCATCCTTTCTACATACTTCTAAAAGCTTAATACGTATGTAGCCAGCTTTAAGTGATCAATGGAACTATAGCATCAAGTTTCAGATAGCTATAAACGCTTGATACCCAGAGAAAAATACACTTAATAACTCTATTACTCCTATGTACTAGAACATTGTGCTCTTAGCGGCATGCTAACATTAATGCCTTCTTAAAACTTGCAAAACACCAAGTTCAGACTCAATGCAGGTTTGTTCCGTATCTTTAGCTGCACAATCCAGCCGCAATCCATTACTTGCCATAGGTCTGGTGCGGGCTCAGCCATGAGAGATAGATAAATATAGCAGCTATCTAATTAGGAGGAGCCATAGCTCAACAAAACTCAGCCAAGCGCTGTCGCCAGATAACTTGGATCCACATCGATAGTCACATTGGGATCTAAATCCGTGCATTATGTGAGACATCCAATCAGCGCTAGCCTTTAGGAAAATAAAGTAGTATAGCAAACTGTTTCAACAAACAAAGAGCGAGTGAAGTAACATCTGTAATACAGGCTGCAGTTCGAAACATGATTCTGACTAGGCTCCTTCCTATTCATTATGCATTCCGTTTTTCAAGCTACAAAATCAGGCGGATACAACAAATAACATATTACTCAAACTATGCGGTAGACATGAGTGGGCTGTGCTGGTATGGCATAAGTCACAAGTTTCCAAACTTATCAGTAATAGCAGCACTACTACAGCCACATTAGGATGAGGGTGCAATCTCGGGAGGTTGCAGGAGTCACATCAGAACTCTCACAGTGATCATTGCTCGATTTGGATTGCCCCCTTCAATATCCTGATGAGACTGTTACTGCTTTGAGAGGTACCGCTGGCGTAATTTCAATAAGGAGAGGAAAACAAGAGATAGACTTGTAGTTAGGAGGCATGTTGTATCAGCGTCGCTGTGGCAAACTTGCCTTTGTTTAAATAATATGAGAAAAGTGCTTTTAAACCTTGTAGCACTTGCGCTGGGGAGTCGTAGGAGACCCATTTATCCTTGGTCTTGACCAGTAGTGTTGCGGGGTATTTAACCCTAAACTGCTTTGTTGCAGCAATTCATTTAGACACCAAAGGATGAAGTTCTTGTCTCCTCAGTCTCATTGAGTGGGGGAGATCCTGCACAATCCGCACTTTCCTGCCCTCCCAGGTTACTTCGCGGGTTTCCTTTACTTTGCTCAATATGTGTTGCCTGTCGATGTAATTCAGTAATTTAATAATTATTGGTCTAGGAGGTTGACCAGGAGCCGGTGGAGGAAGCAGGGCTTAGTGAGCCCTCTCGATGATGTACTCTTCTCTGTTTGGGGGTGGCTATTTTGGCGCAAAACCTCTGCATAAATAAAACTGGTGCATTCCCTTCTTCTTTCTCAGGGACACCAATAACTACCAAATTGTTCTGTCTGCTACATCCCTCGAGATCCTCTATCTTCTCCTCCATTTTCTTCAGTCTGCATCCTATTACAGCTGACCCAGATCCATCTTATCTTGCCTTTTTTCCAACGACGTCAGTCTGGCCTCCAAGTCCCTGGCTCTCCGTGTTAGAGAATCAACTGAATTTTTAATTTCTTGCAGGTCTTCAGTGATAGAGGAGATTGCTACTTGAAGCAGTTGCATTATTTCAGGAACTTTTCTTCCGAAAGTATGGCCACTGCTGCTGACATTTTCGGAAGGGTCTGGGCTTGCTGTCTAGGCCATTTTGCGGCCTTCTGTTTCTCCGGAGTAAGCGGTGGAGATCATCTCGGCGACGCGTTTTTCATATATACCTCCATCCAATACTCGATCTGCCACTTCTGACCACTATTGCTTTGTTGTCTGGATTCCCGGGAAGGTAAAGTTCACCTCTAAATACTGTTATTAAGCTTAGGTCAGGGAGTAGAGAACGGAGCTCCCAAAGAACTGCTGCTTCAAACTAGGCTGCCATCACGTGACCTTTAGTTTGTTTTATAGTGATGCCTCAACATTGCTTTAGTGTGTTTCAATGTGCCACATGTTTAAACTATGGAACCAGAAACATAATTGCATATGGCTGAAAATGATTAATGATTATTACACATGTAGTCCTCCCTGTCACCCAGGGTTACAAGAACCCCACTTAGATTTACTGGCAGGCAGGGAAGGCAGCTTGTGAAATACCAGTTAAATGGGTTTCACACTGTCTCACTCTGTTCTCAGTCTCAGCTGAACTGGAGGGATGACATCATATAGAATTCTTGCAGCAGCATAAGCCACAATGGAATGTTGCAACCGGGAGTTAGGTTAGAACATTGGGGTTTTTCAAAGTGAGCGTTGTGCAGTCTGAAGTGGAGGAGGAGGTGCACTGCAGTTGGCAGTCCCTCAGAGCCCTCAGCTCTGATTCAGAGCTGCCTTTGAAGTGTGTGTGTGTTCTCACCCTAGAGAAGGACACAGAAGAAACCTTTGTGAACTGGTTGAGACTGTCCCCAGTGGTTCAATGCCCCATCCTGAAAGGGATGGGAGAACAATCCAGCTCTTCAGGGACAATTCCCTGGCCCTGCTGAAGGAAAAGAATTTGTCTGTGAAGAAGATTTGTGCTGAGGCACCGAGCAGTTATGTTGTTTTTTCCTGAGAGAAGCCTGTGGGCACCTGCGAACCAGGATGAGTCTGCTTTGCCAGAGAGCCTATGTTTCACTGAGACTGTTGTGTTAAGTATCTGCTACTGTGGGTCAGCAAAGGACAGCCAAGTACAGTACTTAAATCTGTGTATGGCTTGGAATGCATCTAACCAGTGGGGGTCTACAGGGATGGACATAGCCACTAAAAGAATGTTACAAGTCAGGACACCAATTACCAGAGGCTGTAGATTGTTAAATGTGACATACATTTCGAGATAGCATTCTACAAACAGAGAGGTTCACAAGGAAAGTTGTTGAGACCAAGTGAATGGCCGGGTATGAATTTGGGGACAAAAGGAGGAAGACTCCCCCCCCATCTAGAGAATCCAGATTTACCTCTATGGATTCACTTTGGGCACCTATAGCTTTCTTCCAGGCACTTAGCCATAGGGCTGCGCGAATACCTTTTTTCAAATATTCAGCTGAAGATTCGGTATTCAGGTCCCGGGTATTCGTTACTCAGCTGAAATTTTCGTATTCGGCACAACCCTAACAAAGTAAAAAAAAAACAGTCCCCACCCTCCTCTGCAGCCTCAAACAAGTACAATAACATATCCTCTGTCCCCCCACTCTCTAGCAGCAGCGGCCTAATCCCTTCATCTGGCTTCTAGACCCCCCGCACCCGTAAATTGTTATCATTAGTTTGTGACTGACAGTCACAATCAAAACTTCATGCACAGAAATAAAGATAAAACCTGGCAACTGGCACAACCTACCCACCTCCACAGCCAGCCGCCCTATGTAAGATAACCCTTAAACTTAAAATACTCCCTTCCTACATTCCACCCTGGCAGTACCCTTACATCCTCTCCCCGCAATTTGTTATAGGAAAATCCTTGATGGGCAACCGGCAAACCCACCCACCTCCATGGCCAGCCAGCCTCTTGTAAGCTTAAGTTTGCACTTTGAAAACTCTCTCCCCCCCACCCAAGTCTGGCAGCACCCTACTCCCATCCTTCTCCCACCCCACCGAGCCCAATTCTCTTCATCAGAAGGCGATCAGCACAGCCCTCCCTCCTCCACAGTCCTGCGCCTTCTAATGAAAGAAATCGCTCACATGCTATGATATAGTAAAACCAACTGATCATGTGATCAGCAGGTTTTACTATGCACATCTTGAGTGATTTCATTCATTAGAAGCGGCTGCCATGGAGGAGGAGGTATACTGATGCCGATCCCTTGAGAGGTGAACTGGGTCCTGGGGGTGGTAGTAAGTGCTGCCAGGCTGGAGTGGTGGGGAGGGAGTATTTTAAGTGTGCACTTCACCTTACAAGAGGGCAGCCGGCAGTGGAGGCATGCAGGTTGTGCCTGTCACCCATCCAGCATTTTTCTATAACAAATGTTGGGGTTGGGGGTGGAAGTAGGGTGTGCTGCCAGAATGTGTGGTGGGAAGGGAGTATTTTAACAGTGGGGGTCATCTTACACAGGGTGGCTGGCTGTGGTGGTGGGTGGGTTGTACCAGTTGCTGGGTTTTATCTTTTATTTCTGTGAATTCATGTTTTAGTTGTGACTATCAGTTACAAAATAATGATAACAATTTTCCAGTGTGGGTAGGAGCCAGATTGTGGGATTTGGCTGCTGCTGCTAGAGGCTGGAGGGGCACGAGGATATGTTATTGCACTTGTTTTGGGCCACAGAGGAGAATGGGGGGTTGTTTTTATTAGGACTGTGCAGGAGGCTATGCTGAATATGAATACCACCCGAATAGTCCTCTATTTGGAAAGGGCTTCCAAATATTCAGATAGCCCATTATTCATGGTATTCGGAAAATAATATACGGCCCTTGCACAGCCCTACTTCACCAGTGTTCGCAGAAAGTACCCAGACGTGGGATTAGGATGTTGTTTTCCCTTATGGAGCTAGGAAGTGCTCATGGGTGGTAGAGGGAGCCACTAGATCAATATCCCTGCCATATGGAGAAATGTCCAACTTCTGGCTGAGGGACATGCCAGGGAATCCAGGGTAGAGAGAGTACCAGTTCAGGCTGAGAGCCCAGTGTTTTACGAACCTGAGGGTAGAAGTTGTTGAGATGATGAAGAAGATGTGTTTTGACCTCTATAGCTCTGTACAACCAGTGAGTGTAGCCCCTTGGGGGTCCATCCTACTTTGTATTCCTGTGTGTAAGTGAATAAAAGCCCCACTTTAGAATCTCACTCCCGGTTTGGACATTCACAGTTCTTGCTTCCTGTGTCTGGAGTTACTTGGGTGCCCCTGTCCAGAAGTACAAACCTAGCCCTGATGCCAAGCGAATGTTTTCTGTCCGAACCCAGGCTAGCCAGGTAATGGGTTACAAAATGGAGGCACCGTGTGCTAATAAATAAAATAACATCAGCCCAGGACCTGGTTACAAATTGGAGGCTGCTGCTGGGATTTGGGTTTGGAACCTTGGGAGAGAACCAAAGATTTGCTCAGATTAGGGCTAAGCGTTTTGGCTGTCTGGCAGTAGGTAGCCCACAAAGTAGAAGCATTGCTACCTAAATGTCCTGCTGTGTGCTGCTGTAATTGTGCCATTAGTTTACTGAGCAGCAGTAAAGCCCAACAGTGTATGCCCCTCATACTGCATCAAAGTCATAATGTTTGCCAGCTTTTTAAAGTATTGCTTGACAAGAAAAGTGTGGAAAAGTGTGGGAAACAAACAGAGATCTGTGCCCTAGATGTTGGAAGTGCTTGTTGTATGGACAGAGAGAGTTGCTAAGTGAAATGCCATGAAAAATGGTTGAAATGGTGCTCCCGCCGAGGAGCTACAGTTGAGAAAAAAAAAGTGTGGTTTGCAGTTTAAATTTTGCCTGCTCGACGATCGCCATGGAGGAGAAGAGCATGAGAAGAAAGATGCTCATTTGCATGGCATTGAGTGATTGGTGAGACTGCTATTAGTCCCACCCCCAAGCAAGCTCTAGAGTGACTGTACAGTGTTCGAGAGAGAGAAAGAGAGTGTGCACACTGGCTTGCCAGGAGGAGCGTCGCAGTGACTGAAAACATTATAAAAGTAGTAAAATCTGACTTTTCCATTTAAATCGGGCTCAACCCGCATTCCAATTCATGTAAGAAGACAGCGAGGTGTTCAGAGGACAATCGGCAGGACTGCCAGCCCACTTCATTCAGAGGCCTCCAAAACTGGCTATAGGCCAAATTTTTCCATTGCAGCAACCAGCTACTGAGGTGAGTACCAACCTAAAAGCAACTCAAACTGTGAGTGATTTCAACTAAAGCCAGCTGAATCTGTGTGAAGCAGTGTGATCATTTTGCAAAGAGGGACTGTGTCATAACTGCAGGTTCAGCAACAGTATAATTTTCAAAGTAATGTGATAGACTGTGGGTTGTATGAAAGATGCAACAAGAAATACAGGCAATCCTGTGCGATGAAATACTGTGGCTTTAGGGACTTTTAAGCAAAGAACAGTGAGTTACAGCAAGTAAAAAAGTCCAGTAGAAATCATATAAATGTGCTAAGAGAACAGACAGTGCAGTTAACCAGTTTGAGTGAACTTAATCAGTGGAGTGTGTAAATTGGATGCACAGTGGCTTGAGTTAGAGATAGAATGTTGATGCGCAGGAGTGCTGCCGCCACCATTACAGGGTGGGGTAGTAAAGTAAACACAGCAGTAGGGGAGCCATTTTGTAGATGTTTTTCCAAAAGAGTGAGACTTGAGATAACAGTGTTTTTCTCTGCACTCATGGGTTTGGGATCATACCGTTACCCAGATCATGCCCGAGCTATGATAGTAGAAGAAGTGAACAGATTGAAAGATATTGAGAGATGTTACTATGGGGGATGGTTGCCTCCTCATGTGGTGATTCCTGGATATCAAGTAAGAGTGTGCATAACATGCTTAAAGGCTGGAAGGGATGTCTTTATGGTTCCTCATTGTTCTGGATGCCTAGAGAGACATGGCCTAACCAAATCACCCAAGATTCATATGGCTCCCACATGGACAAAGATTCAAGAACCTGCAGTTGGCAGCACACAGCATCAGGTAGAGCCTGTTGCAGGAGGCTCAGTAGAGTGTGGCACAAAGCAGGAGGGTGCAGAGCTGCAGGCAGAACAAAGTGCTGATGTATCCGAGTCCAGGTCACAGAGAGACATAGCAGAGGGAGCATCAGCAGACCCTTGGAGAGAAAGGCTTAGCCCAAGTCTCACAGGAGAAGATGAGATGAAGGAGACCCTTGAATGGGAGGTGTCAAACTCTGCACCCAGTTAGGAGTGGATAGTCTCAGGAATGAGGATGACTGCTCACTCCTGGACTCAGATTCTCAGTGAGGAAGAGGATGAGGGGAAACCAATGTGGCCTTATGAAGAAGGTGCGGATCCACAGCTTCGGGCTCTTGCCTCGGAGGAGCGAATGGAAGAAGAGATTGGTGGTTCCACAGCCCTGTTCCCACAAGGAGGAACCAAAGATCCATTCTACATTGCATTGAGTATGTGTAGCTGCCAGAACCAGGACTGGCCAATCCCAAGCCAGGCCAGAGGGCTCAAGTTGACCAAGTGTAGTAAAGAGGAAAGACTGGTTCGTAGGAAGGTGAATGAAATTTATGGGGTATCCTTTCCTCAGACAGTCTGGGAGGAGATTGAAAGGAAAAGGAAAGCCTGGATAGTGGAGGAGACCACACGATTTTTTCACCCTGGTCTGGTGCAAGTCAGTATGTCTGAGACAGAGTGTTCCAAGAAAAATTCAGACAATGGAAAGTGGGCAGAACACTGTTTATAGACACTGTTCGAATCATGGATGCAGGGGACATAAAACCTTCTTCAGTGTGAATTATGAGTGCCCAGAAGGGGTAATAATTCTTGCACCTGACCCATTGTGCTATTTCCTACAGTGCAGACAATGTCCTGTGAATGTGCCCATGCCTACCAAGTGGAGAGACAGTGGTGGCCAGTGCTGCCATCCAGCCATTGCTGTACCTATGTTGTTCCGCCAATCTGGCATTCCAGGAACCAGGTACCCCAGATTCATCAGCCTTGCAGTATACTGGCTTTCCAGATTCCATCGACTGGCTCACCAGATGACTTCACATCCAGAGAGGACACCAGCCCAGCTGTACCCTGATTCATCGCCTGGGATTTCGGATTACTTCAGACCAGCTGTTTCCTGTCCTGTTTACAAGGTTCCATCTCCTAGATGACATCAACCCAGCAGTTTCCAGATGTGCCATCCTGTCATTTTCTGGAAGATGTCTGCCCAGGTGTATCAGAAGAATGCTGCATGGAGATTCTTCGGATGGAAATCCAGGTTTCATATTGATTTTGTTCTTCAAGAGACTGGTAAGTCCAGACTTTTCTATTTTAATGACACTGCAGTACATGCCCTACACCTAGCAGACTCCAGACGGTTTGAACTGTCCTCAAAGACTCTCTCTTTTGGGATTACAGTTCTGCCAGAACTGTGTTTCACCGGGCTCCAGCCCAGAAGAGACTCTTTATTGGACTTGCCTTCGGGTACTGTTGTCGCTAGATGGGACTTTTAGGGCACTTCATCCCCAATAATGTGTATTGTAAATAATGTCATTGTTTTTCTACTCTTTCTACTGTTTATACTGTTTTTCTTCTTTTCTAACAAAAATAGTTTTTGGGATTCTTCAGTATTTAGATGGTAGGGGTTAGATAGTATTGTGTTTGCAGAATAGGGGTTTGTTTGTCTTTTATCTTGCAGGTGTTCTTGAAGAAGACAAGAAGAGAAGACAAGAAGAGCAGGAGGGGCTCTGCAGGGTCCTTCATGTGCTTTAAAGTAGTAGTGTTTAAAGTACAGTGATGTTGTTTGTTGTGTTTAACTTTTTCTTCCACAGGTATGGTTGTGGGGGACTGTGGGAGTAATACTTAGGATGTAGTATTAGCTCTGTGTGTTTGGTTGTAGGTGTCCCAGTTTGGCGAGAGGTTCCCCTGTGTGTTTTTGGGTAGTTTGGGTTTTTGGTCAGTTAGGTTTTCCCTAGAGGGCTGGGGGGGATAGACAGGCTGTGGTCCTGACCTGCAGTAGGGGCCGCAATACTGATCTATTAGGGCTATGCTCTGGGCAATTCTACCAGGGCCACTAGGAATCCATAGCAAGGTCATAGAGTAGAGTAGAGGCTGATATGTCAGCCGATGACCTCTGGGCCCTTAGTGTTACCTGCCTGTGCCTGGCACATGGTAGGGGAGAAGGTAGCGTTACCTCCCCGTAGTCATCATATAAGGTAAGATGGCCTGGGCTAGGTAAGTAATGACTGCGGACAGTAATTTTCCTGGCCATGGGTGGGTGTAACCCCCCCTGTCACCCAGGGTTACTAGAATCTCACTTAGATCTAGTGGTAGGCAGGGAAGGCAGCTTGTGAAATACCAGTTAAATGGGTTTCACACTGCCTCACTCTGTTCTCAGTCTCAGCTGAGCTGGAGGGATGACATCATATAGAATTCTTGCAGCAGCATAAGCCACAATGGAGCGTTGCAGCTGGGAGTTAGGTTAGAACGTTGGGGTTTTTCAAAGTGAGCGTTGTGCAGCCTGTAGTGGAGGGAGGAGGTGCACTGCAGTTGGCAGTCCTTCAGAGCCCTCAGCTCTGATTCAGAGCTACCATTCTAGTAGGTGTGTGTTCTCGCCCTAGAAAAGGACACAGAAGAAACCTTTGTGAACTGGTTGAGACCGTGCCCCAGTTGTTCCAGTGCCCCATCCCTGAAAGGGATGGGGGGGACAAGACCAGCTCTTCAGGAGGAATTCCCTGGCCCTGCTAATGGAAAAGAAGCTGCCTGTGAAGAAGATTTGTATTGAGGCACCGAGAAGTATGTTGTTGTTTTCTCCTGAGAGAAGCCTGTGGGCACCTGCGAACCAGGGTGAGTCTGCTCTGCCAGACAGTCTATATTTCACCAAGACTGTTGTGTTAAGTATCTGCTACTGTGGGTCAGGAAAGGACAGCCAAGTATAGTACTTAAGTCTGTGTATGGCTTGGAATGCATCTAACCAGTGGGGAGGTCTGCAGGGATGGACATAGCCACTTAAAGAACGTTACAAGTCAGGACACCAGTTACCAGAGACTGTAGATTGTTAAATGTGACATATATTTTGAGATAGCATTCTACAAACAGAGAGGTTCACAAGGAAAGGTGTTGAGACCAAATGAATGGCCAGGTATGAGTTTGGGGACAAAAGGTGGGAGACCCCCCCCCCATCTAGAGAATCCAGATTTACCTCTACGGATTCACTTTGGGCACCTATAGCTTTCTTCCGGGCACTTGGCCAGTGTTCACAGAAAGTACCCAAATGTGGGATTAGGATGATGTTTTCCCTTATGGAGCTAGGAAGTGCTCATGTGTGGTAGAGGGAGCCACCAGATAAATATCCAAGCCATATGGAGAAATGTCCAAGTGCTGGCCGAGGGCCATGCCAGGGAATCCAGGATAGAGAGAGAGAGTACCAGTTCGGGCTGAGAGCCCAGTGTGTTCTGAACCTGAGGGAGAAGTTGTTGAGATGATGAAGAAGATGTGTTCTGACCTCTATAGCTCTATGCAGCCAATAAGTGTAGCCCCATGGGGGTCCATCCTGCTTTGCATTCCTCTGTGTAAGTGAATAAAAGCCCCACTTTAGAATCTCACTCCTGGTTTGGACATGCACAGTTCTTGCTTCCTGTGTCCGGAGTTACTTGGGTGCCCCTGTCCAGAAGTACAAACATAGCCCTGATGCCAAGCGAATGTTTTCTCCCCCAACCCAGGTTAGCCAGGTAATGGGTTACAAAATGGCAGCACCGTGCGCTAATAAATAAAGTAACATCATCCCAGGACCTGGTTACACACAAAACTCTCATGGAGTCTGACTTTCTGGCAGTTATATTATTTATATTAATCCCTTCAAGTTTACTTTTTTTAGTGAACTATTTATCAGTGTATTGTGATTCTAGAGAGATGGAGTCATAGGCCCCACTGACTTCCAACTTCAAGAGAAGTGAGCCATGCCTTGGAGTCGTCTGTTTGGGATTTTTAACCCTGTGAAATCTCTTTTTAAGAGACGCTGTTCTGTGATAAGATAATCTTCCTCAAGAGGTTTTGCCTGGGTTTTTATGGTTATTTAAGGAGTTTGGCATGTAAATGGAGCCTTCTGGTCCCTAGCTGTAAACATATGGCACTTTTAAATCACTGTTTTAATGATTGGATTTCTAAATGAAAATAACTGTACATTGCTTTATTTTTATTTTGATGTGAGGTGATCCAAGGAAAATTGTGGTCTTTGCCCTGCGGACCCTCATGACGGTGAAATATTAGCGGTAGGTAACACAGCCTTAAAAGGCCCTATGAGGATTAGTATTTTTGGAGTAAAGCTGATTAATGTAATTCTTTGCCATTTTATTCTTGTTTTTGTTTTTTAGGCTGTATATTTGGGACGTTGTAGTATGTCTTTATATGTCATGTATTTATAGTAAGGCATGGTTTAGCATACCGTACCTATCTGGATTTAACCTAAGGAATTTCAAATTTTTGTCCATCATCTATGATGAATCCTCCCATTCCTTAGTTATGTGGGACCTGTTATCAGTTACTTCTGATGGAGTGGTGATTGAATATATTTTTCAACCTCTGGGCGGTCTGTATGTTACAGCTCACAGGTTTGCTTTCTAAGTTAACTCACTATGGGCTGATTTGGCCCTCAGATGGGGATTTATCAGTGCTTAAGCTGGTCTCTTCATAATGGTGGTTTCCTTGAAGAAGTCGGCCAGTTTGGAATAGGTGGCTTTGGGAATCTCCTATCCTTGGATATGGAATAAATTAGGAACACAACATGAATATTGCTAGGCATCTAAAGCCATGAACATTAATGTTGCACAGGTTGTCTCCCAAGAATTAGGCCCATGCATCTGAGAAGGTAATTTAAACCTTGGCCCAAGTTTTCCTTCTGTCAGTAGCTTTCTTTGGGTAAGCGATGCCATGTTTGTTTGGGTAAACTTGAGACTCTGGTTATTCAGTGGAGTGTTATTGATTCTCAGGTGAATTTTAATGACTTAAACCTTCTGACAGTACTAGAATCATCTTGCTTTTAGGGAAGGATCAGTTTTGAAGTTGTTCCATCATATCCAAATGAAATTAAGATATATGTTTTGTTTGGTTTATCTCAGATTACAAGGTTAAATGTGTTTTCCCTAAGATGGATTTGAGTATTTTTAGCAGAATCCAAATCAAGCTCATATAAGGATTATGCACTTGCTCTTAGTAGTATTAGTATTGGTAGTATCTTTATGACTAACAATATTTATTTCTCAGTAGGTGCTGTAATGTTGTTATTAGACTAATAACTTGCAAACTTTGGATTGTTAGTCTTTTTTTTAAATACCTCATGATGTACTGTAATTTTGATTACTATAATGTTGTAAGGGTTTGTAACTGAACGACAATAAACTTGTATGTATGAGCATAAGCCCATGCACTACGCTGCAGCAGAACATACACAGCCCGCCCATTTCTGCCACCAAAACAAAGCTGCAAAATGTACTTGATGTTTGTACCATGCAATCAGATCCACTTCCCATGGCATCTGCTGATGTGATGATCTTTCCTACAGGCGCCAAGTAATGTTCTGATTTTCAGGGACTTTGGGGGTTGCTGCAGCAACAGATGACAGGGCCAATGTGGACATTGTTATTGAGTTCTCAACCTGACCTGACACATTCTTATGGCTGGTGTTTGGCTGCTGCATCAGGTAAGGGGTGTGGCGAGTGAAGGGCACCATGTTTAAATGTCCCTCTGAGTAAAGAAAGAGTAAGCACTGCAAAGAAGAAAGAAGACCTGACTGATAGCAGTACAAAAGACTGAGCGAGTGGAGCTGGCTGTGGCGACAGATCAGGAACTGAAGAAAAGTGGTGTTTGACAGCATGTCCATTCTTCTGCTGGGGAGTCTGTGAGGAGCTGTGGAGTGTATTCATCTCTGAGAGCAGAGAAGGTGTTTGGAGCATGGCATGATCACCCGTGGGCAAGAGGGGAGTACAGCCTCTGTTAGGAAATCTGGGAGAGAATCTGCTGGGGTTGGGAGTTGGGACACAGTCTCACTGACTTGGGAGAGGAGCCAAAGTGGCCGGGAGACTGAACCTTTGGGCACAGAGATGGCAGCTACTGCATAAATTGGATAATCAGGTATGTGAAAAACAAAGGCAGAGCTTAAAATGTATTTATTTATTTATTATTGAAATGTTTCACCAGGAGGCACACTGAGCAAAAGATGTTCGTCTCACTGTGCGACCTGGGGGGCATGGGAGGAGTATACATAAAACAATCAATTGGTTGAACTTAGAGTCAAGCAATTCAAACAATTGTTACACAGTTAAGTGTGGCTATACAAACTTGTTACATGAGGAGACACTACATACATGTGCCACAAGGAGGGTAGCATAACATATTTGATTACACATCTAGAACTATACATGGTTACATAAGTGCCTATATCTAGAGATTGAATTGAAGTGAGATGCACCAAGTTGGCAGAGAGAATTGGGAGCCTGAGTTTGGGGCCAGGGGGAGGTGACAGGTCTGGGTAGTCAAACACAGAGAAAGATGTAGGGTTTGACTTAGGGAAGACGTTGACAGGAGTAAGAGGGAGGAGCAGAAGTGTCATGGTGGGTAAGTGCATAGGTTGTTGGGGCATTATATAAGCCAGTCATTTGGACAAACGCCCAGCCGCTGGTCAGGCATGTAAGGAGGAGGGGATGGGGGGAACAGAGTCAGTCGGGGGTGGTCAGGGCAGGTACAATTGAGTGTGAAGAAGTTAGTGAGGGCAGAGGATAGAGAGTGTTTGGAGAAAGAATGGCGGATTTGGGCTGGCAGGTCATTCCAGAGCTTAGGGAGGAGGTAAGAGAAAGCCGATTGGCCTGTGGAGGTCCTTCGGTGAGGGATTGCTAATAGCCTGGAGTCAGTAGACCTGAGGGCATGAGCGGGGTTTAGCAGGGAAGATAGGGAGGAAACGAGATAGGGTGGAAGGGAACCGAGCCAGAAGTTAGAAACAAACTTAGCACAGTGAAGTAGGCGCCGGTTGTTCAGGGGGGCCAGTGAATGGAAGAGCTTGCAGTGATGGGTGAGGTGGGGCATTGAGGGTGAAGTGGCAGAAAGCATTGAAGAGGGGGTCCAGTCTGGATAAGGTGGACTTGGAGGCAGAGCTGTAGACAACATCGCAGTAGTCGAAGGAAGGTAGAATCATTTTCTGGACTATTTCGCATCTCACAGGAAGCGGGAGACTAGTGTGGTTTCTATAGAGAGCGCCGAGCTTAGGGCATAGTTTTGATGGGATGGCGTCCACATGTGTGGAAAAGGAGAGGTGGTGATCAAGCCAAGCCCCTAGGTACCTAAACGAGGGCACGTCTTCAAGGATGGTGTTATTTAGGGTACGGAAGATCAGAGGGGATGTAAGTCTGGATAGTCTCTGTCTAGTTCAGAAAGACATAGAGACTGTTATCTTGGCATTTAGGGAGAGTTGGTTGGAGCCGAACCAGTGCTGTACTTTGTTGAAGTCGGTCTGAAGATTAGAGGTGACTTCTTCATGGGTCAGCCGAAGTAAAGAGACCGTGTCATCAGCATACATGTCTATTGAGGAAGTGGAGCAAGCCTTTGGCAGATCATTTAGTAGGATGGAGAAGAGAATGGGGCCAAGGACTGAGCCCTGGGGAACACAGGTGGTAATAGGGAGCGGGGGAGGAATGCAGTCAGTTATTTTTGTAGATTGGGTTCTATTTTGTAGGTAGGCACTGAACCAATTTATGGCTGATGCCAATAGTCCAGCACCTGATAGGCAGGATAGTAGGAGGGAGTGGGATACTGTATCAAAAGCTTTGGCTAGGTCGATGATAATAGTGGCAGTAATTTGTCCTTTGTTCATCTCAGAGAGGATGAAGTCCGTGAGTCTTAGCAGGGAGGTGGTGGTAGAGTGTTTTTTCCTAAAACTGGACTGGAATGGAGTGAATAAGTTAGTTTCAGAGAGAAAGTGGGAAAGTTGTGATAGTACTAGGTGTTCCTGGAGTTTGGCGAGAGTGGGGAGGAGGGAGATGGGGTGGTAATTAGCAGCGGAGGTAGGGTCATCTCCTTTTGGTAGTGGTAGGACAGTGGCATGTTCCACTCTGTGGGGAGTGACTCAGTGGTGAATGAAAGATTTAGCAGGGCAGCGAGGGGAGTAGTGATGGCTGGGGCAGATAGGAAGAGGGGTTTATTGTTGAGGCCATCGGGAGATTTACCTTTGGTGGGATTCAGGGAGTGAAGGGCATCTAAGGTTTCGATGGGGGAGATGTGTCTGAAAGAGAAGGGGTTCTGGCCAGGCGGTAGAGGGGTAGCTGTCTGGGGAGTGGGTGGGGTTACAGGAGGAAGGGAGTCCAGGAGGGTCGTAGCACAAGTAGTGAAGTAGAAATTGAACTCGGAGGCTACCGTCAGGGGGTCGGAGAGTAGGGTCCCTTGGGCGAGAAGGAGAGGAGGGGGATTTGTGGTTGGGGGGGAGAAAAGGGAACTGATGACTTTCCAGAATTTAGAAGGCCTCCCAAGATTTGTGTTTAGGGTGATAAAATCATACGCTGTTTCATGCACTGACTCACTCATAGGTTATTAGTTACATTGTTGTGTTCTGTTTGAGCTATTCTGCCATGTATGTTATAAATATTGCATAGGTTTTCCATTTTGAAATGGACTGGGGGAAAAATCATTCCCAAGTTTTTAGATTCCTTCATATAGAGTTGAACCTTTTCTTGTAAAGCAGCAAAGTAACTGAAAGCAAACTATTATTTATGTATGTGAAAAAATCATTTTGGTTACACATTGGTGACTTTGGAACTATTTGGTGACTACTACTTTTGAGAGATACTGTATTTGTGAACATAAACTATGCTTTCCATTTATGGCATCTCCTTGCAAACTGTGATAAAGAAAAAGAAGGTGCCATAACAGTGAAATGCTGAAGTCACATACAAGCTGTGAACAAAGAGGGAGTAAACCCTTTCTACTTCACCCATGCCCACCTGTGATTTCAGTGTTTATTAACATAGGGAGGTATTTACTCCCTGGGTCACCTGATGCCACTTGCAAGTAACTACTTAAAAGAGATGCAAAACACATCCAGTAGGGTATATTTCTGTGTCCTTTTTAAAAAAAAAAGATATTTTAATTGACAGACCCGGGTGCTTGTGTAATTAGAGGTAGTGAGTGCTTGACTTGTATTTTTGTACATAACTACTTAAATAATAGCTTCTTGTATGGCTTAATGTTGTGTTACTAACCTATAATGCCTTATCTGCAAGACCTCTTGGTTCCTCACTGCCCGGCTCTCCTTCTCTGTTTCTCTAAAAGAGAGGCCTCTTGGTGGTCCCCATGGCTAGGCTGCGGCTTTCTGAAGATTGAGCTTTCTGCATAGCTACACCAACTCTGTGGAATTCACTCCTGGAATATCTAAAAGAGATCCCCTTGATGGAAGCCTTTAAGAGGGGCTCAAGGCATTTTTATTTAATCGAGCACTTCCTTATCATATTAGCTTGAATGCTAATGTGCTTAGCTGACTGTTCCTGCTATAGTACTGTATTTATGTATGTGATAATTTTAACTGTAAATATGCTCAGTAGTATGATGTTATTGAATGTTTTATTGCTATATCTTGGGCAGGTGGTGGTAATATCAGGGTAGCAAATCCTGTTTGAAATAACCTCCAGAGTGCACCAAATGTTAAAAATGTTCTGAGGGCTTAGGTGGCCCCCAGGCTCCTGCCCTACATTTTGAGTATTTGATAAATCAACACCCCCATCTATTTCACTGCTTGATCCACCCCAAAGTAGACCCTCCGCTCCCTCCCAATGAGTGCTGTCCATCCCACTACCTTGTTTCTTTCAGGGGATGTTGCCTGAATGTGAGTCCTATTGGGGTACCGCTTAGTGTCATGTGGTTGCTGGGCAGAACAACAACACTGTAAAATCGGTAGCACGTTAGTTGGGTGATGTACTATGAACAATGCGAAATGAGCGATTACATATGAGTGATTGCAATAATGGTGACGGGCACAGAGCAGCGACAGTACATTACGGTGACCCCATATATGAGAGCTTACTCCAGGGTCCAAGTGCAGCATAGTGTAGCAGTCCTAGAGATCAGGGGGTTCGGGGGGGACAGCACCTTGTGGGGGTGCAGGGGGACAGAGCCCCCCTGCAAGACATGGAGAAACATGTAATGTCATTTGAGGATTGAGGAGACATCTGAGGAGTTGCGGGACAGTCCGTTCCATGAGTAGGGGAGATTCTGTTACCTGTGCTGAATTATTTCAGTGATACATGGAATGGCTGTTCTATATGTCAGACTAGAGGGCACCAACCCATGTGCCCTGTTACTGAAACTGTTATAATACAGTTGCTGACTAGTGCTTCGCTGGCCTGTATAGTCGCTCTAATTGATGTTGCTATAATGCATTAGCCCAAATTGCTAGTTGCCATAATTACATCGCTCAAGTCACATGGAACCTACCTGTATAAAATCATGTGCACCTTGAACTGTCTAAGGTACATTCACTGGCACTCACAAGACACGTATCACATAGATCTCCACTGGTTTAAGATGGTGGGGTGTGGAGTGGCAGATGTGGCTAGGTGGAAAAAAGCTCAATTAAAACAAATATCCTGTCCTACTTGTTATTTATTTTGAGGCATTCTAGTAACAGCCTTTATGTTTGCTGCCTTTTGATGAAAGTGAGATGTTTCAGTTTTTTTTTTGTTTGGTGTTAAACTGGGACATTTTCAGTTTATCCATTTTTGATCAGGACAGAGTAATCCAAACCTGGACTGTTCTGGAATATTAGGATAACTCGGGGTAGGTGGCAACCCTTTATCAGGAGGGACATAACTGTTTTATTCCCAGAGCTTCCTCTGCCTGTCCCACACTAAGTGACCTTATTAGGAGGGACATTCCTCTATTTTATACCTAGTTCCCTTTGTCACACACCAAGTGACCTATACCTCTTGGCTGTATCTTCAAGGGACATAACTGATTTGTGCCCAGAGTTCCCTGTGGCTGTCCATACATGGAGTTATGTACTTCTGTCTGCACTCTCTCATTAGCAGTGGGGTCCCCTGTTCTACACCAAGAAGTACTTATACTGCACACTATAGAGGTGTCCCTCTCCAATCAAAATCTCTCACTGTTCTCCTTTGCTCAGAATAACCCTGGCCTGCCTCCACCAACACTGAAGGAAATGATTCTGATGGCACGAGACATTGCCGATGGTATGGCCTACCTCAACTCCAAGATAGTTGTCCACCAGGATCTTGCAGCCCACAACTGCATGGTGCTGGAACATTTCACTGTGAAAATTGAGGTGAATAACCCTATCTGTATGTCAGCTGTGGTGTCCACAGAATGATGCTAGTGCTAGCACACATGCTGTCAGTCAGTGTGGGGGTCTGTCTTTCCTTTTGGAGGGGCATCATTTTACAGCTGTTGAGACCTGAAGCCCTGTGTCTATCCTCTGGGACAGGTACAGTTTAGGGCAGGTACATAGCAGGTTTTCCTAACTTTGCAATGTAGTTAATGGCTGAAGAAGAGGTGAGGGGCAGTCAGCACTGCAGACCCGAAGGAGGGAGCTGAAACATTGTGGTATGTACAGTGCAGACTTCCCCACACTGTGATTTATTTAGTGATGGTGAAAGGTGGGAGACTGATAAAACAGGAAATTGAAACCCTGAGTTTATCCACAGCAACAGGCACAGTGTGGGGCAGATATGTTGCTAGCCCCGCACTGTGATGTATTTAGTGCTGGTGAAAGGTGAGGGGCTGACAACACTGGAGATTGAATCCTTCAGTTTACTCACATGGCTAGGTACAGTGTGAGCAGGAGCAGACTGCCACACATAAGGGATTGAATACTGTTGAAAGGTAAGGGACTGACAACACTGGAACCTGAAGCCCTCTGTTTATTCACATGAACAGGTTGGTAGGTACAGGGCAGAGTCAACCACAATGTGATGGATTTAATTTGGGTGAAAGGTGAGGGACTGACCGCACTCTAGACAGAAACCATCTGTTTATTCGCAGGGACAGATACAGGGTGGGCAGGAACAGTAAGCTTCCTCACACAGTGCTGCAGTGCAAATAGAGCTGGTAAAGGTGAGGGAGGGTCAGAACTGGTTCTCGAAGTCCTCTGTTTGTCCACAGGGACAGATATGCTGTGGACAGGTATACTACATATCTCTCAACATTGTGATGTAATTAGTGCTGGTGATAGTTGAGGGACTGGCGGTACTGGAAGGTGAAGTGCCCTGTTTATCCCCATGGACGGGCACAATGTGGGGCAGGTGGAGTGAAGGCTTCCCAACACTGTGATGCATTTAGTGCTGGTGAAAGATGAGGGACTCAGCAATGGAGAGTGAAACTCTTGGTCTACCCACTGGGACAGGTACAGTGCTGGTACAGCACAGGCTTCCTCCCACTGTGATAATCTTACTCCTGCTGAAAGCAGACTGTTACGGGAGTATGCTTCCCCATACTGTGATGAATTTAGTGCTGGTGAAAGGCTGAGGGGCTAACAGCTCTGGAGACAGAACCCCTCTCTTTACCCACTAGACCTGTTACAGTATGGGCATGCTCAGGGTGGGGGGAGGGCAAGGTCAGTGCTGCAGGCTGCCTTTACCTTTGAGCATGTGATTCTTGATATATATCTGCCTTTCTCTACTAGGACCCTTTGTACTCAGGCTGGAAACATTTTGCATTACTCCCCAATCTCTTGACCCAGGATAGCTCAGCTAAGATACACCATATGCACATTAGGTGCCTTCTCTTTCTGCTTCCGTAAAGTGTGGGGCTCTCTCCTCCTTTCCATTTGCTCTGCTCATTCCCATCGCACCATAAAACCGCTCCTCTGTAATTTCTGCATCCATTCCTGCAGTTGCTTCTGATATTGGGTTGGAATTCTGTCGATTGCCCTCCACCCTATACTGACACTAGCACTGCCCCTTCCTCCAGTTCATCGGTCCCTACTTCCTGCTCCTCATATTATTTTTTTGGTTACTTACTATGCTTTTTTCACCCTCCAGAATTGCCCTCCATCGGCTGTGCCCCACTCCTACCACCATCTGTTAATTTTGCTTGTTCTGCTTTACTGTATGGAAATTTTATTCTTGAAGCATTTCTTGTATTTTATTTCTTTCATTATACTTATTTCCATATTTTTATGTATTGTACTTTGTATCTGTTCTATTCCATACTCCTCTACCCTGAGCTGTTACCATCTCAGTATGTTTTTCCTGGTAAAACTTTTGAAATCAGTGTCAATAAATACTGTCTCATTTTCAGTGGTACCCTCTTTTTTTTACCCATATGTATAGCTGGGTGGACTGAAGCCCTGAGAGGTGAAGTTACCCTTTTGAGTAAGTGGCTCTGGTGAGGTTTGAACCTGGGTCTCCAGGTTCGCTAGCCTGCACTCTAAGTACTACACTACGCTACATCATCACATATTTGCTTGGAGCTAAAGAATTAGATTAGGGAAAAGGAAAAGATATTTGGTCCAAACAAGCCTATCCACACCTCGGCTGATCTTGGCACCCAACTCCCTGCAGCCTTTACACAAATCACAACATTTGAATAGAGGGATCAAAATAAAGTCCCTGTGAGCAGTGATAGTACGAGGACCATCAGTGATGTCTTATACACATTTACTACTATGAGGTGGTGTCAGCAGCTCCCATAAGAAGGGCATGGAATATGTTACAGTGCTTGGTAATACCAAACTGTGACCCAGTAGTTTTCATGTTCAACTTCTATCCCAGAAGGCTTGGAAAGGCCAGATATTTTTGGCAACCAGCTCACTGGATGGCACTGTTTACTCCAGACACCAAAAATGATTAGCTGTTTGGCTAACACCATATTTTCCTTTTTGCCACCACCTATTTTGTTTTGACCATTTAATTTTTATAAACAGCTGCTATCTTGGCATAAAAAAGACTCTAGCCAGATAATTTAAGAAAAGGGCAAGTGGCTTGGTAGCTAATACATCAAGTCAGCACTGCTGCGTGGGAGCAACTCATGTGATGCTCTTGTGCTTTGGTTCCTCTCAACTGTGAAACAAGGATAGAAACAACCCCTCCCCAATTAAAATGAGATGTTGTATCTGCCTCCAAATATAGGAGGTGCTGTGGTCTAGTGTTCAGAGCACTCTTGGGGAGCCAAGAGATCACATGTTCACATGCCACAACAGCCAAATACTGCATGACCTTAAACAAGTCAGTTAACCTTCTTGTGCTCCAGTCCTCCCAGCTGTGGAAATGGGTGGAAGCAGGACCACAATGGAAACAAAAGGTTGCACCTCACATGGGCTATCCTGGGTAAACCAATTATAAGTACAAAATAATCTTATCTGGGTTTTCCTGACAGAAAAACTTGCTGAAAAGAAAGGGATAGTTATCTGTCAAGGCAGCAGGAGTCTTCAAACATCGTCCCTGCCTGGTTCTACCCACAGTGATGTTTTTTTGTTGTTGTTGTTTCTTTTGTGAACATCTACTTTGCTGTGTTGCCTGCTGCCCTGGTCTGGCTCAATGTCTCTTGATCAAACCAAAAACCATGAGATGTCCAGATTTTACTAACAGAAGCATTCCTCCCTCACTCTAACTACACAGCACTGAGTATTACATGAAAACTCTAGAGGTACAGTACGTGGATACTTTCAGGCTAATATTCAGAGAGTGTTCTTATTCAGGACTACAACATTTTAATTCTTCATTCGATATTCGTTATTTGAACCAACAATTAGATTAAAAAACAAAGAACTTTAAATCAGGAGTTTATGATAGGGTGCTAATTTTAATCTGTGCTGTTTTTTTTATTCTATTTTAGTTTGCCTCTTATCTCCAGACTTAAAGGATACCTAAACAACATTTTGAAAACAAACTATTCAAAGCTCTGACTCCATAGGTGACTAAAGGAAAGGCTGCTGTATTCATTAAGGTTAAAACTACATATATATAATTTACCTAAGTGTGGTTCCAGAGCATTTGAGTATTGTAAAATCAGCCTTCTAATTTCAAAAAAACTGTGTTACCTGCTTCCTAAAATGGCCACCAAATGTGTTATGTGATGACATCATTTGAGTCAAAGTCAGAAAGATATATGGCTCTCTATAGTGCTAACTAGTTATTTTTTCCCTTTGCATAGAATTGTTTCACCCAAAAGGTCAAAACCATGTGCATTATTTGTATGATACATATATTAGGTTATGGTTCTGTTCATTTTGTTTATTTTAACATGCTGAAATTGTGTTTTAATCCAACTGACTTTCTCTGTGGCAAACAACAGTGCAGTACAAATCTTGAATAACCTGGTGGTCTAGTGGCTATGGTGGATCCAAGATGCTACAGTGGGGGTGCTGGAGTGATGTGCATGCTTAATATGCACTTTTTAACATTTTTATTAAACTTTTATATTTTCTGCTGTTATTCTTTTCTAGTACGTTTTTGACAGAACCTACAAATGTAATCAATAGTTTGAATGTAAACATTTGTTCAATCAATAAATCAGACTTCTTCAACAAAGTGAAATGCTGCAGCAGCAGCAGCACACAAGTACATTACTGTGTGTGTTGGGGGGGGGGCAGCCACACCCTTCATGACCCCCTAGAGCCACCACTTTTTTGTAGCAAAGTTCTTGTTCAGTCCAATGTTAGAGTTCATACTTTCTCAAAACTCAAATATATGCTTGTCTTGTCTTCTTTTTCCATGGGAAATAATAATAATAATAAGAATCAGGATTTATATAGTGGTTTTCATACACATTGTATCCCAAAGTGCTTTACAAACAATACTAGACTGGTAGTGAAGTGACTGAACATGTAATGGCAGCCATTTCATACATTAATATCCACACACAGCCTTGGACAATTGCATGCACTGGTTTTATGGGAAGGGGAATGTTGGCCAGGACAACGGGGTCAGGTAGTGATCAAGGTGCTGGCAGCCCACATCTTATTTCTCACAGTAATCTGCTCATATTTCTCTCCTTTGTCTTCCCCCTTCCCTGACTATAGCAGTACCTTGCAAGAGTGGCCTACTCAGTCCCACTCTGGTATTCATTCATCACTATTCCTCCTCACACCGAAAACTGGTGGGCTCATCACCCTTCTGCATCATCAATGCAAGTAGTACGTTCCCGGTTTTATTTTGACATATCAAATATAAACATATCTTTCCAGTAAATCAGGCTGATAGCAGCAGGGAACAAGGGGAATGATGGGCTTTCCTATCCTTAAAAGATCTAGGCTACCTTTGATTAGGCACTGCTAAATGATGCACATCATTATGCACGTCATTTAATAGTGCCTAATCATAGGTGGCTTAGATCTTACATGGGTAGGAAAGTCTATTTTTCCACTTGTGCAATGCAGCTATCACCCTGGCTTACCAGAAGATCATGTTTATTATTAATATGTAAAAAATAACATGGGAGACTGTACTAACCACATCCATGATGCAGAAGGGTAGTGAACTCTCCAGTTTTTGGTGTGGGGTGCAGGTTAGAAGAATGAATGCCAGAGAGAGAGATCGAAGAGGCCATTCCAGCAGGGTATAGCTATATTCAGGTTAATTGAAGACATGAAGGAGGACGTTGAACAGATCACTGTGAGATCCGAAATGTGGGGCTGCCAACATCATGATCACTACCTGACTGTGGATGAGAGTAACCAACGATGACAAATACTCAGAGTGGCAGAGCTGCACCTAAACTGTTACTTGAATTCAGTGTAGGGAGAGTACCCTCAGGTGGTGGGGGGGGTGTTGACATTTGTTAGGACAGTATTGAGGGAGTTGTGTATAGCTCATTCAAGATTTGGAAGGGTGGTAGCCAGCCAACTCGAATTGTGGAGTACAGCACAGAAAAGTGCTGGAGAAGAATTGCTGAGAACTGTCCTGCAGGGTTCTGCAGATCACAGGTAAAGGAGTAGACTGACAATGGAAGTCGGGTGGATTTGCTCAAGGTATTAGTATGCCTCTCCTGCTAACAATATCATTACCCATTCTAAGTGCAGCCCTCATGAGGGCATGACCAGCAGTTTTTCTGATGGGTCATGATGCTTATTGCTTGGCCCTCCAGGAAGACCTAGTTGTAAGTTAATGAGATGGGAAAAAACATAACAGGGGAACTGTACATACTACAGTCACTGTGCAGAAGGGTGGCGATCCACTCAATGTTTACTGAGGGAACAGAAGTCAAACACTGAGAATGTGGACTGGAGAGTGATTTTGGAGGCATTTTTTAACAGTGCCAGCTGATGGTGCATATTGGTATAGGTGTGCACAACTCTCTGAGGTACAAGATTACAATCTGAGGTATGATAATTCTCTTCATGAGACCGCAAGCACATATGCGGCACCAGGCAGTACTAAGGACAGGGTATGGATGGCGGGGTGTTCAACAGAAGGCAGGCTAGGTGCAGGGGGTTCACATGGAAAAAGAAAGCCTTATTTGTGGATTAACAAGACAGCATGGGCTTTGGAACTGAACCAGAACAGTACTTTGCTCTGTGACCCTGAGCAAGCCATTACACTTCCTTGTACTACCAGGCCACATCTGTAAACAAGCTTTCAGCTTAGTGTGTCTCTCTTAGCTAACAAAATACAAAATTCAGTGCATCACATAACCACTAGATCATCAGGTAATTGAAGTATTATACTGTAATGCAGTTTACCAAGGAAAAAGTCAGCTGGATTGCAAAACATTTTCCTCAAGTTAAAGTAAACTAAATGAACAAAATCATAGCCTAATGTGTACTGATCAAAATAATCCATGAGTTAATATGTGGTGTTGATCATTCTGGTACAACAATTCTAAACAAAGAGGGAAAGAAGAACCAGTAAGCACTATAGAAGTACATGTGGGTCTCTGTCTTTGGCTCAGATGATGTCATCATGACTCATCATTTAACAGACTTGGCAGCCATTTTAGGGAGAAACCAAGGCTGTTTTTTGAAAGTGAAAGGCTGATGTTTACATTTTTCAAATGCTATGAAACTGCATTTATATTATTTACATAAATGCAGTTTTAGCATAAATGTAATAATAATAATAATAATCTTTATTTTTATTGCGCCTTTCAAAAAATCAAGGCACAGAACAGGCTTTAAAATACATCCAAATAACATATCATAAAATTCAATAAAATAAGTAATGACATCCACATAATAAATAAAATCAGATCAAACAGCAGCCTCTACTTTACCTTGTTATGAAGCCAGGTTTTGGAGTTTGGAGTTTTAAAAAATTGCTTATTTAGGTACCCTTTAATAATAATAATAATACTACTTTATTTATAATGCACCTTTCTAATACCAAGGCACAGTATAGTTAAAACAATTAACACAGTTAAAACAAAGTCATCATCGTATTAAAATACACAGTACAAATCAACAGTCATTGCTACCATATGCTCTTTTCCAAAGGAATGCTTTTAGGGCCTGTTTAAAACTCCCCACGGTTGTGCACTCCCTAATCTGACAGGGTAGAGAGTTCCAGAGGGACGGGGCCATGAACATAAAAGCACGGGCCCCAGCAGATTTTAAAGTCACCATCGAATTCCAGCAACCCCTCATCGGCCGAGCGGAGTGGTCGACAGGATGATAAGGAATCAGAAGCTCTTTCAGGTAGTCAGGGCACAGATCGTAGGGCTTTATATGTCAGTAACCCAACTTTGAAGGTGATCCGCCACTGAACCGGCAGCCAGTGTAGTTCCCCAGTACCAGTGTGATATGAGAAGATCTAGGGTCCCCATCAACCGGGCTGCAGAATTCTGCACCAGCTGCAAGAGGTGGATATCAACCCCCGGGAGACCAAAGTAAAGCGAGTTGCAGTAATCTAAACACGAGGTCACAAAGGCATGGATCAATGTAGGCAGGTCATCGGACAGAACAAGGTGCTTGACCCTAGTGATGTTTCTCAGATGGTAAAAAGATGACTTAACGACAGCTGACACCTGTGTCTGAACTGTCAGCCCCATGTCCAACATCACCCCTAGGTCTCACACCTGTTCAGAGGCCTGAAGCTTAGTGTCCCAGAGGAACAATCCTAAGGGCAGCCTACCTCCGGCCCCCCTATCTGGCAGCCTAGATCCAAAACCATCACCTTTGTCTTCCCAGGGTTCAACTTCAGCCAACTGGACTTCATCCAATCCTGGATTTCCTTGAAGCAGTTATTAAATACCAAGACTGCTCCTTCCTGGTCGGGGGCGAAAGACAGGTAGAGCTGGGTATCATTGGCATAACAATGAAACCTCAGTCCATACCATCTCACAATGTCTCCAAGGGGAAGCATGTACACTGCAAACAACATGGGGGACAATACTGAGCCCTGAGGGACCCCACAAGACAGAAAAATCGGGTCAGAGGAAAAAAACCCTGACACTACCCTCTAAGTTCTTCCAGTGAGATAGAAAGTAAACCATCTGTGGACCAATCCAGAAAGTCCACAGATAAATCTCAGGCGCTCAAGCAGAACCCCATGGTCAATGGTGTCAAAAGCTGATGACAGATCTAAAAGTACTAAAATGGACCATTTTCTCTGGTCTCTCACCATCAGGAGATCATTGAGCACCCGAACCAGCAGAGTCTCGATACTATGCCTCTTTTGAAAACTGGATTGGAGAGGTTCGTAGATGCTATGGATGGTCAAATGGTTCTCCAGTTGAGCAGCCACTACTTTCTCGATCACCTTGCCCACAGAGGGGAGGTTTGACATAGGCCTGTAGTTTACAAGAGAGACTGGGTCCAGAGAAGCTTTCTTCAACAAAGGTGTCACCACTGCCTCTTTCAAAGAGCAGGGATATTCACCAGGGTCAAGGGAGCACCAGACTATCTGTGCCAGAACTGGGCCAGTAGAATCACCACAACCCATAATCTGGGATGTAGGGCCTGGATCTAGACTACAGCATGTAGGGTGCATCCCCTGGACAATCTGCATAACATCCAAGATTTCCAGACGATCGAAGGACTCCAAGAAGACGGAGGGATAGTGACCAGGCCCCGATCCTCAGCAACTCGCATAGAATGTGTCAAGTGGATCTCCGACCTAATGTCAGCCACCTTATCAGCAAAGAACTGAGCAAGCTCATCACACTGTAATAGTGAAAAAGCTCTTCGGAGCTGCAGACGGCTGGGTTTCAAAAAGTCATGATAGGATACACTTACATCTCTTAACATCCTTATCCAGCCTCTCCTCTAACTAAATAACAATGTCATTACTTACTATCGGGTATCTAAGTCACTATAGTGACAACATTGTCCTGGTTTGTTATTAGAATGCCTTAACCACTTTTTGATTAAATTCTAGGTTTTTGTCTCCCCTGGTTTTCTTTGATTGAATGGGATTTTATTCCACAGTAGTGCACCTTGCTAGTACACCGTTTGGAGGCGCATTTCTAGATTACATACTGGAAGCACCAACTCCAGTGCTGTTGCAGATCTTAATGAAGCAACATTGTCTCTTTTTATGATTGCTTGTATGCATACACAAGAAACATGTTGTGACAGCTTGGTGGAGAAGCAGGTTGTGGAAGTGCGGCAGTGTCGTGACCATTGCCACCACTGCTTTTTGAGGCATGTCTCTATGGCATAAATGAATGAGCATGCTGTCTATGGCAGCAACTCAGAAACATGCCACCAACGTGAAAGAAATTTGCTGCTGCAATGAGGGAGAGACCCCTCATTGCAGGGCATGCCATGCCTAGTGTTTCATTTCATTAAACATGGTGGTGGCTGCTGCCATCTGCCTTTCAAATCTGACATTGGGGGAGCACAATCCCTCTGTTGACATGCTCCTCCCAGTTCATTTTCCTCCAGGGATCCCAGTCTCCCTTGGCATCATGCTCCCCCAACACAGACTGCTTTCTTTGCTGATGGAAGGCCCAATCCCCATCAGCTTCAGTCCCCCCTCCCCAAAAATACAGGTGGCACACTGGGAGCCCACCCAGTACGCGCAAAGCAAACCTGCAAGAAAAAAAACTTCCTGCGGTGTCTTTTTTTTTTTTACCTGAAACAAGAAATTGTCCCTCATTGTCTGCAATGCCCCTTCCCTAACCTGCACCCACCCTCTGCACATCCCACCTCCCCACCTCCCACCCCATACTTACCTTCGAAGTCTGGCGCAACGATCTTCGGTGGAGTGAGGACACGTCTGCACTCTTCAAAGCCGACCGCGAACTGAAGAAATGCTGGTAAGCTTATAATGGCATAAATGGGGGAGGGGGGGCAAATTTGGGTGCTATCTTGGCCATTTTGGGGAGTTTTGGTGCCAAATCTTAAACATGGGGTTCTTGGAACCCCACCTCGTGAACTCAGTCACTGTCATTTTGTTATTTGGTCCTGAAAGGTGATTTCTGTCAGCTGTGAAATCACCTTCTGGGACTGATTAACAAAATGAGTGTCACTGTTCATGAAGCGAAGAGATTCCAAAGCATGACTGTGTTATGAGCGTGCATTGCACAGTTCCACACATGCTCATAACTTCGAGAATTTTTAACATTTTCACTCCAGATTTTAAACATTGCCATTTTTCACACCTCCTTATGAACAGTACAGCTGTCATTTTCACATCCTGCCTGAAATGTGTTTTTGCACAATGATGGTTGTTGTGCTGCATATCAGCGCTCGCACAGAGTAAAAAAATCACAGTGACAATGTTCATAAGGAGAGGTCCCAAAAGCCCATGTTGCAAATTTGCAGAAACATTCCTAAAATTACTGTTACCAGCATGCTTATACAGTTTCTACATACACCGTGAATTTGGCCAATTTTAATATTTTTACTCCAGATTTTAAACATTGTCATTTTTGCACACAGCCTTATGAAGAGTACAGCTGTCATTTTTCACATACTGCCCAAAACATGTTTTCCCACCTGTATCACGTAGTGGCGTGGTTGCTGTGCAAATTCAATATTTGGGACAGATTAAGAAAATCGCACTCCCACTGTTCATGAGTGGAGGTCCTAAAATGCTTATGTTGAAAATCTGCTGTAAAAAAATCTCCCAAATAACTACATTACGGGTGTGCTACAGCTTCTGCACACGCTAGACTTCAGCATTCTTTTATATTTTCACCCAGATTTTCAACAATACCATTCTTTTACACCTCCTCATGAACAGTACAGCTGTCATTTTTCACATCCTGTCGAATGTCTTTTCCACCTGTGCCACTAAATGGCACAGTTGCTGTGCAAAATCACCTTTGGCTAATGAACTGATACTGTCACTGTTCATGGGTGGGGTCAAAACAGCACCTGTTGAAAACTTGGAGTGAAAATATCAAGAAACACCAAGGGCGTTAGGGTTTCTGACCATAACACCCTCACCCTGTAGGGACTGACAGGCATCAGGGGTGACTTGGGATTGTCAGTTGTAATGCTCACACCATTCCACCCCACCTCCACCCTGCAGCAGTGATAGGCATCGAGGTATGCTTTGGTCTTTGGCCCAAAGTTCACCCCATTCTCCTATACTGCACCCATTTCAGCATATTTCCTCATGGAATGGGGTGAGTGTAAAACCCAAACACCCCAAGGCACACCTCGACACTTGTTGATGTCTGCAGGGGAAGGTGAGATGAAATAGCATGACCGTTATGGGCAATGACCCTAAGCTACACTGCCTGTCCATCTTTGCAGGGTGGGGGTGGGGTTGGCGTCAGTTTAGCACTTCACTGCCATTCTTATTCTGCATCTGTCTGACTCCTGCACTTCCAGTGCTAATGCCAGCAAGCAAGCCTTCGGCATTGACAAATGCGTGTTAAATCCCCGCTCTTGCTGTGTAAATGGCAGCACAAAAAAACCAAAAAGAAAACAGTAAAGAAATTCACCCAACTACAACAAATTCCACCAAGTCCATTTTTACCATGCAAATTGTAACCCGGAAGCTGTATGTCAACAACGCATAACAGGTGACAGCATGCTACACAGTCAACACTGAACTATTTTTTTTTAGTAGGCTAACAAATACAGTAAAATTGAATGGAAAACCTAAGAAACCACTTTTATTTTATTCTATATAAAAAGGACAAGTATCTCGTAATAACCCATTCAAGGGTGTGGGTTATAAGGAGATTTACCACAGCTGGTGAGGATTTGACCACTTGGCTGCACCTCGTGGCCAATCCACACCAGCCATGGTATATCCCCTCATAACCCACACCCTCTCATGGTTTATTGCTTAAATATGCATGTTATTTGGTTTGAAATGTTGGTGTTATTGCTACTGTGCACTCATGGCTGTGCCACTCATACAAGTGTGCAATAACGCCAGCATTCCATACCAAATTACATCCAGAAGCAAATGATTTGATACCTTTTAATGGACCAACATAGATGTAACAAGAACAAAGTGCTCTAGCTTTCGGACCAACCAGTCCTTCTTCAGAAGCTCATGGCAGTTGTTTGGAAAATACAATACTATTTTCCAAACAACTGCCATGAGCTTCTGAAGAAGGACTGGTTGGTCCGAAAGCTAGAGCACTTTGTTCTTGTTACATCTATGTTGGTCCATTAAAAGGTATCAAATCATTTGCTTCTGGATCTATTCTTGCAAGGACCAATACGGCAACTACTAAATCTAGATACCAAATTACAAACATATTTCAAATTACCTCATGGGATATTCCCTATTTATACCACAGGTGTGAAAATAAATTTGCCAAGACAAACATGTTATTTTGGGCAACATGGGCAAGATAAATGAAGTTGGTCAGTGAGCATGCTTGGAACTTTTTTAAACTAATTTTGGCCATACGAGCAAGCTCAGAAATGTATTCATACATGTGAAGACACATTTCTTGGCATGTTCAGGAAGAACTGCCTTTATTTAACCCTCAAGACACCACTGAAAATGAGCTATTATGGCTCAGTATGCCTTTGTAGTAAAACTCTTTCATTGAATGAATACAGTGTACTGGGGCACCACTGACAGCTCTATTTAACAAATCACCGAGTAGGGAGTGATGGAAGACTGGAGGAGGGCAAATGTGATACCACTACACAAAAGTGGGAGCAAGGTGGATACTGAAATTACAGGCTGGTCAGCTTGACCTGTACTATATTGTCTCTGAAAACAGACATGGAACTATAAATGAGTATCCACCACAGGTGTTAGCCAAGATTTATATAAATAAATAAAGGACAGGATTGTGGCATTTCTGAGGCTAGTGGGTGCAAGACCCGAGGCAACATGGATTCACAGCAGGAGATCTTAACAAACAAATCTGATTGATTTCTTTGACTGGGTAACCAAGGTGGTGGATCAGGGAGGTGGTGGACATGGCTGACCTAGACTTTAGCAAGACATTTAACACTGTCCACACAGAAGGCTAGTAATCAAGTTGCCCAGTCTGGGAGTAGGTCCGAAGGTGGTACAATGGGTCAGAAACTGGCAGAGCAACAGGACACACAGAGGGTGGTGGTAAATGGAGTACACTCCCAGGAGAGGGAGGTGACCAGAGGTATGCCACATGGTTCAGTTCTGGGGCTGGTCCTCTTCAATGTCTTCATTAGTGTCATTGCGGAGGGGCTGGAAGGGAAAGTATACCTCTTTGTAGATGACACCAAGATCTGCAATACGGTAGGCACTCCAGATGGGGTGGAAAAATTAGAAGAGACCTAGGCAAATTGGAGGAGTGGTCAGGAGAGTGGCAGCTTAAATTCAATGCAAAAAAGTGCAAAGTCATGCAGTTGGGCTGCAGGGATCCTGGAGAGGAATACAAAATGGGGGGGGGATACTAACAACAACAAAACTGGAAAGGGACCTGGGGGTAAACATAACAGTTGACCTGATAGTGGCCAAGTAATGTGAAAAGGTAGTGTGGAGAGCCTGAGGGATGCTGGGGTACATAGGGAGGGGCATCACCAGTAGAAAAAAGGAGGTGGTGATGTCACTGATCAGACAATTGGTTAGGCCACATCTGGAATACTGTGTTCAGTTCTGGAGACTGCATCTCTGGAAGGACATTGACAGAATAGAGGTGGTCCAGAGAAGGACAACAAAGTGGTGTAAGAATTGAACCAGAACACATATGAGAAAAGACTGAAAGACCTCAATATGCACACCCTGGAGGAAAGGAGGGGGGTATGATAGAGACATTTAAGTAACTCAGTGGAATCGACAAGGTCCAGAAGGGTAGCATCTTTCAAAAAAAAAGATGTGCAAGAACAAGGGGTCATAATATGAGGCTGTGGGGGGAGACTCAGGGGAAATGTGAGGAAGTATTTTTCACAGAAAGGGCGGTGGATGCATGGAACAGCCTCTCAGTGGAGGTCGTACAGGCCAAAAGGATTGGTTAGTATATGAATGCATGGAATGGACAGAAGGCAACCCTAGTGGTAAAAGAGAGGGTAAGCCGCTGATCATTTAGGATCAGAAGTTAAGTAGGTAGGAAAATGGGCAGACTGCTGGAGATGGGCCAGGCAGTCCTTATCTGCCGTCAAAATCTATGTTTCTATATGCAATGTGAAATGCCATTTTTTTCTGATTGAATGTATAGTAGACTATGTAATTTATATTACTTGTTCCCTTTTGTAGCTTTTTACCATTTCTGTTACAAAATCACCAAAACACCTGGGACCGGATATTCAAATTGCACCCAAAAGTGAGCAACAGCAGGAGCAAGTGCAAGTCCACTGAGCCCATGTGCAAGAAGTGTGATATTCAAAAACTGTGCAGGCCAAGATGCACCTATGGCCGATGACTGAATATCACACCATCTGCGCCAAAGTGCAACTAGGGAGGAGAAGCTGAGCATATCTGATGCGCCATAGCGCAACAAGGGATGTTCAGCTGAGCAGTCCAGATGTGCCATAGCGCAACCAGGGACACCCCCAGCAGCAAGGCAGCAATGCAACAGCACAAACAGGGATGCAGGGGCCCAACACCCATGCCACAGATGGGCAGAGGAACACACAGCAGAACAGACATCGTCCCCCCACACCCCATGCACTGTACAACCGGGGAGAGCTGGAATAACCACTGGCCCATGGATACCAGCAACCAACCCACAGCCAGGCCATGGTGCCCCATCACACCCCCTGGCAAGCTGTGACCGGCACACAAGGATGGCTGACCATCCCATACCACACCATCCCACCAATGCAGAGCACACCCTGCACCATGATCCCCATACACCCTGCCCAGGAGTAGCACCCAACAGTGCAGGACACCCCATTCTTGCCACCACCCCAACTGTGACATTGCAACCCTGTGCACCTTGGAGCCATGCAAGGCAGCCCACCATAGGCACCCTGCAGTGGGTGGCAGCAGACATGATGAAACAGATGCATACACAGTGCCACCTGCATGTCCCCTGAGGTACAGCTGAGAGACCGACCATGCGTCAGCACACAAGGTACCCCATATGCGACAGAGCATGCCTGGACCCCACCTCCAGTGGTACAGCACCCTGCACACCCTCCCAAGGACACATCCCATCCCAGCACTGGCCACAACAGCCAGCACAGACATGCACAGTGCAGCATGGAGGCATGCACCACACAGGATGCAACACAGTGCATGGACAAACACCCACCCATACCCAAGGGCACAACAACACAGGGACACAGTAGCGGGTCAACCAAGCCACTGGTGTGTGGCCATGGCTGATGTGTACACATGGCCAGCACCCCCACATTGCACAGGTGTACCAGCAACCCTGCACAGGCACCATGAAGCTGTATGCCACCAGCATGCTGCCAGAGCACAAGTGACAGACTCTGGAGCACATTCCCTGCAACAGACACAAGCGACAGCATGGATGGGGGACAACAACAGCAGAGGCCACAGTGCCACCGGAGGCAGACGTGCACCATACTGGTGATGGCAGTCAACCTGGCATTGTGTCTGGTACAGTTGTTATCCAGCATGGACAACCACCACTGACATGCCAGCAGACCGTGCATATCACAGACATGCAAGGGTGTCAGCTGTACAGGCCATGGATGGTCTGACAGGGGTGCCATGCACACAGTGCAGGCCCCGTGGACCACTGCACACAGGCATGCAGTGCACAGAGCACAACACACAAACCACAGACAGTGACTGATTCCCCTGTCCACACCATAGGTGGTTCATCTCTGCGCACGCACACACACACACACACACACACACACACACACACACACACACACACACACACACATATGCCCATGCGTGCACCACCCCTGACACCATGCACACCACTGCAGCTGAGCACCTGTAGCCCCTGCAAATCAGAGACCACCACAGTTGTTATAACAAAATGTATGTATTAAAACTATGTACAGTAAAACTATATACAAAACTACACACAATAGTGGGGGAAGGGCCACATAACAGGTGGGGGAAGGTAAGGGTCAGGGGTGAACATATGGGAGAGGGAAGAAGGGGTGTGAGGGTGGGTCTAAAGAGTGAAGGTGGTATTTGGGGTATGTGGACGTCACTGGCCGCCCCGGTCCTCTTCCTCCTGGTGCTGATGGGATCTCTGCCTCCTTCTCCTCACCCTGTGGTGGTGGATGTGACTCAGGAGCTCCAAAGTCTCCCTCCTGACCTGCAGCAGCTCCTGGATGTCCTGCTGGATCTGCCAGTGAGTCCGGCCACCTAAGACGAGGGAGCAGAGTCAATAGCTGTGACTGTCCATCCCCCTGCAGCCCACCCATTGTGCATGGCATACAGCCATGTGACACGCCTCTGTGATGGTGTGCGACCACCCACAGTGACCATGTCCACAAGACCTGCCCACCCAGGCAGCCACAGCCATGTGGACCACTGCACACACCCACCGCCCATGTCCTGCACAGCACCACCATGGCCGTACAGTGACTTGGCTATGCGGTGTGAAGGCAGTGCCACAGCCATGTACCCCGTGCATGCATGGACCACCATTGATGCACTCCCAGACATGCAGTGCCACTGGACAGTGCTGACTATAACAAGTTGCGTGCATGGCAGTGGTGTTACTGGATGATAGCCATGCCCAACTGCCCACCCAGTTATACAGCATGCAATAGTAATCATGGATGGTGGCACTCACCATTAGCAGGCTGATCCTCACCGTGGATCACCTTCATCCCTCCTCTCCTCTCCTCCAACATGTGACACCTCCCTCGCAGTTGTGCCTCCTTTGTTCTGGCCCTAAGGTGCAAACATGGAGAAAGGAACATCAGTACACTCTCCTGAAACTACTCTCTCAGTTTCTTTGCTGGTCCCCTTGTTCTTGAGCATTTTGTTTCTGAAAAAATACTCCCCTCCTGTACTTTAGTGACATAGAAACATAGACTTTGACGGTAGACAAGGACTGCTTGGCCCACCTGGTCTGCCCATTTCCCTACCTACTGGATAAGCTGCAGATCCTAGTTAACCAACAGCCTATTTCTTCCTACCCCCCCACAAGAATTGCCTTATGTCTGTCCCATGCATTCTTGAATTCTCCCACAGTTTTAGACCCATATAACCTCCTCAGGAAGGCGATTCCATGTGCATCCACCACCCTCTCTGTGAAAAAAATACTTCCTCACATTGCCCCTAAGCCGTCCCCCTCTATCTTTAAATTGTGTCCCCTTGTTCTTACACAACTCTTTTTCTGAAAGATGCTACCCTCTTGGATTTTGTTGATTCCACTGAGGTACTTAAAGGTTTTTATCATGCCCCCCCTTTCCTCTTACCCCAATGATATATTTAACGGTCTCTACCATATCCCCCTTTTCCTCCTGTCTTGCGGGGGGGGGGTACATATTGAGATCCTTTAGTCTTCCCTCAGAGCTTCAGATGCAGATCCTGCACCATTTTAGCTGCCCTCCTTTGAACAGTCTCCACTCTGTCTATGTCCTTCCACAAATGTGGTCTCCCGAACTACACACAATACTCTTGGTGGGGTCTCACCCACAAACTATACAGAGGCAACACCACCTCCCTCTTTCTGCAGGTGAAACCCCTCCCTATGCACACCAGCATCCTACTAGCCCTCTCAACTGCCTTGTCACACTGTCTGGCCACTTTTAGGTCATCAGATATGATTTTCCCCAGGTCTCGTTCCTGTTTGGTGGTTGTCACTGCCTCTCCACCCATTTTGTACTCTGAGTATGGGTTTCTGCACCCCAAGTACATGATTTTGTACACTTTTGAATTCAAACCCTTTGCCATACCCTTGACCACTCCTAGCGTTTTCTCAGGTCTCTGCTCATTTTTTCCAAGCCCCCTGGGGTTTCCACCCTATTGCAGACTTTGGTGTCATCTGCAAAGAGGCAGACCACCCCTTCCAGCTCCTCTGCAATGCCACTTATAAAGACATTAAGGAGGACCAATCCCAGCACTGATCCCTAAGGCAGCCTGCTGGTCATCCTCCCTCCTGTGGAGTGAACACCATTTACCACCAACCTGTGCTGCTTATCCCCTAACCCATTTTTTGCCCAGTTTACTGTGTTTGAAACCACATCTAAGCTACCTAGCTTCATTATGAGTTTAGTATGTGGAACAGTTTATTGTTTATTGTTTATTGCAAAATCCAGAAAGTACCTTTGAGTCAAAGACTCATTAACAAAGGCTCCACATCACATTTAGTAGAACGATACAACAGTAAACACAATTCCAAAGCAGTATTCAGACTTGTTACTGAGAATACAGTAAATGGCTAACAATCTGCTCCAGAGTATTTGAATAGGTCAAAACAGCTTGGCAGAAGGTTCCTGGTCAAGAGCCAAGCAGGCCGCTTGGGTGGGGGGAGAGCTGGCCAGAGGCTGTTGTCAGAGGAGGGGGCAGGGAGATCAGTGACAGTCTCAGGGGGTGGAGGACTGGAGATGGTCTCTGAAAGTGGTTTGGAAGGGGCCAATTCTGGTTTCATTATTATGTGCACTGGGCAGGCAGTTACATAGATACATAGATACATAGATGGTGTCGGCAGATAGAGACCTATAGCCCCGCAGTCTGCCATTTGAGTTTGTAAGTTCAGTTTATGTTTTCCTAGAACTATGTTGCCCTTACCCTGACCTCCAGAATTCCTTTATGTCTACCACATTCTTAAATCCTGTGATTGTTTCAGCTCCACCACTTCCAGTTCAACAAGGAAGGGTCCTAATTGAAGGATATTTGGAATTAGGAGGTTTGACACCTGGGAACCGATAGGAGCATCTTGTCAGAGCTATGGTTGTCTCTATGCATCAGGGCCAGTTGGATAATAGGGGTGAGGCCAGTGGGTGAGAGACCCAGGGCGATCTTTTTGGCCATAAGACATGTGTGGAACTGTATTCTATTGTCAAGGCTCAGCCAGTTAGTGGCAGTGTATAGAGAGCATATGTGTGTGAGACAATCACAGCCAAGGACTAGACAGCAGGCTTTGTTCAGAGAGAGTCTGAGTCTGCCTAGGACAGACATGTATGTAGCTCCATAGATAAGAATACCATAGTCAAGGAGGGAGAGGACCGAGGAGGAAACAATGAGCCGAAGGGCTTCAGGAGTAAGACGGTGTTTGAAGTGGTAGAGGATTCCAAGCTGGATGTTAAGGGTGGTAGATAGTAGAGTTGTCAGAACTAGTTCTAAAAAGATTAGAACCCTTTTAGAACCCAATGGTTCGAGTTCTAATTTAGAACTAGAACACCCATAGGTTCTGAGTATTAAGGGTTCTAATTACTAAATAAATAGCTTTTTTTGTTTAGACATTTCAGAAACAGGAGATGCCAGCCTAGAAAACAAATTAATTATTAGGAATTACATCCTAAAATGTTTGAGAGAGAGAAAGAAAGAGATAGTATATGAATGGGCTTCTCATATGCAGTTATACCAAACACATAGAACTGTGACGCTTGACATTTAAAAGGCACAATGTGTTTCTCTTTTCTGCATATGCAGGGAAACCATATTATTGTTGTGCTGGGAGGGCAGAGCTTTTATTTATGTTTTTTTCTCCTCTCAGTATATTTCTCTGTCCTTTCTCTGTAGTCCTAAACACAAAAGAGTTCAAGTTCTGAAGAAGATCAGAACCCTAGAACTATTTTCAAAGTTCTAGACCAGAACCAGAACCCAGAACTTCAGCAGGTTCTGACAACCCTAGTAGACAGGTGATGCATGTGCTGATGGAAGTTAAGGGCTGGGTCTAGGATTATTCCCAGATATTTGAAGGTAACCACTTGCTCTAGGGGGGTCAGATTAGCGATAATGATTTGAGGGCAGAGTGCCTTCTGGGAGTTCAGGGGATGTGAGAAGTACATGACTTTAATCTTCTTGTAGTTTAGTGTAAGACGCTTTGTGGAGAACCAATTTTCAGCAACAGAGGAGGAGGACTGGAGGGAGTTGTGTAGTAGGGTGGGGTCTGTATTGGAGGGAAAAAGGACAGCATCATCCACATATAGTAGTAGATTGCCAGAGCAAGATGAGGGAGGAGTTAAGGAAGAGACTGAAGAGTAGAGGACCGAGGATAAACCTCTGGGGACACCAGAGCAGACTGGTAGTCTGCTAGAGAAACAGTACCAATTTGGACCTGTTGGTACCAATCCATCAGGTAGTCTGTGAACCAGCTAAGGGCATCCTGGGAGAAGCCGATGTTGAAGAGTGTTAAGTAAAGGGATGATTGACAGTGTCAAATCACCTTGAGGTCAACAAATACTGCACCTGCCCACGTGACCCCTGTCTAAGGTGGAGTGGACATGCAAGATGAACTCCAAGAGGCTGTCGTAGTGCTGTCCTTTTTGTGAAAGCCATGTTGTTGTTTACAGAGTAGGTCGTGTTTGTTAAGGTGTTCGGTGAGCTGGTCGGAGACAATACGCTCAAGCGCTTTCGATGGGGGGGGGATAGAGATGAGGCAATAGTGCCAAAAGCCTTACTGACGTCTAGGTAGTTCATAGTCCCCACTTCACCCTGATCTAATTCTGTGGTCACGCATGTCAAGGAAATCTATTAGATTTGTTTGATTGACCCCAACACCCTTGAATCCATGCTGCCTCAGGTCTTGTAACCAACTGGATTCAAAATATTCCACAACCCTTTCCTTCAACAGTGATTCTATTAACTTTCCCACCACCTATGTCAGGATGATTGGCCTATAGTTGCCAGACTCCTCCTTGCTACAATTTTTTTGAAGTGGAACTAAATCAGCCCTCCTCCTGTCTTCCACAATCACTCCTGTTTCCAGTTAGTTATTAAACAGGACTGTCAGAGGTACAGCTAGCACCTCCCTGAGCTCCTTCAGTACCCTTAAATGCAGTCTCTCTGGCTTAATCAGTTTGTCCGTGTTCAGATTTTCAAGTCCTTTCAGTACTTTTTTCCTCCACAGAAGGATTAGTTTCCACCTCCATCCCAAGCTCCTGTTACTTTGTTCTGCCCTCTCCCCTCCCCTCCTCCTACCTCTGTGAACATTGAACACAAATGTTTGTTTAGGATATCTGCCTTTCCCTGTTTTTCTTCTGGACAGTCCCTTAATCTCTTCTTAACCTCACAGTCCCTCCCCTTGTCTTCCTCTTTTCACTTAAATAATTAAAAAGAAGTCTTGTCCCTTATTGTTACTGCCTGGGCTATTATTTCCTCAGTTTGCATATTTGTGCTCTTTACTGCTTTCCATGCTTACCTCTGTTTCCCCTGATATTGCATACCTCCCTATCCTTCTCCCTCTGTGACCCTAATACATTCTGAATGCTACCCTTTTAGCCTTTATCTTTCAGCTGATTCTTTCAAGATTCTGATTGCTGTAGGAGAGGTAAAGGGAGTTTGAATATGAGGTGAGTTTATCTCTGAGAGTTTATTTATCTCTAAGTTATTTTGTAAGTTTTGCTGGTGGTTTTTGAATTTAGATTAAATCTTTCTTTAACAGTTGCTGGCTTCTATGGAAACTGTGACCAAATGGATTGAAAAAGGCCCCCCCCCCACCGACTCCCTCCACCAACCCTTCTTAAATACTGAAAAGTCACTGCAGGTTGGGCTTGAAGGCTGTAAGGGAGGAGCTTGAGGAGATGCAAACTTCCCATATGAAGTAACTCTTAAAGTTAATAGTCAGGTGGTGAAAAGTTCAGACACTCAAGCTTTTACTAGTTGGATTTTAAGGATTAAATGTTTTAAAGTTGCATGTTTGAAAGTCAAATTGACAAGTTTGGGTTAGGGAGGGGTAACAGCATATTTAAAGTTGAAAGTTTAAAGTTCAAACTGATAAGGTCATGTAGAAATGTATTAGCTAGTGTTACTGAACGAGCAAGCTGGGGACCAACGGGGTAAAGAAGGACTCAGAAGCAAACTAATAGGGTCACATATGGTATCCAACTATTGCTATACAGGCTGTGTGATAAGAAATTGAGGTTATGTATAAGTTAAGTGTGAATATGGAGGGAAGGAAAATGGGGCATTATGGGGGGAATTGCACTGGGGTGAAGGGGCATGAATAAGAGTGGCTGGAGACATTTGAATAATGGATGGAATGAGAGGCACCATGGAGTGAGGGTGGCAGGCACAGGGAGGATAGTAGGGTGCAATGGTTGTGAGGTAGCTGTCTGGATGAACATACTATGGAAACTAGGTGGTTGTTCAATTTGTTGCAGGCTGAGCAGACTGGAAGAGAAGGTACAGGGGCTCTGGAAAGTGCTGGAGATGGTGAGGTAGGGCAGGAGAGATCCCAGAGAGGAGTAGCTGGGAGAAGCAGAGGAGGAAAAGCAGGGCTAAATCCCATGAGGATATCGGGAATGGGGTGGGGGTAAGGAGAACAGAGGTCAGTAAGTGGAGGGAAGGCACCGGGTAGGGGGAAGGAGGAGGAGATGGGCACTGCTGTGGGGGTAGCAAATAATAGGTTGCAGTGTTGTCATCAGAGGTTCTAGGGGAGGTATTGGAGATTGGTGGGGGGAGGAGAAGGGTAGTGAAGGCCCAAGAGTTAGGCTGGGAAAGAAAGAAGAGGTGGGAAGAGCAGGGTAGAGGCAGAGGGAGAGGTGGAAACAGTGGGGGAAGATGTAGGAGTCACAAATGGTGTGGAGAGAGGTAATAAGGAGCAGGGCAATGTAGATTCTGGAAATGTGGGCAGTAAAAACAGGAGATGGGATAGGACAAGAAGATGGGGGTACTAGTGCTGGTGATTCTATATTGAAAGGGGTCATATCGGGCGGAAGGGGAGAAAGGCACAGTAGTATCTGGGTCAAGGCTATTCAGGGTTACCAACAGGCAGGGCAGGGCAGGCACTTCCAAGTGTGCACAGAATGGAAGGAAGAAACCTCACATAGTGATGCACTTAGGTACAAATGACTTGGCATGGGAAACGGTAGAGGTGGTTAAGGGAAGGTTTGAGGATTTGGGTAGGCAGTGTGAGGAGATGGGTGGGGTTGGTGGCATTCTCTGAGGTACTCCCGGTACCATGTCTTGATACAGTGTGGAAAAAAATGGATGGATAGTTCAATGAGTGACTGAGGGATTGGTGCCATATCAGGGAGTACGGACTAGTGTCAGACTGGAGCAGGATCTGGGGCAATAATTTCCTATATGCAGGGGACAGGTTACATTTGAGCAGGAAGGGGACGGGAGTACTAAAACGAGTAATAAGGTGGTGTATATCAACAAAGGTGGATTTAAACTAGGAGGGGGTGTGGTCAGGGGACTGCTGATGGGAAAAGGGTCCAGAAAGGGGAGCCTAGTGGGCTCACCCCAGTTATGGGTAAAGGCAGTGGGGAAGCAGCACAGGGAGGATACATGGGGGAAAGAATAGGGTAGGGAATGGGAGGAAACAGGCTGGAGGGTGGTCTTACTGAATGCAAGAAGCCTAAGGAATAGAACAGTGGAGTTACAGGCTCTCTTGCCAGTGGAGGGCCTGGACATTGCGGCCATCACAGAAACATGGGCCACCCAGTACTAGGACTGGGATATGATGATCCAAGGGTTCAGGTTATTCAGAAAGGATAGGGCTAAGAGAAATTGGGGGGGGTGATCTCTGTAAGGAAGGGTATAAAGTGCATAAGGGAGGAAGGGGAGGAGTGGAGGACAGAAGCACTATGGATGCAGTTCCAAGATGCAAAGAATAGGACACTGAGGATGGGGTGGTGTACAGGTGACCAAGTCAGGGTAGTGACCTGGATAGGGAATTAGCTGAACAAATTAGGAAGGTCTGCAGGAAGGGGAGCGCAGTGGTGGTGGGGGACTTCAACCTACCAGGGGTGGAGTGGGACACCCTATCCACCATGAGTGCAAGGGAGTGGGTCCTGTTGAAGCATTTCAGGCAGGCTTCCTGACACAGCTGGTCCAGGGGCCAACTCGGTTAGGAAGTACTCTGGGCCTTATACTGGATAACGGAGAAGCTGTAAGGAATCTGAAGTGGAGGAACCACTAGCTGGGAGTGACCACTGTTCAGTGTGGTTCATGCTCAACATGGGGAAGGAAACGGGGCATGGGTACAAGGGTGATTGAGTTCGGGGGGCAGACTTTAAGAAGATGGGAAATTTTGGGGCAGGTATCTGGCAGGTATGCAACCACACATGGATGCAGACCAGAAATGGGACATCATAAAGGAAGGGCTGGCGGAAACTATGGAGTCTTGCACTAGGAAGAAAAACAAGAAAGGAAGGGCAAAGAAACCCAGTTGGCTAACACAGAAGGTTATGGAAGAGGTGAAGGCCAAGAAGGCAGCATTTCAAAAGTAAAGGAAACCAGGAAGGGGTTAAGATAAGGATACATACATGGAGAAGTCCAGGGGGTTACCAGACTGGACAGGGTGACCAAAGCATCCAGGGAGCTGAGACTGGTACAGGGAATCAGTAGTGGAGAGAAAGACTTCTTCTGCTACATCAGAGAGAGAAGGAGCAAGGATCAGCTGCTGAGGATTAGGAAGGATGGGGGATGGGTGGAGAAAGGGGAAAAGCAGGCAGAGGCACTGAACAAATACTTCTTCTCTATATTCACAGGAGAAGGGGGCCAGATACCTCAGGCAAGGGGGGGTAGTGGGGAGGAGACAACAGATGTCTGGGATTACGGAGAGCAGGGTACTAGATGGATTGAGGGCATTAAGGGTAGACAAAGCACCTGAACCTGATGGCATTCACCCTAGGGTACTATGGGAGTTGGCAGAGGTCCTGGCGGGGCCACTGGCCAACCTGCTCAATACCTCCCTGTATACGGGATGTGAACCACAGGACTAGAGAATGGCTCATGTGGTGCCCAACCACAAAAGTGGCCCAAAGGATGAACCAGGAATCTATAGGCCAGTGAGCCTCACATCAATCGTGGGAAAGCTCATGAAGATCATCCTTCAAGAGAGGCCAGTAAGCTTCTTGGAGGAAAATGGTCTCCAGGATGATCAACAGCATGGATTTGTAGCGAGAAGATGCTGCCAGACATATGTTGTAGACTACTACGACTGGGTCCCGTGGAAACTGGGCAAGGGCCATGCAGTGGGTGTCCTGTATTTAGATTTAAGCAAGGCCTTTGATTCAGTGCTGCATGGGAGGTTGCAGGGCAAACTGGAATATGTGGGGGTGGGACCAAAAATGATGAAATAGATCACTAACTGGCTAAAGGGAAGGCAGCAAAGGGTGGTGGCAGTGGTGGCTCTGGTTACTGAGATCGGGGACGAGCGGGGTACCATAGGGATTGGTACTGGGACCAGTGCTATTTGGGATTTTGTATTGCAGATATCTCACATGGGATCCAGAGCAGGATCAGTCTGTTTGCACATGATACCAAGATGGGAGCTGTGGTTGATAATGCCGAGGGGTGGAAGGGGTTGCAGGAGGACCTGACTAAGCTGCAGGAGTGGACAGAAACATGGCAGTTGGGGTTCCATGTCAAGAAATGCAAGGTTCTGCACTTCGGAGTCAGGAACTAGGTGAGGGATTATCACTTGACTCAGGTACAGTTGGGGAGCTCCAATGAGGAGAAGGACCTAGAAGTGATCATTATGGGGATCATGAATAACTCTGCTCAGTTCAGGAAGGCAGCAGCAAAAGCTAACAAAATGCTGGGGTGTATTGCAAGAGGAATCTCCTCCAGAAGGAGGGAGGTTATCCTGCTCCTCTATAGGTCATTGGTCAGACTCCACCTGGAGTACTACATGCAGTACTGGCACCCATTCCTAAAGAAGGACATCAAATTGTTGGGGGGTGGGCAGTGAAGAGCCACAAAGATGATCCAGGGATTAGAGAGCAAGCCCTATGAGAACAGGCTGGGAGAGTTGAATATGTATTCACTGGAGGAGAGTACGGATGGGTGGATATGATCAAGACCTTTAAGTATCTGAAGGGATAAACAAGACCAACACAGAAGGAATTTTTCAGATAAGAAGGGGAGGGACATGACAGGGCATGGACTGATATTGAAGGGGGGGAGGTTCAGGAGGGAGATGAACAGACATTTCTTCACTGAAAGAGTGGTGGACAAATGGAACACTTTACCAGACAAAATAGTGTCCTGTAAGATGGTGAGCAGTTTCAAGAGTGGTTGGGACAGGATAAGGGTAAGGAATACTGGGAAGAGGGGTGTGGGAGGGGCAGCTGCTAGCTGCACACTCGAGCAGACTAGATAGACTGTGAGGTCTGTTTCTGCTGGCAATTTCGTATGTTCGTATGTTCATATGGCAGTCTCTTTTTCCTTTTTCTTTTACTCACTTGCTTGATGCAGAGGTTTTTTGCCTTCAATATGCCTTCCTTTAGCTTTGTCCATTGTTCCTCTCCTCTACCCCAGGTCATTATCCCCTGCCAGATCATCCTAGAGGCACTCACCCATCTTTTTAAATCTGTTCTCCTGAAGTCCAGTACTCTCACCCTTGTGTGGTTTGGTTCCACAGCCATCCATATGTTGAACCACATTGTACAGTGATCATTGATACTCAGGCGGCCTCCCAGATTGTCGCCTGCAACACTGTCCTTGTTACTAAGTGCAAGGTCCAGCCTTGCCCTATCATGGTGGGATCCTTGACTAGTTGGCTGATGAATACCCCTACAGGAGTCTGGATGCCGGGATACAGTTCATGGAGAGCACTCACCTACTTGGCTAAAGGTAAGTTAAGTAGTGGTGAGTGCTCTCCATGAACTGTATCCTGTAAGTCCCTTGGAGCTAGCACCACCATCCTTGTGATCACCACAAAGCTAAAACTTGAGTCCTGGCTGCCCTGCTTCCAGCTAAAGCTGCAGCTGTGAGGCTTCAATCTACAGCTGGCATACTGAAGTCCCCCACCAGCAGCACCTCATTCATTTCTGCCATCTTGCCGGTGGCTTCCACCCGGACCTTATCTAAATTCTCCACCTGTGCTGGATGTCTGTAGATAATGCCAGTGTGAACAGTGGCCCTGTTCCCTAGCTCCAAGGTGACCCACAGCACCTTCAACCCCAGATTCCCTGTATCATAGAAACATAGACTTTGACGGCAGATAAGGACCGCTTGGTCCACCTAGTCTGCCCATTTCCCTACCTAGAGGATAAGCTGCAGATCCTATTTAACCAACAGCCTATTTCTTCCTACCCCCCACAAAAATTGCCTTAGATTGTCCCATGCATTCTTAAATTCTACCACAGTCTTAGACCCCACAACCTCCTCAGGAAGGCTGTTCCATGCGTCCACCACCCTCTCTGTGAAAAAAATACTTCCTCACATTGCCCTGAGACGTCTCCCTCTAACTTCAAATTGTGTCCTTGTTCTTGCACATCTCTTTTTCTGAAAGATGCTACCCTCTTGGACTTTGTTGATTCCACTGAGGTACTTAAACGTTTCTATCATATCCCCCCTTCCCCTCCTTTCCTCAAGGATATACATATTAAGCTCTTTTAGTCTCTACTTGTATGGCTTCTCTTGCAGACCCTGCACCATTTTAGTTGCCCTCCTCTGAACTACCTCCATCCTGTCTATGTCCTTACGGAGATGGGGTCTCCAGAACTGGATGCAGTACTCCAGATGGGGTCTCACCAACTGTCTGTACAGAGGGATAACAACTTCCTGTTTTCTGCTGGTGATGCCTCTCCCTATACATCCCAGTATCCCCCCAGCCCTCCCTACTGTCTTCTCACATTGCTTGCTAACCTTCAGGTCATCTGATATGATTACCCCTAGGTCCCTTTCCATTTTTATGTTCGCTTGTGCGCATGCGCAAGGCACATTTTGGGAGAGTAGCACACTTTGGAGGTGTGCCTCTCCCTTGCAATCCAGTGCTCTGTTGAGCAGGTGTGCTGCACCAATGGGTCCGGGAGCTCTGTATGACAGCTGTGTTCTTCTGCTTCAAAAACCACTGCTGTCATACCCAGCTTTCCGTCACTGCCCCCCTCAGTGTCATGCATCCCCTACGTCCGCCACCCCAAAACTTTAGTACCACGCTGGGAACCCACCCCAGCATGGCAAATGTTGTTTGCCAATGGGTGCCCAATCCCCATCGGCTCCATGGCTCCCCAAGCCATCCTTCTGCCATGCTGGGAGCCCACCCCAGCATGGCAAAGCGTCCCATTTTGGGCTCCCCCATCGGCTCCTCGGCCCCTCGTGTAGTTTGACCGATGGGGTGCCTAACTTCATTGGCCTCGCCCCCAGCCATCTTCTGCCATGCTGGAAGCTCACCCCAGTGTGGTAAACGCCCCACGTAGTCCTTTTTTTTTTTTAAACCTGTAAAGAAAAACGGTCCCACGTAGTCTCCCAGTCCCCTCCCACAACCCGCACTCCACCCACTGCGCACTCCAGTTCCCCACACCCCTCACCCCATACTTACCCCTGAGCCCGGCGAATGATCTTCAGTGGTCCGGAACACGCCTGCACTCTTCAAAGCTGATCGCGAACTGAGGAAATGCCGTAAGCTGTATAATGGGCTAGATAGGGGGGTTTCAACCTTATTGCATATCTCAGGCATTTTTTGGAATTTTTGCACCAAATTTTCAACATGGGGTTTTTGGGACCCCTTCTCATGAATGATGTCACTATCATGGTGTTATTTGGGCCCGAAGGGTGATTTCTCAGTCACTGCACAGTCACTGCAGTCTCTGGGGGAGCTATGAACTGTTTATCATTCCTAAACCCACTACATTAACTAATACCAAAACCAAACATATGTTGTGCGTTCTATGCACGTTCATAAGTTCGTGAATTTTCAATATTTTCACTCCAGATTTTCAACATTGCCATTTTACCACACCTTCTTATGAGCAGCACAGCTGTCATTTTTCACATCCTGCCCAAAATGTGTTTCTGTCCATGTAGCGCACAATGGAGCAGTCGGTGTGCGAAATCAATGTATGGGACACATTAAGAAAATCACAGTGACACTGTTCATAAGCAGAGGTCTTAAAATGGCTATGTTGAAAATTTGGTGAAAAAATTCCTAAAATGACTGTTTGATGAGCATGTTCGCGAGTTCCTACGCCGTCAGTACGTTTGTAAATTTTCAATATTTGCACTCCAGATTTTCAACATTGCCATTTTACCACACCTCCTCATGAGCAGTACAGCTGTCATTTTTCACATCTTGCCCAAAATGTGTTTCCGCCCATGTAGCACACAATGGCACACTCGCTGTGTGAACTCAGTGTATGGGACACATTAAGAAAATCACAGTGTCACTGTTCATGAGCAGAGATCTTAAAATGGCTATGTTGAAAATTTGGTGAACAAATTCCTAAAAATAACTGTTTTATGAGCGTGCGTTGTGCAGTTCCTACGCACGCTCGTAAGTTTGCAAATTTTCAATATTTTCACTCCAGATTTTCAACATTGCCATTTTACCACACCTCCTTATGAGCAGTGCAGCTGTAATTTTTCACATCCTGCCCAAAACGTGTTTCTGCCCATGTAGTGCACAATGGAGCAGTCGGTGTGCGAAATCAATGTATGGGATACATTAAGAAAATTACGGTGACACTGTTCATTAGCAGAGGTCTTAAAATGGCTATGTTGAAAATTTGGTGAAAAAATTCCTAAAAATGACTGTTTTACAAGCGTGCATTGCACAGTTCCTACGCACGCTCGTAGGTTTGCTAATTTTCAATATTTGCACTCCAGATTTTCAACATTGCCATTTTACCACACCTCCTCATGAGCAGTACAGCTGTCATTTTTCACATCCTGCCCAAAACGTGTTTCTGCCCATGTAGCACACAATGGCACAGTCAGTGTGCGAACTCAATGTATGGGACACATTAAGAAAATCACAGTGACACTGATCATTAGCAGAGGTCTTAAAATGGCTGTGTTGAAAATTTTGTGAAAAAATTCCTAAAAATGACAGTTTTATAAGTCTGCGTTGTGCAGTTCCTACACTCGCTCGTAAGTTTGCGAACTTTCAATATTTTCACTCCAGATTTTCAACATTGCTATTTTACCACACCTCCTTATGAGCAGTACAGCTGTCATTTTTCACATCCTGCCCAAAACATGTTTCTGCCCATGTAGTGCACAATGGTGCAGTCAGTGTGCAAAATCAATGTATGGCACACATTAAGACAATCACAGTGACACTGTTCATTAGCAGAGGTTTTAAAATGCCAATGTTGACAATTTGGTGAAAAAATTCCTGACAATGACTGTTTTATGAGCGTGCATTGCACAGTTCCCACGCACGCTCGTAGGTTTGAGAATTTTCAATATTTCCACTCCAGATTTTCAACATTGCCATTTTACGATACTTCCTTCTGAGCAGTACAGCTGTTATTTTTCACATCCTGCCCAAAACGTGTTTCCGCCTATGTAGCGCACAATGGGGGTAACAAAAAGGTCATGCTGAAAATTTATTGTGCAAATACCAGCAATCACACAGGGCATTAGGGTAAAGCACCATACATGCCAAACACCACTGCAAATACCTGCAAGCGAACGTTCGGCATTGACAAATGCTTATTGTTGTTACTGCCTCTCCCCCAATTGTGTAATCTTCCCCATGGTTTCTGTTTCCCAGGTGCATTATTTTGCACTTATTTGCATTGAATCCAAGCTGCCATACTTCTGACCATTCCTCCAACCTTGCCAAGTCCCTTCTCATCCTTTCCACTCCTCTTTGTGTATCAACCCTGTTGCAGATCTTTGTGTCACCTGCAAAGAGGCATCATGCCTGTATCGCTGTTGATTTTATACTGTCCCTTACCTACAGCACCATATCCTCTCCTTTTCTTTCTACCCTGTCATTCCTGAACTGGTTATAGCCTGGTATGGAGATGTACAGTACCAGTCATGGTTTGCAGTGCACCACGACTTGGTGATGGCACAGTTTCCATGTCAGTCTCTGCCATGATGTCCTCAAGGTTCAGAATTGTATTTCCTAGTCTTCTAACATTTGCACAAATGGTCTTCCAGATTTTGTTACCACTCTGCTTGCTAACCCTCTTTTTAAGTTCACGCATGCACATCAAACTTCTTGGGATGAGTGACTTTTGAGAGGTGTGACACTGTCTGTCCAATGCAGAATGCTCTGCAAGGGGCTTGACAGTATCACACCAGTCATCAGCCAGGCTGATCATGATGCCGTTTTGCCTGAAGTGCTTTGCACTTGAAAAGAAAAATCTGCACCAGTCATGTGGTGGCTTTTTCCTTTCATCTGCAGGTCACCTCGTAGAAAACAGCTGTTGCATCCCAATTAGCCTGGCTGATGTCTCCGCCCTCCCTCGTCACCCGACCAGTCCCTTCCTGAAAGGTGGAAGGAGGCGCTTTCTTCCCCTTTCTCCTCCACTTCCAGCTGACTCCTTTTGCTCATTTTCTCCCACCCATGCAGAGTAGGCCACAGCCTAAGCTCTGTATGGGCTGGAATATACAATGCCTGAAGGCACTTTCACGGATCCCCACCTGCTGACTTTGAGGTGCTCAATCCCTGTGTCAGCATGTATCCCTCCCCTTTAATGTGGCATAGTAGGAGCCTACCCAGTGTGCCAAAAGCTACCTCTGATGTTTCCGACACCAGGATGCCCACTCCTTGTGTTGGATGTGCCACCCCCCTCGCCCCTGTATTCTAAGCTGAATTCAGGAAGCCCAATCCCTGGGTCAGCATTGATCCCCCCAGTACTTTGGCAGACTGGGAGCCCACTCCAGTGTGCCAAAATCTGTGTCATTAATATTTTATCTGTAGAAAAGAAAGCAGTCCTAGGGGATCATTTTTTCAAATCTGAAAAAAAAAAAAAAGAAAATGGTTCCTTGTTGTTCCCACTGGACTCCCTTCCTCAACATGCACCCTCCCTCTATGCACCCCACCTCCCTACACCCCTCCTTCACCCATACTTACCTCTGGACATTGGGAGCAGCGATCTTCTCTGGACCAGGAACATGTCTGCACTCTTCAAAAGCAGACCGCAAACTGAAGAAAATCATGGTAAGCCCTATAATGGCAATCAATGGGAGGTTTCAACTTAGGTTGATATCTCAGCCACTTTTTTGAGTTTCGGTCCCAAATTTTCAACATGGGGTTCTTGGGACCCCACCTTGTGAGCACTGTCACTATCATTTCATTTCTCAGTTCCAAAAGGTGATTTTGCAGTCACTGCACAGAATCACCTTTCGGGACCAATTAACAAAATGACAGTGCTACTGTTCATGAGGTGGGATCCCAAAAAGCTCTTGTTGCAAATTTGGTGAAAAAAACTCCTGAAAATGACTGCATTGTGCAGTTTCTATACACACTCATAATGCCATCAATTTTTAATATGTTCACTTCAAATTTCCAACATTGCCATTTTTTCACACCTCCTTATGAACAGTACAGCTGCCATTTTTTGTATCCTTCCTGAAATGCGTTTTTGTACCTGTGGGGCAGAATGGCACGATTGCTGTGCAAAATCAACTCAGATTAACCAAATGCCACTGCCACTGTTCATGAGGGGAGGTTCCAAAAAGGCCATACTGAACATTTGGTGAAAACATTCCAAAAAGTGACTGCGTTATGAGAGTGCATTGCACAGTTTCTACGCACACTCGTAACTTTGACACTTTTTCATATTTTCACTCCAGATTTTCAGCACTGCCATTTCTTCACACCTCCTCATGAACAGTACAGCTGTCATTTTTCACATCCTGCCTGAAATGTGTTTTCACACCTGTGGCACTGAATGGCACACTCCCTGTGCAAAATCACCTTTTGGGATTAAGTAATGAAATGATACTGCCACTGTTCATGAGGTGGACTCCCAAAAAGCCCATGTTGAAAATCTGGAGCAAAAATATCAACAAACACCCAGGGCATTAGGGTTTCCAACCATAACTCCCACAATGTACAGACTGACTTGGGGTCATTGGCCATAATGCTCACCCCATTCCACCCTCACCCCCACCCTGCAGCCACTGACAGACACTGATGTGTGCCATGGGGTCTTCGGCCCTAACCTTCACCCCATTCTCCTATACTGCACTAAGCTTATTTCCTTATGGAATGGGGTTAGTCTAAGGGCCGAAGACCTCAAGGCACACTGCAACACCATCTGTGCCTGCAGGGTGGGGTGAGATGGAATGGCGTGAGTGTAATGGCCAACGACCCACAGGCACAACACCAACACCTGTCACTCTCTCCAGTGTGGGGGTGGGGGTTAGCGTTTCTTCAATACTTCACTACCATTCCTATTATGCATCCGTCTAACTCCTGCGCTACCAATGCAAATATCAGCAAGCAAACATTCGGCATTGCAAATGCTTGTTTTTCTAATGAAGTGAACCAGTGCTAGAAGAACATAAGAAATTTGTGTTGGGAGTGATGCCTTAAAACGCAAGCCAGAGGAATATGTACAGAAAAATATGGGAGGCATGTACAACAACAATACCAACAGTGATCTTTCGGCATTGACAAATGCTTGTTTCTTTTTGTCTTCCCTCCTTCCCTCCTCTCATTGTAATGCTCTTGTTTCCATTTCCTTTATTTCTACCACCCTGCTTCTTTTATTAATTTTCACCCTGGGGGATGTATCTCCCCTCGGGTCCTCCCTACTCTCTACTTCAATCTGGGGGGGGCACTAGTTTATGTGTCCCTTATTTCTTCTGCAACACCCTCAGTAACTTAAAATGCTCATCAAAGTAACATTTAACTCTTTCACTGAGGACTGCAGTTCCCCCTCCTGGATGGATACAGGCCATCACACCTGTATAGGCCCTTATCCCTCCAAGGGTTCCACCATGCTGCAGTGGCATTAATTCTGTCAATCATCATTACAGTGATGGCACAATGCCAACAGCTGGCATTGTGCTGTCAGGGGACATAAGTGTTTTTTGTGGAGGACACAATAGATTGCTAATTCTGAGTAGGAGTGGTTTTGAGGAGGGGGGATGAACTCCCTGAAGACAGCAGTGTCGGACAAACCGCAGATCATTACAGCAAACAGACAATTCTGTTGCTGTAATAGTCTTTGCAGTTTTTTCGTCACTGTTTGAACAGTATGCCCCTTCCAGGTTGGCTCCAATCCCCTCCTTTCTGCACCATTCTTTCAACATGAGTTGAAACTCCTGATGTGAAGAACACATTCCAAACCCCATCATAGACAGGCAGCACCTCGGAAAAAAACATTGAGCATGCTACCTAAGACCCCAGAGGAGGGCAACTAAAATGGTGCAGGGTCTGCATCAGAAGTCCTATGAGGAGAGATTAAAGTATCTAAATATATACATCTTGGAATGGAGGAGAGAGGGGAGATATGATAGAGACCTTTACTATACCTCACGGGGTAAATAAAGAAGAAAGTATTTTTCAGAAAAAAAAGATGCTCAAGAACAAGAGCACATGCAATGAAGCTTTGGGGGGGGTAGATTCAGGAGAGATGTGAGGAATTACTTCTTCACAGAAAGAGTGGTGCATTCCTGGAACAGTCTTCCAGTGGAAGTGTTGGGGGTGAAAGCAGTGGCGGGGTACAAGAATGTATGAGATATGCATAAGGGAATCTAAGGGAAAGGGGTAGTGGTGAATGTGCCAGAGATGACGTAGGATCTGCATTGATACTATAGGCAGGGAAAATGGGAAGACTAGGTGGGCCAAGTAGTCCTTATCTGCTGGCAAATTCTATGTTTCTGCTCCGCTCCCTAAAATCCTCCTGCACAATCCCAGACCATCTCAAGACAGGTCATTAGTCCACCAGTGGACAATGACATCTAGTGCTTCCTCCTGCCCTACCATCCTAGTAATCCTCAGGATCTGCATCCCATCCCTCTGGGCAATGGCAGTGTAAGCACCTAACCTCCCTCTCTCCCTCCCTTCCTATTCCCAAATCTATTTTCCTCACAATCCAGTCCTCCACCAGAAGTTGCTTCATCCTTCTCTGGAGTCCTCTACCACCATCATTGGGGTCTCCACTATGGAGGACACCCACATCCTCCCTGGTCAATATCACGTGTCCCTCATCCCATCAATCCACCCCCACGAGTGGCATAGGAATCACTTAGTAGTATCTGCTGAGGAATATGCCCCTCACCCCCCACCCCAACTGTCCCAGAACTCACTCACCATAGTCTAGCCATTCTGAACAAATGCATTGGTCAGCACAAGAGTTTTTGGATATATAAATTAAATGCCAGGAATGCCAATGGCCTAAATGACAGTATAAATCTGTCATCCTTTTTGAAAAGATTTTAATTAAATATTGTTTCTATAAAAGGAAAAAAAGCGAGTCTACTACTGAAGTGTGAGAACAAAGGAATCTAGTGCATGACACAAAATAAATATTAAAATATGTATTAAATTGAATTGAGTAAATGGCTATACTAGCTTCTATATATGTACATGTATTTGCACTTGCTTACTAAATTTCCTGCCTCCTTTGTGATATTCCATTGTGTATCTGCATTTTTATTTATATTTTCTTTTTTCATTTAAATATGAACCTGGTCTACATATGGATCAAGCTAAAAAATATTTTTAAAATAATAGCACTTTAAATAATGACACTTTGTAACTCTTACACTGAACTAGGAGCATGATAGCAAGCTATGTGATTAATGAGTTTAATTGTGTTGAATATTGAGCATACAACTGAATAGAGCTTGCAGATGCTTAAGTTAATTGCATTTACATCGTGATTGGTTACGATGTTATTGGAGTGAGTGTTATAATGGAGAAATGTTATGCTGTGGATTTGTCTGATGAGGATCAATGGCAGTTGAGCGAAACATAACTGTTTGCACTTTATTCTGTCAAGGTTTGATATTATTATGGTCATACCTATGCTTAAGTTTGCAATCTAAAGGAATTGCTGTGACCGCGTTGTGTTTTGATGTTTTGGTGGGTGCTTCATTTTTCTTCTACTCATGTGACTGTCGTTTTGAGAGCACCACCATTCAACTACGACCTGGTGCTGAACTTTTTTTCTTCTGTTCCATTCTGAACTTCTAGCTCTGCAGTAATTGGAATTTACATGCAGGGCATTATGTCAACTAGAGTATAGTATGCTTCTAAGTTTCTATATGAGAGGTGCATACTTCTTGTGTTGTCAGCTGCATCAGTCACTGCTCTGTTGTGCCTGCGTTTGTGAGCCCAAAGCTTGACTAGATTAAATTACAGTTGCCCTTTTTTATCTGTAACTTAGATCCCCCGCTCTTTCTGCAGTGAAAGTTGTCCACCAGAATATTGAAAAACTGCTCGGCAGGGCCAGCCAGTTTGCTGCTTTGACTGTACTCCATGCTCTGATGGACTGTTTTCCAGCCAAACTGGTTAGTATCTTTCAGTTGTTTAGTGGTACAATTTGTCATAGAACAGATTTGTACTTTGAAGTTTTGAAAGTGATGTTCATTGACTTATAATATTTGTGATATCCTTGAAATAAACATAACTGTGTTGATTCACAGCAGTAGAGATGGGCGAAGTGGACCCAATTCACTCCACAAAGTGGAACACGGAGTGAAAACGAATTTGCGGAGTGCTCTGCAACATGAAGCAGAGTACTTTGCGTTATTAATGGATAACTCGAAATCCATTGAAAACAATGACTTAGCATTACTCCGCCTTCCCAAAGCACCACTCCACTAATTCTTAAGGCGAAGTACATTGAAAACAATGTACTTCGCCTTGTTTTTAAGCTCCAAAGGAGAATTTTGCAGTGATTCATGGGATTTCAGTTCACATGGGCTCTCAATTGTTCTGCACAGACTTAGTTTGAGGTAGTGTGTGTAAGAAGCTGTAGGAGACAATCTGCTCTGAGAGCTCTCTGTGATTCAAACCTTGTAAAAGTTGTTAAAAAAGCCTTTTTGAGTCTTTTTTTTTTGCTGAAACTTTAGTTCGTCGATCATAGGAAACCCTCCTGTGCTCATATCATCGAGCGTTTATTGTTTGTGTGTGTATTTTGAATGTTAATGTACAACATTCAGTCTGTGTATTGAGAGACAGTGAAAGTGTGCTTTGGGAGAGGGGTGTATCTGTGGTGTAGGTAGATTAACTTGGAGAAAAAGACAGTGCTTTCTGTTTTGGTGATATTTTTCTTGTATAACTGTGTTAATGTACACACAGTAATATTTTCAATAATTCTTGCCATTTTTTTGCTGATTGTTGTGGTGCAGCAGTGCATATTTTTAGTTTGTTTAAAATATGTGGTTATATTACTGAAGTTTTCAATTTGCTATGCATTACTTAGTGTAGTGTGTGTGTGTGAGTATGTGTGTGATGCGAGTCATCAAATCAGACACCTTTTATTGTGTCACATAATTTGAGCAATGTGAACCTGCTATCCACTGCAGCTGTGTCATTTTTTGTGCTTCTTTGTGGTATCTTTACTGGTACTCAAACTAGTGACTCTTACTGCAGCAGTGCAGTACACTGCCCCCGGCAGCGCACCCCAACTGGCAAAGATATTCTTTTCCAGATTTGAATTTCTGATGGTGAGCACTGGTTAAGTGTTGTGCCTTTGCATCTGCATCTCTTCAGTGCACAGTACAATCTTAATCTGTCTGTACATTTGCATCTCTGTAGGGCACAATCTCCATCTGTAACTTAAGGCACAGTTGTTTCTTTGGCTTCCCCTTCAGAGTACTGGACAGGTGTGGTGCATAATTCAGCATGAACATTGTACTCATTAATATGCATTTTTAAGTCAGGACCATCATCAGGAGTCACTCGTGATACAAATCATGTTCGTCATCATCACGGTCACAAATGCAGTCACAAATTACGATTTACGATCACGTCACGAATCATAACAGTAAATTTTTTTACTAGTTACTTGGATGTATTGTAAGCCTATTTTGTAGTATCTCTCCATGCTTCACCACCCCCCATTGTACTCATTAATGAGTTTTTTTAAGTCAGGGAGTTTTGTGCCACATTTTATCAGGGCCTGGGGAAGTACAGCCATAGGCATTTGCATTTGCATTTGCATTGCATAGACAGCCTTAGGGGGCAGGACATTGTTTTCAGACCAAACAGGTTGTATTGGAACAGGAAGGGCTACATATAACCATTGGCAACAAATTGTCCTGGGTGGAGATATCCAGACTAGATCAGATTACTATAAGTCACCACAGGCTGCAATTTTCAAAGACACAAAGCACATTTGCTGGAGCTGGAAGGATACTGCTTTCTTCAACTGGGAGCTGTGTGAAATTCTATATTGCACTTGATATCTGCAACAACCATGCACTTTTGCTTAATTCTGTGGAGGTGAAACTAACTACCCTTAGTAATTGCTTTTTATTCACATTTTTATTTAGGGTTTAACCAAGAAGGGCTTGTAAACTCTGTTTATCTTGTTAGTAACTTCAGAAGGATTTAAATACTGCATTTGGGTAGGTCCTTGGAGGTAGCTAGATTGTCTACTAGGATTTGCTGACAGTTAAACTATTTTTAAATTTCAGGTGGCTGAGGAGTTGAAAAAGAAACTTGCAAACTCTGCTTATCTTGGAAGTAACCTCATAAGTGTTTAAATACTTCATTCTGGTTGTCCCTTGGGGGTAGCTGGATTGACTACTAGGCTTTTGGGACTGAAACTATTTTTAAATAATTTACTGGTGCATAGGAGTTTGTGATAGTTAAACTCTTTTTAAACAGAGTTACTGGGGTTAAGGAGTAGTCACAGAAAATCCTGCAGTGTGAACTGAAGCACAGACAGCCTTAGGGGCAGGACATTGTTTTCAGACCAAACAGGTTGTATTGGAACAGGAAGGGCTACATATAACCATTGGCAACAAATTGCCCTGGGTGGAGATATCCAGACTAGATCAGATTACTATAAGTCACTACAGGCTGCAATTTTCAAAGACACAAAGCACATTTGCTGGAGCTGGAAGGATACTGCTTTCTTCAACTGGGAGCTGTGTGAAATTCTATATTGACTTGATATCTGCAACAACTGTGCACTTTTGCTTAATTCTGTGGGAGGTGAAACTAACTACCCTTGGTAATTGCTTTTTATTCACATATTTATTTAGGGTTTAACCAAGAAGGGCTTGTAAACTCTGTTTATCTTGTTAGTAACTTCAGAAGGATTTAAATACTGCATTTGGGTAGGTCCTTGGAGGTAGCTAGATTGTCTACTAGGATTTGCTGACAGTTAAACTATTTTAAATTTCAGGTGGCTGAGGAGTTGAAAAGAAACTTGCAAACTCTGCTTATCTTGGAAGTAACCTCATAAGTGTTTAAATAATTCATTCTGGTTATCCTTGGGGTAGCTGGATTGACTACTAGGCTTTTGGGACTGAAACTATTTTTAAATAATTTACTGAGTGCGTAGGAGTTTGTGATAGTTAAACTCTTTTTAAACAGAGTTACTGGGGTTAAGGAGTGGTCACAGAAAAACCTGCAGTGTGAAACAGGAAAAGACGGTCTTTCAAGCAACAGAGGGTGGTGGATTAAGGTTTACGTTTGTTTGTTACAATTCTTAAGATTTTCAGTGCAGGAAGAGTTTAAAGCACAGCTGACTTATTTTGGGGTGGACAGCTCTCAGAGCACAAACCACCAGGCCTGTTTTGGGGCTGGGAAGGTTTACCTGTGTCTGACTTAGATGTGTGGATTTTTCTCTGATTGATTAGCAGGGTATTTCTCTATCAAATTGTTGGGTAGGGCATCTTCCTGACAGGAAGGCACTCATTGCAGCAGTGGGTCAGAGCTTCTAGCTGATTGTTTTGTGAGGGCACAGTTTAGGCCCAACCCCTTCCCACCCCTCACCCCAACCACCCCTGGAAATAGTTCCTTTATACCTGGGGTTCTGACATAATTTCCCCAAGAGTGCAAGGTGCATGTCACTGTCATATCCTCTCTAGCACACTGCACTGACAATATAAGCATAAACATTGTATAATATAAATATATATTTCTACATTACAAACCAATCACACACACAAAAAAAATGTGGGAGGTAGTGCAATGTAATGGCTGTGGGCAGCAGTCTTCAGGAGTTTTCTGGAGGCTGAGATGCTGCCTATTTGCAACAACTGTCTGCCCTGAGGAGGAAGTTGCCAATCTTCAGGCCACACTGGACAGTTGTGCAGGGGACCTTTCCCAGGCCACAATGGACAGTAGGAAGGAACCTCCCCATCCAGGAGCACCAGAACCACCACCACTACCTCAGAGGTTGCAAAAGCACAGCAGTTGGACCACAGTGGGCTCAGGGAGGATGAGGATGGTGAAACAGAGGCACACCCAGTCAGATGTTACATACCACAATCCATACGCCATTCTGGGGGAGCATAGCTCGCCTATAGATACACCCACAGAGGAGACTAAGGAGACTGAGGACAACTGTCACAAGGGAGGCCCACAGGAAGGAGGCAGAGTACGCCACAAGGAAAGGAAGCAGCTCCTGGTGGGGGACTCAATTATTAGGGGGATAGAACTGGGAGGAGCTGGGAAAACTGAAGTAAGGTGCCTGCCTGGTGCCATGGCTTGGAGGGACAGGCAGCGCATCCTCAGGATCACAACAACAGCTGCAAGGGATTCTGAGCTGGACATAATTGTCCACCTAGGGACAAATGACTTGGCTCATCATGAGGTTAGAGCAGTGCAGGAGGACACTGCAGAGTTGGGGAGGGGCCTAAGACAAGTAGCACACACAGTATCCTTCTCAGAGGTGCTGCCTGTCAAAGGCATGGGGAGGCGAGGGTAATTGGCACCATGCAGTTTAATGAATGGTTGAAAAAATGGTGCAGAGCACAGGGGTTTGGCTTCATTGGGGACTGGGGTTCCACCTGGAGGACACCAGCCTATACTGGCAGGATGGTCTGCATCTGTCCAGGAAGGAACAAGTCTTTTGAGCAATCGGTTTAAATGCTTCATTGGCAAGCTTTTAAACTAGTCAATGGGAGAAGCACTGACAAGCAGCAGAAAAATCCCAGCCTCTCCTACAAAACAGGGTACTAAATGAGAAAAGACCAAGGTAGAATGGTCAGTGGGGATGCTGCAACAGAAGGTAAGCCATCAAAAATAGAGAGCAATGAGTACCAATGCCCATAGTCTAGGTAACAAGCTTCCTGAATTAGTGGTCTTGATGGAGGAGGAACATCTGGATATCGTGGCAGTCACAGAAACATGGTACACACAAAACCATGACTGGGACATAAACATACCAGGATACACTATCTACAGGAGGGATAGGGAGGGTAAAAGAGAGGGAGGAGTAGTTCTTTACATAAGGGAAGGAATAAAAGCAACAGAACAAAGGGTAAACAGGGAGGAGAAGAAGCACTGTGGGTAAATTAGGAGACAGACAATGGCACCACAATCTGCACAGGGGTTGTATACAGACCCCCTTCTCAGGGGGAGGAAGCGGACAAGGAAATGATAGAAAGTATACTTAGAATGGCAGAAAAAGAGGAGATATTGCTGATGGGTGATCTGAATATGCCAGATGTTAACTGGAGCGCAGTTGCAGCTGCCACTTGAAGAGTGCAGTTATTCTAGATGCCCTACAGGGGCATGCCTAGACAACTTGTACTGGAGCCCACTCGAGAGGAGCAATATTAGACTTGATACTCTCAAATGGAGATGGAGAGAGGATCACAGATGTAAGTGGGTAGCCATCTGGGAACAACGACCATCAAACAGTATGGTTCACAATAAACACAGCAATAGAGTCAAGCCATACAAAGAAAAAGTTACTGGACTTTAAGAGGGCTGACTTTGCCAAAATGGGTGAGTGCCTAAGGAATGCACTAGCAAATGGGCGGGAAGGAGGGGTGGAAGAACAATGGTGAATAATAAAAACTACCATCACAGAGGTAATGAACCTTTGTGTGAAGCAAATAAACAAAACAAGACGATGTAAGAAACCACTATGGTTCTCAAAGGAAGTGGCAGTGAAGGTTCAAGAGAAAAAGAAAGCATTCAGGAAGTACAAGGAATCGCAGCAGGAGCAGGACAGAGAACTGTATCAGTTAAAGCAAAAAGAGGCTGGGAAGGCAGTCTGAACAGCAAAGGCCCAAACTGAGGAAAAGATAGCCAACTCAGTTAAGAAGAGGAATAAAACCTTTTATAGGTACATCAGGGAGCAAAGGAAGACCAAGGGGAGAGTGAGGCTTAATAAAGGGAGGGAGGGTGGGCAGAGGAGAATGTGAAAAGGCAGAGATACTAAACAAATATTTTGCTCAGTATTTACAAAGGAAGGGGTACATAAAACAAACAGTAGTAACACTCTGGATACAGAAGTTGATACCAGCCCATTTACAGAAGAAAGGGTTCTGAAAGAACTCTTAAAACTGAAGGTGGACAAAGCAATGGGACTGATGGGATTCACCCCAGAATTCTAAAAGAACTAAGGGTAGAACTAGTGACACCACTGACTACCCTCTTTAACAAATCATGGGAGGATGGGTGGTACCCGAGGACTGGAGGAGGGCAGATGTGATTCCCTTCACAAAGTGGGAGCAAGGCAGAAGCAGGAAACTATAGACCTGTTAGTTTAACCTCAGTGATAGGGAAAATGATGGAATCACTTCTAAAGGAAAGAATTGTCGTGTATCTAGAGGCCAGAAGGGCACAGGACCCTAGGCAGCATGGATTCACAGCGGGAAGGTCATGCCAGACGAATCTGATAGATTTCTTTGACTGGGTGACCAAAGTAGTAGATCAGGGAGGGGCTGTGGACTTGGCCTACCTAGACTTTAGCAAGGCATTTGACACAGTCCCACACAAAAGATTAATATATAAGTTAGCCAGCCTGGGAGTGGGTCCCATGATGACAGCCTGGGTAAAGAATTGGCTGGAGAATAGGACACAGAGGTAATAGTAAATGGAGTCCCTCAGAAGAAAGGAGGGTTACTAGCGGGTACCGCGGGGTTCAGTATTAGGACCAGTCCTCTTCAATGTCTTTATAAGCGACATTGCAGAAGGACTGGAAGGAAAATATGTCTCTTTGCAGATGACACTAAGATCTGCAACAGAGTTGATGCACAGGGTGGGGTGGAAAGGATGAGAAGGGACTTGGCAAGGTTAGAGGAATGGTCAAATGTATGGCAGCTTAGATTCAATGCTAAGAAGTGCAAGGTAATGCACCTGGAAACAAAAACCCAGGGAAGAGTACACAATGGGGGTGAGATACTAACAACAACAAAATGGAAAGGGACCTGGGGTAGACATATCAGATGACCTAAAGGTGGACAAGCAATGTGAGAAGGCAGCAAGGAGGGCTGGGGCGATACTGGATGCATAGGAGAGGCATCACCAGTAGAAAACAAAGTTATTATCCCTCTGTACAGACAGCTGGTGAGACCCCATCTGGAGTACTGTGTGCAGTTCTGGAGACCCAATCTCCGCAAAGACATAGACAGGATGGAAGCTGTCCAGAGGAGGGCAACTAAAATGGTGCAGGGTCTCACCGGAGGACATATGAAGAGAGACTTAAGGAGCTTAATATGTATAGCCTCGAGGAAAGGAGGGAGAGGGGGGACATGATAGAAACTTTCAAGTACCTCAAGGGAATCAACAAAGTCCAAGAGGGTAGCATCTTTCAAAAAAAGAGGTGTGCAAGAACAAGAGGGCACAATTTGAAGATGGGGAGGCAGCTCATTGGTAATTTAAGGAAGTATTTTTTCACAGAGAGGGTTGTGGATGCATGGAATGGCCTTCCGGAGGAGGTTGTGGAGTCAAAATCAGTGGTGGAATTCAAGCATGCATGGGATAGTCATAAGGCAATTCTGGGGGGTGGGGGTAGGAAGAAGTAGGCTGCTGGTTAACTAGGATCTGCAGCTTATCCAGTAGGTAGGGGAAATGGGCAGACTGGGTGGGCAAAGCGGTCCTTATCTGCCGTCAAATTCTGTTTCTATGTTTCTATGTTTCTATTTCTTTATCATCGCGGTCACAAATGCAGTCACAAATCATGATTTACGATTATGTCACGAATCACAACCTTAATATTTTTACTAGTTACTTGGATGTATTGTAAGCCTGTTTTGTAGTATTTCTCCAGGCTTCATCACCCCACCACTGTACTCATTAACAAGTGTTTTTAAGTCAGGGAGTTGGACAGTGTCTGCAGTACATACACAGACTGGAAAGAAAACTGCACCCATGCAGTTTAGCACAGTATACTTCCACTGCTCAGAATACATATGGAAGACAACAAAAAAAGGGCATAATTACATACAAGGGTCGGGGATGGTAGAGGAATACATTCTATAACACAGCAAGGAAGGTGTGGGGGGCACATGGTGTGAGGAGAAAAAAAAACTAATGTGGGATCCCATGGTGATCCAGCAGCAGTTCCAGCATGGGCATAATTTGCAACTGATGTCCCTCTATGTAAGAAAAATAAAATTTACAGAAAGGACAAATTAAGTAAAAAAGAGTACAGACAGAAAAGACAAAAAAATGTAGCTTTTAAAAAAGCTGTTGGGTCTAAATCAAAGTTTAAATCTCCTCCTCATTCTGATCTCAAAGTATCAGCAGTCACAAAACACACTCCTCTCTCTCTCTCTCCGTCTGCACAGGAGAAAGTAAAATTGTCTGCTTGTATGATTCACTTTCTTCCTGCCTAGCTAAAGAGCATGTGACTTACAGTACTATAAGCCATGTGATGTGTGTGTGTGTGGGGGGCTGCCACATCTGAAACATCAAGTGGATCACTAGAATCATAATGAGGACAAGTCCATTAAAATCAATGACTCAGCTTGCTGATTGCCATTCCGCCTCTAACGCGAAGTAGTAATGACAAGGCGGAGTGAGCACTTTGCATTGCCCACTCTGCATAGCAGAGTGGCAACGCGAAGTGCCCACTTTGCATTCACTTCACCAGTGGAATTTAAATTCTCTGTATCTCTACACAGCAGGAATGACCAGATCAAATAGTAGAATGAGTCACTGAATGAGTCTATGTAAGCAATAATACCCAACAGGGTGGGTGGCATTGGGCAGTACCAGACCACCCAGGGGTGTAATGAGGCCTTACGCCATGGACAGAGGGCCTTGTAGCCTCTGGAAGGTCTGGTATTGCTCAATACTGCCCACCCTGGAGGGTATTGTTGCACTTAGAAAATTAGCATCAGTGTAAGTTTTAATTAAGTAATAAAATAACAGAAGGAATAAGTTCCGCAACAAACAGAAAGATTGGAAAAAACTTTTTTATGTAAAGTAGTCCATCTCCTCTTATGCCCCCTCCACAGGGCAATTCTCTTCTGCATATGCTACAACCCCCATACCACCACTTCGAGAGATAGAGTTTCTAGTAAAGTTTCTCCCCAGCATCCACTTCTTGATTGTTTTAACACCTGTTCAGTCCATACATACACAGGCTTTTTGCTCAGTGAAGTTAATAGTATGCGTTACTGTAAATATTTTGATCAGAAAGGGCAGGTGCAGACTACTGTTTTCAAGGTTTTCTTTCTTAAAGACATGCATACCTGTGATAAGCTTAAAGTTGGCAGGATTACCTGGTTCAAGATTTCTTCTTAAGGGATGTTTGATCCCTTTGTTAGATTTGGATGACAGATAAAGAGATACCGTATATGACTGAGTTACTGACATGGCAACATAGTGAATTTATTTATTTATTTAAATATTTCACCAGGAAGGTACATTGAGCAACAAGTCACTCGTCTCCTGGTGGGTTCTGGGGGGAAGGGTTCAATAGGAATGTGAGATTAAACATTCAAGTTACAAGATCAACATTAACATACAGTTGTAAGGCAGGTTTTACAAACAGTGTTACAACAGTGTTGTGCATAATAGGAGAAAGAGTGGACAACAATAATTGGTGGGTTGATAAGTAAACAAGTGCTTACGTGAAAGAAAAGGGGGGAAGGAGAGGGAGGAGGGAGAGTCATGTTCCTGGAGACCCCTTCAGGATGCAAGGAACCCTGCAAGGGGACTGGTGGACCAGAGAGAAGAGGATAAGACAGTATTCCAGAGAGACCCCTTCAGGATGTGGAGAACCCTGCAATGGGGCTGTGGAGCTAGATAGAAAGGAGTATAAGGCTGTAGGGATTTAAAGAGAGAGAGGAGAGAGAAGGAGGAGGTATGACTTAATGCTAGGAGAGAATAGGACCTAATCCAAGAGAGGACCCTTCAGGATGTTGGGTACCTGCAAGGGAGTTGGGGAAGGTCAGTAGATAGGGATTAAGAGAGTGATAGGGGAGGGAGGGAGGAGAATTGAACCCTTAAGGGGAAAAGAATTTGCACCTTTGGTGGGGATGGGGCCTAATCAATAGTCCATCAGGCTGTATTGGACCCTACTAGTAGTCATGGGAAGCCAAGATAGTGGCTAGATAGAATAGGGGAGATATGTTTAGGTTCAGTTTGACCCCTTCAGGATGCTGAGAACCCTGCAAGGGGACTGTGATGGCCAAGGAGAAAGGTAGATGGGGGAGGGGAAGGAGAGGAGACAAGACTAGGCACAGTAGGACCCCCTCAGGATACTGAGAACCCTGCAAGAGGGACTGTGAAGACTAGAGAGAAAGATAGATGGGGAGAGGAAGGAGAGGAGACAAGCTTAGGCCCAGGAGGACCCCTTCAGGATGCTGAGAACCATGCAAGGAGACTGCAAAGACTAGGGAGAAAAGGTTGAATGGGGATGGGAAGAAGAGGAGGAGACATCCCTAGGCACAGTAGAGCCCTTTCAGGATGTTGAGAACCCTACAAGGGACTGCAAAGGCTAGGGGGATAGGTAGATGGGTGAATGATAGTTAATACCTGCTGGTGATGTAACCAAGTAAGCGTACCCTTCTGATATATGTATTCAACTTGTATGATAGTCTTCATGGTTTGTGTTGGTCAAAACTGGAAAACTAATAAAACTTTGCATGATAAAAAAGTTTATCCCCAGCAGTTAGTTGGCATAGCTTTTTGTGCTTAGGAAAACAGTACTGATCCCTTATTGCAAGATGCTTTTTCCTCCAGTATGAAGATGCGGCTGTTAGCGCACAACCTCTCGTGACCCTCTTTTGAAAACCAGGAAGTGGAGACCTATGGGACAAACATCATAGTCGGGCATCATATCCAACAGGTAAAGCATCAGTGCCAAAAGCAATGAGTACAATATAAAAGAATGTTATGAAAAAAGCGTTCCTGTGTGTCTGTCGTTATCCATGGTTGGGACAAATATGGTAAAGAGGCAGCATTCAGGTCTGAACGGAGCCCAGACATGCTGTTCAAACTTTTATTTAGGACTAAATAGCAATAATAATAAAAGGCATCCGCGATCACTGTAAGTGTTAAAATAATATGAAGAGGAATTGGAACTACTGAATTTTATTATGGTTCCTTATGAATAACAGTTGGGGGTGGGCAGCGGCGCAGTGTTAGTGGGGCGGAGTGTGCAGCATGATTTTTTTAATGATCTTTTTCAGTAGAAATAAGTGATTGTGAAAAAAGTGTGTTTTGTTTCTTGAAATGGCTATGTTTCCTTCAGTACAGTTCAGTAGCGAGGAGGGGGGGCTGACTCGCTCACTTCTGTCCAGATTCTTGTGTGTGGTTTCTTGTGGCTGCTGGCAATAAATTGGGGAGTCTTGGTATGGCTGTATGTCTCACTAAGCGAGAGAAAAATGGCAGCATTTTCAAGTTGAATAGGGTGCTTTCAGCCAATGGGCAAGCAGGGTGGGCACAAAGATACTTGAATGGATGAAGGGGCACTTGGGCTGGTACTTTGTATTTCCTGGACATCTATTGTACAGTAAATTAATGTACCCACTGGCAAGGGTACCAGCCAATCAGATGCCAGGAAATAAAAGGCCCATTTTCTAAGAATTTTTTAATATAACAATGGTTTCATCCTAGCTTGTTTCACAAGATCAACAAAAGTTATAAGTACGCTAGTTAGTATATGGGTAGAATTATGTGCCCAAGTAACACATGTAACACCTATTTACCCTCATATGATAAATTCTGCAAGGTTACTGAGGAATGTGGTCCTGCCCCCTATCTAGTCATGATAAAACTGTATTTTGCTCCAATAAAAAACTTGGTTTACTCTATCAAAACAGAAGCTGCCTTACCTTTGGCATCTGAGAACTATTTCTTAAGCAAACCCTTCTGCTGGCCCTTAAATACTTTATGCAAGTAAGTCTATAGAGTTGTCAGCACTAAAGCACTACTCAGAATGGCTCCATGTCAGAACCACATGGGACAAATACAATGACTCCATAACAATGACAGCTGTTAGAGTGCATTGCATCACAGTGCCGGACAAAGACAGCAACCCCCCCCAACTAAAAATAACCATCTCCGAGCTGCACAAACATTGACCAAAAGAGGAATACCACTGAACTAAATTTACCATGCTCTGTAATACCACATCGCTCAAATGATGAGCACTGTATTTGCCTCGCTGTTTTGGAGGTTTTGTGTCTGACTTACTGTTTTGATGGGATACCACTCAAAATCACTATACTTTTAATAGTATATGTAGAGTTTTACTTGGTTGCTGAAAGCTCACACACCATAGCTTACCACATAAACAGATGAGTCTATTTCCACTGTGTTTGAGAAGGGAGCATAATTGGGCTGCCATCCTCTTCAAATGTGTACATGGGATATACCTCACATATCTCAGTCACCTACTGACCAAAACCATGTTAGGCTACAAGCTGAGATCTCAAGTCAAAGATGTGTAGCATATTTCCAGAGTCCACAAATCAGTTCAAAAAAAGGCTTTTTATGCACCCACACCAACTAATAAAACCTGGTTTGGGGCAATATCAAAGAATTCAGAAATACTGGACACTTCAACTGGGTCATGAATGAATACCCTGCTCTTAACTCTTACCCCTTAAAGAGAACATAAATCCAGTTGTTTACATTTTTATGTTTGCTTACTAACAGCATAGGAAACATATGGCTGTTGCTCCAGGAGAGGGCTTTCTGGGGCTTGGTCCTTTTCCACTTATCACTTCCTTAGAATCAACAATCTTCACCCAGATTCTGCCCACTGTCTGCCTACATTCTGTTTTTAGTTTGGAAGAAGCTAACCAATCATATGACTGGAAAGTGCAAGGTGGAAGCTGCTTTGTTCATGTGCACCATTTATGTTCCTACCAGGAATGTTTCTCGTGCTTTTCATTACCACTCATGAGCAATTTGTTTCCCTGCACTGTGGGACGAGCAGAATTCTGCTGCTGCAGGAGCTGATGGCATCAACTTGTTACATGGGCTGGCTGGATTGCCAGTCAGCTTTCACCATACTTCATCCAACAGCTCCACCCTGCCAGTCCTTATATATGCACTGCATTTTTTACCAACCAACTTGCTTCTTGGCACTTCATTTCTTTCTTCCCCCTCCCCTCAGCTAAAACAACTGGGGTGCTGGTTTCTGTATCTGCCACTAAGCACAGCCCTTTAAAGTCTCTACCACCTGTCATGGGTGCTTCTGGTGTTGCAAAACCTAGTCAAAAACCTGTCAAATGTTATAAGGAGGTCAAACACAAAATATATTTTAACATCTTTTTTTTTTTTTTTTTTTTTACTTTTAACGCGTTATTTGCACAGAAGCTATGTTATTTGCATAGTAGCCACAATCTTTGTTTTTGACATGAAGTGGCTCCTTGTGAGCAGCACATCAAGCAGCGGCCCTGTTCCAAAGTAAAAAGTTTAGCTTTGCATCATTAATAAACTGGAAAAGAAAGAACATCTGTAAAAAGAGAAGTTGTTTGCATAACAGAGCATGTCTTTTACCTGCAAGACACACACACACACACACACATACACACACACACACGAGAACTCCCATAGTGTATATCGGATATCAAATGAGGTAGTTTCAATTATACCATGGACTCCAAAGAAAAGGCTAAATCCTGTATTTTGATTGGCTGGCTGGCACCTTTCAGCCATGGTAAATCCACTGATAACCAACACAAAAAGTGCCAGCTGGCCACATGTTAAAAAAGACAATCCGACCCTGAAATCATGAAACTCCAACCGCCATCTTGTTTTCCCGCTAAAAGGGATCACGAAAAAACACCTCCGTACATCAGGAAAATGCAAAACAAAACAGTGTGCAAGCCTGAATCAGTAACCATAAACAGGCTTTTTTAACTGTTTCCCTGCAACCACTTCCACCCGGCTCAGCTCTAAATATATTTTTCTGTCCATTTGACTCGGCTCTGTTCCGTTCATGGTACAGTCCCTCTCTCTCTCTCTCTCTCTCCGTACAGTCCCTCTCTCATTTTTATGTTTACTTGTGCTCATGCACAAGAAACATGGAGCAGCTTAGGAGAGAAGCAGATTGTGGAGGTGTGGCACTATGGCGGCCAGTGCTGCCACTGCATTTGCAGGCTTGGTCCTCATTATCCAATACTGTGGCACACTGCTGCTGACACTAGTTCAGCAAGCTTACAACAACTTGAAAGAATTTGGCCACTCCAATGAGGGAGTGCCCCCTCATTGTAGGGCATGTCTTGTGTGCCTAAAAAATTCTATTCACCCCACTACCTCTTTCTCCATTGCAGCAGCAGTACAAGTAACACCCCCCTCAAACAACACTGTGTGCTGTCCACCTGTTCCCCCCTTCCCCATCCCGGCTGGCACCCGGATGAAAGTAAACCCTTCTGCTCCATGCTGTCTGCCCCGCTCCCCGTCCCAGCACCCGGAATGAAAGTAAACCCTTCTGCTCCATGCTGTCTGCCCCGCTCCCCGTCCCAGCACCTGGAGTGAAAGTAAACCCTTCTGGTCCATGCTGTCTGCCCTGCTCCCCGTCACTTGGAGTGAAAGTAAGCCCTCCAGCTTACTCCCACTGTGTGCTGTCCACCCAGCTGCCTCCATTCCTCTCCTGGCACTGGGAGTAAAAGCAAACCCTCCTGCTCCCTCCCACTGCCTGCTGTCCACCCCACTCCCTCCGTTCCTTGTCCCAGCACCTGGAGTTAAAATAAACCTTCCCGCTCCCTCCCACTGTGTGTTGTCCACCCTGGTCCCTTCATTCCCTGTCTCGGCAACCAGAGTAAAATTAAACCCTCCCACTCCCTCCCCCTGCCTGCTGTCTGCCCTGCTCCCTCCATTCCCCATCTCGGCAACCAGAGTAAAAGTAAACCCTCCTGCTCCCACCCACTGCATGCTGTCCACCCTACTGCCTCTGTTCCTCATCCCGGCACCTGGAGTAAATGTAAATCCTCCTGCTCCCTCCCACTGCCTACTGTCTGCCCCACTCCCTCCATTCCTCATCCTGGAATCCGGAGTTAAAGTAGCCCCCCCACTCCCTCTCCACTGTGTGCTGTCCGCCCCACTCCCTCTGTTCCTGGTCTCTGCACATAGGGTAAATTTACAGGGCTAGGCGGCTCCCCCATGATGCAGCCTCTAAGTTGGCTGCAAGCCTGTGAGTGGTAAAGACCCCAGAACTTCAGATCAGAGGTTCCCCAGTGAGCAAGTTGGCCGCAAATCTGCTCCGTTCCTCACCGTTCCTGGTACCCCACTTGTTGTAGTGTTTGCTGTGAGTTTTTAGTTTAAAATTAATGTTTTATGGGCTTTGAACCTGAACTCAATGAATGAAACCTAAGTTTATTTACCCCATAGTTTGTAAAATCGAGCTGTCTTTATTCCTGATATTTGGGAACCGCTGGAACTGTTGTTGGCCAGAGCAGAATTTTATCATTATCATTTTGAACTACGAGCTTCTCTCGGCAGGTTTGCACCACAACTAAGGACTGCTTTTGGTCTGCAGAGTGGAAAGATTGCAGTGCCTGGCTTAATTAAGGCACACTAGTGCAGCATGGACTCTACAAGGAGCCCTATAATGGTAATTGTTTTGGGGCAGCCTCAAACAGAAAAGTGGAGACCTGTAAATATGAAAGCACTTTGTGCTGACAGGCTAGTTCTGGCCTTTTAAAAGGTGTATAAATTGCCAGAGATGATAATGGGAGATGGCAGACCACAGGAGGAATACTCTGGTCAGTGAATAGTGCATTGTAATGAACCACAGACTCCTAGGTTGGTACAGTGGTAGTTGGAGCCAGTGAAGGAGGGCTGGAGGAGGTGTGACCGACATGTTGGAAACTTTTTTGGCAAATGCTTACTCTGGAGAAATAGGGGAGATTTGTTCGGAAGAAGTAAAACTCATAAGCCTTAAAGATACTTGTGGAGCTGATAGTTCTTATGGACTCTGAGTTTTGGAGCATGGAGCCAAAGTTGGTAACTCTCGCATCAGCTTTTATTAAACATGCTTTTATTTTTCATTTCAGCTAGACTGTAGAACAAAATGCTGATTTAGTGATAAGTAGTGGCTGGCTTAAAGATTAATTTTTAGGGGTTCATTTAGTTTGTTTTATTTTTTTTTTATTATTATTATTTAGGAGCTTTATTAGTATTCCAGCACCAAGTAAGCTACATCAAGCAATCCTGTACAAATGGAAACATCAGGTGCAGACTTTTTAACACAAAAGAAAAAGAAAAAAAAAACTACTACCCCACCCCTAGACTACACACCGTTACTGCCATTTGAGTTACAGATATACTGAAGTCCCATTTTCATTAGGATTTCCATATCGTCAGGATGGCCTCTAAGCTTCCCCATAATGAGGTAAAATTTTGCCTCTGTTTCAGTACAAGTGCAATATGTCTTTCCCATTGTAATGCCAAGACACTCGAAACCATTCCAAGATTGTAGGTGGCTTTTCATCTGTCCAGTGCCTCATTATTGTTAACTTGGTAGTTGCTGTGATAAGTCATGTGCACTTTCCTACTTTTGGAGTGTCAATTGGGAAATAATTTATAAGACAAACTTGAGGCATAAATAAGTCTCTCAAGCCAAGGATAGGGTCAAAAAATTGTTAATGGATTACCAAAATGCCTTTATATATAGGCACAGCCATAACATATGATAGAGTGACCCAATGTCCTTCTTACACCTGTTGCATGTTGATGCATGTAAGGATCCATATCTATAGAGTTTGGCTGGTGTCAAATACATATTTTGCATATTATTATAATGCAAAGAAATATGAGTACTTCTGATTGGGTGGCAAAATTCCAACAGGGCAACATTAACTCACGTTAACCTACCATGTACAACTGAATAGCAAAGTGTAGGAAAAATGAAAAACTTGAAAACGTGAAAAAGTCCCAGCAACTGAAGGAAAACACACAGCATTATATGGCTGCCTGCATACAGTCTCCAATTAGTTCAAAACTCCGGCCCCACAACCATGTTTCTTGAAGTGTAAAAATGAATAAGACATCCACAAGCTAGCAATCAGTTTCAATAATAAAGGAAATCATCAGAAGAGCGTCACAGTACAAGCGCCAGGCGCACGTCTCTCTGTAGTAGTAAAATTTCACATCCACAATCAACTGCCTGCTTGTTTACATACTACCCTCAGCAAACGTACAAAACAAGCACATATTTAAACAGTGTCACTACTAAGGACACAGAAACCATAATAATCGCACAACCAATAGTAAAGAAGCGACCCGTAAAGAAAGCGCTGTAAAAATAGCATGTCCTCATAGCAAGGGTTCAGTATTAACATTAAAACCCAAGTACCTTCACAAGAGTTATTTCTCCATTGTGGTATGCTAGAGCCTCCTGCCATTGAAAACCAGATCTTCCGTCGTCCTGTAGCTCATTGACATTGCAAAACCAGTCACAATTAAGCAGCTATGGGGAAAAAGTGAAATAATGAAGTATTGCTGCATTTCTTCCAGTTCTTGCAAGCACATTGCCCCCCCAACACAATAAGCACACACACGACACAGAATCACCATGTAAATCTTTTAAAATAGAATATTAAAACAGCAGTTACATCAACAGTGTAGCAAATGACGACCTGGCCGCACGAACCATTTAAAAGGGAAATACTTAAATACGTAAAAGCCACTCAACTATGGCCCTTGAAATGAATTTCAGGCTGTTTGGAAATATGTCGGTTCCAGAGTGGGTAAATGGGACCCCTGATTTCATCACCGCCCACACAAGCACGACTCCAGCGTACTCTGATATCCATGAGGCAAGAATGTCACCACGTAGGATACAAAATGTGAACTCATTTGACATCCTTAATGACAGCTTAGACGATAATGAGGTTACAGCTGTCGTCCTGACAGCGTCTCAGCTCAATAACCAGCCATTTCAACAGAATCCATCACAAGTAGTAACCACAGTAGATGAAAATGAGACTACTACCAGCAATCACACACCAGCTGCACAGCCAGAGGCAACTGACACAGAGGCTACCAATGCACCAGCAAACACAGCTGGCAATGAAGAAACAACATTTGTGATGCTTTTCCTAACAGAGGTGACACAACCAGAACATGATAATACCATAGTACCTGATCAAAAGGTATAAATATTTCAGGAAATTCATAATAATATAGCTCAATACACATGTAAATAAATGTTATCCATAGTGCTTACATAGGCCATTGAATGCATCCAGTCAGTGTGTGTGTGTGTGTGTGTGTGTGTGTGTGTGTGTGTGTGTGTGTACGTGTGTGTGTCTGTGTGCATGTGTGTGTGTGTGTGTGTGTGTCTGTGTGTTTGTGTGTGCTCTCTGTGTGTGTACGCATGTGTGTCTGTTTGTTAGTGGTGGATGCAATAGAGGTTCCACCTGCGTGTATGGTTCAGTGTAAATGTCATAGATCATGTCTTAGTAGACGCAATGGCAACCAAATGTAAACATAACAAAATCTGCATAAATCCATACCCACCCAGTTCATTACTACATGTAAACAAAATAAACCCCAGAAAGCAGCAGTCTCCAAACAAATGTATAAGACAGTAGAAAGTGTGCTATATTAATAATATCAACAAGGTATTTCCAGTGGTTCTCTCAATGATCAGTAGAACAACCACTAGGGGCATGCAATACTCAGCTATGTCTCATGCCACACTTCTCCCTTACTGGGTGATAAACACACCATTAACAAAATCCCTGGGAATACCTCTTTTAAGCAACAAGGCATCACCAAGACTTATATAAATGGTCTGTTAATCACCTTCCAGGAGTGTGCAGTAAGACAAGGCATAGCCGAGTGCCAGATGCCCCTAGTGTGATAAATCTTCAACGATACCAAACCTCGACATGCATGACAATCCCCCAGACATGGGATACCTAAGGTAAGCATCACAGTACTTACTGTCATACCCATGTAATTAACCAACAAATGAACTAACTCCCCATTAAAATCTTAACCCCTACCCATACCCATTACTATACACTCCCCACTATTTCCTTGATGTTGAGTAACCCAATCACAGCAACCTCTCTCCTCTAAACTGTCATAATGTGCGTGGAATCCCACCCCTAACGTTACAATGTTTCTATCCCCTCCTTCTCATCACCTGCTTCCCCCGATCACCAACGCCCCTCCCCACAATGTAGTTGACACATTGCTAGCCTGTGCCAGTACACCAAACACATTACTTTTGTGAAAAAAACAACTGCCCTTGATGTTGTATTTTGTTTTTTTGTGAACTGAAAAGAAAAAAAATAATGGTCCCTTGTGTTCTCTTCTAACCCCACCCCAACCTGCACCCATCCTCCACATACCCTTCCTACATATAAATATGTATATAAAAAATATATATATCTAATAGATAATAAAAAGAGTCTTAAAAATGGAGCTTTCTGTTTGGCTTTAAGCACAATGAAACAGTAATGTAGATGAGTTATTAACATAAGCCATTGCAATTCCTTATCCAAAACAACTCACAATACACACCTCTCCCACTACGTAGGTTTTGTCCTCAACCACTTCTCCTCTCCCACCTTATTGCTCTCCTGGTCACCCTAGTTCCCACCCTCAAGCTCTTCCTGGCCCCCACCTCCCCTCCAGACACCATTTTTCCCCCTCTCTCTGCTGTCAGGGCTCCCCTACCCTTCTAGCTCCCTCCCTAGGGGTGCCCAAAGTCCCCTTGCTATCTTCTGACCTGCGCACTGTGGACAGCCACTGTATTGGTCAGTACTCCACCTGCAGTTGATGCTTCCCTCTGCTGTGGTGGTCCTCCAGATTGGATTCCTCACCCACTAGCCATATACCATCCACTGCAAAGTTCGTTCTACCACCTTCCTCTTTTCCCAACTGCCACATGGGGTGTCTGCCCATTCAGCCCCCCCCATACAGCCACCTGTAACTGTTGTTCTCCTACCCCTGCCACAAGGTGGGCTTATCGTATTGAGCTTGTAGCCGTACTCATGTTTGTTAGCTGTAACTCTGTACTCTTGTCTATTTACTGAACTGTGCCCCACCTGTGTCTGTCTGAGATCATTATTTCTGCATGCACCATGCCTCAATTGTACTAGCTACTGTGTTCTCTCTCCCACATGTAGTTGTGGCCGTATAGCACCCTGAATATTGAACCATTTTTTTCTCTGTATCATAACCTCCCGGGTCACACCTGAAAATAGTAACTTGTTGCCTAGTGTGCTTACCTGGTTAATAAAAAAATAATATAAAAATGGTCTGAGAAATGGAGCTTTCTGATTGGCTGCAAACATTCTAACAGCCTTATGTTAATCTTTTATTAACATACATGTACACCTTAGCCATATGATGCACTGAGTATTAACCCTCATCCTGACCAATAAAGTAACAGAATTTCGTCCACAAAACAGCCACCAACAGTGATATATTTTTTCTGTTTCTTATCTCAAAAAATACAGGTTGAAATACCGAAGCAAGAGCAACCATTGCCAGACTCAGCAAAGATAACTAACTCCAGACATGTACAAGTCACAGAAGAACATCTAGATGTACTAGGGAAAACAGAAATGAAAAAAGCACAAGAAAAGCAGCACAATGGTCTGTGAAACTCTTTAGAGAATGGTTAACTGAAAACAAAATAAGTGCAGAGTTTGAATACTTGCCAGTGCCTGACCTATGTAATACACTAAGACAATTTTACACATCAGTTCACAATAAACAGAGCAAACATTATAGTCTTGGAAGTTATGTCAGCATAAGAACAGGGTTAAATCGTCATCTTAATGATCCACTTTTCAGTCGTAAAATTAATATAATGCATGGGAGTGATTTCCAAACAGCCAATAATGTTTTCCTTGGCCTAATAAAAACACTCCGCAAAAAAGGTGAGGACAAAACATCACATTATCCCCGAATAACAGACAGCGATCTATTAAAGCTGCGAGCCTCACCACTGATAGACACAAACACAGCAACCGGCCTAGTCCACAATGTATGGTTCAACATACAGCTACACTTTGCCAGACGTGGTCGGGAAGGGTTAAGAGACCTGACACCAGCTTCATTTGTATTAAACACAGATGAAAATGGGCTAGAGTATGTAACACTGTCTTTTAATGAAGATAGAAAAATCACCACCAAATGCATGAGTCCAACAAAGAAAGGCTAAGAGGTCATATATACCAGATCCCAGGTGACCCCACATGTCCCGTCCAATCTTTTAAAAAATATATCTCTAAATTACCCAGGGATGCACGTGCATTTTACTTGCATCCAAAATGTCTATCCAGCAGCTGCTGAATACAAACCATGGTACAGCCAAACACCCATGGGTGCATCATACTTAGGTGGAATGATGTCGGCGTCTCAGTAAGTTGTCTGGCCTAAGCCAAGATACCGAATCATTCAATGTACAACTACGGTGCATCTACTGCACACTGCAGGGCTTGATACTAAATCAATAATGTCAGTAACAGGGCATAGATGCGAATCATCCTAGAGAGTTACTGGACCGCCAAGTAGTGAAGAGCGTAAATCCTGGTCATTAATATTGTCTGGCAAACCACAAAAAATAAAAAAAGTGCAACACAACCTAACCAACAGTCCCCACTAAATTAGTCTGCAATAACAACGTATTAACAACTGGCATAAACAAATGTCTCCCATCTTCTAACCAGTACCTTCTGAACTGCACAATAAATGGTGGAGTGCACATATATGTGCAAAACCAGTAAACAACACAGCCATAGAACAATACAAACCATGAAACTTATAGAATAAACAAATATCAGCCATGTCAAAAAGAATGTAACAATGTAAACCATTACTGTATTGTTTAAAAAAATGAACCAATAGTACTGAAACTAAGTAGTTAAAGCATCGTAGTATTATTTCTGTTGTATGAAATCTGTGCAGAGCAGTAAAATAATAAAACTGTAATATTACAGTATTAGAATGTCAACAGTCAATGAAAACTGTTAATCTCAAACGTTGTTATTATAATAGTAAATAAGTTAACCTGCCTATGTAAAAAAAGTCAAACATGAAAGACAAAATACTGTAATACTGTCAAATAAGTTGCAATAAAAAATGTGTTGTTTCTTAAGAATGCCACTGTGTTTTTTTATCATCTAAACCAACAATGCACATACCTATACTAATGCGTATTTGTGTTTCATATAAATAATTGCATAAATAACAACAATCAGAAAGCAATGATGGTTAAATAAAAACAACACAAGATTTTCTCTCAAACATAACAACAAAAGTTAGCAGTTGTGTCACTGTGTGTGTGTCTATCTATACATATGTGTGTGTCTGTCCCTATCTCAGTGTGTGTGTCTCTATGTACATGTGTGTGTGTCTCTGTCTCTCTGTGTGTGTGTATATGTGTGTGTGTGTGTGTGTGTGTGTGCGTGTGTGTGTGTGTCTGTCTCAACGATTAGTGTGTGCTGAGCATGGCAGGGGGTGTAACGTATTAGCCAATAAAGAAAGACAATGCTTGAGATAAAAGTGTATAAATCACCCCCAGATTCAAATGTGGCATGACGTGTAGCTGAGCACCACACTGTCCCTACTATTCTGATAAAATAACTGATAAGCAAACTCCTGGGACTCTGTATTTAAAAAAAAACAACAGATGTGAAGTTAAAACATGGTATCTTATCAATGTCAAATAAAGCCCGAGGTATAAAAAATCACTTGACAGGCATTATCTGTCCCCCAACCTAAATCTCTCCCCAGATGCCCTTTGCATCCTGCTCTACTTCCTAAAGCCTCACTTCACACACCCTACGTCAGTCATAAACTCTTCACAGAACCATCATGTACACCCCCTCACCCTCAACCAGATGACCATAACTGCCCTGATGCATAACACTATGCAATGACCCCCAACACCTGGAAAGATGCCTTAAAACCTCCCTATAAGCGTCAACCGCCCACCCCTCCCACACACAAAAACAGTAGCCCAAGAAGAGCATAGATGCAACCACTGTGAATCCCACCAACTAAATAACCCGCAAGTGTCATCCCACAACTCTTCCCAGACTCACCACACCACCCACCACCTCTGACCAGGTACATATGAATCCACCCAGGTAGCTCTACACAGTTCTCTGTGGAGATCTCCTAAGCGTCCTAAACAGCTACGTTGATCTGCTCTCATGTATTCCTCCACAAATACCCAAACAGTACATACAGTTACCACGTAACTCCACTAACACCTCAATAAATCTAAAACATTTACCAGATTCAGTTTACTACCACTGCAAAACTCCAACCATCCACTTTAAAAACAAAGTGTTTCGCCACACCTATCTATCCACCTAAAGGCATCCTGATTAATCCTGCACATCCCAGGCAGGCATCCAAAAATCAACATGCAACAACCCTCATCTGACTACCCACACACAGCCATTTTCTGAACACTCCCTCCCCAGTTGAACAATACATCATTTACCTCCCCCTGACAGTAAAAACAGACCATTGTGCACCCCTAGTTAACAACAAAACAGCTCCCAGAACCGTAAACTAGCCAGCAACCCACGCATGTACCTCGATAAATGTATTCATGTCCTTCACCTCCTCGCTTACTTTACGGCTACTGATTGCTCTAACATGACACACTCTTAATCTCGGCGATACCTGCCAGTGCATTCCATGAAAAAAAATTTCTTACAGCCACCAGTAATAGACAGATTGTCACAAGAGCAAATGGCTAATAATGACACAAAAATGGCTTAATGTATTGTACCAGTAAAAAATCACTACACAATTCACGATTGCCACACATCAACCTAAGACTCATTGTTGAACAACAGTGACAAAGTACTACCAATAAAATAAATATTTCCACACATTTCAACTAAATAGTGTCCAAAAAATGATACACAACCTGCACTAGTCCCAAATGAGCAGTAGATGTAAAAATAAATATTCGAGCGTAAACACGCAAGTCAGAGTACATCTGTTCACGCAGTGCTACGCATGCTCAGTTGAAAGAGCTCCACGGCAAAAAAAAAAAAAACAGATTCAAACCGTTAAAATTTATGAAAGCCTGAAAATAATCATACCGTGTTGAACACCTAATAAAGTAACTTTACACAAAACATAAGTGGCACCATATTACGCTAACATTCTCTTTCACATTTTACCAGCTGACATAAGCAAATCGTGGAGTTAGACACAACGGTTTGGTGATTCTCATAGACAACAAGCTATTTTGTACTAAACTAAATAATCAATTTTAAAACAGAGCAAATCTTTGTACAAACTGCTCACACATACTACCACTTTTCTAAAACACCACCAACAATATATTGACTGCCACCACTCGTTCTGATGTTTAAATTACTCTAATTATCTACGGAAGGACTATTTTACATTGAACCAACATAGATTTAAAAATAAAATGCAATTATATAAACGTAAATGAATTAAATACCACATGCACTTGTAATAATAGCAATAAGGTATGACCAGAGGTTAGATTAACAGTCAATCACCCCCTTTGTGGCAATATGGCACGAGGCGCATGCCACAAGGGGTGATTAACGAACTGTTAATCTAACCTCTGATCATACTATTAATATAATGGACTAATCTGAGTCTATCTTGCTTAATAAATTTATACATTGATATCAAAGTTTCCTCCATATATTGACATCTTCAGGGATACCTAATTCCCTTACCCAATAGGGCAAATTCGAGGGTAATCTATGGTCCCAATCCTAAAGAATTTTATATAAATTTGACACTTTATGCGGTTGGGAGGCAACCTGCAGGAGTGCGTTGGATCCCTTTCCCTATATCTATTAATGGGAGAGCTGGGAAAATGAGGTTAGGGCCTTACTAACTTGGAAGTATTTAAAGATTCATACCTACATCACTAACTTGAGTCATGTAATTGAGCAAGGGAAATCACTTTTCCACCCCTCCACATCTCTGAGACTTTACATTGACTCAACCAGGGCCAGTAGGCACGGGGTATTGGTACACTGCCAATTTTGAAATGCGGGTTATCAACAATTGGTTGGTCAGAAGACTGACACCACTTAACTGCGAGGTATACTTGGGCTTGACGAGAGGCTTTCATCGACCAACCCATAGGATTATTTCTGAGAGGTTTGGGGATATAGGATGGAGAGACATATAGCAGGGCACGCAGGGAGCATTTCTCACAAGATGCCAGGTGTTTTTCGATGGGTAACCACAAGGACAGTAAGCTGATGATCTGCCTCTTTCTGCCAGTAGAACAGCTTACCCAAATGTTATGCAATACAGTACATAAAGAAAGGGGGCTGCAAGGCCCCCTTAATTCAGAGCTGTCAATTTGAAGTAAGACTTGCAAACATTCTTTTTGTTCCACATGAAGGAGCTTAGCATACCTCACAACCTAAAGAACCATGCTTTGGGAGATACATACCCAACATTCCTAAGGATATAATATCCTAGGCAATAGATTCATTTTAATTATTCTTAGTCTACCCCATAATGATATAGGAGTAGCCATACCTCTCAAGATCCTTGGTTACTGTTTTAATGAGACTATCTATATTGTTTCTCAATATAGTTCAGGATCCTAAGATCTTGATTCCCAAGTAAACTATGGACTTAGTTTCCCAGGTAAGGCCTAGGGGCTAATTCCGCTTTATTGACTCTATGATTTAAGGGAATCACCATCGTTTTCTCTCGGTTAAGTTTATAATAGGATACTTTAGAGTACTCCTCAATTTCCTCTAGGACAGCAGGAATTGAGGTACTTGGGCTCTCTAAATGTAATAAGATATCATCATAAAAACTGAAAATGCATACCTAACTCCTCCCACCTGGATTCCCGTAATATTAGCATTACCCGCCATCCTAAAAGCAAGGGCTATAGGTATATATTGAATAATAGCGGGGAGAGGACACCCTGCCTAGTACCCCGAGCTAATTTGAACGGGGAAGATAACAAGACATTACATTTTACTCTGGCTGAGGAACAGGAATATAATACTTTAATCCATTTGACAAAATCTTCTGGGAAACCAAAAGATGTTAAGGTGGTGAACACAAAATCCCATGAGACTCTGTCAAATGCCTTTTCAGCATCAAGTGAAATCAGCACCATAGGTAAATTGGAATCTCTAGCCGCCACAATGAGATGCAATAACTTTCTCATATGATCTTGAGATGACCTTCCAGCCATAAATCCGACCTGCTTGTGTCTTATTAACTTATCTATAATTTTAGTAAGTCTATTTGCCATTACTTTGGCCAGTATTTTTATGTTGGTATTTAATAATGAAATAGGATGGTAACTGCTGAGATTTTGAGGATTCTTCCCAGGCTTTAAGATTAGGGGTATCACAGCCTCTAAAAACCTGGACTGTGATATCCCCTTATCAAACCAATAACTGAAGAGATCCTTTAACACAGGTGCTATAGCAGCTTGACATGTTTTGTAAAAGTTGCTGGACAGTCCATCTGGTCCGGGGGACTTGTCCAAAGGTAACTGTTGGATGGCCTCCTGTATTTCCCCTAAAGTGACTGGAGCACTCAAAAGGGCAGCGTCAGCAGCTGAGACATTCGGCAGATTCACGGATCTAAGCTAGGAGTTTATATCTGACTCAGCAGACAACGAGGATGGGGGCACTGAATATAAGTCTTGATAAAAGGAACCAAACATTTCCACCACTTCTTGGGGATCGGTACAGACTTTGCAATCTTTCCCAGAATAAACTCCGGCAATAAATTGCGAAGTCTCTACTTGACAAATATGCATCGCAAGCAGCCTGCTTGCTTTCTTTCCCACGTCCAGATATTGTAGCTTGGTTCTGTGTAAAGATAGCTCAGCCCTCTGCAATTGTAGACCTGCGTTATTGGGCCTACAATTGATATAACCTGGTCCATGTCTCTGCTGGGGAGGTACGGGAGAGACTGTATTCTATATTTTTAATAGTAGTTAATAGCGCTTCTAGCTGAACCCTTTGAGGCTTGGCCCTATTAGAAGCCATTTTAATGAATTCACCTCTCGGAGCATTTTAGAGCTGCCCAGATTAAGTTGTACTTATCTACAGTCCCCAGGTTGCAATTAAGGAAAAAGGTGATATGCTCCATAATATGTTCTAGAGAGGCTGAATCTTTTTATAATTGGTTATTCAAATGCCACTGCGGGGAGCGTTTGCCCCCTGCCCCTAAACAGAGTTCCATGTCGACCGGAGCATGGTCAGATAAAACCCTAGCTGTGATTCCTGCTTGCATGACCCCTGGAATTGCATAGGAGCTTATGAGTAAATAATTAGTTCGGGAATGTGTTTTGTGTACTGCAGAAGAAAAGGTGTATTGTCTTTCGGAGGGTTAAAGAACTCTCCACACGTCAGCTAGTGCAGCACTACACATAAGTTCTTTCAATGCTCTCTGCGCTGGGGATAGGCCTCATCACGTTCGATCAGACCTTTCAATATCCGTCTGGGGAACTAAATTCCAATCCCCACCCAGTATTGTAAGTTTAGGTGGGTTCGTTACTATGATGTTTAACAAGTTTACAAAAATTGGGGGGGAATCGCTATTTGGACCATATATCGATCCAAGGAGGACCGAACAGGATTCCAGGGATGCATGTATTATTATGTACCTACCCCCGAGGTCCCATGTTTCCTGAGTCAGTTTAAATGGAACAGTCCTGGCCAATAGAATCACTATCCCTCCTTTGCTTGTGGACGCCCCTGCCCTAAATACCTGACCGACCCATAATTTTTTGAAGAGAAACACATCCTCCCTTTTAAGGTGCGTTTCCTGTAAGAAAACTATTTGTGCTCACAGTAGCTGTAAGTGCTTTAATATAACCTGTCTTTTAACCCTATCCTTGGCTCCTTTGACATTCCAGCTCACAAAACGATAGTTATTACTTATGTCCTAAAGCAGTAATTGGGAGGTAAGCATCGATAAATGGGCAAATGTGCCCATTAGAAAGTACCATCCAAATTCTATACACCAGGCCATTAAGAGGTACAAAGAAAGTGAAGATACCACCAGGTAAATCATTAGAGCTTAAGTATAAACCATGCGTAGTCTTTTCCCTTCCCTGCCTAAACCCACCCAAACCTCACACTCTACGTCTATTATACTTATAAACTATAACACATTGTGTAACATAACATCCCCAATTCAAACACATTGCACTCCCAAACTTAGTATGCCACATGATTTTACACAAGCAGACCCAGATCGAACAACTATGCTCCCGGAGCCCCCACCAACTATTAACAAGTGTTCCAAAAAAAAAAAGGAGGAAGGATTTTTGAAATTTATACACAAACAGGTGCTTAAAGTCTTAATATTTTTCACATTTGGCTCACACCTACTATAAACTCTATTAATAGTATCAAAAAAACAACCAAAAAAACACAACAATATCTAAAAGCTAAATGCCATTCTCATCCTTTCTACATACTTCTAAAAGCTTATCATTATGTAGCCAGCTTTAAGTGATCAATGGAACTATAGCATCAAGTTTCAGATAGCTATAAGCGCTTGATACCCAGAGAAAATACACTTAATAACTCTATTACTCCTATGTACTAGAACATTGTGCTCTTAGCGGCATGCTAACATTAATGCCTTCTTAAAACTTGCAAAACACCAAGTTCAGACTCAATGCAGGTTTGTTCCGTATCTTTAGCTGCACAATCCAGCCGCAATCCATTACTTGCCATAGGTCTGGTGCGGGCTCAGCCATGAGAGATAGATAAATATAGCAGCTATCTAATTAGGAGGAGCCATAGCTCAACAAAACTCAGCCAAGCGCTGTCGCCAGATAACTTGGATCCACATCGATAGTCACATTGGGATCTAAATCCGTGCATTATGTGAGACATCCAATCAGCGCTAGCCTTTAGGAAAATAAAGTAGTATAGCAAACTGTTTCAACAAACAAAAAGCGATGAAGTAACATCTGTAATACAGGCTGCAGTTCGAAACATGATTCTGACTAGGCTCCTTCCTATTCATTATGCATTCCGTTTTTCAAGCTACAAAATCAGGCGGATACAACAAATAACATATTACTCAAACTATGCGGTAGACATGAGTGGGCTGTGCTGGTATGGCATAAGTCACAAGTTTCCAAACTTATCAGTAATAGCAGCACTACTACAGCCACATTAGGATGAGGGTGCAATCTCGGGAGGTTGCAGGAGTCACATCAGAACTCTCCACGAGTGATCATTGCTCGATTTGGATTGCCCCCCTTCAATATCCTGATGAGACTGTTACTGCTTTGAGGTACCGCTGACGTAATTTCAATAAGGAGAGGGAAAACAAGAGATAGACTTGTAGTTAGGAGGCATGTTGTATCAACGTCGCTGTGGGCAAACTTGCCTTTGTTTAAATAAATATGAGAAAAGTGCTTTTAAACCTTGTAGCACTTGTGCTGGGGAGTCGTAGGAGACCCATTTATCCTTGGTCTTGACCATTAGTGTTGCGGGGTATTTAACCCTAAACTGCTTTGTTGCAGCAATTCATTTAGACACCAAAGGATGAAGTTCTTGTCTCCTCAGTCTCATTGAGTGGGGGAGATCCTGCACAATCCGCACTTTCCTGCCCTCCCAGGTTACTTCGCGGGTTTCCTTTACTTTGCTCAATATGTGTTGCCTGTCGATGTAATTCAGTAATTTAATAATTATTGGTCTAGGAGGTTGACCAGGAGCCGGTGGAGGAAGCAGGGCTTAGTGAGCCCTCTCGATGATGTACTCTCCTCTGTTTGGGGGGGGTGGCTATTTTGGCGCAAAACCTCTGCATAAATAAAACTGGTGCATTCCCTTCTTCTTTCTCAGGGACACCAATAACTACCAAATTGTTCTGTCTGCTACATCCCTCGAGATCCTCTATCTTCTCCTCCATTTTCTTCAGTCTGCATCCTATTACAGCTGACCCAGATCCATCTTATCTTGCCTTTTTTCCAACGACGTCAGTCTGGCCTCCAAGTCCCTGGTTCTCCGTGTTAGAGAATCAACTGAATTTTTAATTTCTTGCAGGTCTTCAGTGATAGAGGAGATTGCTACTTGAAGCAGTTGCATTATTTCAGGAACTTTTCTTCCGAAAGTATGGCCACTGCTGCTGACATTTTCGGAAGGGTCAGGGCTTGCTGTCTAGGCCATTTTGCGGCCTTCTGTTTCTCCGGAGTAAGCGGTGGAGATCATCTCGGCGACGCGTTTTCCATATATACCTCCATCCAATACTCGATCTGCCACTTCTGACCACTATTGCTTTGTTGTCTGGATTCCCGGGAAGGTAAAGTTCACCTCTAAATACTGTTATTAAGCTTAGGTCAGGGAGTAGAGAACGGAGCTCCCAAAGAACTGCTGCTTCAAACTAGGCTGCCATCACGTGACCTTTAGTTTGTTTTATAGTGATGCCTCAACATTGCTTTAGTGTGTTTCAATGTGCCACATGTTTAAACTATGGAACCAGAAACATAATTGCATATGGCTGAAAATGATTAATGATTATTACACATGTAGTCCTCCCTGTCACCCAGGGTTGCAAGAACCCCACTTAGATTTACTGGCAGGCAGGGAAGGCAGCTTGTGAAATACCAGTTAAATGGGTTTCACACTGTCTCACTCTGTTCTCAGTCTCAGCTGAACTGGAGGGATGACATCATATAGAATTCTTGCAGCAGCATAAGCCACAATGGAATGTTGCAACCGGGAGTTAGGTTAGAACATTCGGGGTTTTCAAAGTGAGCGTTGTGCAGTCTGAAGTGGAGGGAGGAGGTGCACTGCAGTTGGCAGTCCCTCAGAGCCCTCAGCTCTGATTCAGAGCTGCCTTTGAAGTGTGTGTGTGTGTTCTCACCCTAGAGAAGGACACAGAAGAAACCTTTGTGAACTGGTTGAGACTGTCCCCCAGTAGTTCCAATGCCCCATCCCTGAAAGGGATGGGGGGAACAAGATCAGCTCTTCAGGGACAATTCCCCTGGCCCTGCTGAAGGAAAAGAATTTGTCTGTGAAGAAGATTTGTGCTGAGGCACCGAGCAGTTATGTTGTTTTTTCCTGAGAGAAGCCTGTGGGCACCTGCGAACCAGGATGAGTCTGCTTTGCCAGAGAGCCTATGTTTCACTGAGACTGTTGTGTTAAGTATCTGCTACTGTGGGTCAGCAAAGGACAGCCAAGTACAGTACTTAAATCTGTGTATGGCTTGGAATGCATCTAACCAGTGGGGTCTACAGGGATGGACATAGCCACTAAAAGAATGTTACAAGTCAGGACACCAATTACCAGAGGCTGTAGATTGTTAAATGTGACATACATTTCGAGATAGCATTCTACAAACAGAGAGGTTCACAAGGAAAGTTGTTGAGACCAAGTGAATGGCCGGGTATGAATTTGGGGACAAAAGGAGGAAGACCCCCATCTAGAGAATCCAGATTTACCTCTATGGATTCACTTTGGGCACCTATAGCTTTCTTCCAGGCACTTAGCCATAGGGCTGCGCGAATACCTTTTTTCAAATATTCAGCTGAAGATTCGGTATTCAGGTCCCGGGTATTCGTTACTCAGCTGAAATTTTCGTATTCGGCACAACCCTAACAAAGTAAAAAAAAAAACAGTCCCCACCCTCCTCTGCAGCCTCAAACAAGTACAATAACATATCCTCTGCCCCCCCCCACTCTCTAGCAGCAGCAGCCTAATCCCTCCATCTGGCTTCTACCCCTCCCACACCCGTAAGTTGTTATCATTATTTTGTGACTGACAGTCACAATCAAAACATTCATGCACAGAAATAAAAGATAAAACCTGGCAACTGGCACAACCTACCCACCTCCACAACCAGCCGCCCTATGTAAGATAACCCTTAAACTTAAAATACTCCCTCCCTACATTCCACCCTGGCAGTACCCCTACATCCTCTCCCCGCAATTTGTTATAGGAAAATCCTTGATGGGCAACCGGCAAACCCACCCACCTCCATGGCCAGCCAGCCTCTTGTAAGCTTAAGTTTGCATTTAGAAAACTCTCTCCCCCCCACCCAAGTCTGGCAGCACCCTACTCCCATCCTTCTCCCACCCCACCGAGCCCAATTCTCTTCATCAGAAGGCGATCAGCACAGCCTCCCTCCTCCACAGTCCTGCGCCTTCTAATGAAAGAAATCGCTCACATGCTATGATATAGTAAAACCAACTGATCATGTGATCAGCAGGTTTTACTATGCACATCAGTGATTTCATTCATTAGAAGCCGCTATGGAGGAGGAGGATGGTGATTCCGATCGCCTTCTGAGAGGTGAACTGGGTCCTGGGGTGGTAGTAAGTGCTGCCAGGCTGGAGTGGTGGGGAGGGAGTATTTAAAGTGTGCACTTCACCTTACAAGAGGGCAGCCGGCAGTGGAGGCATGCAGGTTGTGCCTGTCACCCATCCAGCATTTTTCTATAACAAATGTTGGGGTGGGGGGTGGAAGTAGGGTGTGCTGCCAGAATGTGTGGTGGGAAGGGAGTATTTTAACAGTGAGGGTCATCTTACACAGGGTGGCTGGCTGTGGTGGTGGGTGGGTTGTACCAGTTGCTGGGTTTTATCTTTTATTTCTGTGAATTCATGTTTTAGTTGTGACTATCAGTTACAAAATAATGATAACAATTTTCCAGTGTGGGTAGGAGCCAGATTGTGGGATTTGGCTGCTGCTGCTAGAGGCTGGGGGGGCACGAGGATATGTTATTGCACTTGTTTTGGGCCACAGAGGAGAATGGGGGGTTGTTTTTATTAGGACTGTGCAGGAGGCTATGCTGAATATGAATACCACCGAATAGTCTCTTTGGAAAGGGCTTCAAATATTCAGATAGCCCATTATTCATGGTATTCGGAAAATAATATACGGCCCTTGCACAGCCCTACTTCACCAGTGTTCGTAGAAAGTACCCAGACGTGGGATTAGGATGTTGTTTTCCCTTATGGAGCTAGGAAGTGCTCATGGGTGGTAGAGGGAGCCACTAGATCAATATCCCTGCCATATGGAGAAATGTCCAACTTCTGGCTGAGGGACATGCCAGGGAATCCAGGGTAGAGAGAGTACCAGTTCAGGCTGAGAGCCCAGTGTTTTCTGAACCTGAGGGTAGAAGTTGTTGAGATGATGAAGAAGATGTGTTTTGACCTCTATAGCTCTGTACAACCAGTGAGTGTAGCCCCTTGGGGGTCCATCCTACTTTGTATTCCTGTGTGTAAGTGAATAAAAGCCCCACTTTAGAATCTCACTCCCGGTTTGGACATTCACAGTTCTTGCTTCCTGTGTCTGGAGTTACTTGGGTGCCCCTGTCCAGAAGTACAAACCTAGCCCTGATGCCAAGCGAATGTTTTCTGTCCGAACCCAGGCTAGCCAGGTAATGGGTTACAAAATGGAGGCACCGTGTGCTAATAAATAAAATAACATCAGCCCAGGACCTGGTTACAAATTGGAGGCTGCTGCTGGGATTTGGGTTTGGAACCTTGGGAGAGAACAAAAGATTTGCTCAGATTAGGGCTAGCGTTTTGGCTGTCTGGCAGTAGGTAGCCCACAAAGTAGAAGCATTGCTACCTAAATGTCCTGCTGTGTGCTGCTGTAATTGTGCCATTAGTTTACTGAGCAGCAGTAAAGCCCAACAGTGTATGCCCCTCATACTGCATCAAAGTCATAATGTTTGCCAGCTTTTTAAAGTATTGCTTGACAAGAAAAGTGTGGAAAAGTGTGGGAAACAAACAGAGATCTGTGCCCTAGATGTTGGAAGTGCTTGTTGTATGGACAGAGAGTTGCTAAGTGAAATGCCATGAAAAATGGTTGAAATGGTGCTCCCTGAGAGCTACAGTTGAGAAAAAAAGTGTGGTTTGCAGTTTAAATTTTGCCTGCTCGGCGATCGCCATGGAGGAGAAGGCATGAAGAAAGATGCTCATTTGCATGGCATTGAGTGATTGGTGAGACTGCTATTAGTCCCACCCCCAAGCAAGCTCTAGAGTGACTGTACAGTGTTCGAGAGAGAGAAAGAGAGTGTGCACACTGGCTTGCCAGGAGGAGCGTCGCAGTGACTGAAAACATTATAAAAGTAGTAAAATCTGACTTTTCCATTTAAATCGGGCTCAACCCGCATTCCAATTCATGTAAGAAGACAGCGAGGTGTTCAGAGGGACAATCGGCAGGACTGCCAGCCCACTTCATTCCAGAGGCCTCCAAAACTGGCTATAGGCCAAATTTTTCCATTGCAGCAACCAGCTACTGAGGTGAGTACCAACCTAAAAGCAACTCAAACTGTGAGTGATTTCAACTAAAGCCAGCTGAATCTGTGTGAAGCAGTGTGATCATTTTGCAAAGAGGGACTGTGTCATAACTGCAGGTTCAGCAACAGTATAATTTTCAAAGTAATGTGATAGACTGTGGGTTGTATGAAAGATGCAACAAGAAATACAGGCAATCCTGTGCGATGAAATACTGTGGCTTTAGGGACTTTTAAGCAAAGAACAGTGAGTTACAGCAAGTAAAAAAGTCCAGTAGAAATCATATAAATGTGCTAAGAGAACAGACAGTGCAGTTAACCAGTTTGAGTGAACTTAATCAGTGGAGTGTGTAAATTGGATGCACAGTGGCTTGAGTTAGAGATAGAATGTTGATGCGCAGGAGTGCTGCCGCCACCATTACAGGGTGGGGTAGTAAAGTAAACACAGCAGTAGGGGAGCCATTTTGTAGATGTTTTTCCAAAAGAGTGAGACTTGAGATAACAGTGTTTTTCTCTGCACTCATTGGTTTGGGATCATACCGTTACCCAGATCATGCCCGAGCTATGATAGTAGAAGAAGTGAACAGATTGAAAGATATTGAGAGATGTTACTATGGGGGATGGTTGTCTCCTCATGTGGTGATTCCTGGATATCAAGTAAGAGTGTGCATAACATGCTTAAAGGCTGGAAGGGATGTCTTTATGGTTCCTCATTGTTCTGGATGCCTAGAGAGACATGGCCTAACCAAATCACCCAAGATTCATATGGCTCCCACATGGACAAAGATTCAAGAACCTGCAGTTGGCAGCACACAACATCAGGTAGAGCCTGTTGGAGGAGGCTCAATAGAGTGTGGCACAAAGCAGGAGGGTGCAGAGCTGCAGACAGAACAAAGTGCTGATGTATCTGAGTCCAGGTCACAGAGAGACATGCAGAGGGAGCATCAGCAGACCCTTGGAGAGAAGGGCCTAGCCCAAGTCTCACAGGAGAAGATGAGATGAAGGAGACCCTTGAATGGGAGGTGTCAAACTCTGCACCCAGTTAGGAGTGGATAGTCTCAGGAATGAGGATGACTGCTCACTCCTGGACTCAGATTCTCAGTGAGGAAGAGGATGAGGGGAAACCAATGTGGCCTTATGAAGAAGGTGCGGATCCACAGCTTCGGGCTCTTGCCTCGGAGGAGCGAATGGAAGAAGAGATTGGTGGTTCCACAGCCCTGTTCCCACAAGGAGGAACCAAAGATCCATTCTACATTGCATTGAGTATGTGTAGCTGCCAGAACCAGGACTGGCCAATCCCAAGCCAGGCCAGAGGGCTCAAGTTGACCAAGTGTAGTAAAGAGGAAAGACTGGTTCGTAGGAAGGTGAATGAAATTTATGGGGTATCCTTTCCTCAGACAGTCTGGGAGGAGATTGAAAGAAAAAGGAAAGCCTGGATAGTGGAGGAGACCACACGATTTTTTCACCCTGGTCTGGTGCAAGTCAGTATGTCTGAGACAGAGTGTTCCAAGAAAAATTCAGACAATGGAAAGTGGGCAGAACACTGTTTATAGACACTGTTCGAATCATGGATGCAGGGGACATAAAACCTTCTTCAGTGTGAATTATGAGTGCCCAGAAGGGGTAATAATTCTTGCACCTGACCCATTGTGCTATTTCCTACAGTGCAGACAATGTCCTGTGAATGTGCCCATGCCTACCAAGTGGAGAGCAGTGGTGGCCAGTGCTGCCATCCAGCCATTGCTGTACCTATGTTGTTCCGCCAATCTGGCATTCCAGGAACCAGGTACCCCAGATTCATCAGCCTTGCAGTATACTGGCTTTCCAGATTCCATCGACTGGCTCACCAGATGACTTCACATCCAGAGAGGACACCAGCCCAGCTGTACCCTGATTCATCGCCTGGGATTTCGGATTACTTCAGACCAGCTGTTTCCTGTCCTGTTTACAAGGTTCCATCTCCTAGATGACATCAACCCAGCAGTTTCCAGATGTGCCATCCTGTCATTTTCTGGAAGATGTCTGCCCAGGTGTATCAGAAGAATGCTGCATGGAGATTCTTGGATGGAAATCAGGTTTCATATTGATTTTGTTCTTCAAGAGACTGGTAAGTCAGACTTTTCTATTTTAATGACACTGCAGTACAGCCCTACACCTAGCAGACTCCAGACGGTTTGAACTGTCCTCAAAGACTCTCTCTTTTGGGATTACAGTTCTGCCAGAACTGTACTTCACGGGCTCCAGCCCAGAAGAGACTCTTTATTGGACTTGCCTCGGTACTGTTGTCGCTAGATGGGACTTTAGAGCACTTCATCCCCAATAATGTGTATTGTAAATAATGTCATTGTTTTTCTACTCTTTCTACTGTTTATACTGTTTTTCTTCTTTTCTAACAAAAATAGTTTTTGGGATTCTTCAGTATTTAGATGGTAGGGGTTAGATAGTATTGTGTTTGCAGAATAGGGGTTTGTTTGTCTTTTATCTTGCAGGTGTTCTTGAAGAAGACAAGAAGAGAAGACAAGAAGAGCAGGAGGGGCTCTGCAGGGTCCTTCATGTGCTTTAAAGTAGTAGTGTTTAAAGTACAGTGATGTTGTTTGTTGTGTTTAACTTTTTCTTCCACAGGTATGGTTGTGGGGGACTGTGGGAGTAATACTTAGGATGTAGTATTAGCTCTGTGTGTTTGGTTGTAGGTGTCCCAGTTTGGCGAGAGGTTCCCCTGTGTGTTTTTGGGTAGTTTGGGTTTTTGGTCAGTTAGGTTTTCCCTAGAGGGCTGGGGGGGATAGACAGGCTGTGGTCCTGACCTGCAGTAGGGGCAGCAATACTGATCTATTAGGGCTATGCTCTGGGCAATTCTACCAGGGCCACTAGGAATCCATAGCAAGGTCATAGAGTAGAGTAGAGGCTGATATGTCAGCCGATGACCTCTGGGCCCTTAGTGTTACCTGCCTGTGCCTGGCACATGGTAGGGGAGAAGTAGCGTTACCTCCCGTAGTCATCATATAAGGTAAGATGGCCTGGGCTGGTAAGTAATGACTGCGGACAGTAATTTTCCTGGCCATGGGTGGGTGTAACCCCTTCACCCAGGTTACTAGAATCTCACTTAGATCTAGTGGTAGGCAGGGAAGGCAGCTTGTGAAATACCAGTTAAATGGGTTTCACACTGCCTCACTCTGTTCTCAGTCTCAGCTGAGCTGGAGGGATGACATCATATAGAATTCTTGCAGCAGCATAAGCCACAATGGAGCGTTGCAGCTGGGAGTTAGGTTAGAACGTTGGGGTTTTTCAAAGTGAGTGTTGTGCAGCCTGTAGTGGAGGGAGGAGGTGCACTGCAGTTGGCAGTCCTTCAGAGCCCTCAGCTCTGATTCAGAGCTACCATTCTAGTAGGTGTGTGTTCTCGCCCTAGAAAAGGACACAGAAGAAACCTTTGTGAACTGGTTGAGACCATGCCCCAGTTGTTCCAGTGCCCCATCCCTGAAAGGGATGGGGGGGGACAAGACCAGCTCTTCAGGAGGAATTCCCTGGCCCTGCTAATGGAAAAGAAGCTACCTGTGAAGAAGATTTGTATTGAGGCACCGAGAAGTATGTTGTTGTTTTCTCCTGAGAGAAGCCTGTGGGCACCTGCGAACCAGGGTGAGTCTGCTCTGCCAGACAGTCTATATTTCACCAAGACTGTTGTGTTAAGTATCTGCTACTGTGGGTCAGGAAAGGACAGCCATATAGTACTTAAGTCTGTGTAGGCTTGGAATGCATCTAACCAGTGGGGAGGTCTGCAGGGATGGACATAGCCACTTAAAGAACGTTACAAGTCAGGACACCAGTTACCAGAGACTGTAGATTGTTAAATGTGACATATATTTTGAGATAGCATTCTACAAACAGAGGGTTCACAAGGAAAGGTGTTGAGACCAAATGAATGGCCAGGTATGAATTTGGGGACAAAAGGTGGGAGACCCCCATCTAGAGAATCCAGATTTACCTCTACGGATTCACTTTGGGCACCTATAGCTTTCTTCCGGGCACTTGGCCAGTGTTCACAGAAAGTACCCAAATGTGGGATTAGGATGATGTTTTCCCTTATGGAGCTAGGAAGTGCTCATGTGTGGTAGAGGGAGCCACCAGATAAATATCCAAGCCATATGGAGAAATGTCCAAGTGCTGGCCGAGGGCCATGCCAGGGAATCCAGGATAGAGAGAGAGAGTACAGGTTCGGGCTGAGAGCCCAGTGTGTTCTGAACCTGAGGGAGAAGTTGTTGAGATGATGAAGAAGATGTGTTCTGACCTCTATAGCTCTATGTAGCCAATAAGTGTAGCCCCATGGGGGTCCATCCTGCTTTGCATTCCTCTGTGTAAGTGAATAAAAGCCCCACTTTAGAATCTCAATCCTGGTTTGGACATGCACAGTTCTTGCTTCCTGTGTCCAGAGTTACTTGGGTGCCCCTGTCCAGAAGTACAAACATAGCCCTGATGCCAAGCGAATGTTTTCTCCCCCAACCCAGGTTAGCCAGGTAATGGGTTACAAAATGGCAGCACCGTGCGCTAATAAATAAAGTAACATCATCCCAGGACCTGGTTACACACAAAACTCTCATGGAGTCTGACTTTCTGGCAGTTATATTATTTATATTAATCCCTTCAAGTTTACTTTTTTTAGTGAACTATTTATCAGTGTATTGTGATTCTAGAGAGATGGAGTCATAGGCCCCACTGACTTCCAACTTCAAGAGAAGTGAGCCATGCCTTGGAGTCGTCTGTTTGGGATTTTAACCCCTGTGAAATCTCTTTTTAAGAGACGCTGTTCTGTGATAAGATAATCTTCCTCAAGAGGTTTTGCCTGGGTTTTTATGGTTATTTAAGGAGTTTGGCATGTAAATGGAGCCTTCTGGTCCCTAGCTGTAAACATATGGCACTTTTAAATCACTGTTTTAATGATTGGATTTCTAAATGAAAATAACTGTACATTGCTTTATTTTTATTTTGATGTGAGGTGATCAAGGAAAATTGTGGTCTTTGCCCTCACGGACCCTCATGGCGGTGAAATATTAGCGGTAGGTAACACAGCCTTAAAAGGCCCTATGAGGATTAGTATTTTTGGAGTAAAGCTGATTAATGTAATTCTTTGCCATTTTATTCTTGTTTTTGTTTTTTAGGCTGTATATTTGGGACGTTGTAGTATGTCTTTATATGTCATGTATTTATAGTAAGGCATGGTTTAGCATACCGTACCTATCTGGATTTAACCTAAGGAATTTCAAATTTTTGTCCATCATCTATGATGAATCCTCCCATTCCTTAGTTATGTGGGACCTGTTATCAGTTACTTCTGATGGAGTGGTGATTGAATATATTTTTCAACCTCTGGGCGGTCTGTATGTTACAGCTCACAGGGTTTGCTTTCTAAGTTAACTCACTATGGGCTGATTTGGCCCTCAGATGGGGATTTATCAGTGCTTAGCTGGTCTCTTCATAATGGTGGTTTCCTTGAAGAAGTCGGCCAGTTTGGAATAGGTGGCTTTGGGAATCTCCTATCCTTGGATATGGAATAAATTAGGAACACAACATGAATATTGCTAGGCATCTAAAGCCATGAACATTAATGTTGCACAGGTTGTCTCCCACGAATTAGGCCCATGCATCTGAGAAGGTAATTTAAACCTTGGCCCAAGTTTTCCTTCTGTCAGTAGCTTTCTTTGGGTAAGCGATGCCATGTTTGTTTGGGGTAAACTTGAGACTCTGGTTATTCAGTGGAGTGTTATTGATTCTCAGGTGAATTTTAATGACTTAAACCTTCTGACAGTACTAGAATCATCTTGCTTTTAGGGAAGGATCAGTTTTGAAGTTGTTCCATCATATCCAAATGAAATTAAGATATATGTTTTGTTTGGTTTATCTCAGATTACAAGGTTAAATGTGTTTTCCCTAAGATGGATTTGAGTATTTTTAGCAGAATCCAAATCAAGCTCATATAAGGATTATGCACTTGCTCTTAGTAGTATTAGTATTGGTAGTATCTTTATGACTAACAATATTTATTTCTCAGTAGGTGCTGTAATGTTGTTATTAGACTAATAACTTGCAAACTTTGGATTGTTAGTCTTTTTTTTAAATACCTCATGATGTACTGTAATTTTGATTACTATAATGTTGTAAGGGTTTGTAACTGAACGACAATAAACTTGTATGTATGAGCATAAGCCCATGCACTACGCTGCAGCAGAACATACACAGCCTGCCCATTTCTGCCACCAAAACAAAGCTGCAAAATGTACTTGATGTTTGTACCATGCAATCAGATCCACTTCCCATGGCATCTGCTGATGTGATGATCTTTCCTACAGGCGCCAAGTAATGTTCTGATTTTCAGGGACTTTGGGGGTTGCTGCAGCAACAGATGACAGGGCCAATGTGGACATTGTTATTGAGTTCTCAACCTGACCTGACACATTCTTATGGCTGGTGTTTGGCTGCTGCATCAGGTAAGGGGTGTGGCGAGTGAAGGGCACCATGTTTAAATGTCCCTCTGAGTAAAGAAAGAGTAAGCACTGCAAAGAAGAAAGAAGACCTGACTGATAGCAGTACAAAAGACTGAGCGAGTGGAGCTGGCTGTGGCGACAGATCAGGAACTGAAGAAAAGTGGTGTTTGACAGCATGTCCATTCTTCTGCTGGGGAGTCTGTGAGGAGCTGTGGAGTGTATTCATCTCTGAGAGCAGAGAAGGTGTTTGGAGCATGGCATGATCACCCGTGGGCAAGATGGGAGTACAGCCTCTGTTAGGAAATCTGGGAGAGAATCTGCTGGGGTTGGGAGTTGGGACACAGTCTCACTGACTTGGGAGAGGAGCCAAAGTGGCCGGGAGACTGAACCTTTGGGCACAGAGATGGCAGCTACTGCATAAATTGGATAATCAGGTATGTGAAAAACAAAAGGCAGAGCTTAAAATGTATTTATTTATTTATTTATTGAAAATGTTTCACCAGGAGAGGCACACTGAGCAAAAAGATGTTCGTCTCACTGTGCGACCTGGGGGGCATGGGAGGAGTATACATAAAACAATCAATTGGTTGAACTTAGAGTCAAGCAATTCAAACAATTGTTACACAGTTAAGTGTGGCTATACAAACTTGTTACATGAGGAGACACTACATACATGTGCCACAAGGAGGGTAGCATAACATATTTGATTACACATCTAGAACTATACATGGTTACATAAGTGCCTATATCTAGAGATTGAATTGAAGTGAGATGCACCAAGTTGGCAGAGAGGATTGGGAGCCTGAGTTTGGGGCCAGGGGGAGGTGACAGGTCTGGGTAGTCAAACACAGGGAAAGATGTAGGGTTTGACTTAGGGAAGACGTTGACAGGAATAAGAAGGGAGGAGCAGAAGTGTCATGAGTGGGTAAGTGCATAGGTTGTTAGGGCATTATATAAGCCAGTCATTTGGACAAACGGCCCAGCCACTGGTCAGGCATGTAAGGAGGAGGGGATCGGGAAGGGGGAACAGAGTCAGTCGGGGGGTGGTCAGGGGCAGGTACAATTGAGTGTGAAGAAGTTAGTGAGGGCAGAGGATAGAGAGTGTTTGGAGAAAGAATGGCGGATTTGGGCTGGCAGGTCATTCCAGAGCTTAGGGAGGAGGTAAGAGAAAGCCGATTGGCCTGTGGAGGTCCTTCGGTGAGGGATTGCTAATAGCCTGGAGTCAGTAGACCTGAGGGCATGAGCGGGGTTTAGCAGGGAAGATAGGGAGGAAACGAGATAGGGTGGAAGGGAACCGAGCCAGAAGTTAGAAACAAACTTAGCACAGTGAAGTAGGCGCCCGGTTGTTCAGGGCCAGTGAATGAGAGCTTGCAGTGATGGGTGAGGTGGGGCATTGAGGTGAAGTGGCAGAAAGCATTGAAGAGGGGGTCCAGTCTGGATAAGGTGGACTTGGAGGCAGAGCTGTAGACAACATCGCAGTAGTTGAAGGAAGGTAGAATCATTTTCTGGACTATTTCGCATCTCACAGGAAGCGGGAGACTAGTGTGGTTTCTATAGAGAGCGCCGAGCTTAGGGCATAGTTTTGATGGGATGGCATCCACATTTGTGGAAAAGGAGAGGTGGTGATCAAGCCAAGCCCCTAGGTACCTAAACGAGGGCACGTCTTCAAGGATGGTGTTATTTAGGGTACGGAAGATCAGAGGGGATGTAAGTCTAGATAGTCTCTGTCTAGTTCAGAAAGACATAGAGACTGTTATCTTGGCATTTAGGGAGAGTTGGTTGGAGCTGAACCAGTGCTGTACTTTGTTGAAGTCGGTCTGAAGATTAGAGGTGACTTCTTCATGGGTACAGCCAGAAGTAAAGAGGACCGTGTCATCAGCATACATGTCTATTGAGGAAGTGGAGCAAGCCTTTGGCAGATCATTTAGTAGGATGGAGAAGAGAATGGGGCCAAGGACTGAGCCCTGGGGAACACAGGTGGTAATAGGGAGCGGGGGGGGGAGGAATGCAGTCAGTTATTTTTGTAGATTGGGTTCTATTTTGTAGGTAGGCACTGAACCAATTTATGGCTGATGCCAATAGTCCAGCACCTGATAGGCAGGATAGTAGGAGGGAGTGGGATACTGTATCAAAAGCTTTGGCTAGGTCGATGATAATAGTGGCAGTAATTTGTCCTTTGTTCATCCCAGAGAGGATGAAGTCCGTGAGTCTTAGCAGGGAGGTGGTGGTAGAGTGTTTTTTCCTAAAACTGGACTGGAATGGAGTGAATAAGTTAGTTTCAGAGAGAAAGTGGGAAAGTTGTGATAGTACTAGGTGTTCCTGGAGTTTGGCGAGAGTGGGGAGGAGAGAGATGGGGTGGTAATTAGCAGCGGAGGTAGGGTCATCTCCTTTTGGTAGTGGTAGGACAGTGGCATGTTCCACTCTGTGGGGAGTGACTCAGTGGTGAATGAAAGATTTAGCAGGGCAGCGAGCGGAGTAGTGATGGCTGGGGCAGATAGGAAGAGGGGTTTATTGTTGAGGCCATCGGGAGATTTACCTTTGGTGGGATTCAGGGAGTGAAGGGCATCTAAGGTTTCGATGGGAGATGTGTCTGAAGAGAAGGGTTCTGGCCAGGCGGTAGGGGGTAGCTGTCTGGGGAGTGGTGGGGTTACAGGAGGAAGGGAGTCCAGGAGGGTCGTAGCACAAGTAGTGAAGTAGAAATTGAACTCGGAGGCTACCGTCAGGGGGTCGGAGAGTAGAGTCCCTTGGGCGAGAAGGAGAGGAGGGGGATTTGTGGTTGGGGGGGAGAAAAGGGAACTGATGACTTTCCAGAATTTAGAAGGCCTCCCAAGATTTGTGTTTAGGGTGATAAAATCATACGCTGTTTCATGCACTGACTCACTCATAGGTTATTAGTTACATTGTTGTGTTCTGTTTGAGCTATTCTGCCATGTATGTTATAAATATTGCATAGGTTTTCCATTTTGAAATGGACTGGGAAAAATCATTCCCAAGTTTTTAGATTCCTTCATATAGAGTTGAACCTTTTCTTGTAAAGCAGCAAAGTAACTGAAAGCAAACTATTATTTATGTATGTGAAAAAATCATTTTGGTTACACATTGGTGACTTTGGAACTATTTGGTGACTACTACTTTTGAGAGATACTGTATTTGTGAACATAAACTATGCTTTCCATTTATGGCATCTCCTTGCAAACTGTGATAAAGAAAAAGAAGGTGCCATAACAGTGAAATGCTGAAGTCACATACAAGCTGTGAACAAAGAGGGAGTAAACCCTTTCTACTTCACCCATGCCCACCTGTGATTTCAGTGTTTATTAACATAGGGAGGTATTTACTCCCTGGGTCACCTGATGCCACTTGCAAGTAACTACTTAAAGAGATGCAAAACACATCCAGTAGGGTTATATTTCTGTGTCCTTTTAAAAAAAAAAGATATTTTAATTGACAGACCCGGTGCTTGTGTAATTAGAGGTAGTGAGTGCTTGACTTGTATTTTTGTACATAACTACTTATATAATAGCTTCTTGTATGGCTAATGTTGTGTTACTAACCTATAATGCCTTATCTGCAAGACCTCTTGGTTCCTCACTGCGGCTCTCCTTCTCTGTTTCTCTAAAGAGGCCTCTTGGTGGTCCCCATGGCTGAGGCTGCGGCTTTCTGAAGATTGAGCTTTGCATAGCTACACCAACTCTGTGGAATTCACTCCTGGAATATCTAAAAGAGATCCCCTTGATGGAAGCCTTTAAGAGGGGGGGCTCAAGGCATTTTTATTTAATCGAGCACTTCCTTATCATATTAGCTTGAATGCTAATGTGCTTAGCTGACTGTTCCTGCTATAGTACTGTATTTATGTATGTGATAATTTTAACTGTAAATATGCTCAGTAGTATGATGTTATTGAATGTTTTATTGCTATATCTTGGGCAGGTGGTGGTAATATCAGGTAGCAAATCCTGTTTGAAATAACCTCAGAGTGCACCAAATGTTAAAATGTTCTGAGGGCTTAGGTGGCCCCAGGCTCCTGCCCTACATTTTGAGTATTGATAAATCAACACCCCCATCTATTTCACTGCTTGATCCACCCCAAAGTAGACCCTCCTGCTCCTCCCAATGAGTGCTGTCCATCCCACTACCTTGTTTCTTTCAGGGATGTTGCCTGAATGTGAGTCCTATTGGGGTACCGCTTAGTGTCATGTGGTTGCTGGGCAGAACAACAACACTGTAAAATCGGTAGCACGTTAGTTGGGTGATGTACTATGAACAATGCGAAATGGCGATTACATATGAGTGATTGCAATAATGGTGACGGGCACAGAGCAGCGACAGTACATACGGTGACCCCATATGAGAGCTTACTCCAGGGTCCAAGTGCAATAGTGTAGCAGTCCTAGAGATCAGGGGTTAGGGGGACAGCACCTTAGGTGCAGGGGGACAGAGCCCCCCTGCAAGACATGGAGAAACATGTAATGTCATTTGAGGAGTGAGGAGACATCTGAGGAGTTGCGGGACAGTCCGTTCCATGAGTAGGGGAGATTCTGTTACCTGTGCTGAATTATTTCAGTGATACATGGAATGGCTGTTCTATATGTCAGACTAGAGGGCACCAACCCATGTGCCCTGTTAGCTGAAACTGTTATAATACAGTTGCTGACTAGTGCTTCGCTGGCCTGTATAGTCGCTCTAATTGATGTTGCTATAATGCATTAGCCCAAATTGCTAGTTGCCATAATTACATCGCTCAAGTCACATGGAACCTACCTGTATAAAATCATGTGCACCTTGAACTGTCTAAGGTACATTCACTGGCACTCACAAGACACGTATCACATAGATCTCCACTGGTTTAAGATGGTGGGGTGTGGAGTGGCAGATGTGGCTAGGTGGAAAAAAGCTCAATTAAAACAAATATCCTGTCCTACTTGTTATTTATTTTGAGGCATTCTAGTAACAGCCTTTATGTTTGCTGCCTTTTGATGAAAGTGAGATGTTTCAGTTTTTTTGTTTGGTGTTAAACTGGGACATTTTCAGTTTATCCATTTTGATCAGGACAGAGTAATCCAAACCTGGACTGTTCTGGAATATTAGGATAACTCGGGTAGGTGGCAACCCTTTATCAGGAGGGACATAACTGTTTTATTCCCAGAGCTTCCTCTGCCTGTCCCACACTAAGTGACCTTATTAGGAGGGACATTCCTCTATTTTATACCTAGTTCCCTTTGTCACACACCAAGTGACCTATACCTCTTGGCTGTATCTTCAAGGGACATAACTGATTTGTGCCCAGAGTTCCCTGTGGCTGTCCATACATGGAGTTATGTACTTCTGTCTGCACTCTCTCGTTAGCAGTGGGGTCCCCTGTTCTACACCAAGAAGTACTTATACTGCACACTATAGAGGTGTCCCTCTCCAACCAAAATCTCTCACTGTTCTCCTTTGCTCAGAATAACCCTGGCCTGCCTCCACCAACACTGAAGGAAATGATTCAGATGGCACGAGACATTGCCGATGGTATGGCCTACCTCAACTCCAAGATAGTTGTCCACCAGGATCTTGCAGCCCACAACTGCATGGTGCTGGAACATTTCACTGTGAAAATTGGAGGTGAATAACCCTATCTGTATGTCAGCTGTGGTGTCCACAAATTGATGCTAGTGCTGTAGCACACATGCTGTCAGTCAGTGTGGGGGGGGGTCTGTCTTTCCTTTTGGAGGGGGCATCATTTTACAGCTGTTGAGACCTGAAGCCCTGTGTCTATCCTCTGGGACAGGTACAGTTTAGGGCAGGTACATAGCAGTTTTCCTAACTTTGCAATGTAGTTAATGGCTGAAGAAGAGGTGAGGGGCAGTCAGCACTGCAGACCCGAAGGAGGGAGCTGAAACATTGTGGTATGTACAGTGCAGGCTTCCCCACACTGTGATTTATTTAGTGATGGTGAAAGGTGGGAGACTGATAAAACAGGAAATTGAAACCCTGAGTTTATCCACAGCAACAGGTACAGTGTGGGGCAGATATGTTGCTAGCCCCGCACTGTGATGTATTTAGTGCTGGTGAAAGGTGAGGGGCTGACAACACTGGAGATTGAATCCTTCAGTTTACTCACATGGCTAGGTACAGTGTGAGCAGGAGCAGACTGCCACACATAAGGGATTGAATACTGTTGAAAGGTAAGGGACTGACAACACTGGAACCTGAAGCCCTCTGTTTATTCACATGAACAGGTTGGTAGGTACAGGGCAGAGTCAACCACAATGTGATGGATTTAATTTGGGTGAAAGGTGAGGGACTGACCGCACTCTAGACAGAAACCATCTGTTTATTCGCAGGGACAGATACAGGGTGGGCAGGAACAGTAGAAGCTTCCTCACACAGTGCTGCAGTGCAAATAGAGCTGGTAAAAGGTGAGGGAGGGTCAGAACTGGTTCTCGAAGTCCTCTGTTTGTCCACAGGGACAGATATGCTGTGGGCAGGTATACTATATACCTCTCAACATTGTGATGTAATTAGTGCTGGTGATAGTTGAGGGACTGGCGGTACTGGAAGGTGAAGTGCCCTGTTTATCCCCATGGACGGGCACAATGTGGGGCAGGTGGAGTGAAGGCTTCCCAACACTGTGATGCATTTAGTGCTGGTGAAAGATGAGGGACTCAGCAATGGAGAGTGAAACTCTTGGTCTACCCACTGGGACAGGTACAGTGCTGGTACAGCACAGGCTTCCTCCCACTGCGATAATCTTACTCCTGCTGAAAGCAGACTGTTACGGAGTATGCTTCCATACTGTGATGAATTTAGTGCTGTGAAAGGCTGAGGGCTAACAGCTCTGGAGACAGAACCCCTCTCTTACCCACTAGACCTGTTACAGTATGGGCATGCTCAGGGTGGGGGGAGGGCAAGGTCAGTGCTGCAGGCTGCCTTTACCTTTGAGCATGTGATTCTTGATATATATCTGCCTTTCTCTACTAGGACCCTTTGTATTCAGGCTGGAAACATTTTGCATTACTCCCCAATCTCTTGACCCAGGATAGCTCAGCTAAGATACACCATATGCACATTAGGTGACTTCTCTTTCTGCTTCCGTAAAGTGTGGGGCTCTCTCCTCCTTTCCATTTGCTCTGCTCATTCCCATAGCACCATAAAATCGCTCCTCTGTAATTTCTGTATCCATTCCTGGAGTTGCTTCTGATATTGGGTTGGAATTCTGTCGATTGCCCTCCACCCTATACTGACACTAGCACTGCTCCTTCCTCCAGTTCATCGGTCCCTACTTCCTGCTCCTCATATTATTTTTTTGTTTACTTACTATGCTTTTTTCACCCTCCAGAATTGCCCTCCATCGGCTGTGCCCCACTCCTACCACCATCTGTTAATTTTGCTTGTTCTGCTTTACTGTATGGAAATTTTATTCTTGAAGCATTTCTTGTATTTTATTTCTTTCATTATACTTATTTCCATATTTTTATGTATTGTACTTTGTATCTGTTCTATTCCATACTCCTCTACCCTGAGCTGTTACCATCTCAGTATGTTTTTCCTGGTAAAACTTTTGAAATCAGTGTCAATAAATACTGTCTCATTTTCAGTGGTACCCTCTTTTTTTTACCCATATGTATAGCTGGGTGGACTGAAGCCCTGAGAGGTGAAGTTACCCTTTTGAGTAAGTGGCTCTGGTGAGGTTTGAACCTGGGTCTCCAGGTTCGCTAGCCTGCACTCTAAGTACTACACTACACTACATCATCACATATTTGCTTGGAGCTAAAGAATTAGATTAGGAAAGGAAAGATATTTGGTCCAAACAAGCCTATCCACACCTCGGCTGATCTTGGCACCCAACTCCCTGCAGCCTTTACACAAATCACAACATTTGAATAGAGGGATCAAAATAAAGTCCCTGTGAGCAGTGATAGTACGAGGACCATCAGTGATGTCTTATACATTTACTACTATGAGGTGGTGTCAGCAGCTCCCATAAGAAGGGCATGGAATATGTTACAGTGCTTGGTAATACCAAACTGTGATCCAGGAGTTTTCATGTTCAACTTCTATCCCAGAAGGCTTGGAAAGGCCAGATATTTTTGGCAACCAGCTCACTGGATGGCACTGTTTACTCCAGACACCAAAAATGATTAGCTGTTTGGCTAACACCATATTTTCCTTTTTGCCACCACCTATTTTGTTTTGACCATTTAATTTTTATAAACAGCTGCTATCTTGGCATAAAAAAGACTCTAGCCAGATAATTTAAGAAAAGGGCAAGTGGCTTGGTAGCTAATACATCAAGTCAGCACTGCTGCGTGGGAGCAACTCATGTGATGCTCTTGTGCTTTGGTCCCTCTCAACTGTGAAACAAGGATAGAAACAACCCCTCCCCAATTAAAATGAGATGTTGTATCTGCCTCCAAATATAGGAGGTGCTGTGGTCTAGTGTTCAGAGCACTCTTGGGGAGCCAAGAGATCACATTTTCACATGCCACAACAGCCAAATACTGCATGACCTTAAGCAAGTCAGTTAACCTTCTTGTGCTCCAGTCCTCCCAGCTGTGGAAATGGGTGGAAGCAGGACCCCAATGGAAACAAAAGGTTGCACCTCACATGGGCTATCCTGGGTAAACCAATTATAAGTACAAAATAATCTTATCTGGGTTTTCCTGACAGAAAAACTTGCTGAAAAGAAAGGGATAGTTATCTGTCAAGGCAGCAGGAGTCTTCAAACATCGGCCCTGCCTGGTTCTACCCACAGTGATGTTTTTTTGTTGTTGTTGTTTCTTTTGTGAACATCTACTTTGCTGTGTTGCCTGCTGCCCTGGTCTGGCTCAATGTCTCTTGATCAAACCAAAAACCATGAGATGTCCAGATTTTACTAACAGAAGCAATCCTCCCTCACTCTAACTACACAGCACTGAGTATTACATGAAAACTCTAGAGGTACAGTACGTGGATACTTTCAGGCTAATATTCAGAGAGTGTTCTTATTCAGGACTACAACATTTTAATTCTTTATTCGATATTCGTTATTTGAACCAACAATTAGATTAAAAAACAAAGAACTTTAAATCAGGAGTTTATGATAGGGTGCTAATTTTAATCTGTGCTGTTTTTTTTTTATTCTATTTTAGTTTGCCTCTTATCTCCAGACTTAAAGGATACCTAAACAACATTTTGAAAACAAACTATTCAAAGCTCTGACTCCATAGGTGACTAAAGGAAAGGCTGCTGTATTCATTAAGGTTAAAACTACATATATATAATTTACCTAAGTGTGGTTCCAGAGCATTTGAGTATTGTAAAATCAGCCTTCTAATTTCAAAAAAACTGTGTTACCTGCTTCCTAAAATGGCCACCAAATGTGTTATGTGATGACATCATTTGAGTCAAAGTCAGAAAGATATATGGCTCTCTATAGTGCTAACTAGTTATTTTTTCCCTTTGCATAGAATTGTTTCACCCAAAAGGTCAAAACCATGTGCATTATTTGTCTGATACATATATTAGGTTATGGTTCTGTTCATTTTGTTTATTTTAACATGCTGAAATTGTGTTTTAATCCAACTGACTTTCTCTGTGGCAAACAACAGTGCAGTACAAATCTTGAATAACCTGGTGGTCCAGTGGCTATGGTGGATCCAAGATGCTACAGTGGGAGTGCTGGAGTGATGTGCATGCTTAATATGCACTTTTTAACATTTTTATTAAACTTTTATATTTTCTGCTGTTATTCTTTTCTAGTACGTTTTTGACAGAACCTACAAATGTAATCAATAGTTTGAATGTAAACATTTGTTCAATCAATAAATCAGACTTCTTCAACAAAGTGAAATGCTGCAGCAGCAGCAGCACACAAGTACATTACTGTGTGTGTTGGGGGGGGGGCAGCCACACCCTTCATGACCCCCTAGAGCCACCACTTTTTTGTAGCAAAGTTCTTGTTCAGTCCAATGTTAGAGTTCATACTTTCTCAAAACTCAAATATATGCTTGTCTTGTCTTCTTTTTCCATGGGAAATAATAATAATAATAAGAATCAGGATTTATATAGTGGTTTTCATACACATTGTATTCCAAAGTGCTTTACAAACAATACTAGACTGGTAGTGAAGTGACTGAACATGTAGTGGCAGCCATTTCATACATTAATATCCACACACAGCCTTGGACAATTGCATGGACTGGTTTTATGGGTAGGGAATGTTGGCCAGGACAACGGGGTCAGGTAGTGATCAAGGTGCTGGCAGCCCACATCTTATTTCTCACAGTAATCTGCTCATATTTCTCTCCTTTGTCTTCCCCCTTCCCTGACTATAGCAGTACCTTGCAAGAGTGGCCTACTCAGTCCCACTCTGGTATTCATTCATCACTATTCCTCCTCACACCGAAAACTGGTGGGCTCATCACCCTTCTGCATCATCAATGCAAGTAGTACAGTCCCCGTTTTATTTTGACATGTCAAATATAAACATATCTTTCCAGTAAATCAGGCTGATAGCAGCAGGGAACAAGGGGAATGATGGGCTTTCCTATCCTTAAAAGATCTAGGCTACCTTTGATTAGGCACTGCTAAATGATGGGTGTGCACATCATTATGCACGTCATTTAATAGTGCCTAATCATAGGTGGCTTAGATCTTACATGGGTAGGAAAGTCTATTTTTCCACTTGTGCAATGCAGCTATCACCCTGGCTTACCAGAAGATCATGTTTATTATTAATATGTAAAAATAACATGGTGTACTAACCACATCCATGATGCAGAAGGGTAGTGAACCTCCAGTTTTGTGTGGGTGCAGGTTAGAAGAATGAATGCCAGAGAGAGAGAGATCAAGAGGCCATTCCAGCAGGGTATAGCTATATTCAGGTTAATTGAAGACATGAAGGAGGACGTTGAACAGATCACTGTGAGATCCGAAATGTGGGCTGCCAACATCATGATCACTACCTGACTGTGGATGAGTAACCAGCGATGACAAATACTCAGAGTGGCAGGGCTGCACCTAAACTGTTACTTGAATTCAGTTTAGGGAGATTACCCTCAGGTGGTGGTGGGGGGGTGTTGACGTTTGTTAGGACAGTATTGAGGGAGTTGTGTATAGCTCATTCAAGATTTGGAAGGGTGGTAGCCAGCCAACTCGAATTGTGGAGTACAGCACAGAAAAGTGCTGGAGAAGAATTGCTGAGAACTGTCCTGCAGGGTTCTGCAGATCACAGGTAAAGGAGTAGACTGACAATGGAAGTCGGGTGGATTTGCTCAAGGTATTAGTATGCCTCTCCTGCTAACAATATCATTACCCATTCTAAGTGCAGCCCTCATGAGGGCATGACCAGCAGTTTTTCTGATGGGTCATGATGCTTATTGCTTGGCCCTCCAGGAAGACCTAGTTGTAAGTTAATGAGATGGGAAAAAACATAACAGGGACTGTACATACTACAGTCACTGTGCAGAAGGGTGGCGATCCACCAATGTTTACTGAGGAACAGAAGTCAAACACTGAGAATGTGGACTGGAGAGTGATTTTGGAGGCATTTTTAACAGTGCCAGCTGATGGTGCATATTGGTATAGGTGTGCACAACTCTCTGAGGTACAAGATTACAATCTGAGGTATGATAATTCTCTTCATGAGACCATAAGCACATATGCGGCACCAGGCAGTACTAAGGACAGGGTATGGATGGCGGGGTGTTCAACAGAAGGCAGGCTAGGTGCAGGGGGTTCACATGGAAAAAGAAAGCCTTATTTGTGGATTAACAAGACAGCATGGGCTTTGGAACTGAACCAGAACAGTACTTTGCTCTGTGACCCTGAGCAAGCCATTACACTTCCTTGTACTACCAGGCCACACCTGTAAACAAGCTTTCAGCTTAGTGTGTCTCTCTTAGCTAACAAAACACAAAATTCAGTGCATCACATAACCACTAGATCATCAGGTAATTGAAGTATTATACTGTAATGCAGTTTACCAAGGAAAAAGTCAGCTGGATTGCAAAACATTTTCCTCAAGTTAAAGTAAACTAAATGAACAAAATCATAGCCTAATGTGTACTGATCAAAATAATCCATGAGTTAATATGTGGTGTTGATCATTCTGGTACAACAATTCAAAACAAAGAGGGAAAGAAGAACCAGTAAGCGCTATAGAAGTACATGTGGGTCTCTGTCTTTGGCTCAGATGATGTCATCATGACTCATCACTTAACAGACTTGGCAGCCATTTTAGGGAGAAACCAAGGCTGTTTTTTGAAAGTGAAAGGCTGATGTTTACATTTTTCAAATGCTATGAAACTGCATTTATATTATTTACATAAATGCAGTTTTAGCATAAATATAATAATAATAATAATCTTTATTTTTATTACGCCTTTCAAAAAATCAAGGCACAGAACAGGCTTTAAAATACATCCAAATAACATATCATAAAATTCAATAAAATAAGTAATGACATCCACATAATAAATAAAATCAGATCAAACAGCAGCCTCTACTTTACCTTGTTATGAAGCCAGGTTTTGGAGTTTGGAGTTTTAAAAAATTGCTTATTTAGGTACCCTTTAATAATAATAATAATACTACTTTATTTATAATGCACCTTTCTAATACCAAGGCACAGTATAGTTAAAACAATTAACACAGTTAAAACAAAGTCATCATCGTATTAAAATACACAGTACAAATCAACAGTCATTGCTACCATATGCTCTTTTCCAAAGGAATGCTTTTAGGGCCTGTTTAAAACTCCCCACGGTTGTGCACTCCCTAATCTGACAGGGTAGAGAGTTCCAGAGGGACGGGGCCATGAACATAAAAGCACGGGCCCCAGCAGATTTTAAAGTCACCATCGGAATCTCCAGCAACCCCTCATCGGCCCAGTGGAGTGGTCGGACAGGATGATAAGGAATCAGAAGCTCTTTCAGGTAGTCAGGGCCCAGATCGTGTAGGGCTTTATATGTCAGTAACCCAACTTTGAAGGTGATCCACCACTGAACCGGCAGCCAGTGTAGTTCCCGCAGTACCAGTGTGATATGAGAAGATCTAGGGGTCCCCATCAACAACCGGGCTGCAGAATTCTGCACCAGCTGCAAGAGGTGGATATCAACCCCCGGGAGACCAAAGTAAAGCGAGTTGCAGTAATCTAAACACGAGGTCACAAAGGCATGGATCAATGTAGGCAGGTCATCGGACAGAACAAGGTGCTTGACCCTAGTGATGTTTCTCAGATGGTAAAAAGATGACTTAACGACAGCTGACACCTGTGTCTGAACTGTCAGCCCCATGTCCAACATCACCCCTAGGTCTCACACCTGTTCAGAGGCCTGAAGCTTAGTGTCCCAGAGGAACAATCCTAAGGGCAGCCTACCTCCGGCCCCCCTATCTGGCAGCCTAGATCCAAAACCATCACCTCTGTCTTCCCAGGGTTCAACTTCAGCCAACTGGACTTCATCCAATCCTGGATTTCCTTGAAGCAGTTATTAAATACCAAGACTGCTCCTTCCTGGTCGGGGGCGAAAGACAGGTAGAGCTGGGTATCATTGGCATAACAATGAAACCTCAGCCCATACCATCTCACAATGTCTCCAAGGGGAAGCATGTACACTGCAAACAACATGGGGGACAATACTGAGCCCTGAGGGACCCCACAAGACAGAAAAATCGGGTCAGAGGAAAAAAACCCTGACACTACCCTCTAAGTTCTTCCAGTGAGATAGAAAGTAAACCATCTGTGGACCAATCCAGAAAGTCCACAGATAAATCTCAGGTGCTCAAGCAGAACCCCATGGTCAATGGTGTCAAAAGCTGATGACAGATCTAAAAGTACTAAAATGGACCATTTTCTCTGGTCTCTCACCATCAGGAGATCATTGAGCACCCGAACCAGCAGAGTCTCGATACTATGCCTCTTTTGAAAACTGGATTGGAGAGGTTCGTAGATGCTATGGATGGTCAAACGGTTCTCCAGTTGAGCAGCCACTACTTTCTCAATCACCTTGCCCACAGAGGGGAGGTTTGACATAGGCCTGTAGTTTACAAGAGAGACTGGGTCCAGAGAAGCTTTCTTCAACAAAGGTGTCACCACTGCCTCTTTCAAAGAGCAGGGATATTCACCAGGGTCAAGGGAGCACCAGACTATCTGTGCCAGAACTGGGCCAGTAGAATCACCACAACCCATAATCTGGGATGTAGGGCCTGGATCTAGACTACAGCATGTAGGGTGCATCCCCTGGACAATCTGCATAACATCCAAGATTTCCAGACGATCGAAGGACTCCAAGAAGGCGGAGGATAGTGACCAGGCCCGATCCTCAACCTTTCGCATAGAATGTGTCAAGTGGATCTCCGACCTAATGTCAGCCACCTTATCAGCAAAGAACTGAGCAAGCTCATCACACTGTAATAGTGAAAAAGCTCTTCGGAGCTGCAGACGGCTGGGTTTCAAAAAGTCATGATAGGATACACTTACATCTCTTAACATCCTTATCCAGCCTCTCCTCTAACTAAATAACAATGTCATTACTTACTATCGGGTATCTAAGTCACTATAGTGACAACATTGTCCTGGTTTGTTATTAGAATGCCTTAACCACTTTTTGATTAAATTCTAGGTTTTTGTCTCCCCTGGTTTTCTTTGATTGAATGGGATTTTATTCCACAATAGTGCACCTTGATAGTACACCGTTTGGAGGCGCATTTCTAGATTACATACTGGAAGCACCAACTCCAGTGCTGTTGCAGATCTTAATGAAGCAACATTGTCTCTTTTTATGATTGCTTGTATGCATGCACAAGAAACATGTTGTGACAGCTTGGTGGAGAAGCAGGTTGTGGAAGTGCAGCAGTGTCGTGACCATTGCCACCACTGCTTTTTGAGGCATGTCTCTATGGCATAAATGAATGAGCATGCTGTCTATGGCAGCAACTCAGAAGCATGCCACCAACGTGAAAGAAATTTGCTGCTGCAATGAGGGAGACACCACTCATTGCAGGGCATGCCATGCCTGGTGTTTCATTTCATTAAACATGGTGGTGGCTGCTGCCATCTGCCTTTCAAATCTGACATTGGGAGCACAATCCCTCTGTTGACATGCTCCCTCCCAGTTCATTTTCCTCCAGGAGCCCAGTCTCCCTTGGCATCAGCTCCCCAACACTGCTTTCTTTGCTGATGGAAGGCCCAATCCCCATCAGCTTCAGTCCCCTCCCCAAAAATACAGGTGGCACACTGGGGCCCACCAATGCAGCATAAAGCAAACCTGCAAGAAAAAAACTTCCTGCGGTGTCTTTTTTTTACCTGAAACAAGAAATTGTCCCTCATTGTCTGCAATGCCCCTCCCTAACCTGCACCCACCTCTGACATCCCACCTCCCCACCTCCCACCCCATACTTACCTTGAAGTCTGGCGCAGCGATCTTGCGTGGAGTGAGGACACGTCTGCACTCTTCAAAGCCGACATGAACTGAAGAAATGCTGGTAAGCTTATAATGGCATAAATGGGGAGGGGCAAATTGGGTGCTATCTTTGCCATTTTGGGAGTTTTGGTGCCAAATCTTAAACATGGGGTTCTTGGAACCCCACCTCATGAACTCAGTCACTGTCATTTTGTTATTTGATCCTGAAAGGTGATTTTGCGGTCACTGTGTGAAATCACCTTCTTGGACTGATTAACAAAATGAGTGTCACTGTTCATGAAGCGAAGAGATTCAAAGCATGACTGTGTTATGGCGTGCATTGCACAGTTCCACATGCTCATAACCAGAAATTTTAACATTTTCACTCCAGATTTTAAACATTGCCATTTTTCCACACCTCCTTATGAACAGTACAGCTGTCATTTTTCACATCCTGCCTGAAATGTGTTTTCGCACAATGGCATGGTTGCTGTGCGACATCAGCGTTCGGCACAGAGTAAAAAAATCACAGTGACAATGTTCATAAGGAGAGGTCCCAAAAAGCCCATGTTGCAAATTTGGTGAAAACATTCCTAAAAATTACTGTTACCAGCATGCGTTATACAGTTTCTACATACACTCGTAACTTGGCCAATTTTTAATATTTTTACTCCAGATTTTAAACATTGTCATTTTTGCACACAGCCTTATGAAGAGTACAGCTGTCATTTTTCACATACTGCCCAAAACATGTTTTCCCACCTGTATCACGTAGTGGCGTGGCTGCTGTGCAAATTCAATATTTGGGACAGATTAAGAAAATCACACTCCCACTGTTCATGAGTGGAGGTCCTAAAATGCTTATGTTGAAAATCTGCTGAAAAAAAATCTCCCAAATAACTACATTCGGGTGTGCGTTACAGCTTCTGCACATGCTTGTGACTTCAGCATTCTTTTATATTTTCACTCCAGATTTTCAACAATACCATTCTTTTACACCTCTCATGAACAGTACAGCTGTCATTTTCACATCCTGTCGAAATGTCTTTTCGCACCTGTGCCACTAAATGGCACAGTTGCTGTGCAAAATCACCTTTTGGCTAATGAACTGATACTGTCACTGTTCATGGTGGGGTCTAAACAGCACCTGTTGAAAACTTGGAGTGAAAATATCAAAAACACCAAGGCGTTAGGGTTTCTGACCATAACACCCTACCCTGTAGGACTGACAGGCATCAGGGGTGACTTGGGATTGTCAGTTGTAATGCTCACACCATTCCACCCCACCTCCACCCTGCAGCAGTGATAGGCATCGAGGTATGCTTTGGTCTCTTTGGCCCCAAAGTTCACCCCATTCTCCTATACTGCACCCATTTCAGCATATTTCCTCATGGAATGGGGTGAGTGTAAAACCAAACACCCAAGGCACACCTCGACACTTGTTGATGTCTGCAGGGGAAGGTGAGATGAAATAGCATGACCGTTATGGGCAATGACCCTAAGCTACACTGCCTGTCCATCTTTGCAGGGTGGGGGTGGGGTTGGCGTCAGTTTAGCACTTCACTGCCATTCTTATTCTGCATCTGTCTGACTCCTGCACTTCCAGTGCTAATGCCAGCAAGCAAGCCTTCGGCATTGACAAATGCGTGTTAAATCCCCGCTCTTGCTGTGTAAATGGCAGCACAAAAAAACAAAAAAGAAAACAGTAAAGAAATTCACCCAACTACAACAAATTCCACCAAGTCCATTTTTACCATGCAAATTGTAACCCGGAAGCTGTATGTCAACAATGCATAACAGGTGACAGCATGCTACACAGTCAACACTGAACTATTTTTTTTTAGTAGGCTAACAAATACAGTAAAATTGAATGGAAAACCTAAGAAACCACTTTTATTTTATTCTATATAAAAAAGGACCAAGGTATACTCGTAATAACCCATTCAAGGGTGTGGGTTATATGGAGATTTACCACAGCTGGTGAGGATTTGACCACTTGGCTGCACCTCGTGGCCAATCCACACCAGCCATGGTATATCCCCTCATAACCCACACCCTCTCATGGTTTATTGCTTAAATATGCATGTTATTTGGTTTGAAATGTTGGTGTTATTGCACTGTGCACTCATGGCTGTGCCACTCATACAAGTGTGCAATAGCATTCCATACAAAATTACATCCAAAGCAAATGATTTGATACCTTTTAATGGACCAACATAGATGTAACAGAACAAAGTGCTCTAGCTTTCGGACCAACCAGTCCTTCTTCGAAGCTCATGGCGGTTGTTTGGAAAATAGTATTGTATTTTCCAAACAACTGCCATGAGCTTCTGAAGAAGGACTGGTTGGTCTGAAAGCTAGAGCACTTTGTTCTTGTTACATCTATGTTGGTCCATTAAAAGGTATCAAATCAGTTGCTTCTGGATCTATTCTTGCAAGGACCAATATGGCAACTACTAAATCTAGATACCAAATTACAAACATATTTCAAATTACCTCATGGGATATTCCCTATTTATACCACAGGTGTGAAAATAAATTTGCCAAGACAAACATGTTATTTTGGGCAACAAGGGCAAGATAAATGAAGTTGGTCAGTGAGCATGCTTGGAACTTTTTTAAACTAATTTTGGCCACTACGAGCAAGCTCAGAAATGTATTCATACATGTGAAGACACATTTCTTGGCATGTTCAGTGAAGAACTGCCTTTATTTAACCCCAAGACACCACTGAAAATGAGCTATTATGGCTCAGTATGCCTTTTGTAGTAAAACTCTTTCATTGAATGAATACAGTGTACTGGGGCACCACTGACAGCTCTATTTAACAAATCACTCGAGTAGGGAGTGGTGCTGGAAGACTGGAGGAGGGCAAATGTGATACCACTACACAAAAGTGGGAGCAAGGTGGATACTGGAAATTACAGGCTGGTCAGCTTGACCTGTACTATATTGTCTCTGAAAACAGACATGGAACTATAAATGAGTATCCACTCACAGGTGTTAGCCAAGATTTATATAAATAAATAAAGGACAGGATTGTGGCATTTCTGGAGGCTAGTGGGGTGCAAGACCCGAGGCAACATGGATTCACAGCAGGGAGATCTTAACAAACAAATCTGATTGATTTCTTTGACTGGGTAACCAAGGTGGTGGATCAGGGAGGGGTGGTGGACATGGCTGACCTAGACTTTAGCAAGACATTTAACACTGTCCCACACAGAAGGCTAGTAATCAAGTTGCCCAGTCTGGGAGTAGGTCCGCAGGTGGTACAATGGGTCAGAAACTGGCAAAGCAACAGGACACACAGAGGGTGGTGGTAAATGGAGTACACTCCCAGGAGAGGGAGGTGACCAGAGGTATGCCACATGGTTCAGTTCTGGGGCCGGTCCTCTTCAATGTCTTCATTAGTGTCATTGCGGAGGGGCTGGAAGGGAAAGTATGCCTCTTTGTAGATGACACCAAGATCTGCAATACGGTAGGCACTCCAGATGGGGTGGAAAAATTAGAAGAGACCAAGGCAAATTGGAGGAGTGGTCAGGAGAGTGGCAGCTTAAATTCAATGCAAAAAAGTGCAAAGTCATGCAGTTGGGCTGCAGGGATCCTGGAGAGGAATACAAAATGGGGGGATACTAACAACAACAAAACTGGAAAGGGACCTGGGGGTAAACATAACAGTTGACCTGATAGTGGCCAAGTAATGTGAAAAGGTAGTGTGGAGAGCCTGAGGGATGCTGGGGTACATAGGGAGGGGCATCACCAGTAGAAAAAAGGAGGTGGTGATGTCACTGATCAGACAATTGGTTAGGCCACATCTGGAATACTGTGTTCAGTTCTGGAGACTGCATCTCTGGAAGGACATTGACAGAATAGAGGTGGTCAGAGAAGGACAACAAAGTGGTGTAAGAATTGAACCAGAACACATATGAGAAAAGACTGAAAGACCTCAATATGCACACCCTGGAGGAAAGGAGGGGGGGGGGGTATGATAGAGACATTTAAGTAACTCAGTGGAATCTACAAGGTCCAGAAGGGTAGCATCTTTCAAAAAAAAGATATGCAAGACAAAGGGGTCATAACATGAGGCTGTGGGGGGAGACTCAGGGGAAATATGAGGAAGCATTCTTTCACAGAAAGGGCGGTGGATGCATGGAACAGTCTCTCAGTGGAGGTCGTACAGGCCAAAAGGATTGGTTAGTATATGAATGCATGGAATGGACAGAAGGCAACCCTAGTGGTAAAAGACAGGGTAAGCCGCTTATCATTTAGGATCAGAAGTTAAGTAGGTAGGGAAATGGGCAGACTGCTGGAGATGGGCCAGGCAGTCCTTATCTGCAAATCAAAATCTATGTTTCTATATGCAATGTGAAATGCCATTTTTCTGATTGAATGTATAGTAGACTATGTAATTTATATTACTTGTTCCCTTTTGTAGCTTTTTACCATTTCTGTTACAAAATCACCAAAACACCTGGGCCCGGATATTCAAATTGCACCCAAAAAGTGAGCAACAGCAGGAGCAAGTGCAAGTCCACTGAGCCCATGTGCAAAAAGTGTGATATTCAAAAACTGTGCAGGCCAAGATACGCCTATGGCCGACGACTGAATATCACACCATCTGCGCCATAGCGCAACTAGGAGGAGAAGCTGAGCATATCTGATGCGCCATAGCGCAACAAGGGATGTTCAGCTGAGCAATCAGATGTGCCATAAGCGCAACCAGGGACACCCCAGCAGCAAGGCAGCAATGCAACAGCACAAACAGGGATGCAGGGCCCAACAACCATGCCACAGATGGGCAGAGGAACACACAGCAGAACAGACATCGTCCCCACACCCCATGCACTGTACAACCGGGAGAGCTGGAATAACCACTGGCCCATGGATACCAGCAACCAACCCACAGCCAGGCCATGGTGCCCCATCACACCCCCTGGCAAGCTGTGACCGGCACACAAGGATGGCTGACCATCCCATACCACACCATCCCACCAATGCAGAGCACACCCTGCACCATGATCCCCATACACCCTGCCCAGGAGTAGCACCCAACAGTGCAGGACACCCCATTCTTGCCACCACCCCAACTGTGACAATGCAACCCTGTGCACCTTGGAGCCATGCAAGGCAGCCCCACCATAGGCACCCTGCAGTGGGTGGCAGCAGACATGATGAAACAGATGCATACACAGTGCCACCCTGCATGTCCCCCCTGAGGTACAGCTGAGAGACCGACCATGCGTCAGCACACAAGGTACCCCATATGCGACAGAGCATGCCTGGACCCCACCTCCAGTGGTACAGCACCCTGCACACCCTCCCAAGGACACATCCCATCCCAGCACTGGCCACAACAGCCAGCACAGACATGCACAGTGCAGCATGGAGGCATGCACCACACAGGATGCAACACAGTGCATGGACAAACACCCACCCATACCCAAGGGCACAACAACACAGGGACACAGTAGCGGGTCAACCAAGCCACTGGTGTGTGGCCATGGCTGATGTGTACACATGGCCAGCACCCCCACATTGCACAGGTGTACCAGCAACCCTGCACAGGCACCATGAAGCTGTATGCCACCAGCATGCTGCCAGAGCACAAGTGACAGACTCTGGAGCACATTCCCTGCAACAGACACAAGCGACAGCATGGATGGGGGACAACAACAGCAGAGGCCACAGTGCCACCGGAGGCAGACGTGTACCATACTGGTGATGGCAGTCAACCTGGCATTGTGCCTGGTACAGTTGTTATCCAGCATGGACAACCACCACTGACATGCCAGCAGACCGTGCATATCACAGACATGCAAGGGTGTCAGCTGTACAGGCCATGGATGGTCTGACAGGGGTGCCATGCACACAGTGCAGGCCCCGTGGACCACTGCACACAGGCATGCAGTGCACAGGCTACAACAACACACAAACCACAGACAGTGACTGATTCCCTGTCCACACCATAGGTGGTTCATCTCTCCGCGCACGCACACACACACACACACACACACACACACACATACACACACACACACACACACACATATGCCCATGCGTGCACCACCCCTGACACCATGCACACCACTGCAGCTGAGCACCTGTAGCCCACTGCAAATCAGAGACCACCACAGTTGTTATAACAAAATGTATGTATTAAAACTATGTACAGTAAAACTATATACAAAACTACACACAATAGTGGGGGAAGGGCCACATAACAGGTGGGGAAGGGTAAGGGTCAGGGGTGAACATATGGGAGAGGGAAGAAGGGGTGTGAGGGTGGGTCTAAAAAGTGAAAGGTGGTATTTGGGGTATGTGGACGTCACTGGCCGCCCCGGTCCTTTTCCTCCTGGTGCTGATGGGATCTCTGCCTCCTTCTCCTCACCCTGTGGTGGTGGATGTGACTCAGGAGCTCCAAAGTCTCCCTCCTGACCTGCAGCAGCTCCTGGATGTCCTGCTGGATCTGCCAGTGAGTCCGGCCACCTAAGACGAGGGAGCAGTCAATAGCTGTGACTGTCCATCCCCTGCAGCCCACCATTGTGCATGGCATACAGCCATGTGACACGCCTCTGTGATGGTGTGCGACCACCCACAGTGACCATGTCCACAAGACCTGCCCACCCAGGCAGCCACAGCCATGTGGACCACTGCACACCCACCCATGTCCTGCACAGCACCACCATGGCCGTACAGTGACTTGGCTATGCGGTGTGAAGGCAGTGCCACAGCCATGTACCCCGGTGCATGCATGGACCACCATTGATGCACTCCCAGACATGCAGTGCCACTGGACAGTGCTGACTATAACAAGTTGCGTGCATGGCAGTGGTGTTACTGGATGATAGCCATGCCCAACTGCCCACCCAGTTATACAGCATGCAATAGTAATCATGGATGTATGGCACTCACCATTAGCAGGCTGATCACGCGCCGTGGATCACCTTCATCCCTCCTCTCCCTCTCCTCCAACATCGACACCTCCCTTCGCAGTTGTGCCTCCTTTGTTCTGGCCCTAAGGTGCAAACATGGAGAAAGGAACATCAGTACAATCTGGTAGCAATGTCCCCCACCCCATGTGTGCAATTCCACACAGCCAGACCCATCCACCCTACACCCCGATACCACCACCACGGCCAACACCGGATGGCCCCCCATGTGCCAGACACATGCAACCGTGATACCCGTATGGACGATAAAAGTGTATGGATGTTGCACCTACCTGGCCATGGAACCTGCCCCTCCTGGCACGTGCCCGCAGGTGGGCAAGCAGGTCCGGGTCCCTGCGCCTCAGGTCCCCATAATGGTGGTGGCACTGCTCTGCCATCTGCACCATACCAGTGGCCTCCTCCAGGGTGTCGGCCACCTCCTGCCATACTTCATTCCTGGCCCTGTCCAGGGGTGCTTCCCCAAACAAAGCCCCATCGTGTGGCTCGACTATGGCCACAAGGTTTGCCAGCTCGATCTAGCTCCACTGCACAGCACGCCTCCGCGCCATCTCTGCTGCTCAGTTCAATCAAAATGGTGCTCTGCAGCACGGTCCTGCCATGTGCAGATGTTGTGCGGTACAGCATTGCCATTCCCTATCGCACTGTCACTGAACAGCGCGATAGTGGTGAACTCATGCCTGACGCATGGTGCCTAGGGGGCAAAGGTCGGGCACAGGGTCAAGGGTCTCAGGTGCGTGGACAGCCACAGCGTGATTGGAACCCAATGCATGTAGCATGATTGGGTGCCTGTGTGCCACCTCCTGTAGCGGTCTACCACACTGTTGCCCCAGTGCGCCTATGATGCCCCAGTGCCACAGCTCCATATAGGTGAACAGCGCTATAGCGCCACTGGCACAATGGTGGCCATGCCCTGCATTGCCTCCCATGCATAGCATGTCAGCAGCATGGCACTCGCCTTCGTCATCAACCCGGGCATGCGCAGTTAGGTGTGCACTGCGCATGTCACAGAACTGCACCCTTGGCTCAGCACGTTCAACACAATTGCACAAAGTGCAACAGTGCAATATTCAGCCGGCATTTGCAAATCAGCTAATCAGCCATTCAATGGTGCAGTCATTGCATTTGCATCCACTTAAAGATGCACCTCGCCTCATTTGCATGGGTTGCACTATAAAAGTGCAACATTGGGCTGCACTGGCCATAGTCAGTTACTGCAGTCTATTGAGGTGAGTTGCATGCTGTTTAGGAGTGTGGACTGTGGTGTTTGAGACATTCATGGGACTGCACAGTCACAGGTAACACCTGTCATTCTCACAGGATGAATCATGACCGAGCTTGTGGTGGAGGAAGAGGAACAGAGTCGTGGGAGGAAGAGGAGGCCGAATTTCACTAAGGCCAAGACAGATGCCCTGTTCAAGGCCTACCTAGACCAGGAGCCACTTCTCAGTGGACACCAGGGAACACCACAGGACTGTGCTGCTGCATGGGAGGAGGTGGCGCATGCTGTAAACCTGCATGGCAGCCACCAGTGCTCCATGCAGGAGTGAAAAAGAAGATGGGCACAGACAGGCGGGGGATTAAAGAGAAGGTGGCTGCCATCAGGGCAGAATGGTCTGCGACAGATGGGGGACAGCCAGAGGTGCTACACCTGACCCCACAGGAGGAGCGGGATGCTGGCAGCATGCAGCATTGTGCCATTGAGGGTTTTCCGGGTGGTGGATTCCAGATGGGTGGTAGCCCGTCACTGCATGGTAGATCATGGTCTGTCCATTGGGGGACAGGATAGGTCACATGCAGTAACGCTACTTTTTTTCCCTTACAGCTCGTGAGCATCCACATGGGTCAGTGGTGGTGGGCTTCTCCACTGAGGCCAGTCACATGGAGATGGAGGAGGGCCCATCCACCTCCACAGGAATATGCGGGTCAGGGCGACAGTGGGCCCGCCTGGACGTCCGGACTGATGTTGGTGGAGCAGGTGCGGAGGAGGCCCTGTCTGTGTCCCAGCGTGCCAGCATCCATGGATGCCAGCATGCTAAGAGTTAGGCTGGTGCCGGATCCATCATTGATGATGATGGAGCTAACGTCATGGGCAGTGACACGTGTGTGCCACAGGATGTCCACACAGCAGGCTACATCACGGCCGTGGCTGTGGGTGGTGCCGCCATGGAGGCCTGCATGCCATCACAGTCCCAGCCTGTGCCTGTCAGCACTGGTGGGGCAGCACTGGTGTGTGTACAGAACAGTGGGGCTGTTGTGGCCACTGCGGCGGCACCATTGAGCCCTGGGGAGCGGCAGCTGGAGGGGCAGCATCAGCAGTTGGCCAATGGCCATGGGGGTACAATGTCAGGGGGCAGCATCAGTGCACCACCTGTGGACATGCCCAGGCCTGGCCCTGGTGTGCAGCACCCACCTTCAAGGGGTGATGAGCATCAGGGCCGTGAACACCCTGAGGGACAGCATTCCAATCAGGCAGATGACCTCTTGGATGAGCACACCCGCATACTGCAAGCATCAGTCAATCAGCAGATGCGGCTTGTGATGGCAGTGGATGCACTGAGTGTGGCTCTGTGCCAGGCAGAGGAGCATCGCAGCAGAGACACCGTTCTGCTCCTGGCACGATGGACTGGTTGTGGGAGGATGTGACCGCTGCCATTGACAGGCAGACACAGGCATTCACTGCTGTCATGGCCACAATGGGCACACAGTTATTTGCCCATGCATCGCAGACACCATGCAGTGCAATGTCCACCTCCAGTTCCTGGCATCGTGCGACACCATCCTTGTCAACACTGGGTTCAGCTGTGGGCATCCCGAGCACACCTGGCGCAGGCATGTTTGGTGTGCTGCAGACCCCTGCGCGAGCAAGGTCGTGTTCACGCAGTGGAACCCCTGGGGGACCATCGGTGCCACCCCATGAGGCCAGTGGTCAACCTGTCACTGCTGGCGGGTCTTGGCAGGGCCACCCACACATCTGTGGTGGCCGTGGCACTGTGGCATGTGACTGACCTGTCTCCCAGTGCAGCTACTGTCTGATGCTGCCCTGTGTACATTGTGTCATTCAGCGGGCAATGCATGGGGTGGGTACCCGGCACTGCACACACACACAGTACATCTGCATACCCTCATGGCTGCTGTCCACAGTTGCGTGTGCATGATGATGCCTGCATTTCACTGTACGCCACTGTGCAATGGTGCCCAGCGTCTGACACACGCACAATGACAGGTAGTGGGCGTGGTGGTCTGTGGACATGTGTGTGGCTAGGGGTGACGGTCTGGGTCAGCATGCCTCCTACCCTTTGTGCATGTCTGGTGAGCTGTGTGTGTGTGTGTCTGACCGTGTGCCATGTTAGACCTCGCCCATCCCTGGTGGTGTGTGTGGTTCCATGCCCAGCCACTTCCCTTGATGGCATGCACCCCTGGTGTGTGTCCATGTGTGTTTGTGGGTTGTGCCTTTGCCACTGGTGGTTGCACATGGCCCCATGACTTATCTGGGTTGGCTGAGGTGCTCCTCCATGATGGTGTCCTAGTGCAGCTGTGCCAGCCGGAGCAGTTGGGGGTCCCGTCGCCCAAGGGGGGGCTGCCCATCACCATTTTCACTGACGTCCTCATCATCCCCATCGCTGTCCCCCTCTTTGACCTGTATGGCTATCCCAAATTCGTTGGCCATGTTGTGCAGGATGCAGCAGACCAGGAATAGCCCACAGGCCTTTGAGGGGCTGTACTGTAGGGCACCGCCGGAGGTGTCCAGGCAATGGAAACGTGCCTTCAGTGTACCAAACACCCACTCGGTGACACTGCATGTGGTGGCATGTGCCTCATTGTAGCGTTGCTGTGATGGGGTCACGGGCCACCAGTATGGTATGAGCAGCCAGGGACGGAGTGGGTATCCACTGTCACCTGTGTGTAGAGGGTGGAGGTTAGTTTGGTGATCAGCATCACCCTGCCCTGGGCCATGTAGGCCACTACCCATGTCACCTCTGACCATGCCCCTCCCAAGATCTATGTTTGTCCATGTGGTTTGCATACTCACCCACTAAGTGGCCAGTGGGGAAGTTCCCACTCTCGAATCTGTGGCACAGTGCCGACTGGTGCCAGATGAAGGCATCGTGTGCTCCCCCAGGGTGCATGGCACAGACATTGATTATGCGCCCCCTGGCATCGCACACCACCTGGCAGTTGATGCTAGCATAGCCCTTCCAATTAATATATGCGGCACCCTTGGGGCCAGGTGGTGTGTGGATGGCCACATGGGTGCAGTCTATTGCCCCTAGCATGCCAGGCATATGTGCTACCCTGTGGAACTCCTGTATGTTTGCTGTGTGCTCCACCGGTGTGCTGGGGAAATGGATGTACTCCACAGCATGTGGCAACAGTGTGCTGAGGGATTGGGTGAGGTGGCATGATGCGGCTGACAGGGTTATGCCTGTGGTGTCCCCTGTAGGTCTCTGGAAGGTACCTGTGGCGAGCAAGCATGTGCAAGCTGTCACTTTAGTCTCCACTAGCAGAGCATGGCTCCGTCGTGTGGGTGCCTGCATCACATCACTGCACAGCTCACAGAGCTGCCTTAGAATTGCCAGATTCAGGTGGTACCGGCTCATGATCTCAGTATTGCTGTACAGCTTGAAGCTGGTGTGGGCTCGGTACTGCCTGTTGGGGACATACCATCGACGGGCCCTTCCACGGCTGTGCCCTCCTGCTGCCCATCTTCTCAGCCCCCTCATTACTGCCTCCATCTGGATGGTGGCACTGGCCATGTCCCTGGCTTGTGTTCACCCCCCCGGCAGCTGTTTCTGTGTTCTCCCCACTGTCCTGGCTGCTACTTCCCCTGCACTAGGAACACCTTCCTGTTGTGGCTTCTGTGCTGTGTGGCACTTCCTCCTTCTGCACTGGCTGTGGCTCCCCACACCTTCCCTGTGCCTCTCTGTTCAGGGTGCCCTTTCCCTGGCTTGCCCTGTGTGTCCCTCCTGCCTAGTTTGAGTTGCTAGAGTTCAGCCTCATGTGCCTTCCCTGTAGAGTTCTTGTGCCTCTCCCTTGTTCCTTTTTATTTTGGCTCATTTCCGCTATCGCACAACTTCCGCTTGCTCCCCTATTGCACATGGCGCATGTTGTTGAATGTCGCACTGCACCATTTATGCATGGTTCTTCCCCCTTCAGTTACATACATTCATTATCATTGCACTCTTGCTCAGCTTGATTTGGGGCGCATCTGCCTCCCGTTGAATATTGCAGAATGGCGCATTTTCGGACTTGCGCTGGAGCAACCCTGTTGCATATGGCGCAACCCTTTTGAATATCTGGGCCCTATAGTATAAATCAACTATGACATAAATTGACTTAAGATGTCATTTTCATCTTTGTTTGAGGATATTTGTTTACTGTTATCTCACACATGACTTTGTCACTCATGAGATATCAAAAGTCCAATATACACATCAGTTCAGTTAATTGTGTAGGGATAGCTTCCATTGAGCACGCTCATTCACAAGGAGGTCCCTGATACAAAGTGCTAAACATCACAGACAGTCAGTACAAGGATACATCATAGTAATACAGCAGGTATATCATGGTACATAGAGTAGATTGGTTGTAACAAATACGTAAAGCAAAAGCATCACATGACAGTAAGTTTACCACCACCTAGCAAAAATCATCACATACAATCAATACAAGCAGTACATCATAGAAAAACAGCAGGGATATCACGATACATAGAATAGGTTGATTTTAGCAATACATCAAATCAAATCAAATCATACTTTATTTCTAACGTGCTTTTCTTAAATCAAAGCGCGCATACAAATTAAAATAACCAATAAACAGTTAAAACAAAGGAACTTAAAAGACAGCATACAGTACATATGACTAAATATCCTCCCCAAATGCTAGGCTGAATAAATAAGTTTTCAAGGAGGATTTAAATGTCTCATTGGACAGGCAATCTCTAATCCGACGAGGTAGAGAGTTCCACAGGGTTGGGGCTACAAAAGTAAAAGCCCTAGCACCTGATGTCTGTAAACGGACCCTGGGAACCTCTAGCAATCCCTCATTGGTGGAGCAGAGAGAGCAAAGGGGTCAGTAAGGTCACAGGAGGTCTTGCAAGTAACCTGGTCCCTGTCTGTGTAGGGTCTTATAGGTCAGCAACACGACCTTGAAGGTGATCCCTTCATCACACCAACAGCCAGTGCAATTCGCGCAGCACAGGCATGACATGGCAAGATCTTGACTGCCCTGTCAGCAGTCTGGCTGCTGCATTCTGCACCAACTGCAGGTGATGGAGATCCACCCCTAGTAACCCTAGGCATAGACCATTGCAGTAGTCGAGAGGACACAAAGGCGTGGACCAACACAGGAAGGTCATCAGGTGGAACAAGGCGCTTTATCTGGGCAATGTTCCTCAGATGGAAAAATTAGGACGTGACAACTGCTGACACCTGTGCTTTAAGTGTCAGTTCATTGTCCAGCACAACCCCCAGATTCCGCACCTTCTCAGAAGGTTTCAACTGGTCACCCCCCAGCACCAAGCCAGACGGTTGCCCAGGAGTCAACTTCTCTTCCCGGTGACCAGGGTCCACCACCAACACCTCAGCCTTATCCAGATTTAGTTTCAACCAGATAGCACTCATCCAGTCCTGAATCTCGGCCAGGCAGTTGTTAAATACTAAGACAGCACTACTCTCTGGGTTCAAAGGACAGGTAGAGCTGAGTATCGTCTGCATAGTAGTGAAAACTCAGCCCATACCACCTTATGATGTCTCCCAATGGCAGCATATACACCGTGAACAACACTGGGGACAGTACAGAACCCTGCAGAACCCCACAAGGCAGGGCAAAGGGGGCCAAGGAATAAATTCCTAACACCACCCTCTGAGACCTGCCCATGAGAAAAGAATGGAACCATCTGAGGACCGTCCCTGACAGTCCACAAATTAGCTGCAGGTGTTCCAACAACACCCCATGGTCCACGGTGTCGAATGCTGCAGAGAGATCGAGGAGGACCAAGACTGAACAAGTCCTCCAATCCTTCACTATTAGGAGATCATTCATCACCTGAACTAATGCTGTCTCAGTACTGTGCCCCTTCCTGAAACCAGACTGGAGAGGATCATAGACTTCATGGGTGGTAAGAAAGTTCTCAAGCTGCAACGCATCTACCTTCTCAATAACCTTACCAAAAAAGGGTAGGTTAGAGACCAGTCTGTAGTTTGCAAGACAGTCTGCATCGCTGGATGATTTCTTTAAAAGGAGAGTCACCACCACCTCAGTTTCACAGATCGGGGAACACCCCTTGATCCAGCGAACACCAGACTATCTCCACGAGGATCAGCCCGATGACATCTATACATCAGACCAGGAGGTGCATTGGACCAGGATCCAAACTATAGCAAGTTGGTCGCAAGCTCTGAACAATCTTCATGATATTCATGATCACTGGCTGGTCAAAAACTATCAAACTATCAAAGGTGTCTGTATCCTTGCATCAACCTCCGCCGTACTCATTTGAATGAGATGAACAGATCTCCGACCTGATGGAGGACACCTTATCTGCAAAAAATCGAGCAAACTCCTCACACTTAACTTGTGAAAAGGCTCTCTGGCCCCGAAGACAGACTGGATTGCACAGTCTTTTCATGGTCCGAAAGAGATGAGCAGGTCAATTTCTCACTGCAGTAATCTCCCTCGACAGGAACTCTGCCTTCTTATGGGAGATTTCTGATTGATAGTCCAAATAATAGGCAATCAACCTAAGTCTGTCCTACTCCAGGCCGGATTTCCGCCAACGACATTCCAACCTTCGTTCCACTGTCCTTAACTCCCTCAAAGTCCTATCAAACCAAGGGGACTGAGGATGAAGAGGAAGGGGGAGAACTCGGACAGGCACTATGGAATCCAGGGCCTCCAGCACCACCTTATTATAGCGTGTTACTAGATCTTCTGGATCCAAGCATTCCGATGGCCAACTCGATAGGTCTAGCACCGCCAACAGACCCTCTGGAGTTACACCCCTCAAAGGGCGGTACTGGACCATTTCCGAAGGGGCTGGTCTCACAGGGGAGCCACAAAACTGAACCTGATAGAGTGATGGTCTGACCATCCAACTGGTTCCACACCCAAGTCAGCGGCCTCCATCCTCTGGAGGAACACCAGGTCCAAGGAGTGACCCTGACAATGGGTTGCAGTGGTAACTACTGTACCTGTGTAAAGCCCAACAAAGTCATCGGTTGGAGGAAGTTTTGACCAAGAGAGATAGAGTTAGAGATAGAGATAAATTAGAAGCACCACTTAACAATAAGTTTACCACACCTAATAAATATGGGAGATAACTTAGGTAGAATGGACAAAAATGAAGGAAGGAAGGAAGAAGGAAGGAAGGAAGGAAGGAAGGAAGAAGGAAGGAAGGAAGGAAGATGGATGCCAGTATACACAGGAATTTACAAAGACAACAGGAGAGGGATGGGGAGAAGGTAGACCCGTGAGGGAAGCTAAGTGCAGTTGCAGGTCTCAGTAGTGATCTCATATACCCTACCAATGAACGTCCTAACTGGGATAAGGGTATGGAGTTTTAAGGTAGCTTGAAGCTTATTCGATGGCTGGGATGAGAAAAGCTTATAGATGCCCTACCAAACCGTGTATGATAATTTGGCACATTCAGGGAAATATACAGTATGCACATTTTCTGAGGGCATAGGTGCTAGTTGAGCATGAGAAAGCTAATATATAAGGGGGTAGCTTATCGAGGAGTGCTTTATATGTCCAAGTATAAATGTGCACCATTCTCCTGGTGGATAAGGAGGTCCACTTCATTGCCTCATACAAGGTACAATGATGGGGTCTGACTCGAGCATTGGGGCATGTATATATTATAGCTGCACAGTAGTGCAGCTACAGTTAGGGTTAGCATGAGCATTCAATGTTAAAGACCGCTTTTTGCAAGGTAATAACTTTGTGCAGGTTCAATAGATCTGCCTGAAATTTTGCATAGATCATTGGAAGGGACAAGTCTATTGATTTGCCAAATTTGGTTTGAATCTCTTGTGTGGTGTCTGAAATACAGAGTGTTGAACAATAAGAGATTTTGATGTTTTTGCTATTTCTTTGTCCACCTGTATGTCAAAAATTTTGTGATTTTGTATTATACATTTTTTTTAAGAAATCAGTTATAACCATTTATATGAAAAGTACTTTTCTTTTTTCTGTTCCTCATTAGAATGTGTTCTATGTGATATATTATAATGTATGTGTGGAATAGGGCTGGCAACTGGCATATTTAGTTCTGTTTTTTTCCACTGCATCATCAGCCCTGTAACCTAACTGATAGTGACATCACTGGTGACTGACCTGGCAGCTGCTGTGTGGCTCTTCCTGAGCTGCTGTGATGTCGTATTCAGTGCCATCACATTGCTGTTGATGCAGCGGGAAGAACAGAACTAGTTATGTCAGCTGCCAAGCAGAGTACTGTTCCACACTTCACACCTACTAACACTGGGTAACAAATCTTCTAATTAATCTAAGGGAAGAGAAAAAAGTACCTCAGATATAAAAGATAATAGTTGATTGCTTTTAAAAACTAACATTAGTTGTAGGCAGTATACAGGGCGAAGCTCAAGGGGTTTATCTCGGCATCACATACTAAGGTTATGTGAAAAAAATGCATAGGTACAACTCCCAATACAAAAACAAAAAAATCCACTCTGAGACACATGGTGCCACTGGTAACTGCAGTACCATGAAAACAAAAAAAGCCAAGCACAACATTTGACGTTAAAGCTCATCAGGCAAAGGATTAGCATATAAACTTTTTATTCTAGCATTGCAATGTTTTTATCATTATGTGACTGTTGTCTGAGCAAAGGACCACAAATTTATGCAAATGTCCTGAAAACTACAAGTGTTTTGGAACTGGAATTTTTCACAAGGGGACATCTTTCGCATTAGGGATTAGGGGCCCTATTCCAAGACAGCTACGCCAGGCGTAAAAGCAGTACGCCAGTCCGGAAGGTGCAAATTTCAAGTTATGCCAGCGACTTGCAATATGTGCGATTCCAAAAGAATACTTATGCCGCAACCCACAACTGCTATGACAAACACAAGTTACAATGCAGTTATGCCAAAGAAAGCATACACCACTGCGTAAAGCGGCTTGCGACATGCGTAACACACCCAACACCATGGAACTGCTATTCCAGAACAGAAGGCGTAAGGAAATACACCAGAGGAAGGTAATGTAAGTTAGAACAAGGAATAGCTGTCCTAAACAGAGCACAGACCATAAAAACACCCCCCAAAGCCAGACTGCAGCATACCACCCAACCAGTAGGCTCCAGACATGGACCAAAGGGCAAACAGTGGAACATCCAAGCAAATGTGACCCAGGACACCAAGGACACAGCAAAATAGGCAGCATCATGGCCAGACATGCCAGCAAAAAGTGAGGTGCACAATGTACCACAGCAAGTAGCAACAATAGCCCTCACTGAATGTGGGACAAGGCATTGCAATGGGGAACAGAGACGTGATGGGACATACAATAGGGAACAATGCCAAGTAATGCGGGACAGTCAAGAGGTATGTACAGCAGACAGCTGTGTAGTGGGACACATAGCACAGGCAGCAAGAGGAGCAGAACAGGGAAGGCAGAGACCTGTGAGTGTAGGCACCAACTCTGCCCCCCCACCCCCACGGCAGCTCCAGCAGCACTATGGTGGGACACGCTGTGGTGCAATGCAGCCCTGGCAACGGCAAGGCATCCATGCCACTGCCACCATCCTGCCAGGAGAGGTGAAACCATCCACCAGGTGCAATACAACATGAGTGACTGCACTGGAGCTGGAACTGTGCCCATGCATGCCGTACAGCAGCTGTAAAGCAGGATCCTGATCGTGGGATGGCACCACAGGCACACACAGAAGACTAGAGCATGCATGGGTCATGGGCATTGAGGCACAGGAGGTGAAGAATACACACACACACAGGCCACAGGAACAATGCCTTGATGATGACACCACCAGGCACAATCCCCCTGCCATGGCCACTGATGCATGTAAACAGTGCAACCACAACAGAGACACAGCACTGGGTGGCACAGACCTGTAGATGTATGGCAGTGAGATGCACCATTGGTGTGTGCCACTGGTGCCACCCACAAGGACCACTGGTCTCCTGGGTGGAAGGGAGCCATACAGGCCAAAGGCTGCCATACAGCCAAGATATGCACGGTGTGGTGACATGTGGCCTGGACAGGCACAGTGCGCTGCAGCACACAGGACACCATGTGGCCATGGCTACCGGTGCGCACACATGGTTTTGAGCTGCACAGCTGGCACACAGATACCATGTTCATTGTGGGGATGCACAGGGGATGGCAACACACAAACACACACACCCATGCATACCAGAGACAGACGCACAGAGTCAGGTGTGCAAAAACATTTAATGAATGGTAACAAACAATAAATACAACAAGGTAAACAGTAACATGAACAACACAAACACAACAGTAACAACAGCAGGAATGCCCAGGACCCCCCAAAACACCCACCCTGTACAGACCGCCCACGTCAGCCCAGTTGGCCATCCCCCCAACCCACATGTACATGGCCCCCCATATGAACAGGCCCTGCACCCAGTCTGTACAATGCCCACCCCACCACACAGCACACCCAGCCAAAGGTCCCACCCCATATGGACCCCACCGAGGTATGACTCTCCTCATATTATATGCAGCCCCCTGGACAACACACACTGCCCACAGTCCCCCCACCCACATAACCACAACAGGCCAACCCCCCACAGGCCCATAACAGTCAACTGTCCCAAGACAGTGGGCCCACAGTCCATGTCCATTGTTTGGCACTAACGAATCTGGAGCACTGTCAGGATTTGCACTGAGGGAGCCATGCAGGTGCGCCACATTGGCCATGATGGCCATCATCAGCAACACTAGCTGTTGGTTGCCCTCCGCTGGCTGCCCTGGGTAGATCGAAGCCTGTGGCCCAGGCTGACCCCCCAGTTGACCCAACACTGGCTGCCACATGACCTAGCTGTGGCTGGTCCATGCCACCGCCAACTGCTAGGTCTCTGGCAATGTCCATGGCCTGCACGGCCACATTCTCCGCCCACACTTCAGGTGGTGGCACCATTGGCTCCTGCACCTCCTCTAGCTGCACCTCCTCCACTGGTTCCACAGCAGCCACCTCCACCGCCAATGGCCCCTCGGCAGGCTGATCCATGGCCTCCGTCTCCTCTGGCAGCTCCACCGGCTCCTGCTGCCCACTGTTCAAGGCATCTGGTGCCTCCAACATGGCATCCGCCTCCTCCACCTTGGACAACATTGGCATCTGTGGGATTGGCCAGATCCTACGATGCCAGCGCTGCGTGTGGCACCAGTAGGCTACAGCTTCCACCACCTTCATTTCAGCTATTGTCTGCAGCAGGACCCTTTGGCGTGGCATCAGTCTGCTATACACACCTGTAAGGAAGCAAAGGCTGAAGTCAGTGCTGGTCCGGGACATGCAGCAAACACACATGCAACACACAGCCACCACCCCCAACCCCATGGGCCACCACGGCATGGTCACAACACATGGCTCACACTGCATGTACCTAGCAGACCTCCTGTGCCCCATCCCCTGTGGCAGGCCTGCACTTCACTGCTGGTCACTGTCCTGATGACCGTGTGGGCCCTGGTTGCTGTGTACTGCACCTGTGGGGAAGGGGAACACAGTTACACATGTGCACCAGTGCAGGCCATGGCCTGTATGGCAGCGTATCACCAATGTGCAGCTAGACATTGGTATACCCACCTACACCTGCGTCTTGGACCATGCTCATCTCTGCATCCCTTCCTGCATGCCATATCCACTAGCTGCTGTAGGAGCCCTGGGTCCCACCATGCCAGGTCCTGCCAGTGGTGTTGCAGTTGCTGGATGGTGTGGGGCATGCCACTCCTGGCAGCCAGGCATGCCCCTGTGGCCCTTCATGCTCTGGCATGCTCCTCTGTGGTGTGCCTCCTTCACACAGGTGGGAGGAGTGTCATCCCCTACTGCTGGACCAAGTTCATCAGCATTGCCGTCTCTGTCGGGATGAAGTTTGGTGCCCTCCCGCTGAGGCTGAGGCCTGCGCTCCAAGGCATGCATCTGCTGTGTGGCACCTTGCATGGAGGTGTCTGGCACATATGGTTCAGATCTGTAAGGCTACACGGTAAAGCACATGTGGCAGTGCACAGTAGCATGGCATCCATACTGGTACCCCCACTACATGCTGCCCGGCATGCCCAGCGGTGGACGGCATGACATACAGGGCAGGGGTATAGTGGCAATGGGTGCAGCACTGCACCCCACATGCCACCCCAGGGTGCAGTGTGGCAGTGCCATGATGCACAGACATGCACCTGCATGCCATGCACCCTACCAAAGGTGTACACACTGCCAGCAGACACTGCAAACAGCATGACAGGGATGTATGGTACCATGCGCATACAGTGTGCAATGTGTGACCCCACGGCAGCTGCCTACACTACACTGCCCACACTGCCACCTGCCAGACCCAGCCATGTACCACCCTGATGCCATTCCCAGGCACAGGAGTGCCTGGGCACATGGCCATCCACTACACGACAGCTGCCTGCAATGTGTCAGTGTGCAGTGGCATATCCCTGGCGCACTATGCCTGGCTGACATGCGGTGGTACATGGTATGGCACACGTTGCACAACAGTTGCATAGCCCACCAGGGCACGGCTGTGTACAGTGTGAATGGCTAGTGACACCCGTACTCATCATCCTGCAGTTGGGATGTGCAGCTGCATGCGCAGTGGTATATGGCTATGTGCCAATACACCTGTGCCCAGGGTTGCATTTCCACTGCCCCCACATGCACACACTGTGACCCTCAACAAGGCACCTACCTTCCCTGAGCCCCTGGCTTGCACCTGTGGGCAGGCCTACAACATTGCGTGCCCCTCCTGGAGAAACAATTGGTAACACGGCATTAGAACCTGTATATACTTAGACCGTTGCAAATGTGGTGGTATTGCACTTTCCTGGACAAACAGAATGGACCACAACATCAGCAAACAGTTTGTCATACAGCAGGTGCATATGTGCAGGTAGTGCACCGTTCCAGTACTCACCAATAGTCAGGGCAGGGCTCCACTGGATAAACACAGTTTAGCACAACATTAGCAACTGTCTGTAATAATGTCTCTAGCATAGGATCAGGTGGTGCACTGTCCCAGTACTCACTAACAGTCAGGGCGTGTCTCCCCTGGATGTACAGATATATAAACCACATTAGCAACTGTGTGTAGTACTGTCTGTATCATAGGTGCAGGTACTGCACTGTACCAGTACTTACCAATGATCAGGGTGTGTCCACTCTGGTGTTTGCTGCCTACAGCTGCTGCCATTTCCTTCAGTCTCTCCAGTGTGCTCGGTCTGCAGCTTAGTTTCTGCCTACATGCCTCGCCTCGCACATGTTGCACATACAGGCTGCACGTGCAGTGTAGAGTGTTACCATGCAACTGTGTCATGTGCTGCTGCATACGATGGCTATGCAACTGCAGGCCACATGAGGGCCTGTACGTAGGTGCGGCCTATGCATAGGTCGTGCATATGCACTATGCTGTATGCTTCTCACGTAGGCACCAGCCGTATGTGACATGCAATATGCCCTTTCACTGCGGTAGTAATGAGGGAGTCCACACAGATGTATAGTGCATAGTTTTTTTTGTCTCGGTGCAGGTGACATTGGATGTGACACAGTGCAGTTTAACAGTTCAGTAGTGAGAATCCCTCACATATACTTGCACCCAGTGACAGTGCAATGCAAACACACACACACACACACACACACACACACATGCTTTACTACAGTACCCCCCCCCCGCCCGCAGTGCACCCATGCACACACACGGACACGCTCACGGACACTCCTCACTCACACCACATGTCAGGACCCTGTGCCCTCCCAGAATGCCAAACCACCCCCCGCCCAGCCCCCATAGCAGCGGCTCACCACGGTGGCACATCAATCTGTCACCTGCTGCTACCGCCCAGTCCTCTTTTGCTTGGCTTCCCCAGTGGTAGCACTGGACCCACCCTGCCCCTGGTGCATGTCCTCAGGGCCACCACCGTCCTAGTTCCACAGGCACTGCTGGCCTCCGTGATCTTCTGTGCCTCCCTGGGGTGGTTGTTGCTTGCTCTGGTGCTGTCACCAGTCCTGTACCCTCTGGCACACTGCCGTCCACGGCCTGCTATTGCACCACCACCACCTGTGCTGTTTCCAGTTGCCCAGTACTGGTCCTGCCTCCTGTGCCCAGAGCCTTCCTCCCTGTGGCCCTGGCGGCAGGTGTTGCTGCTGCCCCCCCACCCTGGCATTCTGGTCACCTGTGGTGCAACCAGTGCTTGACTTTTTTCGGTGATGGCTGCTACACTGGTGTTGTGGGTGGTGATGGCACAGGGGGCTGTGGTGCCCAGTGCACAGGTGTTGCCGGTGGTGCCAATGGTAGCAGTGGTGTGGCCACCTGCACTGGTGCATGTGGGGATGTTGGTAGTGGTGATGGGTGCTGCTGCTCCAGGGTTGCCAGTGATGGTGGCGGTGGTGGGGAGGGAGCTGCTGCTGGGCCCACCACCCCTGGCAGTATCAGTGTTGTCGCTGTTGCTTTCAGGGGCACTTGTGGTGGTGCTGGTGGCAGCTGCACCTCCTGTGGCACCTGTGTAGTGGTGTCCCTCACTGCAGTGCCTTGCAGGTGCAGGCTGCATGTGTGGCCTGTAGCATGGCTGACAGTGCATCCACCTGCCTCATCTGCTAGGTCACCTACCCCTCCATAGTTATGGCCAGGAGGGTGATGGCTCTTGTGTGTGCCTGTGCACAGGCCTGGGTGGAGGCCATGGTGTCCATCAACTAATCAATGGCTGCCTCCATGATGTGTGTCCCTGTCTCAAGCACCCCTATCAGGGTGCCCATCCACTCCTCCAACGCAGCATGGTGTGCATCCATGCTGAGCCTGATGCAGCCCTGCATCTCCCCCTGTTCTGTGTGTGTCATTACAAGGGTCTGGCAGAACCCTGCATAGTCAGTTGGGGTCTGCGGGTGGGTCCTCCATTGGGGATGATGTGGTCCTGTCCAGGACCTCCTCCAGCCTGCGGTATGACCTGGGGATCATGTCTGGGCTAATTTCATTCCCCAGGCTTCCACAGCTGTGGAAGTCACTGAGGTCAAAGCCCTCCTCCTCCTGCTGTTGCTACTCCACCGACTTGCACTCCCCACCACTGGTGTCTTGGCTGTGTCCTGCTTTGCCACATCTGCACTGCTGTCCACTGGCCCTGTCTCCACCACTGCTGTGCCTGTGGGGAGACATCAGTGCATCAGTGCTGCCTCCAATGTCATACCTGCCATGCCTGCCACCATCCCAACCCCTGCCTCACTGTTCCATGCACTGGGGGCAGTACTTTCCATGGCCTTGCTTGCCCGGTGTCCTCTGGTGCTGCACCAGTGGGGGAATGACAGTGCATCAATTATTTAAACCACAATCCCCCATCCCCCACCCTGTACAACAAGCCCAATCCAACCCTCCCTGCAGCATCCACAATTTAAAGTTTGATAAAAATGAACTCCTACAATGTAAGATCGGCATAACCTGCCCACTTCCACAGCTGGTTGCCATCTCTTTGGGCACTTTTCCTTTATTAAAAAAATCACAAGCCAGCCAGCCTGGTGGTGCTGAGGGTTGAGGCACTGGACGTCACACCTCGTGCCATGCTGGCGACCTGGGTTCGGGAATGAGCCCAGGTCATTGGGGATCATCAGGGGAGACCTAGGATTGAGCATTCATAGACTGCTCTTCTAGTCCTGGGGAGGGTTGGGGAGAACATGCCATGCTGTAGTGGCCCCTGGGGACACCCAAGGGCACTACCAGCATGGGTGTATGTGGGGAAGAAGCACGGCAGACATTGGCACATTGTGCCTTGATGTCATTGCATATCAGTGCTCCCATGGAAGACTATGGTGGATAAAGGGCGGGGCATGACCAATCAGCTTGATGGCCACACCCTGAGCCACCCAGAGGACTCGTGGAATCCTGTTGGGGAGGGTCCGGGGCTATCCTGGCTGTGTGAGGCATAGGGGGACCTGCCAGCAGGATGGCACAATGGCCATCCCAGATCCTCCTGGGTACGATTTGAGCTGCCCAGCTCTCGGGTGAGCAGGGCCAGTGGCTAGATGCCCCATGCTGGTACACACACTGCAGCAGGAGAAAAAGCAGCCATGAAAAAAAAAAAAAATCACAAGCCTGGTACATCCAGCAGACCTAGGTTTGAGTCCTACAACCTCCACTTGCATACGGTGTGACTCTCCCCCCAATACAGGCAGCAGCACCCAACTCCCACCCTTCATCCCCCCAGCACTCAAATTTCCTAAATAGAAATTCCCCTGGCACAATGAAGGTGACCAGCACAATTTATCTTTCACCATGGACATCTTCCTTCTTGTGAATGGAAGTGCTCCCATGCTTGCTTGCATAGTAAAACAGCTGATCATTTGAGGTGGACAGGTTGTGCCAGTCACCCATCATGAGAATTAATTTTTTAAAACCTTAAATTGTGGGTGCTAAGGGGGAGGTGGGAGGGATTGGGCGTGTTGCAGATGGTGGCAGATGGAAGTTGAGGTTTAAACGATTGGGCTGGGGAGGAGGGTGCAGGGTGTTTTTTGCTTTTTTCTTCCCACGGGTACATGAATAACAAATATGATTACTGAATTTCTGAATATTTGGGGTCCCATATATGAATATTCAGGCAAATATTCAAAATAAGGTATCTGTCCACCCCTAGTCCTATCTTCCCCTGTTCTTTCACTCTTCCTCTTCTCTCTACTTCCTCAAATCTCTCCGCCATGACTTCATAACACACTCCTGCAATTGCTCTTGAGACTGTGTTATGAGCTGATCTCCACCACCCCCAGCCACTGCTCTCCCTATGTCACGAATTTGCACTGACACCCTTCCCCCATCCACCCACCCACCATACCCTATTGGCAGCTTTTATTGCACAGACAAAACCACACATGCAGAACCACACTGTCCTATGCGCATATGGAAGTACAGAAATGGGTATTAGAGCGATAATGAAAATATCGCTACCCCTGTCCCTGTAGAACAGAACACAAAAGTGGGGAAAAGGGTTGTGAGCACTGATGGTCGAATGCTCGGTCAAGCCGCTCCCCTGGTGGAGTGACCAAGGCAATCGAACCAGCAGTGGACAAGGTGAGGGGGAGGGGGAGAACAGGGTTTGAAACCCTGCTCCATGGGAAATTTTATTTTACTCTTATCTGTGCAATCATGAGTAAGTGCTGCAATGGGAGTTTTAACTTGCCCCTCTCTCCACATTCCTTCAGAGTTGATAATAATTTTTCAAGGGGGGTGTTGGGGGTGAAGAATACAATGGGTCACTGGCACGGTGGCTCTGAGGGCTGAGGCATTTGCCTTACCTTGCGCCACACCAGCAACCCAGGTTCAAGAACGAGCCCGGGGCAATGGAGGTCAGCTGGGGAGTAAGGGATCCATACTAAATCCCATTGCTTAAAATCCCAACACATATATGCCTAACACTGAAATCCCAGATGCTTAAAATACTGACAATCAAATTAGATCTTGAAAGACACGCTGATAGCTGTTCTAATATTTTGATGACATTACATCAAATACAAGCATAACTATGTGTGAGTTTTTATTGGTGATACCAGGTGCATGAATTGAATAAAGTTGTCTAAACATAGTGGGCACTGTGTGAATGGTGCCATCCATTATCCAATGTCTGGCCAATTGTAGGTGTTCTATGTTTGCAGGTGTGGTGAATAAAAGAACTCTTTCATCCCCAATGGTGGAATCATGGGCTAACCATGGACAACCATTAATGCTTCTAAGGTGGTCAGAAATGGTTAGTTCATCAAGACACAAGGCCTCAGGAGGCATATGTTGCAGCCTCAGTCTCTTTATAGTCTGCACCAAAGCCTGCTTTCTGGAAAATTTTTACAGACCTCTGGTGGTTGTGATGACATTGCTGCCTGAATAATTTGTGTGTCATGTGTGTCCACTGCCCATTTTTTCATAGATGCATTGGCATCAGTTACAGGCGCATCTGCCGCATTAGGTGAATGGCAATGCTCAGTGTAGCTTAACAAATTATGCTCCGCACCAACTAATACCATTGTTGCTCTCCCATGGCAATGAGAGCTTTTCCAATCTTGACAACTCCTGAAATACCTATCGCCACGGTTCCGCTCCTTTACTAAAAGGTAGCTGTCAATGCATATTTTGTCCCTTCCCATCTGGGAATGTACGACCCTGCAAACTCAATCTGTAGACCCTGCTATAATAAAAACAACAGCCTGGTATAAAGCAGAGTTACAGACTTTGTGATATGGCAACCGTTATAACCAGACTAGCAAGTCAGCAGCTGCACATCAAGTGCACAGCTGTGGGTAATATGGTCTGAAGCCAGCTTACTGGTGAGTGCTGCTGAATACTACACTGTAAAATAGTAATGAGAATTGTTACACTGACACTAGTGTGGGTGTTTAACAGTAGAAGATGTGGCCAGGATAAAAGATGTCTTTGTTTATGTATTTCTTTATGCATTGCAGTAGAATTATCAGCCGATGGCAGCAGAACTGGTGGCAACAGTACGCTGAGAGATGTTTGTGTTCTCGTCTTCCATTGAACTGCAACATCACCAGCAGAACAGAATCCATGTCTGAGAACAGAATGTTGACTGGTGAGTACAGCACTGACATGGACATGGTCCGGGGTCGGGGTTGGGATTTAAGCAGTCAGGCAATTTCAATGTCGGGCAATTTAAATAATGGGAAAACAGTGACAGGAACATGACTGTCAGGCAAATTGTTGTTGGGATTAAGTATCTAACCCGGGAGGAGAGGATCGAGCATCCAATGGACTACTCTCCTCCTGAGGGAGGGGGCCATGTCCCATGATGCTAGTGGTGTTCCATGGAGACTGATTGCATTGCAGTTGAGAGCCCAAAGAAGGGTCGGCATCCTGTGGGTGTGTGGAAGTGCACATGCCATGCACTGGATGGCATTCTATGTCCAGCGTCAGGGAGAACATAAAAAAACAGCTCCAGAGGAGGTGACGGCTGACCCCAGTGGCCGAAGCCCACATGCGCAGTGCCAGCTCCAACCCCAACTTGATTTTCTATGGTCCCTGGCTCCTCCCGCAAGGCAACACCAGGAGAGGAGGGACCCAGCACCTGATTCCTCAGTCGGGGAAGGAGTTCAGGTGGGCGGTTGAAGCAGAAGTTGAGTGGGCCACCTGAGAGATGCCTCAGGAGTTGGCGATGAAGGGGGATAAACAGAACTGACAAAAAAAAAAAGAATACATTAATGTGTGTGGCATTTTTGTGCAGTCGGTATTATGTTCGGTCACTGTGTTTGTCACATGCTGTTGTCTGTGCACGGTCTTTACTTGCATGGTTTTGTCCATGACATTATGACCCCATGCCAAATGGAATGATATTTACATTTAGATTTCTGTTGATTTGACAATTTTTGATGATAGATTCATGATGATAATATTTAAAAGCTTATGTTAAAACATTTTTTCTGTAGCTGCTGATGAAGTAGGGGTTGCATTACAAAATGTTGATTGTTGTAGGATTATTGACTTTAGTGATTTAATTTTGGACAATATTGATCAATCATCATCAAAACTATATTAATACATCCTTAGATGTCAGCATGGCTCAGTTGGTAGCACATCTGCCTGAGGACCAGAAGGTCATGGGTTCTTGTCCCACACCCGGATTAGACTTGCACTTAAAATGCTGGCGTCTGAGTGAAGTATTGGGGAGGTGCTGTACTGCTGGGGTGTGCCATCCTTCAGATGAGATGTTAAACAGAGGTCCCTTATACCCATCCTGGTGCTGTTCTGGTGGGTGTCCAGGTGGAATTAAAAGACCCCAGGGCACTCCTCACAAAGAGTAGGGGACATTCCTGGTGTCCTGTCCAACATTCCCCTTCCCATAAACTGGTGCATGCAATTGTCCAGAGTGTGTGTGGGTGTTGATGTGCAATATGGCTGCCACTACACGTTCAGTCACTTTGCTACAAGTCCAGCATTGCTTGTAAAGCGCTTTGGGATACACTGTGTATGGAAATCACTATTTAAATGCTGATTCTTATTATTATTATTATAGTTGTACAAATGATCTCACTTACAGTCTTAGGATGTCAGAATCGCTCACTTTCAGTTTGTGGTTCTCACTCCCTAAAACTACATGAAAGACCACTTTAACAACTGTAAGAGTGATATCCTCAATGTACACATGTTCAGTGGTGGTTAACACTACACCAACAATTCTGTACCATCTAACATGTTCAAAGCTGTAAGGTATGAAGTCAGAGAGAGAAAGCAACTGCAGAAAGCCCAGGCTAGCCAGCTGGCCATATGGTTCAGCAACTGGAGCACTGGGATGGTATTCAAGGGTCTGGGCTCAATTCACAGTTAGGGCCATGGTACTGTATTTCATTCTTCTTAAAGATGGTGCTTCGCATGCATGGTGGAGGGTAATTATGAACCTTCCATCCCATGCTATCTAAATTCTTGCAAGCTGCAGGATTTGCAGTATGAGAAAGAAATAAAGGGATTGAATGATGATCATGGTACCCAATTGGCTTGATAGTTCATCTGAGAGATAAGTGGGACAATATTCTGGAGGTCTGGGTTCAATTCCCAGTTAGGTTGTGTTTCTTCTTTTCCATTACAATTACTTTAGGTTGCTATCATTCTTAATCCAAGGTCACTTGCACAGTGTCTGGGACTGTCCCAAGATGAAAAGTTAAGAAAGATAAGTATATAAACATTGTGTTACCTGAGGATATTTGTACACTCCCAGTAATCTAGCAATTGGGATAGAATTATATGATTTTGAGTCTCCAATTATCCTGCTACAGGAGGATTGATTGGCACTGATAATTTAGAACCAGTCTTTTCTGTCCAGAAAGCAACCACAAAACTTCTTGAAGTCCTCTTGCCACATTATCACAAGAGTCATAAATCCCAATCCTAGAGTAATGTTTGGCAAAATGATTTGATTGTGGTTTATTTCCTCATTGTAAAGATCATGCACAAAGACCATTGATAATACAGTAAATGCAGTCTGAAAGAAATAATCAAAAATGTTACAGATAGGTAGATAGATAGATAGATAGATAGATAGATAGATAGATAGATAGATAGACAGACAGACAGATAAAGATAGATAGACAGACAGACAGATAGATATGAACACTTAAACATACAAAACTACCAGTGGAAGACCATATAGTCTATCAAATCTGCCCTATGGAGCCCATGTATAAATTTACAAAGGATCCTCCCTCCCCTTTAACTCTAAGCCTTCCCTTGACTTTGTTCCATCCCTTTTGAATCCTTATGGCCATCTTCTGATTGACTATCTGTGTTGGTAGTTCACTCTTCTTAACACCACCCACTCTGTAAAGAAAAATCTCCTGATATCCTTTTTGAACCTTCCACTGTTGGTTTTTGTAACTCCGCTCCCTGTGTTCCTATTCTCGATCAAGCTAAAAAGGATCCCAAGATCCACCTTGTTTATACCTTTAAGGTACTTGAAGGTTTCAATCATGTTCTCCCTCCTTCTTTGCTTTCACATGTCAAACAGGCATAATCTTTTGACACAATGCCGACCTGTCCCTGTGAGCAGCTGTGAGTACTTACAACATTCTGACAGCACAATTACAAGCCTCCCTCCAACCTAAGTTCACTTCACTTCCCTTCCAATCATAGTTAACAGGCAAACAAAGAGCCTGCACTTGCTCACTGAACTTGGAGCACAATTTGTTTAGTTCAGTGCTACCTCAGTCAGGATAAGTCATCAATAAACTATACAGTTGGCAGCCCACTAACATTCCTCATGCATTTTGTACCATTTAGCAGTGCTTTGAAAAAAGAAACCAGCACTGAAAGTACACAGTCAGTATTTATAAAACAGCTGTGCTAAACTCATTTTGGAACACAGTTCACTTCCAAACATAGCTTGGAGCACTGAAAGTAAACACAGTATAGCCACAAATGTATCTGTAATAAATAACATTTTATAACTCCATTTCACTTCCAGTAACACATAGAGTTCTCTAAACACAAATTATTAAAACAAACTGCACAGAATCCAATGTTTCTTGACTGTTTCCAGTAGATTTTCTACTCAGTAGAAAAGACATATTCTACGCCCACTAACAGTCTAGGATTGTACAATGTCATATGGTTACGTCCCTGTACTTCCAGCAGCAATACAACTATGTGATCAGCCTTTAGAACGGCATATGACCTGTGAGCTGTTTACCCTTGTGAAGCAGCACTTACTGCTGAAGCACCTCAAATAGTTTTAAGTCCCAAATTTGGTTAAGTGGGGCAACTTTGTGACATCTTCCTGGAGGACGATGTTAATGACTTTCCTCATCATGAGTAAACATAATCAAGCTGTTGGCACTTAAAATGTTAATTGTGGCTTAATAAACAATAACTAGCTTTTAACATTGGTGTAACTGATTGTTAAGTATGTATTTTATATATATATATATATATATATATATATATATATATTAAAATCACATGCTTCACAATGCAAAGCCTCACAGGTAGCTATGCACATCACCACAGAATATTATGCTGGTTCAACTTTAAGCAGAAATGTATGGTGCTGAACTACTCATTGTTTGCAAGTGCCAACAGAAGACATAGACATGTGTTTGCTTGCCAGGATTGATCAGTATGCCTCATCTGTTAACAGACGAGGCATACTGATGAGTCCTGTAGGATGAAACACGGTTCATGTCTTCTGTTGGCACCCTTTGCAAATTGTGTGAGAGGCCTTTCGACACCATGCAGTTCTGCTTAAAGTTGAACCAGCATAATATTCTGTGGTGATTTGCATATGCAGCCCATGTTGCTTTGCATTATGGGGACATGCGGATTTTGTATTTCTTTGAAACTTGGCTTCCCGCCAAATGCCTTTGAGATACCATTGTCTCAGAGCTTGGTACAGAGGTTCTTTGTCATATATATATATATATATATATATATATATATATATATATATATATATATATAGTCATTACAAAAACTTTGTTTAATGCATCAGTTAGGGTTACAGCAACAAAAGTGGGGAAATGAGATGTTAGGGTACAGCCCCTAACCACCCAAGAGCACCCCACCCCCATCCTCCACAGACTGACAGACGTCAAGGTGTGCCATGGGGTCGTGAGGCCCAACTCTCACCCCATTCCATGTGTAAACAGATTGGCATGCTACAGTAAAGGAGAATGGGGTGAGAGTTAGGCCTCACAACCCCATAGCACACCGCAGCATCTGTCGGTCTGTGGAGGATGGGTGGTGGGGTGGTGGTGGTAAATAGGCTGTACCCTAATATCTAATTTTCCCACTTTTGTCGCTTTAACCCTAACTGATGCATTAAATGAAGTTTTTGCAATGAATTTCTCACTTTTGAAAAGTGTAATATAACTAGTAAATAGCATGTGTTTTGGGCTCACGGTCTCACCAAGATACCCATTTCTGCATAATGATCGTTGTCTCTGGAAGCATGGGCCTCAGATCCTTACGCTCCCAATTACACATAACTACAGAGCCACACAGCAGCCCTATAGGCAAGGAACAATTGTAACACTAATTTGCCAATGTCTCAGGAACCAAAGCAGCTAGGAAAAAAATTCAAGTGTGTTGTAATCATGACAGTGAAACCTCCTCACAATTAAATCAATTAAATCTGTATCTCACATTGTTTACAAGATATGGGCAACCGAAAAGAGCTGAAAAGGCACCCTTAGAACCCTTGTGATACTAATTTGCCAATATCTCAGTAACCATACAACCTAGGAAAAAATTCCACTGCAGGCATAATCTATGATTTCCAAATGTGTTTTGCACTTAGATCACCTGTTTGTGATCTAGGCTGCAAGTAGAAAAATCCACATCTTGCTTCATTTTCGAGATATGGGCGACGAAAGTCACTATGGGTGCCACAATGTTATCCTATGGGAAAAATAAAAACTTTGTGATGGCATATCTATGGAACCTATCAACTTTTCAACACCTACAGCATAATTCACATCTCTGGGGCTTCCCCTTAATTCCCTGCAACTTTCAAGTCAAAAGACCAAACCATTAATTTACAATGCAGTGAGAAAGTTTTTAAAAGTTTAAAAAGTCCTAGTTCATGAGGTAGCAAAATCCACAACCATCAGATCAATCGACATTTGTAAGCTGTGAAAATAACCATCCATGAGAAATCCTTGACCGTGACATTTTGGCCATCTGGTCCCTAAGTGATGGTCAAGGATTTTGCTGCCTCTCAAAGGGGATTGGGTGGCGGATCGGATTTTGTCAGCTCAGATGGGAATTTTGTCAGCTCGCAAAAGGGGATTCAAAAGTCAATCCTTCGTGAGCTGACAGAATTCCAATCTGCCACCCGATCCCCATTTATGAGGCAGCAAAATCCTTGACCGTCACTCAATCCTTGTCCGTGAGAAGGGCCATCTGGTCACAAAGTGACGGTCAAGGATTTTGCTACCTCATGAAAGGGGATTGCTGGTAGATTGGGATTTTGCCAGCTAGTGGACTGGGATTTTGTCAGCTCAGGAAAGGGGATTCAAAAAACCAATCCCCTTCAGTGAGCTGACAAAATCCCAGTCGGCCAGCTGATCCCCTTTCATGAGGCAGCAAAATCCTTGACTGTCAGTCAATCCTCATCCGTGAGAAGGGCCATCTGGTCACAAAGTGACAGTCAAGGATTTTGCTACCTTGCAAAAGAGGATCAGCTTGAGGACTGTGATTTTGTCAGCTCGCGAAAGGGTATCAGAGGTGAGTCACTGACAAAGAATTTCTAAATTTGAAACACCCATTTTTGGCCAAAACGAAGCAAACCAAAGGTATAGGTTTGTAGTGGGCATCACCCTGAACAAAACCCATGCCTTATTGCAACAAGAAGTCACCTGTGACGGAAGCTACGACGTTTTGTTTGGGGGGAAAAAATGAAAACAAGATGGCGGCTCACAGACAAGGAATTTTTCCGTACAGACTAGAATTTCTTAAATCCCCTTTTGTGAGCTGACAAAATCCTTGACCATGAGCCCTATCCTCTTTTGCAAAACATAGATATAAATCTTGGAGTCAACTGAGCATGCTCAGAGCCCCAAAATTAAAAATTAAATAACTCAGGTACGGATTAATATTTTTAAAACAAATTAATGCCAGATTGTTCTTTGACCCAAACACTTTGACCATTCCAAATTTCAAACCAAAACACCAAATTGTGTGGTTGCAGCGTGATGGGCAACAAATTTGACAAAAGTGGCGAAAAATACTTTTTTTAGCGCTTCACTGCACAGAACCTGTAAGGCTGACCAAAATGCAACTTGGCAGATCAAGAGATCTACCACACTAGGCCACGCATTCCACATTCTGTGCAAATCTGTTGAATGGCTACAAAGTTATTAACATACAAAGTTTGGGGTTTAACATTAAAGTGCCTACTCAACCCTAACTATAGTGGATATATATATATATATATATATATATATATATATATATATATATATATGTATGTATATATAAACATAGAAACATCAACATTGATGGCAGATAAGGACCACTTGCCCCATATATTCATTGCAAAAAACTAAGTTAATGCATCAGTTAGGGTTTTTATTAAACTGTAAAAAGCTGGGAAATTCAATGTTAGGGTTACCAACCCTACCACCCCACCCCACTCCACACACCAACAGCATTGGGGTGTGCCTTGGGGTCATTGGTCCTAACTCTCACCCCATTCCATGTGTAAACAAGATGAGATGGTACAGTATAGGAGAATGGGGTGAGGATTAGGCAGAAGAATCTCCAAGGCACACCCCAATGCCTTTTGGTGTGGAGGGTAGGGGACTGGTAGGGTTGATAACCCCAATATTGAATTTCCCAGCTTTTACAGTTTAATAAATCCCTAACGGATGCATTATCATAGTTTTTGCAATTAATTTCTTTTTGAGAAAGTGTAATGTAACTAGTATGTGGTTGTTTTCGAGATACATTGCTGAAAGGCACCACGGGTGCCACAATTCTATGGACGCATAACTGGGGCATTTTCAGGTGTTTGTCACCCAATTTTCAACATGGCATTTTGGGATACACCTCATGAACAATGTGACTGTCATTTTGTTAATCGGTTCCAAAGATGAGTTCGCACAGCAAACGTGCCACAGGTGTGAAATCATGTTTTGGGAAGGATGTGAAAATGACAGCTATATATTGTTCATGAGGAGGTGTGAAAAGGTAATGTTAAAATCATGGTGAAAATATGAAAAATTGGAGAAGTTACGAGCGCGTGTAGAAACTTCACAATGCATGCTCGTAACGTGGTCATTTATGGAAATTTTGTTATCAAATTTTCAACATGGGCTTTTCAGGAAATCTCCTCATGAACAGTGGCACTGTGATTTTGTTACTCCACCCTGAAAGTTGATTTCACACAGCGACCGTACCATTCTGTGCTATGGGTGTGAAAACACATTTCAGGCAAGATGTGAGAAATGACAGCATACTGTTCATAAGTAGGTTTGACAAAATGGCTATGTTGAAAATCTGGAGTGAAAATATCAAAAATTGGTGAAGCTACGTGCGTGCATAGAAACTGCCCAACATATGCTTGTAACACGGCCGTTTTTTATATTTTTTGCACCAAATTTTCAACATGGGCTTTTTGGGACCTCCCCTCATGAACACTAATAGTGTCGTTTCAGAAATTGGTCCCAAAAGGGGATTCCACGCAGTGACCATGAAATCACCTTTTGGAACCGGGTAATGAGATGACAGTGACATTGTTCTTGAGGTGAGGTCCCAAAAACCTCATGTTGAAAATTTGGTGCAAAAATCTCAGAAAAATGGCAGAGACATCAACATAAGTTGAAATGGCTTACCTTTGATTCTTCAGTTTGTGGTTCAGCTTTGAAGAGTGCAGGCATGTTCCGGACCTGAGAAGATCGCTGTTCCTGACCTCTGGAGGTAAGTATGGGTAAGGAGGGGGTGCGGGGATGTGGGTGCTCAGTGTGAGGGTGAGGATGGGGGGAGGGGGGACTCATGAGACAAGGAGCAACAGTTTTATTTTTTGCAGGTTTAAAAAGACAATTAAAGACATCAGGGGATGGTTTTCTGCATTTACAGGTATCTAACTATTATATGTATTTAGGCACACTGTCATGGGCTCCCAGTGTGCCGTACTAGTGTGTGGGGGGTGCATACATGCCGACATGGGGATTGGGGACCCCGTGTCGGCAATTATAAAGGAAGGCTTTAGCGGGGGGAGAGGTGGGGCATCATCTGACACTGGGAGTGGGCCTCCCAGTGTTGGAGCAGTACTCCCCATACTGGGGGGGGGGCCTGTAGTACTGACATGGGACTGGGCTCCCCACGTCGGCAAAATGTGTTTATTTAATTATCTTATTTTTGGCTCACGACCTAGGATCCTAAATCGTATTACTCTAATATGAAGTAGGACTTAAATGATTAAATTAACACATTTTATGGGCATATTTTGTCAGGTAAACTGCAGAATGCACCAAAAGGGGGCCCAATAAGCAAGCTATAGGTGAGCAATACTCCTCATACTGGGGGAGGGGGGCTGTAGTGTTGACATGGGGATGGGGCACCCCATGTCGACAAAAAGTGTTTATTTCATCATTTATCCTATTTTCGTCTCACGACCTTGGATTCTAGGTCGTATCTCATGCATATGAACTAGGATCCTAGGTCGTACTACATGAATGCAAAGTAGGATTTAAATGATTAAATAAACACATTTTAGGGCCATGTTTCATTGAGTAAAGTGCAGAGTGCACTAAAGGGGGTCCCAATAAGCAAACTCCATGTGATGGTTCCTCCCCAGAATATCATTTTGGGAGGTTTCCAAATCTGAATTTCAAGCAAACTGAAAACAAGATGGTGGCCATACAAAAGAGGAATTATTTCCATGCAATGCAGGATTCCTCTTTCGTATCATCCATCTATCTTGAAGTGCCTACTGAGCATGCTCAGAAACAGTTTTTTCAAATGTTTTAATTGCAATAACTTAAAAACTCCTTATTCTTTTTGCACCAGACTAGCAAAAGGCATATATGTGGGTTAGTCTCTTTCTACCCTGCACATTCCATGCCAAATAACCAAACCCTCTGGGCTGTAGGAAAGTTCAAAGGAAAATCCCAGCAGTCAATGCATAAAAACATGTTTTTTCACCTTTCTATAACTCAGAGACCACACACCCGACCAGAATGAAACTTGCCAGATCAAGAGATCTATGACACAGGAAGGAGCATACCAAATTGTGTGTAAATCTGTTCAGCAGTTCCAAAGTTGTTAAAGTGTAAAATTTTGAGTTTAACATTGAAGTGTCTACTCAACCCTAACTGTAGGGGTGTGACAGCACCCTTATAATATTATGTATATATATATATATATATATATACACACACACACACACACACACACACATATATATAATAAATATATATATATATATATATATATATATATATATATATATATATAAACATAGAAACATTGACTTTGATAGCAGATAAGGACCACTTGGTCCTCCCAGTCTTCCCATTTCCCTACCTATTGGATAAGCTGCAGATCCTAGTTAACCAACAACCTACTTCCTCCTACCCACCACTAGAACTGCCATATGTCTGTCCCATGCATTCTTGAATTCCCCCACTGTTTTTGACCCTATGGCCTTTTCAGGAAGGCTGTTCTATGCTTCCACCACCCTCTCCATGAAAAAATACTCCTCATGTTGCCCTTGAGCCATTCCTCCACTATCTTCAAATTGTGTCCCCTTGGTTTAGCATATCCCATTTTCTGAAAGATGCTACCCTCTTGGACTTTGTTGATTCTCTTGAGGTAATTGAAAGTTTCTATCAAGTCCCCCCCTCTCACTTCTTTATCTCAAGGGTATACATATTAAGCTCTTTTATTCTTTCTTTGTATGGCTTCTGGTGCAGACCCTGCACCATATTAGTTGCCCTCCTCTGGACTGCATAAATCCTGTCTATGTCCTTGCAGAGATGGGGTCTCCAGAACTGCATGCAGTACTCCAGATGGGGTCTCACTAACTGTCTGTACTGAGGGATAACAACTTCCTGTTTTCTACTGGTGATGCCTCTCCCTATGCATCCCAGTATCACCCCAGCCCTCCTTACTGCCTTCTCACATTGCTTGCCTTCCCTTAGATCATCTGATATGACTACCCCCAGGTCCCTTTCCATTTTTGTTGTTGTTAGTACTGCCCCGCTCTCAATTGTGTACTCTTCCCCTGGGTTTTTGTTTCTCAGGTGCATTACTTTGCATTTCTTTGTACTCAATCTAAGCTGCCATATTTTTGACCATTCCTCCAACCTTGCCAAGTCCCTTCTCGTCCTTTCCACCTCCACTTGTATATCAACCCTGTTGCATATCTTTGTGTCATCTGCAAAGAGGCATACTTTTCTTTCCAGTCACTCTGCAATGTCACCTATAAAGACATTAAAGATGACCAGTTGCAGTACTGAACCTTGTGGTACCCCACTAGCAACCCCCCTTACTTCAGAGTGGACTCAGTTTACTATTACCCTCTGTGTTCTGTTGTCCAGCCAATTTTTTACCCAGGTTACCACTCTGGAATCCATGCCCATGCTGGCTAAATTGTTTATTAATCTTTTGTGTGGGTCTGTGTCAAATGCCTTGCTAAAGTCAAGCTAGGCCGTGTTCACAGCCCCTCCCTGGTCCATTACTTTGGTCTTCCAGTCAAAGAAATATATTAGATTCATCTGACATTACATTCCAACTGTGAATCCATGCTGCCATTGGTCCTGTGCCTCACTGGCCTCTAGGTACTCAACAATTTTTTCTTTCAAAAGTGATTCCATCAGTTTCCCTACCACTGAGGTCAAACTAACAGGACTGTATTTTCCTGCCTCTGCCTTGCTCCTACTTTTCTAAAGGGGAACCACATCCACCATCCTCCAGTCCTCAGGTACCGCACCATCCTCCCATGATTTGTTAAAAAGGGTAGTCAGTGTTATCACTAGTTCTCCCCTTAGTTCTTTTAGTATTCTGGGATGAATCCCATCAGGCCCAATTGCTTTTTCCACCTTCAGTGTTAGGAGTTTTTTCAGGAACCTTTCTCCTGTGAATGGACTGGTATTGACCCCCCCCATCCAGAGTGCTTCTAGGTACTAGGTACTTAGGCTGTTAGGTACCTTTCCCTCCTCTTCTTTTGTGAATACTGAGCAGAAATATTCATTTAGTATCCTTGCTTTTTCACTGTCACCCTCTGCCCAACCCTCCTCTTTATTACGCCTCACAATCCCTCCATTGTTCTTTCTTCACTCCTTAATGTACCTATAAAAGGTTTTATCCCCCTTCTTGGTTGAGTTGGCTGTCTTTTCCTTGGTTTGGGCCTTTGCTAGTCTGACTTCTTTCCCTGCTTCCTTCTGCTTTAACTGGTACAGTTCTCTGTCCTACTCCTTCTGTGTTTTCTTATACATTCTGAATGCTATCTTTTTCTACCTAACCCTCCCCACCACCTCTTTTGAGAACCATAGTGTTTTTTTCCGTCATTTTGATTTGTTTATTTGCTTCTTACAAATGCTTGTTGCCTCTGTGATGGCAGTTTTTATTTTCCCCATTGTTTCACCACCCCCTCCTTCTTGCCTGTTTGCTAGTGCTTTTCTGAGGCACTCTCCCATTTTTCCAACATCAGCCCTCCTAAAGTCCAATACCCTTGCTTTTCTATGGCTGTATTTATCATGAACCACATAGTTTGGTAATCACTTGTTCCCTGACGGCTACCCACTTCTAAATCTGAGATCCTCTCTACATCCCCATTTAAGAGTACTAGATCTAAGATTGTTCCCTCATGAGTGGGTTCCAACACTAGCTGTCTGAGGCATGCCCCCTGTAGGGCATTGAAAATTACCCTGCTCTTGTATGTGGCTGCAGCAAAGGTGCTCCAGTTAACATCTAGCATATTCAGATCACCCATCAAAAATATCTCCCCTTTTTCTGCCATTCTAAAGATGCCTTCTGTCATTTCCTTGTCTATTTCCTCTCCCTGAGATGGGGTCAGTATACAACCCTGTGCAGATTGTGGTACCATTTCCTGTCTCCAGAAGGACCCACAGTGCCTTCTCTCCTCCCTATTTACCCTTTAGTTCCAATGTTTTGATCCCTTCCCTAGCCTGTGCCCTCTAGAAACAATCAGCTACAGTTCTGACCCACCACCCCAGTGAGTGCTTTCTTTCCTTTCAGCAAGACAATCTGCACAAAACTTTAACAGAAAATATACCCTTCAAAGAAACAACAGACCCACTAAAAGCACACCAAAATAGGTTTCAAACTAGAAGAAATTGTTTTTTTTTAATTCAAAGAAATAACAGCCCCACTGAAACCACACCAAAACAAGCTTGACATCAGAAGAAATATGTTTCTGATTTAAAGAAATTAAAGCCCCACTTAAAGCACACCAAAATATGTTTCAAATTTTCAACAGCACCAAAAAAGCTCCCTTCTTGCCCCTTATAAGTAGTAAACAAATCAAGCCTGCTACCAAGTGAAATCACAGTAAGCAGTAAAAGAAGCAATAAAAGCAGCAATGAGCAGTTACTGCACTGAAATAAATCTGATTCCTTCTCCTACTAGCCTCTTCTGAGAAATCAAAAAGCAACCTGCTACCACATATCTGACTCAGCTCTGCCTCCAATTATCAGGTAGCTGAGGCCCCAGGCCAGAAAATTAGTACCCTTCCCCCAAACTGCACTAAGATTTGTAGCAAGTAAAGAAAGCAAAGAAATAACAGCACCGCTAAAAGCACACCAAAATAGGTTTGAAACCAGAAGAGACAGGTCTCCAATTCAAAGAAACAACCACGGCACCAAAAGCACATCAAAATAGGGTTTGAAATCAAACAAAACAGGCCTACAATTCAAAGAAACAACAGTCCCACCAAAAGCACACCAAAACAGGTATGAAAGCAGAAAAAACAGACCTCCAGTTAAAGAAACAACAGACCCAGCAAAAGTACACCACAACATGTTTGAAATCAGAAGAATCATGCCTCCAATTCAAAGAAACAACAGCCCCACCCAAAGCACACCAAAATAGGTTTGAAATCAGAAGAAACATGCCTCCAATTCAAAGAAAAAACAGCCCCACCACAAGCATGCCAAAATAGGTTTGAAATACAAAGAACTAGGTTTCTAATTCAAAGAAATAGCAGCCCAATAAAAGCACATCAAAATAGGCTTGAAATCAGAAGAAATTGGTTTCTAATTGAAAGAAATAACTGCCCCACTTAAAACACACTAAAATGAGTTTCAGATTTTCAACAGCCCCAAAACAATTCCCTGTGAATCTCTAATAAGTAGTAAAAAAAATCATCCTGCTATCAAGTGAAATCATAAAACTGCAGAATTTATTCTATCCACAGTTCAATGTATTAGTGATACAGCACAGCCCCCCCGCCAATCGCTTACCCCTGTTGTCTTGTGCTCCCCAACTGATCACTGGCCCCATATCACCCCCTCCATATAATAAATAATATGCTCATTCCCTGGTGATTAGTGGCCTCTACCCGCCAATCGCCAGCCCCATATAAAAAATGTTAGTGTCCATCCAGTCCCCCCACCCACCTGCCAACTGTCCCTCCATATCAAAAATAAAATACCCTCACTACCTGGTGTCTAGTGGCCCCCCACCCACCAATCACCAGCCCCACAGAAAAATAATGTTAGTGTCCAGTCCCCCTCCCCACCTGCTGATCACCCCACCATATAAAAAATACTAATACTGTGTCCTTATTCCCTGCTGTCTAGTAGATCTCCACCCTGCCACCATGGCAGGTAATCCATCACCACCCCACTCCCCCATCCCAACCCTGAGTGGGTAACCAGTACAGCCCTCCTCTCTCCTCCATGGCTGGCTAACCTACTGAGCTGAATGAATGAGCTCATGCACTCATTCATTGCAGCTCTGGGTCATTTTACAGTACAGTTTTCAGGGGGTAGAGAAGGTGAGAGGGCTGTTCTGGTCACTGGCAGGGTGGGTGGGATGAGAAAATGGTGTTGTGAACCCTGGATGGGACCAGAACACTATTCCCCTATTCTGCCACCCCCGTGGGTGGCCAGAACAGCCCCCTCCCCTTCTCTACCCCTGAAAACTGTGCTTTAAGATGACCAGGAACTGCAATGAATGAGTGCATGCTTGTACAAGTACATGTTCATTCATTCAGGTCAGTGGGCAGCTAGCCACAGAGGAGAGACAAGGGCTGCACTGGTCACCCAATCAGGGTTGGGATGGGGAGTGGGTGGTGATGGATTACCTGCTAGGGAGGGGTGGGTGGGGCATCCACTGACACCAGGTAATAAGGACACAAAATTAATATTTTTCATATGGGGGTTCAGTGGGTGAGGGGGTAGGGGCGGGACACTAACATTTTATTTTTCTATGGGGTCAGCAATTGTTGGGTAGGGGCCCACTAGACACCAGGGAGTGAGGGTATTTTATTTTTGATATGGAGGGACAATCAGCAGGTGGGTAGGAGACTGGGTGGATACTAACATTTATTTATGTGGGGCCAGTGATCGGTGGGTGGGGGGCCACCAGCCACCAGGAAATAAGCATATTATTTTTTAAATGGAAGGATGATATGGTGCCAGTGATCAGCGCAGAAGTTCAAGACATCAGGGGCAAGCAACTGGCAGGGGGGAGAGTTAATGAATTAAACTGTGGGCGGAAAAAGCTGCAGATCTGAACACTGACAGTGATCAGTGCTGCAGAATTTTTCCCCTCAGTTCAATACATTAACCAGCAGATCCTACATTTATTCTGCAGTTTTTTGGTGGAATTTCTACAAAGTTGACAAAAGGATTTCCAAACTTTTGCAGAAGCGAAATTCCAACATTTGCAAAAATTCAGCCAGTGGAATTTGTTTTTTCTCCCACCCATAAAATAAGCAGTAAAAGAAGCAATAATAGCAGCAATGAGCAGTATCTGCACTGAAAAGAATCTAATTCCTTCCCCTTCTAGCCTTTTTTGAGAAGTTCAAAAGCAACCTGCTACCACATATCTGACTCAGCTCTGCCTCCAATTATCAGATAGCTGAGGTCCCAAGCCAGACAATTAGCACCCTTCACCCAAACTGCACAAAACTTTGTAGCAAGTAAAGACAGCAAAGAAATAACAGCCCTGCTAAAAGCATACCAACATAGATTTGAAACCAGAAGAAACAGCTCTCCAATTGAAAGAAACAACAGCCCAACCAAAGCACACCAAAATAGGTTTGAAATCAGAAGAAATAGGCCTCCAATTCAAAGAAACAACAGCCCCACCAAAGCACACCAAAATAGGTTTGAAATCAGAAGAAACATGCCTCCAATTCAAAAAAATAACTACTCCACCACAAGCACACCAAAATAGGTTTGAAATTTGAAGAAATAGGTTTCTAATTCAAAGAACTAACAACCCCACTTAAAGCACATTAAAATGAGTTTCAGATTTTCAATAGCCCCAAAACAATTCCCTGTGAGTCCCTTATAAGTAGTAAAAAAAATCAGCCTGCTATCAAGTGAAATCACAAAACTGCGACATCATTTCCTCAAGAGGGCAAGGTGCATATCACTGTCATATCCTCTCTAGCACATTGCACTGACAATATAAGCATACACATTATATAAATACATATATTTCTATATAACACACCAATCACACACACAAAAAAAACCCCACTAAACAAGGTAGACAGTTATGTGGGGAGTAGTGCAATGTAATGGCTGTGGGGCAGCAGTCTTCTGTGAGTCTATCTGGAAGCTGAGATGCTGCCCTGTTTGCAGACAACAATCTGCCCTGAGGGAGGAAGTTGCCTGTCTTCAGGCCGCACTGGACAGTAGCAAGGGAACCTCCCCCATTCAGGGAGCACCAGAGCCACCACCGCTACCTCAGAGGTTGCAAAGAAAGCACAGTAGTTGGACCACGGTGGGCTCAGGGAGGGTAAGGGTGGTGGAACAGAGGCACACCCAGTCAGTTGTTCCACTCCACAATCCATACACCATTCTGGGGGAGCATAGTTCCCCTATGGATGCACCCGCAGAGGAGACTAAGGAGGGTGCAGACAACTGTCACAAGGGAGGCCCTCAGGAAGGAGGCAGAGGGCACCACAGGGAAAGGAAGCAGCTCCTGGTGGGGGACTCAATTATTAGGGGTATAGAACTGGGGGGAGCAGGGAAAACTGAAGTAAGGTGCCTGCCTGGTGCCATGGTTTGGAGGGATAGGAAGCGCATCATTAGGATCATGAAAACAGTTGCACGGGAGTCTGAGCTGGACGTCATTGTCCACCTAGGGACAAATGACTTGGCTCATCATGAGATTAGAGTAGTGCAGAAGGACTTCATAGAGTTGGGGAGGGGCTTAAGACAAGTAGCACACACAGTATCCTTCTCAGAGGTGCTGCCTGTCAGTGGCATGGGTGAGGCGAGGGTACTTTGCACCATGCAGTTTAATGAATGGCTGAAAAAATGGTGTGGAGAACAGGGGTTTGGCTTCATTGGGGACTGGGGTTCCACCTGGAGGGACACCAGCCTATACTGTCAGGATGGTCTGCATCTGTCCAGGTAGGGAACAAGTCTTTTGGACAATCAGTTTAAATGCTTCATTGGCAAGCTTTTAAACTAGTCAAGGGGGAAGGCACTGATAAGCAGCAGGAAAATCCCAGCCTCCCTACAAAACAGGGTACTAAATGAGAAAAAGACCAAGGTAGAAAGGTCAGTGGGGGATGCTGCTACAGAAGGTAAAACCATCAAAAAATGGACAGCAATGAGTACCAATGCCCATAGTCTGGGTAACAAGCTTCCTGAATTAGTGGCCTTGATGGAGGAGGAACATCTGGATATCGTGGCAGTCACAGAAACATGGTACACACAGAACCATGACTGGGACATAAACATACCAGAATATACTATCTACAGGAGGGACAGGGAGGGTAAAAGAGGAGGAGGAGTAGCTCTCTACACAAGAGAAGGAATCAAAGCAACAGAACAAAAGGGTAAACAGGGAGGAGAAGAAGCACTGTGGGTCAATTTGGAGGCAGGCAATGACACCACAATCTGCACAGGGGTTGTATACAGACCCCCCTCAGGGGGAGGAAATGGACAAGGAAATGATAGAAAGTATACTTAGAATGGCAGATAAAGGGGAGATATTGCTGATGGGTGATCTGAATATGCCAGATGTTAACTGGAGTGCAGTTGCAGCAGCCACTTCTAAGAGTGGGGTTATTCTAGATGCCCTACAGGGGGCATGCCTTAGACAACTAGTATTGGAAACCACTCAAGAGGTAGCAAGCTTAGACCTGGTCCCCTCAAATGGAGATGGAGAGAGGATCACAGATGTAGAAGAGGGTAGCCATCTGGGAACTAGCGACCATCAAACAGTATGGTTCACAATAAATGCAGCAATAGAGTCAAGCCATACAAAGGCAAAAGTACTGGACTTCAGGAGGGCTGACTTTGCCAAAATGGGTGAGTGCCTAAGGAGTGCACTAGCAAATGGGCAGGAAGGAGGGGTAGAAGAACAATGGGGAATAATAAAAACTGCCATCACAGAGATAACAAGCCTTTGTGTGAAGCAAATAAACAAAACAAAATCATGTGAGAAACCACTATGGTTCTCAAAAGAGGTGGCAGTGAAGGTTCAAGAGAAAAAGAAAGTATTCAGAAAGTACAAGGAATCACAGAAGGAGCAGAACAGAGAATTTTATCAGTTAAAGCAAAAGGAAGCTGGGAAGGCAGTCAGAACAGCAAAGGCCTGAACTGAGGAAAAGATAGCCAACTCAGTTAAGAAGGGGGATAAAACCTTTTTTAGGTACAGCAGGGAGCGAAGGAAGACTAAGGGAGGGATAGTGAGGCTTAATAAAGGGGAGGGGGTGGGCAGAGGGTGACTGTGAATAGGCAGAGGTACTAAACGAATATTTTTCTCAGTATTTACAAAAGAAGAGGGGGGAGGTACCTAAAACAAACAATAGAAACACTCTGGATACAGAAGTTGATACCAGCCCATTTACAGATGAAAGGGTTCTGATAGAATTCTTAAAACTGAAGGTGGGCAAAGTAATGGGGCCTGATGGGATTAATCCCAGAATTCTAAAAGAACTAAGGGTAGAACTAGTGACATCACTGACTAACCTCATTAACAAATCATGGGAGGATGGGGTGGTACCTGAGGACTGAAAGAGGGCAGATGTGATTTCCCTTCACAAAAGTGGGAGCAGGGCAGAAGCAGGAAGCTACAGACCTGTTAGTTTAACCTCAGTTACAGGGAAAATGATGGAATCACTTCTGAAGGAAAGAATTGTTGAGTACCTAGAGACCAGAGGGGCACAGGACCCAAGGCAGCATGGATTCACAGCAGAAAGGTCATGCCAGGTGAATCTAATAGATTTCTTTGACTGGGTAACCAAAGTAGTAGATCAGGGAGGGGCTGTGGACATGGCCTACCTAGACTTTAGCAAGGCATTTGACTCAGTCCCATACAAAAGATTAATATACAAGTTAGCCAGCCTGGGAGTGGTCCCAAGATGATAGCCTGGATAAAGAATTGGCTGGAGAACAGGACACAGAGAGTAATAGTAAATGGAGTCCACTCTGAAGAAAGGGGGGTTACTAGTGGGGTGCCGCAGGGTTCAGTATTAGGACTGGTCCTCTTCAATGTCTTTGTAAACGACATTGCAGAGGGACTGGAAGGAAAAGTATGTCTCTTTGCAGATGACACAAAAATCTACAACAGAGTTGATGCACAAGGTTGGGTGGAAAGGATGAGAAGGGACTTGGCAAGGTTAGAGGAATGGTCAAATGTATGGCAGCTTAGATTTAATGCTAAGAAGTGCAAGGTAATGCAGGGAAACAAAATCCCAGGGGAAGAGTACACAATGGGGGTTGAGATACTAACAACAACAAAAATGGAAAGGGACCTGGGGGTAGTCATACCAGATGACTTAAAGTGGGCAAGCAATGTGAGAGGGCAGTAAGGAGGACTGGGGGGATACTGGGATGCATAGGGAGAGGCATCACCAGTAGAAAACAGGAAGTTGTTATCCCTCTGTCCAGACAGCTGGTGAGACCCCATCTGGAGTACTGTGTGCAGTTCTGAAGACCCAGTCTCCGTAAGGACATAGTCAAGATGGAAGCTGTCCAGAGGAGGGCAACTAAAATGGTGCAGGGTCTGCACCAGAAGACATATGAAGAGAGACTAAAGGAGCTTAATATGTATAGCTTTGAGGAAAGGAGGGAGAGGGGGGACATGATAGAAACTTTCAAGTACCTCAAGGGAATCAACAAAGTCCAAGAGGGTAGCATCTTTCAAAAAAAGAGGTGTGCAAGAACAAGGGGCACAATTTGAAGATGGGGGGGCAGCTCAGAGGTAATGTAAGGAAGTATTTTTTCACAGAGAGGGTTGTGGATGCATGGAACGGCCTTCTGGAAGAGGTTGTGGAGTCAAAAACAGTGGTTGAATTCAAGCATGCATGGGACAGCCATAAGGCAATTCTAGGGGGTGTGGGTAGAAAGAAGTAGGCTGCTGGTTTACTAGGATCTGCAGCTTATCCATTAGGTAGGGAAATTGGCAGACTGGGTGGACCAAGCAGTCCTTATCTGCTGTCAAATTCTATGTTTCTATGTACAGCACAGCCCCTACCAATTGCTTGCCCCTGTTGTCTTGTCTCCCCCCCACTGATCGCTGGCCCCATATCACCCCTCCATATAATAAATAATATGCTTATTTCCTGATGGCTAGTGGCCCCTACACAGGATCACCAGCCCCATATAAAAGAATGTTAGTGTCCATCCACTCCCACCCACCTGTCATATCGCTTTCTCCATATCAAAATAAACATCACTCTCCTGGTGTCTAGTGGCCACCCACCACAGTCACCAGCCCTGAAAAAAATAATGTTAGTGTCCAGTCCCCTCCCCCACCTGCTGATCACCCCACCATATAAAAATATTAATATTGTGTCCTTATTCCCTGGTGTCTAGTAGACTCCCACCCCCAACCTGGCAGGTAATCCATCACCACACTCCCCATCCCAGCCTGGTGGGTAACCAGTACAGCCTCCTCTCTCCTCCATGGCTGGCTACCACTGAGCTGAATGAATAAGCTCATGCACTCATTCATTGCAGCTCTGGGTCATCTTACACACAGTTTTCAGGGGGTAGAGAAGGTGAAGGGGGCTGTTCTGGTCACTCGCAGGGTGGGTGGGATGGAGAATGGCATTGTGGACCCTGGATGGGACCACAATACTATTCTCCCATTCTTCCACCCCCGTGGGTGACTGGAATAGCCTCCTCCCTTTCTCTACCCCTGAAAACTGTGCTTTAAGATGACCAGGAACTGCAATGAATGAGTGCATGCTTGTACAAGTACATGCTCATTCATTCAGTTCAGTGGGCAGCCAGCCACAGAGGAGAGACAAGGGTTGTGCTGGTCACCAAATTGAGGTTGGGATGGGGGAATGGGGTGGTGATGGATTGCCTGCTAGGGTGAGGAGGGTGGGGCATCCACTGGACACCAGGTAATAAGGACACAATATTAATATTTTTCATATGGAGGGGGGATCAGCGGGTGAGGGGGGCTGGACACTAACATTTAATTTTTCTATGGCATCAGCAATTGGTGGATGGGGGCCACTAGACACCAGGGATTAAGGGTGTTTTATTTTTGATATGGAGGGACAATCAGTGGGTGGGTGGGTAGGAGACTGGGTGGATACTAACATTTGTTTATGTGGGGCTGGTGATCGGTGGGTGGGGGCCACTAGCCACCAGGAAATGAGCATATTATTTTTTAAATAGAAGGGTGATATGGGGCCAGTGATCATCACAGGGTACAAGACATCAGGGGCAAGCAACTGGCAGGGGGGAGGGTTAATTAATTAAACTGTGGGTGGAAAATGCTGCAGATCTGAACAGTAACAGTGATCAGTGCTGCAGAATTTTTACCAGCAGTTCAATATATTAACCAGCAGATCTTACATTTATTCTGCAGTTTTTTGGTGGAATTTCCACAAAAGTTGGCAAAAGGATTTCCAAACCTTTGCAGAAGTGAAAGTCCAACATTTGCAAAAATTCAGCCAGTGGAATTGTTTTTTTCTTCCACTCATAAAATAAGCAGTAAAAGAAGCAATAATAGCAGCAATGAGCAGTATCTGCACTGAAAGGAATCTGATTCCTTCCCCTTCTAGCCTCTTTTGAGAAGTTAAAAAGCAACCTGCTACCACATATCTGACTCAGATCTGCCTCCAATTATCAGATAGCTGAGGTCCCAAGCCAGACAATTAGCACCCTTCACCCAAACTGCACAAAACTTTGTAGCAAGTAAAGAGAGCAAAGAAATAACAGCCCCGCTAAAAGCATACCAACATAGATTTGAAACCAGAAGAGACAGCTCTTCAATTGAAATAAACAACAAGCCCACCAAATCCACACCAAAATAGGTTTGAAATCAGAAGAAACATGCCTCCAATTCAAAGAAACAACTACTCCACCACAAGCACACCAAAATAGGTTTGAAATTAGAAGAAATAGGTTTCTAATTCAAAGAAGTAACAGCCCCACTTAAAACACATTAAAATGAGTTTCAGATTTTCAACAGCCCCAAAACAATTCCCTGTGAGTCTCTTATAAGTAGTTAAAAAAATCAGCCTGCTATCAAGTGAAATCATAAAACTGTGGAATTTGTTCAATCCACAGTTTAATGTATTAGTGATACAGAACAGCCCCTGCCAATTGCTTGCCCCTGTTGTCTTGTCTCCCCCCAACTGATCACTGGCCCCATGTCACCACTCCATATAATAAATACTATGCTCATTCCCTGGTGGCTAGTGGCCCCTACCTGCCGATTGACAGCCCCATATAAAAAAAGTTATTGTCCATCCAGTCCCCCCACCCACCTGCCAATTGCCCCTCTATATCAAAAATAAAATATCCTCACTCCCTGGTGTCTAGTGGCCCCCCACCCACCAATCACCAGCCCCATAGAAAAATGAAATGTTAGTGTCCAGTGCCCCTCCCCCACCAGCTGAGCACCCCACCATATAAAAAATATTAATAGTGTGTCCTTATTCCCTGGTGTCTAGTAGACCCACCCCCACCCTGGCAGGTAATCCATCACCACCCCACTCCCCCATCCCAACCCTGAATGGGTAACCAGTACAGCCTCCTCTCTCCTCCATGGCTGGCTACCCACAGCTGAAAGAATGAGCTCATGCACTCATTCATTGCAGCTCTGAGTCATCTTACAGCACAGTTTTCAGGGGTAGAGAAGGTGAGGAGGCTGTTCTAGTCACTCACAGGGGTGGGTGGGATGGGAGAATAGCATTGTGGACCCTGGATGGGACCACAACACTTTTCCCCATTCTGCCACCCCTGTGGGTGACTGTAACAGCCCCCTTCCCTTCTCTATTCTTGAAAACTGTGCTTTAAGATGACCAGGAACTGCAATGAGTGCATGCTTGTACAAGTACATGCTCATTAATTCAGGTCAGTCGGCAGCCAGCCACAGAGGAGAGACAAGGGCTGTTCTGGTCACCCAATCGGGGTTGGGATGGGGAGGTGGTGATGGATTACCTGCTAGGGTGGGTGGGTGGGGCATCCACTGGGCACCAGGAATAAGAACATAACATTAATATTTTCAAAAAGGGGTTCGGCAGGTGAGGGTAGTGGGGCTGGACACTAACATTTTATTTTTCTATGGGGTCAACGATTGGTGGGTGGGGGCCCATTAGACACCATGGAGTGAGGGTATTTTATTTTTGATATGGAGGGACAATCAGCGGGTGGGTAGGAGACTGGGTGGATACTAACATTTTTTATGTGGGGCTGGTGATCGGTGGGTGGGAGCCACTAGCCACTAGGAAATGAGCATATTATTTTTCATATGGAAGGGTGATATGGGGCCAGTGATCATTGGGGGGTACAAGACATCAGGGGCAAGCAACTGGCAGGGGGGAGGGTTAATGAATTAAACTGTGGGCGGAAAAAGCTGCAGATCTGAACACTGACAATGATCAGTGCTGCAGAAGTTTTCCTTGCAGTTCAGTACATTAACCAGCAGATCTTACATTTATTCTGCAGTTTTTTGGTGGAATTTCCATGAAAGTTGGCAAAAGGATTTCCCAACTTTTGCAGAAGCGAAAGTCCAACATTTGCAAAAATTCAGCCAGTGGAATTGTTTTTTTCTCCCACCCATAAAATAAGCAGTAAAAGAAGCAATAATAGCAGCAATGAGCAGTATCTGCACTGAAAGGAATCTGATTTCTTCCCCTTCTAGCCTCTTTTGAGAAGTTAAAAAGCAACCTGCTACCACATATCTGACTCAGATCTGCCTTCAATTATCAGATAGCTGAGGTCCCAAGCCAGACAATTAGCACCCTTCACCCAAACTGCACAAAACTTTGTAGCAAGTAAAGAGAGCAAAGAAATAACAGCCCCGCTAAAAGCATACCAACATAGATTTGAAATCAGAAGAGACAGCTCTCCAATTGAAAGAAACAACAGCCCCACCAAATGCACATCAAAATAGGTTTGAAATCAGAAGAAATAGGCCTCCAATTCAAAGAAACAACAGTCCCACCAAAGCACAGCAAAATAGGTTTGAAATCAGAGGAAACAGACCTCCAATTCAAGGAAATAGCCCCACCAAAACCATACCAACATAGGCTTGGAATCAGAAGAAACAATTCTCTAGTTCAAAGAAACAACAGCCCCACCAAAGGCACATCAAAAGAGGTTTGAAATTAGAAGAAACAGGCCTCCAATTCAAATAAAAAACAGCCCCACCAAAAGCACACCAAAATAGGTTTGAAATGAGAAGAAATAGGTTTCTAATTCAAAGAAATAACAGCCTCACTTAAAGCACACTAAAATGGGTTTCAAACTTTCAACAACCCCAAAACAATTCCCTGCTAGCCCATTATAAATAGTAAAAAAAATCAACCTGCTACCAAGTGAAATCATAATAAGCAGTAAACAAAGCAATAAAAGCAGCAATGAGTAGTTACTGCACTGAAATTAATCTGATTCCTTCCCCTTCTAGCCTCTTCTGAGAAGTCAAAAAGCAATCTGCTACCACATATATACTGTTTATTATAGAGGCATGGTCATGCCCCTATAGTTAGAGTTGAGTAGGCAGTTTAATGTTAAACCTCAAATTTTGCACTTTAATAACCTTGCAACTGCTCAATACATTTTCATGAAATTTTTCATGTGTAGTCTTACGTGACATACCTCTGGAAGTGTCAAGTTTTGTTCTGGTTGGCTTTGCAGATTTTGAACTGTGCATAGTGCAAAAATTTTAAAATTCACCTTTTTTATGTTTTTTTTTTTGTCATCATGCTGCACCTAGATAGTTTGGAGTTTAAGTTTGACATTTTCAGTATACAAAGGTATTAACCCACAGAAGTGTGTCTTGCTGATTTGGTGAAAAATATTAATCTGTTCCAAAGTTATTTAAATGTAAAGTTTGGGTTCTGAGCATGCTCAGTACAGTAAGTTGGATAGCTTCCTGGAACAACAAAGGATTTGGTCTCCTGAAAAAGGATTCTTTTTCTTGAAGGTTCAGTCCTTCTTCATGAGAAAAAATCCTTTTTTGTGAACTGTCATCTTGTTTTGTATTTTTACATACAACAAACTGTCATAACTCTGCAGAGAGATATCTTCTACAGACATCTGGAGTTGATTATCTTCACTGTGTATTTTTTCATAGCTCCCATGGCCCTGGAACATTTTCTTTTACTATTTAAATTTTTTTTTGTGACTTGCTAAGTTCCTTTTTCATGAGTCCTTTTTTGTTCTCGCGAAAAAGAATAGCAGCTCAAGAAAAAGGATTAAAAAATTATCTAGGTCCAAAATCCTTTTTCACAGGATGGAATCCTTTTCCTTTCACAGGTTATAAAAAAATAAAGAAAACATGAAATCAAGGGACATTTTTCTTATTTGCAGGTTGCCAGGGACATGAGCAGGTGGGGAGTGCCACTGTCCACCAATGGGGTAAAAAATTATAATAAACAAGGGGATCAGAAGATGGGGGTGCCACAAGACACCAGGGATATACGCTATGGACATGGGAAGGTTTGTTGTACCACAGAACACCAATGGAGATTTATAATATGATAAATATGGGGATAGGAGGGTAGTGGTGCCACTAGACACCAGGGATATACAATAGCTACATGGGAGGGTGGGGGGTTACCACTTGACACCAATGGGGGATATAATTTAAAGTACTCGTGTATTATAATGATAGTGTGGAGGGTACCAGGATGCAGGAAAAAAGTTCATGGGATTGCAGGGTCTGAAGAACTTTGCACTCCCACAACAAAATGCATAGGAGTTCAGGGTTCAAAGGACCCTGCACTCCCACTGCCAAATAAGGATACTATTACACTGTCTCAAAAATTATGGAAATAAGCTGCAAAAAATGTTTTTGGGATCAAAGTTACAAAAGTTGGGAAATGCAGCATTAGGGTCCCCAACCTTAACACCCCACTCCCCAAAGACAGGCAGAAGATCAGGTGTGGGGTGTTCCTTGGTCTTGTCAAGGCTAACGCTCACCCCATTCTCACAATGTCTACACATCTGACCTTATTTACAAATGGAATGTGGTGAGTGTTAGTCTTGAGAAGCCTGAGGCTGACCCCACACCTGCTCACCTGCTTGATTGGGGGTTGGGTGTTAGGGTTGGAAACCCTCACACCACATTTCCGAACTTTTGCTGCTTTGACCCTAACTGAAGCATTAACATAGTTTTTTGCAACTTATATGTGCAATAGGTGATGACAAAATATCCTTTACATTAATCCTGATATTTGAGCTACTGTGTACATAAATTTTGTTCATGTACATAGTAGCTACAGTACATCATCAGGATTTATGTACACAGTTGTTATGTCATCCATCAATTTATCCTCGCAGTTGTTATTTCAGTAGGTCCAGCACAGGCATTCAGAACTACAGTAATTTAGAATGTTCAGCCTCAGTAGCAGCACTAACCATATTCAAATGAGAATTACTTGATAACAAAAAATGATAGCATGGTACTGTGAGCATGAAAGTTGTCCAGCATAAAAAATATCTACGAAATGAGAGGTGTGTATTATTTATAGATACTAAGATTCCTACTAAGGTCTAACAGAAGCAGAAAGCTATAGAGGCCAATAGAGCTTCCTGATTTACATATGGTATTTTAGTTGGTTTGTTGATCTCATAAATTCATCCATTCTGTTTTTAAAAGTAGTCTTGTTTTTACTGATAATTATATTTAAAGGTAGCATATTCTAGGGTCTAACAACTCTTTGAGAAAAATAATATGCCCTTTTTTATATTTGCATTTATTTCTGGTAATTTGTAATGGGTGTCCTCTAGTATTTTAATGTATCTGTTTGAAATCCAAACCACATTCTGTTAGGAGGTTTTGATCTTGAATAATATCCCATGCAAATAGGATATTGCCTCTAAGTCGCCATTCTTCTAGGGAAAACATATTAAATTTACATAATCTCTCCTCATAGGAAAGCGATTTATTTAATACTACGGATTTTGTTATTCTTCTCTGTATTTTCTCGATTCTAAGAATATCTTTCCATTTATATGGGCACCATAATTGAGATACAAAATCAAAGATGGGTCTTACATATGCTTTGTATAGTGGTAGTAAAATATCTGGGTTTCTTGAAGAGATGTTATGACAAATTGCCCGCCAAATTTTATTCACTTTACTAATAATATTAGTGATATGTACCTTTTAGTTTTTTTTTTAATTTAGCAAAAAACAGCCAAAAATTAAAATGTTTTGCACTTTGCTGACAAACAAATGCAAATAACTTTAAAATGAAAAACAAAAGCAGGAACTTTAAGCACAAAAGTTGCTCAGTGCAAAAATATATACAAAATGAGAGGTTTCATTTATAGATACCATTTAGATTTTTTATAGTCAGCAAGAAATGGCAGACAATTCAATCTTTATTCACTTTTTTGACAAACAAATGCCCCCGCCCCAAAAGAAAAACTGAGTTATGCATCAGGCCTTTTCACTATGTACTGGCCATAATATGGAGTGTTTTTTATGTAAGTCTCCCTTGGTTACCTTTTGTAGAATTAATTTCTGTATTATAAGGGGGAGTGTCCCACCATTGGATGTATTCCAGAGTAGTTAAAAGTGCTGTGGGCCTCTACCCCAAGAAAAAGGAGAACAGAATCCAAAATAAAATTTCGTAAATCTAATTTATTATGTCCTTTTATATTTCTTTCGTATTCCTTTTATCTTTTTTTGGTTATATGTTACTGTATTTTCAGGCACTCATATTTCCTTTTCCAAAATGAGTTACATTTCAGGACCCTCTGTGTCCCTTCATCAGACTGTTAGAGCTGCCTTACGCTGTAGTAATATAAATATACAGGACATATTCGTCTCTGCTCCTTACTTCTTTAAAATATGTAAGATATTTCTTTAGTAATTCATTAATTTGAAATGTGGGAACAGAGCTTTTTATGTTTATTTTACTTTCTGTGTGGGTAGTCATGCCTCTCATTAATGTCTGTAAAAACACATTAAACATTTGTAAATCTCCAGAACCCATAAAACTAGTTACTTTTGGTTATACACAGTGTCTTACACCAGCTACCTGTTTTCCAGAGAAAAGCTGCTGACTCTCAGCTTTTCAAATGAAATATATTCAATTTCTTTGTTTCTCTTTTTCATCTATGGAGAAATCCTATTTTAGAACACTTATAATGTTGATATTTTATATAAGTAATCCTGTTTGTTATCACAGTCAATACTTTTAAACCCATTTTTGTTTACTTACATTAAGCCGTTGTCACAGAGCGAGCTGTATGACTCCCGCACTCACTTAATCCATAGAAATGCTAACTGCACCATTACTATGCACGCCGTGTACTTCAACTTGTTCCAAACTTCTTCCTGAAGGAGCAGAAGGGGCCAGGCAGCTCAGGACTTCATGCAGGAGCGTGATGACATCACACTAGGTGACATGCACCCTTTGCTACCCGGACCTACAGTATAAGGAAACCACCTACAACCGATTAGGTTGAATGCAGGGGTCCCTCTTCTACTTTGTAATGTTCTCCAAATTCCTTTCAGCAAGGCTCAGTTTCCCCTAAGCGGACAGTATTCTAGATCCATTCCTTGCTTCAATCTGCTTATCTCTTAACTGAGAAAACCAATTGTTTTTTTTTCTCCTCAATTATATTTTTTCATTTTTCATCTTAAGTTTTCCTAGTGGGCTCTTTTCTCCTATCGGTATCACTTGCAGTTATTTTGATCATAACCACAAGTTATAGAGTTGTAATGGACATCGGACCCCGGGATATTTATCTCTCCACTTAGTTTACTGAATTCTAGTGGGAGGTCATATTGGGCTGCCAAAGGTCAACATTGAACCTCATTGGGGGGGAATATGAACACGCCATTCATCTTCACAATAGTTTCACTTTATGTGTATCACTGGACCTTTCCTTGTTTCATGATTTATAGGCTGTGACCCCCATGCCTTTTTCACGGACTTCCTTATTCGAGACTTTTGTTTCTGATTTACATATTTCTCTGAAATAAAAACTTCTTTTCCAATATTTCAGTATTGCAAATCTTTTAAACTCATCGCACTTAATGCTGGGTTCTTCACTAATTCTGACCTTTAACTCTCATATGCACTCACTATTCCTTTTCTTTCATTGGAGGTCACCTAAACTTGCTAAAAGTGACATATACAATTCAAATGTTACTTCACATTCCAGTTCATATTACTTACTATAATATAGAATGTCCATAGCAACAGCTTAGCAACCACTATGCTAAGTGGGGCTACACTGAGAAAACTACAAAAACGCCATGTAAGTTTACATTAAAAATAAAATAATTTAAAACAAAACTCCATGCACTATTCTAAAGAATCCTTATTGCATAAATGTAATACCTAACAGGGCCCTTGTGGAATAAATGACTTATTTTCACTCAAGCTGTTTGACCTTGGGCACATCACTTGTGGCTTACACCACTTGTGAGGTTGCCCAAGGTCAAACAGCTCTTTTGAAAATAAACCATGTGTTCCACAGGTCCCTGTTACATATCCCTTATTTATTCTGCCATCCACTAGGATCAAGCACTCTGTGGAAGAAGTCTGGGGCTAGCAATGTGACCTAAATGTTAGAGTGACAAGCTGTTAATCAGCTTGGTATACCCAGCAGACCTGGGTTTGATTTCCACAACCTCCACTTTCTTTCTGTGTGACCTTGAACAAGTCACTTAAACTCCCCACTGCTTGTGGACCGCTCCTGAAAACAAGCTTTGTATGTAGTGGGCTTTACCTGGTTAACAAAAAATAAATAAAAAAGTCATAGTTTACTGCATGACACATTGTAATAATTGCCATTGTATTACACTGAGTTTGTGTAATATCCTGCAAGATATCACAGACACAACTATAATAAAAGCTCTTGATTTTGGGAAGCAGCACTGTATATGTAACCAGTCATGAGTTGCGTTAACATGGGACCATGGGACAGTGGGGCACCAGCACACAACAGGCAACAGCACAAAATTCATTGTCCCCCACAAAGCACATCTTCTTGACCTGGAAGGACACTACTTCTTTATTCAGCTGTGAGCTGTGTGGGAAATTCTATATTGCACTTGATATCTGCAACAACATGCACTTTTGCTCAATTCTGTGGGAGGTAAAACTAACTAACCTTGGTAATTGCTTTTTATTTACATATTTATTTAGTGTTTAACCAAGAAGGGGCTTGCAAACTCTGTTTATCGTGTGAGTAACTTCAGAAGGATTTAAATACTGCATTTGGGTAGACCCTTGGAGGTAGCTAGATTGTCTACTAGGATTTTCTGACAGTTAAACTATTTTTAAATAAACTACAGGTGGCTGAGGAGTTGAATAAGGAGCTTGCAAACTCTGCTTAGCTTGGAAGTAACTTCACAAGGGTTTGAATACTGTATTTTGGTTGTCCCTTGGGGGTAGCTGGATTGACTACTAGGATTTTGAGACAGAAACTATTTTTAAATAATTTACTGGTATGTAGGATTTTGTGATAGTTAAACTATTTTTAAATAAGTTACTGGAGGTTAGTTGAATTACTATAAAGGGCAGTACTCACCAGGGTGGTGGGGCAGTGGTGTATTTGATTGTTTCTAACAGCCACCTGTGGTTGTGGACTACTCACCCCCCTTCCCCATAACCCACACCCCCAGGTGTGGCATTTCCTTTATAGCCAAAGTTCTGACATCACTTCCTCAACAGGTCTTGGGGCAGAACTGTCATATTCTAAATAACCCATCACAGTGCATAAAGGGTAAGAACACACCACCACAAAAATATATATATATATATATATATTACATATTGTATATTATAAGGGAGAGGGACATGTGGGGAGTGGTGCAATGCACTGGCTATGAGGCAGCAGTTTTCCAGGAGACATTCTGGAAACTGCATTGCTGTCCTATTTGCAGGCAACTGTCAGCTCTGAGGGAGGAGATTGCCCACCTCCAGGCTGAACTGGCAAGGACTATGAGGCCTCCCCACCCAAAGAGCACCACTGCCACAACCACTGCCTCAGAGGTTGCCAAGTATGAAGAGCAGTTGGACCACAGTGGGTTCTGGGAGGGTGCGGGTGGTGAGAGCAGAGCGAAGCCCCTAGTTGTACCTCTACACAAATCATACGCCAGTCTGGCACAGCAAGGTTCCTCATGATGGCACCTCAGTGGAGACCAAGAAGAATGCTGAGGACATCCACAAGGGAGACCCACAAAAGGGTGGCAAGGGACACCACAGGGGAAGGAAACAGCTTCTGATAGGGGACTTAATTGTTAGCGGGGTAGAACTGGGGAAGGAAGAGGAGAGGGAAGTAAGATGCCTGCCTGGTGCCATGGCTTGGAGGGACACGAAGCAAATCCTCAGGACTGCAGAAGCAGCATCACAGGAGAGGGAACTAGATATGATTGTCCACCTTGGGAGAAATGACCTAGCTAGGCATGAAATCAGTGCAGTGCAGGATGAATTTGTGGAGTTGGAGAGGGGCCTCAGACAGGTAGCAAGCATGGTTACCTTCTCAGAGGTGCTGCCAGTCCATGGCAGGGGTGAGGCTAGGGTACTGCACACCATGCAGTTTAATGAATGGTTGCAAAAAATGGTGCAGAGCACAGGGCTTTGGCTTCATTGGGGACTGGGAGTACACCTGGAGAGATGAAGGTCTATACTGGCATGATAGCCTGCATCTGTCCACAAAGGGAACCAAGCTCCTAAATGACAGGTTTAAATGCTTTCTTGGCAAGCTTTTAAACTAGCCAAGGGGGGAGGTGCTGATAAGAGGCCGGAAATTTCAAGCCTCCCCCACAAAACATGGCAGGTAGTAAGGTAAACACTGAGGTACAGAGCTCAACAGAGGGCAGGACAGGGGTAAATGGAAAAATAGACAAGGGCAATAAGAGCAGGGATGGGGGAAGAAAGGATAAAGCCAACATTAAATGGAGGGCAATGAGTACCTATGCCCGTAGTCTGGGAATCAAGCTTCCTGAGCTAGTGGCCCTGATGGAAGATGAACAATTGGATATTGTGGCAGTCACGGAAACATGGTACACGGAGAACCATGACTGGTATGTCAACATACCGGGGTACGCAGTCTATAGAAGGGACAAGGAGGGTAAAAGATGAGGTGGAGTAGCTCTATACATAAGGGAAGGGATCAAAGCAACAGAACTAAAAAGTAAAGGGGGAGGACAAGAGGCACTCTGGGTCACCTTGGAGACAGGGAATGGCATCACAATCTGCACAGGGCTGGTATATAGACCCTCATCTGTAGGGGAGGAAACAGACAAGAAAATGATAGAGGACATTCTCAAAATGGCTGAAAAAGGGGAGATACTGTTGATGGGGGACCTGAATATGCCAGATGTTAACTGGATGACATGTACTGCAGCCATGAGCAGGGTCATTCTCGATGCCCTGCAGGGAGCAGGCCTTAGACAGCTAGTGTTGGAACCCACTCTGGAGGGAGCAATACTAGACCTGGTACTCTCAAATGGAGAGAGGATCACAAATTTAGAAGTCAGTAGACATATGAGAACAAGTGACCACTGCACAGTGTGCTTCACAATAAGCACAACCATGGGGACAAGCCATACAAAAACAAGGATACTGGACTTTAGAAGGGATGACTTTGGCAAAATGGGTGAATACCTGAGGAATGCACTAGCAAATGGCCAAAAAGGAGGGGTGGAAGAACAATGGAGAAAAATCAAAACTGCTATCATAGAGGCAACAAGCCTTGTGTGAAACAAATAAAGAAAACAAAGCAGAGTGAAAACCACTATGGTTCTCAAAAGAGGTGGCAGGGAAGGTTAAGAGAAAAGGCTGCATTCAAAAGTATAAGGAATTACAGAAGGAGCATGACAGGAACTGTATCAATTAAAGCAGAAAGAAGTGGGAAGGCAGTCAGAATAGCAAAGGCTCAAACCAAGGAAAAATAGCCAGCTCAGTTAAGAAGGGGATAAAACCTTTATAGGTACATTAGGGAGCATAGAAAGGTTAAGGGAGGAATAGTGAAGATTAATAAAGGAGAGGGGAGGTGGGCAGAGGTAGACAGTGAAAAGGCGGGGATACTGAATGAGTACTTCTGCTCAGTATTCACAAAAGAAGATGAGGAGGAGTTACCTAAATCAGACAATAGAAGCACTCTGGGTAGGGGGTTGACACCAGTCCATTTACAGAAGAAAGAGTGCTGAAAGAACTCTTAAAACTCAAGGTGGACAAAGCAATGGGGCCTGATGGGATTCACCCCAGAATCCTAAAAGAACTAAGGGAGGACCTAGTGACACCACTGACCGTACTTTTTAACAAATCATGGGAGGATGGGGTGGTACCTGAGGACTAGAGAAGGGCAGATGTGATTCCCCTTCACAAAAGTGGGAGCAAGGCAGAAGCAGGAGACTACAGACCTGTAAGTTTGACCTCAGTGGTGGGGAAAATGATAGAATCACTTCTGAAAGAAAGAATTGTTGAGTACCTAGAAGTCAGCGGGGCACAGGACCCAAAGCAGCATGGATTTACAGCAGGAAGGTCATATCAGATCAATCTAATTGATTTCTTTGACTGGGTGACCAAAGTAATAGACCAGGGAGGGGCTGTGGATATGGCCTACCTAGACTTTAGCAAGGCATTTGACACAGTCCCACACAAAAGACTAATAATCAAGTTAGCCAGCCTGGGAGTGGGTCCCAGGGTGGTAGCAAACTGGCTGCACAACAGGACACAGAAGGTAATAGTGAATGGAACACATTCCGAAGAAAGGGGGGTTACTAGTGGAGTACCTCAGGGCTCAGTACTGGGTCCAGTCCTCTTTAACATCTTTATAGGTGACATTGCAGAGGGTCTGGAGGGAAAGGTATGCCTCTTTGCAGATGATACAAAGATTTGTAACGGAGTTGATACACAAGGGGGGTTAGAAAGGATGAGAAGGGACTTGGCAAGGTTGGAGGAATGGTCAGATATATGGCAACTTAGATTCAACGTAAAGAAGTGCAAAGTAATGCACCTGGGAAACAAAAAACCCAGGAGAAGAGTACACAATAGCAGGGGAGGTACTAACAACAACAAAAATGGAAGGGGACTTGGGGTAGTCATAGCAGATGATCTAAAGGTGGGTAAGCAATGTGAGAAGTCAATAAGGAGAGCCAGGGGGATACTGGGATGCATAGGAAGGGGCATCACAAGTAGAAAAAGGGAAGTGGTTATCCCTCTGTTCAGACAGTTGGTGAGACCCTGTCTGGAATACTGTGTGCAGTTTTGGAGACCCCATCTACGCAAGGACATAGACAGGATAGAAGCAGTCCAGAGGAAGGCAACTAAAATGGTGCAGGGTCTGCATCAGAAACCATATGAAGAGAGACTGAGAGAACTTAATATATATATACCCTTGATGAAAGGAGGGATGGGGGGACATGATAGAAACTTTCAAGTACCTCAAGGGAATCAACAAAGTCCAGGAGGGTAGCATCTTTCAGAAAAAGAGATGTGTAAGAACAAGGGGGCACAATTTAAAGACAGAGGGGGGACAGCTCAGGTGTAATGTGAGGACATTTTTTTTACAGAGAGAGTGGTGGATGCATGGAACCACCTTCCTGGGGAGGTTTTTGGGTCTAAAACAGTGGGGGAATTCAAACATGCATGGGACAGACATAAGGCAATTGTAGTGGGGAGTTGCAGGAAGTAGGCTGTTGGTTAACTAGAATCTGCAGCTTATCCAATAGGAATGGAAATGGGTAGACTGGGTGAGCCAAGTGGTCCTTATCTGCCATTAAAGTCTATATTTCTATGTTTCTATGTAACATCAGTTCAGTCAAGCAGCTTTGTGGTTTATTTCAAGCAAATAGTGCATTGTTGTTCTCTTTGCCTGTAATCAGATTGGTGCACACCCTACAGTTCATGTACCTACATACATACATGCATACACATGTAAATCAATCAATCAATAAATAAATAAAAAGCAATGCGTTTGCCATTTAAAATGTAGTGATATCCTGACAGTGTACCTTTGATACACATTTCTGTTATATGGGAGGCCAGGGTTTACTCCCAGAATTTTAGAAATAAGAGAGGAAATATTGTGAAGGCAAACACCAGCAGCTCTGTGGTGCATGTCAGTTCACAGTGTATGGGAGTTTTCTCTGCCTGCATTGACTTCAGTGGTAAGCTCTTGAAAGGCATGGTCAATATTTATTTATTTATTTATGGGCATCTTTATAGACACTTTTCAAAAGTTTTAAAACACTCACAACCCAATTACAATTATATGCAGTAGAATCACTGTGCAAATAAAAAATATATAATTTATTTTTAAATCCATTAAGTATTATCATGTCCCTGGTGCCCTGAGGAAGCAAATTACACAATATTGGAGCATGGGGACTATGTTCACTTGGAAGGACATTAATACAAGTCCTTCCTTGTGAACATAATTGGCAGTGTTGAAACACTCACCATATCTCACAAGTGGATTGGAGTTTCAAGTTCAGCAGACTTGAAAGGTACAGTAGCACCAACACTTTGACTTTAATCCTGACTTTGGTCTTCAGTCAGTGAAGGTTATTAAAAAGAGGTGTTATATGATCATATTTGTGCTCTGAAAAGATAATCCTATCTGCAAAGTTTTGCCCTTGTTGCAGATTATGCAACAAGGAAGCTGGGAGATCAATGAGTATCAAGTTGCAGTAATCAAGATGATTAATATCCAGGTCATGGAAGTTCTTTTGTAACCAGCATAGTACAGAATTTATGGATTTAGGAAATATACATAAGCTTATACTGACCATTTTTGTCCCTTTACCAATATGTTGCTTAAAGTGTAAAAGTGGGTTGACCATGAACCCGATGTCCTACTTAGGTATGTAAGGGATATTATTGCACATTGATCTTGAATCTCAATTTCCATTTCTCAGCACTCTGATAACTGCAATTTGTTCCCAAAGAGCATCATTATTTCTGTTTTGTTTGACATTAATTTTTATTCCCTGTCATACAGCTTTCTGGAAAAGTATATCACAAAATGTTCTTCACCCTCTATCGTCTGACACATTACAGCTCCTATACCAGTACCTGAGGCATCTGTATGTACCTGAAAGGGGTGAATGAAGTCAGGACATTTCACCGGGGAGGAACATTAGCTGCTTTGTTTAACAAAAAATAACAGTATTACATACAACAGCAGATCAATTATTAATGAGAAATGTGGTTGCTTGCAGGATGCCAGATACAACAACATTTTAACATAGACAGTGGATGGACCAGAATGGATTTGCTTCTGGTCTTACATACAGTTCAGCAAGTGACTACAGCCTTGCAATAGAGTTCTTCAAGTCTTTACAGTGGTAGTGCCAGGAGACAAACAGTTTACATGTGAAAGTGCTCACATTTTGGGGAGTTGTACAGTAAGTTCTGTAGTTGGCTTAGGGCATGAGGGACAGGTGCTAGAAGGAAGGGGGTCATCTAGGGCACAGGCAAGGTGGCGGAGGAAAGGAGTGAAGTTGGTACTTGCAGGCAAGGTAGAGGTACTGTCCCTTATGGAGGGGTACTACTTCTCTCTCAGTGCAGTTTACCCCCTGCAAGGTATATAGTTTTTTTAAATCAAGGATGGAAATGAGAAACAAAAATGTGGGTGCACCGGGATTTGAACCACAGACCTCTGGTATGCGGTTCCAGCGCTCTAACCATTAAGCTACAGGCCCACTGGTTAGAGTGTCCGAAGAAACCAATGGAATTAAAATGGAGGGGGCAAGTATGTTCCACAAACTGAGGAGTTGGCGGGAGAAAGAGGCCCGCCCAAAGGTGGAGGATGGACGTGGTATGCAGAAGGAGCATTCATTTCTGTGTCTCAGTTCATAAGGGGAGTCAGAGGCAGAGAGGGGAGACTATCCGACATATAGTAGAGTAGCATGCTGAGCCAGTATTTAGATATAAGGGTTAGGGAGTGGATATATTGTCTGTGGGGAAGTGAGGTTAGTCCGGGGGGGGGTAAAGATCACAGTGGTGTGTTCTAGAAGGGTGCATTTATAGCAAGGCAGCAGAAGGAGTTGTTGTCAAGTTTGGATAGGGAGGTTGTGGGGGCAGTGCAGTAGATCACGTCCGCATAATCAACAATAGGGAGCATTATTTTGGATACGATTTGCCTTCTAGTAGGAGGAGGAAGGGAGTCTCTATTGCTGTATAGTATCCCAAGTTTAGGACGAAGTTTGGCTACAGTTGCATTGATGTAAGATAAGAAGGATAGGTGGCCTAGCCAAATGCCCAAGTATTTGTATTTATATACCTGGCATTGTCCATCCGATCAAAGATGTCATCCACCCTGGGCATGGGATACGCATCAAACTGTGAGACCTGGTTCAACTCTCTGAAATCTAGGTATAACTGTATGCCTCCCTCTTTTTTGAGGACCACCACAATGGGAGAACCCCACACACTCATGGATGGTTCTATGATGTTCAGTTTTTTTAATTTCAATATTTCCTGATGAACTTCAGCTCTCACCCTTTTGGGAAGCTGACAGGGCATTTTCCTCAACGGGAGTGAGTCTGTTCTGATAGTATGTTCCACCCCAATTACTTTACCTAGTACACTAGTAAACGTTGTTGGGAAAGAGCTTATCAGGGCCTGTAATTCCTCCCTCTGAGACTGCTCTAGGGTGGGATTTTTTGTTTTTAAATTAAAGAAATTTTATTGAGCTTACAAAGTTTACACAAAAAAACATCAAGTACATATACAAGCAACCAGATACAATGAACAGAGAGAAAATAACCCCGCCACCATCTCTACCTCCCCCTACCCCACTTCCCACCCTCCCCGAGTGAGGTGCAATACTAAGATAGAGGTACAAGAGGCTATAGAAAGTAAGCTATTGACTACTTGCTATCTACCTGGTACTGCTGAGGTGCACGGAACAACCAGAAAGAGGAGACTCAAGATAAGTAAAGAGCATAAAGTTTTCCCCAATTTTTATTGAATAAAGGTTTGTGATGGTGAATACTGGCAATCAGCTGTTCTGCAAGGAGGGCAAAGGAAAGCTCATGCAACCGTTCCGAGTAGGTGATGGGTGCCTGATCCATCCAGTGCCTGAGGACTATCTTTTTAACTGCTAAGGAGATAAGAGCCATGTGGTACCTTCTCTCCTTTATTTGGATCTGGGAGAAGTCCCCAGTGATACAGGTGGCAGGGGAGAATAGGCCTTGAAGGCCTAAGAGTGGGTCTAGCTTAGTTTCAATTTGCTTCCACAGGTGAGATACCTTCTTACAGGACCAGAAGATATATAGGAGGGGGCCTTCTTCCTTACCACATCTGGAACATGTAGGTGAGGGGAGGTGCCCCAACTTAGCTAACTTAACTGGGGTACAATACATATTGTTTAAAATGCGGTATTGAGTGAGCCTAAACCGGTCCTGGGATATATAGGTGTATAGGTCCTTCCAGAGTTGGGTCCAGTTAATCTCCAGGTCTGGCAAGAGAACCTCCTACACCTTGGAGCCCACCCATGAGGGGAGATGGGGACAAATGAGCAAATACCTGTACAATGAGGATACTCCATGTGGCCTGGAGGCAGATTCATGGATCTGCTGAGGGAAATCACCAAATAGGGAGTGTTGCAGCAGGAGACCAAACACTTTGATCAGGAGATGTTGTAGGTGATAGACCTTGGAAGTATGGGCTGACACCAAGCCAAATTTAGTTAGTATCTCCTCAGAAGTAAGAATAGAAGTGTGAGAATAAAAGTTAGAGACTTTAAGCTCCTGGGATACCAGAAGCCAGGCCATGGATAATGGGTTCCCTCCTATTTTGATGTTTGGATTGGAGAGAATGGACTGAAAAATGTCCCTGAAAGGAGACACCTTAAGATGCACACACAGTTGTGAGAGGACTTTAATGGAAATACCAACTGGAGAAGAACTCATGAGCCTTGGCAAAGCTTTCATAGGAGAGAAGAAAATCTTAGCAGGATTCAATTTGTGATTAAAGATTAGATCAGATTCAGTTTGTAGCCAAATGGGGATGTAGTCATGATCAGGCCGAATTTGAGAAATGGATATCCACTTCCCACTTTTGCAATGGTGACTGACCCAGTAGTAGAACAAGAAATTATGCAGATGAAAACCCCCATATTCTTTAGGCAATCTTAATTTAAGATAGGATCTTCTGGAGGCTTTATCCAACCATATAAATGAGGTAATATCAGAATAAATGCGCTTGAAGAAGGATAAAGGCATCCAGATATTAAGATGTTGAGGGAGTAAAAGAGCCTGGGAAGGACAATCATCTTAATGATGTTAGTCCTACCCCATAATGAAAGTGAAAGATTCTTCCAGCGAGAGAGATCTTGCTGAATAGTACCCCAGAGGTCTTCTATGTTGAGCTTTCATGTTAGAGAAGGGTCAGAGGTTACAAAAATACCCAGGTATTTAATGTAGCAAGGGGACTACTTCATGCCAAATTGAGCAAAGGGTTGGCTGTGCATTATATGGTTAAGGGGATGAATTTCAGTCTTGCTTAGAATTAACTTATAGTTTGAATATTTACCAAATGTATTGATTATCCCTAGGACTTCTGCTAGGGAAGAAATGGGGTTTGAGGGGTGAAGGAAGATGTCATCTGCATAAACCGAGAACTGCAGGGTTTGGTTACTGATGGAGACACCCGTGACATTGGGAGAAGATTTTAGACACCTAGTAAGCACTTCCAGGTACAAGTTAAAAAGAAAAGGAGAAAGTGGGCACCCTTAGCACGTGCCAATGTGTAGAAAGAAAAGGGAGGAAAAAACACTGTTACAATAAATTTTGGCAGATGGGGAAGAGTATAGTACTTGAATCCATTGAAGAAAATTTGAGGGGAAGCCCATTTTTTGCAGGGTTGACTGCAAGAAATCCCAGTCCACCCTGTCAAAGGCCTTCTCTGCATCGAGAGGAATTAAGCCCATTGACGAGGGAGAAGATCTTGCTGCTTGGAAGATGTGAGATAGCTTGTGGAGATGATCGGTAGAAGACCTTCCTGAGACAAAGCCTACCTGCTCAGGACTAAGGAGACAAGACCAGACCTTCTCTACTCTGGTAGCCAAAATTATGGCAAGGATTTTGATGTCACAATTTAGTAGTGAGATAGGTCAGTAACTAGCTGGACAGGTAGGAGGTTTGTCTGGCTTGAGGAGAAGTATAATGGTGGCTTCCAGCAAAAAGGGATCTAGGACCTCACCAGAGAACATGTAACGGTATAAATGGAAAAGAATAGGGGCAAGGTCTTTAGAAAAATGTTTGTAAAAATTTGATGGGAAACCATCAGGGCTTGGAGCCTTGTCCATTGCTAAAGTATTGATGGCAGTTTCCACTTCATGCAGAGAAACTGGAGTGGATAGAAAAGCCTGATGTTGTTCTGGGAGACAGGGTAGTGCAGAAGAGCCTAGGTACGCTGACTGATCCTCCTTAGTTGGGGGTGCCAAACATTGGCTGTAAAGGGAGTAACAAAATTGCTCAAAAATAATCATGATGTCCCTGGGGTGGGTTTTAACTGAGCCATCTGGGGCACTAACTGCAGATATGATTATTAAGGCCTCTAACTTCCTTAAGCAGAAGGCAAGCAGGTGGTCTGCTTTTTCCCCATGCTCTATATAGTTCCTCTGAATCTTTAAGATAGCAAACTCCACCTTTTCCTGCAGTAGGGAAAAGTATTTATTCCTGAGAGAGAGCAGGGTTTGCAAAGAGTCAGGAGGGGAGAAGGTAGAGAGAGACTGTTCCAGGTTATGAATTTGGGCAAGTAATGAGAGGGCCTCTGCCTCTACGGCACTTATGAGTGGAAGCAAGTCGGATGAATTCCTCTCTTAGAAAACATTTTAAGGTGCACCATTCATGATCAACCCTTGAGACAGAGTTTTGATTGGCAGCCATGAATGATTGAAATAACAGAGGGAATCCTGGAGGCTACACACTCATCCTTAAAAAGCTGAGTATTCAGCCTCCAGGTTGTTTTCCGCTGAAAGTTGGCATCTAGTACAAGTGAAACCCAAGCTACAGCATGATCAGATAGGATGATGACTTCTACCCCTGCATTACAAAGACCATGAAGTAGGGAACGGCTGATCAAAACATAATCTAGGTTGGAGGAGGAATAATGTACCATGGAATAGAAGGAGAAGGTGTGGGATAACGGGTTAATACTCTCCAGGGATCACATAGTCCCAAGAGATCCAGAAATTCCTGCAAAGCTCTTTGAGCCATCAAGAGTAGCCTGAGGGGGCAATTAAACTGGTCCAGGTCCTGGGTGGGTGGAAGATTCCATTCCCCTCCCAGGATCATCAGGAGTGATATGTATGGGGTTAGTTTATCAGTTAGTTCCATGATGAAGACTAGGTCACCACCTACTGGTCCATAAATACTTCCCAACACTAACTCTGTAGGCCAATCAGTCCTTTTACAAGAACGTATCTCCCCAGCGAATCAATAATGGACTGATCCGCTTGGAAGGGAATTGATTGATTCACCAGGATGGCAGCGCCCCTGCTAGACGTTGATGTTCCTGAAGCAAAAACATGGCCAATATCCTGTCTGTGAAGCCCATTGGCCTCAAGGGGGAGTAGGTGAGTCTCCTGGATGAATGAGATATGGGCATGCAATAGGGAGACATGTTTAAGGATCTGATATCTTTTGGATTGTTCCTGGGCACCTCTAACATTCCACGTTAGGAATTTAGTTAATGCACTAACCATAGTCATAGTACATCAAAATAAAATCCGAATAAACAACACCCTCCATGTGCAACTTGGGCTCACCCCCCCATCCCCTCCCCCATTTCTCTGTGGTCCTTCTGATCCAGTCAGTTAGCATCAGTACTAGTTGTAGTAATCCAGAATTCCTAAGAACAATGATACCCCACCCTGACAGGCATAAGTGGACTCCATTTCGACCTGGTGAGAACATCGTATACCGGTTATGACCCCAAGGTCCCCAGGCTTCCCCCCCATTACCCTCCCATTAAACCTATGTACAAAGTGCCCCCTCACCAGTGATCAGTATCCCAAGACTAAAAATGAAGTAACTGGCAGTGGGCGAACCCTTTGTGACCCTGGATACCCCCTCCAAACTGCTGGGAAACACCTGATACTGTTGAGCCCAGAATATATATTTTGCAAAACAGTAATACTGTGCTTGGTCCTGTAAGATCCAAATAGACAGATTAGGACCTTTAGGGACCTGAGAGTTAGGTAGCAAAGAGTAATTATAGCATAGCATATCAGAGGGGCATACAGGGTCTTCCCCCCAACCGTCCAGTACGTGAGGCTGAACATCCCTAACCCATTACATCCCCGCCCCACTCCCCACCCAACACTGCAAAATATATATGATTGGTAATGATCAACAGGCTATAATAAGTTCAGCGAATGAAAAGAAAACAGGTCCCAACCTGAGCCCATAATAAACTTCTGGGCGATGCTCATCCAGGTCCACGGAGATAACAGTAAACACAAGAAAATAGCCCTCTACAGATACAGCTTAGAAACTGAGCAGCCTGAGGTACAGAGAGAATAGGAAGGGCAGGAACATACCAAACTAAGCATGTAGAGAGTGTAGCCAGAGAGCAAGATTAGCATATGAGGTGGTAGCAAAGAAAAGCGTGGACCTGAACCAGCAACCCCCCAAATAGAAACAGACCTTAATGGTAACTATTTTTGGATAACCCAAGTGTAACGAGTAAAACTATGCAACAACAAGAGCAGTGCAACAATAGGAATCCCCCTTTGATAAGGTAGAAGGTGGTTTAGTCCAGTGGGGGTCCAAAGAGGAGCCTTGAGGAGGCAGTATAGCGCAGTGGTCTAAGGCTCTGAGCTGCAAATTTGCTGACATCCAGCAGACCAGACCTGGGTTTGAATCCCACAGCTTCTACTTGCATGCTGTGTGACCCTGAGCAAGTCACTTAACCTCCTTGTGCTCCCAGGTCGCTTCTGTAAAAAAGCTTTCAGCTTAGTGTGCTATACCTGGTTAAACAACTAAATAAAAGAGCAGACGGACTGATGCAGCAGGAAACAAGGCTCCCTGGGAACCGAAGGCACAACAAACAGTTTCAGTTGCTGTTTCCCCTGGGACCAGCTCTCCCCCATGAGCTAGGCTGCACCAGTTGACCACCAGGCCATGCATCGGGACCCAATTCCAACAGTTGTGAGGACCTTCCACCACAGCTCTTCCAGCGGGGACCCCATTGCAGCAAACAGACAAATCATCCAAAGACAGCAAACAAGGTAAATACCCTTTCACTTCCAAGAAGAAAATTAGCATAGTAAACCATCCTTAAGGGAATAAGTTCAGGTAGATTTGAAGAGAGAAGACAGCTTCATGCCGAGCTCTGAATGAGCCTGTGGAGCTGTGTCGAAGGTTAGCCAGGTGCCCTCCACCAAGACCTGCAGTCACACTGGGAATGCCATATCAAATTTCAAACTTGCAGCAATTAGCTTGCTCACAATTGAGTGGAAAGTGGACCTTTTTGGCGGATTTCCAAAGGAGAGCCTGTAACTCTCTGGATTTAGCCAATATGTGCTGCTATTCTGGGTAGTTTAAAAATCTAATGATGATCGGCTGTGGGGGAACTGAATCTGTGGCTGGGGTCTCAGGGACTGGTGAGCAAGCTCGATCAGATAGGTGGGATTATGCAGGGATGGGCCAACAATCTTGGTGAGCAACTTTTGAATAAAAGTGAGCGTGGAGGAGCCTTCCTCTCCCTCAGGCAAGCTGAAAATCAGAACATTATTTCACCAATTTCGCCCCTCCAAATCTTCAGTTTTTAGCTGTAACTTAGTAATTTGTTGTTTCAGCTTTACTATTTCTGGCTCAGTTTTATCCCTTCAGGTTTCTAGGGAACTGCTGTGAACCTCAGCATCGGTAAGCCGGATTTTCAGATCCCCCAATTCACTCCTCACATTCTTGAGATCTGAGACTATATCCTGCAGAATTTCCCAAAAGGGTAGAAGCTCTTGGAGGAATCTTTCTTCTGTGAGCGGCACCAGGGATGACGAGGTGCGTGACTGCTTTGCTGATGCTGTTTGTTGCTGCTTAGCCTTCTTGGCCTGCTTCTTAGGCAAGACCGGGGGTGTGTGTCTCAGCAAGGCCAATCGTATATCTGTCTCCATCGCGGAGTAGACAGGCTAATTGCGATGCGACTATGAACAGGATCCACATGGATAGGCAGTAAAGTAAATGATCTGACCTTTTAAAAGACAATATTTATTAATTAGAAGCCAATTTGAGTGGATTATTGAGGAGGTTAGCGGGAGACTGCAGGAAGAGCAGCTAGTGAGCCAAGCACATCATGTGATCTCTAGGGTGGGATTTTTAAATATCTCCTGGAGCCCTTTGACAGTTTCCTGCCTACTATAGGCCACATCCAGGTCTGTCTCTCTGTTTCTGGTATCGCAATCATTCCCATCCCCTCACTGTTTTTTTTATACCATTTTTTAAGAGGTTAGCATGGAATATCTTTCTGCCTTGTCTCTTATCTGGAGTCTCTATCTCATAGGTCACAGGTCCCGTCTGTCTTATTACCTGGTATGGCCCCTGCCATTTCATTAGATGTTTATTGAAGGAAGAAGACAACAGTAGTAACACTTGTTCCATAGCTAGAAACCTTTTGGTAGTGATCCTCCGGTCATAATCCTCTTTCTGTGTTACCTGGGCCTTTATGCTGGTTTCATATGCCTTTTGGGTGTACACTACCAGTCCACTTCTGAGCTGCATCATGTATGCAGTTATCACGGGATATCTCATTTCCTTCCCTGCCTCCCAACACTCCTTAAGTACATCCATGAAACCTGCTGAGTTTCTACCACAGAGTAGTGAGAAGGGGAACTATCCTGTGGAGGCTTGGGGTACCTCTTGGTATGCAAACAACACAAAGGGTAGGAATCTATCCCAATCCTTGCCCTCTTCATAGACAAACTTTTGAAGTATTTGGTTCAGAATCTGATTAAAGTGCACTGCTAGTCTGTCAGTTTGGGGATGGTAGGGGGATGTACTAATAGCCACTATCCCTAAGAGAAAATATAGGTCTTTAAGTAAGGCTGCATTAAAATTGCTCCCCATCTGTTAACATCTCCTTTGGAATCCCCACTCGGCTGAACAACTTCACTAGCTCCTCTGCTATCCTCGAGGTAGTGACAGAACACATCGGGATAGCCTCTGAGTACTTAGTCACGTAGTCACACATGACTAGGATGAACCTAGTTCCTTTTAAACATTTGGCCAAGGGACCTACCACATCCATGCCAATTCTTTAAAGGGGGTGGTGTCCAGGGGCAGGGGCATTAGGGTCACTACATCCTTCTTCCCTGTTTGGGCTACCAGTTAGCATTCCCTGCATTCCTGACAATATCTGGCAACCTCTTCATGTATACCTGGCCAGAAGAATCATTGCAATAAATGACCCAGACTCCTGTCCCTCCCTGCATGTCCTGCCCATGGCAGATCAAGGCCTAGGTATAACAGATCCTTCCTAAAACAAGAGGCTACCATGAGTTGATTTACCTTCTCTCCTGTATCAGGGTTTGTGTAAACACGATATAACAAATGGTTTTGTATCACCATTTCTGGGGCCCCCATGCTTCTATTGTTTCCCCACCTGCTAAAAAAAGGAGTTAAAGTAACATCTGTATGTTGTTCTTTAACAATGTCAGCATTAACAAAAACAGAATTATCATTCTCATGTGTTGGTCCCTTTTGGTCCCTATGCCACTTTTTCTAGAGTCTCTTTTTGGCATTCAGGGACAGTTTAGTCTTTCCAAGTGCCTCAATTACTTCCTCTTCAAAAGGAAATACCTCTCCAAGGGATTGGTCCCTTTTGCTCTGGGCCCAGGTGGTTACTTCAGTAACAGTTCCTTTTTCATGAAACAAGGAAGTAAAGTCCAGAAAGTCATACCCAGTCACATCAGGGACAAGTAGTTTGGGCACCAGACCTACCGTAAGTCTTGTTGTTTGCCCATGTAAATTCAAATTAATGGTCGAGGTGGGGTATTGGTGGGAGTCCCCATGCATACACATAATGTTCGGTACAGGCCCCCTCTTTTTTGTGCAAAGCAGTTCAGGCAATAAAATCTGCTTACTGCCTGAGTCAATCAATCCTAACAGTCTTATCTTCTATTTGTACATACATGAGGAATACCTTGTGTTCAAGAGGGCGAGGTGTGCATTGTCCACCTTCTTACTGGGGCAATAACGGGCAGTATGTCCCAGTCCCTGGTAGTTTCTACATACAATATCTGGAGGAACCATTCTCTCACCTTGCCCACCCCTGCCCTCACTTTTCCCAGGATGTACATTAAGGTTTGACCTTACCAGCTGGGGTGTCTTCATAGCAGGAGGATCAGGTGCTCGGTGTCCTCCTTTCTTAAGTGGCTGATGGGCAGACAGGAAGTCCTCCGCTAGGTAATGGTCACCTCTCTGGACTCATTGTAGCCACTTCAAGCATAATTCCCTCAGTCTCGTGAAGGTCTCTCTGGAGGTATGATATGATTGGTATTTTAGGGCTTATAACCTCTGTCTATAAGTCTCAGAGTTTATATCATAGCATTTTAGGATCTCCCTTTTCACTAGACCATACAGTAATTGTCCGCACTTCGGGAGTCCATGGTACTATATGCTAACTAGGCCCTTCCAGTTAGGTAGGATGCCAGGCGAATCACCCACTGTGTCTGAGGCCACACACAAGCTCCTGCAACATGCTCAAAGGTGGTCAGATAGGCTTCAATGTCATCTGAGGAAGTAATTTTAGTTAATTTAATGTCTTTTGGGTTAGGGTTAGACCCGCCCCCACTACATCCATGCCCTGTCCTAAAGTTCTGTAAAACTTTTAAGGTTTCTACCAACCTTATATCCTGCCTCCAGCGCTCCTGTTCTCACTCATGGAAATCAATGTCCTTCTGTCACCCTTTCTCCATCTGTCACTCAGTCAGCCACCTCAGCAGGTCAATTATATTCTCCAGCAGTTCCTCTCTGGCCCCTCAGGGTTCCTCCTTCATCTCTGTTCCCTTGTCTTCAGCGTCCTTCCCTGGTGGTGCCTTCCTCTGGGCTCTGAGATTCAATCCCGGATGCAACAGCTCTGTCTGGGCTCTCATTGTCATCCTGGGCTTCTACTCCTCAACACCATCTGCCATGTATGGTTGTTATCCTGGTACCAGGACTGGTATCCGTTACTGGTTCCCCCTCTGGATCCTGGACAACCAGTATATCCCACTCTGACACCACTTTGTGAACAGCTGTAGGAATGGATAACGCAGACACAAGAAGCTGGTTTTAAAACACACAAAACACTGTGCAAATGTTATATTCTTAACTCATAATTAAAATAACACACTAAAATAAAAAAGAAAGAACAAGCTCTCCCTGAGCTTCAACACTACCTTCCTGATAGTGCTGACACAGAGTAGATTACTTGAAATCAGTTTTCCACCTTCTTCTGTGCTTTTTAACCAGCTATATGTTCTCTCAGTACAGCTCCCAAGGCCGATCTGCAGTACCTGGATACAGAAAGGACCTTTATACAGGCTTAGGAGGTCAGCTGATCTGCCCCTAAACTCATACAATTAAATAACTACACTAATACATACAATGGGGGATCTGTCTGTCACATAGAACCTTCATTGTATCATAATTCATTATACTTATCAAGAAAGTAACAGATTCTACCTCTGTACTGTTATAAGACTTGCATGCCTAATTGCTGATTACAGGGTCTAAGCCCCTCCTACTTTCAGTAATCGACAGTCAGAGTTTCTGATAAATAAGCATCATTCTGGGGCTGCTGGTTCCTACGAGAACATAGAAACTCGGAGGCTGGGACTGTATCAGGTAAGACCTTTCACAAGGCTATTACTTAGCTGTTTCCTTCTTAGTTGTATTTTATCCCTTATAATGTTAACCATTATCTTACATGGGTTCTTTGTTTTAGTGCCAGACATGGCCTGTGACTCAATAAGTAAATATTCTTTTTTTTTATTCCACCAAAAGTGTTTTTACTATTTTCACTTTAGCACCAAAAAAGCAAACATTCAAAGAAAAAATATTTCTTTAGCCAGGGATATTTTATTCTCTAGTAGTCTTTCATTTCAAGGCTTTTATTTGTTTTGCAGTTCTTTTTACCCTCGTGGCTGCAATTTCAAGCAGACGGGTGCCCCTTTTCAAATGGGCCTTCTTTCCTTTAGGGCTATGAGCTGCCCTCAAAAATTAATTTTATGCTCCCATTTTAGTACAATGGGCTTTATTTAGCCCCTTTTTTCACTATCTGGAGGCAGTCCGACAAGGCAGGGTAGTTCAGGACACAGTGTCCCTGTCTCTCAATCTGTCTATTTCATGAGTGGCACTGCATGTATTTTTACACACTTTCCTTCCTTCAGAGCACTTTTCTGCACCAAATGACCTTGGTGCACTACTACTCGGCAGGTACTCGCCGCACTGAGAGCAAGGAGTCGGAAAGGAACAGGCAACTACGAGGGTGTGTATTTTATTTCTTATGCCTTACACCCCATAGTTGTCAGGTCAGCTCCTGCATTTTTTAAAGAGAGGTTGGCACAGGAAACAGAGAGCACTGCTTGCACTGGAACATCACCGTCCTGTGCGATCCGCTCCTCTACTGAGTTTACCATCAAAAAGGAACGGAGGGAACATTTTTTTACACATCTGCCATATTGTTCACTTTCTCCCTTGGTGACTGTTTTTCTAAAAGGAGAGTACTTTTCACATTTTATTACCAGAAGGCACACAGTGTGCCTGAGAGCACCTCGTGAGACTGGAAAAGGAAAATAAAAGGGGAAGAACAGCATGGAGATACTTCAGTAAGAGGCCACCCTACTGAAGTAGAAATGGTGAAAAAGAGGGTCAGAGAGAATGCTGCTGCAGCAGACTAGCAGGAGAGGGTTAAAGATATAAGAGGAGAGTCCGAAGGTGCTTAGGATTTGGGGGAAGCATCTGCTACACTGTGGGTGGGGCCACTAGACATCAAGTATTTATTTTTGGGGGGCCAGTAATCAGTGGGTGGGGGGACCACTAGACACCAGGGATATATTTTGCATGGGGTTGGTGATCGGTGGGGAGGGCACTAGAAACCAGGGGCCAACGATCAGTGGGGGGGGCTGTATCATAAACCAATACATTAAACTGTGGATGGAATAAATTCCACAGCTTAATACATTATTCTGCAATTCAACCCAAAAAGTCCATGGAAAAGAGTGAAAATCCACAGAGCATAGTCGCAAGATTCCAATCTTGCCATAGACAAAAACGCAAAAACTTTCGTAAAATTTTCTAAATTCTGTGAAGGTGAAATTCACAACTTTCACCCACCCCTATGCCTAAGCATTATATGACATCAGTTATACCATTCTGGGACATTCAGATGATTATATAGAGAATAATGTATGGGAGGTGGTTATAATGATGTGTACACACACTCAAGTGTGAGATGCCATATAAACCCGAGGCAAGCCTGAGGGGTTTATTATGCATCCCACACTCGGTGGTGTGTAAAATTTGAGTTTGAACCACCTCCCCAAACCTTATTTTTTATTATTACTGACCTTCATTTTTTCGCGCATAGGAAGTTTATTTGACAAACTGTGCCATTGTGTTAACTCACAGGACTTGAAACAGCCAGGTCCCTTTCGTGACTTCGCTCAGTAACCGTGATTTCTATGAGAAATAAATCATGTTAAATTAAGAAAACGTTCAAAGATTTTGTAAGAATATTTTAAGTTCTTCAGTTTTTATTCATTTCTCTGTTGCTAAGTGAGGGTGCCGGTTGCCATGGTTATGCTGTTCGTAGCGAGCTGCTTAAAGAGCTCGCGATGCCTGTGGGGAGAGAGAGATTTGTTCAGTGTGTGTTAGGGATGATGTGAAAAGTTTCTACTTTAGTTTAATTTATCTTGTTTGTCTTTCTCCTTGTTAGAAGACATAGGGTGTTGATTTTTAAGGAGCGAGAGGAGGAAGCTAGCTGACAGACCGTGAGTTTCAGATTAAATGTGATTTGTTTTACGGGTGTTGATGGCTCGCGGTTTTCCTAGAGAAAGCTGGCACGTGTTTGCCATTATAACCAGCCCAGCTGGTTAGAACGGCAAATTATAACCGGCTTTCTCTATGGGAAAAAATGAAGGTCAGTTATTATATATAGAATAAAGTATGGGGTGGTGTGTGTAGCAAGAATTTTACACACACTCGAGGTGTTGGATGCCACACAAACCTTGACAGCAAAGCTCAAGGGGATTATTTAGGCATCCAACACCAAGGGTGTGTATAAAATTTGAGTTTACACACCACCCCATATTTTATTTTATATAATTACTTGTTTTAGCTTTCTTGTCACAGAAATTATTTAAAATAAATGACGTTCTGCTGTGGCTGCAGTCTGGTGTGCTTTTAGAGCTGTCAGGGGTCACTTTGGGCAATTAAGTTTTTTGGTTTTGATGCTTTGTTTTGTCCTGTGTGGCCGCTGCCTTTTAGAGGGTTTTTTTGTTGTTGTTTTTTTTTCCCCCAGCAACTTATCACTGAGTCATCTGTGGTGGTGCGGTCTCAGAGGCATAGTTGGGAGTGGAGAAACCTGGAAGAGTCGTGACTTGTGTGATGCAGAGCCAGGAAACCTGGCACATGTTTGCTGTTATAAACACTCCTTTTCAGGGGACTTGTCTTCTATTAGAGTTAAAGTAAAGTAAGAAGGTTTCATATATCTATGATTGCCTTATCTGTCAAGAAGCTTATTCTACATCACTGGAAAGACAAATCCACCCCAACTTTTCAGGAATGGGTGAATGAAATTCTTGCCAATCTACATACAGAAAAAGCGATTGCCAGTCTCCACAACAGACTGGCAGCATATACAAAACTATGGGATCCCCTTCACTCTCTAATTCTAGTTGCTCAGTCTTAATCATGTCACAGTTCAAACTGCCTTGTAGGTTCTCAGGTAATGGGTTTATTATTTATGGGATATATGGATTTGTTACTGCTGTATGGGGAGGGACGGGAGGGTCGGACAGTTATATCTTAATAAGTGGCTGTACTTTTGTTTCATTCTCATTGTAACTGCCTTTTATTGTGGAAAATGTACTAATAAAGTTTGAATTATAAAAAAAAAATAAACACTCCTTTATAACGGCATATTATGCGACAGGTTTCCCTATAGGAGAAAGGTAAATCCATTAATTTTAGATCACTTACAACCTCTTGGCCAGTCAATGCTCAGAAGCATAGGAACTGCAGAACCGCTTCTCCTTACAGTGATCTGTCATGCAGGAGCATTGTAGTGGACCATTTCACTTCACAGCCTGGAGAGAATGACTATGGTATTTCTAATTTTAAATTAAAAGAAGTGACTTAAAGCTTCTTATAAATCATGTTAGTTAACTTGAATGATTTGTATTGAGTTAATATGTCCATTATATGGTGTATATTATGATATTATTTATTTATTGGAAGATTCAGACAATACCTTTGAGAAAAAGTGCACTTTTACTAAGGTTCCACATCAGTTTACATTATTTCAGTCAAGATAAAGGCATAACAATCAAGGCAAATTCCAGAGGAAATGTTTGTCAGACATTCAATAAGTGTACATAAAACTGAATGCAGCTCACATTGGCTAATATGCATGAATGGGATTGGGGTATGCAGAAAACACGCATACCCCCACCTGCGTAGCTGACACCCACAGACAGGTGTTCACCCATGGTATTCATGACCACCTGCCACCTGTCCATGGCCCCACCTCCTTGGCACTCAGTGGTGCAGAGGACAGATACGGGGGACCAGGTGGGCATCCGATGGGATGCCCAACCTAGCCTGCCAGTGGATCCCTTGTGCCCACAGGCACAGAGAGATGGCTGCCACTGGGTGGTGTGCAGTAGCATGGAATCAGGCCATTGCCCGGTTGTCCATCCCCAGACCACCATGTGCTGTCCATGGTCTAGGGCAGCATGGTGTGGGAGGTGGCAGGCCCCACCTGTATGTTGGCAGCCGGGGGACCAACATCCCAGGGGATGCACAGACCTTATGTCTGGGGTTTCACCTGAGTGTGGTGCCTCCCCCACCACCCAGTGCACCATGACTCTGTGAATGCCATGGAGTGTGGGCACCCCCCCCCCCGGCACATCCCCTTCATGCCCCAACCGCATTGCCCAATGCGCGGTCCAGTGGTGGGCTGCAAGCCTGCTTGGTGAATCCTGTGGTTGGCTGCATGGGTGTTGCACTGGGCACAGAGTGGCTAGGTGCCCCTGTTGTTCACATGTAGCCACTCTGCACCATTGGTGAATAGCAGCCATTAAATGTAGAATGGATTGAAAATGCTCAGTCGTGTATTTCAGATCAATGTTTTTGCAGTTGCATTTCTGACTGTTACCTTCAATGTGTTATTGTGCAAACAGTTATTTTAATACAGTGGGGATCAATTTCATGTATGTTCTTGGAGAAGGCTGCTTAATTTGTACATTTAAACTGTGGATATAGTTGCAACCTGTCTTAATGCTGCATTTTGTGTACTTTTTATGTCTTGCATTTTTTTGACTTGGAAGGTGGGGTCTGCAATTCCAAATGTCTGTAAAATGTCATCTTGCAAGCTGGCCCAGTGTTTTGCAGGGCTGAGGTGCTTTGAGCCTTACCTGCTGCCACAGTGGTGACCTGAGTTTGGGAATGGACTTGGGTCATTTGTGGGCTGACTGGGAGAGGGAAAATTGAGCATCCATAAAACTGCTCTCCTCCCTTGGACTCACCATTGGGCTGCAACCCAGCAGTGGCTCAGAGACAGTGCATGAGATGCCACATGTTGGGAGGGGAACCCACATTCCGGATGCCTGGGCTATCTCTGTGGAGGCAGAGGTCACTTGCCATGCCCATTGTCCTTGGGTATCTGGGGCACAAACCTAGGGTGGAAAACACCCTGGCTACAGGATGAAGAGCAACCCTCGCAGGCCCTGCACCAGTGACTAGCCCCCCATAGTCCTGTGGCAGAGGATAATGAAGGAAAGTAAGTCCCAGGAAAACTGTGTTATGAGGCTGGGAGTGGGCATCAGAAGGCACAAGCTGGGAGAAGCAACATAAACAGATAATAAAGAAATAAAATGTAATGTTTTACTTTCAAAAGTCTTTGTTTTTCAAGTTTGGCTATCCCAGCTGAGATTCAAGTTCTTATTGCTACTGTGGTTCTGTGTTTGACCCAATGTCTTTTTTTTTTTTCTTGGTTTTGCCATCATGTTGTATGTCTATGTTTCTATGAAAAGTTTAAAATTGCTTTATTGATGATGTCACAATTGTTTTGCTTTACGTTTTATATTGATGTCATCACCATTGATTTATTAAGAACCAATATTTTCAAGGTGTCACAATTGCTTTATTAAGATTCCAAAATGTTTTTATTTATTTTTCAATTGGTTTAGTGGCTAGCCATATATTATAGTAGATAACTACAGTGAGTAAAATAAATGCATATATAGCATATTTGCAGGATATGTGAGTACAGCTCATAAACATTCATCCATTGTGTAATGCAATTTCGGTTGAGATGTTAATCCAAGGTCCCATCTGCCTGTTCTGGTGATAGTTCAGGTGAATGTTAAAGATCCCATGCCACTTCTCAAAATGAGCAGGGAATTTCCACAGTGTCCTGGTAAAATTTCCCATTCACTAAAAATACCACCAAGAGCTTAATCTGGTTCAATGTCAGTTGGCATCCATCTGTTTCTCCCCAGGACAAGGTTGAAAATAAGCAGAATTGTATAGTCTTCCTTTCCCGGTCAACAAAATTTAAATTAATAAATTTGAACTAAACAGAGATCTGAAAATGAACAGACATTTGACTCATGTTACAAACCTAGACTTGTATTCTGATTTAGCCTTTGTTTTAAATGATTATCCAATAATATACCAGCTTTTACTCAGGTTACTAGTAGAACTGATACATTCTAAATGAGGTATAGCAAGTGTTTCCACTTCATAATTTATTGATTTTTTTTATGTATGGGTAATAATATGATGAAGCTAAGTATTGCTTGATGAGGGTTTTTTTATGTTGGTTTTCAAAAATTTTGAGCACTAGTTCTTTAATGTTTAAATCAACAATCCTTTGTTTTGTTGTTGTTGTTAATCAGTTATCTTTCCCATAATGAATGTCTTATAGACATCCAAAAAGGTGGACTGTGATATACAATTTAAAATACTTATTTAAAAAATATATATATATATATATATATATATATATATATTATATCTCCCATGCAAAGCATTTCATGGAATGCTTCCTTAACAAAGAGAGATATTAAAATGCCATTGTGATGTGCTGTATCTGGAAAACTAAATTGAAAAATAGTTCAAACAAGAACATAATTGGACACGAATGGACTGTCCATCCTGGCCACCAGAATATCATTGGATAGTCTGAAGAAGTGAGTATGTTGAAACATATAAACTTAAACACTGTGTACAGAAAAAAACATGATCCGTCTAGTCTGCCTTTGTTCCTATCCTGTAACTCTAAGTAGCAGTAACAATTGTTAGGTGAGAAGGAGTAGTTCCATCTCTTTGGGGGTTAGTCTTCTACTATAATTTAATTATGATTCACCAGTCATGTAATTAATAACTTTTGGCTCATGAATTACTCTTGTAAGATGACCTACTGTACCACTCCTTCAATATCCATATAATGATACAATTTCTCATTGGCTTGCAATAATTAATTTTGAGTCAGGTAGAGAACCCAATTCAATATTAATTACATTAAAGAACTCTGGGGGAATCCAAGCTAGGGACATACCTATACATTGCAGACTGACATCTCAAGTTCACTTAATTTGTATGTGATCAACTACTAGTGCCCTCCTTATCCATTTTCAGATTCTGTAATGTACAGTTTAGACCTGTTCTCACTAATATTACAACTGTGTGTGTGTGTCTATTAAAACAATAATAAACCAGAAAACCAACCCACATTCTTTTTAACAGCTTTATTTCAGAGGGTACAATGACTGTCACTTAAAACATTTGAAAACAAGATCTGATTGTCTTGGATGGTTCAGAAAATGATTATCGACCAGAACTTTAGGTGAAGCTTAACCATTTTGCACATCATTTGCTCTAATAATACCCGACGTAATTATGGGCTCCAGATTACTCATTTACTTGTCAACAGAGAATACCGTGCAGCAGAGTTAACTAAGTAATCTGTTGGCATAAAGGAACTTAGAGTTCATCTTTTTGTCCCTACCCTATTAATATCACAGGTCCAGTGCCTACTGGGTGCCAACAAAAGCTGTGTTGAATGTAGAACTCCACCAGCAACATTTGTGTGGAATTGTGATTCTGCTTCACAAATACTTTTTGGAATTTCTTTTTTGCCTCTATAGAATTCCCAAAAATATTTCTATGTAAACCATGGAATAATAGTCTGCTGATTATGTAATCTGTAATATTTAAGCAATAACATGACAGGGTGTTGGTTGTACCAAGTGCACAGTACCCCAGGTTAGGGGCATTGTAAGGCACAATGTGAGGCGGAGTGCCTTCAGCTCCTGACCATGGGATAAACCTAGTGTTCCCAATGTCCTTGAATTGCCTTATTGCTTATGTAAAATGGGTCCATAGGAAACTTCTAGAAAATAAACACTCTAAACGTTTTCAAACCACAAAAAAATGTCACTAAATTATGTAAAATAGTCCTTCACAGATAATTTCCACCTTTCAGTAATCTGTCTGTATTCACATTCAATACACTGTGTGATTGTTTACCATGGAATAGAAGAATTCAAAGCTCACATTATTCCAGTAGTAGAATGCCCCCCCACACACACACACATATACATGGAATGGTAACATGGACTATGTGAAATCAACATTATTCAGAGTTCCACTGGCACACATACACAGACACACACACACACACAGGTCACAGGTGGCACCAGAAGCTAATATCTTATCTGTTGCCAGATAAGGAGCAAGGAGTTATCTGGCAAGCTGACAGGGATAGGAGGGATTTTCATGATCATCAAAGATACACTTGCAATGGAAGCTCTGAAAGTATTTGATTTTTAAATTTGTGCAAGTGTGTAAGGAGCTTTTGAGTGAAAATAACATTATATTATTTATTTACTTCAATATAATGAACTTTTAATTTTAGGGCCTAGTTGAAGGTTTTTATATATGAGTAAAGGCTACATCCATGTTTGTGATGGAAATCAGGAAGTAAGTGGCTTATGAATTCTGTATGTGATATGTGAGTTTCCTTGGTTGGCAGCATACCTCTCAACCTCCTGCCTCACAAAACAGGGACAAGGCTTAAAAACATCAGGGACAAAGGACCAAAGTCTAGAACCAAATCTCTGCCAATCAGGACACAGAGATTTTGGTAACCCGTGAAGTGGGCACATAGAAAGAGCGCATCCATTATGGCGACACCTTCTACCTAATCCACTCATGGCGATGGACAGATAGAAGGCGACCAGATGAGGGGTGGGCAAACCTGGCAATAGGATATCGCTATACGCATATCTGCGGGGAGGGAGCGAGCACAGCAAGCGTGGGCTGGGAGGTGGTAGAGAGGCTGTAGGGAGTGGTGCTGCAGGTGCCAGTAAAGCTGCGTCATGGCATCAGGAATTGGCTAATGGTTGGAGTGGCTGAGATACTGGGTTCGGGTCTGGGCACTGGTGCGATTTTTAATGTTCCTGGCCTGAACCTTTTTAATTTTACTGCTTTCACCCCCCCTGACATTCATCCCCCTGGAGTTGAGAATCCTTAAGTAGGGGGAGTGGGGGCATAGCCCCTGAGAGGGTGGAGTGGTGGAGGGCACCCCGCAGAAAGCAGTAAAAATATGTCCTGGCACCATTGTGCTGGTGCACCAGGGTTGTCAGAGTGCTGAAAATGTGTTTGGCACTATGACCGAGTGATAATGGTGATAGCCTTTATGCGTTCACTGTTATCACATAGATCCAGTGATTTCCTTTCCCATTTTATATTCTGCAGTTTATGCATACTGTGGATAACTAATCAGCAGTTTTAAAAGCAAAATAATTCACTTTCAGAATTTCAGAATTCTAAATGTGTTGGGATTCCACAGATGTAGATGGGACTGAAATTCTACAGAATTCTGGTGGCAGGGTAGTCAACAAGTCTTGCACAGCTCTAATGTAAATCAGAAATGGACTATTGGAATGTGCAGTTCTTGATCTCCATTTTATTGTTGTTTTTTTTTTTTTGTATAGACAGCAAAATAATATAATTCCAATGAAAACTAGCATATTTTGACCTAATGACTTTCCATTTGATCACTCCAATATTACGAGATTTTCATCAGGTAATGTAGATTGGATACTTCTTTTAATGTTTTACCATAGTTCTTAATTTTTCAACTCTTTGGTTTATAAATCAGTCAGCCCAGTGTCTGCTGTCTGCCAGGCAGTCTGCTCCAGATCCTCCTCACTCAGTCTGTTCTCGCTGCCACTGCCGCAAGCACCCTGTAAGTTACAGAACTGTACTGGGTTCCAGCTAGTGACAGTAGTTGCCATACCTATTGTGCATCAGCTACTGCAGCTCTGCTTTCTAGCTCCAGATCTAGATTGTGGGGTCTGACTGAATGCATAAGTTATCTCTACATCTTACTAGCTCTCACTGTTGTGACTCATGTTCTGTGCACCTTCAGTCTCCCCCATTGGATGCTTTGGGGATTAGTTATTATAAATAGGTACTCAGTTAATCTACTTCTGGGTCACTGTGCTCACTAACTGATGCTCAGTACTCAATTCTCTTTGTATCTGATTATCCATAGCCTTACCAATGTTGCTGTGTAGTACACTGTGTTTAAACCGACTAGTCACTGCTTCAGTCCGTAGTACCTACATCAGTCATCGTAACTGTTTCCTAATAGCCTAATATATAACTGTGTAGCTCACTGTGTTTAAGCTAGTTGCATTTATGTTTTGCTTTTCCCTAGGCTGAACAACCTACTTCTGGGTCACTGTGCTTAAGCTAAGTAGTCACTATTCAATATTCATTACCTCTTGTATTTGCTTATCCATAGCTTTACCAAAGTATTGCGTACCTCACTGTGTTTAAACTCACTAGCCACTGTTTCAGTCTATAGAACTTGGACTAGTCATTGTATTTGTTTCTTTGTAGCCTAATCATACAACTGTGTACCAGCTGTGATTAAGTTTGCTGTCATTGTTTCAACCTACAGTCCAGTGCTACTCATTTGTGTTGGCATATCCAAACCTTATCACCCACTTCTAAGCTCGCTGTGCCTAAACTCACCAGCCTTTGTATTCAGCTAACTAACTAGTATTAGTACTAGCTGTTGATTATCTACTTAGTCTAAGTACGTTTTGTTCCTAGCCTTTTCTATTGGGGACTAATTTGCTCATTTACACATCTACCACTCTACAGTTCACCTACCTCTTGTAAACCAAGTGAATTCCTTCTCTCAGTGCTCTACACTTTTCCTTCTATTTTCTCTTTCTCCTCTTCTTTACCCTGTCCTCTCCCCAACCTTCTCGTTTACCTCACTTCCCTCTTCCTTTCCTTCTCCTCCCCTGACTTATGTCATCTCTCCCTCCTTCCTACACATCCCTCCTCTCCACTCCTCATCTCCCCAACCTCTCAACCCTACCTGGTTCTCATACTCCCTCCTTAATCTTGAATTTCTTCACCGTGCTTGCCTCCTTTCTCCCTTTTCCCACCTCTCCCACCTTTCCCCATTCAAAGGGCAGATTTCTCACGCAAATTCTCCTACTTCTTTTCCTTCTCCTTCTTGAGCTGGCAAAGTAGAGACCTAACCTATCCCCTCTTCTTTTTCCTGTCCTCCTACTCTACCCAAAGGCCACAGTTTTTTCCACCTCAATGCAAACAGTATCTTCGCCAAGCTCAATTCCCTTAAAATGTGGATTTCCCAGCACTCTCCTGACCTCTTTTGCATTATTGAAACCTGACTGTCCTCCAAGGTACCTGACCCCCTTTTAGCTCTCTGACTACCACCTCTACTATCAGGACCACAGCAAATGGGAGGTAGGGTAGCTCTCTATATCTGTCAAACCCTCTCATGCTCTGTCTCCCTCATTTTTCTCAGTAAGTCACTCACTTCCTCGCATGAACTTTTTTTCCAAATTTAATACATTTTGTTGAATATATAATGAGAAAAAACAACAAACAAACAACAACAATCAGTAGTAGCTGACCCAGTACATGAAGCAGTATAACAGATACAGATATACTAAGCAGTTATCATGAACATAACAAAATAATCAGTAACCACAAACACATCTCACCCCTCCTCCACACCAAGTCACCTAACCCCCAGTCCCTTTCCCAATAAAACCCCACCGACCCTCAACGGACCCACCCCACTCAAGAGCACAACTCAGGCTCCATACAAGGAAAAGAAGAGAGGAGATGATTAAGTGAAAGAGGGCCCTGGACATCAAGAAGGAAGAAGAGGAAAAAGAGTCAGATGCCCTTCCCCAAAAAAGAGGAAGCATTTTCCTTGACTCCTCATTCTGCTTCTTCCCAGAGGCCTGTGCTGTAGGTAAAGGGCCAGACAAATACCCACCTACTCATAAACCCCTCTTGCCAGTTTGATGTCTGGCAATGTGTTTATCAGTTTGATGGCCTGCGATATTTCCAAGTGCCATTCCGGAAAGAGGGACAGAATTGTCCAGCCAGTGTCTGACAATAATTAGCTTGGCAATGGTTGAAATCAAAATTAAGGCTTTACACAGCTTGCTGTCCTCCAGGAAAATTCCCACTAAGCAAGCCTGTGGGTAACTACTGATCTAAGCCAGAAATGTATTCAAAGCATTCTGAATTGCCTACTAGAAGGGATGACCATGGGACAGTCCCATAAAATGTGCTTACAGTTCCTCAGCAGTACAGCACCTAAGGCAGATAGGAGAGGCAGACCTACCCATCCTATAAAGTGTATAGGGTGTGAAATACAGATTATGGAGAATGCAAATTGGAGAAACCAGGAGCGATCTTCTTTAATATTTTTATATAGTTGTCTCCAAATCTGCCACAGACATTCTCCTCCAGATTAATTTTTAACTCTTGTTGCTAGTAGAAACACACTCCCTTAGGACTTTTTGGGTCTATCAGTTGAAGGAGATCACATAATTTAGAAATATAATGCAGGAGAGTCGCTGTATCTATAAGAGCTTGCAGCAAGGGATTGGTTTCCATCGACCAGGGAGGAGGACCCAAAAAGGCAGAGAGAGCTTTGGATAACTGTAGGTGTTTAAAAAAAAAGGTAAGGGGAGACTGCAAAGTGTTCTTGAAGGTCACCCACAGGGAGAAGTCTACCATCATGAAGTAAGGAAGCCACCAAGGCTCCCCAAAAAGGTGAGTAAAAAGATAGGGGGATAGGGCAGTTTGCAATGCGAAAATGTGGGTTGCCTATCACAGGCTGAAAAATCTCTTTAGAAGGGTTGAGACCTAAGTGGGAGTAAATCTGATGTAGGGTCTTGAGAGACCAAAAAATTGGAAAGACCCGCAGCGACTCCAGACTCAGAGCATGAGATGTAATAAACTACCCAGAGTAACACTGTATTATTGACAGAGCCTCTGTTCCTAAAGTTAGCAATAAGAAGATAGGAATGCTAAGATGAGGTTGGGAGAATAGACCACTTAAACAGTTTACAACAGTGAATGACACAGTAGTAGAAGCAGGTTGGTACCACTAAGCCCCCAAGTTCTTTCGATATTGAAAGCTTGTGATAAGCCCTATAAGCCATTTTGCCATTCAGATAAAATCAGAAAAATAGCTCTGGGTGTTAAAACCAGCTCTTCAGAATATAATGATCAAGCAAGTAGGTAAAGTATTTGGAGCAAGACATTCATTTAAGGACATTTACACACCCCACAGAGATAAGGAAGAGCTCTCCATCTGTGAAGGTCTTTTTGATATCTTGACACATAAGCCGGATAAATTAAGCTGAATTAACCCAGGAAGAAGGGAAATTTTGATACCTAGGTAAGTTAGAATCTTAGGTTCCCAAAGGAGACCAAATGTATCAATCCAGGGATGTTACCTCGCCAGATTCAGCAACATAGCCTATGGCGTTTCTGGGTTTAACATAAACGCAACCTTGGAGAACCTATGAATTTCTTCCAAGGCTGCAGGAAGAGAAGGACAAAGGGTCTGCTAGATGTAAACAAATCATCTTAGTAAGCAGAAATTTTGTATCCTACGCAACCTACCTGAATGCCCCTAATAGCTGAATTAGCTTGGTCAAAATAAAGCAGCTGCTCTAAATAAATATTGAACACGAAAGGAGAGGGAGCAGCCTTGCCTCATGCCACGTAAAAGTGGAAAGGAGGAGAAGACACCATTACAAAGGATTCTAGCAGTGGGGTGATGACAAATAACCCTAAGCTACTCACAGCAGATGGAGGGAAAGCCGAATCTTCGGAGCATAGCAAACAGAAAATCACAATACACACGGTCAAAGGCTTTCTCTGTGTCCAGGAAGACCAGGACTGCAGAGATCCTGCTCTCACCTGACGCAAAGATCAGATGCAGAAGTCCCGGGGTAAAACTCTGGCTTGCCCAGTTTAAGAATTAGGGTTATTCAGGCCTGCATGAACGAGGTGTCAGTGAGGCCAAAGGTGCACACATAGTTGAACATACGGGTAAGAAAAGGGGCCAGAATGTCGATAAAAGCCACATTGAAGGAGTTGTTAAACCCATCTGGCCCAGGGGCCTTTTCTATTGGCAGCTGAGCAATCACACCTAAAACTTCTTCTAAGGAGATAGGGCCTCGACATCTCCTGCTGACTGTCCGAAAGGCAGGGAATGTATGGAATCTAAATAAGTCTCAATCAAAGCTGTAAGAATCAGATTATCCAGATCTGGACTGTAGAGATCGAGAAATCCTGAAAAGTGGCTGCAATGTCACAAGAGTGACTGAAATTGTCCCTCCTGGGAGGGGCTGATGATGAATCCATTGCCTGCTTTCTAGGTGCCACAGATGAAGGGCCAGGAGCTGACCCACCTTCTCTCCTGATTCCAGATATCTAAATTTGACCAGTCGAAGCGAGGTCCACCTGTTCTGGTGAAATCCACAATATTGGGCTCTCAGACAGTGGTGTTTTAACCCAGCCCTCATAGTCTCAGGCAGCCAACAAACAGCACTCTGATTCATGAATCTGGGCAGGAGGAAGCCATCCTTTCAGCTCCCCTTTTTGGCCCTCAAGGTCAGGTGATGCATTTCCCCTGATCCACACTTTGTAGTGCCCAAAGGATATCAGGCTTGAGACTGACCCCTCATTCTTTTGAGAAACACTGTGAAATTCAGTAATAGCCATAACAAAAGTGGGATCTCTCAAGAGAGTAGAGTTGAAGCGCTGGGCCCTATCTTGATCCTCAAGACCCACATGAGAATGTTCTAAAGAGACAGGCACATAATCAGAGATTACTAATGGCAAAATTTCACAGGAGGAGAGTCAGGAGAGACTAGCAGTGCTAATTAAACAAGCATTTGTCAATGCCGAATGTTGTCTCACTGGCATTGGCATTGGTAGTGCAAGAGTCAGAGATGCAGAATAGGAATGGCAGTGAAGTAATGAAGTGATTCCAACCCCAACCCCACCTTGCAGAGACTGACAGGCATTGGGATGTGCCTTTGGGTCATCAGCTATAGCGTTCATGCAATTTTACCTCACCCTACCCTGTAGGCACTGACAAGTGTGATGTGATGTGATTTGGGGTCCTTGGGCATTATACTTACCCCATTCCATAAGGAAATAAACTGAGGTGGGTGCAGTATAGGAGAATACGGCAACATTTGTGCTGAACACTCCAAGGCACACCTCGATGCCTGTCCCTGGCTGCAGGGTGGTGGGGAGGTGGAATGGCGGGAGCACTACAGCTGATGATCACAAGTCACACCCCTGACACCTGCCAGTCTCTACAGGGTGGGGTGTAAAAGTTGGAAACCCTAACGTGTTGGTATTTTGCCTCCAAATTGTCAACAAGGGCTTTTTGTGACCCCACCTCATGAAGAACGGCAATATCAGTTTGTTAGCCGGAAGGTGATTTTGCACTGCAACTGCGCCATTTAGCATCACAGGTATGAAAACACATTTTGGGCAGGATGTGAAAAATGACAACTGTACTGTTCATGAGGAGGTGTAAAAAAATGGCAACGTTGAAAATCTGGAGTGAAAATATGAAAAATTGGTGAAGTCATGAGCATGCATAGAAACTGCGCAATGCACATCCGTAACCCAAATATTTGTTGGGGTTTTTTAACCACATTTTCAACATAGAAATTTTGGGACCTCCCCTCATGAATAGTGGCACTGTCATTTTCTTTATCTGTCCCAAAAGTTGATCTCCCACAGCGACCACACCACTGTACGCCACAGGTGCGAAAATACATTTCAGGCAGGATGTGAAAAATAACAGCTGTACTGTTCATAAGGAGGTGTGAAAAAATGCCAGTGTTGAAAATCTGGCATGAAAATATTGTACATTTGCAAAGTTACAAGGGTGCATGGAAACTGCGCAACACACACTTGTAACAGTCATTTTATGGACATTCATCACCAAATTTTCAAACTAGGCATTTTAGGACCTCTGCTCATCAACAGTGTCACTGTCATTTTTTTACTCTGTCCCTAAAACTGATTTCCACAGCGACCATGCTACCTGTGCCAGAAGTGCGAAAACACATTTAGCCAGGATATGTAAAATGACAGCTGTACTGTTCGTAAGGAGGTGTGGAAAAGTGGCAATGTTGAAAATCTGGAGTGAAAATATTACAAATTCATGAAGTTATGTGCCTGCATGGAAACTGCACAATGTACGTAAAACAGTAATATTTTGGATTTTTTTTCACCAAATTTGCAACATAGGCTTTTTGAGAGCCCACCTCATGAACAGTGCACTGTCATTTCTTTAATCGGTTTCAAAAGGTGATTCCATGCAGTGACCCAGAAATCATCTTTCAGGACTGAATAATGTCATGACAGTGACTGAATTCATGTGAAGGGGTCCCAATAACCCCATATTGAAAATCTGGTGCCAAAATTCCCCCCAAAATGGCTGAGATATGCACCAAAGTTGAAAAACCCTATTTATGCCATTACACAGCTTACCAGCATTTCTTCAGTTCGCAGTCTGCTCAGAAGAGTGCAGATGTGTTCCTGATCCACCAAAGATCATCATGCTGGGCTTTGGGTAAGTATGGGTTGAGGGGTGTGGGAGGCAGGGTACACAGAGGGTGGGCGTGGGTTGGGAGGGAGCAGGACAGACCGCGAGGGACTATTTTCTGTTTTACAGGTAAAAAAAAGAAAAGAGAAACATTGCGGGACTTTTTTTTTTTTAACAGGGACATTTGGCATGCTGGGGTGGGCTCCCAGCATGCCACCTGAGTGTTTTTTGGAGGCTGTAGCCAATGGGGAATTGGGCACCCCCATCAGTACACAACAAATGGGGGATGGGACATTATGCCGATGGGAAGTGGGCTCCCCCGTTGGCAAATTAAACTGGGATGGGGGGACTGTAGCCAGCGAGTTGGGCCCCACGGCAAGAAAAGACTGTTGTGGGGTGACTGATGCCAATAGGAATTGGGAACCCCGCTGCACCGGGAGGAGGCCTATGCTGATGGGGAGGGCTCCCCATCTGCAAATGAGGTGGGACGGGCATAAGAAGGGGATTTGGCACCCATGAAGTCAGGCAGCGGCAGTCAGTGCCAACATGTTTAGGGAAAAATTCAGTGAAGGCACATCGGGAGGCATGTTATTGTGCTGCTGCATGAGGAGCTTGCATTTCATTGCAGCTGCACTTTTGTTTGATCTGGTGGCCAGTTTACGTATGCCTGGTGTCAGCACCTACATGCTGGCTTATTGGGAAATGAGGGATGCACTTACTAATTCGTGCTCTGCATTCACCCACAGTGACCGCACCTCCAGATCTGCTACTACTGCAGTATGTTGGCTGGCATGCAAGCGTGAGCCAACATAAAAATAATCGATGCAAGAAAAGGTTTCATGTGGGGGCGAAAAAAAGGTATATTGCTTTTCAACCAGATGTAGGATTCTCCAGGGGTCGACCAGCTCAAGAGTATCCATGAAATAGTGTAGGACCCACTGCGCCAGGGACAACCCCTTTAAGCAGATTTTAGTCCTATCCAAATCCAGATGGAGCATCAGGTTCTCCCTTCTACCCTATGTTTGTTGGTGTTGTCTATGCCTCTTCAGAGGTCTCTCCCTCTTCCTTTGTCAACTTGCTCTCATTTTCATTTCTCATGCTGCTCTGGTAAGCTCATCCTCCTCAGGGACTTCAACTTGAACTGGTTCTCCCCTGCCTCAAAGCCCACTCTCCATAAGATCAAGTCCCTGAATCTTACACAGTTAATTACCAAACCCATTTGACTCAATCTGTACTCCGATAACCACTCCTTCCTGGACTGAGTGCTCTCCTCCACTCCCACCACATCATTACTGTGAGCATTCTTCTGGACATCTTCAGTGACTATTGCCTAACCTAGTATGTTAGGAAAGTGCATCCCTTTCAATCTGCCCCCAGAAACCTTTGGTATAGGCCTTTGGGTCCCTTGACACTGATGCCCTCCAAAGTAACCATGCCACTTCTGATTGGTCCCCTGTCTAGTCAGTCACTGACACTGATTCTGTCCTCTTCCTCTTCCTCTTCATTGCCATTTTTAACAAGTCCTGGAATATTTATGCCCTCCCTAAAAAAGGCCAGGATAAAAGCTTCACCACCCCTGGATAACATCTGACCTTATTGATTTGTGCAAGTTCCAGGACCTTCCATAGTCATGCTTCAAGTCCTCTCAAACACTGTCTGACCTCCAACACTACAGGTCACTCAGGAACACCTGTACAAAGAGTCCACACCACAAGGCCCACTATTGCAAGGCTAACCTGCAGTCAATCTAAATTTCCCCTCTAAATTCTGAAAGGTTATCCACTTCCTATTCAGTCCCCCTGCCCATCCCCACATCCTCCTGGTGGATGACTCACTGGTCTCTGATCCTCCTCTATTGCCCCTCACTTGAACACATTCTTCACAACTTGTGCTCTACCTGACATTCACCTCCTGATCCCACAGTCTCACCCTCTCACCAGTCCTTAAAAGGCTTCCATTTCCCTCCTGTCTCCCCCTAGGAAGTCTTTCTTGCCCTAGTGTCACTTAAGTCATCCAAATCTAGCCCTTGTGATTTGAACCCCTAACTTCTTCAAATCTTTGTACCTGCCATTGCCCTTCCACTTTCTCACATTCTGAACCTCTCCTTTTCCATCAGTGCTGTCCCTCAGGTCTGGAAATTTGCCATGTTTCTGCTCATGCATAAAATGGATGACCCCTCTACCCCAGGTAACTACTGGCTGGTTTCACTTCCCCTCCCTTGCAAGCTTCAGAATCCATAGTCTGGTCTGGGCTTGCAGGCTTCCTTTCCTCCTCAAACTTCCTCTCACCATTCCAGTCTGACTTTAGGAAGAACCACTCCACTGTCTCATCTCTGCAGTGTGTAACTGATTCTACCGTCTCTGCGATGGACCAAGGACACATCACTGCAGCCATCTTCATCGATCTAACTAAAGATTTTAACTCAGTGTCACACCCACAGCTACTGGATGAGCTGAACACGCTATCCTGTAAGCTTCCACTGTAGGCTGTTTCCACTCATACTTTATGAACCACCCACAGTCAGTTCAGATGGGTGGTGACATGTCCCTACATCCATGCACCAGTTCCACAGGGCTCCATCTGGGTCCAGTTCATTTCTCTATTTTCTTAAATGACTTCCTCTCTGCCTGTGTCTCTTTACACATTCATATGTACATGGATGACATGGTCATCTACAGTTCTGGTCCAACAACCTCAGCCGTTGAGGTCCCACTCCAACATGAGTTTCAAAATTTGCTGCACTGGTTCCAAGACAGTCTGCTTAGGGTTAATACCAGAAACACTGTGTCCATGTCTTTTGGCTCCACCCAGAAAGTAACAAGGCTTTCGCCTTCCACTGTCTTCTTCACCTTGGATGTCACCCTCCACAAGTGTGTCCCCACCTTCAAGTACCTTGGGGTTTGGCTTGATGGCAAGCTTGATTTTTCTATTCAAGATTTTCATTGTAAACACATGGGGGGGGGGCACTGGAGAGTGTCCAGGGGCAAACTAAGGAGAATAGATATTCTTTTTAACTTAAATATGTAATTAGCATGTGATAACATAAAAGACATCAGTGCAATAACATGTTATTGCACTGATGTCTTGTTATGTTATTCACATGCTAATATTTAAGTTAAAAGAATATCTAGTCTCTTTAGTTTGCCTTTGAAAACCCTCCAGTGGTCTCTCCCCTCCCCCCATTTTTTACAATGAAAACCTTAATCATTTTGCTGGATTTACATAGATACATAGAAATGTGATAGCATAAAAGGCCACCAGGCCCACCTAGTCTGCCCACTTGCCTAATTATCTGCTAGGTAATGTCCTTCCCCACCCACCCACCCCACCTTCAGCAGTCCCTTGTGTCTGTCCCATGCTCTTTTGAACCCTCCCCTGGTGTTTCTCCAACCAACTCCTCAAGGAGCCTATTCCAATTATACACCACCCACTCTGTGAAATAGTACTTCCAAATGTTCCCCTTGAACTGTCTCCCCACAATCTGTATTCCATGGTCCCTAGTCCTCTGATTTCCTTTCAGCTGGAAGATGATCTCTGCTAGCACTTGGTTTACACCTTTTAGGTACTTAAAGGTCTCAATCATGTCCCCCCTTTCCCTCCTCTGCTCCAGGGAGTACATGTTCAATTCCCTTAACCTTTCGTCATAGAATAGGTGGCTGAGCCCCTTTACCATCTTCGTTGCCCTCCTCTGAATCGCTCTAGCCTCCCCACAACCTTTCTGAGATGTGGCCTCCAGAACTGGACCCCATATCCCAGATGCGGCCTAATCAGATGGATGTATAAGGGTACTATGACCTCCTTCCTCCTATAAGTAATCCCCCTCCCAATGCAGCCCAGCATTCTGCTGCTTCTAGCCACTGCCCTGTCACAGTGCTTTGCCACCTTCAGGTCTCTCTATATGGTGATGCCTAGGTCCCTTTCCTGTTCTGTTACTAAAAGGTCACGGCCACCCATACAGTATACCGCCCTCCAGTTTTTGTTGCCAAGATGCATGATCTTACACTTGTCTATGTTTAAAAGTTCAAATATTATCCAGCAGTGTTTGTGTAGTTATAATAGATTAAAATGTAACAAATGTAATGATCTCCATAACTATATCCCCCAACACTCATCAACTATTTTTAAAGATATCTGAATATATCAACACCAACCTATGGATTACATGCAAAAATATAAAATATTTAAACTTCATAATGAAATTGATTCATCTGCATGTTAACATAATATTTAAATAAGGTTGTGTTATGATATCGACCTAAGATTTATGAGTTATAGTTAAATTTGATGGTGTTAATTTCCTCACCATTGCCTGTTGTTTTAAATCACTATTTGGTGTGTAGCACTTTAACTGTAATTTATATAAATATAGAGCACGTTTCCTCAGACCTGCCCCCTGAGGAAGGTCCAATGAATGGTTGAAGCGCATGGGCTAGTGGGTGCTGTCCAGGCACTTAATGAAATAAATGTTGCACTTTGTCTTATAAAATCTCTCCATGAGTGCAGAGTCATTCTTCATTTGTTTTCTTGGTTGGTAGCCTAACTCTGCACCACCGGTCCTGTGTGCACTTTGTTTTCCTAAAAACATCACTGGTAGGACTAAGCCACCAGGTGCTAAGACCACATGGAAACCTTCTAGCTAGTAATCTACCAGAGGGGGCTGCCCACCTCCAACATCAGCCCCTGACACCAGCCAATCCTATAAATGAGGATGGCCCCCACACTCGCTTCAGTTCTTTCCCCCATTGACCAAAACACGCCGACCACTGATACTGCTACAGCTACAATCAACTACCATTTGCCCGCATTTATCCACACTTAGTTATTTTTCGATTTTTCATATATTTAACATCAAAATTTCAGTGTTCCCACCTAACAGTTTATGTCTTCAAAACCTTCTACATCTTTGTACCACTCCACAAAGTATGACTGTGGAAAACAGATCCGAGACAAGGATGGTCATTCTGCCTGTGACTTGTGCCTAGGCCCAGACCACCATGTCCAAGCCTGCGAGGCCTGCCAGAAGTTCAACCCAGCCACCAGAAGATGTTGCCAGAAGATTCTGAAGAACCACCTCCTTAAGCAGAAGGTCACCTCGATGGAACGGGAGTTGCAGGCCAGGGGCTCCTCTGTTTACCCAGCCCAGTCCTCAGGGTCTTCATCTTTGAAGTCCTGGGACAAATCTACTGGGAAACATAAGAACAGGGACAAGTATCAGAACCATCCTCGGTCTGCCTTCCACTTGCAGTCCCTGCACAAGAAGCCTTCAACTGCTAAGAGGTCTTCCTCCCTCAGGGGATCTACCCCTACACCCTAACTTCTATAGGGCTACCAGTGGCCCTGTCACCCACCTGGGTCTCTCTAAGTGGGCGTTGATTCTTCGGGTCAGAGTACTCCAAATCCTGCTCCCCAGCCCATACTGTTTAAGCTCTTATTCTCAATGGGCACACAATCAGGTGGCATGGCTGGAGTCTCTTTGACCAGTGTGGGTGTGGTGGGTGCCAGTCTCCTGGTTGCCGACACCCCACCACCTGCACTACCAACACCAGTCTCATCTTATGGAACCACTGCCAGTTCTGCTTCTCCCACTCAGGGATACACACTGCAAGATGCTGGTGTTACTTGGGCCCAGTCTCTCCTCAGCCTTCACCAGGGGGTCACCTTCCACTCTGGCACCCATCTCCCTGGAGCTGGCACCCATGGAGCCCCCTCCGGCTTCACCTCGGCCGATGTCTGCTGGATCTGCACCTGTTCCCACTCACCTGCAGCCCATGGGTCCCACTCCATCATTTACTGTCCCCCCTGTTGGCCTATGCCGGTATCATATCACTTCATTGCAAACATTACATCGAAAAAAATTCATCGTAAAAATTTAATCGTAAAGAACTTTTTATCGCGTGCTACAATTCCCAACATGAAATTTCATCACAAATCCATGAGATGAAACTTAATAATAGAAAATACCTTGTCAAGTACTGGGTTGGACGATGTGTGATGTGTCATGCGTAATGTGTCTGAGTCAAAGGTCAAAGGTCATAGTAAACAAATTGCACAGAGTTTGTCGGTCAGGGGAAAAGGATTTTGTGGGATCAGGCAAAAGGGTCAGAAGAAGCATTTGCAAAGGTAAAGGCTATTTGCCACATATCGTGAAGCACTATGTAATCTTAATTGTGTGTCCTCTTGTTTGGTCTTGGTCAAAAGATGCTGATTTTGTGTGGCCACATAAAGATGCTGCCTCACTGAAGGGTTAAAGGGTTAAAACTTAAATCTTTATTGAGGGCAAATAAAAACAAATCTTTTCTCCTTCAGTACCACATCTAGACCTGCAGTTGGAAGTTATGAGCAATAGCTCGTAAGAAGTCCATCCTGTCTGTATCACAGTATGTTTCTACGACCTTGACAATTCTTTTTGCTGTGTCTTTGTATTTCTTTCTCTGAGCTGGAGGCTCTATACCAGCAAGATATTGCTCCATTCGGAGCTCATTAAGGTTCTGTTCAACCTTTAGGGCATTAATGAACTTCCTAACAGTGGGATGGCATGCTCCAAGCAGACTATTAAAACTTTGGTGCCACCCCTCTACCGACTTTATGGTTCTCGGGATCTCAGTACTGACTGTAGAGCTGCAGTTCCAGAAATCAATAGCAAAATGTGGTCTTCATCTACCACAGCAACCAACTGGCCTCCCTATCCATGTGTCTTTGAAGTACTCAATGAGAGGAGCCAGTTGGTCGTCATTTGCTGTATAAAACTCAGTTGCCCGTAGTTCCACAAAGGCATTCACAATGTCAGCTGCTTCAACATATGCAAGTGCAGGAAGCATTCTTATTTGTAAAGCATAATCAGCATCCACTGTATAATTTTTATGAATGACTGAGTTTTCCTGCACTTTTAGCCACACAGCTTAGCAGAGGTGGAAAATGCATTCCTTGTACTAGCCCCAGAAACTCACCTGCAAATGCTTTTACTGCTGCGGTTCAAAGTCTCTCATTACTGATGAAGGGGACAGTTCAGGAAAAAGCTGTTTTAGTTTTTGCAGAACCCTTACATAACTGTCAGTGGCACAGTTAGACAATATGAAAAAAGATGGGATAACTGCAGATTGGCGGACTCCATGTATAGTGTAGAACTGTGTGAAAAGTGTTGGTGCACATTTAAATGTCCCATCTACATACCAGTGTGGCATGGAGCGCATGTAGTGCAGGTTTTTTGATGTTGCAAAAATGATAAAATGCTGATTATCTTCAGACCCAGAATCATACTGCAGAAAGACCTCTCCTCTCTCGGTGTTCCAGTACTCAGCTGGAATCAGTAAATCTACAAGAGATGTAGGCTGAGTAGGGACTGCAGCGACTGTCTGGCATGCTCTCTGTGCAGTGCGCTTAAGGCTTGCAATGGATGGCAACTGGGAACTGACTGCCTGGCTAAGTCCACTAATAGCACTTGCAACCAGATGCTGGGTGCTGTCCTGTGAAGAACTAGCTTTGTCCTTCACATCAGATACTGCTTTTATTGCCATTGTGGAACCAGCATCAGGAACATGGTTATGTTCCTGTACATATTTCACTATGACATCATTATTAGTGTGCACTCTAGCGGGGCATTTAAAAGTGTCATATTGATGACACTTCCAGTATTGTTTATCCCCATAAGTATGCTCCAGGCAGTATAGAAATCCAGCATCACACAGCATCGGCTGGCCTCTGATGCTTTTGACAAACTCTAGAGGCATGGCTGTCAAAACTCCAATTGCACAGTAGGTGGCAGTGCAACAGAACAGTGAATTAATATACGCTGAACTGTCATGCGCTGTAGAGTCTATGCGCTGAAATGTATTGCGCTCTAATTACCGCTTGGTAATTAACCGCGACGGAAAGTGCTGCAATGAAAAGACGTGGAACTGCCTATGCCTGGCCTTCTACAGCCTACATGTTGCCCATCCTACCACACCTGCTCCTGTGGGATCAGCGCCTGTCCTACCACAACCTGCGTCTATGCGACCTCAGAAGAAATAGAAATAGCACTCCAGGCTTGCATGTAAAATTATTATTTACTTTCTTCAAGCCACAATCATTGTAATATAAAATGTAGGTTCACATACCAAAAAAGTGCAGCCCAGTGCTTTGAGGTCCCAAAACCTCTTTATCAGGGATATGTGAACCTACATTTTGTATTACAATGATTGTGTGACAATACGCACTGGTTTTTGAAGAAAGTGAAAAAACTTTTATATGCAAGCCTGTAGTGCTCTTTCTTATTTCTTCTTGGTTTATACATTTTGCAACACCTGATCTTTTTTGTGAGCTCCATCCTGATTATCCACCTGTAGGACCTCAGCCTGGGTATCCTATACCAGCACCTGCTGGGCTGGTGCCTGTCTACATCTACCCTGTGTCAGCAGGACCTGTGCTGGGTTATCCATACCTGGCACCCTTGGGAGAGGCGCAGATCTACAGTTACCCGATGCCTGGGAGACCTGAGCTGGTCCCATTTCATTACCATGGTCTGATTTCAACCTTGTAGTCCTTCATGCAGATGCAGTTCCTTGCCCTGAGGCCCGGCTCCAGACATCCCTCAAGGGCCTCCTCCAGGTCCCATCTCCCCAGCCCTTGTTCAGCCAAGCCCTAGCACTCCTCCTATCCCTGGGGTAGGCCTGACATTCGGTCTGCCAGCCACTCGTACTATTGTCAATCCAAGGATAGTGGGGATGACGACACCAAAGATGCTGATGAGAGTGTCAGGAGTGAGTCTTCCTCCATGGTTCCAGACTCATCAGAGGGGGAAGAGGTGCCAAGTATCATCCCCAAATTCCTGCCAGATGATCTCACTTTCATGGTCACCTTGAGGCACATTCAGACCATTATGGGACAGAAACATAGAAACATAGAATTTGACGGTAAATAAGGACCGCTTGACCCACTTAGTCTGCCCATTTTCCTACCTAACAGATAAGCTGCAGATTCCAGTTAACCAACAGCTTACTTCCTCCTACCACCCACTAGGGCTGCCTTATGTCTGCCCCATGCATTCTTGAATTCGCCCACTGTTCTTGACTCCACGACCTCCTCAGGAAGGCTGTTCCATGCATCCACAACCCTCTCCATGAAAAAATGCTTCCTCACATTACCTCTGTGTTGTCCCCCCTCTATCTTCAAATTGTGCCCCCTTGTTCTTGCACATATCTCTTTCTGAAAGATGCTACCCTCTTGGACTTGACTTTGTTGATTCCCTTGAGGTACTTGAAAGTTTCTATCATGTCCCCTCTCTCCCTTCTTTCCTCAAGGGTATACATATTAAGCTCCTTTAGTCTTTCTTCATGTGTCTTCTGGTGCAGACCCTGCACCATTTTGGCTGCCCTCCTCTGGACAGCTTCTACTCTGTCTATGTCTTTGTGGAGATGGGGTCTCCAGAACTGCACACAGTACTCCAGATAGGGTCTCACCAACTGTCTGTACAGAAGAATAACAACTTTCTGTTTTCTACTGTTGATGCCTCTCCCTATTCATCCCAGTATCCCACCAGCCTTCCTTACTGCTTTCTCACATAGCTTGCTCCCTTTTAGGTCACCTGATATAATTATCCCCAGGTCCCTTTCCATTTTTACTGTTGTCAGTATCTCTCCCCCCATTGTGTACTCTTCCCCTGGGTTTTTGTTTCCCAGGTGCATTACCTTGCACTTCTTTGCATTGAATCTGAGCTGCCATACATTTGACCATTCCAATAACCTTGCCATGTCCCTTCTCATCCTTTCCACTCCATCCTGTGTATCAACCCTGTTGCAGATCTTTGTGTCATCTGCAAAGAGACATACTTTTCCTTCCAGTTCCTCTGCATTGTCACTTATAAAGACAAAACTACAGACCTGTTAGTTTAACCTCAGTGGTAGGGAAAATGATGGAATCACTTCTGAAGGAAATAATTGTCGAGTATCTAGAGGCCAGAGGGGCACAGGACCCAAGGCAGCATGGATTCACAGCAGGAAGGTCATGCCAGACAAATCTGATAGATTTCTTTGACTGGGTGACCAAAGTAGTAGATCAGGGAGGGGCTGTGGACATGGCCTACCTAGACTTTAGCAAGGCATTTGACACAGTCCACACAAAGATTAATATACAAGTTAGCTAGCCTGGGAGTGGGTCCCAAGATAACAGCCTGGGTAAAAATTGGCTGGAAAATAGGACACAGAGTACTAGTAAATGGAGTCCACTCTGATGAAGGGGGTTACTAGTGGGGTACCGAGGGTTCAGTATTAGGACCAGTCCTCTTCAATGTCTTTATAAGCGACATTGCAGAGGGACTGGAAGAAAAATATGTCTCTTTGCAGATGACACAAGATCTGCAACAGAGTTGATGCACAAGGTGGGATGGAAAGGATGAAAAGGGACTTGGCAAGGTTAGAAGAATGGTCAAATGTATGGCAGTTTAGATTCAATGCTAAGAAGTGCAAGGTAATGCACCTGGGAAACAAAAACCCAGGGGAAGAGTACACAATGAGGGGTGAGATACTAACGACAACAAAAATGGAAAGGGACCTGGGGGTAGTCATATCAGATGACCTAAAGGTGGGCAAGCAATGTGAGAGGGCAGCAATGAGGGCTGAGGGGTTATTGGGATGCATAGGGAGAGGCATCACCAGTAGAAAACAGGAAGTTATTATCCCTCTGTACAGACAGCTGGTCAGACCCCATCTGGAGTACTGCGTGCAGTTCTGGAGACCCAGTCTTCGCAAAGATATAGACAGGATGGAAGCTGTCCAGAGGAGGGCAACTAAAATGGTGCAGGGTCTACACCGGAATACATATGTAGAGAGACTAAAGAAGCTTAATATGTATAGCCTCGAGGAAAGGAGGGAGAGGGGGGACATGATAGAAACTTTCAAGTACCTCAAGGGAATCAACAAAGTCCAAGAGGGTAGCATCTTTCAAAAAAAGAGGTGTGCAAGAACAAGGGGGCACAATTTGAAGATAGAGGGGGCGGCTCAGAGGTAATTTAAGGAAGTATTTTTTCACAGAGAGGGTTGTGGATGCATGGAACGGCCTTCCCGAGGAGGTTGTGGAGTCAAAAACAGTGGTGGAATTCAAGCATGCATGGGACAGTCATAAGGCAATTCTAGGGGATGGGGTAGGAAAAAGTAGGCTGCTGGTTAACTAGGATCTGCAGCTTATCCAGTAGGCAGGGAAATGGGCAGACTGGGTGGGCCAAGCGGTCCTTATCTGCCGTCAGATTCTATGTTTCTATGTTTCTATTATAAAGTACCGGTCCCAGTACTGAACCCTGCAGTACCCCACTAGTAACCCTCCTTTCTTCACTGTGGACTCCGTTTATTATTACCCTTTGCATCCTGTTGTCAAGTAAATTTTTTATCCAGGCTACCACCTTGGGACCCACTCCAAGGCTGGCTAACTTGAGTATTAATATTTTGTGTGGGACTGTATCAAATGCCTTGCTAAAATCTAGGTAGGTCATGTCCACAGTCCCTCCCTGGTCTACTACTTTGGTCACCCAGTCAAAGAAATCTATTAGATTCGTCTGACACATCCTTCCTATCATGAAACCATGCTGCCTTGGGTCCTGTGCCCCACTGGTCTCTAGGTACTCAACAATTCTTTCTTTCAGAAGTGATTCCATCATTTTCCCTACCACTGAGGTCAAACTAACTGGTCTGAAGGTTCCTGCCTCTGTCCTGCTCCCACTTTTGTGAAGAGGAATCACATTCACCCTCCTCCAGTCCTCAAGTACCACCTCATCCTCCCATGATTTGTTAAAGAGAGTAGTCAGCGGTGTCACTAGTTCTACCATTAGTTCTTTTAGAATTCTTGGGTGAATCCCATCAGACCCCATTGCTTTGTCCACCTTCAATTTTATTAGTTCTTTCAGAACCCTTTCTTCTGTAAATGAACTGGTATCGACCCCCGTCTTCAGAGTGTTTCTCTTGTTTGGTTTAGGTACCCCCCTCCTCTTTCTTTGTGAATACTGAGCAGAAATATTCATTCAGTATCCCTGCCTTTTCACTGTCACCCTCTGCCCACATTCCCTCCCCTTTGTTGAGACTCAGTATCCCTCTTTTGGTCTTTCTTCACTCCCTAATGTACCTATAAAAGGTATTATCCCCCTTCTTAACAGAGTTGGCTATCCTTTCCTCGGTTTCAGCCTTTGCTATTCTGACTGTCTTCCCTGCCTCTTTCTGCTTTAACTGATAAAGTTCTCTGTCTTGATCAATCTGTGTTTTCTTATATTTCCTGAATGCTATCCTTTTCTCATTAACCTTCCCTGCCACCTCTTTTGAGAACCAAAGTGTTTTTTCCTTCATTGTGTTTTGTTGATTTGCTTTACACAAAGGCTAGTTGCCTCTGTGATGGCTGTTTTAATTACTCCCCATTGTTCCTCCACCTCTCCTTGTTGCTTGTTTGCCAGTGCTTTTCTGAGGCACTCTCTCATTTTCCCAAAGTCAGTCCTCCTAAAGTCCAATACTCTTGCTTTTGTATGGCTTGATTGTATGGCTGTGTTTATCATGAACAACACTGTTTGGTGGTCGCTTGTTCCCAGATGGCTACCCACTTCTAAATCTGAGATTCTTTCTCCGTCCCCATTTGAGAGTACCAGGTCTAAGATTGCTCCCTCTGGCCAGGTTAGCCTGGAGACAGGCAACCTCCTCCCTCAGACCAGAGAGGTGCATGTAAATAGGGCAGCATCACAGCCTCCAGAATGTCTCCTGGAACACTGCAGCCCCACAGCCATTGCACTGCACCACTCCTATCATATCTTATTTTGTGTCCCCTCTCTTGTTTCTCTGCATGCTTACTTTCTCCTCTCCTTACAACTCTCACCCTTCCTGTTCTGGGACAGCAATTTCCTATATTCTTCAGTAGCCTCCTTCTTCCTTGCTCAGTGTCAGACCACCAGCAGCTAGGGGGGGAAGCAAGCTACGTTTTTCCTTTAGGGTTGACAAATCTAATGTTTCTCTATGATCCTTCCCTTCCTACTGCCAAACAGGAAGTTCCTGTTGTCAGTCAAATCCAGTGGTTAAAAAAGTAGAACTCGCTTAGGGTGGGATGGAGGGCAATTAGTAAGAAAAAAGGCTAGCAACAGGAAGTTGTAATTGGATTCACCTGCTTTTATATTGTCTAAGCCACACCCCCGATTAAGCTCTCTCTCCTCCTACTGATTTTGCAGATTAAGTTGATACACTACCCTTCCCAGCACAGAACTCACACTGACGTTCTTTCTTTTCTTTTTTTAACTCTAAATAATACCCCATATACTTCTTATAAAGTATCTGTCTGCTTAATCTCAACAGACACTGACTCCTGCTGAGACAGAAGTGTTAAATTAGTAAGAAAATGGTAGCTTCTTTTAGTTAGCTGCCTTCTGCTCTGCAATCCAGATTTCTGTCTTCCAAAGGCTAGCAACCAGATGGGAGACAGAGAAACAGGATCCTCAGAGGCATAGGCTGACAATCTACCTACATCACCTTGATGCTCCTCTTTTGGTGGTTCCCTAATTATTGATTCCTATGAGGATATTACCCAGGATGCTTGAAACTGCCCCCATATGGTTCTTGCAGTGTCAGAAAAGGCAGACAGACTTTACCATGCACTGGCTGGCAAGTCATATTTTAGTGAACAGCCCAAGGTGGACTCGGTTATCATCAATGCTGTAAAAAGCACAAACAAGTGTCACTCCCATGAGGTTGGTGCTTGCAAATTCCTTGAAGTTCAATGATCTGAAAAGAACTCAGCATTCCAAATAACTGATGGCCCAAATGGCCAGAGTGACAGAAGTGAAAATACACTTGCACATCTGGTCCAGCTGTCAAGACTCCCTGTCAGGGTGGGGAGAGATGAGGTGTTTTGGCCTGTTGGTTCGGTCGAGAACTGCATTGATGATTGTTCAGAAAAGGACTCAGCACTCCATTCTACAAAATACCTTTGAGACACCAAAGTTGATTGGTCAAGCTGTAAAACTGTATTGTGAGACAAAACAAACAAAGCAGAAAGACCAGTGTAGACCATGGAGGCAACCTGCTGTTACGCCAGTCTTTCTGCTTTGTTTTTTTTTTTCTGTCTCACAATAACATTTTACAGCTTGACCAGTCAAACTTGGTGTCTCAAAGATATTTTGTAAGATGGGTAAGCGTGTTTTCACTTCTGTCACTCTGGCCATTTGGGCCATCAGTTATTTGGACCATAAGGTACAGTATCAGAACCTCCTATGGGACCGGGCTAGGGAGGCAGTCCTATTTATGCAGGATGATCCTTCTAAGCAGCAGACCCTCCGGACTCTCAAAGTGGGTGCGGACATCAGTACCCACATCCTTAGGGCTGCCTATGATGCAGTAGACATCTCTAGCTGGGCAGCAGCAGCTGTGGGCATCTGTATGAGATGCTGCTCCTGGCTACAAGTCTCTGGCTTTGTGAAGGACAGCCAATCTAACATAATGGAAACCCCTTTTGGAGGTTTCAAATTTTCTGGGGGGGGGATGTTCAGGGTATCATCTCCTAACTCCAGACCTTGGGACGGGCTCTCAAATCCTTCCACTCTATGTACCATACCCAGTCAAAGTTGGGGTAGAGGACTCCCTTTCATTGCTCTTCCTGCACACAGACCTGAAACCCTCCCAAAGCCCTGGGCAAGTGCAAAGTGGGGGAAGTTCTCCCCACCCCCTCCTCCGCCACCACCCGTAGTGCCTGAGGTGCAGCAGCAGCACCAGCAGCAGCTTCTTCCACCTCCTGGACAAACCCCCCCAGTGGTTCACCAGGGGTTGATTGTAGGGGTTCACTTCTGTCTGCACCTGGACAGGTAGAGGGAGATCACCACAGACAACTGGGTGCTGCAGCTCATCGAGCATGGCCACACTCTCAAATTCATGGCATGGCCTCCAGAAAACCCTGTGGGCAATTTCTCATATCTTCCCAGCCATGTCTCTCTCATCCAGGAGGAAATTTAGGTCTTACTTTGAAGAAAGGCCATATAGGCAGTCCCGCAGTGTCAGCAGGGAAGGGAGCTCTATCCCACTTCTTCCTGGTCCCCAGCAGTTGGGAGACTTTGGTCCATCAGGAGGTAAACCAGCTGAACCTGTTTATAGAGTAGAACTGATTCAGGATGGTCACCCTGCAGGGTCTACTTCCCCTGCTACATCAGGGGACTGGCTTTGTTCCTGGATATACAGTATGTATACTTACATATCAAGGGCTTTGCCTCCCACTGGCACATCCTCCATTTTCATTTCCAGGAGTTGGTTTGTCCTCAGCCCCAATGTCTTCACCAAATGCTTGGTAGTGGTAGCAACTGCCTTGAATTGGCAGGGTTATATGTTTTCCTACCTGGATGACTGGCTGCTAGTGACCCTGTGCAGGACCATCTCCTTCAAACTCTTTCTCATACCTGCAGCATGTTCCAAGCTTTGGGCATTACTATCAACCATACAAAGCCTTTCTTGACCCCTTTCCAGTGGCTGCTGTACATAGTAGTGCTGCACCACCCAGGTGAAGGCCTTCTTACCCCAGAGAGAGAGCAGAGCATCTGATGAACCTGGCCCATCTTCTTTACTCCAGCCATCATGTTCGGCAAGGGTTTTCTGAGGCTTCTAGGCCTCATGGCCACGGCCATTACCATAGTTCCCCTGGCTAGGCTGCATATGAGAATCCTTCAGTGGATACTGTGGGTCCAATGGGATCAACACATGGATGCCCTGGATCAACCAGTGTTGGTATTGGGTCCTGTCAAGAAGGTGTTGTGGTGGCTGGAGCCCAGCAACCTGCTTCGGGAAGCCTTCAGGGATTTCTATGAATATTTCTATAAGGACCAACCTCTGACTACAAAGGATCAGTTGCAAATCTCTGATTATTTTAACAGTCTCCCTCTTCCCTGCCTTTCCACCCAACAGCAGGACTATCTGGCAGGTTCAACAGGGCTATTGGGAGTGCACGGAGTGATCCATCAGCTCCCCTTAGACAAAGTCCCAGGACCTGATGGTTTCTGTAATAACTTTTATGTTGTCTTTGAGGAAGAACTATCCCCCTTTCTCAATAAATTGTTCAACTTTTTGCTCTCTGAGGGACTGACAGACCACACCTTCACCCAGGCTTGGATATCACTTATTTATAAACCAGACAAGGAGGAGCTTTCCCTGGCAAGTTACTGTCTGATATCCTTGCTTAACTCAGACCTTAAGGTTTTGGCTAACATTCTGATGAACAGACTGAAGTCAGCCTGGGATGATTTAATATCCCCTATAAGTAGGATTTTGGCGGTCATCTTTCAGGGACCATCTGAGAATGCTGATTTATCTTTGTCCATGGAGACAGGGTCCCTGCAGCTTTGGTCTCCCTGGATGCAGAAAATGCTTTTGATCAGGGTCTCCTGGCAATTTTTGTTCATGGTTTTATGGAAGTTTGGGATCCCCTTTAATTTCTGTGCATGGGTTAAGGTAATGTATAGTAACACCTGGGCTAGGATCGTTTGCAACAATTTTTCCTCATTGTCTTTTCAGCTCAGGCGGGGCACTCGGCAGGGGTGCCCTCTGTTCCACATGCTGTTTAATTTGTATTTAGAGACCCTCCTTTTTAAATTACAGAGTAATCCAGATATTAAGGGAATTTTGATGGGAGATTGGGTATAAAAGCTTAGCTTATGCAGACAACTTGTTACTTCATATTGAAGATCCCTTCTCTTCAATTCCAGTACCTTTAGCTGAAATCCATACATTTTTGGGGATATCACGTTATAAACTGAATATTGAAAAGACTCAAGTTATGCCCTTAAATAGCTATGTGCCCAAATAGGGAATTTTAGATCTTGGCCTGGCTTGGGAATCCAAGGGACTTTGATACTTGGGAATTCATCTGCCCTGTTTCCTTTCAAATTTGGTGAAATTGAACCTCCCTCCTTAGTTGCAAGCTATCAAATCAGACCTGCAAAGATGGGCTATATTATCTATATCTCTCTGGGACCACATTATTATTATAAAAATGAATGTCCTTCAAGGTTGTTGTACCCTTTGGGGATGTTGAAAGTATGTTTTTGCAGTTACATCTTTTAAACCAGTTTTTGTGGAGGGAGGGAGCAGTATGCCACTCTTACTGTAAGCTTAAACTTCCAAGGGGAGGGGGGAGTTTACAACTAATGATTTTTATATATTATTTAGCTTTGCATGGCTCCAAATCTTTATGATGGCTCTGGGAGTGGTTATCACCACCTCTGGCTCCAGCTGAAAGCTCATTTGTGCAAGAGTGTGAAGCATCAGTCGAGTAGTTTACTGTTTTCTAAGCCTGCTAGTTTGACTTATACCTTATGATATACCCCACTAATGTGGTCTTTGAAGGCCCGTGAACAGCTGGAAAAATGTCTCCACTTAGACTGGCACTGGGCGCTAGCTCAGCCAGTATTCAGTAATCCCAACATTCGTAGTGCCACCCCCGATACCAGTGGCTTTTTGCCCTCAGTTAAGTCTGGCCAGTATAGAGTCTGTATTGAGGGATGGTACACTCCTGTCTCAGGACAAAATGTAGGATCATTTCTCCATTCCCCTTCTCCACTGGTTTAAATACCTACAATCAACTAAAGCTTTGACATCCTTTTTTGGCCCTGGTCTTTGGGCTGTGTCTGACAGCGATACCCTGTCTCAGCTTATATCCATTGCAGATCAGTCCCACCCAGTATCTGGATTTTACTCCCTTTTACAGTCAACTGATCCCCATTCTCTATCAGGTGCTTGCTTCTATTGGCAGCAAGTTCTGAGATTGCAGCACAATTTTAAACAACGGCAAACTATATGGCGTAATCACTATAGATTTGTTAAAGAGATCAATATAGATGGACTCAATACCAAGTGTTTCATGACATGTATTATACACCTGCAAAATTGTATTTGATGGGGATATCTATATCTCCAGTTTGCTCCCACTGTGGTCTCTCCAGTGGTACCTTATTACATATGCATTGGGAATGCTAAAGCTAGTGTGTTTTGGAACAGGACTAAGGCCTTGCTGGACCCTCTGTTAGGTTTGGAGGATGCCTTCACTCCTGAAATTTATCTAGTGGGAGACTTTCCAAATAGTCTCCTTGGTCAGCAGAAAGCCCATATGACGTTAATATCCATCACGGCTAAGGTCATCATATTACGACAGTAGCTGGAGTATTCCACACCATCCTATAGGGAATGGCACAATGAAATTTTGCAAGCTTTACTAGTTGAAAAACAAATTGCTAGACTTCAGCAGGGGTGGACCGCTACCGGCAAAGGTGGGAGTTGTTGCATACGTTGTTGACAGTATCTGGGGAGACTTAGAGGGTGCAGACTGGACAATTTTTCGAGTATTTCAATGTTTACCAGTCATAGTTTTAATTCTGCACTGTCTCCCTTATTTTTGAGATATTGGAAGCCAGCACTTCAAAGTTATTGTGCTCTGGGAGTGGATTTGGAGGAGAGGGTATTCTGGTTGGTTGGTTTGATGCGGGTGGGAGGAGGTGGTTGGTCTGTTATTTTTGTTTATTAATTCTTCTGGTCTTACATCGCTGGTCCTTGGAGGTTTTTTTTTGTCTTATTTATGTTGTATGTACTTTGAAAATGTTAACAAAGTTTAGTAAATTTTGAAAAAACCTGCTTCTGGAAATTCCTTCTTGAATACCTTCCCCTCCGCAGGTCCTTACCACAGATGCCTTCTGCCTCGGTTGGGGACTCACTTGGGGACCCACCAAACTCAAGGTATATGGTCCGAGATGGAGAGGAGCTCCACATAAATATCCTGAAAATTCAAGCAGTCCTGTACACCCTGCAGGCCTCCCAGACTCAGCTTACCCTGGGTCCACTCTTGGTTCAGACAGGCAACATGGGCATAGTTTATTACATAAACAAACTTAGGGGGACTCATTCCTATCCCCTATGCAGGGAAATTATGAGATTCTGGTATTGGTTCATCAAGCACGGCATGAAACTCTCAGCCATCCATGTCTCTAGTGACCAAAACATCCTGGAGGACAGGCTAAGCCACTTGTGGTCCAGATTCCAAGAGTGGGAAATTCTGACCTTGGTGGTAGAAGACCTCTTTGACAGATAGGGTTGGCCCAGTTGGATCTTTTGCATCCTCACACAATAGAAAACTGCCACTTTTCTGCTCACTAGATCTAGGGCTTGGAGTTTTCTGGTGAGACACATCATACCTGTCCTGGACAGGCAGGTTTCTGTATGCTTTCCCTCCCTTTCTGCTTCTTCAATGAGTTCTGAGCAAACTCCAGATGGAGGGAGCTACGATAATTTCCATCACCCCTTTCTGGCCTTGTGAAATCCGATTCCCCTTGCTGCAGCTGCTGGCAGTGGAATCTCTGTTTTTCTTGCCCCTGTACACAGACCTGCCTTGCAAAGAATAGGGTACTCTATTTCATCTGGACTTCAAGGCTCTCCATCTCCATGCATGGCTGCTGAGGACATAGCCATCGCCAGATCTGGGGTCTTGCCTATAGTAGCAGATGTCCTGGTGGCAGTCAGGAAGATCTCCACCAGGGCCACTTACTCTATGAAATGGAAGTGCTTTGCTCTTTGGGCTGCATCACACCACTTAGATCCCTTCACCTCTCTAGTGGATCAGGTTCTGGAGTACCCTCTGTCCCTCTTTGACTCAGGTTTACGGTACTCCTCTATCAAGGTACATCTCTCTGCCATCTCTGCATATTATGTTTCTGTGGATGGGTGTTCTGTAGCTCAACTAGATGTATCTCGCACATTCTTGAGGGGCATCTTGCATTTGTAGCTCCCAATTCAAGACCCTGTCTCACCATGGGACCTTAATTTTATATTGGAAAAGCTTATGTTGCCTCCCTTTGAACCAGCTGTGTCCTGTGAGCTATGCTTTCTGTTGTGGAAAGCATCATTTTTAGTTGTCATTTCTTCTCCTCGAAGGATTTCTGTGCTTCAGGCCCCCATGTATACGGAGTCTTATCTGATTTTTCACAAAGACAGGATGTCTTTGTGTATCAATCCTAAGTTTCTTTCTAAGGTGGTGTCAGAGTTTACTTTGAATCAGTCCATTCACCTCCCTGTTTATTATCCAGAGCATTCAATTAAGGGGATGCATTGCTCCACACCTTGGATGTGCAAAGAATCCTGAGGTACTAAAAGGACTCCCAGAAGTCCAACCAGTTGTTTGTTTCATTCACCCCTGGGAAAGAAGGAGTCCCAGTATACTGACAGTGTTTGTTGAAATGAGTAGCCCACTGTATTGTCTATTGTTAACAGAAGTATGGCAAGGAACTTCCTAGAGGGGATAAAGGCCATTCTTCTAGGGGTATGGCCATCTCAGTAGCTTGTTTCAGGAATGTGTCAGCTGCTGACATTTGCACTGCTGCCACCTGGAGCACTGTCCACACTTTCATCAAACATTACAATCTGGACATCACCTCTAGGCATAGGGCCAACTTCAGCATAGCTGTTTTTCAAGGCCTCCTTTCATAGGCTGCTGTTCTTTTTTTGTCTACCATCCGGACTGTCTGTATGTAGTGCCAGAACTGCTGGAGACTCAGTCCTACCAGTAATGGCCTGCTGCAAGAGACACCCTCAAAGTAAGGTAGTGCAGTTACGTAATAACTTACCATAACAGTAGATCTTCATAAGGATGTCTTGCAGCAGGCCCTGCATTGCCTCCCTCCTTCCCCTTTCTCCTGTATCTTTCTCCCCTTCCATGGGGTGAGCCTTCTGCTTTTATTTTTTTATGCTATTAGGTTACCTTGCAGTCCTCCTCATTTCCTCCTTACAACATCCTGCTTTTGGTCTCCAATGGGAGAACTGAGGAGAGTGTGGGGGCTGACCACCTTTATAGGATTGGCTGACTTCCGGGGCTGATGTTGGAAGTTGGTGGCCACCTCTGGTAGACTGCTAGCTGTAAGGTTTCCATGTGGTCATAGCACCTGGTGGCTTACTGCAACCAGTGGCCTGCTGCAAGAGATCCTCTCGAAGATCTACAGTTATGGTAGGTTCTTACATAACTGTACTTTCTCCTCTGCATTAGTCACTCCCTATTACGAACTTCCTGCCTCCCCTCTCCCAACTTCTCCCTTCCCCTCCATCCAGCCTATTTTTCCCCTGCTTGGTCTCCTGCACTTCTGGAACCTAGTCTGCTCTCTATTATATGTAGTTCAATTTCTTATGAAATTTTACATGACTTGTTAAGTGCAGTCATGTAACAGCTGATTTTTAAAGTATTGCAGACCACAGGGAGTGCTGGGCTATTTTAGCTGGAGTGAAATTTCTTTACTCCAGTTTAATATCTCAAGGAGCATTTGAAGGGATTTTAAACTTGCACCTTCACCTTTGACCTCCTTGTGAAGCAAGGGGCATACTGAGCTACCACAGGCTAGCTGTGGGTAGAGTTGCCCCTTGTGCAATTCTTTGATATATAATATGTGCTTTTAACTGCAGATTTCTATCTTATCTAAGTTAAATTTGGTATTTTAATAGTAAAAATCCTCAGAGCTGTACCAGAAGTGTGGGAGGGGAAACTTCTTGTCTGACTCACATAAATCTGCTAGCCTCAGTGATCAGAGGCAAATTCTGGGCAGAGGCGATGCTGGCAGAGGCAAGCTGTGTCTGCCTGCACCCGCCAAGGGAGCAGGCCTGAAATTATGTTGATGGGTGTCTTTCATTTCGAGTAACAACCAAGGATATGAAAATGAACCAAACTAGGGACATTTTAGATTTACTGCTAAAAGAGGGATCCTTGTTTAAATATGTAAATTACTCCATGTGTTCTCTTAACCCTTTCTCTAGTAATGCCTCTGATATTACTTGCATTAAATGCTCTTCCTTAGAAGCATCTCAGAAAGAAAGAAATCTCCTAAAAATGGAGTGGAGTAATGCAATAGAAATTAACAGAATCAAAAAGTTTATAAGCAGCATTGAACAAGAGTCTAGAGCCACTTGTACTACAACAAATGAAAAAAGAAAAAATCAGGAAACTGAAAACCAAGGTGCTAGTCCTAGTACTGACTACCAAGCTAAAAGAACCTGTGTTAACACTCAGAATGATTGGTGTGTAGTTAACCAGAGAAAAACCAAAAAGGGTAGAAGGGCAATGACTCCCAATAGTATCACCATACCACTACAGAATAAGTACACCCCATTAAGTTCTGAGCATGCTTGTGAAAATGGTGTAGACCCCACCAGGAAAGTGACTTTTCAAATAAACTACATGAACTGGTGGTCTTGATGGAAGAGGAATGCCTGGATATTGTGGTAGTCACAGAAACATGGTACATAGAGAACCATGACTGGGATGTCAACATACCAGGGTACACAATCTACAGGAGGGATAGGGAAGGTAGCGAGGAGGCGTTACTCTCTATGTGAGGAGGATCAAAGCAATGGAACTAAAGGGTAAACAGGCAGGAGATGAGGCACTATGGGTCACTCTGGAAGTTGGAAATGGCACCACTATCCACAGGGGTTGTATACAGACCCCCATCTCAGGGAAGGAAATGGAAAAGGAAATGATAGGCATCCTCAGGATGGCAGAAAAGGAGATATTGCTGATGGGGATCTGTATATACCAGATGTTAACTGGAGCACCTTTGCTGCAGCCACATTCAAAACAGGGCCATTCTCGATGCCCTACTGGGGGCATGCCTCAGACAGCTAGTGTTGGAAACCCACTCAGGAGGGAGCAATCTTAGACCTGGTACTTTCAAATGGGGACAGATAGAGGATCTCAAATCTAGAAGTGGATAGCCATCTGGGAACAAGTGACCACCAAACAGTGTGGTTCATGATAAACCCAACTGCAGAGTCAAGTAATACAAAAGTGAAGGTACTGGACTTCAGGAGGGCTGATTCTGTCAAAATGGGAGTGTGCCTCAGAAAAGCACTGGCAAACAGACAAGAAGGAGGGGTGGAACAACAATGGAGAAACATCAAAACTGCCATCACAGAGGCAAAAAACCTTTGTGTGAACAAATAAACAAATCAAAATGAAAGAAAAAAAACACTGTGGTTCTTAAAAGAGGTGGTGGAGAAGGTTAGGGAGAATAAGATAGCATTCTGGAAGTATAAGGAAACACAGAAGGAGCAGGACAGAGAACTGAACCAGTTAAAGCAGAAGAAAGCGGAGAAGGCAGTCAGAATAGCAAAGGCCCAAACTGAGGAAAAGATAGCCAATCCAGTTAAGAAGGGGGGATAAAACCTTTTATAGGTACATTCGGGAGTGAAGAAATACAAAGGGAGGGATGCTGAGGCTGAATAAAGGGGAGGGTAGGTAGGCAGAGAAGGACAGTGAAAAAGCAGAGATAATGAACTAATACTTCTGTTCAGTATTCACAAAAAAGAAGAGGAGGGGAGTTACCTAATCCAGTCAACAGAAGCACTCTGGACAGGGAAGTTGATATCAGTTCTGTCACAGAAGAAAGGGTTCTGAAAGAACTCCTAAAACTGAAGGTGGACAAAGCAATGGGGCCTGATAAAATTTACCCCAGAATTCTAAAAGAACTGAGGGGAGAACTAGTAACGCCACTGACTACCATTTTTAACAAATCATGGGAGGATGGTGTCATACCTGAGGACTACAGAAGGGTGGATGTGATTCCTCTTTACTAAAGTGGGAGCAAGACAGAGGCAGGAAACTATAGACCTGTCAGTTTGATCTCAGTGGTAGGAAAAAATGATGGAATCACTTCTGAAGGAAAGAATTGTTGAGTACCTAGAGGCCAGTGGGGCAGAGGACCCAAGGCAGCATGGTTTCACAGTGGGAAGGTCACATCAAACAAATCTAATCAATTTCTTTGACTGGGTGATCAAAGTAGTAGACCAGGGAGGGGCTGTGGACATGGCCTACCTAGACTTTAGCAAGGCATTTGACACAGTCCTGCACAAAAGATTAATAAGCAAATTAGCCAGCCTGAGAGTGGGACCCAGGGTGGTAGCCTGAGTAAAACATTGGCTGGATAACAGGACACAGAGGATAATAGTAAACAGAGTCCACAGTGAAGAAAGAGGGGTTACTAGTGGGGTACCGCAGGGTTCAGTACTGGGTCCGGTCCTTTTTAATGTCTTTATAAGTGACTTGCAGTAGGACTGGAAGGAAAAGTATGCCTCTTTGCAGATAACACAAAGATCTGCAACAGGGTTAATACACAAGGTGGGGTTGAAAGGATGCGAAGGGACTTAGCAAGGTTGGAGGAATAATCAAATGTATGGCAGCTTAGATTCAATGCAAAGAAGTGCAAAGTAATGCACCTGGGAAACAAAATCCCAGGGGAAGAGTACACAATGGGGGTGAAATACTGGCAACAACAAAAATGGAAAAGGACCTGGGGGTAGCTATATCAGATGACCTAAAGGTGGGCAAGCAATGTGAGAAGGCAGTAAGGAGGGCTGGGTGATACTGGAATGCATAGGGAGAGGCATCACCAGTAGAAAACAAAAGTTGTATCCCTCTGTACAGACAGTTGGTGAGACTCCATGTGGAGTACTGCATGCAGGTCAGGAGACCCCATCTCCACAAAGACATAGACAGGGTAGAGGCTGTCCAGAGGAGGGCAACAAAATGGTGCAGGGTCTGCACCAGAAGACATCTGAAGAGAACTAAGAAGCTTAATATGTATACCCTTGAGGAAAGGGGTGGGGACATGATAGAAACTTTCAAGTACCTCAAGGGAATCAACAAAGTCCAAGAGGGTAGCATCTTTCAGAAAAAAGAGATGTGTAAGAACAAGGGGGCACAATTTGAAGACAGAGGGGGGGATTGCTCAGAGGTAATGTGAGGAAGTATTTTTTCACAGAGGTGGTTGTGAATGCATGGAACAGCCTTCCTGAGTAAGTTGTGGAGTCAGAAACAGTAGGAAAATTCAAGAATGCATGGGACAGTCATAAGGCAATTCTAGCGGGGAGGTTACGAGAAAGTAGGCTGTTGGATAACTAGGATCTGCTGCTTATCTATTTGGTATGAAAATGGGCAGACTAGGTGGGCTAAGCAGTCCTTATCTGCCATCATATTCTATGTTTCTATATTTCTATGTTTCTATGAGATGGCCAGGGAAACAATTACCCCATTAAGCACTGACCTACAATGTGATAATAATATACGCTCCACCTTGTCTTTGGCTAAATCAAATTCCACCCCACTGAGTAATAGAGTATTGTCAACAGACACAGTACAGAAATTTATAATAGGGGACTCCATTGCCAGGTTTAATGACAGCCACATTTTCAGCAAAGATAGATTAATACCAGTCATGCATTTATCAGGAGCTAAAATTGGTGATACTGCAGAGTGTATTAATAAACTACAAAGTACAGCACAATCTTAAGTCATATTGAATGTAGGTTGCAATGATATGGGCAAAACAGAAGAAAAAAGATATCTGTGGGGACATACTCAATCTTAATATACAACGCCAGGCAAAAGGTTCTAATACAGCTATTTCCAGTATCTTGCTAGTCCCTTAAGCTACCCAGAAAAGTACCTGACTATTTAGAGGATTAACTGTAGTCTGGAAAACTGCTGTAAAACAAGAATGTAACATTTATTGATAACTGGAATTGCTTTTATAAAAAAAGGTGTTATTTTTGAGAGGCAGCCTTCATCTAAATATATATGAAGCCAAGACACTTGCTCTTAATTTTGAACAAGGTTTCATTTCAATTTGTTTCAACTGACTGCCACGGGGGAACCTATAATTGCAGCTGCAAATTGCACAAGAAGTAATTCAAGCAGAACTAACAATAAAACATTACAAACTATGCTGTTTAATGCACACACATCTTAAAAAATAAAATGGATGAACTTATAACAATGGTCAATAGTCATATTATCAATATGATTGCCATTACTGAGACTTGAAGTGGAGAGAAAACATGGTTTGTGACTCTACAATGTATGGATATATCATGTATACATGTAACAGATTGAATAGAAAGGGAGGTGTTGCTGCACTATATGTGAAAAGCAGTATAGGTTCTGTGGATATTACTGACAACATTAAAACAAATTGTCCTAACACTGAAAGTATTTGGATCAAACTACTCATGAACTCGAATGACCCTTTAATACTTTTTGTGTGTTACCACCCTCCTAATTGTTCTATGGATACCTTTGATGAGTTGATAATGGAAATTGAGGTTGCAAGTGAATTGGGGGACCTTATTATAATGGGCAACTTTAATTTAGGGGAAATTAACTGGGAAAATGGTTCTGTGAGTAGTGTTGCTGGTAATAAGCTTCTCTGTGCAAGTGACAGAACACAACATACACAACATGTCAATGTACACACAAGGGGAGATAATATCCAAGACATTGTACTATGCATGGATTACTTAGAAATTCTTAACTGTAACATAGGGTCACCCACTGGAAATAGCAACCATAATATAGTAGAATTTACTTTAAAACATGAGCATATGGAATGCTATGTTAAGACTACAATTCTCCAATACAGAAAGACAACATGAGAAAAATACATGAAGATCTAGATAACATTACCTGGAACACTGAATTAAAAAATAAAACTATGGAGGATAAATGGTTTACTCAGTTTATTTAGTGTGTTAAGACACAAGGAGGCATTAGCCCATCGTGAATATCTTCCTTTCCTAGCGGATGTTTCAGTTAGTGTTTTTCCCATTCCAGTGGAAATGTCTGTCTAGTTTGCTTTTAAAGTATATAGGATTTTTTGAATGAACCACCTCCTGTGTGAACAAATTGGTATTATATCAAAAATTTGATACTGGATCTCACACAAAAATACATACCACAAACTCATAAATATCAAAACAAAAAACAAAAACCTACGTGGCTGAACTACAAACTAAAAAAAACTACTAAACAAAAAAAAGTAAACTACAGTATATAAGGCATATCTATGCAATAATAATCAAGGTACAAGGAAACATTTTATCTCAATCCAAAAAACTATGTAAAAAGAAATTAGAAAAGCCAAAAAATGTGAGTATAACCTAGCATTAAATGCAAGGAAAGATGATAAAGGCATTTTATGCCTGCATAAATTCATAAAACAAATCAGTCAGCCATATGGGCCCTATCAATGAAAACAATATATTGGTTCATGATAACATAAATATGGCAGAAGTATTCAGTACATATTTCTGTAAGGCTTTCTGTCCTACAAATAAGATCATTCCCCTAAATAACTCAACAAAATGTTATGAAATAATGTTTTCAACTGAAGATGTTAAACATTTATTACTTAAACAAAAGGGAAAAACTCACCAGGTCCAGATCAAATTACAGGGCATATTCTGTACACAATGGCTGACTATCTATTGCTCCCTTTAAAAATCTTATTTGAAGAGTCTGTTAGCAAAAGAGTGGTACCACCTGATTGGAGAACAGCATGTGTGATTCTAGTCCATGAAAAAGTCCCTAAACATGCTACAACAAACTACAGACCCATTAGTCTGAGGTCAACAATTTACAAAATCCTGAAAACTCTGATGAAAAACCTATCAGAGTCAGTACTAAATATAGGTCCAGAACAGCATGGATTTTAGAAAGACAGAAGCACCACAACAAATGTTATCTACTTCTATGAAACAATTAGTAACTTATTGTATAACTCTCATTGAGAAATTAGTCAAGTATAATTTCAGCAGTTCATTAGTGACCTGGATAGCTAACTGGTTGACCAACAGAACACAGAAATTTGTTATAAATGGGTATACATCTTGTACAGATAGGGTGATGAGTGATGTCCCACAGGGCTCTGTGCTGGGTCCATTCTTGTTTCAGATCTTCATTTCTGACATGACTAACAATATCTTAAACAGACCTGTGAAATTTGCAGATGGTGCCAAATTAGGTGGCCCATGTGACAATGAGTCCAACATACAGTGGTCATTAGAGAAAGTTTGCATGGTACTGTGGAAACTCTACTGCTGTGTATACCACTCAGTGCACTGCGTAATGGGGCACTGTACCACTAGGTACAGCAGGGCATTGACATTATTCAGTGTGAAATAATTACCTTCCTATGCAGTTCCACCCTAATCCAGCAGGTGGTAACTGTAACTCATATAAGCCCTGATGTGTCCATGTCTTTATTTTCCCACTGGTTTTAAAGGTGCACCAGCAGGTGGCATTGATTTTAAATACTGTAATACTTCCAATAAGTAAGAGCACTCCATGTTGTACTGTGCAAGTAAACTGTGTGTAGTGCCATTAAATATAAAAGAAATACTTTTTAAAATATCACTGGCTACCACATTCTGCCTCAATTTACAGCAGGCACAAGGATATTAGAAACAGCTTTGTGCAAGTGTGAAAATTGTCTACGTGACAGCAAACATCTGTCCCAATATCCCAGACTTTCTCACATATTGATTGGCAGTGTATGAATTAATGTATGGAGACTTTTTGTATGGTACACATAAATGGATGCGAATTGACATAATGCATGCATTTATACATAATATGTAGGGAATAAAGAGCCGCTCTGATGGGATGGTGGAAGTTAGTTTTGTTTTTTAAATGTATAAAATTATAATTTTTATAGGTCATGCTGTCACAGGAGGATAGATGGTGCTGCAGACTGCCTAAACAACGTTAATCCCCCCCCCATGGAGTACAGTTTTCTTTCCACACACTGTTGCAGGAGGATAGATGGTGCCATAGACAGACTGTTTTAACAATGTTAACCCCCACACACACAGCACAGTTTTCTTTTCACACACTTTTCGAGCCCCTACCCCCAAAGAAGAGGGAACAGAATAAAAAAAAAGAAAAAAATGGTAAAAACTTAAGAAAGGATCAGGCAGTGACCTTATTTCAACATAATAGCTTTTGCAAAATCCAACTACAGCAGTAACAGCTGGATTGTGATGCTCTTGTGCCAACCCCATTTTATTCCATGCAGAACTGCTAGTGGACACTTATGCTTGTATGGATTTCTACTTGTTGCAAGGGCCATCATAAGGGCTTCAAGGGGTTTACAAAACAATCATAGGTGTCTCAAGTGCACCCTCTGGCCACCCCGAAAATACATCCCTGGGCACACGGGAACACGAATTTGTCAGTCGGTATCAGTCAACTGCAAACACCCAAAAGTTGGATATAATAGGAGATAAACTCTGACAGGCTAACATTTTCAATTCCTTGGTCATATCAGATATGGCAGGAATGGGTAACAGCATAAATGGTATGCTTCCTTTGTCCCCTTCCCTCCCTAAAGGTATCAACATAACTACTGAACAATAGTGGTACTATCTGCTACTTAAGATGATACTTAGCCAACTAATGGACAGTGATGTCAAACATTTTGTACTAAGACACAAACAGGCTTTTGTCTGATCCTTCTACATAGAAACATAGACGTTGATGGCAAATAAGGGCCGCAAGGCCCATCCAGTCTGCCGATTTCTTTTCTACATTATGAATGTGCCATAGGCCTTTGCTCTGTCTATGGCCTATCTATTTATACTGATCTGTATTGCTCCCTTATGCCTATCCCATGCCTGTTTGAGGCCCTGCACTATATTCATATCCACCATTCCTGAGGTAGGCCATTCCATGCATTCACCACCCTATCTGTGAAAAAGAACTTCCTCACATTACCCCTTAATTGGCCTCCCTCTAATCTCATGCTGTGTCCTCTTGTCCTGCTATTTTCTTATATTAAACATGTTAGACTCTTTCACCTTGTTACAGCCCCTAAGGTGTTTGAATGTTTCAATCATATCACCTCTCTCCCTCCTTTGCACTAGGATATACGTATTGAGCTCTGTTAATCTGCCCTCATATGTTTTCTGATGCAGTCCCTGCACCATTCTTGTTACCCTTCTCTGGATTTCCTCAATTTGGTTAATGTCCTTGTGAAGATGTAGCCTCCAGTACTGCATGCAGTACTCCAGATGGGGTCTAACAAGTGTCTTGTAAAGAGGGATTATTACCTCTTCCGACTTGTGATACCTTTACTAATACACCTCAACATCCCCCAAGCCTTACCTACTGCTTTAGTGGTCTGCTTGGATGATTTCAGGTCATCTGTGATGTTGAAAGCCAAGTCTCTTTCTTCCCTTGTGAGTGCCAGCAACTCCCCTCCCAGCCTATAGGTGGCTTCAGGGTTTCTCTTCCCTATGTGCATGATCTTGCACTTCTTTGCATTAAACCTCAGTTGCCACTCTTCCGACCATTTTGCCAGTTTATCCAGATCTCTTCTCATTCTGCCCACCCCATCTGGATAATCTACTCTGTTGCAGATCTTGGTGGTCATCTGCAAACAGACAAACCTTACCCTCCAGTCCATCTGCAATGTCACTGATGAAGATACTGAAGAGGACTGGCCCCAGGACTGATCCCTGAAGTACCCCAATTGTGACTTGCATGTCTTCTGACTGTATACCGTGTACCACCACTCTCTGTTTTCTGCCCGTCAACCAGTTTTCCACATAGTTGACTAACTTCTGACCCACCCTGAGCCTACCCAGCTTATTAATCAATCTTCTATGTGGAATAGTATCGAAAGCTTTGCTGAAGTCAAGGTAGGCAACATCAACTGCTCCCCCTTGGCCCACCACTCTGGTTACCCAGTCAAAGAAATCTATGAGATTAGTTTGACAGGACCTTCCTTTTGTAAACATATGCTGTCTTGGATCCTGTGCTCCTATGGATTCCAGATGTTGCACTATCCTTTCCCTATGAAGTGCCTCCATAATCTTGCCCACTACTGAAGTAAGACTGGCTGGTCTGTAGTTCCCTGCTTCCTCCCTGCTACCACTCTTGTGGAGCGGGATCACATGAGCCCTTCTCCAGTCTTCTGGGACCTCTTCTGTGCTCAGAGACTCACTAAACAGTTCTGATAATGGCTCTGCTAGTTCCACCCTTACCTCCTTAAGTACCATGGGATGTATGCCATCAGGTCCCATTGCTTTGTCCACCCGGAGCTTATCGAGCTCTTGTAGGACCCTTTCTTTTGTGAAGGGACTAGTGCATACCTCCTCCCCCCTGTGTCCATGGCATTGAGCTGTGGTCCCTGCCCTACCTTCTCTTCAGTAAATACTGAGCAGAAGTATCTATTTAGAATAAATGCTTTTTCATGGTCCTCCTCCTCACATGCTCCCTTATCCCCTTTGGTCTTACTAATACCCCTCTGGACTTTCTCCTTTCACTAATGTATCCATATAAAGTTTTGTCACCTTCTTTTACTGTTTGTGCTAGTGTTTCCTCCGTTTGGGCCTTTACCTGCCTTACCGCCTTCCCTGCTTCCCTTAGGAAAGTTTGGTATGCCTCCCTGTCTTCATCCTGCTGCGTTCCCTTATATTTCCTGAAGGCCAGCCTTTTGGCTCTCACCTTTTCTACTACTGTTTTTGAGAACCAAAGTGGATTTCTTCTTCTTTTGCACTTCCTTTTCTCTCTAACACAATGAGATGTTGCTTCAAGTATTGCATTCTTATTGCCTGCCCACTTTGCCTGTACCCCCTCACCTGTATTTCTTTTTGCCAGGGCTAGATTAACTCTGTTGGCCATCTTATCAAAGTCAGCTCCTCTGAAGTCCCATATGTTTGCCTTGGAATGGGATGATTTAGTTCTAGTGACCAAATTGAACCATACCGTATGATGGTCACTGGCCCCCAGGTGACCTTCTACCTGGAGATCTGAGATCCTTTCCCTGTTTGTCAGTACTAGATCTAGGATAGCCTGTCTCTTGTGGGTTGTTGTACCAGTTGTTTGAGGCCCTCCCCCCACAGGGAATCCACCATGTGTCTAATTCTGGCAGATGTTCCTGCTGGTATTGACCAATCTGTATCTGGCATGTTGAAGTCTCCCATTATCAGAACCTCCACTTTAGCTGTCATGTTTTTGTATATCTTCTAACAGTAATGTGTCTGTGTCCTCCACCTGGTCTGGAGGTCTGTACACAACCCCAGTTCGTATTGCTATCCTATTTCCTGTTTCCAGGATGACCCACAGTTCTTCTGGCTCCTTATGTGTATTTATAATTTCTGTATATTTGATAGTTTCATTTACATAATGGCCTACTCCACCCCACCCCCCTTTTTGCACTTCGGTCTCTTCTGAACAGTATTAAGCTAGGTACTGAAGTCTCCCAAGTGTGGTTACTGCTAAACCATGTCTCATTAATGGCTGTTATGTCCAGTTTAGCCTCTGTCATTATTGCCTGCAGGTCTGGGATCTTGTTCCTAGACTGCGAGCATTTGATTGTACGAGTGTACATGATTTTACATTGGCCAGATTTTGGTGTATTCATTGTTGGGTGAGGTCTGGCGTTTCCCCTGTGCATCGTATGGGGAGCCGGACCTTGTTCCTTACCTGGGGATGCAAATGAACTACAAACATGCTGAACTCCTGTTTGACTACTAGCTGAGGGGGGAGGGGTGTTCTTCCCATTTGATGTATGGGGTGCTGCACCCCTCTCCCCAATTGCTAATTTAAATATATACTTTCATTGCACTGTCGAAATTAACAAATTATCTCACATCTTATCTTGAGACTGACTGTTCTGTTTATTATTTCAGAAGTTATAAGGGCAAGCGTGCTCCAAGAAAAATCAAGGGATGAACAATAGGCCTATTCTAACCCATGTACAAACTAGCTTCCATTTGGTGCATTATGAAAGCTCGCAGGAGATTTATGCATTTATTTGTCTTATCCAGTAAAATAAATCACTGGTAGAATGGGATATCAACTAAATGGTGAACACCAATCACAGCCACTAGAAAAGCCTGTACAAATGCAGAAATACAGTTATGATTTAAAGAAATAATACAGCAAACTGCATGGTAGAAAAAATACTTCTTGTTTCCACTATACATGCTTTATTTTTGGCTGATCCACAGCTGCATTTTGAAACTTGTATCGTGTTTTTTTTTCCTTTTAATGGTCAGAACCTACTGAACTGTAAAAATACAAATGATCTGTCTGGAAATTCAATACCGATGGCAGGTATCCACAACTGGCTGCATGCTTTTCAATATGAATTAAATGGCACACCAGAGGATGTAGCACTCTTCTACAGTCATCAATGGTGCATGGCTTCACAAAAAAATCCCTATCCAAAAATGCTGTCTCTGTGCTTTCTACCTCTTAAGCATGCTATAACAGAAGTGGGTTGGCAGTGAATGACAGTATACAGTAGTAGACACGAGTATGTTTTATCTTCACAAAAAGTCATATGTCACAACCTAAGAAAATGTAGCTACATACCTAGCCTCAGTAGAGACTAGGTACACACTCTAGGAAAGAAACGTATTTGGATATTATATAAAAGTTATTTCCACATAATTCTGTTTTTAAGTATTATCTAGAAGGAAAAGTACACATTGTAACCTTAAAGCTGACAGAATTCCATATTCCTGTACAAATGTGCTATATGGTATGGCTTTATATATTGGATTAGAAATCTGCAACTGATCTCTCTTACTTACATCTGAGGGAGGTTTTCCTTACTTTACAGTCTTACATTGGGATTGCTTTGTGTTTAATTTCATTTTTAAAACAGGAAGGGGTTTCAAACTACTTATCTTGTGAGCAACTTCAGAAGGGTTGAAATAACTGCATATTTGATTTTCCTTTGTGGCTAACTGGACTGTCTACTAGTATTCTGTAACAGTTTGCATCAAATTACTTTTAAATAGTTGACAAATCAGTTACTGGAGATTAGCTGAATTACTATAAGGGCAGTACTCACCAGAGTGGTGGCGCAGTGGTGTATTTGATTGTTTCTAACAGTCACCAGTGGTTGTGGACTACCCACCCACCCACCCTTCCCCCCCCACTCCCCAGGTGTGATGTTTCCTTTATAGCCAAGGTTCTGACATCACTTCCTCAACAGGCCTTGGGGCAGAACTGTCATTTTCTTAATAACCCAGCACAGTGCATAAAGGGTAAGAACACACCACACAAAGGAAGAAAAAATATATATATATATTACATATTGTATATTATAAGGGAGAGGGACATGTGGGGAGTGATGCAATGCACTGGCTGTGGGGCAGCAGTTTTCCGGGAGACCTTCTGGAAACTGCGTTGCTGTCCTATTTGCAGGCAACTGTCAGCTCTGAGGGAGGAGGTAGCCCACCTCCAGGCTGAACTGGCAAGAACTAAGGAGGCCATCCCCACCCAAAGAGCACCACTGCCACAGAGGCTGCTAAGTATGAAGAGCAGGTGGTCCACAGTGGGTTCTGGGAGGGTACGGGTGGTGAAACAAAGGTGAAGCTCCCTAGTTGTACCTCTACACAAACCATATGCCAGTCTGGCAGAGCAAGGTTCCTCTATGATGGCACCCTCAGTGGAGACCAAGAAGAATGCTGAGGACACCTACAAGGGAGACCCACAGAAGGGTGGCAAGGGACACCACAGGGGAAGGAAACAGCTTCTGATAGGGGACTCAATTTTTAGAGGGGTAGACCAGGGGAAGGGAGAGGAGAGGGAAGTAAGATGCCTGCCTGGTGCCATGGCTTGCAGGGACAAGAAGCACATCCTCAGGATTGCAGAAGCAGCATCACAGGAGAGGGAACTAGATATCTTGATAATCAGATGCAACGTGTAAGGATTGCAGGGATCTCTTCCAATGAGAAACTGGTCTGCTCCGGGGTCCCCCAAGGGTCTATTCTGGGCCCTCTACTCTTCTTCCTCTTCATCAACAATCTCCCCAGTACCTGCCACCAAAAAATATTATTGTACACAGATGATGCAGTCCTGTTTTTTTGAGCCACCATGACATTACAGTCCTTGAATCCCAGCTGCAGCTTGACTTCAAGCGCATTGAAGACTGGTTCAATTTGCATAAACTTGTCCTGAACCACAGTAAGACTAAAGCCATGTCCTTCTGTAACCGACAGAGCAGGCACAACTCTCTGCCCTCACCATCAAGAACCACACTGGGAACCCACTCGATCATGTCAAGGAGTTCAAGTACCTTGGTATTACCCTGGACAGTACCCTCTCCTACACTCGGCATATTGACACTGTTGCCAAGACCGCCAATATACGGATTGGACTACTATGCAAACCCAAGCACTGTATGCCTGCAGATGCCCTTAAACTAGCCATCTACAGCTCTGTCACCTCTATCATTGACTACGGCCTTGCCGTCTATGGCTCTGCCTCAGCAAGTGCCCTCTGCAGGATCTCAGTTGTTCTCAACAAAGCCTGTAGACTACTGATGGGTGCAGCCTGACAAACTCACACCTGTGACCTCTATGCACAGGCCAGCTGGCTACCACTATGCAGCAGAATACAATACCAGACCTGCTTACTTACCAAGAAGATTCTCCTTGGTCTCATGCCACCTGGTGTTAGCTCACTCCTTACTATCTACAGTGGCACCCAACAAACACGTGGTGCCCAATCTCTAACCTTTCAGGTTCCCAGATGTCGTACCTCCATGGGTCAGTGGTCCTTTATTTATAGAGCTGCTCAATGGTTCAATTCCCTCAATAAAGAAGCACTTTCCCCTACTACACTTGGACCCTTCAAAAAGAATCTCAAACTTTACCTCACCTCTACCACTCAATGTGACTGCTTCTCTGAACAGAGATCTCTCTAAACACCTCCCAGCTCACTCATGTCTCACAGCCCGCCCTTTCCCAGTCTCATTCCCTCTGGCACTGGGCCTTCCTTGTGACTCCTTTCCTGCTTCACATCTCCACTGGTACAAAACATTTTCCACCACCATCGGACAGTGGCCCATTAGCCTGCCAACTTCCTCTCCCGGTCGCACACCTGCAATACTAACTGCCTATGGTGCCCTCCATCTCCTATTGTTACCGCAGCCAGCTGCCTACTCAAGCTGCTCGTTATATGAATATTATCTCAAAGTATGTTATAACTGAGTATCTTTATGTTTTCTTTTAGTTGTTTTGGTTGTTTATTGTGCATTCATTTACTACCTCTGTATGCATGTTGACCCTCATCCTTTGACGTGGAACCATTGTAAACGAGCAGTTTCTGCTCAAAGGTATTTGTAATCCGAGAATTTAATAAATAAATAAATAAATTGTCCACCTTGGGACAAATGGCCTAGCTAGGCATGGGATCAGTGCAGTACAGGATGAAACTGTGGAGTTGGGGAGGGGCCTCAGAGAGGTAGCAGCACAGTTACCTTCTCAGAAGTGCTGCCTGTCATGGCAGGGGTGAGGCTAGGGTACGACACACCATGCAGTTTAATGAATGGTTGCAAAACTGCTGCAGAGCACAGGGCTTTGGCTTCATTGGGGACTGGGGGTACACTTGGAGAGATAAAGGTTTATACTGGCATGATGGTCTGCATCTGTCCATGAAGGGAACCAAGATCCTAAGTGACAGGTTTAAATGTTTCCTTGGCAAGCTTTTAAACTAGTTATGGGGGAAGGTGCTAATAAGAGGCAGGAAATTTCAAGCCTCCCCCCACAAAACATGATGGGTAGTAAGGTAAACACTGAAGTACAGTGCTCAACAGAGGGCAGGACAGGGGTAAATGGAAAAATAGAGAAGGGCAAAAAGAGCAGGCATGGGGGAAAAAAGGATAAAGCCAACATTAAATGGAGGGCAATGAGTACAAATGCCCATAGTCTGGGAAACAAGCCTCCTGAGCTAGTAGCCTTGATGGAAGATGAACACTTGGATATTGTGGCAGTCACAGAAACATGGTACACAGGGAACCATGACTGGGATGTCAACATACCGGGGTACACAGTCTACAGAAGGGACAGGGAGGGGTAAAAAGGAGGTGGAGTAGCTCTATATGTAAGGGAAGGGATCAAAGCTACAGAACTAAAACGTAAAGGAGGAGGACAAGAGGCACTCTGGGTCACCTTGGAGACAGGGAATGGCATCACAGTCTGCACAGGGGTTGTAAACAGACCCCCCCTCTCAAGGGGAGGAAATGGACAAGAAAATGATAGAGGACATTCTCAAAATCTCTGAAAAAGGGGAGATACTGTAAATGGGGGGTCTGAATATGCCAGATGTTAACTGGATGACTTGTACTGCAGCCACATCCAAGAGCAGGGTCATTCTCGATGCCCTGCAGGGGGCAGGCCTTAGATAGCTAGTGTTGGAACCCACTCAGGAGGAAGCTATACTAGACCTGGTACTCTCAAATGGAGAGAGGATCACAAATTTGGAAGTCGGTAGACATCTGGGAACAAGCGACCACTGCACAGTGTGCTTCACAATAAGCACAACCATGGAGACCAGCCATACAAAAACAAGCATACTGGACTTTAGAAGGGCTGACGTTGGCAAATGGGTGAATACCTGAGGAATACACTAGCAAATGGACAAAAAGGAGGGGTGGAAGAACAATGGAAAAAAATCAAAACTGCCATCAGAAGCAACAAGCCTTTGTGTGAAACAGATAAAGAAAACAAAGCGGAGTAAAAAAACACTATGGTTCTCAAAAGAGGTGGCAGGGAAAGTTAAGGAGAAAATGGCTGCATTCTAAAAGTATAAGGAATCACAGACAGTGCACGACAGGGAACTGTATCAATTAAAGCAGAAAGAAGTGGGGAAGGCAGTCAGAATAGCAAAAGCCGAAACTGAGAAAAAATAGCCAAGTCAGTTAAGAAGGGGGATAAAACCTTTTATAGGTACATTAGGGAGCATAGAAAGGTTAAGGGAGGAATAGTGAAGATTAATAAGGGAGAGGGGAGGTGGGCAGAGGGAGACAGTGAAAAGGCAGAGATACTGAATGAAAACTTTTGCTCAGTATTCACAAAAGAAGATGAGGAGGAGTTACCTAAACCAAACAATAGAAGCACTCTGGGTAGGGGGGTTGACACCAGTCCATTTACAGAAGAAAAGTCCTGAAAGAACTCCTAAAACTCAAGGTGGACAAAGCAATGGGGCCTGATGGAATTCACCCCAGAATCCTAAAAGAACTAAGGGAGGACCTAGTGACACCACTGACCACACAAATCATGGGAGGATGGGGTGGTACCTGAGGACTGGAGGAGGGCAGATGTAATTCCCCTTCACAAAAGTGGGAGCAAGGCAGAAGCAGGAAACTACAGACCTGTAAGTTTGATCTCAGTGGTAGGGAAATGATGGAATCACTTCTGAAAGAAAGAATTGTTAGTACCTAGAGGCCATTGGGGCATAGGACCCAAAGCAGCATGGATTTCCAGCAGGAAGGTCATGTCAGATGAATCTAATAGATTTCTTTGACTGGGTGACCAAAGTGATAGACCAGGGAGGGGCTGTGGATATAGCCTACCTAGACTTTAGCTTGGCATTTGACACAGTCCCGCACAAAAGATTAATAATCAAGTTAGCCAGCTTGGGAGTGAGTCCCAGGGTGGTAGCCTGGGTTGAAAACTGGCTGCACAACAGGACACAGAAGGTAATAGTGAGTGGCACATATTCCGAAGAAAGGGGGTTCACTAGTGGAGTACCTCAGGGCTCAGTACTGGGTCCAGTCCTCTTTAACATCTTTATAGGTGACATTGCAGAGGGTCTGGAGGGAAAGGTATGCCTCTTTGCAGATGATACAAAGATCTGTAACAGAGTTGATACATAAGGGGGGGTAGAAAGGATGAGAAGGGACTTGGCAAGTTTGGAGGAATGGTCAGACATATGGCAACCTAGATTCAATGCAAAGAAGTGCAAAGTAATGCACCTGGGAAACAAAAACCCAGGAGAAGAGTACACAATAGCAGGTGAGGTACTCACAACAACAAAAATGGAACGGGACTTGGGGGTAGTCATATCAGATGATCTATAGGTGGGTAAGCAATGTGAGAAGTCAGTGAGGAGAGCCAGGGGGATACTGGGATGCATAGGAAGGGGCATCACAAGTAGAAAAAGGGAAGTGGTTATCCCTCTGTACAGACAGTTGGTGAGACCCCATCTGGAGTACTGTGTGCAGTTTTGGAGACCTTATCTATGCAAGGACATAGACAGGATGGAAGCAGTCCAGAGGAGGGCAACTAAAATGGTGCAGGGCCTGCATCAGAAATCGTATGAAGAGAGAGACTGAGAGAGCTTAATATGTATACTGTTGATGAAAGGAGGGACGGGGGGACATGATAGAAACATTCAAGTGCCTCAAGGGAATCAACAAAGTCCAGGAGGGTAGCATCTTTCAGAAAAAGAGATGTGTAAGAACAAGGGGACACAATTTAAAGATAGAGGGGGGACGGCTCAGGGGTTATGTGAGGAAATCTTTTTTCACGGAGAGAGTGGTGGATGTGTGGAACTGCCTTCCTGGGGAGGTTGTTGGGGCTAAAACAGTGGGGGAATTCAAACATGCATGGGACAGACACAAGGCAATTGTAGTGGAGGGTGGCAGGAAGTAGTCTGTTGGTTAACTAGAATCTGCAGCTTATTCAGTAGGTAGGGAAATGGGCAGACTGGGTGGGCCAAGTGGTCCTTATCTGCTGTCAAAGTCTATGTTTCTATGTTTATTGCCATGCAAGACTGGGGGTGTACTCTCACAACCATAAGAGTCAAGAAGTAAGATCAGAATGTAATCAGGAATTAGAAACTCAGAAATATTCATTTTTACAACATCCATATGTGGAGGTTTTCTGGGATCAAGTTGCTATGGAGTGAGGAGAGACACTATTTGCTTCCCTCTCTTATAAGGCTTGGGTATTAGGCATGTTTTCCCTAGAGTGGAAGAAATACTGTACCTTTCGACTAATTTTTGCTGTGTATCAATCCTACCACTGTCTGTTTCATAGTTGTTAGTGTAGGTCTGCTTTCTGCTGAAAAACAAACATGATCAGGGCAGTCACATTTATTTAAAATCACATTAGTGTATGTTTGTGCCATGGGGCCCGATTCCAAGTCAGACTAAGTAGCAGTAAGCCAAGATATACCAAACCCCTTGGCGTATCCCAACTTACACCAAGCGTTATGCCTGCCAGTATTCCAAGTGGTACCCTGCACCATGGCAGTTGCAGGCTACAACAATCATGGATTATGTCACCCACTACACCGCAGCCTGCAACACCATGGTACAGGTTTGGGTTATGGCAGCAGCTTCACCCAGTTACAGGAGGGTGGCTGTAGCTGCCTCTGGGGAATCCTGAACCTTCTGGGATAACATTAAACAGTTAAATGGGAGTACACTCCCTTCCACCACCCAGATCAACATTAATGGTGTGATCTCCTCAGACCCAGCCCTCATAGCCAACCACCTCAACACCTCATTCACTGACCTTAGCCCTATCCTCCCTACAAATATATTTTGACCCTCCTCCCCCAGCACCTGCCGTAAATCTTATTTTCTCCTCCACCGTGTTTCTGCCCAAGAACTTAGGCTGCACCTTGTCACTGCCCTCAAGAGTAATAGTACAGGCAGTGACACCCTGGATCCGTGTATCCTATGGCTGGTCTGAACACAGTCCTTACCCCAATCACATGCCTCATCAACCACTCTCTTTTGCCTGGGAAGGTTCCAACTGCCTGGAAAGTCACCACTGTCACTACCTACCTTAAAGGTGTGTGATAGGACTGTGGCTGGAAACTATCGACCAATCTCCATTCTCTCTCTCTCTCCTCCAAGGCCTTGGAAAAGTGGTAGCCTCTCAAATCTCTGACTACCTCTCCACCTACAATGTCCTTTGTCCTGAGCAGCATGGCCTCCGAGCGGCCACAGTACCAACACAGCCCTCCTAGAGTTCTCCAACTTTTCTCCTCCTCCTCAGACACTGGTTCTCTGGCTGGTGCTGTCTTAATCGAACCCTCGGCTTTCGACACTGTCTCCCACCCCTCCTTCTTGATGCCCTTGAGCTCTCTGGTTTTGCTGCTGGGCCTATCTCCTGGTGCACCAGTTATCTGTCTGACCTCACAGCATGTAAAAATTAATGGGACCTCACTCATGACATCTGTCCCATCTTTTCTGGGGTTCCCCAGGGCTCCATTCTGGGACCCTACCTATTCTCCTTTACCTTAACACCCTTCACGCTCTTGCTCGGAGACATTCTATTGTCGCTGATGATGCAGTCATCTTTGCCTCAAATCATAACCCTACTGCCCTCCAGGACTCATGCAGAAGTCCTTCACTGAAGCCGAGGGCTGGTTCAAGAGAACATAGATTGGTGATAAATCTTAAAAAACAAAACCATATTCTTCACTCATCCCAAAACAAGTCCTGCAACTTCAAACTCCTCATTCACTCTAGGTCCTCATTCCCACTCAAACAAGTTTGCTCCCTATAAATACCTAGGGATCCATTTGACCTCTCTCTCCTTCCATGGACACCACGCTGCCTAGCCACCACCACTAATATCGATTGGGCATCTTACGCTCAGTATAAACACTGCCTCCCCGAGACTCTTCCAACTGCAGTCACCTCTTCTATCCTGTCCTAGTGGACTATGGACTGCGTGTATGGTGCTGCTGATCAGACCACACTCCATAAAATACGCACTACTCTGAATAAGGCCTGCAGGTTAATTACTGGAGCACCTCGGATGAACACACCTGTCTACTGTATGCTAAAGCACTGGTACTTGATCTCAATGGCGCACTAAATATCTTACCTGTACCCTTACAAAAAGACCCTCCTTAGGCTTTCCCCACCAGGATTGACCACCACCATACGCCTCTCTGTCCCACTAGTTCATACTCGGACCTCTGGAAAACCTCTCATGTATTATCCCTGAGCTAGGACCTCTACGGCCAAAGAGCCTTCAGCTAGGGCCCCCTCCTGGTTCAACACACTGCCCCCTCCATCTCCGAGCTCAACTATATACGGCTTCCAAAACTTCCTTAAGTAACAATCTTATTAACACCCGATGCTGTAACTGCCACTAGTCAAAGCCATACTCAATACTTATGACAAAGCTTGTTATTACTAAGCTGCTAAGGATGACATAACTCTGGCATTGTTTGCATCCATCCTACCTGTACCAGCTTGTTTGTATCTATGTCTAATTTACTGTTATACTTATGTGTTGTACTGCTATACTGTGTATTTTGGTTTGTCTTACTGTGACAAGGTACCTTTGTAAATGAGCCTATGGCTCAAAGGTTTTCCAAACTGCTGTTTAAATAAAATAAATAAATAAATAAATGTTGACATGGTACATCCTTTCTGTCTGTCTTCGGTCAGGTAACTCCATAATGTAGTTCATGTCATTTACCTTTCTAACCACTTTGTACGGTCCTGCCCACTCAGCTTGCGACATGTCTTTCCAGACTGGAATAAGGACCATGACTTCCTGACCCACCATGTATGAGTGAGCTCTGGCTCTGGAGTCGTACCACACTTTTTGTTTCTGCTGGGCAGCAGCCAGGTTGCTCTGGGCTCCCCATAAGCTCCTTAATCCCTTTCCTAAACCTGGGATGTAATCCACAATGGGAGTTCCCTGAATGGTGTGTTTGCCTTCAGTGCCTCCCAGATCAAGTCTAAGGGCCCTCCATGCCGGCATCCATATAACAGTTTGAAGGGAAAAATCCTGTTGACTCTTGGGCACCTCCTGTATGCAAACAACAGGTAGAAGGTATTTTCTCAGTCCCTCCATGCTGTTCAGCAAGCACCCAGAGCACAGACTTTAAGGTACCATTGAATCATTCCACAAGCCCATTGACTTGTGGATGATATGTGTTGCATTTCTGCCACCCACTTCTCCCATAAACATTTCATCAAGTCCGACATGAAGGAACCCCCTCAATCAGTGATTACCTTCTGCAGAAACCCATCACAGGAGAAAATCCCAAGTAAGGCATCTGCCACTTTGTCTGTCCTCAGAGAGGATAGGGTGACTGCCTCTGGGTACTGGGTGGCATAATCTACCACAGTCAGGATGAATCTTTTCCCTGAGGAGCTGGAGATATTTAAAGGCCCCACAGTATAGATTCCCACCCTCAAGAAAGGCTCCTCCACTATGGGCAATGGAATCAGGGGCTGCTTGGATTTTCTTGCCCACCTTCCCTATTTCTTGTCACAGGCAACAAGACCTGCAATACTTCTTCACCTGCTGGGTGAAGTTTGGCCAGTGGAAATTCTGGGCTAACCGCTGTGTAGTGTGCATGATTCCCAGATGACCAGACAAGGGAATATCATGTGCAATTTTGAACAACTGCTCACGATACCCCTGGGGAATGATAAACTGCCTCCTAGCATCCCTTCCTCTGTCTGCACAGCCCGAGTATACATAAGCCAATTTTCCCAATAAACCTTATGTCTGCCGTCACCTCCCTGTGTTCCATCAGAGTCTGCCCAAGCCCTCAGCTTCTCTAAACTAGGGTCACTACTCTGAGCAGCTGTAAACCCCTCACACGTTCCCAAGGCATGGAACAGGTCCCCTTCAGTCACTAAACTAGGTTCCCTAGCACTAGCGTCAGGGCCCTCAGGATCACTGTCAATCCCAACCTTCTGACAAGGGGTCACCCTTCCCTCTTCAGAGTAACCCTCTGTAGCTGTGTGGTTATTTGCCACTGGGGAAATTTCTACCACTTTTTTAACAGTCTCCCCAACTGGAGACACAGGCTGGGAAACCAGCCTCTCAGTGGTTTCCACACTGGTTTGTGTCAGGTTCAGGGAGCTACAATTTTCCCTTGCTGCTTGGTTATGGGTAACTGCACATACCATCCCCTCTTGAAGATTGTTACCCAGGATCACATCCACTGCTAATGTTTTGGCTACAGCCACCTGTTGCAGAGTTCCCCCTGTTTCACCCCAGTCCAGGAGAAACGCTGGCCAGTGGCAATGTTTTCTCTTCACCCGCAAAGTCTTGTACAGTGACGTATTTATTGGGTATAAGCTGACCAAGCTGTACCAGATCCCCTTTCACCAATGTCAGGGATGCTGCTGTGTCCCTTAACCCCTGTGTCTGTACATCATTCACAATGACTGGGTGCATGTGTTCCCTCATGTTTACTGACATGCTTCCAGGGACACACAAACAACCCACTTCTTTCCTGGTACCTATTTTGGGACACTGTCTGGCAATATGCCCAGTTTCTTTACATGACCAACATTCACTTCTTCTTTCAGAGAAATATTTTCTCTGAAACCTGGAGCTAACTGGTTTCAGTGGAGGCAGTGATATTTTTAGCTGCCCTGAAGGTGCGCTGTTCCCTTTCTGTGCTGCCACGCCTATCCCATTCACTCTCAGAGCAGGTCTGCTCTTGGCATAGCGGTCTGAGAGTTTAGCAGCCTCTTGCACTGTTTAGGGATCTCAGTTCTCTAGCCAGGTTTTTAGCTCTGCTGTGCATGCCCAATACAACTGTTCTAATAAAATCACATTTTAAATTTTATCAACAGAGTTTGCCTCAATTCCTTCCCACCAATGTTTTAAAAACTGATGTTTCATGGCTAGCTCCTCATAGCTCATATCAGGGCTTCTCCTGAGCTTATAGAATTTAGCTCTGTATGATTCAGTAGTCAATTCAAACTTTTTAACAGTGCAGCTTTTAGCTTGCTGTAATTATTACTGTCCTCATTGTCCATTTGACCCAATGCATCCTGAGCTTTCCTGGTAAGTAGCGGATAGTTAGAAGCTCCAGGACTCTCTAGAATTTTATCCTGACACACTTTTTCAAAAGAATTTAAAGGCATCCATATCCTCCTCTTTAAACTCGGCTATTAATTTGGAGTTCAATTTGTAACCCAGTCCTGCAGTCCCAGTTAAACCCAAACCACTTACCTGCTCTGGTGCCACTGGTTGGAGGTGTAGCTTCTCCAGTTCGTGTTTCCACTGGTGCCCCTCTATCTTCTCTTCTGCAGCTCACTGGCACTCATGCTCCTCTCAGTCTGCCTCCCTCTGTTGTCACTCTGCCTCTCACTGTTCTCTCCCTGCCTCTCGGCATTCCTGCTCTGCCTCTCAGCTCTCTCACTCCCTCTCTTTCTGGAACTCCAGCTCCATCCTGCACAACTCAATTTGCAGCCTGAGTACTTCCGGATTCAGGATACTGGTGACCATCCCCTGCTGCTGTGGCCCTTCACTGACAGTGGCCCTGCTGTCCTCCTCATCAGATCTAGACTCTGCACTGGCCACTAGCCCTGCCACTCTTGAGGTTTGGTCCCTTTCAGTCACGGTTGGTGACTCGCTGCTCTGGGTATCTGCTACCATCAGGGCCTCTGTGAGGGTCTGCTTTTTGGCTGTCACCTCATTCAGAACTCCTCTGTCCCCACACAACTGCTTTAAGTATTCTACAGTGTGCCTGCTGTAGTTGGAAGCCATCTTTCCTGACTACTGCTACTCTGACTGGCACTTTAGAAAAAAAATAAAATGGGTAGGAACTTGACTGTAAGCCAAGGGATCATACCTCTCAACCTTTTGTCCCCCAAATGTGGAACATTGCCTCTAAAAATGTGGAACAAATCAGCAAAATGTGGAACACTTAATCAAATCTTTACCTAGGAATCTCAGAACACTGTTAAAATGTTTGCATTTATGTTCAGAAAGTCTGTTATTAATTTAATAATATATTTTTTGCATCATTTACTATAGATTTGTGCTTTAAAATGTTAGTACTGAATGTGGGACAAGTCCTCACAATGTGGAACAGGAAGCTTTTATGAAGTAAAATGAGGAATGTTCCTTGTAATGTGGTACACTTGAGAGGTATGCAAGGGATATAGTTCTGTTTCCTTTTGAAATAAAACACTGCCTTTGTTTCCCAAGTGAGCTGAACAGTCACAAGCTGACACACTGAACAATAAAGCTTATACCACCAAACTTTTTTCACACCGCTAACAACCAATCTGTCACAAACCCACTCAGCAGGTCAGCCCTCTACTCCCAAAGTGCCAACCTCTGAGCATAGTATTATGAACAGTGAATAGAACAAGGTAACCCTCTTGTCTGTTTTGTGGGTTTGAGTCACCTTTGTCCCAAGTTCTGGAGGGATTCAAACTGATAACCTCTTGTTAGCATACCAAATTATTAGGCTCAGATAATTCTGTCTTTGGGGGCCAGATATCTTTGCCTATGGGCACCTAGCCAGGTATAACAAAATAAACCCTTAGAACTCTATGCAAGACCTAGAGAACTCTTATCTGTTTCCCAGTTTGGTATCACAGTAAGCACATGCACAGTGTCAACTATAACCATCTAAGCTTCACTTATATAAAAAGAAGTTTCAAGGCACACCAGGCAGTTTCTGTTTTTAAAATGTATCTTTACTTTAAAATAGGTAAAAAATAGGAAACAGTAAATACAGAACAGGATATCCCAACACATACAGCCTTAAAAACAAAACAGTTTTAAAAGTGCAAATTCCTACAATACATCCACTCAGACCGGTGTTATCTAAGGTCTCCTTACATCTTAATATTTCAGTGCTTTGTTGTTCCTCTTTTCTCAGTCAGAAAATAATAAGTCTCTGAGTGGTCTGCTCAGTATCTTAAAAGCAGTCTTGAGCCGGCCTTCTCTCTGAGGTCATCTAACTCTGTCTTGGTGTATTAAAATTTACATTTTATAATACAGGATGTACTAATAAGATATTTTAACAAAATAGGTGACCAATGAATCGCCTCTCTCCATATGACCTGTCAAAACCGGTTATTGATCTGCTTCACACTGACATCAAAACCTCTTTGATATAATTCTGGCTTCCATAGATGACCCCCCCCCCCACACACACACACATATGCATGTTGGATTTCTTGAACCAGTCTGTGATCTGTTTCACTCAGACATCAAAGACTATTTGATGTAATTACTGGCTATCTTGGGAGACACCCCAACACATGCATTTTTCTTCTTCTTTCATGACACCTACTGCAAATCAAAGGAATTCCCTAAGGACGTCATGAATGGATATTTTATTTCCTGGGCTCCAAAGAAAACTTAACAAAGGAATTGCATATCAGATATCTGCAGATTAAGCTACCTCCTGTCATTTGAACATGTCCCTGTTTTTTTTTTGATGTGTCAATTTCAGCAAGACAGCATTTTCTCCTGCCAAACATTCCCTTACATATTTTATATTGCAGAAAAAATATCATATTGTAATTAGAACCAGCTGTCCATGTGTCACAAGGGATATTGAAATTGCACCCCCTAGGGAAGCCATACTGGTGAAGTGCAGGGGTCTTTAGTGGCTGGCACATTGGACTCAGGTAGGTCTTGTTAATATATATATATATATATATATATATATATATATATATATATGCTAGAATTCACTTCTGTCTTGTCTTTATTGTAAGAAGATGACAAGTGAATTTTTGTGGAGCACTTTATTGCAAATGTCTAGTTATAAAATAAATACTTTTACATTTTTGCATATTTAAAGTGCTTTAGTGGATTTTTTCTATTGCAAGATCTCCCATAATATGCTCACTATGCTGTTTTTGGATCCTGGTGATACCTCTAAGCTGGCCCTGGTGGGGGTGGAGGGGGATTTTAATTGCAGGCTGACAAAAAGGGACTGAGGAAGATGTTGGAAAAAATATTTTGTGACACAAATTTATTAAACTTTATTTTACAGCATTCGGGGTTCAAAGATGTACATGACATTCTAGGTACTACATCTATGCATACATTTTACAAGGGACTACTATCTTCTAGGATAGACTTTTGGTTTGTTCTGGACAGAACCCTATTAGGGACACTAGGCTAATACCCATGGAAACATCACACCTTGCGGCAGTGTGGGTTACCATTGATTTAGCACAACACACACAAGTAGAATGAGGCTTTTGGAGAATGAATGTGAATCTCCTGCAGGAGGACACTATTCAGAAGAAATGAAAGAATTATTGACAGCTAGATGGCTGCTACGGTGTCTTTATGACAAACTGGTGGAATGGTGGGAAGACACTAAGTGGGAGATTAATCAATTGATGATACACATCTCACAATGTAATGTTAGGACACAATACACTACATATTTGGGTTGGAGAGCATGGTACTTGTGATTCCTGACTCAAATGAGGGAAATGTGACAGATCTCACTTACAGATTGATGACATGAAAAAAATGTTTCAGTTCCAATACGATAGAGACAAATCTCTTTGTATGGAACAAAAATTCAGGACACAAGGGCTGAGACAACATGTTAACCCCTTTTGACAGTCATTCAGAATGGATTAAAACAGGGTTATGGCCTCATTACAGGGTGATATAGGTAGGATAGTGTCGGATATACCATCCATTAGGATGGTTGTACAAAAATGTCAATCTAAAGTCCAGCAGCAAGATACAATGGACTCATACCATTTCTGGTATCTCTTAATTTGCCACAGGTCTTAGAGGAGGATAAGGAATCATTGTGTGACCCATTTCAGATTTTGAGATTGAGGTTGCCAAGAAGTCCCTGTCTGCTAATACTGCACTGGGACTTGATGGTATACTGAATTAATTTTATAAATTATTTTCAGAATTCTTGCTCCTGTTGTGTGACATATATAATGCCCTATTGCAGGTAGGGAGGAAGGGTTCTAGCATGCAGGAGGGTGTGATTTTTTTTAAAGCTGGTGACCCCACAGAAATCGCAGATTGGAGACCTTTGAGTCTGCTGACAGCAGATTATAAAATCTTGGCTAAACTTATTACTGTCAGATTGGCAAGGGTAGCAGCATATTTGATTTTGAAGATGCAAACCTTTGCGATTCCAGGAAGAAGCCTAAATCAAAACTTAATGTTTCTTTGGGACATAGTAGCACATAGCCTGGATATGACTCTGGAGAGTTATGTTTTATCAATTGACCAGGAAACAGCATTTGACTATTAAACATAAATATCTGTGGCACATTTTGCACAGCTTTGGGATACTGGGGGATTTCCATGCCATGATACAACTTTTGTATAGTGAAGCCCAGGTGAGACCCTTGGTAAATGGCTATTTAGGGACACCTATTTATTTATGGAATGGAGTGAGGCAGGGGTTCCCATTGAGCCCCATATTATATGTGTTTTGTTTGGACCCGATTTTATGGATGATTGAAGGGGATCCTCAAATAGCCCCGGTAACAAAGCCTGGAGGACCACCTCTCACAAAAGTCTCAGCTTATGCAGATGATGTTGTAGTGGTGGTAGCACACTAATAGTCTGGTGCACATGTTCTGGATGTTTTTCATGTAATCAGAAGTTTACAGGGATTGACATTAACTGTAGAAAGAGTGCTGCTCTAGCACTAGGTGTGCAGACACCTTGGTTACTTTTGTTATACAAGTGACTAAGGGACCTATTAAGATATTAGGCTTATATTTTGGGGATAGAAATGCAGCTCAGAGTAACTGGGAAAGGAAATTGTGCATTGTACAGTCCAAAGTACCACAGTGGAAGTCTTGGTCTATGACCAAGAAAAAGAGGATTTATTTGTTATGTGGCTATATTGTCCCTATTTTCTTGAATGTGGCACATATTTTTCCGTTACCATTTCCAGTCCATAGAACACTCCTCAGCATCTTTTTTCAACTACTTTGAGGTAGTAGATTGAATCCAGTGAAATGTAACCATACTTATAGGGGGCAGACAGAAGGGGGCTTGGATATGATACAAACCATCATTTTCTTTTTTAGTATTTTTTTACACCAATTTCAAGCCCTTATTTAGTGGAACAATAAGTGCATGGGCTTCAATGGTACAACAATGGAAGGTGGCATTTTGTTCTGCTTGGGGTAGGGAGAAATGGAACCCTTCAGATAAGTGTTTACCAAATTATGTATAAGTATGTCTTGAATATATTCAGTTATGGAAAATTGAGTTTGTCTGGTTTCAGGGTCCCCATGAAACAGTTTTATAAAGAAATTGTGGTGGCATGTTATCATGAAGACCTTGTTTTGTGGTGGGCCCTCACATACAGATAAAATACTCCTAGGCTACATTAGATAAGAGGATTCCACCAAAGATGCAAGATACAATGTAGTTATATGGTCATAGGAAACTGAATGTGGGGCCAACCACAAACTTAAAGTAGTTACTGAACATGTGTGTTTAAAGGTATAATGTCATGAAGTGGTGGAGACAATGCAGCATTTATTCTTTGACTGCCCATTTATACAGCCTTTGTGGAAACTGTTGGATGACTACTGGGGTATGAAATGTTTTATAGCTATGACTTATGATATGTTACTATATGGCCAGCTACCAGCAATTTGGTTAAAATGGAACAGGAGTACAGTATACATGATATTTCCATGTCTAAAGTGGGTTATTTAGCAGGTCCTGTGCAAGCTTTTTGAAAGGAAGAGGTGGCCTTGCAGGACCCCTTTAAGTTACAATCTGAATTAGATGCTGTGTATCAGTATGAATGTCATACTATTGGTGAGCCGCATGTAGTCAATACTGGAAAGGATTGATTGGGTTGGCTAGAAAGACATAAGTCTGAATTTGTTTTCATGTCTCCGGTCTTATAGTTTTTTCTTGTCAGCTTTAACTTTTTTTAGATTGTTTTCATGCTTATTTAGAAGGGAATAAAGTTGTTCTCTACTATGTTTTGAAGTTGGGTGGGTAGGAGGAGGGTGCATTTGAAACACTGAGTTTTGATCTTTATGTTACATCATCTGTGATTTATGATAACATGCACATATATTTTTTTTATTTTTTTCCTGCTGTTCTGGTATGCATTAATACCTTTCTTTTAAGTTTTCGTTTAGAACAAGTTTTGTTATCCTGTATTTACCAATTGTTTTATGATGTTTTGTTTTTGTATTCTAGTAAAAAATTCCCCTACTCTTTTTGAGAAGTGCCATGGTATCTTTAACATCCATCTTAACTACCACCAGAACAGGCAGATGGGACCTCAGTTTAACTTCTCATCCGAAAGACAGCACCTCAGGAGTGCAGCACCCCCCTCATGTTGTACTACAGTATCAGTATTGGGATTTAACCCAAGGGCCTTGTGTGGAGATAGACTCCATAGCCTTCTGATATCCCGGCCTCAGAGGCAAGTGTGCTACCTACTGAGCCACTGACACTATAGGACAAGGGAACAATACACAGGTCTTTCAGCTTCACAAGATGCTTTAACCCAAAAAAGAACCTGGTGTTCCAGCAACATGATGTGATGATAATGTGTCATAACCTCAGATGGTGTCTTTGTCCAGGTGTACAGGAGCAAAATCAGCTGCTTGGCTCAGGGATGCTGGTACAGTGTGTGATCTTCCCAGGACTACAACAAGACCTGTAAGCCACCATGGTACAACAGTACAAGGCTCTGAAGGCAACCATTGGGACAGTCTTCTTCTGCCATGAAATGGTGTGTCAATGACAACCAGTTCAGGTACATGTTGAACAGGTCTGTAGAGAGGACAGGACTGACCTCATAAGAGTTCAACACTTATTTCTTTCATATAAGGGTGGCTATCAATGCAAGGTCTGTGGGCTGACTAATAACCAGCTACAGGCCTTCATGGTGGAGGTTATGGGTCTTTGGGAGATATGTGTGACCTCATTTGCTCTAATTGTCTTTGTTTTACTAGCAGGTCTTCACATTAAGGCAAAATGGATCTGGATATGTGGACACTCTTTTGCTAACTGTGCAACAAGCTGGACATTCAGTATCCCAGGTAGAGATGTTATGAAGTTGTACTTTGCCGGCAAAGTTCTGGCGAGTTTGTGGAATTCACCTTTACAAATAACTCGTAAAGTGCTCAGTTCACCATTTCACTACTTTGCATTGAGTTTTTCTGGGGAAATGGCACTTTTTCAGGTGAAGTCATGGCGAAGTTGCAACTTTGCCAGTGAATTTGCTGAATTTGTATGACTTCAACTGAAAAGTACTACTGCCTTCCAAAAACTGTGTGAAGTCGGCAATTCACAAATTTGGTAAACTTAAAATTAATTCACAAAGCAAAGTCTGTCCACTTTGCACATACTATATCTACCTCCAGGATGAAAACATCTTCTTCATTTCTTTGTGGGCTGGATGGGTCAGTGGGGGATGTAGTGGAGGGATTGCTGCCCAAGGTCAATACTGAGGCTCTGCAGTGAGGTCCTTCAGATGTGTTGGTGGTGCATCTGGGCTGCATTGACTTGGGATCAGAGAGATCCATGGAGCTGCTGTGCAAGATGAAAGATGACCTGCAATTGTTTGAGGTAGCATGGCTGCATGTTACAATGGCTTGGTCCCACATCATTTAGACACCATTAGTGTCCTGCAAACGATCCCAGGTCAGTACAAAATGCTTGCAGAAGGATTAATATGGAGACACACCTGTTTATGGACTCAATTAATGGTACTGTTTTGCGTCATGATGATATTGTAGAATGGTGTCCCAGCTGTATGTGAAGAATGGTGTACATTTATCACATGTGGGTTGTAGCATGCTACTTGCACCCATACAGGAGGTCTTGGAGAGGCTTTAGCATGATGTGCATGGGCAATGGACTTTCTCCATCCTATTTCAACATAGAGTCTTGCAAGGAGTTGTACAAGGAGGGAATGGAGGGAATACAGTTTTGTTCTGGACAGATTCATCCATGCTGGCATTAGGTGAAGCACAGATGAGTGGGGAAATGATTGGGGCAGGTCAGGGGATAATCTCATCAGGCTTGTCCTGCAGATAAACCTTCATTCAATGTGGAATTGGTGCGCATCACCCAGGCAGAGCAATACCCTTGCCTTGGAGGCTGGTGTTCCTCCAAATGCCATACAGCTGCACATTGGTCCAACCAGGGGGTCTCATCAAGTGGTAACTGATGGACCGGTATAGGAAGTTAAATGTCAGGAACATTGGTGAGACTCCTGAACTCAGCACATCACATTGCACATTGTACCCTGTAGAGATTTCTATTAAGCATATGGCTATGTCAATTTCTTTCAAGACATTTGTGAATGATCGTTTGTTCTGGGAGAAAACTATGCTGGTGCCTACAAGACAGTGGACACCTGCAAAGCATTATAGTAGTCAAGGATTTATCATTATAAAATGGATCTCGAAAATCCTGTAACCTCATTGGTCAAAACATGTCACACGACCGTGTGTAAATCCTGTAACAGACAACCGGTAAAGATCCTGGTACTCAAATGTTTACTTTCTTTGACCCTAATTCATTTTTATTCTGAGTTTTAATAACAGATTCATTTATAATAGCAATAATGCACTTCAGGACATGTGTAGTAGTGAGATTTATACACTTCTTGTGTGGGTAAAGTCATTCGGCTGTGCCTTGTGACACATCACACAAGGTGTGTGCAAATTCCACTACAACACATGCCCTGTCATGCATTGTTGCTTAAATGGCTGCTCACTTGCATACTGAATACTGGATATTGGAATTCAATGGCAAAAGTGCAAGGTGATGCACCTAGGGAGCAAGAACCCCAACGCAGTGTACTGGATGGGTGGGGTAAGATTTAGCACTATGGTTAAGGAATGGGACCTGGGAGTTATCATTAGCAACTCCCTGAAACAATCAAACCAGTGCAGCAAGGCCTGCAGTATGGCAAAGAAGATGCTGGGATGCATCAGAAGGGGTATTGACAGCAGAAGAAAAGAGGTAGCACTACCTCTCTACAGATCTTTGGTGAGGCCACACCTGGAGTATTGTGCCTAGTTCTAGAGTCTTCACCTCAGGATAGTTAAGAACAGGCTAGAGACAGAGTAATGAAGTGTAACAAAGATCATTCAGAGCCAACAGGGAAGGTCTTATGAGGATTACCTCAAGGTATTTAACATATACTCACTGGAGTCCAGACAGGAAATGGAAGATATGATACTGTCCTTTATGTTCCTGAAAGGAATAAACAAGGTGAACTGCAGGGAATTATTTGGCATGTGCAACAGTTCAAGGTCACAAGAGCACAAGTGGAAATTGTTCAATGGGGAGATCAGAAAGCATTATTTTACAGAAATAGTGGTGAAACTATTGAACACTCGTAAAAGCAGGGCCTCAAGCCAGTCAGGTTAGTATAGGGAACCTTGCCATCCCACTCTTTGCAAATGTGTGATGACATGGGAGTATAGCTCTCTGGTGAGATACCACCTGGAGTACTGTGTCCAGTTCTGGAGGCTGTACCTCAGAAAGGATATAGACAGGGTAAAGGCAGACTTCACCTGGAGTAATAAGTTCAGTTCTGGAGGCAAATCTTCAAAAAGGACATACAGTGGAGGCAGTCCACAGAAGGGCAACTAAAATGGTGCAGAGGTTGCACTGAAAGCCCTACAAGGAGAAATTGAGGAATCTCAACATGTATCCCTGGAAGACAGGAGAGCGAGAGATGACATAATATATACTTACAAGTACCTCACAGTGGTGAACAGGGTGCAAGAGGAAAGTCTCTTTCAAATGAGAAAGAGCACCAGCCCCAAAGGGCATACAACATACTGTACAATGAAACTGGGAGGGGGAGTTTAGGAAGGAAATGAGGATGAACTACTTCAATGACTGAGTTGTGGACAACTGGAATAGACTGCCAACAGAAATAGTTAAGGTGAAAACAATAGGAGGCTTTAAGCATGCATGGGATGGACATAGGAGAATATTAGAAAATGCACAGGGAGGAGGGAGAGTTGCTTAATATTAGCTAGGGTCTGTAAAAACAGACTAGGCAGGTACCATTTGGGCAGACTGGGTGGGCTAAGTGTTTTTTTTCTGTTGACAAATTCTCTGTTTCTAAGGAAGACTACAAGGGGAAGTGGGGGGAATCTGCTTCTACTCTGGACAGATTACCCCAGTTCAGCATGAAGTGAGGTCCAAATGACTGGGGCCTGGTTTGGACAGGTCTAGGAATAACTTTGTCAGGCTTACCTGTGAGTAATGTGCCATAAAATGAAGGGTGGGCACAAGTTATCCAGTCAGAGGGCTCCCTTGCCTTATTTATTTATTGAAAACTGGAAACCAGGAAAGGCACACTGAGACAAGACTTATTTCCAGGTGTGACCCGAGGGATGGGTACTGGAGACAAATGCATAAAATGTGTAAAATGCACAAGTGTTAAAAACCTAATGATATATACAGGCAAATATGAACTACCAAAGCTAAATAAGCAGTAAGATGATACAGATAATAGTACAATGAAATTAGGACTCAGGCAAAAACCAACAGTGGCACTATGCACAAAAACAATGTCCTGAAAGAGTGTAGGCAGGTTGTGCTGGAAGTATAATAACAATATAATTGGAGGGATTGGTCCGAGGTTCAATGGGGGCAATAGCTCCTCCCACAATCTCTATTTTAGCCCTCCACTAATGCACCTCCCTTGCTTAGGGAGTGTTTTTCTTGGTCTCCCTGTGTGGTTCATGTGGTTGTGCCTCCTTTGTGCTCTACTGCCTTATCTGGTACTTTTCCCCCTTGCTCCTCCATTCGCCTTTCCCATCCTTTTCCTGCATTTCTGCCACCCTCATTTTTTTCCTGTGTCTGTTTTCTTCCCGGAGGCTTTTGCTGCCCCCCCCACTCCTCTCCTTGCTTCCCTCCTTTCCTGGTGGTCCTAGGGTTCTCTCCTCTCTTGTTTTCTTTTGGGTTTTTTGACACCGCTCTGCCCAGTGTTTTTGGCTAGCCCTGCTCCTTCCGCACATTCCCCATCCTTCCAGCAGCTCCTTTCGGAAGCAGTCCTCTTCCCATCTGCCCGCAAGCTCCCCCTTCTGCTCCATGACTGCTCAGCACTACAACATCAGCCTACAGAGCCTGGTCCTCCAGTCTCGGCAATACTACCTCATCTGCTCCATTCATAAGTTGTCTCTCAATTTTTTCTGTAAGTATGCTATGCTGAGAATGCTCTGTTTAATATCTCATCACACAGCTCTGTACAGACCTTCCGGACACCATTTGCTTCATGCTGAACAGAATTTTTGCCTGTTCTCGCTCAGTGGAAAGGCACTGGCACTACAACAATACTGCAGCTTACGGCACAACAACAGCAAGCATTTGCCTCCAGCTAGGTTTGAACCTGTCTTCTGGGTCCCAAGCTAATGCTCTAGCCACTAATCACACTGAATTTTCAATGTTTAAATTGCTAAATGAACTGGGCTAAGCACACCCCTGGAGACATATACTGTATAAGTACATTTCGCAGTATCGTACGGTAGATAAGCTCTGGACACTGCAATCAAACTCAGCTCTGCAGAATGTGTCACTGTACTTTCCTATCACTTGGCAGTCTGATATGCTGCATGTCTATTTCGACGTAGGCATCTGGTTAATAGCTACTAACAACTGCTGCCCAATGCATTACTACTCACTGTATTTTATTACTGCTCTCTGTTTTACAGGACTGTCTATACCGTATATGCTACATTACCTGCAGTCTAGCAGCGCTAGAGTCTGCCTTGCCACTAACATAGAAACATAGAATTTGACATCAGATAAGGTTCACTTGGCCCACCTAGTCTGCCCATTTCCCGACCTGATGGATAAGCTGCAGATTCTAGTTAATCAACAGCTTACTTCCTCCTACACCCCACTAGAATTGCGTTATGTCAGTTCCATTCAGTCGTGAATTCTCCCACTGTTCCTGACTCCACAACCTCCTCAGGAAGGCTGTTCCATGCATCCACAACCCTGTCTGTGAAAAAATACTTTCTAACATCACCTCTGAGCCATCTCCCCTCTATCTTCAAATTGTGCCCTCTTGTTCTTGCACATCTCTTCTTCTGAAAGATGCTACCCTCTTGTACTTTGTTAATTCCCTTGAGATACTTGAAAGTTTCTATCATGCCCCCCCCTTCCTCCTTTCCTCAAATTATGCCACTATTGTTTGGCTTCTTGTGATACCTACAAACAAGGGGGGGGGGTCAATAGTTAGGTGAGCTGAGTCACTTCCAGTGTGCATTTCTCCATGGTGTGCGGTGTCGCTCTTCTTCTGCACCACCTTTTAATCCACAATTTCCACCTTATTTCTCACTCCAAGTTGCTCCTGGTACTCGCCTCCCCATAGCCAATTTCCCTAGTCCCCTCAGGACTGATTGGAGGAGTCATACCTCAGTCCTCTCACTCCACTGACTCTACGTACCTCACTTATTCCTCATCTGCTCATACACTCTCACTTTCTACATTATCATACCACCCGTCGTTCTTCCTTTGATTCCGTGGATTCCTTCCTTCTCTTGTCATGCTCCACGGTTCTTCCCCTACTCAAGATGTTCTATTTTTGTGTCTTCTGTGCCTACCATTGTCCTGTCTCCCACCATGACATGTACTGCTTCATCATCCTCTCTCAATTTGCTCCTACCCTACTTTCCTTCTACAGCAGCGTTTTGCACTTTTGCCAGTCCATACCACCAGTACTCCAGACTCTATCACTAACTCGTGCCTTATGAGGTGCTGAGCAAAGGTAGGCTTCCCCTATCTACCAGGGATGGGATTCTGTTACAACCACTACATCCTACTTCCCAACTTAACATTCTCTGTCCCTAACTCTGCTTGGCAGCATTGAGTGAAGGTTAGCTCACTCTGACTACCAGGGATGGGAGCCATGTTGACAAACTTCAGACTGTACCATACTTCTCTACCACATACCAGTTGCCGCTTCCCTTTGGGAACTGAACTCCTATGCTCCACAGACCCCCATCATTCTACCTATGCCTGGCTGCCTCAAGGCACCACCATCAGTCTCTGCTGTCCCTGACATGTACCTGGGTCTACAGTCTACTGCTTCAATGTCTGCATTCTCAGCCTTCTGCCTGGATGCTACTTCCCATCAGGAACATGACTTTGCCCAACACCCTTCTCCATCTTACCTTGTCTGTAGCCTCTATCCATCGTCCTGTTCGCTGACTTCCCTGGCTGGGAACCTGACTCTGAAATCAACTGTTTCCACTGTTTACATCCTACACCCAATGCGGATTGCCAATTCCATTTGGGAACAGAACTTCTTCACCAAGTACTCTCATTGTCCTACCTGCAATAGCCGCATCCTGTCAGGATCATCTTGATTCGAACATCCCGCCTGGATGCATGTCCTTCCATTCTGCTGCTTCCACCATGTTCAATTTCCGCTGCTATCCAATTCCATGAACTTTCTGGAACTGGACCTCCTACTGCTAGTGGTCTCCATTTCTACTTGCCCACAGTCCTTCTTCTAGCCTCACTGCACTACCTTGCCTGGTCCTTAGCCTGAGTCAGCATTGCTGTGTTCACTGTCTGCTTCCTCTAACTGATGTAGGTTGCTGCTTCCCTTCGGGAATGGGGCCTTTCCAAGGCTCATGCCTTCAACCTCTCAGCTCTGCCTGATGTCATCGACCATGGGTCTTCTCCCTGTCTACCGGACATAGTAGCCTGTAAATGGATCCACTCTTTTCTGCATCCCATAACTCTTGCTGCTTTCCTTCTGAACCATGACCTCATTGACTCATGTGCCTCCATCTTGACAGTTGACACTTCCCTCCAATCTCCAGACCCCTCTACCCTGAATGAATCACAACCCTCTGTTCCACTCAACATCCCGCTCTTCTATGGACCATCATACTCAACCCCTTGGCCTCCCATCCCTTACAATTTAGTTCTTGCCAGCTTGTCTGTATCTCTTTCGATCCAGTTTGCCTGCCTCTGGGACTTCCTTACTGTAGGTTATCCTTTCAGTTGACGGCCAAGTTTATTTTCTCTTTCAGATGTGGGACCTTCATCCTTCTTCGTTCCAACTCCGTCCATCCATTCTCTTGTTGGTTGACACCATCATTGGATGTAGGACTACCGTACCTCAACCCAGCCGATCTGAGTACTGCACTTTGGTTTTTGGCCTCCATGGATTGTCTTTGAGTGACTGCTACAGCCTTCCTGCATCCTGCTGCTGTTTGCTGGGTGCCAACTCAGTTCTGTTCCTTTCTGCTCAGGTTATCATCTGGCTTCACCTAGCTCATCTCCTTCCCTGGTTCATTCCTCCAGTTCCTCAGCATTCAGTCTGGACTTCCTTCCCATTTGACTGGCTGCTTCTCAACTCTGCCTTGCAGGATAGGGGCTTTGTGCTGTTTGCTGTGGCTCTTTTGGGCCTAGTACCTGATCTCCGACCAATACTAATACTGGGTCAACTGCTCTTCCATATTATTCATTTCATACTGCTACTCTGGCCATTCTAACAGTACCCTTCACTTCTCATTGGATCACTCGTTCATCACTCTGGAGAAATACTACTGCTAGCAAACATCCCTTGGCCAACATGTCTCATAGACTCCTACATCATCATAGAGTTTTACATACTGCCCAATCAGCTCCTCATGATCATTCATGGAATCCCATTCACCTGGACAATAGGAAGATCTCCTCTGTCCTTATTGGATATATCCTCCAACTTTAGTCCATTCAATTACCATGACTTTCCTGTCTACTTTGTCTCACTGGCTATCCTCCTACATGGAAAGGACTTAAATCCTTCTGCTGTGCTCTGACTTTGTAATTAGTGTCACTCCTACAGATACCGGGAATCACAAGATAACCCATTCAACTACAGACATCATCTGTTTTACCTTCTGCAGCCTCTCCTACTAACATCAACTCTGTTGACCACATTACTTGACTCCTACTCCTCAATGGTCATTGCTCGTTTTAAGAATTTCACAGATGTCTTCCAGAATATTCATTGTGGGATCTACACCGCCTAGCTGATTAATAACTCCACGCCATCCAAACCACCATTTTCGCTCCTGGACATCACCATTCCTTATACAATCATTTGCACCTTTTTTATCTAGTACGTTCAGCCAGGTTAACTGCTCTTCCAGTGGATCCTACAGCCTCTGCTTCTCAAATTACCTTCATGAATCTCTGCAGTAAAGACCATCACGAGAACTGTCTCTCCGTAATAGTCAAGATAAATTCACAAACTCAGTTTTGTTTTTCAATTGGTCTTAATCAGCTGTAACACTAAGATCTTATGGCTTAGAGACCCATGCATTTTGCAAATGCGAAACAATATGAAATAAATCCACACCATCAAACGAAATCCACAGTATAAAACTAAATAAAATGAAAAGTGATGTTTTACTTTTTTCTCAGTTAAATTTCAATTAAACAAGTCACAATCCCCTTTCAAAATTTAACTAGCTCCTAACAGGCAACTCGTTAGCATAATTGCAGCCAATGGAGTTTTTGTTCCACATCTGATGTCCTCTCCCTCTATTGTCATGCCCTGCTTGTCCTGCTATCTCTTTTCACAGTAGAACTAGAAGTGTTGCATCTCACATCCAGCTCTCTGGTTATGTCAGGAGCCTGAAATCAAAATGAATCCTTGAGCTGCACTTAGTGGCTGCAACTGAAACCGGGGAATTCTTAATTTCAGCCCTCCCGATGTGTGTTGCACCTAGCATCTAGCTCTCTGGTTCTCTGGCTCCCATTTCTGTCCCTGATCCAAATGCTTGCTCTGAACTGTAAAGAAACCCTGGAGCATATGAAAGCAGCTCTGGTGGCTAAAACTGAAACTGGGACATTTTTAATTCCAGCCCTCCTGATGTGTGTTACACCTCGCATCCAGCTCTCTGGTTCTCTGGCTCCCATTTCTACCTTGATCAGCCCCCAATCTGAACACTTGCTCTGAACTGTAAAGAAACCCTGGAGCATATGAAAGCAGCTCTGGTGGCCAAAATATTTCAAAATAATGTAGCCAGTTTTGGACAGGAGAAGGGGGAGAAGACTGGTATGGGTGGCAGCACACTGCACAAAAAAAGCTAGTTGCTTATAACGAGTGCCAGTTACAGATACTGCTGTTATGCTTGTGAGTTTTCATGTGTTATTACTGTTTTATAGTGTTTTTAACCTGAAAAGCAAAAAAAAAAAAATAACAAGAAATAAAACGAAATTCTTGGAAAATAAAACAAAATTGAGGAAAAAATAACAAGAAATGCACGGGTCTCTGCTTATGGCATCCTACACTAACCGACTTCACTACCAATTCAGCCAACAGAGTCTTCCTTATATCCGCCTCCAAGCTTCTCTCAAGTGTTTCAGCATTGTATTACCTGCAAACTTAACCACCTGGACCACTTCTGCAAATCTTATTTCATTCTGTTTACTAATCACTTATGGCAGTACTCTCATCAGTTACTCAAAACTCTCCTCTACTCATTTCTTCTCTGTGATGCTTACTTAGTGACTCATTGCTCACTAATCAGTTCCTTACCTCAGACCACATTGAGCGTCAAACCTTACACGAATTGGATCAGTCACCTAAGGTTTGCAAATCATCACAACTCCCACTGTGTACTGTCTGGTTGTATAGTGATCAAATTATGCTCTCCCAACTCACTGCACCCTACAATCCCTGTGGTCATGCTTCTTTGTCACCTTGGAAATAAGGACTATATATGCCCTTCTTCAACTGGATTTGCTCTAAACCTAGGATTCTACCACCCCTACAGAAAAGATATACCCTTTATCCTCAGCATCATCATTCAGTCTGCATCTCCCTTGAATCGAGAATGAACCACCATCTCCAGGGCACTCAAAGGCTCTCTTCCACTCATTTTCTACTTCATGGATGCTTCCTTAGTGACTCCTTGTTCATTACTGAAAACCTTGCCATCTAAGCATACCTTGACAGTCAAACCTTTCACAGTTGGATCATTCACCAATGACTTCTTGTACCATAGCATTTCCACCATTCCCTGTTTGGTAACATATTGATCAAGTCATGCTCCCTCTGCTAATCACACCCTTGCAATCCCTTGGACAAGCATCATTCATTAACTTAGAAACTTGGACTTCATTTGCCCTCCTTCACCTGGATCTACTTTACACTTTGGATTCTATTGCTCCTTCAGAAAAGACCTACTCTTCAACCTCAGGATCATTGTTCAATCTGTACCACCCATGGATCGAGGATAGATCATCATCTCTCCAAGAAGATCACCACCCTCAGATTAACTATGGTTACTAGAACCTAGGTCCTTCTCCTTTTAGTATGCCCAGAGGATGGGCAGACTTCTGGCCATGGGTCCTCAGAGGTTTCCTTCACCTGGGTTTTTTCCTCTCCTGAGTGCCAGGGAGTCATACTCTCCATGAGTTGGAGGAAGTATCATGTTGGGCCTTCTATTCCTGACATATTACTACCTACATATCTACTACTCAAGGGTGGGAACAGAGTAAAGAATCAAAAAGTACTACAAGTTACACAAGCACAATATACCCCATTGCTATTCCACAAACATTGGATGGGAGGGCTTGGCCTGAGGTTCAATGTGGGGAATAGCTTCTCCCACAACCTCTATTTAAGCCCTCCACTAACACACCTCCCTTGCTTAGGGAGTGTTTTTATTCACCACCATCCCCTCCTCCTCCTCCTTCTCTGGTTCTCTTCTCACCCTTGTTCATGGGCCTTCTATTCCTTACAAATTAGGGAACATTGTTTTAACTAAGAATAGCACAGTAGCCGAAGCTTCTTTACAGATGCAAACTGGGAGCACAAGGAAGTTAAGTGACTTGCTCAGTATCACACAGTGTGCACCTAGGTAGCTATCCCCTAATTACCTTATTACCTACATACCTACTACTTAAGGGTGGGAATGGAGCAATGCCACAAAAAATACAACAAGTTACACAAGCATTATATACTCTATTGCTATTCCACAAACACTGAACTATTAGGTATGGCACAGTCGGGAAACAGAAGAATAGAATTTAATGACAGATAAGGACAGCTTGACTCCCCTAGTCTGCTCATTCTTCCCCACCTACTGTGTCACAGCAGACCCTACTTGATCTCTGACTCCCCCTCCTTTACTTTCTGTTAAGATTTCCTTATGCCTATCCTATACATTCTTGAATCTCTCTACTGTTTTACATCCACCACCACTCCTGGAAGACTATTCTAGGCACCCAACACTCTTTCAGTGAAGAAATGCTTCCTCGCATCTCTCCTAAAATGACTCCCTTCCAGCTTCATTGCATGTTCCCTTGTTCTTGAGCATCTTTTTTTGAAGAATGCTTCCCCCTGTACATTGTTTACTCCTGTGAAGTTTTTAAAGCTCTCTCTCATATCTCCCTCTCTCTCTTCTGTAGTGTATATTTATTTATTTATTTGTCAACCAGGTAAATGCACTGATCCTAGGAGCCATTTCCTGGCACAACCTGGGTCATCAAGATGGCACACAGTAGACTAAAGATGTGATAACAAGAATTTCAATACAGCATTGTACTGTACAGGTATGACAAAAATAATTTCAATACAGCATAGGACAGTAGAAAGTGCACAAACAAACTATTGGCCAAAGCATGACACAGAAGGTACACGTAAGCCAATACAACTCAGAACAGTGTATACCAAGGTAATTAGAACATTAGAACATATTAGAACATTAGGAAATTGCTGACATGTTGGTACCTACAGGAATTATTAAATGAGATACAGAGTTGCAATGCAGTAGGTACAATAACAGGGCACTAGATATGGAACATATAGGCCAAACAGTACTGAACAAGGATGAAGCGGTGAGTGGGCATGTCTTAGAGCAACCAGAGAACCAATGATATTAGCAGAGTTGAGGTGAAGGCATAGGCAGATGGGTAGAGTAGCAGATATTTGGCTTGACTAACATCTCAGGAGCAGTTTCAGGTAGCAGCTGCCATTAGGGATACTTTATAGTGAGTTTTGAATAGAAGTGTGAGTCAAGAGACCATAGCGGGGAGAGTAGACAGTTCCACAGTTTAGGGGCTGCTGAGGAGAAGGCTGTATTGCCCAGGCAGGTGGTGACTTGGGGGTATCTAACAGGAGACAGGAGGAATTTTGAAGGTCATGCAGGTAGGTCTTAGGTCTTAGCTATTATTGAAGGGGATATTCTGTTCCATCTCTGATGGCCTTATTGGTAGTGCAGCCTAGGAGGTAGTCACAGTGAGCCTGAGCAGGGAGTCAACCAACTGCCTGGTAGAGGGAACAGTGGTGGGTGATGTAGGGAACCTGTAAGTGAATCTACAGATACTGTAAGTGGTATTCAGTCTAGGTAGGACATTGGCAGAGGTTTGAAAGTAGATAGGGGAGCAGTAGTCTAAAAGGGAACGAAGGTTTCATTGGGCAATAGCAAGCCTGGCTTCAGGGGTAAGGTAACTTTTCAGTCAATATCCGACGGCAAGTTTATGGTTGATATGTCGAATAGTGATTCCTGTATGATCCAATTAGAGCAAGGTCAAGCATGATGCACCACATATTGAGGTCCTTTAGTCTCTCCTCATAGGGCTTTTGTTGCAGACCCTGCACCATTTTAGTTGCTTTCCTCAGAACAGCCTCCACTCTATGTCCTTCTGGAGATGAGGAGCTTGATTTTCAAAGGGTTCCAGAGGTCAACACATGCTATGGCAAACGTCAGCTTACATCAGTCTCTGGTGTGCCAGGGACCCTACACCTGATTTTAGTACAGGTGGGGTCCTGATGCCAAAGTCTCACAATGTTGGAGCACCTGCTCCCATGCACCACATGGAAGGCACATGGGAGGGCATTGATGCAAGTTGTGGGATAACTGCACCAAGGCGAGTGGTGCCAGGGTCTGTAGGTTATGTGCTGCAGTGGCTGCCAGCAGTCACTGGGGAGGGGTGTCCAGAAGTAGTGAGGAGGGCGGGGTAGTGGACACCAAAGGCCATCGGCCATGCCTATTGGGGACATCACCAGGACCAGGACATACAGAATGGCCATGGGTACAGCTGGGATTTTGGAGGAGGAGCAGCATATGGATGTGAGTCATGGTGGGACAACCATTCCTAGACATAGACATGGCATGGGGGCACCACAGGGAGCATTGTCATGGCCTGTCCCTCTAGCCAGAAAATTTCCAGTATGACCCCAGGTGGTAAGGACCCTTGTCCTAGAACTGCAGTGATCCAACACCATCCACGCAGCTTGTGCTAAAATAGTGGGTGCTGCTTTAGGCCATCCTCAGCATGTATGAGAACTCAGCTGTCAGACCACACCAGTGCCATGGATGGCAAATGGCTCATTAGACCAGCTCAAAGTTGAATTATCTACTGGGTTTGTATGCCCTGGGGGAAGGGAGGGATTGCAAAATCCCAATGTAGGGGATATTGCAGCCCTGCCCTGGAGCAAGTCCCCTTCTGCTGTAATGTGCCTGTACCCACCCTCACAGGGATGGTACAGGCCTGGTTGGTTCAGGCAGTCCCCTGCATGGTGCAGGCTGCATTGGAAAACTGGGACTGGCACAAGGTGTGGTGCAAGTAGCCCCTTGCACCATTTCTCCTTGACTCAAGCCCCCTTGCATGAGTCCTGACCATAGAAGATTGAGCCTGTAGTCTCCAGAACTGGACAGAGTACTCTAGGTGGGGTCTTACCAGCGATCTATACAGAGGTGACACCACCTCCCTCTTTCTGCTTGTGATACCCCTCCCTATGTGCCCCACATCCCACTAGCCCTCCCAACTGTCTTGTTGCACTACCTGGCCACCTGTAGGTCATCAAATATGATTACCGCAGGTCTCTTTCCTGTTTGGTGGTTGTTACTATCTCTCCATCCATTTTGTATTCTGCCTCTTGGTTTCTGTACCTTAAGTGCATGATTTTGCACTTGTTCACATAGAATTTACCTAGCTGGCATACCCTTGAACACTCCTTGAGTTTTCTCACATCTCTGCTCATTATTTCCACCCCTCCCTGGAGTATCCACTCTACTGAAGATTTTGGTGTCATCTGCAAAGTGGCAGGCCATCCCTTCCAGTTCCTCTGCAATATCACTTATAAAGATATTATAGACAATCACTCCAGTACTGATCCCTGGGGCAACCTGCTAGTCAAACTTCCTTCTCTGGAGTGAAGTCCATTTACCACCACCCTCTGTCACCTATCTTCTAATCATTTTCTTACTCTGTTTACCACCTTTGGACCTACCTAAGCTACCCAGCTTCCTTATGAGTCTCAATATGGAGTGGTGTCAAACAACTCACTGAAATTGAGATTGGCAATGCTCCTGCTCCACTCTGATCTATTTCCTGGTCAGCCACTCAAAGAACTCTATCAGCTTCATTTACATGACCTCCCTCATGAATCCACACTGCCTGAGGTTTTGAAACCCATTGGATTCAAGATATTCCACAATCCTTTCATTCAGTTGTGATTCCATTAACTTTTCCCACAGCTGATATCAGGCTAACTGGCCTATAGCTGCCAGTCTCCTCCCTGCTACCACTTTTGGGAAATGGGACTACATCAGTCCTCCTCCAGTCCTCTGGATTCATTACTGTTTCCAGTGAGTTATTAAATAGGACTGTCAGAGGTGCAGACAGTACTTCCCTGAGCTCCTCCAAAACCTTCAACACCCTGCGAGGCCCCATCACTTTGTCATTTTCAGATTTGTGAATCCCTTTAGGACTGTCTCCTCCAAAAAGGACTAGTGTCCGCCTCCCACCTTCCACAGCTCCTTTTACTTTTTTGTGGCCCCTACCTTCCTCCTTCCTCTGTGAACACTAAACAAAAGTATTTATTTGGGTTGTTTCCCTTTCTCTGGCCCCCTATGCATCACCCCACTTCCCTTTTTAACATTTCCCTTTTTAACATTACAAGTCCTCCCCTGGTTTTCCTTTTTTCACTTACCTAAAAGATGTCTTGTCCCCTTTTGTTACCACCTGGGCTATTCTCACCTCAGTTTGTGCCTTCATGCTCCTTACTGCTTTCCCTGCTTCCCTCTGTTTCCCTGATACATCTTCCTATCCTTCTCCCTCTGCATCTCCTTACACCTTCTGAATGCTGCCCTTTTCCTTTTCAGTTACCTTTTTGAGAACAATAGTGGTCTCTTTTTTATTCTTGCTTTTGCTCACTTGCTTGTTGCACAGGTTTGTTGTCTTCCTTTTATGCCCTCTTTTAGCTTTGCTGACTGTTTATCCACCTCACACAGGCCATCTCCCCCCACTAGGTCATCCCTGAGGCACTCACCCACGTTTTCAAAATCTGCCATCCTGAAGTCCAGGGCCCTCGCCCTTATGTGGTTTGATTCTGCAGCCATCCTTGTGTTGAACCACACTGCATGGTGATAACCAGTCCACAGGTGGCTGCCCAACTTGACATCTGAAACACTGTCCCAGTTAGTGAGTACCAGGCCTAGTATTGTCCCATCATGAGTGGACTCCCTGACTAGTTGCTTGAGGACACCACTGCAGGGAGTCCAGGATGTCCCTGCTTCTAGCTGAAGCTGTAGCTGGGAGGCTTCAATCTATATCAGGTTGACTTAAGTCCCCCACCAGCAGCACCTTCCCTTTTTTTGCCATCTTACCAATAGCTTCCACCAGTGCCTCACCTAGTCCCGCCCATGCTGAAGATCTTTAGATTACACTAGTGTTAACTCACTGACTCCACAGGAGCTCTCCGAAGTTACCACTTGTCTCCTGTATACTGTTAATAGTGAATCCTGGGCCTTTCTAAGCAAAATCAAGCTAAAGTCAGCATGCCACAAACAAATCCTAATAGCTCAAGAACCATAAGTGCTAGGAACAAAGTATGAGTGGCAAAGTTATTCAGCACAAAATTAACTTTCCAATGGTGGTATACAAATAATAATATGTAATTTCATTTTTTTTTCTGTGCTGGTTGAAACAGCAACAAAATATTTTTTCCACTAAAATAGGCAACATAAGCCACACACACCATAACATAAACAAATGTGAATAACTCCTAAAGTATACATGATATACACAAAATATCAGTGGCAAAGTTGTTCAGCACAAAATTACCTTTCCAACGGTGCTATGTAGTCAAATATATATTATATTCTGTTATATTATATATTAAAATATATAAGTGATGTCTCCAGACGTTGCAAGGGCACATAGGAAGTCAGTAGCTGACTTCTGTAGGCGTCCTCAGGACACACCAGTGTATTTTACTGATGACTACAGGCATCTGCTAGGAGACAATGAGTTAATAATGATTTTGCCTGCTTTGCTTCTTTGTACCTTTACCCCAGATAGGGGTTTCACTTCTGACTCTCTCAGCAAGTAGTTCCTTCTTGTATAAATTGCTTTCCTCCTTCCTTTACTGCTTTAACTTTCTCTACTTTTCCTATTGAGTTAGTGGGACTAATGAGGAAGTATTGGGGATTCCCTAAAGCAAGACAGGCTAGCAGGTTGCAGGAATAACTTAGGAGAGTGAGTACAGGGGCCACAGACAAAAAAAAAAGAGGGAAGGCATAGGACAGCCTAGATAGGGCCAGAGCATGAGCAAGAGGGCACAAAGGAGTTTAAGCTGATGTTTGAGAGAATTATAGGATGGAAACATACAACGTGTGTGGGGGTAGGTTGTTCCTAATGGAGGGTAGATGGGAGGAGAAAGTGGATTGCCTATCAGCAGATTTGGAGAAAGGACTGGAGAATGAGCAGGAGTCCCAGGAACAAAGCACAAAAAAGGCCAAGGGTTGGGAGAGAAAAGTGTAAAGAGAGAGAGATAAGAACCAATATGTAGAAAAGAAGGATGCAGAGTGAATGAGACAGTGGGAGGCAAGAGGCAGTATCAAGAGTAAGTGTATAGGGAACAGTGATGGGTATGTGAGGGAGCATAGGCAGCAAAATGGCAGAATAAATTGCAATGAGTATCCAATCTTGCAAGAGAGAAAGGTGTGGTGCCATAGACTACATCTGCATTATCAAATGCCGGAAGCACCATCATTGTGATTATTTCATGGCAGACTGGGGTGATAGGCAATTCTTCTTATGGTAGAGAGCGCTGAGTTTGGGGTGGAGCTTTCTGTGGATGGCATCAATAGGGGTGGAGAAGTCAAGCCTTTCATCCAACAATACACCTAGGCACTTGAAGTTAGGAATTACCTCAAGAAACGTGCCAGTCAGGGTGAAAAATATAATGTGGGAGGGGAATCTTGCAAACTTATCACTTGTGCCAAAGATCATGGACTCTTTCTTCTTGGCATTTACCTGAAATTGGTGGGACTGGAACCAGCAGTGGATGTTTTCAAAGTCACATTGAAGCAATGTTTCCAGGGCTGTGACTGAGGCATCTAAGGCAAGAATACAGTATCATCTGCATACATGTGAATATGTAAACTGACAGACAGAGGGGAAATCATTTAAGTAGACTGAGAAAAGGACAAGGCTCAGTATGGAGCCCTGTGTAACCCCATACTGTGCTGGAAGGGGGGAAGGCATTGCCAGTCTTTACCAACTGGAGATGACTAGAGAAGCAGGTTCTGAACCAGCTGATGGCTGAAGCAAACAAGGGAAATCCTTGGATGCTACAGAAGTTCAAAAGCAAGTTGCAGCACCAAAACAAATTCACAAGCACAGTCAAAATGAAGGTGCACAAACTGCTAAAAAAAAATGCCAGTGCACAGTGTAGTGCATTTTAATTGTCATTTATTGGGAGTCAAAGGAAAGTCAGGACAAACAAAATACCCCAGCACTTCAAATCACTGATTCTTCCTTAGAGGCGAACCACTTTCCCTTGAGTATAGAGGAGGAGAAGCTTCTGAGAAGGAGATATTGTAGCTTCATGCTGGACTACAGAATGGTCATCAAAGAAGGATTCTGAAGAGGCACATTTTTACTTTTCAGCAGGTATGCCACCATTACCCAGGAAAATTCAAAGGGATATCTGGAACCTTGACTTATAAAGTAAAACTCCAGTTTCTTTCTGGATTTTCTTGTGCCATAGAAAATATGTTTTCTCTTTTTCTTGCTCTGCAGTTACCTTTTCTTAACCATCTGGAGTCCAATTGTGGGGAACCCGCATCAGTGAGATGGAAGCATGGAGCCCTGCGAAGCACTGGTTAACAGGGAAAGAAGAACTGATGAGCCGAAGAGCCAAAGGTAAAAGAAGGTCTGCAAGCAGAAAACTGCAAGCTGAAGATTGGGTCTTTGGATTGTGAAGTAAAGCAAGAACTGGGACATTAGTGTGTGGACTGAGTACCACGGCCCGGCATCAGAGGGAAAAAAAACAGTGCAAAATCAAAAGCAAGAAAAACAAGAATGAGAACTAAGAAGCAAGAGGTCTTTTACACTGCAGAAGTGCAGATCTCACTAAAATCTTTCCTCCTGTGTTTATCTATTTGCCAGATATCATATATATATATATATTTATAAGACATACAAAATAACACATACCCCCATAATGCAAAGCACCATGGGCTGTATATGCAAATCACTGCAGTATATTATGCTGGTTCAACTTTTAGCAGAAATGCATGGTACCAAAAGGTCTCTCACACAGTCTGCAAAGGGTGCTAACAGCATATATATATATATATATATATATATATATATATATATACACAGACACACACACACACACATAGTGAAGCCTGCCAGGATGAAGCATAGTGTCGCAGGTTTACTGCATGACAAAAGGGATTAACTCCCATTGAAACTGCATTGCATGCTGCAGTAACTCTACTGCAGAATTCTGCAGTGCTGCACTTCATCTTGATGGGCTTCACTGTGTGTGTGTGTATATATATATATATATTTACACATATACACACACATATCTTAATCACCATCTCATTGGTAAGAGCTAACTGGATACCACATGCTGATTAATGCTGAATGCCGAAAGTTAAACCTTTAAACTTCTATTCAGAAGTAGAAAAGATTAGCTTACATACAGAAGCAGCTTAGTTGTACCTGCAAGAAACATCTCCAGGTTTATGTATTAATCTCAGAGTGCGTCTTCTCTGCCTATGGTCCTGACTGCTGTGTCATTGCTGGCTGATGTGGAATTTCATTACTAGGTCCAAAGCATGATAGGTGATCTTTGCTAAAATGCTAGAATGTTGAGTAACATTGTAGCCTAGTGAATGGTGAACAATTAAACAAAACATTTTATAATTTGCTGCTAGGTTTTATACAGAATTCATTACTTCAATATGTCTACAGTATTTACCACTTTAATCAGGGTATGACTGAATAGTGTCTCCTTCTCTACTAACTACTTGATTGTTGCTAATCAACATATTGTGCTTTTTTCTATTGTGCCAAGATACATTTCTGTAGTAATTGTTTGTACAGCATTTATTTTTTATTGATATCTATTAACATCTAGATGTAGAAATGAAGAATTAAGGAAAAATCTTACAAAATGATTATATGATTTTAAGAAATGAAAAGGTGGCCAAAAAGGGGAACAAATCAAAGAACAAAGCCAATAACAAAAAGCTAACTGACTACGTTAAATCACAAGGAACCAAAATGAAACATCTATGAATCTAATACCAAGAACTTCCTCTCCTAAATTTGTAATAGAAGTTGAGATTAATCAATCAGATAATTACCTACTAAAAGCTATTAAAGATCTTGAAATTCAGATGTCACCTCAAGCTGTAAGAAAAACATAAGTTAGTCAAGAATCAGTGTGAAATACCCAATCAGATATTAAAAAGGATATTTTGTTGGGAAATAAGTGGACAGAAGATGAGATAAAAAGGAAGATAAGTCCAAACAAAGATTATCTAGATTATCTAGATGATTCTGAAAATTTCATAAGGATAGAAATATACAAACAAAAGGGATTGTAGATAATCTCAATCAGCAAATAGAACTACTTACAAAAATAAGGTAAAGTATGTCACCATCAAACAGGATTTATTAAAATACTGTACTGCACAGTGCAAACAAACATACTGTATTAATCAGTAACAATAAGAAGAGATCAGTCAGTATTAGTTTGTAACAATCCAATAATGGGTAAAATCTTACAAGAATTGGAAGAACAAAATAGACAGTTACAAAGCCTTAAACTGAATGAAGCTTAGATTATTGAGAGTAAAGATAAGCAAGCTCCCAAAACACAATCCATCAAATCATAGAAGAGATTATTGATAAGGAATTTAAACAAATGACAGCATGTAGAAACAGAGGCAAAATGGAGATGAACCCAAAATCTCAAGATAAAAAGTTGAACAAGAACAGGAAAAATAAAAAAGAAAGATGAGGGAATACAAACAATACCACTGGAAATTGACACTGTACCATGCAATGAGTCACACTCAGTGTCCTCAGATAATCTGAACACAGAAGAGTCTTTTATAGAAATAAATGACACAAAAAGAGTACACAATACACAAAAATAGTGGAGGAAAAAGAACAAAAATTACCAGCATTGTGCCCTAAGGGAATACCTAAAGCAAGAAGAAAAACACAATTTCTCCTGAAAATTACAATCTACAATATATTAAAGAGGTTAATGATAACAAAAATAACCTTGAGGAAATTGTCTCAATGTAGAGATATATAACCATCCCTAACAAAGGGTTTGTCTGCTTGATGGTTAAAAACAGAAAAATACATCAGGATATTTTAAATGTAGCAGATGAGATGGGCAAAATGGGGATAGAATTGGATACCCTGGACACAAAACAGGTAAAATAATAGAAGAACACCACCACAACAACAGCAAACAATTGTGAAATTAAAAAAAAAAACAGTAGTTACATAACATGAATTGATACACAAACCAGAACCAAGGAAAAATGATATGAGGGAGAAAGCAAAAGGGTGTGAGGTAAATAATAATGAGATACTGGATGAAACACAATATAGTGAGGTAGAGGAAGAACATCAGAATCATACAAAGGAAGGATTTAACTTTGCATAATAGGTATGAACTGTTTGAAACTGTGTGCTTAGATGCATCCACAATGACACTTTTGTCTGAGTATCTGAGAAACAACAACAGTAATCAAACCACCATGTGATAAATTGTTAAAAATCTTATGATGGAATATTACAGGATTAATCAGTAAATCAAATAATGGTTCCAGGCTTAACTTTATACAATCTTATGATATAATCTTATTGCAAGAAACTTGGTTGGATGATAACTGGGATACAAATATGCAAGGCTTCTACAAATATGAAACTCCAGCAGATAAGGTACACTCAAAAGGAAGAAATAAAGATGGTTTGATAACGCTGCTAAATGTAAAAGTAGGCTGGAAAATAGAGAATTGTTTCAAATCAGTCCATAACAGCTGGGTTGCAACTGATATTTCTATTGACTTTAATAATAGAATAGTGCTTCTGAATGTATATTTTTCCTTTTCTTTATTTTAGAATTTGAAAAACTATTACAAGAACTGTCTTGTTTTCCTGAACAAATTGAACCCAACTAAAAAAGGAGGCTGAATACTTGATTTGTCAATAACATATATCACTCTTTTTCATAATGTAAAATATTTTGAAATCTTACATGAGACAATATCTGACCACTTCCCAATCTGACAAAGTCATTCTGGTTGTTAAAATACTGCAATAGTTTGATATGAAGATTTTTGTTTGCTATGTTTGCTATGTTGATTCTTACCACCACTGTTTATAAACAATAATCCCTCTTATTGCACCACCAGGTAACTTATTAAGTAACTTGTGTATGATATTGTATTGTGATCATCCTAAATATGCTTGCTGTTACCATCAAACCACTGATGTAGAACCTTTGTAAATGAGCCTCTGGCTCAAAGGTGCTTGTAATCCTCGATCTCAATAAAATAAAATAAAGTGTAATAAATAAAATAAATTCTTTCATAAGAAAAGTACAAAAAGTGACTGGAATGTCCACATTGGTGAACTAAATGACTATGAATTCAGTAATGACAACAATGATATGGAGATGTATGCAAACATTCCACTATGGAATGCTATCAATAAAAAGAGTAATATGAAGGTAGTTTCTATTTTTTTTTTTTGTTAAACCATAACCTCTGTGTTCTAAATGGCAGAAACTAAAAAGATCCATTAGAGGAATTTATATTCCCAACTAAAAAAGGAGACTCAGTACTTGATCTGGCAATAATGAATATCACTCTTTTTCATAATATAAAATATGCTGAAATCTTACATGAGACAGTTTCTGACCACTTCCCAATTTAAGTCAGTATAAATCTGAGCTTGAAAATGGCACTGTCTGCTTTACTGATGTAACACAAGAAATGGAACAGATTTGCACATGATAATATTAGCAAAGGAAAAATTAAAATGGAACCCCCAGATGCAAGAAAAGATGGACAAATTACAGAATGGCAAAGAGGGTATATGGCTGAAAAATATACTCCTATCCTGCATTGATAATGAGACCATGATGTTATGAAAACATAATTACCTAAAGAAAAACACAAAAACAGGGAGCAATACCTAATTAATTTAATAGCAACCTAGCTAAGAAGGCACCATGGTATTATAAAGAATGTGTACAGCTGAAGAAAATTCTAAATAAAGTTGCTCGCCTATACAGAAAAAACATAGATTCATTTTATAACACATCATTAATCCTGTTAAGGCAAGAATATCAAGCATTAATCAGGAAAAAGAAGGAACACTAAAACAAGTATTTGTGGAGTAATCTACAAGAAGCAATTAAAACCAAGAACAATCAGATATTTTGGAATCTAATAACTTATGCACATAAGGGTAATAACTTAAATGTGGAGGCCAACTTTCCTGCCTGTCTATGGGTAAAGCATTATCAAAATGTATATATGAATAACAAAAATAAGTGTATTAAAAGTAATAAAATATGTTACAGTATAAAGGGTACACTATTGTGAAAATATGTAAAAGGAACAAATAAAAAAAATGCATTATGCTACAAAAGCATAATAAAGAATCCGGCATCAATGGTATACCAGTGAAATTTTTCATTATAATGTTGATTAGTGGGCAGATATTTTGTATAAGATTCATATGTATATAATCAAGATAGCAAAAATTCCAAAGGCATAGATGATGGCAGAATTGGTCCCAATCTTTAAAAAGAGTAACCAACAAATTCTTTGTCTAATTATAGGCCAATAGCCTTGCAGAGTATTTCTGCAAAAATATTCTCACACATATTACTTGAAGAATTAAATGCTTGGATAACAGACTGCAACATTTTAAATACTTGGCAGTTTTTCTTTAGTAAAAAATGTTCTCTATAGTAGATTGTGCATTTATGTTGGATCACTTGATACGGAAAACAAGAGAACAGGGTAACATTACATTATATTTTGCATTTATTGATATTGCATCAATTTTTTTAAATGTCAGTAGGGAAATTCTATGGGATATACTCAAGACCTGTAAAAATTGACGGCAAATTGCTGTCAATACTACAGAGGTTATACTCAGATACACATATACAAATTCAGTGTAGTACAGATGGTAAACTGACCAAACCTTTCAAGGTGGAGAAAAGAGTTAGACAAGGATGCCTACTGGCACCACTATTATTTAATCGCTACATAAATCAATTAGCATATGAATTAGTTAAGTGTGAAACAGATACCCCAAAAATAAGTGGAAAGAAAATTACCATTATTCTTTATGCCAATGATGCAGTATTAATGTCTAAAACTACCAGTGGACTTCAAAAGTCTCCAAATTATACATATGTTGCTCTAAGTGATTTACAACTTAAAAGTATTGTCAATACAGTTATAAATAAACCAAAGAACATGAATTTTCATTGGAAAGTGGAGAATTCACTTTTGGAAGAAGTTAATACATTTTTCTATTTAGCGACTCTAATTAGTGTAAAAGAAACCTGGAAACTTCACATGGAAGAAAATAAATTTGCTACACAATACATCAACAGCTCAGCTGTAGCACTGCTTAAAACAGACCAGATGAAAGTTAATTCAGCTATCTTTTATGGTTCAGAAATTTGGGGTGATCCAATACTCTACCAGAATATTTAAGAGCAGAAACAGGTCTGGTAGCATTGGCAGCTATACTGGAGTGGAAACAATTCAACTAATGCTTAAAATTATATAAAAAATAAAATAGAAAATACCCTATTATTTAAGTTGCCAGTTTGATAGGACAAATTATTCAGAAGTGGGTCAAACAAGGGCATTTAAAAATCAGACTTGGTTCAGATAACTACATCTTAGAGTAAGGAAAATGGGTTTAGAAACCATCCTTTAGATAGATAGGACAATCAATCTAAACAGCTACTCTAAAACCATAAAGGGTAGAATAATTGATATTTATAAACAAAATGAAATAGAGTGCTTAACTGTAACAAAAAAACTTTATTACATACAAAAAGACATGGAACACAACTTACAAATGACATATAAAAAACTCTGACAAATACACAGAAGAAAAATATACATTAGTAAATGTCAAAATAAATGTCAGAGCAGTTTGCACATTAAAACCATATCCAGATTGAGATTTGATGTAATCTATAATATGAACATCAAAGAAGAAATAGGCACTCCACAAAAAACTGTCTAAATAAAGTGGTGCTCACAAAAGCTACTAGGGTGCAACAAAAAAAAATATGGAGCACCCACTCTAGATTACATAAATATCAGCTAATGCAATTAAGAGTGTATAATGCTAAAACTTCACACTAAGCCAAACCATGTAGAGATTGTACTTACATAGTATCCATGTACAAAACAGAACATGGTGCAAAACAGTGCATTAAAATTCGGCAAGTCATCCAAGCAGCAAACAAAAATATTTCTTCAATAAAGCAGGGAGAGCAGTTCCATATGCATCAGCATCACCTGCAAGGGTGAGTAAACCTTATGTTTTTTTTCCATCTGGGTGCAGCTTTTTCAGAGGTTATGAAATGAACACTTTGCCACTTCTTTTATAGTGCAACCAATTAAATAAGTGCTCATGCTTTTAAAGTGCTAATTTATAAATACTAATTTAAAAAGTACAGGTTCATAGCAACCCACATCCACAGAGAAACAACATTTGATAATAAATAAACCCATCACAAAAGTGACAAAATACAATTATTATTGCTGTGTCAACTAATAAAAAAATATCTTTATATAATTAGCCATAATAGCAAATGAATGTACTGTATGGACAAATATTCAAAAGGGTTGTGCCTGGTGCAACTGAGTTGCTCCAGCAACTCAAAAGACAGGATGGAAGCTGTCAGAGGAGGGCAACTAAAATGGTACAGGGTCTGCACTGGAAGACATATGAAGATAGACTTAAGGAGCTTTATATGTATAGCCTCAAGGAAAGGAGGGAGAGGGGGACATGATAGAAACTTTCAAGTACCTCAAGGGACTCAACAAAGTCCAAGAAGTAGCATCTTTCAAGAAAAGGGTGTGCAAGAACAAGAGGCACAATTTGAAGAAGGGGGTGGCTCAGAGGTAATTTAAGAGTATTTTTCACAGAGAGGTTGTGGATGCATGGAGCGGCCTTCCGGAGGAAGGTTGTGGAGTCAAAATCAGTGGTGGAATTCAAGCATGCATGGGACAGTCATAAGGCAATTCTGGGTGGTGAGGATAAGAAGAAGTAGGTTGCTGGTTAACTAGGATCTGCAGCCTATCCAGTAGGTAGGGAAATGGGCAGACTGGGTGGGCCAGCGGTCCTTATCTGCTGTCAAATTCTATGTTTCTATGTTATGTTTCTATGAATTTCGGACAACTTGCTTTTAGCTTCAAACTCCCTCTGGTGTGGAACAACTTACTTTGGGTAACAGTGCACCCGCTAGTATTGCCTCTGCTAAACTGCTTATTAAAAATCTAATTATGTCTTACTGTGTTTGTACAGTATATGATTTGCTTGATATTGTTATACTGCATATCCTCTCATTACTGTATATGCCTGTGGCTACAGTACTGACACAGATTATAAAGTATATTGTTTTAATGCTTATTTGTTGCCCTCTGCCTTTCCTCAGGTCGCATCTGTAAACAAGATTGTGTGTGTCTTGTATGTTTACCTGGTGAAATACCTTAAATAAATAACAAAAGAAATAAATGTCCTCAAACCATCTAAAAAATATAACTGTTGCCTGCTGCTCTGTATTTAACCAACAGTAGCTGACCCAGCAGAATTGCTATGTAGAATCTACTGTCTATGGCTAGATTGAATCTCTGACTTTGGCTGTCAATGCAGACACAACACTCAACCCAAAACCAGTACCCAAGCTAACAAATGGCAGACTGTTAACGGAATCCAACACCTTGAGTGAGTCTGTTCCCTGAATAAACATACTAAATACTCAATTTAAAGATACACTTAGGGATTTTAATTGGAATAGATTATTTTTGATTCCTGACATTAATTTAGCTGTACAGGAATTTAATGAATCTTTATTTATAATGATAAATAAACATGCCCAATGGTGCAAAAAGGAGGAAAAATAAAGAAGATCCATGGATAACAGATAAAATAAAAAGGAATTAAGGATAAGAAACAGAATATGGCAGAAAGCTAGAAAAACAAAGAATTTAGAAGATTGGGAAAGTTTTAAAAGTTGGAGAAATAAATGTAAAAGAATATTAAGACAGCAAAGAGTAAATATCATTTGAACAGATTAGAGAAAGAAAAAGATTCAAAATGTTTTGGAAATTTATTTCTGATTTAAAATATAGTAATAAAAGTAATAAGGTGGAAAGTTTGTTACAGAAAGGATGTATAATTGAAGATCCAGCTAAAATTGCTACTATATTAAATTCCTATTTTCTTAATCTACCCAGTTTGGATATTTCGTTACCAAAAGAACAAACAGCTGATATATTTGTAATGGAATTGGTTGCTGAACAAAAAATAAGTATGGGATGCAGCAAGTTAATAGGTTTAGTTTTAGATCTTTAAGTATAGATGAAGTACTAAAACAGTTACAAAACTTAAATGTAAGTAAGGCAGGTGGCTTAGATGGAGTTGAAGCCAGATTCCTTAAGATTGGTGTGGATATATTAGCACCAATAGTAGCATATCTTTAAATTGGAGTTTAACTAGTTCAATAGTCCCTGATGTATGGAAAATGGAAAGGTAATCCCAATTTATAAGGAGGATAGTATTGTGCCATCTAATTATAGACCAATTATGATACTTCCAATATTATAAAAATATTGGAATGTAGTTTCATTCTCAAATTAGTCATATGGAATTGAATGAAATTTTTCAGACAAACAACATAGGTTTAGAATGGGAGGTCCATGGGCACCACCTACTGGATTTCCATAATCAGGTAGTAACTTCACTTGATCTTGGAAAGGCCACTGGGGCGTTGTTAGTGGACCTCAGTAAGCTTTGATTTGGTTCAGCATAGAAAATTGTTGGAAAGACTTTGGTTGGTAGGGATAGAGGAAGGACCATTAACATGGATGGCATCATATTTGGCAAATCGTGAACAGTGTGTCATCAATGGAGACTCTGTGTCGAGCCTTGAGGAAATAAATCATGGTGTTCCTCAGGGATCGATACTCGCCTGTTGATGTTCAATGTCTATGTAAATGAACTTGCATAAACAAAATATGGGAAGATTAGATTATCTGCGGATGACATGGTTTTGTTGGTTTCTGCAGATAATATGAAATTGTAGAACAACAGTTTCAGAGATTTATTTTACTGGAAAATTGGATGGGTGACTCTGGCCTTTTAATTAATGCAAAGAACTCAGTGTATGAAGTTTAGTCTAGGGCATAAGTTGAAAATACAACCACAATTACATATCCATTTAACAACTGGTGCACAAATTGAGGAAGTAAAAGGTTATAGGTATTTGGGTATGCATATAGATTCTGGTATGACATTTGAAAATCATGTTGATATGCAGATAAAAAGTCAATCAAAGACTGGGTGCCCTTAGGCGATTAACAAATGTATTGCCTAAGTTAACTAGAGAAACTTGTAAACCAAATGCTAATACCAGTACTTGAATATGGTGCATTGATATATATGAATACCTCTCAGAAAGTGTTAAAAAGTTAATCAAACAGTTTATATACTAGGTACATTTATTGTTAAGGGTGAATATAAAATGCATCATTGTAAGTTATATGATAAATTAACTTGGTTGCACCCTGAGGCGCAGGAAATTATGCATGGTTAATTAATTGTTATAGGATCATACATGAGAAAGCATTCATCCTTTAGCTAAGTATGTTAAATTGCAGTACTTGGATAGTCAACGTTTTTGTACAAGAAATTCAGAAAATAGGATTTCAATACTCAAATATTGTAGTAATGTAGGGAAATGAAATTACAAAATGGATTTGCTTACTCGTGGAATAAATTGCCAAAATACCTGCAAAATATAGCTAGCTTGTCTAGTTTTAAAGGTAAATTATTTGAATATGTGCAGAGTGAATGTATATATGTTATGGATAATGTTATTTATTTTGTTATTGTTTGTAATGTATGTGTATTTGAATGTTTATTTGTATAACTATTTTCACAGGACTTGACTGTAAACAGTGTTTTGGCACTAATCAAATGTTCCTGTATAAAAATAAAGTTTTAAACAAACAAACAAATACTGATGTGTGCAGGGTAGGATGAAATCAGATACCTCTAGCTCAGTAAAGAGCGCCTCCCTAGCTTGAAGTGCCCTGTATTGAATATACCATAACTTTCAGTTTTGCTGCCTGTTTATTTAACAAAAAGTGCCTCTCCCTCTTTTTTTCATGGTTTGTACAAATGACAGTCATGTACTCAATGGCCCAGATATTCAAAGGGTTGCACCTGGCTCAACAGTGTTGCGCCATGCACAACCCACTGAAGTGCCCAGTGTGATAATCAAAGGAAAAGTCCGCCGCACAAATCTCGATCGCTGGGCGCGCCGGTAATGTATCTGAGCACAGGTAGGGCGTGCCCATGCATAACCTGCACAGCCTGCTATTCAGCCCAGGATATGCAGAGCCATGCATGCGCAACCCTACTTGCACCTGCACAAAGTTAATCCCCAAAAGGAACAAATGATGACCACCCATGGGTGAGCTACCGCACTGCAGGGTGCAAGACACGGCAGCTGCCACCTGTGGTGTACCCAGTTCCTGCTGCACCTGGGCTCCCCCATGTCCACCAGCGGACATCTGGTTATCAAAACACCCCATCATCCTATATCTCTGGTGGTCCAGTAGACCGCTATGTGCCCGATCACAGGCATTTGTCTAACAGAAAAATCACCCTCTAATATCCCTCGTGGTCCAGTGGACTGCTATGTGCCTGCTCGTGGGCATTGCTATAATAACCCCGCTAATATCCTGATGGTCCAGTGGACCACACTCTGCCTGATCACGGGCATCTGTAAAACATGTAAAATGACCTATTACCTTGGTGGTCTAGTGTACTCCTCTCCCCACCTGCCCACTGAGCCCCACCCCGCTCCCCGGTCAGCGGTGGGAGGCAGCACCACCCGCCTGCGCCCCCTGCCACCTGCTGACTGACAGCTCGTGAGGCTGCGCCCGATGTTCTGGCGTGAGCCAATGGACATGCAACTACTCATCTACACATTCCAGATATGTGAATGAATCATTCACATATCTGGAATGTTAGTCTGTATGAGCTGCATGCTCATTGGCTCATGCTGTGAACCAATAGGCATGCAGCCCTACCGAGCTGTCAGTCGGCGGGCGGGCGGGACGGTGGGGTGCTGCCACCCACCGCTGACCAGGGGAGTGGGTGATCCCATTAGCATGCAGGTGCTCCGATTCCTGATGACTTGCACCTGGCGCCTGCCAGGCAGTAGCCGCCGGGACTGACACCCCTACAGCCTGATCATGGGCATTTGTCTGAACAAAATCCCCTCTAATATCTCTGGTGGTTCAGTGGATCGCTATATGCCTGATCGTGGGCATCGCTATAATAACCCCCATCCAATATCCCTGGTGGTCCAGTGGGGGTGGCCAGGTGCGATACTCAATGCTGCTGCACCATAGCATAGCTCTGTTGAATATTGCCCAGGCCACACCCTGCTCAGCCAAGTTGAGCTGTGCCCAGGCTGCTCACAGGCTGGAGCAGTTTGAATATCCGGGCCAATGAGTTCAGCAGTTACATCTCTGTGGAGCTGAGTTACAAAGCAAGTAGCCCCAGTTTACATTAGATCAGCAGAGGCATGTAAACTTGCACACAGCTGGATCATAACATTCCTTGCCTGTCAGTGTAGTGCTATGAACACAGACTGCACTGTCTGATCAAGATAAGTGTCAGTATGACCAACTGAATAGCCACCCAGGGAGCAGCCAACACCTAGATGAGTTTATACTATCAAAACTCTCATCTGCTCTAACTAAAGTTAGTGACACATTTGATAAAGTGGAGCATGCTCATTAAATTACAAACAGAGTGAGGGATTAATCTTGACATTACAAATAACTGAAACAGATTCAGTCTCATAAAACAATTTCGACTCTCGATTTTTCAATTCAGTTTTTCTTTAAAAATGCTGTGTATATAACCAGGTAAATTATTTTCTGAATAAAGTAAATTGAGGTAGGTAATCACAGATCAAAACATTGACAAGACCTGTCTACACAAACATGACTTGAGTACCATGCATATGTGTAGGTGATAAACAAAACTCTTGAAAATGTAATAAATTGTTCTCTGGACTAATCGTAAAAACACTAAGTTCACAGGGAATTACAGGTAAGTCAGCTATACTCCCCAAGTCACATCTCGGCTTCCAACTCCATATCCACATAAAGAAATATTAGCTTTACTTTGCTCTGAATATGCAAACTTGAGCTCTGAAAATATAGGTTCCTTCTCGTTACATCCAGGAAGTACTGCTGCTCCTGAGTACTGCAAGGCACAGCATAGGATCTCAGCTCTTAAGAGCTAGTTTGCACTTTGGTTGGTGGGCCATCTGATCACTGTCTCATTTTTCTGCCTCATGAGGCAGGGGTTCCTGGAATGCTGAGGATTGTGTGACCCAGACGGCTGGTGACAGATCTACCCCACCCAAAAAGAAACCTCACTGAGGAGATTAATTTGCAAGGAAGAAGTTTAAAATAAAGCTGCACACAAGGCCAGCAGCACAAGCCATATTACTGATAGGCCAGGATGCAGTTAGCATCTCAGGCACACCTGGTCATCTCCTGGCCAGTCCATCCATGCACAGAAAATCTCAGTCAGTCTTTCCTTTTACCCAAACAGACAGCTGTCATGTAGAGCAAATTTTAGTCTTACTCTGCACTTGTCCATTTGAGCTACCCCAGTTTTCACTGGAATGAGTAAAACATGTGCCCATCTTCATGCATGCTCCCTGTAGTTAGTGCAACAACATCCTGACTGACCGGCTGGCTGACTGCTGTTCAGCAAGAAAACAAAGATGGCGCCTTTAATAACAATTTTTAAAGATTAAAAATTCAGAAAACAGATTAAGAAAGGAAGACACACATTAACATGTAAGAACAGTGTTTTATGAGCAATGTCCATCAGATAAAAGTTAAATTTTCATCACTATCGTACACTGCTGCTTTAAAATATTGTAAACGTCCCTTAGACAGGCTTAGTAAACAAAAATATCAAGAACACACACTCACTACTGAGCTCTGCGAAATAACACTTCAAAAGAGTGGCTGTACTTAAGCAATAATGCCGACAGGAGTGTGTTGTTGTGAGATTTACACATGCCTCTGGTGTGGTGTGGCATGAAGCCACAGGTGAGTGCAGGAAATCATTCTGAAGCGTGTAAATCTCACAACAACACACCCCTGGAGTTCATTATTGTGATTATAAATGAATTTGGAAACAAAATATGTTTTTCAGTGAGACTGAATCAATACTTTTATTAATTGTAGAAAACAAGGTTTTGTTCACCGCCTATGATAAAATAGTCCCATCAATATGTCATCAGTGGCTAACAAACCAATATAGAAATGCAACCATAAGTTAAGAGGGTCTGTAGAGCTTACTTTGCCATGACCAAGCTTACCAAAGGGATAACCTGTGTATTTCAGTCAGTTTTCCAATTCACTCAATTTTACAAAATGGGTATGCAAATAAGCTCATGATTATTTATGAGCTATGGATACACTGACATTTTGAAAATGTGAGTACATAAGGAACTGTTCTTCTTGCAATGTGAACAGGTGAAACCAAAAAGAAATTGTTGCAAACAGTGATTTTGAACAGACCAAGCTTCCAAAGGGATAGTTTTCATCCGATTTTTCTAATTCTCCAATTTAAAAAATGGGTATGCAAATAGACTTACGATTACTCATGAGCTACACTTACACTGACATTTTTGAAAATGTAGGAACATAAGGAACTGTTCTTCTTGCAATGTGAACAGGTGAAACCAAAAATAAATTGTTTCAAACAATGATTTTGATGAGACCAAGCTTCCCAAAGAATGGTAATTTGTAGTTTTCACCTGATTTTTCTGGTTCCCTCAATTAAATAAAAATGAGTATGCAAGTAAGCTCATGACTATTCATGAGTTATGAGGTGACTGTAAGTGTCCAAGCACACCCCTTCATATAGATATTTTGAAGTGCTTACTGAGCATGCTCAGAACCTGATACTTTAAAATTTAATAACTTTGGGACTAATTAATATTTTTCACCAAACCAGCAAAAGAAACTATTGTCAGCAAATCCCATTCTATCCTGAAAATTTCAGAGCAAAATTCCAACCTGTCTGGGCACTAGGAGAAGACAAAAACAGCAAGAAACAGTGATTTTGTATGTATTTTACTATCTGCATCTCAGAATCTGCACATCGGACTGGAATGAAACTTAACATGTCAAGAGATCTACCCATGAGACTGCACTTGCAAAATTATGTGCAAATCTGTTGAATGTTGCAAAGATATTAAAGTGCAAAATTGGGGTTAACATTAAAGTGCCTACTGAACCCTAACTTCAGGATAACATTAATCATTTACATAAATCAGCCTTGAGGATCAAATTAAAATTTAATCTATCAAAATGTACGATTATGCACTTGGGAAAATATAACCAGGAATTTGAGTATTCACTTGAAGGATTAGCTTAAAAACTGTAAATGTCGAAAAGGATTTGGAAATTTGGATCAATAGGAATTAGAATTTTCACATCATTGTGTAACAGCTGTTAAACAAGCTTATGGGAGGAACATTAAAAGTAGAGATAGAGATGTATTTGTCCCCTTTATTGCTCACTTGTCAGACCCGCTTAGCATATACTGGTTCTGTGTGGCAGCCCTGTCTTAAACAGGATATGAGACGTTTGGAGGGGTCCAGCGACTGGTTACTAGAAAGATAAAAGGCATGGAAACACTTCCCTATGAGGATAGGCTGAGACAACTTGGATTGTACTCCCTGCAATATAGGAGATACTGTGGGGATATGTGTTTGACTTATAAAGCAAGTAGTGAACCTGTTATATGGGAATCTATTAGGCTACGAGGATGACAAAGTATGGTAACAAATCGGGTCACCAATATCAATCAATAGGAGATAATTATAAAATTAATAAGCGAGCGGCATGGTTTTCTTAGAGAAGAGTTACTCAGTGGAATGCTTTACCTGATTCTGTTGTTTCATGTGAAACTATTAGTCAGTTTAAACTTGCTTTAGATAAGCTAAACCATAACTGTTTCTATCAAATTTTGTAAACAGTGGTGCAGGACAATAATGGCCTAACAGCTAAAGTTCCTGATTTGATCCTATGATGCTAATTACTGTACAATGGCACTACTGCACCACTATAGTTTGTAGTAATTTTAACAAATAAATACATAAATATAAATGCTGGGGCATGGTTTTAGAAAGTGCATGTAATTTTTGTCATAAATGCTTGTGTAACTGAGTTGTCTGAGAATACATTGATCAAAAGGAGCGTCAAAATGTTGATGCATGGAGACTTTGACAGTTATTCTCATGTTACGCTTTAGAAACAAAAGAAGCACAATTAGTACAAACAAGCCTGGTTTGTGACTTCTGTTAAGGACTCTGAACTATGTTTACCCAGAAGATTTTGGATTCAGATACCACACTGGGTGACTGAGATGTATCTCCATCCTTACACAACAGTGAAGCACTGGCGGTGGTGGGAGGGAGAACCCTGTTGGAGGCCCTACCACTGAGATATAAATGGTGACCAGCAATGTAAAATAAACTTATTTTTAATATTTATTCCAGTGATTACCGATTGATTTAGTCTTTAATTCTGTTTATAAAATGAGTTAGAAAATCCTAGTGAGGTAGCCATACTATGCTATACTTTTATGTCAGCACAACCATGGGATGTATTTTGGCAGCCAAGTCTGAAAAACAGACACAGCTCTTTGAAAATCCACCCTTTAAGTCTTCTGGTTCAAATCATGGTAAGGGGTTCTTTAGGGAACTCCTTAGGAAACATGAAGTAACCTGTGGTGTAAAAACCTCATGTGGCATGCTACACTGACAAAAGTGTCAGATGTGAAGCAACATTTCATTACATGCGGCCCCCATCTGACTGACTCCCCAGCTCCGTCCCCGGAATTACCAGGGCTTACCTTATGCCCAGTCCGAGAGCAGTGCCTGTGGAGAGTTGGTCGCCATCCTGCCGCTGGCTGCTTTTCTGATTTTCTCCTTTTACCCAAGGACCCCAGGAGAAGGATGCATGCATGTGGAGGCACGCATGAGCCTTACAGCCCTGGTAATGGCCTCTTCCGCCCGCCCCTATTGACCTATCACCGGCACCCTCTCTTGCACAGCCCCTCAACCTCCACCAGGGATAGCTGAGCAAGGGATGCCACCCACCTCCCCGGAGAGGAGAGGAGAGCTGCCTTGCAGCTACTCCATCCTGCTCCCTCGCCCCCCGATGCTGACCTCCGATGGCGCAGGCTTGCTCCCGAACCTGGGTCACCAGCGTGCAGCAGATGAGACATCCAGCACCTCAGCCCTCTGCGCCACTGGGCCGCCAGGTTTACATAGATTTTAAACAAAACAAAACTTATCTTATACAGTAGCAGACCCACGTTGCTCATGTAAACTACAGTATAGATTGTTCTAGCACCACACTTTTTCAGCTACTTATTCTTGGCAGCCTTTAAATGCAGGAAAGAAACAGAAATGCTGCAGGTATTAGGCAGCTTCCTACCTGTCATCTGGTCATCAGGCCAAGATGCCTTGCACCAATTAGAATAGGATATTTGGTGCTGTTATGGCTCCTTAGTTATTTGAATTATTAAATCCATTGGGGCTTTTAATTACCAGTGCTCAGATTCTCTAGAATCTGTTCCATCTGTACCCAGTTGGAATTTCAGAAATTCCAATTCCTTTTCAACTTCTATAAAGGAACTGGAGATAGAATTTGAAGTTCCAGTTCTATATTCAGTTCCATTCTGTGTCTGTGGTCAGTCAAAGACCTCCACATACCCAGTAACAGTTGCCCAAGTTGGCCAGAAAATCCCTTTCCCCTCCATCCTTTCCTCCATCTCCCTTACCTTAAGCCAGTGCTGGCCACCAGTCCCCTGGCTGTTGTCTTCAGTGGTGCAGTGTAGGTCATGGTCACTCAGCTCAGGGTAGGGCAGGTGGGCAGCTGTGGAAAATGCTGGAGAGTAGAATCCTTCATGGCAGCTGTGGTTAGGTGGTCACTCAGTGATGGGGATGGTCACTCCTTGTTGGCAAAGAAATTATCCCTGCCCCCATGTGTATGACTTCCTGGCTCCCTAGAGTCCACTCAAGTACAGTCTAGTAAGTTATCCAGTAGTCCAGATCCGATTGCATGATCCCATTCCCATCCAAAATGCAGGCCCCACATACTCACCTAACCTGGACCTGAATCTGAGTACAAGAAACGTGAGTCTAATGCAGCAGAGGAACCCCAACTCCCATCCTGCAGCTGGCTAGCTAGTTAAAAAATTTACAAACTTTAAGAACTGCAGTGGTCACCCTACAGTCCATAAGTTCCCCTGTTTAGAAGCCCCTGTTTCTAGTGGAAGGGTGACCAGGTTGAACTAAAGAAAATCCTGGGTTGGCCACCACTAGACACTTTACCATAAGTATTTGGTGGCAGACAATCCCAAGGCTTTCTTTAGGTTGGCCTGGCCACCCACATCTATAGAACTTTGAGCAGCTGGGAATGGTGGGGGACCAGTGGAGCACAGCAGTGACTAGTGCAGTGCACAGTGCATAAAGTTGATTAACTTTAACTAACTAACTGGCTGTTAGATGGGGAGTGGTGGGGTCCTCAGCTGCACCAGAATCATCTTGTTGGTTGTGGATCCTGAAGTGGGTTTTGGGGCTGGGCACATTGTCAGGGCTGTGGCTTGATGGTGTCCAGCTCATTACCACAGATTGAATACGTAACCTGGGCATTATTTTGATTACAGCTTGACCCTGAAGTCTCAGGTGTCAGCTGTGGTTATATCCTCATTTTACCATCTGAGGAATATCACCCGGTGAAATACCTGATTCCACTGGGCGACCTTCCAACACTGGTCCACTCCTTCATCACTACCTGTCTTGACTACAACAATGCCCTCTGCCTAGGGCTGTCTGGGTTTGATATCCACTGCTTGCAGCTGGTGCAGAATACTGTGGCAAGGCTGTTGACTGGTACTTCTAGGACCAGTCACATTACACCTGTACTGCGGGAACTGCACTGGCTGCCAGTTCAGTGGCGGATCACCTATAAGGTAGGCTTGATTTCCTTTAAAGCCCTACATGAACAGGGACCCAGCTACCTGAAAGATCTCCTGACTCCCTACTCCCCAGTCACCTCTCATCCACCAACGAGGGATTGCTAGAGATTCCCATGGTTAGTCTTAAAACATCTGGAGCTTGTGCTTTCTCATTTGCAGCACCAACCCTGTGGAATTCTCTACCTTGTCAGTTAAGAGAATGCCTGACTGTTAGTAGTTTTAAATCCATGTTAAAAACGTATTTATTTTCTTTGGCTTTCCCTGTTTAATTGTTTAATTACCTGACTGTTTTAAATAATGTATGACATTATTTGTTTTATTGTGTTTTATTATGTACAGTGACTTGATTTTGAAAGGTGCTATATAAATAAAGTTTTGATTGATTGATTGAGCTCTCACTTTCTTGGGATCCAGGGATAGGCTGGCTGTGTGTGGGTGGGTCTGTTTGTGGGACTGTAACATGCCATGGACTACTGTGTAACATACTAGACTTCACTTGATTGGACTCTTGGGGACCAGGGGAGTTGAGTGCACTAGGAAGGCCAGGGATAATTTCTTTATCAGCAAGAAGTGACCACCTCCATTACTGACTGGCCACCTGACCACCACTGCCATGAAGGATGCCATTCTCCAATATCTTCTATAGCTGCCCATCTGACATACTCTGAGTCCAGGACCATGCACAACTGAAGATGACAGCCAGGTGACCTCTGGCAAGTACTGACTTATGGTAAGGGAGAAAAGGCAAGGAAGGCCTTTCTGGATTCAGATTTGAAATTGAGTCTGATGCCACGCTCAAGCCTTTTTGGAATTTCAATTTTTACCTTCAATACTGCAAATCTGAATTCCAGAAAAAGTCTGAAATCTGATGTCTGCAGTTTTTTCTGACAGATTCTGAGCAACCTGACTTTTAATCAAGGCAGTATTCCTGTGGGAACTTTAGTGCATTTTCACTAATGTTGTGTGCCTAATGATGACTGCATGAATTGTTTTGCTGACATTGAGAATAATGGAGCAGTTACCATGTGTGCAGCAATGTGTTGTAGGCTTGTGTTCCTGCAGCTTCTGGTTACCAAAACTTCCAGTAAAGAGAAGAGTGCAGCAAGGAAGGGGGCTAAAGTGCTGGAGGCACAGCGGCAGACCCTGATCGTATCTAAGGAGAAGGTGCAGCTTGATTCTTGCTTTTAAAACCCCAATCAGGCTGATCCATCTGTACCTCCTTCAAGGCAGGTTCCTCTCTGAAGAAGTCTACAGCTCCATAGAAGTCACAGGCACTGAAGCCTATGGCCCTCAAGCCAGGTATACCATTTGGAGATAAGCATGATTTTGGTACTTGGAGCACAGAACAAATGTGGGCATTGTTAGTAGGGGACTTTGGTGGGAAAGCCTGAGGGGTGAGCCAGCACCTAAGCAGCCACAGTAGACAAAGGGAGTGGGTCCTTCTTGGGTTGTACCAGGCAAATGAGCCCCATCACTCTGCACTCCAGTAGTTCCACATGAATTGCCTGCCCCACCAGCCAACCCACTGTTGGATCAAGGACTCCCAAGTGACCCTTCCTCAGGGCCTGGTGGATCCTCCAATAGCTCCTCTGCTGGGACTTGTGCTTCCCTGGTGGTCTCCACAGCCAATGGGTCCTTTGGACCTGCTGCCTACACCACATCATCTGCCACAGCCTCAGGTAGCACCATAGACTCATCAGGTAGCTCCTCTACCAGGCAGGTGCCCCCAGTGGCTTTTTCACAGCCAGTGGATCTACCAGTCCCTAGTCCCACTCATCTTGGTTTGTCACAGCCTATGGTGGCACCAGAGCCTCCTTCCATTGTTCCACAGCCATCCTCAGTGGCATCATCAGCAATCAACCAGAAGCTATATAAGCAATTAGAGTTTGTCATGATGCAGGCTCTGCAAAGATGGAGTCTGCTCCATAGGGTTCGTCTCTGGTGTCCCTGCAAGGTTCAGCTTCAGCAGCATTAAGTGTTGTGGTGGTGCCCATTGCATTGGTCCTGGCTCTGGTTTCACCTTCCTTTACCAAACACATGAGCATAGCAGAACTGGTTGGGTCACACTTGACCAAGAAGGTGCACCTGCAGATCATTAACTGGGAAAGGGAAGAAATAGTATTGGGAGGAGGAGGAGTGTAGGAAGATTACTGTGAACCACAACTGGGCCAACTGATTGTCAACATTTGTGGTATTTTCAGAACCATTTGCCAGTCCTTCCCTGAAAAATGCATACAGTAGGCCTGTGGAACTACTATGGGCATATTATGGCCATGCGTAAACACAAAGGAGAATTTGTGTGGTTGGAATATGATGAATAATTTCATTTGAGAATGTAAAATGATCCTGCCACAGATTGTAGCATGTTAGATGTGCTGTTCTTAATGGAGATTGAGCATGGTGGTGAGGCTCAGCATACAAATGCTGGCAACCCCATTGGAGTGGCCCCATCCTCCAAGAGAGCAGAACCTGGCAGGCGAGACAGACAGTGTTATGGTTACAACAAAGGCGTGTAAAACAGGTAATGCAGGTAAAAGCACAAGTGAGTGGTTTGTGGCTGCCCCCTTCATGTAGTGTAAGGCATCCGGGCTGGGTCAGGAAGGAGATTTTGCTCCATTTGGAGTAGGCACTCTAGGCCTTTCAATGGCAATAAGGGTGGAACAGCTTAACTGCAGTTCAGCCAATACCTGGATCAAGAAGATACTCAGTCTCTGGCAGCAGATTTTCTGAAGGCTTCAGGATCCCATTATGATGGCTCGCATAGGGGATTAAGCAGAGAACCTGACATCAGCCAGGGACAGAGCAGACCTCATTTGGGCAAAACAACAAAAGGAAGTGTCATTGGGGAGTATCAGTGGACCCTACTTCTCCTCTTCCTTTTATTTATTCATTTATCCATCCTATCTATCTATCTATCTATCTATCTATCTATCTATCTATCTATCTATCTATCTATCTATCTATTTCAGATTAGGATTAATACTTTAGAGTCAAGGACTCATTTTCAAAGGTTCCAAGTCAGTGATGGACAAAACACAACAGTCAATACAAAATTGTACAATATCACAGGATTTATTTCACAGGCAAACAATTAAATTGAGGTTACATTTAGGCCTCCATGTGTTCCAAATTGCTTTGTCCGAAAAAGACAGCAGTGAGTTCAAGATAATAAATCACCTATCCTACTTGAAGGATGACTTGATAAATGAACATATCAACCCATTTTTATGGTAGTGTCCTATGCAGTACTCGACAGGGTCCTGGAGGATGCAAGAGCTGCTGGCTATGGTACCTGTATGGCAAAGGTGTTAAAAGCATTGGCCTTCCACCTCCTACTGTACCAGTTCATTTTCAACAGATAGAGACTGCAAAGTATAAAATCTGAGGGCCAGTACTAGGTAGATAACTGTGTGATGATGGGATGTGTGGTGGCCTGTGTGGTATTCAAGCAGTTTAGCACATATCTGCACTGGATAGTGGCTGAAAAGATGGGCAGGGCTGGGATTGTTCACTACCTGTATGACTTTCTGTTTGTGACTAGGGAATATGGACACCAGCTGGTTACATTTCAGGAGGTATACATAGACATTTGGGTCCTGTTGGTGCTTGGATAGACAAAGGACCCAGTACCGATATTGTTTGGGGGATAGAGATCGAATCCCAGGTGACAGAGTTTCAACTCCCTTGAGAGAAGATCCGGGCACTCTGAGACTTGCTGACCATGATTTTTGTGGCAAGAAAGATCGCCTTGCATGAGCTGCAGTAGCTCCTTTGCCATCTCAACTTTTCTGCCAAGGTTATCTCTTCTTCTTTCACTTTAACCAAGTATTGATATAGTTGGTCCACTGCTATTGGCCACATCTCAGACCATCCCTAAGCTGTCTAGACCTTCAGGATGTTTTGGACAGCCCTACTGTACACTAACCATGTGTTGTAGACTATGGAGTACTTGAGCATCTCTCAGGCATTTGGGTCATTAACTTCCACAGAAATGCTATAACCTCCACGGCTGTTTCTTCACCATAAGCACCAGTTCCTGGAACCTCTGCCACTAAAAATGAGACAGAGCATAAGCAACAGTTCAGTGAATGCCAGGAACATGCATAGCTTTAAAATGAATGGTGAGAAGAACTCTTCAGAGGATGAACACTTTGCCCTAGCTACCCATTGATGATGTTGACCACCCTAACATTATAGTTTTGAAAATTTCTTTCTTGTCCTCGGTGACCGCACACCATCAGTGACACAGCAATGGGAAATCAACTCCAACAGGGTGGTCTCCTCATCAGGCCATTCTCAACTCAGGAAACTGGCCTTTGTGGCACAACAAGATCCCGCAAATTGGTTCACTCCTATTGGTGTGACAGTCATTTTGTCAACACTGATAGGGGTGCAGGCAATATGGCACCTGGCTCCAGAGTGCCAGGCATTGCAGCTCCTGGAGCCAGAATGCCAAAGCACTGTGGAGAACAGATCACTGTTTTTGGGGCTTCGCCACCACACCCCTCCCCAAAGAAAATAAAATTAACTCTGGGGTGAACATGCCCCAAAGAGGGAGAATCTGTTGGGGCACAAAAATGATAAGAGTGCAAGGTAATCAAAATCAAGATTGCCCGTCATGCTCACTGTTGTTGCAGCACCCAAACTGCGGTGACAAAATTAAGTCACCATTCTAATGGTATGGAAAATCTGCCTCATAGTCCCCTGAAGTGTCTGTATACATCTGTGCCTCATAACTAGTGGCCACCATGGCCAATATAGACACACTATTATAGAAGACCAAAAGGCATACCACACTGCAATGTCCTCTTTCATGCTCTTGATTATTCAGAGCTTGTGGCTGGGAATGCAGCACACAGCACCTACTTTGCAATGCTGCTTAGGAAGGACCAACCCATAGCTTTGGCTCTGGGGTGGGTTGGTCAGCACCTTGCAGGCATATCTAGTCTTCCAGTGTTGTAGGACAAGAGAACAATACACAGGTCTTACTGCTTCACAAGATGCTGGACTGGATGTGTGAGCCCCAGAAGCAGATTGATGAGCAGCACCAATCAGTCTGGGTCTCCTTGAGCAGGTATAGAATTAGTTGCACATGTGTGCTTGTTTCTATTCAATGCTCTCTTGTTCCACATGGCCATTCTAATGGCTTTCTGTGGTACATTCAGAGGATCCAATTTGGTTTATTTATTTATTTAGTTTTGTGGACTGGGTAGTGCACTACACAAATTCTGCCTATTTTCAGACACGACCTGGGGAGGAATACAGATGAATGCTAATGGACCTTGAACCAGATTAAGCTGTTGGTGGTATTTTTAGTGAATGGGGAAAATTTGGCCAGGGCACCAGAAATTCCCTACTCTGCAGTAGAGGATGCTACAACGATGTGAGTGGATGGCAAGTTCAGTCAGTGTGGAGCCCTGCATGGATGCAGGTGAGGTGAGACTCGGTCTCCTCCCTTGCCTCAGAAATAATGGAGACCAGTGTTTCTGCACATTGTTTGGAAACTCGACAAACCTCACATAGGACTGTAACTGAAGTCAAGTTGTTGGCCAAGTAGAATGAGATTTCCTCTAATGTAGCTGTTTTGATGGAGGGAAGTACTACGTGCTCAGTGGAGGAACTGCTGAGGAATTGCACAAGGAGGAATGCCGCTATGCGGCACCGGCGTACTGGACTAAAGCCAAACTTCAGAAGAAAGCTGCGGATGCCCTGCAGAATCAGAACATCAGAGGCTGTTCTACTGGCAGAGGAAATGCAACATGAAGACCCACCGCTCTGAAACTTTCTGTGGAGCGCCAGGATTAGCAGAGCAAGACAAACTAAAGATTCAAGGTACTGTGATTGTAGGGAAATAATGACAAGGGCGGTGGGCTAAGCACCAAGCCAGAATTATTGTTTAAACTGGGAATGTGTACACAACACAAAGCATCTGAAGGAGATGCTCAGCAGCAGACACCTGTTCTATAAATGTCTCCTGCTACAAGGCCTGTGTTTGCAAGAGCAAAACTGCACTCAAATACTGGGAAACTGAAAAATGCATGAAGGAGAAAAGACAATTCAAAGGTTCGGGACTGTCTTTTCAGACTGGGGAAGGGCACAATACACCCTTCAAATAGTACACAGGAGTCAGACCCCCAATTCAAGCAGGGCTGATGGCTGATACCCCAACATGGATCACACGGCCCTTGAACAGGCTGATTGGGTTAAAACATTAGATGGCGAGGGTCACGTGATGGCAGCCTAGCATGTAGCAGCAAACTTATGCTCTGCTCCTATCCCTGTTAAAAATACTGTTTATTGCCTCGCTACTCATCAGATCTCACATGAAACTGCATATAATTCTGTTGTCAACTGCAAGAGAACTTGGAAATCCTACCTATGGAGGTCTACATGCACAAAGCACCACTTAAACAAACTCCCCATCATTGCCGAAAAGACCAGGCCCGAAGTGGCGAAACAAGAGCAACACTAAATCTGCCTCAGGTTCAACAGCATTGACGGAGGAGCGATTTCTTGAAATTATTATGCCTCTCCAGAGTTCAATGGCAGACATCTCTACAGAGTTACATGACATCAATACAATTATGGATACGCTGAGTCTCAGGGTTGGAGATTCGAATCTCGAATAGCTTTGTTGGAAAAAGGCAGACAAAGCCGAATTGGATTGTACTAACATGAACTGGTGAAACAAAAGCTCAAGGAAAGGTTAGAAGACCTGGAAGGAGTAGCAGACAGAACAACATTATCCTCATTGGAATACTGGAGAAGGAAGAAGGCACTTCCCTGATCATGTTTGTTCAAAAAGTCTGCAAGAAAGTCATCGGTCCTTCCCGAACAGTGCAACCTACATTGTAGAGAGAGCTCACCAGCGCGTTGCCCTCTGCCTCCACCCGCTCGCCACCCAGACCGATCATTTACAAGCTTCTAAATTATTTGGACAAGCAGTATATCCTTGTTCAGGTAAAGTCTCTGCAAGAGGATTTGTGGGAGGGCAGGAGGATTAGAATAACACAGGACTTGCCACAGTCTATTAGGGTGAAGCACCAAGAATTGCACCACCTTGTCTCCAAACTGATCGTAGCTGGAAGCAGTTTAGAGTCAAATATCCAGCCCTTCTGCATGTGAAGATAAACGATCAGTGGCAAATGTTTGAAATTATGAACAAGATCAAACTGAGCTCAGAAAGCTGCTCCTGATTTATTTAAATGAGCAGGTTAGATCTTTGTGCTGTTCATGTGCAGTATGTTGAAATTGGCAGTCGTGTCGGCCTAGGGCTGGATAGAAACTACTTGCGATTCTCCAAGTGAGTACTGACTAATCCAAATTTAAAGCACTTGCTTCTGGGAGCCTTCAAGCTTGTTTACAAAGCAGGGTCCCGTTAAATGGTACATTAGTGCTGCTGGTCTGCCGAGGAGCTGTTACTGATTTGGATATACTTGGATTTGTAAATGCTTGGTTGTTACAGCGTTGATTTTGTCCTTGCATTTGCATCCCATACTTTTCTTTATATGAAGGGGAATCCTAGAGATGCTCTGGATTCGAAGATACTTCCTTTAGTTCTACAATATTTTGGGTAGCTGGCTATGTTCAAAATTGACACGCACTTTTAAGGAACTTGTCAAGCAACCAAATAAATATTTACGACTCAGTGCACTCTTAGACACTAAAAATGGTCTTAAAGTATGGCTCATTGTTCCATGTGATAATTAGTCTGGTCTAAATTGTATAATGCGATTCTTAATTTCAAAAGTTAGAGTTTGTATTAGCTGATTGTTATTGGATATAGACAATCTTGACTTGTAAACGACAGCTCCATTATCTCTTTCAGTCACTAGACGGTGGTATTGTATTGCACAACTACCCTATATCAACATATATTTTGTAATCACCAGTAAAACTCCATCAACAAGGTATATTTCTAAAGAAGGAGATATACAAAGTTCCTCATGTTAGTTAAAAGTTAATTAAGATATTTCAAGGAGTAGTGAAGTTGAAAAACATTTCTTGATGACTGATAGGATAGTTTCTGATTTTATTAAAATAACAGTATTTTTTCAAAAATACCTTTGGTTTTGGGAATGGAAGGGAAGCGCTTTTGCTGGCTGCATAAAACATCACCTGACAGGAGTAGTATGTCAGTGCAGTTTAAAGAACTGGGGCTAGACTATAGGTTATGTGTTTACTATGTTATGATGTTTAAATGGGGATCGGGGGAACCGGCTAGGGAGGGATTTTCAAATACTCTTAATATGTCATTAGGGTAGAACCAAGTTCAACAGCATGCAAGAACCTGTACCATTAAACTCAATTTGAGTGTTTTGCCATATTATTTATTTTCCTTCTTACTTAATGTCAGGTATGTTTAACATTTTTAGTTGGAATATCAAAGGAGCTCAGGATAGATGTGAAAGGCAAGTGGTTTGGAAACATTTGCTCTTATTGAAAGCTGATATAGTATGTTTGCAGGAAACTCACCTTAAATGAGAGGATGTTCCCCTACTCTGTAAGCAATGGGTTGGACAAGGGTTTGGTGCAGGAATATCCACTAATAAAGGCGGAGTGGCTATATTAATCAACAAAAATACTCCCTTTAAGTTAGAACAAGAAATTTGGGATATAAATGGACGTTACATACTGCTCAAAGGGCTCCTGGCTTCACAACAGGTATTGTTGGGTTCTATATATGCCCGCATCTAGATTCCCCAGTTTTTACATCTCTCTTAATCTGGCAAATTCAATCCACCTAGAATTATTATACTTGGAGGACTGGAATATTACCTCAGTTGCAGCTAGACAGATCTGACAATAAGAGGTCTGGTTTGTCACCGCCCAAAGGGCACTTAAGGAACTTATGGAGGAGTGGGTTTAATAGATGTGTGGAGAGTCTTGAATCCAGATTCTCAACAATTCACTTTCTTCTCTGCTCCACACCGAACATGCTCAAGGATTGATTAAATGTAAATTAGCTCACATGCCCTTCCTGATATCATTGATGCATGTATACATACTTGTGTAATATCAGATCACTCTCTGGTCTCTCTAGCTTATTTAGTAGGACCTGGGATACAGAGAGATTTTCTCCGGCACTTTAATAACTAGATCCTTCATGATCCATATGCATGTGATCATCTTAAAAGTTTCATCTCCACTTCTAAGTTCTAATATTGGCTCAGTCACCAAAATGGACATTGTTTGGGCAGCTTTAAAATGCACCTTAAGAGGGAATGTATTCAGTTATCAACCACCAGGCTTAAAAATTCAAAACCCAAACCCAGGAGCTTCTAGATTCTATCAAGGCTATCAAAAGAAATATCAGCCGTTGTTTGGTTGAAGCAGATTGGGTTCAGCTACACAGATTGCAGGCTAAATTCTCAGCCCTTATGTCACAAAAGCCTGAGCTTGCTCTCAAGAGAACCAAACTTAAGTATTTGGAATCCAAAGATAGAGGAGGCAAATTGCTTGCCATCCAGCTCAAGCAAATGGATACCACTAGATTTATAGCTGCATTACATATTGCTCAGGATGGCCCTATTACCAAGGACCCAAGGAAATTGTCTCCGGTTTTGCCAATATTACAAACCCTATATGCAATTCCATTAGCAGACAAATTAGCTCTGGAAGATATTAAAAGGTATTTACATTCGGTCACTCTTCCAAAGCTTTTGCCAGGAGATTCCTCCTCCTGGAACTCCCCATCTAAGAATGGAAGTCAAACAGGTGATTGCACAGCTCTCCCTGACAAATCTCCAGGACCAGATGGCCTTTGAACTAACTTAAATAAAGCCTTTACTACGGGCTTATGCCCTTTTTAACAAAGGTCTTCAATACCTGGTATGCAGAGGCTTCTCCGAACATAGTTTTCTTGAAGCACTTGTTACCTAATCCCTAAGTCAGATCAGGACTCTTTGTGTCCTGAAAATTACCTTCCATTTCACTATTAAATGTGGACATAAAATATTAGCTAAAGTATTATCGAATCATCTTGGGCCCCTGATGAGTAAGCTTATTAGTGATGAACAAGTAGGTTTTATGGCTGGTAGATCTTCTAGTGACCATATGTGTAGGTTACTACATCTAATAGCTTATACCAAACATTTGGATACACCAGCTGCTCTCCTGGTGCTAGGCGCAGAGAAAGCGTTTGATAGGGTTTCCTGGGATTTTCTTTTTCCACCCTGTCATGTTTTGGTTTTTCAATGGGGTTTATAATCTGGGTCAAATTATTATATACTTCTCCAACCACCTGAATCTAATGCAATGGGATACTGTCAATTCATTTCTTTTATTCCGTAGTACCAGACAGGGCTGCCCTCTTTCTCCCCTTCTTTTTAACCTCTATCTGGAGCCTTTGATTCAAAGATTAATATCCTCCCATGACATCCAGAGTATATCAATAGGTAACAAACAACATCTTATTTCAGCTTATGCTGATGATTTATCGTTACATGTTGAGCACCCTGCTACCAGAATACAAGCATTACTACAAGAAATTGAGCAATTTTCAAGACTATCCTACTACAAACTGAACACCTCTAAAACTAAACGTTTTCCTCTAAATGGGAGATGTCTGTTAAGTGATATAGGGATCATGGCCTGAATTGGGAGCCTACCTCCCTGACATATCTGGGCATTAATGTGTCAAGGGACATGACTACAATGGTAAGTGAAAACCTCACCAAATTATTAAGCACTATAAAAGTTGATCTGGCTAGGTGGGGATGCTACCTTTGTCTTTTTGGGCCAGAATTAGCACTGTCAAAATGAAGGTGTTGCCTCAGATCCTTTACCCCTAGTATGTTAGGGTTCCATTTGCCTAAATCTTGGTTCTCTAAGTTACACAAATTACTAAATCAATTTATATGGAAAGGAAGGGAGTTAGAAGAGCTTACTTCTAACTTACAGTCTCAAAAACATGTAGGTATTTCCCTCCCGCCTTTTTCAAATATTATGTGGCTGTCCATATTTGTAAATTGGCATATTGGGTTCGTTCATTAAACAAAACAGATCCTACTTCATACTCGCCCCTCTGGATAGCAATTGAGGAAGTCCTAGTAGCTAGGTGTGCCTGCGCCTTTCAGCTCTAGTTTATACTTCTCCAAAATCAATTCCCAAGGTATTGAGAAATACTCCTATTGGTTGGTCCCTTAAAGCTCTGCATTCAATTCAGAACTCTTTAGTACAGTTTGGCACAAATCTTTGAAGCATCCTCTGATGCATATCCACATTTTCAGATTCAAAATGCTCCTATTTCTCTCACATTCTGGGCCCCACTTGTAGGGGCTTAGATTAGAAGATATAGCCCCAGAGGGTAGGGTTTATCCTATCTGCAATTTGTTAATAATATTCCTGCATCCAGTGGAATGCCTTTAAATACTGGCAAATCAGACAAGCTGTGATTGCCTTTTGCAAAAACAGTGGATGTAGAGCCTGCCAAGATGGAATTATCCTTTCTTTTACACACAGCTGACCAACCACATTCTGTTTCTAAGGTACATCAAGAATTGCAAGTATTGGATCCAGGATTGCCTCAGGATTTGTTATTATTGGGTTCGAAACTGTCTCTTAGAGATGATCAGACTCTCTGGCAACAAATTTGGTGTAATACATATAAGTTTATAAAACAGGATAGACTCAGACTGCAGCAATACAATATCATGCACAACCACTCACATCGTTGTACCATCCTCTACTGCAGAGTAAGCTTAATAGGATTGGTAAGCTCTCCTTGTCGCAATGTCATCGATGTAAAGATGGCTATGGGGATCTTTATCACATGATATGGGAATGTCCAAAGGTTCAGATATTCTAGAAAGCCTTACAAGTCTCATTAGACCCCCATTTGGGATTGACCCTTTTTATTCCTGAAGTCTGTCTAATCAATCACTTTCCCACAGAGATGAGTAGACAATGGAAGGCCTATATAGCTGTTATTTCAGCTGCAGCTAAGATGATAATCATGAGACATTGGATAGAAGATTCTATTCCCCTATTCTTGAGTGGCATAGAGAAGTTCTGCTGGCCTTGCAATTTGAGCGACACATAGCTAAGATGAATAATAGGCTGCAATCTTATTATACCAAATGGGGTTCCCTGAATGTTATGCTTGCAATCTGAAATCTTAAAGAAAGTCACAACTTGGGTTAATTGTGAATGGTTCTTGCCTTTACTGTGTCTTTTACTTTTAGTATTACAGTATTATTTATTTGGTTCTCCTGCTTGGTTCTAGACGGTGGGGTATGGGGAATAGGTTTGAATTGTGTATAAAACTTCAAAAATGTTTTATGATATCTGATACTGTGGATGCTGTAGCCTCAAGGTTAAATGTTTAGCTTGGGTTTGTAATAGGAGGCTCATCTGTCAACTTCAATACCTTTGTAGTCTGGTATTATGAATAAAGAATACTGAATAAAAAACTCTAGATGGCAAGGGATGGGATGCAAAGCTCCTGGGGACTTCTAAGGCTGTGCCTAAAGAGCCACTGCTATGATCCTCAACACAAAGGTGCTGGAGATGGTGACATTAAAACATCAGACTCACAGATCCCCCTGGACAACCAGAAGGCCCCTCTGGCCAGGACAGTGATACCACAGGTACCCCAGGCATTTTACAAAAACACAGATGTTAGAAGGGATGAGGAGTCTAGCAATGGCATCCTGCTCAGGATGTAATGCAATCAACACAAGACATGGAGGGCCTGGCAAGGGACCTGGGGAGAAGAAGGTGGTTCCACCACAACAGGCTGCCCAACAAATTGAGGTTCAGTGCCTGTACAGGCTTGCCCCAAAATGTCTGGCAAACAAACGTAAGGGAGCATTTATTTTCAGTTGCAACAAGACTTGCCTCAGAACCTGCAAAGAGAAGGAATGCAGTTCACTTGAAATATAGAGCGGGACTTGAAGTGGCTCATGACCGTATATATGTGGGGTGCTCTGTCATTAAGGAGAGTATGAAATTCTATGCATGTGAAGTGTATACTTTAATCCATATGTTGGGTGATATATGACATCAGCTTCAAACAACCTTCAGGCCTTGAATGATTTTGGAAACAGTAGCAACTTTTAAAAGTACCCCACTTTGGCAGCCATTTATAGCTATCCCCTTATGAAACCCTCCTTTAATAGAATCACGGTGATGTTTCGTAATGAGGGGGTCAATGTAGTGGACATCACATTTTGAGTTGAAACAAAGGTGCACAATTAATGGGTACCCAGAGCCCAACACAAGCAGCTCACCTGAGTAGCTGAGGAAGCCAAATCTCCAGCCTGATAACTTTCGAGGTAAGAGAGCCTCTTCTCTTTGTCTGGACGCCTGCAGAGGGTGCTACCTGATGAACACTTATATGTTATGAACTTTGTTCCTGTTCACCACTGGGTGGGCTTGTTATTTGATTCTCTTTGTGCTACTAATGCTGAAGTGTAAAGCTAGGGACTCACTGGCTTTTCTAGAGTTGCCTTGCTGATTTCATCTTAATGCCAGATATACCAAGCAGCTAATATAGATCAGACTTGTTTAATATGGTGGTATTTGGAGCTAATTGCTGATTTCATCTTAAAGCCAGATATACCAAGCAGCTAATATAGATCAGACTTGTTTAATATGGTGGTATTTTGAGCTAATTGCTGATTTCATCTTAAAGCCAGATATACCAAGCAACTAATATAGATCAGACTTGTTTAATATGGTGGTATTGAGCTAATTGTACTTGTTACTGAAGGCATTAGGTTAGCTGGGTCCCAGTGTGACCTCATTTTGGAATAGCCCTGTTTGCTTAGAGTGGAGCTCCTTTGTGTAAGTCACAACATATTCTCCCACTGCATAGTAATGAGAGGCTTTGTTTTCTCCACAACCTAGGCAGCCCCAAGCTAGGCACTCGGGACAATCAAGCAACTGAAGCAACACAAGCAGCTCACCTGAGTAGCTATAACCAGGAATTTGAGTATTCACTTGAAGGGATTAGCTTAAAACTGTAAATGTTAAAAGGATTTGGAAATTTGGATCAATAGGAATTAGAATTTTCACATCATTGTGTAACAGCTGTTAAACAAGCTTATGGGAGGAACATTAAAAGTAGAGATAGAGATGTATTGTCCCCCTTTATTGCTCACTTGTCAGACCCCGCTTGGCATATACTGGTTCTGTGTGGCAGCCCTGTCTTAAACAGGATATGAGACGTTTGGAGGGGGTCCAGCGACTGGTTACTAGAAAGATAAAAGGCATGGAAACACTTCCCTATGAGGATAGGCTGAGACAACTTGGATTGTACTCCCTGCAATATAGGAGATACTGTGGGGATATGTGTTTGACTTATAAAGCAAGTAGGAACCTGTTATATAGGAATCTATTAGGCTATCGAGGATGACAAAGTATGGTAACAAATCGGGGTCACCAATATCAATCAATAGGAGATAATTATAAAATTAATAAACGAAGCATGGTTTTCTTAGAGAAGAGTTACTCAGTGGAATGCTTTACCTGATTCTGTTGTTTCATGTGAAACTATTAGTCAGTTTAAACTTGCTTTAGATAAGCTAAACCATAACTGTTTCTATCAAATTTTGTAAACAGTGGTGCAGGACAATAATGGCCTAACAGCTAAAGTTCCTGATTTGATCCTATGATGCTAATTACTGTACAATGGCACTACTGCACCACTATAGTTTGTAGTAATTTTAACAAATAAATACATAAATATAAATGCTGGGGCATGGTTTTAGAAAGTGCATGTAATTTTTGTCATAAATGCTTGTGTAACTGAGTTGTCTGAGAATACAACTTGATCAAAAGGAGCGGTCAAAATGTTGATGCATGGAGACTTTGACAGTTATTCTCATGTTACGCTTTAGAAACAAAAGAAGCACAATTAGTACAAACAAGCCTGGTTTGTGACTTCTGTTAAGGACTCTGAACTATGTTTACCCAGAAGATTTTGGATTCAGATACCACACTGGGTGACTGAGATGTATCTCCATCCCTTACACAACAGTGAAGCACTGGCGGTGGTGGGAGGGAGAACCTGTTGGAGGCCCTACCACTGAGATATAAATGGTGACCAGCAATGTAAAATAAACTTATTTTTAATATTTATTCCAGTGATTACCGATTGATTTAGTCTTTAATTTGTTTATAAAATGAGTTAGAAAATCCTAGTGAGGTAGCCATACTATGCTATACTTTTATGTCAGACAACCATGGGATGTATTTTGGCAGCCAAGTCTGAAAACAGACACAGCTCTTTGAAAATCCACCCCTTTAAGTCTTCTGGTTCAAATCATGGTAAGGGGTTTTAGGGAACTCCTTAGGAAACATGAAGTAACCTGTGGTGTAAAACCTCATGTGCATGTACACTGACAAAATAGTGTCAGATGAAGCAACATTTCATTACATGCGCCCCCATCTGACTGACTCCCCAGCCCGTCCCCCGGAATTACCAGGGCTTACCTTATGCCCAGTCCGAGAGCAGTGCCTGTGAGAGTTGGTCGCCATCCTGCCGCTGGCTGCTTTTTCTGATTTTCTTCCCTTTTTACCCAAGGACCCCAGGAGAAGGATGCATGCATGTGGAGGCACGCTTGAGCCTTACAGCCCTGGTAATGGCCCTCTTCCGCCCGCCCCTATTGACCTATCGCCAGCACCCTCTCTTGCACAGCCCCTCAGCCTCCACCAGGGGATAGCTGAGAGCAAGGGATGCCACCCCACCTCCCCGGAGAGGAGAGGAGAGCTGCCTTGCAGCTACTCCATCCTGCTCCGCCCGCCCCCCCGTGCTGACCTCCGATGACGCAGGCTTGCTCCCGAACCTGGGTCACCAGCGTGCCATGAGGTGAGACATCCAGCACCTCAGCCCTCTGTGCCACTGTGCCGGCCAGGTTTTATATAGATTTTAAACAAAACAAAACTTATCTTATACAGTAGCAGACCCACGTTGCTCATGTAAACTACAGTATAGATTGTTCTAGCACCACACTTTTTTCAGCTACTTATTCTTGGCAGCCTTTAAATGCAGGAAAGAAACAGAAATGCTGCAGGTATTAGGCAGCTTCCTACCTGTCATCTGGTCATCAGGCCAAGATGCCTTGCAGCCAATTAGAATAGGATATTTGGTGCTGTTATGGCTCCTTAGTTATTTGAATTATTAAATCCATTGGGGCTTTTAATTACCAGTGCTCAGATTCTCTAGAATCTGTTCCATCTGTACCCAGTTGGAATTTCAGAAATTCCAATTCCTTTTCAACTTCTATAAAGGAACTGGAGATAGAATTTGAAGTTCCAGTTCTATATTCAGTTCCATTCTGTGTCTGTGGTCAGTCAAAAGACCTCCACATACCCAGTAACAGTTGCCCAAGTTGGCCAAGAAAAATCCCTTTTCCCTCCATCCTTTCCTCCATCTCCCCTTACCTTAAGCCAGTGCTGGCCACCAGTCCCCTGGCTGTTGTCTTCAGTGGTGCAGTGTAGGTCATGGTCACTCAGCTCAGGGTAGGGCAGGTGGGCAGCTGTGGAAAATGCTGGAGAGTAGAATCCTTCATGGCAGCTGTGGTTAGGTGGTCACCAGTGATGGGGATGGTCACCTTGTTGGCAAAGAAATTATCCCTGCCCCCCATGTGTATGACTTCCCTGGCTCCCTAGAGTCCACTCAAGTACAGTCTAGTAAGTTATCCAGTAGTCCAGATCCGATTGCATGATCCCATTCCCATCCAAAATGCAGGCCCCCCCCACATACTCACCTAACCTGGACCTGAATCTGGAGTACAAGAAACGTGAGTCTAATGCAGCAGAGGAACCCCCAACTCCCCATCCTGCAGCTGGCTAGCTAGTTAAAAAAAATTTACAAACTTTAAGAACTGCAGTGGTCACCCCTACAGTCCATAAGTTCCCCCACCATTCCCAGAAGCCCCTGTTTCTAGTGGAAGGGTGACCAGGTTGAACTAAAGAAAATCCTGGGGTTGGCCACCACTAGACACTTTACCATAAGTATTTGGTGGCAGACAATCCCAAGGCTTTCTTTAGGTTGGCCTGGCCACCCACATCTATAGAACTTTGAGCAGCTGGGAATGGTGGGGGGACCAGTGGAGCACAGCAGTGACTAGTGCAGTGCACAGTGCATAAAGTTGATTAACTTTAACTAACTAACTGGCTGTTAGCTGGGGAGTGGAGGGGTCCTCAGCTGCACCAGACTCATCTTGTTGGTTGTGGATCCTGGGGTGGGTTTTGGGGCTGGGCACATTGTCAGGGCTGTGGCTTGATGGTGTCCAGCTCATTACCACAGATTGAGTATGTAACCTGGGCATTATTTTTGATTACAGCTTGACCCTGAAGTCTCAGGTGTCAGCTGTGGTTATATCATCATTTTACCATCTGAGGAATATCACCCGGGTGAAATACCTGATTCCACTGGGCGACCTTCCAACACTGGTCCACTCCTTCATCACTACCTGTCTTGACTACAACAATGCCCTCTGCCTAGGGCTGTCTGGGTTTGATATCCACTGCTTGCAGCTGGTGCAGAATGCTGTGGCAAGGCTGTTGACTGGTACTTCTAGGACCAGTCACATTACACCTGTACTGCGGGAACTGCACTGGCTGCCAGTTCAGTGGCGGATCACCTATAAGGTAGGCTTGATTTCCTTTAAAGCCCTACATGAACAGGGACCCAGCTACCTGAAAGATCTCCTGACTCCCTACTCCCCCAGTCACCCTCTATGATCCACCAACGAGGGATTGCTAGAGATTCCCACGGTTCGTCTTAAAACATCTGGAGCTTGTGCTTTCTCATTTGCAGCACCAACCCTGTGGAATTCTCTACCTTGTCAGTTAAGAGAATGCCTGACTGTTAGTAGTTTTAAATCCATGTTAAAACGTATTTATTTTCTTTGGCTTTCCTGTTTAATTGTTTAATTATCTGACTGTTTTAAATAATGTATGACATTATTTGTTTTATTGTGTTTTTTATTATGTACAGTGACTTGATTTTGAAAGGTGCTATATAAATAAAGTTTTGATTGATTGATTGATCTCTTACTTTCTTGGGATCCAGGGATAGGCTGGCTGTGTGTGGGTGGGTCTGTTTGTAGGACTGTAACATGCCATGGACTACTGTGTAACATACTAGACTTCACTTGATTGGACTCTTGGGGGCCAGGGGAGTTGAGTGCACTAGGAAGGCCAGGATAATTTCTTTATCAGCAAGAAGTGACCACCTCCATTACTGACTGGCCACCTGACCACCACTGCCATGAAGGATGCCATTCTCCAATATCTTCTATAGCTGCCCATCTGACATACTCTGAGTCCAGGACCATGCACAACTGAAGATGACAGCCAGGTGACCTCTGGCAAGTACTGACTTATGGTAAGGGAGAAAAGGCAAGGAAGGCCTTTCTGATTCAGATTTGAAATTGAGTCTGATGCCACGCTCAAGCCTTTTTTGGAATTTCAATTTTTTACCTTCAATACTGCAAATCTGAATTCCAGAAAAAAGTCTGAAATCTGATGTCTGCAGTTTTTTCTGACAGATTCTGAGCAACCTGACTTTTAATCAAGGCAGTATTCCTGTGGGAACTTTAGTGCATTTTCACTAATGTTGTGTGCCTAATGATGACTGCATGAATTGTTTTGCTGACATTGAGAATAATGGAGGCAGTTACCATGTGTGCAGCAATGTGTTGTAGGCTTGTGTTCCTGCAGCTTCTGGTTACCAAAACTTCCAGTAAAGAGAAGAGTGCAGCAAGGAAGGGAGCGGCTAAAGTGCTGGAGGCACAGCGGCAGACCCTGATCGTATCTAAGGAGAAGGTGCAGCTTGATTCTTGCTTTAAAACCCCAATCAGGCTGATCCATCTGTACCTCCTTCAAGGCAGGTTCCTCTCTGAAGAAGTCTACAGCTCCATAGAAGTCACAGGCACTGAAGCCTATGGCCCTCAAGCCAGGTATACCATTTGGAGATAAGCATGATTTTGGTACTTGGAGCACAGAACAAATGTGGGCATTGTTAGTAGGGGACTTTGGTGGGAAAGCCTGAGGGGGTGAGCCAGCACCTAAGCAGCCACAGTAGACAAAGGGAGTGGGTCCTTCTTGGGTTGTACCAAACCCAAATGAGCCCCATCACTCTGCACTCCAGTAGTTCCACATGAATTGCCTGCCCCACCAGCCAACCCACTGTTGGATCCAAGGACTCCCCAAGTGACCCTTCCTCAGGGCCTGGTGGATCCTCCAATAGCTCCTCTGCTGGGACTTGTGCTTCCCCTGGTGGTCTCCCACAGCCAATGGGTCCTTTGGACCTGCTGTCTACACCACATCATCTGCCACAGCCTTAGGTAGCACCATAGACTCATCAGGTAGCTCCTCTACCAGGCAGGTGCCCCCCCAGTGGCTTTTTCACAGCCAGTGGATCTACCAGTCCCTAGTCCCACTCATCTTGGTTTGTCACAGCCTATGGTGGCACCAGAGCCTCCTTCCATTGTTCCACAGCCATCCTCAGTGGCATCATCAGCAATCAACCAGAAGCTATATAACAATTAGAGTTTGTCATGATGCAGGCTCTGCAAAGATGGAGTCTGCTCCATAGGGTCTGTCTCTGGTGTCCTGCAAGGTTCAGCTTCAGCAGCATTAAGTGTTGTGGTGGTGCCCATTGCATTGGTCCTGGCTCTGGTTTCACCTTCCTTTACCAAACACATGAGCATAGCAGAACTGGTTGGGTCACACTTGACCAAGAAGGTGCACCTGCAGATCATTAACTGGGAAAGGGGAAGAAATAGTATTGGGAGGAGGAGGAGTGTAGGAAGATTACTGTGAACCACAACTGGGCCAACTGATTGTCAACATTTGTGGTATTTTCAGAACCATTTGCCAGTCCTTCCCTGAAAAATGCATACAGTAGGCCTGTGGAACTACTTGGGCATATTATGGCCATGCGAAACACAAAGGAGAATTTGTGTGGTTGGAATATGATGAATAATTTCATTTGAGAATGTAAAATGATCCTGCCACAGATTGTAGCATGTTAGATGTGCTGTTCTTAATGGAGATTGAGCATGGTGGTGAGGCTCAGCATACAAATGCTGGCAACCCCATTGGAGTGGCCCCATCCTCCAAGAGAGCAGAACCTGGCAGGCGAGACAGACAGTGTTATGGTTACAACAAAGAGGCGTGTAAAACAGAGTAATGCAGGTAAAAGCACAAGTGAGTGGTTTGTGGCTGCCCCCTTCATGTAGTGTAAGGCATCCGGGCTGGGTCAGGAAGGGAGATTTTAGCCCATTTGGAGTAGGCACTCTAGGCCTTCCAATGGCAATAAGGGTGGAACAGCTTAAACTGCAGTTCAGCCGATACCTGGATCAAGAAGATACTCAGTCTCTGGCAGCAGGATTTTCTGAAGGCTTCGGGGTCCCATTATGATGGCTCGGATAGGGGGGATTAAGCAGAGAACCTGACATCAGCCAGGGACAGAGCAGACCTCATTTGGGCAAAACAACAAAAAGGAAGTGTCATTGGGGAGTATCAGTGGACCCTACTTCTCCTCTTCCTTTTTATTTATTCATTTATCCATCTATCTATCTATCTATCTATCTATCTATCTATCTATCTATCTATCTATCTATCTATCTATCTATCTATTTCAGATTAGGATTAATACTTTAGAGTCAAGGACTCATTTTCAAAGGTTCCAAGTCAGTGATGGACAAAACACAACAGTCAATACAAAAATTGTACAATATCACAGGATTTATTTCACAGGCAAACAATTAAATTGAGGTTACATTTAGGCCTCCATGTGTTCCAAATTGCTTTGTCCGAAAAAGACAGCGAGTGAGTTCAAGATAATAAATCACCTATCCTACTTGAAGGATGACTTGATAAATGAACATATCAACCCATTTTTTGTGGTAGTGTCCTATGCAGTACTCGACAGGGTCCTGGAGGATGCAAGAGCTGCTGGCTGTGGTACCTGTATGGCAAAGGTGTTAAAAGCATTGGCCTTCCACCTCCTACTGTACCAGTTCATTTTCAACAGATAGAGACTGCAAAGTATAAAATCTGAGGGCCAGTACTAGGTAGATAACTGTGTGATGATGGGATGTGTGGTGGCCTGTGTGGTATTCAAGCAGTTTAGCACATATCTGCACTGGATAGTGGCTGAAAAGATGGGCAGGGCTGGGATTGTTCACTACCTGTATGACTTTCTGTTTGTGACTAGGGATATGGACACCAGCTGGTTACATTTCGGGAGGTATACATAGACATTTGGGTCCTGTTGGTGCTTGGATAGACAAAAGGACCCAGTACCAATATTGTTTGGGGGATAGAGATTGAATCCCAGGTGACAGAGTTTCAACTCCCTTGAGAGAAGATCCGGGCACTCTGAGACCTGCTGACCATGATTTTTGTGGCAAGAAAGATCGCCTTGCATGAGCTGCAGTAGCTCCTTTGCCATCTCAACTTTTCTGCCAAGGTTATCTCTTCTTCTTTCACTTTAACCAAGTATTGATATAGTTGGTCCACTGCTATTGGCCACATCTCAGACCATCCCTAAGCTGTCTAGACCCTCAGGATGTTTTGGACAGCCCTACTGTACACTAACCATGTGTTGTAGACTATGGAGTTCTTGAGTATCTCTCAGGCATTTGGGTCATTAACTTCCACAGAAATGCTATAACCTCCTATGGCTGTTTCTTCACCATAAGCACCAGTTCCTGGAACCTCTGCCACTAAAAATGAAACAGAGAATAAGCAACAGTTCAGTGAATGCCAGGAACATGCATAGCTTTAAAATGAATGGTGAGAAGAACTCTTCAGAGGATGAACACTTTGCCCCTAGCTACCCATTGATGATGTTGACCACCCTAACATTATAGTTTCGAAAATTTCTTTCTTGTCCTCGAGGTGACCGCCCCACACCATCAGTGACACAGCAATGGGAAATCAACTCCAACAGGTGGTCTCCCTCATCAGGCCATTCTCAACTCAGGAAACTGGCCCCTTTGTGGCACAACAAGATCCCGCAAAATTGGTTCACTCCTATTGGTGTGACAGTCATTTTGTCAACACTGATAGGGGTGCAGGCAATATGGCACCTGGATCCAGAGTGCCAGGCATTGCAGCTCCCTGGAGCCAGAATGCCAAAGCACTGTGGAGAACAGATCACTGTTTTTGGGGGCTTCGACCACCACACCCCACTCCCCCCAAAAGAAAATAAAATTAACTCTGGGGTGAACATGCCCCAAAAGAGGGAGAATCTGTTGGGGCACAAAAAATGATAAGAGTGCAAGGTAATCAAAAATCAAGATTGCCCCGTCATGCTCACTGTTGTTGCAGCACCCAAACTGCAGTGACAAAATTAAGTCACCATTCTAATGGTATGTGAAAAATCTGCCTCATAGTCCCCTGAAGTGTCTGTATACATCTGTGCCTCATAACTAGTGGCCACCATGGCCAATATAGACACACTATTATAGAAGACCAAAAAGGCATACCACACTGCAATGTCCTCTTTCATGCTCTTGATTATTCAGAGCTTGTGGCTGGGAATGCAGCACACAGCACCTACTTTTGCAATGCTGCTTAGGAAGGACCAACCCATAGCTTTGGCTCTGGGGGTGGGTTGGTCAGCACCTTGCAGGCGTATCTTGGTCTTCCAGTGTTGTAGGACAAGAGAACAATACACAGGTCTTACTGCTTCACAAGATGCTGGATTGATGTGAGCCCCAGAAGCAGATTGATGAGCAGCACCAATCAGTCTGGGTCTCCTTGAGCAGGTATAGAATTAGTTGCACATGTGTGCTTGTTTCTATTCAATGCTCTCTTGTTCCACATGGCCATTCTAATGGCTTTCTGTGGTACATTCAGAGGATCCAATTTGGTTTATTTATTTATTTAGTTTTTGTGGACTGGGTAAGTGCACTACACAAATTCTGCCTATTTTCAGACACGACCTGGGGGAGGGGAATACAGATGAATGCTAATGGACCTTGAACCAGATTAAGCTGTTGGTGGTATTTTTAGTGAATGGGGAAAATTTGGCCAGGGCACCAGGGAAATTCCCCTACTCTGCAGTAGAGGATGCTACAACGATGTGAGTGGATGGCAAGTTCAGTCAGTGTGGAGCCCTGCATGGATGCAGGTGAGGTGGGGGACTCGGTCTCCTCCCTTGCCTCAGAAATAATGGAGACCAGTGTTTCTGCACATTGTTTGGAAACTCGACACACCTCACATGGGACTGTAACTGAAGTCAAGTTGTTGGCCAAGTAGAATGAGATTTCCTCTAATGTAGCTGTTTTGATGGAGGGAAGTATTACGTGCTCAGTGGAGGAACTGCTGAGGGAATTGCACAAGGAGGAATGCCGCTATACGGCACGACGTACTGGACTAGAAGCCAAAATTCAGAAGAAAGCTGTGGATGCCTTGCAGAATCAGAACATCAGAGGGCTGTTCTACTGGCAGAGGAAATGCAACATGAGGACCCACTGCTCTAACTGTCTGTGGAGCGCCAGGATTAGCAGAGCAAGACAAACTAAAGATTCAAGGTACTGTGGTTGTAGGGGGAAATAATGACAAGGGCGGTGGGCTAAGCACCAAGCCAGAATTATTGTTTAAACTGGGACTGTGTACACAACACAAAGCATCTGAAGGAGATGCTCAGCAGCAGACACCAGCTCTATAAATGTCTCCTGCTACAAGGCCTGTGTTTGCAAGAGCAAAACTGCACTCAAATACTGGGAAACTGAAAAAATGCATGAAGGAGAAAAGACAATTCAAAGGTTCGGGACTGTCTTTTCAGACCTGGGGAGGGGCAGTAACACCCCCCCTTCAAATAGTACACAGGAGTCAGACCCCCCCAATTCAAGCAGGGCTGATGGCTGATACCCCAACATGGATCACGACGGCCCTTGAACAGGCTGATTGGGTTAAAACCCTAGATGGCGGGGGTCACGTGATGGCAGCCTAGCATGTAGCAGCAAACTTGCGTTACTCTGCTCCTATCCCTGTTAAAAATACTGTTTATTGCCTCGCTACTCATCAGATCTCACATGAAACTGCATATAATTCTGTTGTCAACTGCAAGAGAACTTGGAAATCCTACCTATGGAGGTCTACATGCACAAAGCACCACTTAAACAAACTCCCCCATCATTGCCCGAGAAAGACCAGGCCCCGAAGTGGCCGAAACAGAGCAGCACTAAATCTGCCTCAGGTTCAACAGCATTGACGGAGGAGCGATTTCTTGAAATTATTATGCCTCTCCAGAGTTCAATGGCAGACATCTCTACAGAGTTACATGACATCAATACAATTATGGATACACTGAGTCTCAGGGTTGGAGATTCGGAATCTTGAATAGCTTTGTTGGAAAAAAGGCAGACAAAGCCGAATTGGATTGCACTAACATGAACTGGTGAAACAAAAAGCTCAAGGAAAGGTTAGAAGACCTGGAAGGGAGTAGAAGACAGAACAACATTATCCTCATTGGAATACTGGAGAAGGAAGAAGGCACTTCCCTGATCATGTTTGTTCAAAAAGTCTGCAAGAAAGTCATCGGTCCTTCCCGAACGGTGCAACCTACATTGTAGAGAGAGCTCACCGCTGCTACTCTCTGCCTCCACCCGCTCGCCACCCAGACCGATCATTTGCAAGCTTCTAAATTATTTGGACAAGCAGTATATCCTTGTTCAGGTAAAGTCTCTGCAAGAGGATTTGTGGGAGGGCAGGAGGATTAGAATAACACAGGACTTGCCACAGTCTATTAGGGTGAAGCACCAAGAATTGCACCACCTTGTCTCCAAACTGATCGTAGCTGGGAAGCAGTTTAGAGTCAAATATCCAGCCCTTCTGCATGTGAAGATAAACGATCAGTGGCAAATGTTTGAAAATTATGAACAAGATCAAACTGAGCTCAGAAAGCTGCTCCCTGATTTATTTAAATGAGCAGGTTAGATCTTTTGTGCTGTTCATGTGTGCAGTATGTTGAAATTGGCAGTCGTGTCGGCCTAGGGCTGGATAGAAACTACTTGCGATTCTCAAGTGAGTACTGACTAATCCAAATTTAAAGCACTTGCTTCTGGGAGCCTTCGAGCTTGTTTACAAAGCAGGGTCCCGTTAAATGGTACATCAGTGCTGCTGGTCTGCCGAGGGAGCTGTTACTAATTTGGATATACTTGGATTTGTAAATGCTTGGTTGTTACAGCGTTGATTTTGTCCTTGCATTTGCATCCCATACTTTTCTTTTATATGAAGGGGAATCCTGAGAGATGCTCTGGATTCAAGATACTTTAGTTCTACAATATTTTGGGTAGCTGGCTATGTTCAAAATTGACACGCACTTTTAAGGAACTTGTCAAGCAACCAAATAAATATTTATGACTCAGTGCACTCTTAGACACTAAAAATGGTCTTAAAGTATGGCTCATTGTTCCATGTGATAATTAGTCTGGTCTAAATTGTATAATGCGATTCTTAATTTCAAAAGTTAGAGTTTGTATTAGCTGATTGTTATTGGATATAGACAATCTTGACTTGTAAACGTACAGCTCCATTATCTCTTTCAGTCACTAGATGGTGGCATTGTATTGCACACCAGCTACCCTATATCAACATATATTTTGTAATCACCAGTAAAAACTCCATCAACAAGGTATATTTCTAAAGAAGGGAGATATACAAAGTTCCTCATGTTAGTTAAAAGTTAATTAAGATATTTCAAGGAGTAGTGAAGTTGAAAAAACATTTCTTGATGACTGATAGGATAGTTTCTGATTTTATTAAAATAACAGTATTTTTTCAAAAAATACCTTTGGTTTTGGGAATGGGGGAGGGGGGCGCTTATTGCTTGGCTGCATAAAAACATCACCTGACAGGAGTAGTATGTCAGTGCAGTTTAAAGAACTGGGGCTAGACTATAGGTTATGTGTTTACTATGTTATGATGTTTAAATGGGGATCGGGGGGGGAACCGGCTAGGGAGGGATTTTCAAATACTCTTAATATGTCATTAGGGGTAGAACCAAGTTCAACAGCATGCAAGAACCTGTACCATTAAACTCAATTTGAGTGTTTTGCCATATTATTTTCTTTTCCTTCTTACTTAATGTCAGGTATGTTTCACATTTTTAGTTGGAATATCAAAGGAGCTCAGGATAGATGTGAAAGGCAAGTGGTTTGGAAACATTTACTCTTATTGAAAGCTGATATAGTATGTTTGCAGGAAACTCACCTTAAATGAGAGGATGTTCCCCTACTCTGTAAGCAATGGGTTGGACAAGGGTTTGGTGCAGGAATATCCACTAATAAAGGCGGAGTGGCTATATTAATCAACAAAAATACTCCCTTTAAGTTAGAACAAGAAATTTGGGATATAAATGGACGTTACATACTGCTCAAAGGGCTCCTGGCTTCACAACAGGTATTGTTGGGTTCTATATATGGCCCGCATCTAGATTCCCCCCAGTTTTTTACACATCTCCTTAATCTGGCAAATTCCAATCCACCTAGAATTATTATACTTGGAGGGGACTGGAATATTACACCTCAGTTGCAGCTAGACAGATCTGACAATAAGAGGTCTGGTTTGTCACCGGCCCAAAGGGCACTTAAGGAACTTATGGAGGGAGTGGGTTTAATAGATGTGTGGAGAGTCTTGAATCCAGATTCTCAACAATTCACTTTCTTCTCTGCTCCACACCGAACATGCTCAAGGATTGATTAAATGTAAATTAGCTCACATGCCCTTCCTGATATCATTGATGCATGTATACATACTTGTGTAATATCAGATCACCTCTGGTCTCTCTCGCTATTTAGTAGGACCTGGGATACAGAGAGATTTTCTCCGGCACTTTAATAACTAGATCCTTCATGATCCATATGCATGTGATCATCTTAAAAGTTTCATCTCCCACTTCTTAAGTTCTAATATTGGCTCAGTTACCAAAATGGACATTGTTTGGGCAGCTTTAAAATGCACCTTAAGAGGGGAATGTATTCAGTTATCAACCACCATGCTTAAAAAATTCAAAACCCAAACCCAGGAGCTTCTAGATTCTATCAAGGCTATCAAAAGAAATATCAGCCGTTGTTTGGTTGAAGCAGATTGGGTTCAGCTACACAGATTGCAGGCTAAATTCTCAGCCCTTATGTCACAAAAGCCTGAGCTTGCTCTCAAGAGAACCAAACTTAAGTATTTGGAATCCAAAGATAGAGGAGGCAAATTGCTTGCCATCCAGCTCAAGCAAATGGATACCACTAGATTTATAGCTGCATTACATATTGCTCAGGATGGCCCTATTACCAAGGACCCAAGGGAAATTGTCTCCGGTTTTCGCCAATATTACCAAACCCTATATGCAATTCCATTAGCAGACAAATTAGCTCTGGAAGATATTAAAAGGTATTTACATTCGGTCACTCTTCCAAAGCTTTTGCCAGGAGATTCCTCCCTCCTGGAACTCCCCATCTAAGAATGGGAAGTCAAACAGGTGATTGCACAGCTCTCCCCTGACAAATCTCCAGGACCAGATGGCCTTTGAACTAACTTAAATAAAGCCTTTACTGTGGAGCTTATGCCCTTTTTAACAAAGGTCTTCAATACCTGGTATGCAGAGGGCTTCTCCGAACATAGTTTTCTTGAAGCACTTGTTACCCTAATCCCTAAGTCAGATCAGGACTCTTTGTGTCCTGAAAATTACCTTCCCATTTCACTATTAAATGTGGACATAAAAATATTAGCTAAAGTATTATCGAATCATCTTGGGCCCCTGATGAGTAAGCTTATTAGTGATGAACAAGTAGGTTTTATGGCTGGTAGATCTTCTAGTGACCATATGTGTAGGTTACTACATCTAATAGCTTATACCAAACATTTGGATACACCAGCTGCTCTCCTGGTGCTAGACGCAGAGAAAGCGTTTGATAGGGTTTCCTGGGATTTTCTTTTTCCACCCTGTCATGTTTTGGTTTTTCAATGGGGTTTATAATCTGGGTCAAATTATTATATACTTCTCCAACCACCTGAATCTAATGCAATGGGATACTGTCCAATTCATTTCTTTTATTCCGTAGTACCAGACAGGGCTGCCCTCTTTCTCCCTTTTTAACCTCTATCTGAGCCTTTGATTCAAAGATTAATATCCTCCCATGACATCCAGAGTATATCAATAGGTAACAAACAACATCTTATTTCAGCTTATGCTGATGATTTATTGTTACATGTTGAGCACCCTGCTACCAGAATACAAGCATTACTACAAGAAATTGAGCAATTTTCAAGACTATCCTACTACAAACTGAACATCTCTAAAACTAACGTTTTCCTCTAAATGGGAGATGTCTGTTAAGTGATATAGGGATCATGGCCTGAATTGGAGCCTACCTCCTGACATATCTGGGCATTAATGTGTCAAGGACATGACTACAATGGTAGTGAAAACCTCACCAAATTATTAAGCACTATAAAAGTTGATCTGGCTAGGTGGGGGATGCTACCTTTGTCTTTTTGGGCCAGAATTCGCACTGTCAAAATGAAGGTGTTGCCTCAGATCCTTTACCCCCTGAGTATGTTAGGGTTCCATTTGCCTAAATCTTGGTTCTCTAAGTTACACAAATTACTAAATCAATTTATATGGAAAGGGAAGGGAGTTAGAAGAGCTTACTTCTAACTTACAGTCTCAAAACATGTAGGGTTTCCTCCCGCCTTTTCAAATATTATGTGGCTGTCCATATTAGTAAATTGGCATATTGGGTTCGTTCATTAAACACAACAGATCCTACTTCATACTGCCCTCTGATAGCAATTGAGGAAGTCCTAGTAGCTAGGTGTGCTCGCCCTTTCAGCTCTAGTTTATACTTCTCCGAAATCAATTCCCAAGGTATTGAGAAATACTCCTATTGGTTGGTCCCTCAAAGCTCTGCATTCAATTCAGAACTCTTTGAGTACAGTTTGGCACAAATCTTTGAAGCATCCTCTGATGCATAATCCACATTTTCAGATTCAAAATGCTCCTATTTCTCTCACATTCTGGGCCCCACTTGTAGGGCTTAGATTAGAAGATATAGCCCCAGAGGGTAGGGGTTTATCCTATCTGCAATTTGTTAATAATATTCCTGCATCCAGTGGGAATGCCTTTAAATACTGGCAAATCAGACAAGCTGTGATTGCCTTTTTGCAAAAAACAGTGGATGTAGAGCCTGCCAAGATGGAATTATCCTTTCTTTTACACACAGCTGACCAACCACATTCTGTTTCTAAGGTACATCAAGAATTGCAAGTATTGGATCCAGGATTGCCTCAGGGGATTTGTTATTATGGTTCCAAACTGTCTCTAGAGATGATCAGACTCTCTGGCAACAAATTTGGTGTAATACATATAAGTTTATAAAACAGGATAGACTCAGACTGCAGCAATACAATATCATGCACAACCACTCACATCGTTGTACCATCCTCTACTGCAGAGTAAGCTTAATAGGATTGGTAAGCTCTCCTTGTCATAATGTCATTGATGTAAAGATGGCTATGGGGATCTTTATCACATGATATGGGAATGTCCAAAGGTTCAGATATTCTGGAAAGCCTTACAAGTCTCATTAGACCCCCATTTGGGATTGACCCTTTTTATTCCTGAAGTCTGTCTAATCAATCACTTTCCACAGAGATGAGTAGACAATCGGAAGGCCTATATAGCTGTTATTTCAGCTGCAGCTAAGATGATAATCATGAGACATTGATAGAAGATTCTATTCCCCTATTCTTGAGTGGCATAGAGAAGTTCTGCTGGCCTTGCAATTTGAGCGACACATAGCTAAGATGAATAATAGGCTGCAATCTTATTATACCAAATGGGGTTCCCTGAATGCTATGCTTGCAATCTGGAAATCTTAAAGAAAGTCACAACTTGGGTTAATTGTGAATGGTTCTTGCCTTTACTGTGTCTTTTACTTTTAGTATTATTATTTATTTGGTTCTCCCTGCTTGGTTCTAGACGGTGGGGTATGGGGAATAGGTTTTGAATTGTGTATAAAACTTCAAAAATGTTTTATGATATCTGATACTGTGGATGCTGTAGCCTCAAGGTTAAATGTTTAGCTTGGGTTTGTAATAGGAGGCTCATCTGTCAACTTCAATACCTTTGTAGTCTGGTATTATGAATAAAGAATACTGAATAAAAAAAACTCTAGATGGCAAGGGATGGGATGCAAAGCTCCTGGGGACTTCTAAGGCTGTGCCTAAAGAGCCACTTGCTATGATCCTCAACACAAAGGTGCTGGAGATGGTGACATTAAAACATCAGACTCACAGATCCCCCCTGGACAACCAGAAGGCCCCTCTGGCCAGGACAGTGATACCACAGGTACCCCAGGCATTTTACAAAAAACACAGATGTTAGAAGGGATGAGGAGTCTAGCAATGGCATCCCTGCTCAGGATGTAATGCAATCAACACAAGACATGGAGGGCCTGGCAAGGGACCTGGGGAGAAGAAGGTGGTTCCACCACAACAGGCTGCCCAACAAATTGAGGGTTCAGTGCCTGTACAGGCTTGCCCCAAAATGTCTGGCAAACAAACGTAAGGGAGCATTTATTTTCAGTTGCAACAAGACTTGCCTCAGAACCTGCAAAGAGAAGGAATGCAGTTCACTTGAAATATAGAGTGGGACTTGAAGTGGCTCACGACCGTATATATATGGGGTGCTCTGTCATTAAGGAGAGTATGAAATTCTATGCATGTGAAGTGTATACTTTAATCCATATGTTGGGTGATATATGACATCAGGTTCAAACAACCTTCAGGCCTTGAATGATTTTGGAAACAGTAGCAACTTTTAAAAAAGTACCCCACTTTGGCAGCCATTTATAGCTATCCCCCTTATGAAACCCTCCTTTAATAGAATCACGGTGATGTTTCGTAATGAGGGGGGTCAATGTAGTGGACATCACATTTTGGTTGAAACAGAGGTGCACAATTAATGGGTACCCAGAGCCCAACACAAGCAGCTCACCTGAGTAGCTGATGAAGCCAAATCTCCAGCCTGATAACTTTCGAGGTAAAGAGAGCCTCTTCTCTCTTTGTCTGGACGCCTGCAGAGGGGTGCTACCTGATGAACACTTATATGTTATGAACTTTGTTCCTGTTCACCACTGGGTGGGCTTGTTATTTGATTCTCTTTGTGCTACTAATGCTGAAGTGTAAAGCTAGGGACTCACTGGCTTTTCTAGAGTTGCCTTGCTGATTTCATCTTAATGCCAGATATACCAAGCAACTAATATAGATCAGACTTGTTTAATATGGTGGTATTGAGCTAATTGTGCTTGTTACTGAAGGCATTAGGTTAGCTGGGTCCCAGTGTGACCTCATTTTGGAATAGCCCTGTTTGTTTAGAGTGGAGCTCCTTTGTGTAAGTCACAACATATTCTCCCGCTGCATAGTAATGAGAGGCTTTGTTTTCTCCACAACCTAGGCAGCCCGCCCTCCAAACTAGGCACTCGGGACAATCAAGCAACTGAAGCAACACAAGCAGCTCACCTGAGTAGCTGAGGAAGCCAAATCTCCAGCCTGATAACTTTTGAGGTAAAGAGAGCCTCTCTTCGCCTGGCGCTGCAGAGGGTGCTAGCCCGACGGTGAGTTCGCACCGCCTGCCCCACCCGCCTAACCATCTCCCACCAGGGGCGGCTGTCAATTTAAGGATCCACCCCATGACATCACATCCAGTGATATCACGCCCTGTTGCCCAGAACCTATCTCCTACTTTCCCATTTGCAGGTTATACCTGTTGGCCACTAGAGGGACCTATGCTCCCTCACTACTTCCTACTCCTACCTGTACAGCACTACTTTCCTGGGATCTTGCTCACCACAATGTATTGGTCTGCCTCACGCCTCTGCCTGTGCCTATCCCCACTAGCAGTGCACTCTACCACTCTACCCATCTGCTAGTCCACACTGTGCCCTGGCACCCCTCCTCCCCTTGCTCCTGAACCTCCTCTCTCCCCTTGGGACCTGTGTGTCCCCTGTCCCCTGCCCTCCCCTAGCTTTCTTCACCTCAGGCACATCTGGGTGTCTTCTTATCCTTGCTTTCCTCCTGTACTTCCCTGCCCACCCCTGCGCCCTTAGCCTCCCCTCACCTCCCTCTCATGTCAATCGTAGGAAAACCTCTCACCATCTCCCAGCCAGGGTGTTAATCATGCTACTACTCCTGTCAGGGAACATTCATCCAAACCCTGGCCTGGTTCCCAGGAGCTCCCTAACTCGCACCACAGGCCATGCATGGTCTCCATGGAATATCTGTAACCTCCTAAAAGTTTGCCTCACTACAATGCCTGGTCACATCAATTAACCCTGATGTCATCACCCTTGTTGAGACTTGGCTGTCGAAATCCTCCTGATTCTCAGTCTCCTTCCTGGTTTGACCCGCTTTCCGGGTCCGACCATGTTGGGAGACGGGGTGGTGGCTGCGCTATTTATGTCAAGGAATCTCTCCCCGTACTAGCCCTGCCCACTCCTATCCTTGACTCCAGGGCCCAGGTGCTTACATTGAAACTAACCCCTGACCCTTTAAAGGGATCCCTTTATCTGACTACTGCATACGTGCTCCCAGGGACCAAACACAGGCCATTGCCCTTACAGAATACCTTAACTCTCTACCCTTCCGCTGATCAAATTCTGTGGGTGACTTAAATGTCAACTGGCTCAGCCCCTCCTCCTCCTCCTCTCCCAGACTCCTTTCTGCAATAGACCCAACGCAACTAGTTACCCACCCTACCAGGACTAACCCCAAGAGAGGCTGCAGTACCCTGCTTGATGTGGTACTCACCAACCGCCCTAATCGGATCCCCAATGTACAAGTCATCCCAGACTCTCAGTGATCACTCCCCCATTCTATTCCACTGGTGAACCTCAGTCCCCAAACCCATAGCACAGTCCACATGCCGGTGGCGTCTAATACCTGGTGGACTGATAAAACTTAAGGAACTTCTGTCCCAAATTGACTGGTCTCCTATACAGGCAACTCCTGACATCGACACAGCCTCTCCTTCTTTACCCAAACTTTAATAATGCCTGTGATATCTTGCCCCAGTGTTGACCCGCCGCTCTAAAAGGAAGAATGCTCCTGGGTTACCCCAGCTTTGGATCCAATTACGCTCAAACATAGACAACCTATGGCACCATGCCATTGAGACTGGCTGGCCCAATGACAGGTGGTTATATGCCGTCACCAACAAGTGCACTCGGGCCATCAGAAAGGCCAAGTCTGAGCACCATCGGTCCTCACTCACTGCCTCATGGGGAATCCCAGAACCTTCTGGGATAACATTAACAGTTAAATGGGAGTGCACACCTTCCACCCACCCAGATCAACATTAATGGTGTGATCTCCCAGACCCAGCCCCTCATAGCCAACCACCTCAGCACCTCATTCACTGACCTTAGCCCTATCCTCCCTACAAATTTTTTTGACCCTCCTCCCCCAGCACCTACCGAAAATCTTATTTTCTCCTCCACCGTGTTTCTGCCCAAGAACTTAGGCTGCACCTTGTCACTGCCCTCAAGAGTAATAGTACAGGCAGTGACACCCTGGATCCGTGTATCCTATGGCTGGTCTTTGACACAGTCCTACCCCAATCACATGCCTCATCAACCATCTCTTTGCCTGGGAAGGTTCCAACTGCCTGGAAAGTCACCACTGTCACCCCTATCTTTAAAGGTGGTGATAGGACTGTGGCTGGAAACCATCGACCGATCTCCATTCTCTCTCTCTCTTCCAAGGCCTTGGAAAAGTGGTGGCCTCTCAAATCTCTGACTACCTCTCCACCTACAATGTCCTTTTGTCCTGAGCAGCATGGCTTCCGAGCGGGCCACAGTACCAACACAGCCTCCTAGAGTTCTCCAACTTCTCCACCTCCTTATACACTAGTTCTCTGGCTGGTGCTGTCTTCATTGACCTCTCGAAAGCTTTCACACTGTCTCCCACCCTCCTTCTTGATGCCCTTAGTCTCTCTGGTTTTGCTGTTGGGCCATCTCCTGGTGCACCAGTTATCTGTCTGACCGCTCACAGCATGTAAAAATTAATGGGACCTACTCAGACATCTGTCCCATCTTTCTGGGGTTCCCCAGGGCTCCATTCTGGGCCCCTTTACTATTCTCCCTTTACCTTAACACCTTCCACGCCTTTTGCTCGGGGAACATTCTATTGTACGCTGATGATGCAGTCATCTTTGCCTCAAATCAGAACCCACTGTCCCCAGGACTCGCTTGCAGAAGTCCTTCACTAAGCCGAGGGCTGCTTCAAGGAACATAGATTGGTGATAAATCTTAAAAACAAAACCATGTTCTTCACTCATCCCCAAACAAGTCCTGCAACTTCAAACTCCTCATTCACTCTGGGTTCCTCATTCCCACTGAGCAAGTTTGTTCTATAAATACCTAGGGATCCACTTTGACCCCTCCTCTCCTTCCATGGACACATCGCTGCCCTAGCCACTGCCACCAATATCCGATTGGGCATCTTACATCGGTATAAACACTGCCTCCTCTGGAGGCTCTTCACTGCAGTCACCTCTTCTATCCTGTCCCTAGTGGACTATGGACTGCCGTGTATGGTGCTGCTGATCAGACCACACTCCATAAAAATTCGCACTCTCTGAATAAGGCCTGCAGGTTAATTACTGGAGCACCTAGGATGACACACACCTGTCTACTGTATGCTAAAGGCTGGTACTGATCTCGACGAGCGCCTCAAATATCTTACCTGTATCCTTACAAAAAACCTCCTTGCTTTTCCCCACCAGGATTGACTCACCACCATACGCCTCTGTCCCACTAGTTCATACCGGACTCTGGGAAAACCTCTGTTATCCCTAGAGCTAGGACCTCTCACGCCAAAGAGCCTTCAGCTTTAGGGCCCCTCCCGTTCAACACACTGCCCCTCCATCTCCAAAGCTCCAACTATATCGTGGCTTCAAAACTCCCTTAAGTAACCATCTTATTAACACCATGCTGTAACTGCCACTAGTCAAAGCCATACTAATACTTATGACAAAGCTTTTATTACAGCTGCTAAGGACGACATAACACTGGTATTGTTTGCATCCATCCTACCTGTACCAGCTTGTTTGTATCTATGTCTTAATTTACTGTTATACTTATGTGTTGTACTGCTATACTGTGTATTTTGGTTTGTCTTACTGTGACAAGGTACCTTTGTAAATGAGCCTATGGCTCAAAGGTTTTCCAAACTGCTGTTTAAATAAAATAAAATAAATAAATAAATGTTGACATGGTACATCCTTTCTGTCTGTCTTCGGTCAGGTAACTCCATAATGTAGTTCATGTCATTTACCTTTCTAACCACTTTGTACGGTCCTGCCCACTCAGCTTGCGACTTGTCTTTCCAGACTGGAATAAGGACCATGACTTCCTGACCCACCATGTATGAGTGAGCTCTGGCTCTGCAGTCGTACCACACTTTTTGTTTCTGTTGGGCAGCTGCCAGGTTGCTTTGGGCTGTCCCCATAAGCTCCTTAATCCTTTCCCTAAACCTAAGGATGTAATCCACAATGGGAGTTCCCTGAATGGTGTGTTTGCCTTCCCAGTCCTCCCAGATCAAGTCTAAGGGCCCTCATACCCGGCATCCATATAACAGTTTGAAGGGGGAAAATCCTGTTGACTCTTGGGGCACATCCCTGTATGCAAACAACAGGTAGGGAAGGTATGTCTCCCAGTCCCTCCCATGCTGTTCAGCAAGCACCCAGAGCACAGACTTTAAGGTTCCATTGCATCATTCCACAAGCCCATTGGCTTGTGGATGATATGGTGTTGTGCATTTCTGCACCACCCCACACTTCTCCCATAAACATTTCATCAGGTCCGACATGAAGGAACCCCCTCAATCAGTGATTACCTTCTGCAGAAACCCATCACAGGAGAAAATCCCAAGTAAGGCATCTGCCACTTTGTCTGTCCTCAGAGAGGATAGGGTGACTGCCTCTGGGTACTGGGTGGCATAATCTACCACAGTCAGAATGAATTCTTCCTGAGAGCTGGAGATATTTAGCGTCTCACATATAGATTCCCACCTCAAGAAAGGCTCCTCCACTATGGGCAATGGAATCAGGGGTTGCTTGGATTTTCTTGCCCACTTTCCTATTTCTTGTCACAGGCAACAAGACCTGCAATACTTCTTCACCTGCTGGGTGAAGTTTGGCCAGTGGAAATTCTGGGCTAACCGCTGTGTAGTGTGCACGATTCCCAGATGACCAGACAAGGGAATATCATGTGCAATTTTGAACAACTGCTCACGATACCCCTGGGGAATGATAAACTGCCTCCTAGCATCCCTTCCTCTGTCTGCACAGCCTGAGTATACATAAGCCAATTTTCCCAATAAACCTTATGTCTGCCGTCACCTCCCTGTGTTCCATCAGAGTCTGCCCAAGCCCTCAGCTTCTCTAAACTAGGGTCACTACTCTGAGCAGCTGCAAACCCCTCTCACATTCCCAAGGCATGGGACAGGTCCCCTTCAGTCACTAAACTAGGGTCCCTAGCACTAGCGTCAGGGCCCTCAGGATCACTGTCAATCCCAACCTTCTGACAAGGGGTCACCCCTTCCTCTTCAGAGTAACCCTCTGTAGCTGTGTGGTTATTTGCCACTGGGGAAATTTCTACCACTTTTTAACAGTCTCCCCAACTGGAGACACAGGCTAGGAAACCAGCCTCTCAGTGGTTTCACACTGGTTTGTGTCGGGTTCAGGGAGCTACAATTTTCCCTTGCTGCTTGGTTATGGGTAACTGCACATACCATCCCCTCTTGAAGATTGTTACCCAGGATCACATCCACTGCTAATGTTTTGGCTACAGCCACCTGTTGCAGAGTTCCCCATGTTTCACCCCAGTCCAGGAGAACGCTGGCCAGTGGCAATGTTTTCTCTTCACCCGCAAAGTCTTGTACAGTGACGTATTTATTGGGTGTAAGCTGACCAAGCTGTACCAGATCCCCTTTCACCAATGTCAGGGATGCTGCTGTGTCCCTTAACCCCTGTGTCTGTACATCATTCACAATGACTGGGTGCATGTGTTCCCTCATGTTCACTGACATGCTTCCAGGGACACACAAACAACCCACTACTTTCCTGGTACCAGTCTGTGTATTATTGTTGCCTATTTTGGAACACTGTCTGGCAATATGCCCAGTTTCTTTACATGACCAACATTCACTTCTTCTTTCAGAGAAATATTTTCTCTGAAACCTGGGGCTAACTGGTTTCAGTGGAGGCAGTGAGATTTTTAGCTGCCCTGAAGGTGCGCTGTTCCCTTTCTGTGCTGCCACGCCTATCCCATTCACTCTCAGAGCAGGTCTGCTCTTGGCATAGCGGTCCGAGAGTTTAGCAGCCTCTTGCACTGTTTAGGGATCTCAGTCCTCTAGCCAGGTTTTTAGCTCTGCTGTGCATGCCCAATACAACTGTTCCAATAAAATCACATTTTAAATTTTATCAACAGAGTTTGCCTCAATTCCTTCCCACCAATGTTTTAAAAACTGATGTTTCATGGCTAGCTCCTCATAGCTCATATCAGGGCTTCTCCTGAGCTTATAGAATTTAGCTCTGTATGATTCAGCAGTCAATTCAAACTTTTTAACAGTGCAGCTTTTAGCTTGCTGTAATTATTACTGTCCTCATTGTCCATTTGACCCAATGCATCCTGAGCTTTCCTGGTAAGTAGCGGGGATAGTTAGAAGCTCCAGGACTCTCTAGGAATTTTATCCTGAATACACACTTTTTCAAAAGAATTTAAAAAGGCATCCATATCCTCCCCCTCTTTAAACTCGGCTATTAATTTGGAGTTCAATTTGTAACCCAGTCCTGCAGTCCCAGTTAAACCCAAGCCACTTACCTGCTCTGGTGCCACTGGTTGGAGTTGTAGCTTCTCCAGTTCGTGTTTCCACTGCTGCCCCTCTATCTTCTCTTCTGCAGCTCACTGGCACTCATGCTCCTCTCAGTCTGCCTTCCTCTGTTGTCACTCTGCCTCTCACTGTTCTCTCTGCCTCTCGGCATTCCTGCTCTGCCTCTCAGCTCTCTCACTCCCTCTCTTTCTGGAACTCCAGCTCCATCCTGCACAACTCAATTTGCAGCCTGAGTACTTCCAGATTCAGGATACTGGTGACCATCCCCTGCTGCTGTGGCCCTTCACTGACAGTGGCCCTGCTGTCCTCCTCATCAGATCTAGACTCTGCACTGGCCACTAGCCCTGCCACTCTTGAGGTTTGGTCCTTTTCAGTCACGGTTGATGACTCGCTGCTCTGGGTATCTGCTACCATCAGGGCCTCTGTGAGGGTCTGCTTTTTGGCTGTCACCTCATACAGAACTCCTCTGTCCCCACACAACTGCTTTAAGTATTCTACAGTGTGCCTGCTGTAGTTGGAATCCATCTTTCCTGACTACTGCTACTCTGACTGGCACTTTAGAAAAAAAATAAAATGGGTAGGAACTTGACTGTAAGCCAAGGGATCATACCTCTCAACCCTTTGTCCCCCAAATGTGGAACATTGCCTCTAAAAATGTGGAACAAATGAGCAAAATGTGGAACACTTAATCAAATCTTTACCTAGGAATCTCAGAGCACTGTTAAAATATTTGCATTTATGTTCAGAAAGTCTGTTATTAATTTAATAATATATTTTTTGCATCATTTACTATAGATTTGTGCTTTAAAATGTTAGTACTGAATGTGGGACAAGTCCTCACAAAGTGGAACAGGAAGTTTTTATGAAGTAAAATGAGGAATGTTCCTCGTAATGTGGTACACTTGAGAGGTATGCAAGGGATATAGTTCTGTTTCCTTTTGAAATAAAACACTGCCTTTTTTTCCCAAGTGAGCTGAACAGTCACAAGCTGACACACTGAACAATAAAGCTTATACCACCAAACTTTTTTCACACCGCTAACAACCAATCTGTCACAAACCCACTCAGCAGGTCAGCCCTCTACTCCCAAAGTGCCAACCTCTGAGCATAGTATTGTGAACAGTGAACAGAACAAGGTAACCCTCTTGTCTGTTTTGTGGGTTTGAGTCACCTTTGTCCCAAGTTCTGGAGGGATTCAAACTGATAACCTCTTGTTAGCATACCAAATTATTAGGCTCAGATAATTCTGTCTTTGGGGGCCAGATATCTTTGCCTATGGGCACCTAGCCAGGTATAACAAAATAAACCCTTAGAACTCTATGCAAGACCTAGAGAACTCGAATCTGTTTCCCAGTTTGGAATCACAGTAAGCACATGCACAGTGTCAACTATAACCATCTAAGCTTCACTTATATAAAAATAAGTTTCAAGGCACACCAGGCAGTTTCTGTTTTTAAAATGTATCTTTACTTTAAAATAGGTAAAAAATAGGAAACAGTAAATACAGAACAGGATATCCCAACACATACAGCCTTAAAAACAAAACAGTTTTAAAAGTGCAAATTCCTACAATACATCCACTCAGACTGGTGTTATCTAAGGTCTCCTTACGTCTTAATCTTTCAGTGCTTTGTTGTTCCTCTTTTCTCAGTCAGAAAATAATAAGTCTCTGAGTGGTCTGTTCAGTATCTTAAAAGCAGTCTTGAGCCGGCCTTCTCTCTGAGGTCATCTAACTCTGCCTTGGTGTATTAAAATTTACATTTTATAACACAGGATGTCCTAATAAGATATTTTAACAAAATAGGTGACCAATGAATCGCCTCTCTCCATATGACCTGTCAAAACCGGTTATTGATCTGCTTCACACTGACATCAAAACCTCTTTGATATAATTCTGGCTTCCATAGATGACCCCCACACACACATGCATGTTGGATTTCTTGAACCAGTCTGTGATCTGTTTCACTCAGACATCAAAGACTATTTGATGTAATTATTGGCTATCTTGGGAGACACCCCAACACATGCATTTTTCTTCTTCTTTCATGACACCTAGTGCAAATCAAAGGGATTCCCTAAGGATGTCATGAATGGATATTTTATTTCCTGGGCTCCAAAGAAAACTTAACAAAGGAATTGCATATCAGATATCTGCAGATTAAGCTACCTCCTGTCATTTGAACATGTCCCTGTTTTTTTTTTTGATGTGTCAATTTCAGCAAGACAGCATTTTCTCCTGCCAAACATTCCCTTACATATTTTATATTGCAGAAAAAATATCATATTGTAATTAGAACCAGCTGTCCATGTGTCACAAGGGATATTGAAATTGCACCCCCTAGGGAAGCCATACTGGTGAAGTGCAGGGGTTTTTAATGGCTGGCACATTGGACTCAGGTAGTCTTGTTAATATATATATATATATATATATATATATATATATATGTATATATATGCTAGAATTCACTTGTCTTGTCTTTATTGTAAGAAGATGACAAGTGAATTTTTGTGAGCACTTTATTGCAAATGTCTAGTTATAAAATAAATACTTTACATTTTTGCATATTTAAAGTGCTTTAGTGGATTTTTCATTGCAAGATCTCCTATAATATGCTCACTATGCTGTTTTTGGATCCTGGTGATACCTCTAAGCTGGCCCTGGTGGGGTGGAGGGGATTTTAATTGCAGGCTGACAAAAGGGACTGAGGAAGATGTTGGAAAAATATTTTGTGACACAAATTTATTAAACTTTATTTTACAGCATTCGGGTTCAAAGATGTACATGACATTCTAGGTACTACATCTATGCATACATTTTACAAGGGACTACTATCTTCTAGGATAGACTTTTGGTTTGTTCTGGACAGAACCACTATTAGGGACACTAGGCTAATACCCATGGAAACATCACACCTTGAGGCAGTGTGGGTTACCATTGATTTAGCACAACACACACAAGTAGAACGAGGCTTTTGGAGAATGAATGTGAATCTCCTGCAGGAGGACACTATTCAGAGGAAATGAAAGAATTATTGACAGCTAGATGGCTGGTACGGTGTCTTTATGACAACCTGGTGGAATGGTGGGAAGACACTAAGTGGGAAATTAATCAATTGATGATACACATCTCACAATGTAATGTTAGGACACAATACACTACATATTTGGGTTGGAGAGCATGGTACTTGTGGTTCCTGACTCAAATGAGGGAAATGTGACAGGATCTCACCTTACAGATTGATGACATGAAAAAGAAAATGTTTCAGTTCCAATACGATAGAGACAAATCTCTTTGTATGGAACTAAAATTTGGGACACAAGGGGCTAGACAACATGTTAACCCCTTTTGACAGTCATTCAGAATGGATTAAAAACAGGGTTATGGCCTCATTACAGGGTGATATAGGTAGGATAGTGTCGGATATACCATCCATTAGGATGGTTGTACAAAAGCATGTCCAATCTAAAGTCCAGCAGCAAGATACAATGGACTCATACCATTTTCTGGTATCTCTTAATTTGCCACAGGTCTTAGAGAAGGATAAGGAATCATTGTGTGACCCATTTCAGATTTTGAGATTGAGGCTGCCAAGAAGTCCCTGTCTGCTAATACTGCACTGGGACTTGATGGTATACTGAATTAATTTTATAAATTATTTTCAGAATTCTTGGCTCCTATGTTGTGTGACATATATAATGCCCTATTGCAGGTAGGGAGGAAGGGTTCTAGCATGCAGGAGGGTGTGATTTTTTTTTGTTTAAAGCTGGTGACCCCACAGAAATCGCAGATTGGAGACCTTTGAGTCTGCTGACAGCAGATTATAAAATCTTGGCTAAACTTATTACTGTCAGATTGGCAAGGGTAGCAGCATATTTGATTTTGGAGATGCAAACCTTTGCGATTCCAGGGAAAAGCCTAAATCAAAACTTAATGTTTCTTTGGGACATAGTAGCACATAGCCTGGATATGACTCTGGAGAGTTATGTTTTATCAATTGACCAGGAAACAACATTTGACTATTAAACATAAATATCGGTGGCACATTTTGCACAGCTTTGGGATACTGGGGAATTTCCATGCCATGATACAACTTTTGTATAGTGAGGCCCAGGTGAGACCCTTGGTAAATGGCTATTTAGGGACACCTATTTATTTATGGAATGGAGTGAGGTAGGGGTTCCCATTGAGCCCCATATTATATGTGTTTTGTTTGGACCCAATTTTATGGATGATTGAAGGGGATCCTCAAATAGCCCCGGTAACAAAGCCTGGAGGACCACCTCTCCCAAAAGTCTCAGCTTATGCAGATGATGTTGTAGTGGTGGTAGCACACTAATAGTCTGGTGCACATGTTCTGGATGTTTTTCATGTAATCAGAAGTTTACAGGGATTGGCATTAACTGTAGAAAGAGTGCTGCTCTAGCACTAGGTGTGCAGACACCTTGGTTACTTTTGTTATACAAGTGACTAAGGGACCTATTAAGATATTAGGCTTATATTTTGGGGATAGAAATGCAGCTCAGAGTAACTGGGAAAGGAAATTGTGCATTGTACAGTCCAAAGTACCACAGTGGAAGTCTTGGTCTATGACCAAGAAAAAGAGGATTTATTTGTTATGTGGCTATATTGTCCCTATTTTCTTGAATGTGGCACATATTTTTCCGTTACCATTTCCAGTCCATAGAACACTCCTCAGCATCATTTTTCAACTACTTTGAGGTAGTAGATTGAATCCAGTGAAATGTAACCATACTTATAGGGGGCAGACAGAAGGGGGCTTGGATATGATACAAACCATCATTTTCTTTTTTAGTATATTTTTTTACACCAATTTCAAGCCCTGATTTAGTGGAACAATAAGTGCATGGGCTTCAATGGTACAACAATGGAAGGTGGCATTTTGTTCTGCTTGGGGTAGGGAGAAATGGAACCCTTCAGATAAGTGTTTACCAAATTATGTGTAAGTATGTCTTAAATATATTCAGTTATGGAAAATTGAGTTTGTCTGGTTTCAGGGGTCCCCATGAAACAGTTTTATAAAGAAATTGTGGTGGCATGTTATCATGAAGATCTTGTTTTTGTGGTGGGCCCTCACATACAGATAAAATACCTCTTGGAAGCTACATTAGATAAGAGGATTCCACCAAAGATGCAAGATACAATGTAGTTATATGGTCATAGGAAACTGAATGTGGGGCCAACCACAAACTTAAAGTAGTTACTGAACATGTGTGTTTAAAGGTATAATGTCATGAAGTGGTGGAGACAATGCAGCATTTATTCTTTGACTGCCCATTTATACAGCCTTTGTGGAAACTGTTGGATGACTACTGGGGTATGAAATGTTTTATAGCTATGACTTATGATATGTTACTATATGGCCAGCTACCAGCAATTTGGTTAAAATGGAACAGGAGTACAGTATACATGATATTTCCATGTCTAAAGTGGGTTATTTAGCAGGTCCTGTGCCAAGCTTTTTTGAAAGGGGAAGAGGTGGCCTTGCAGGACCCCCTTTTTAAGTTACAATCTGAATTAGATGCTGTGTATCAGTATGAATGTCATACTATTGGTGAGGCCGCATGTAGTCAATACTGGAAAGGGATTGATTGGGTTGGCTAGAAAGACATAAGTCTGAATTTGTTTTCATGTCTCCGGTCTTATAGTTTTTTCTGTCAGCTTTAACTTTTTTTTTAGATTGTTTTCATGCTTATTTAGAAGGGAATAAAGTTGTTCTCTACTATGTTTTGAAGTTGGGTGGGTTGGAAGAGGGTGTATTTGAAACACTGAGTTTTGATCTTTATGTTACATCATCTGTGATTTATGATAACATGCACATATATATTTTTTATTTTTTTCCTGCTGTTCTGGTATGCATTAATACCTTTCTTTTAAGTTTTCGTATAGAACAAGTTTTGTTATCCTGTATTTACCAATTGTTTTATGATGTTTTGTTTTTGTATTCTAGTAAAAAATTCCCCTACTCTTTTTGAGAAGTGCCATGGTATCTTTAACATCCATCTTAACTACCACCAGAACAGGCAGATGGGACCTCAGTTTAACTTCTCATCCGAAAGACAGCACCTCAAGAGTGCAGCACCCCCCTCATGTTGTACTACAGTATCAGTATTGGGATTTAACCCAAGGGCCTTGTGTGGAGATAGACTCCATAGCCTTCTGATATCCCGGCCTCAGAGGCAAGTGTGCTACCTGCTGAGCCACTGACACTATAGGACAAGGGAATAATACACAGGTCTTTCTGCTTCACAAGATGCTTTAACCCAAAAAAGAACCTGGTGTTCCAGCAACATGATGTGATGATAATGTGTCATAACCTCAGATGGTGTCTTTGTCCAGGTGTACAGGAGCAAAATCAGCTGCTTGGCTCAGGGATGCTGGTACAGTGTGTGATCTTCCCCAGGACTACAACAAGACCTGTAAGCCACCATGGTACAACAGTACAAGGCTCTGAAGGCAACCATTGGGACAGTCTTCTTCTGCCATGAAATGGTGTGTCAATGACAACCAGTTCAGGTACATGTTGAACAGGTCTGTAGAGAGGACAGGACTGACCTCATAAGAGTTCAACACTCATTTCTTTCATATAAGGGTGGCTATCAATGCAAGGTCTGTGGGCTGACTAATAACCAGATACAGGCCTTCATGGTGGAGGTTATGGGTCTTTGGGAGATATGTGTGACCTCATTTGCTCTAATTGTCTTTTGTTTTACTAGCAGGTCTTCACATTAAGGCAAAATGGATTTGGATATGTGGACACTCTTTTGCTAACTGTGCAACAAGCTGGACAGGCAGTATCCCAGGTAGAGATGTTATGAAGTTGTACTTTGCCGGCAAAGTTCTGGCGAGTTTGTGGAATTCACTTTTACAAATAACTTGTAAAGTGCTCAGTTCACCATTTCACTACTTTGCATTGAGTTTTCTGGGAAATGGCACTTTTCAGGTGAAGTCATGGCGAGTTGCAACTTTGCCAGTGAATTTTCTGAATTTGTATCACTTCAACTGAAAAGTACTACTGCCTTCCAAAAATGTGTGAAGTCGGCACTTCACAAATTTGTAAACTTTAAAATTAATTCAAAAGCAAAGTCTGTCCACTTTGCACATACTATATCTACCTCCAGGATGAAAAATCTTCTTCATTTCTTTGTGGGCTGGATGGGTCAGTGGGGATGTAGTGGAGGATTGCTGCCTAAGGTCAATACTGAGGCTCTGCAGTGAGGTCCTTCAGATGTTGGTGGTGCATCTGGGCTGCATTGACTTGGGATCAGAGAGATCCATGGAGCTGCTGTGCAAGATGAAAGATGACCTGCAATTGTTTGAGGTAGCATGGCTGCATGTTACAATGGCTTGGTCCCACATCATTTAGACACCATTAGTGTCCTGAAAACGATCCCAGGTCAGTACAAAATGCTTGCAGAAGGATTAATATGGAGACACACCTGTTTATGGACTCAATTAATGGTACTGTGTTGCGTCATGATGATATTGTAGAATGGTGTCCCAGCTGTATGCGAAGAATGGTGTACATTTATCACATGTGGGTTGTAGCATGCTACTTGCACCCATACAGGAGGTCTTGGAGAGGCTTTAGCATGATGTGCATGGGCAATGGACTTTCTCCATCCTATTTCAACATAGAGTCTTGCAAGGAGTTGTACAAGGAGAAAATGGAGGGAATACAGTTTTGTTCTGGACAGATTCATCCATGCTGGCATTAGGTGAAGCACAGATGAGTGGGGAAATGATTGGGGCAGGTCAGGGGATAATCTCATCAGGCTTGTCCTGCAGATAAACCTTCATTCAATGTGGAATTGGTGCGCATCACCCAGGCAGAGCAATACCCTTGCCTTGGAGGCTGGTGTTCCTCCAAATGCCATACAGCTGCACATTGGTCCAACCAGGGGGTCTCATCAAGTGGTAACTGATGGACCGGTGTAGGAAGTTAAATGTCATGAACATTGGTGAGACTCCTGAACTCAGCACATCACATTGCATATTGTACCCTGTAGAGATTTCTATTAAGCATATGGCTATGTCAATTTCTTTCAAGACATTTGTGAATGATCGTTTGTTCTGGGAGAAAACTATGCTGGTGCCTACAAGACAGTGGACACCTGCAAAGCATTATAGTAGGCAAGGATTTATCATTATAAAATGGATCTCGAAAATCCTGTAACCTCATTAGTCAAAACATGTCACACGACCGTGTGTAAATCCTGTAACAGACAACCGGTAAAGATCCTGGTACTCAAATGTTTACTTTCTTTGACCCTAATTCATTTTTATTCTGAGTTTTAATAACAGATTCATTTATAATAGCAATAATGCACTTCAGGACATGTGTAGTAGTGAGATTTATACACTTCTTGTGTGGGTAAAGTCATTCGGCTGTGCCTTGTGACACATCACACAAGGTGTGTGCAATTCCACTACAACACATGCCCTGTCATGCATGTTGCTTAAATGGCTCTCACTTGCATACTGAATACTGGATATTGGAATTCAATGGCAAAAGTGCAAGATGATGCACCTGAGAGCAAGAATCCCAACGCAGAGTACTGGATGGGTGGGGTAAGATTTAGCACTATGGTTATGAATGGGACCTGGGAGTTATCATTAGCAACTCCTGAAACAATCAAACCAGTGCAGCAAGGCCTGCAGTATGGAAAAGAAGATGCTGGGATGCATCAGAAGGGGTATTGACAGCAGAAGAAAAGAGGTAGCACTACCTCTCTATAGATCTTTGGTGAGGCCACACCTGGAGTATTGTGCCTAGTTCTAGAGTCTTCACCTCAGGATAGTTAAGAACAGGCTAGAGACAGAGTAATGAAGAGTAACAAAGACCATTCAGAGCCAACAGGGAAGGTCTTATGAGGATTACCTCAAGGTATTTAACATATACTCACTGGAGTCCAGACAGGAAATGGAAGATATGATACTGTCCTTTATGTTCCTGAAAGGAATAAACAAGGTGAACTGCAGGGAATTATTTGGCATGTGCAACAGTTCAAGGTCACAAGAGCACAAGTGGAAATTGTTCAATGGGGAGATCAGAAAGCATTATTTTACAGAAATAGTGGTGAAACTATTAAACACTCGTAAAAGCAGGGCCTCAAGCCAGTCAGGTTAGTATAGGGAACCTTGCCATCCCACTCTTTGCAAATGTGTGATGACATGGGAGTATAGCTCTCTGGTGAGATACCACCTGGAGTACTGTGTCCAGTTCTGGAGGCTGTACCTCAGAAAGGATATAGACAGGGTAGAGGCAGACTTCACCTGGAGTAATAAGTGCAGTTCTGGAGGCAAATCTTCAAAAGGACATAGAGTGGAGGCAGTCCACAGAAGGGCAACTAAATGGTGCAGAGGTTGCACTGAAAGCCCTACAAGGAGAAATTGAGGAATCTCAACATGTATCCCTGGAAGACAGGAGACGAGAGATGACATAATATATACTTACGTGTACCTCACAGTGGTGAACAGGGTGCAAGAGGAAAGTCTTTCAAATGAGAAAGAGCACCAGCCCCAAAGGGCATACAACATACTGTACAATGAAACTGGGAGGGGGAGTTTAGGAAGGAAATGAGGATGGACTACTTCAATGACTGAGCTGTGGACAACTGGAATAGACTGCCAACAGAAATAGTTAAGGTGAAAACAATAGGAGGCTTTAAGCATGCATGGGATGGACATAGGAGAATATTAGAAAATGCACAGGGAGGAGGGAGAGTTGCTTAATATTAGCTAGGGTCTGTAAAAACAGACTAGGCAGGTACCATTTGGGCAGACTGGGTGGGCTAAGTGGTCTTTTTCTGTTGACAAATTCTCTGTTTCTAAGGAAGACTACAAGGGGAAGTGGGGGGAATCTGCTTCTACTCTGGACAGATTACCCCAGTTCAGCATGAGTGAGGTCCAAATGACTGGGGCCTGGTTTGGACAGGTCTAGGAATAACTTTGTCAGGCTTACCTGTGAGTAATGTGCCATAAAATGAAGGGTGGGCACAAGTTATCCAGTCAGAGGGCTCCCTTGCCTTATTTATTTATTGAAAATTGGAAACCAGGAAAGGCACACTGAGACAAGACTTATTTCCAGGTGTGACCCGAGGGGATGGGTACTGTGAGACAAATGCATAAAATATGTAAAATGCAATAAGTGTTAAAAAACCTAATGATATATACAGGCAAATATGAACTACCAAAGCTAAATAAGCAGTAAGATGATACAGATAATAGTACAATGAAATTAGGACTCAGGCAAAAAACCAACAGTGGCACTATGCACAAAAACAATGTCCTGAAAGAGTGTAGGCAGGTTGTGCTGGAAATATAATAACAATATAATTGGAGGGATTGGTCCGAGGTTCAATGGGGGCAATAGCTCCTCCCACAACCTCTATTTTAGCCCTCCACTAATGCACCTCCCTTGCTTAGGGAGTGTTTTTCTTGGTCTCCCTGTGTGGTTCATGTGGCTGTGCCTCCTTTGTGCTCTACTGCCTTATCTGGTACTTTTCTCCCTTGCTCCTCCATTCACCTTTCCCATCCTTTTCCTGCATTTCTGCCACCCTCATTTTTTTCCTGTGTCTGTTTTCTTCCCGGAGGCTTTTGCTGCCCCCCCACTCCTCTCCTTGCTTCCCTCCTTTCCTGGTGGTCCCAGGGTTCTCTCCTCTCTTGTTTTCTTTTGGGTTTTTTGACACCGCTCTGCCCAGTGTTTTTGGCTAGCCCTGCTCCTTCCGCACATTCCCCATCCTTCCAGCAGCTCCTTTCGGAAGCAGTCCTCTTCCCATCTGCCCGCAAGCTCCCCTTTCTGCTCCATGACTGCTCAGCACTACAACATCAGCCTACAGAGCCTGGTCCTCCAGTCTTGGCAATACTACCTCATCTGCTCCATTCATAAGTTGTCTCTCAATTTTTTCTGTAAGTATGCAATGCTGAGAATGCTCTGTTTAATATCTCATCACACAGCTCTGTACAGACCTTCCTAACTTGCTAGTAGTAGCTTCAGTTGAAATTTTTTGTTTTTCTCACACGGCATGTTACTGTTTCCCTTGGTGGGTGGCTGTGTGAACATGGGGAGAGGGAGTTGGCCCAACTTTAGATAGGACACCATTTGCTTCATGCTGAACAGAATTTTTGCCTGTCCTCGTTCAGTGGAAAGGCACTGGCACTACAACAATACTGCAGCTTACGGCACAACAACAGCAAGCATTTGCCTCCAGCTAGGTTTGAACCTGTCTTCTGGGTCCCAAGCTAATGCTCTAGCCACTAATCACACTGCATTTTCAATGTTTAAATTGCTAAATGAACTGGGCTAAGCACACCCCTGGAGACATATACTGTATAAGTACATTTCGCAGTATCGTACGGTAGATAAGCTCTGGACACTGCAATCAAACTCAGCTCTGCAGAATATGTCACTGTACTTTCCTATCACTTGGCAGTCTGATATGCTGCATGTCTATTTCGACGTAGGCATCTGGTTAATAGCTACTAACAACTGCTGCCCAATGCATTACTACTCACTGTATTTTATTACTGCTCTCTGTTTTACAGGACTGTCTATACCGCATATGCTACACATTACCTGCAGTCTAGCAGCGGCTAGAGTCTGCCTTGCCACTAACATAGAAACATAGAATTTGACATCAGATAAGGTTCACTTGGCCCACCTAGTCTGCCCATTTCCCGACCTGATGGATAAGCTGCAGATTCTAGTTAATCAACAGCTTACTTCCTCCTACACCCCACTAGAATTGCGTTATGTCAGTTCCATTCAGTCGTGAATTCTCCCACTGTTCCTGACTCCACAACCTCCTCAGGAAGGCTGTTCCATGCATCCACAACCCTGTCTGTGAAAAAATACTTTCTAACATCACCTCTGAGCCATCTCCCTCTATCTTCAAATTGTGCCCTCTTGTTCTTGCACATCTCTTCTTCTGAAAGATGCTACCCTCTTGTACTTTGTTAATTCCCTTGAGATACTTGAAAGTTTCTATCATGCCCCCTCCTCTCCTTTCCTCAAATTATCCACTATTGTTTGGCTTCTTGTGATACCTACAAACAAGGGGGGTCAATAGTTAGGTGAGCTGAGTCACTTCCAGTGTGCATTTCTCCATGGTGTGCGGTGTCGCTTCTTCTGCACCACCTTTTAATCCACGATTTCCACCTCATTTCTCACTCCAAGTTGCTCCTGGTACTCACCTCCCCATAGCCAATTTCCCTAGTCCCCTCAGGACTGATTGGGGGAGTCATACCTCAGTCCTCTCACTCCACTGACTCTATGTACCTCACTTATTCCTCATCTGCTCATACACTCTCACTTTCTACATTATCATACCACCCGTCGTTCTTCCTTTGATTCCGTGGATTCCTTCCTTCTCTTGTCATGCTTCACGGTTCTTCCCCTACTCAAGATGTTCTATTTTTGTGTCTTCTGTGACTACCATTGTCCTGTCTCCCACCATGACATGTACTGCTTCATCATCCTCTCTCAATTTGCTCCTACCCTACTTTCCTTCTACAGCAGCGTTTTGCACTTTTGCCAGTCCATACCACCAGTACTCCAGACTCTATCACTAACTCGTGCCTTATGAGGTGCTGAGCAAAGGTAGGCTTCCCCTATCTACCAGGGATGGGATTCTGTTACAACCACTACATCCTACTTCCCAACTTAACATTCTCTGTCCCTAACTCTGCTTGGCAGCATTGAGTGAAGGTTAGCTCACTCTGACTACCAGGGATGGGAGCCATGTTGACAAACTTCAGACTGTACCATACTTCTCTACCACATACCAGTTGCCGCTTCCCTTTGGGAACTGAACTCCTATGCTCCACAGACCCCCATCATTCTACCTATGCCTGGCTGCCTCAAGTCATCACCATCAGTCTCTGCTGTCCCTGACATGTACCTGGGTCTACAGTCTACTGCTTCAATGTCTGCATTCTCAGCCTTCTGCCTGGATGCTACTTCCCATCAGGAACATGACTTTGCCCAACTTACCTTCTCCATCTTACCTTGTCTGTAGCCTCTATCCATCGTCCTGTTCGCTGACTTCCCTGGCTGGGAACCTGACTCTGAAATCAACTGTTTCCACTGTTTACATCCTACACCCAATGCGGATTGCCAATTCCATTTGGGAACAGAACTTCTTCACCAAGTACTCTCATTGTCCTACCTGCAATAGCTGCATCCTGTCAGGATCATCTTGATTTGAACATCCCGCCTGGATGCATGTCCTTCCATTCTGCTGCTTCCACCATGTTCAATTTCCGCCTGCTATCCAATTCCATGAACTTTCTGGAACTGGACCTCCTACTGCTAGTGGTCTCCATTTCTACTTGCCCACAGTCCTTCTTCCAGCCTCACTGCACTACCTTGCCTGGTCCTTAGCCTGAGTCAGCATTGCTGTGTTCACTGTCTGCTTCCTCTAACTGATGTAGGTTGCTGCTTCGGGAATGGAGCCTTTCCAAGGCTCATGCCTCCAACCTCTCAGCTCTGCCTGATGTCATCGACCATGGGTCTTCTCCCTGTCTACCAGACATAGTAGCCTGTAAATGGATCCACTCTTTTCTGCATCCCATAACTCTTGCTGCTTTCCTTCTGAACCATGACCTCATTGACTCATGTGCCTCCATCTTGACAGTTGACACTTCCTCCAATCTCCAGACCCTCTACCCTGAATGAATCACAACCCTCTGTTCCACTCAACATCCCGCTCTTCTATGGACCATCATACTCAACCCTTGGCCTCCCATCCCTTACAATTTAGTTCTTGCCAGCTTGTCTGTATCTCTTTCGATCCAGTTTGCCTGCCTCTGGGACTTCCTTACTGTAGGTTATCCTTTCAGTTGATGGCCAAGTTTATTTTCTCTTTCAGATGTGGGACCTTCATCCTTCTTCGTTCCAACTCCGTCCATCCATTCTCTTGTTGGTTGACACCATCATTGGATGTAGGACTATCACCAACCCAGCCGATCTGAGTACTGCACTTTGGTTTTGGCCTCCATGGATTGTCTTTGAGTGACTGCTACAGCCTTCCTGCATCCTGCTGCTGTTTGCTGGGTGCCAACTCAGTTCTGTTCCTTTCTGCTCAGGTTATCATCTGGCTTCACCTAGCTCATCTCCTTCCCTGGTTCATTCCTCCAGTTCCTCAGCATTCAGTCTGGACTTCCTTCCCATTTGACTGGCTGCTTCTCAACTCTGCCTTGCAGGATAGGGGCTTTGTGCTGTTTGCTGTGGCTCTTTTGGGCCTAGTACCTGATCTCCGACCAATACTAATACTGGGTCAACTGCTCTTCCATATTATTCATTTCATACTGCTACTCTGGCCATTCTAACAGTACCCTTCACTTCTCATTGGATCACTCGTTCATCACTCTGGAGAAATACTACTGCTAGCAAACATCCCTTGGCCAACATGTCTCATAGACTCCTACATCATCATAGAGTTTTACATACTGCCCAATCAGCTCCTCATGATCATTCATGGAATCCCATTCACCTGGACAATAGGAAGATCTCCTCTGTCCTTATTGGATATATCCTCCAACTTTAGTCCATTCAATTACCATGACTTTCCTGTCTACTTTGTCTCACTAGCTATCCTCCTACATGGAAAGGACTTAAATCCTTCTGCTGTGCTCTGACTTTGTAATTAGTGTCACTCCTACAGATACCGGGAATCACAAAATTACCCATTCAACTACAGACATCATGTGTTTTACCTTCTTCAGCCTCTCCTACTAACATCAACTCTGTTGACCACATTACTTGACTCCTACTCCTCAATGGTCATTGCTCGTTTTAAGAATTTCACAGATGTCTTCCAGAATATTCATTGTGGGATCTACACCACCTAGCTGATTAATAACTCCACGCCATCCAAACCACCATTTTCGCTCCTGGACATCACCATTCCTTATACAATCATTTGCACCTTTTTTATCTAGTACCTTCAGCCAGGTTAACTGCTCTTCCAGTGGATCCTACAGCCTCTGCTTCTCAAATTACCTTCATGAATCTCTGCAGTAAAGACCATCACCGAGAACTGTCTCTCCCGTAATAGTCAAGATAAATTCACAAACTCAGTTTTGTTTTTCAATTGGTCTTAATCAGCTGTAACACTAAGATCTTATGGCTAGAGACCCATGCATTTTGCAAATGCGAAACAGCGTGAAATGAAATGAAATCCACACCATAAACGAAATCCGCAATATAAAACTAAATAAAATGAAAAGTGATGTTTTACTTTTTACTCAGTGAAACCTCAATTAAACAAGTCACAATCCCCTTTCAAAATTTAACTAGCTCCTAACAGGCAACTCGTTAGCATAATTGCAGACAATGGAGAGTTTTTGTTCCATGCTCTGATGTCCTCTCGCCTCTATTGTCATGCCCTGCTTGTCCTGCTATCTCTTTTCACAGTAGAACTAGAAGTGTTGCATCTCACATCCAGCTCTCTGGTTATGTCAGGAGCCTGAAATCAAAATGAATCCTTGAGCTGCACTTAGTGGCTGCAACTGAAACCGGGGAATTCTTAATTTCAGCCCTCCCGATGTGTGTTGCACCTAGCATCTAGCTCTCTGGTTCTCTGGCTCCCATTTCTGTCCCTGATCCAAATGCTTGCTCTGAACTGTAAAGAAACCCTGGAGCATATGAAAGCAGCTCTGGTGGCTAAAACTGAAACTGGGACATTTTTAATTCCAGCCCTCCTGATGTGTGTTACACCTCGGATCCAGCTCTCTGGTTCTCTGGCTCCCATTTCTACCCTGATCAGCCCCCAATCCGAATGCTTGCTCTGAACTGTAAAGAAACCCTGGAGCATATGAAAGCAGCTCTGGTGGCCAAAATATTTCAAAATAATGTAGCCAGTTTTGGACAGGAGAAGGGGGAGAAGACTGGTATGGGTGGCAGCACACTGCACAAAAAAAGCTAGTTGCTTATAACGAGAGCCAGTTACAGATACTGCTGTTATGCTTGTGATTTTTCATGTGTTATTACTGTTTTATAGTGTTTTTAACCTGAAAAGCAAAAAAAAAAAAATAACAAGAAATAAAACAAAATTCTTGGAAAATAAAACAAAATTGAGGAAAAAATAACAAGAAATGCACGGGTCTCTGCTTATGGCATCCTACACTAACCGACTTCACTACCAATTCAGCCAACAGAGTCTTCCTTATATCCGCCTCCAAGCTTCTCTCAAGTGTTTCAGCATTGTATTACCTGCAAACTTAACCACCTGGACCACTTCTGCAAATCTTATTTCATTCTGTTTACTAATCAATTATGGCAGTACTCTCATCAGTTACTCAAAACTCTCCTCTACTCATTTCTTCTCTGTGATGCTTACTTAGTGACTCATTGCTCACTAATCAGTTCCTTACCTCCAGACCACATTGAACGTCAAACCTTACACGAATTGGATCAGTCACCCATAAGTTTGCAAATCATCATAACTCCCACTGTGTACTGTCTGGTTGTATAGTGATCAAATTATGCTCTCCCAACTCACTGCACCCCTACAATCCCTGTGGTCATGCTTCTTTTGTCACCTTGGAAATAAGGACTATATATGCCCTTCTTCAACTGGATTTGCTCTAAACCTAGGATTCTACCATCCCTACAGAAAAGATATACCCTTTATCCTCAGCATCATCATTCAGTCTGCATCTCCCTTGAATCGAGAATGAACCACCATCTCCAGGGCACTCAAAGGCTCTCTTCCTCTCATTTTCTACTTCATGGATGCTTCCTTAGTGACTCCTTGTTCATTACTGAAAACCTTGCCATCTGACCATACCTTGACAGTCAAACCTTTCACAGTTGGATCATTCACCAATGACTTCTTGTACCATAGCATTTCCACCATTCCCTGTTTGGTAACATATTGATCAAGTCATGCTCCCTCTGCTAATCACACCCTTGCAATCCCTTGGACAAGCATCATTCATTAACTTAGAAACTTGGACTTCATTTGCCCTCCTTCACCTGGATCTACTTTACACTTTGGATTCTATTGCTCCTTCAGAAAAGACCTACTCTTCAACCTCAGGATCATTGTTCAATCTGTACCACCCATGGATCGAGGATAGATCATCATCTCCAAGAAGATCACCACCTCAGATTAACTATGGTTACTAGAACCTAGGTCCTTCTCCTTTTAGTATGCCCAGAGGATGGGCAGACTTCTGGCCATGGGTCCTCAGAGGTTTCCTTCACCTGGGTTTTTTCCCCTCCTGAGTGCCAGGGAGTCATACTCTCCATGAGTTGGAGGAAGTATCATGTTGGGCCTTCTATTCCTGACATATTACTACCTACATATCTACTACTCAAGGGTGGGAACAGAGTAAAGAATCAAAAAGTACCACAAGTTACACAAGCACAATATACCCCATTGCTATTCCACAAACATTGGATGGGAGGGCTTGGCCTGAGGTTCAATGTGGGGAATAGCTTCTCCCACAACCTCTATTTAAGCCCTCCACTAACACACCTCCCTTGCTTAGGGAGTGTTTTATTCACCACCATCCCTCCTCCTCCTCCTTCTCTGGTTCTCTTCTCACCCTTGTTCATGGGCCTTCTATTCCTTACAAATTAGGGAACATTGTTTTAACTAAGAATAGCACAGTAGCCGAAGCTTCTTTACAGATGCAAACTGGGAGCACAAGGAAGTTAAGTGACTTGCTCAGTATCACACAGTGTGCACCTAGGTAGCTACCCCCTAATTACCTTATTACCTACATACCTACTACTTAAGGGTGGGAATGGAGCAATGCCACAAAAAAATACAACAAGTTACACAAGCACTATATACCCTATTGCTATTCCACAAACACTGAACTATTAGGTATGGCACAGTCGGGAAACAGAAGAATGGAATTTAATGACAGATAAGGACAGCTTGACTCCCCTAGTCTGCCCATTCTTCCCCACCTACTGTGACACAGCAGACCCTACTTGATCTCTGACTCCCCCTCCTTTACTTTCTGTTAAGATTTCCTTATGCCTATCCTATACATTCTTGAATCTCTCTACTGTTTTACATCCACCACCACTCCTGGAAGACTATTCTAGGCACCCAACACTCTTTCAGTGAAGAAATGCTTCCTCACATCTCTCCTAAAATGACTCCCTTCCAGCTTCATTGCATGTTCCCTTGTTCTTGAGCATCTTTTTTTGAAGAATGCTTCCCCCTGTACATTGTTTACTCCTGTGAAGTTTTTAAAGCTCTCTCTCATATCTCCCTCTCTCTCTTCCCTTCTGTAGTGTATATTTATTTATTTATTTGTCAACCAGGTAAATGCACTGATCCTAGGAGCCATTTCCTGGCACAACCTGGGCCATCAAGATGGCACACAGAAGACTAAAGATGTGATAACAAGAATTTCAATACAGCATTGTACTGTACAGGTATGACAAAAATAATTTCAATACAGCATAGGACAGTAGAAAGTGCACAAACAAACTATTGGCCAAAGCATGACACAGAAGGTACACGTAAGCCAATACAACTCAGAACAGTGTATACCAAAGGTAATTAGAACATTAGAACATATTAGAACATTAGGAAATTGCTGACATGTTGGTACCTACAGGAATTATTAAATGAGATGCTGGCAGAGTTGCAATGCAGTAGGTACAATAAAAGGGCACTAGATATGGAACATGTAGGCCAAACAGTACTGAACAAGGGTGAGCGGTGAGTGGGCATGTCTTAGAGCAACCAGGAACCAATGATATTAGCAGAGTTGAGGTGAAGGCATAGGCAGATGGGTAGAGTAGCAGATATTTGGCTTGACTAACATCTCAGGGAGCAGTTTCAGGTAGCAGCTGCCATTAGGGATACTTTATAGTGAGTTTTGAATATGGGGTGTGAGTCAAGAGACCATAGCGGGGAGAGTAGACAGTTCCACAGTTTAGGGGCTGCTGAGGAGAAGGCTGTATTGCCCAGGCAGGTGGTGACTTGGGGGTATCTAACAGGAGACAGGAGGAATTTTGAAGGTCATGCAGGTAGGTCTTAGGTCTTAGCTATTATTGAAGGGGATATTCTGTTCCATCTCTGATGGCCTTATTGGTAGTGCAGCCTAGGAGGTAGTCACAGTGAGCCTGAGCAGGGAGTCAACCAACTGCCTGGTAGAGGGAACAGTGGTGGGTGAAGTAGGGAACCTGTAAGTGAATCTACAGATACTGTAAGTGGTATTCAGTCTAGGTAGAACATTGGCAGAGGTTTGAAAGTAGATAGGGGAGCAGTAGTCTAAAAGGGGATGAAGGTTTCATTGGGCAATAGCAAGCCTGGCTTCAGGGGTAAGGTAACTTTTCAGTCAATATCCGATGGCAAGTTTATGGTTGATATGTCGAATAGTGATTCCTGTATGATCCAATTAGAGCAAGGTCAAGCATGATGCACCACATATTGAGGTCCTTTAGTCTCTCCTCATAGGGCTTTTGTTGCAGACCCTGCACCATTTTAGTTGCTTTCCTCAGAACAGCCTCCACTCTATGTCCTTCTGGAGATGAGGAGCTTGATTTTCAAAGGGTTCCAGAGATCAACACATGCTATGGCAAACGTCAGCTTACATCAGTCTCTGGTGTGCTAGGGACCCTACACCTGATTTTAGTACAGGTGGGGTCCTGATGCCAAAGTCTCACAATGTTGGAGCACCTGCTCCCATGCACCACATGGAAGGCACATGGGAGGGCATTGATGCAAGTTGTGGGATAACTGCACCAAGGCGAGTGGTGCCAGGGTCTGTAGGTTATGTGCTGCAGTGGCTGCCAGCAGTCACTGGGGAGGGGTGTCCAGAAGGATTGAGGACGGGGGGGTAGTGGACACCAAAGGCCATCGGCCATGCCTATTGGGGACATCACCAGGACCAGGACATACAGAATGGCCATGGGTACAGCTGGGATTTTGGAGGAGGAGCAGCATATGGATGTGAGTCATGGTGGGACAACCATTCCTAGACATAGACATGGCATGGGGACACCACAGGGAGCATTGTCATGGCCTGTCCCTCTAGCCAGAAAATTTCCAGTATGACCCCAGGTGGTAAGGACCCTTGTCCTAGAACTGCAGTGATCCAACACCATCCACGCAGTTTGTGCTAAAATAGTGGGTGCTGCTTTAGGCCATCCTCAGCATGTATGAGAACTCAGCTGTCAGACCACACCAGTGCCATGGATGGCAAATGGCTCATTATACCAGCTCAAAGTTGAAATATCTACTGGGTTTGTATGCCCTGGGGGAAGGGAGGGATTGCAAAATCCCAGTGTAGGGGATGTTGCAGCCCTGCCCTGGAGCAAGTCCCTTCTGTTGTAATGTGCCTGTACCCACCCTCACAGGGATGGTACAGGCTGTTGGTTCAGGCAGTCCCCTGCATGGTGCAGGCTGCATTGGAAAACTGGGACTGGCACAAGGTGTGGTGCAAGTAGCCCCTTGCACCATTTCTCCTTGACTCAAGCCCCCTTGCATGAGTCCTGACCATAGAAGATTGAGCCTGTAGTCTCCAGAACTGGACAGAGTACTCTAGGTGGGGTCTTACCAGCGATCTATACAGAGGTGACACCACCTCCCTCTTTCTGCTTGTGATACCCCTCCCTATGTGCCCCACATCCCACTAGCCCTCCCAACTGTCTTGTTGCACTACCTGGCCACCTGTAGGTCATCAAATATGATTACCGCAGGTCTCTTTCCTGTTTGGTGGTTGTTACTATCTCTCCATCCATTTTGTATTCTGCCTCTGGTTTCTGTACCTTAAGTGCATGATTTTGCACTTGTTCACATAGAATTTACCTAGCTGGCATACCCTTGAACACTCCTTGAGTTTTCTCACATCTCTGCTCATTATTTCCACCCCTCCCTGGAGTATCCACTCTACTGAAGATTTTGGTGTCATCCGTAAAGTGGCAGGCCATCCCTTCCAGTTCCTCTGCAATATCACTTATAAAGATATTATAGACAATCACTCCAGTACTGATCCCTGGGGCAACCTGCTAGTCAAACTTCCTTCTCTGGAGTGAAGTCCATTTACCACCACCCTCTGTCACCTATCTTCTAATCATTTTCTTACTCTGCTTACCACCTTTGGACCTACCCCTAAGCTACCCAGCTTCCTTATGAGTCTCCAATATGGAGTGGTGTCAAACAACTCACTGAAATTGAGATTGGCAATGCTCACTGCTCCACTCTGATCTATTTCCCTGGTCAGCCAGTCAAAGAACTCTATCAGCTTCATTTTACATGACCTCCCCTCATGAATCCACACTGCCTGAGGTTTTGAAACCCATTGGATTCAAGATATTCCACAGTCCTTTCATTCAGTTGTGATTCCATTAACTTTTCCCACAGCTGATATCAGGCTAACTGGCCTATAGCTGCCAGTCTCCTCCCTGCTACCACTTTTGGGAAATGGGACTACATCAGTCCTCCTCCAGTCCTCTGGATTCATTACTGTTTCCAGTGAGTTATTAAATAGGACTGTCAGAGGTGCAGACAGTTCTTCCCTGAGCTCCTCCAAAACCTTCAACACCCTGCGTGGCCCCATCACTTTGTCATTTTCAGATTTGTGAATCCCTTTAGGACTGTCTCCTCCAAAAAAGGACTAGTGTCCGCCTCCCACCTTCCACAGCTCCTTTTACTTTTTTGTGGCCCCTACCTTCCTCCTTCCTCTGTGAACACTAAACAAAAGTATTTATTTGGGTTGTTTCCTTTCTCTGGCCCCCTATGCATCACCCCACTTCCCTTTTTAACATTTCCCTTTTTAACATTACAAGTCCTCCCCCGGTTTTCCTTTTTTCACTTACCTAAAAGATGTCTCGTCCCCTTTTGTTACCACCTGGGCTATTCTCATCTCAGTTTGTGCCTTCATGCTCCTTACTGCTTTCCCTGCTTCCCTCTGTTTCCCCTGATACATCTTTCTATCCTTCTCCCTCTGCATCTCCTTACACCTTCTGAATGCTGCCCTTTCCCTTTTCAGTTACCTTTTTGAGAACAATAGTGGTCTCTTTTTTATTCTTGCTTTTGCTCACTTGCTTGTTGCACAGGTTTGTTGTCTTCCTTTTATGCCCTCTTTTAGCTTTGCTGACTGTTTATCCACCTCACACAGGCCATCTCCCCCCACTAGGTCATCCCTGAGGCACTCACCCATGTTTTCAAAATCTGCCATCCTGAAGTCCAGGGCCCTCGCCCTTATGTGGTTTGATTCTGCAGCCATCCTTGTGTGGAACCACACTGCATGGTGATAACCAGTCCACAGGTGGCTGCCCAACTTGACATCTGAAACACTGTCCCAGTTAGTGAGTACCAGGCCTAGTATTGTCCCATCATGAGTGGACTCCCTGACTAGTTGCTTGAGGACACCACTGCAGGGAGTCCAGGATGTCCCTGCTTCTAGCTGTAGCTGTAGCTGGGAGGCTTCAATCTATATCAGGTTGACTTAAGTCCCCCACCAGCAGCACCTTCCCTTTTTTTGCCATCTTACCAATAGCTTCCACCAGTGCCTCACCTAGTCCCGCCCATGCTGAAGATCTTTAGATTACACTAGTGTTAACTCACTGACTCCACAGGAGCTCTCTGAAGTTGCACCACTTGTCTCCTGTATACTGTTAATAGTGAATCCTGGGCCTTTCTAAGCAAAATCAAGCTAAAGTCAGCATGCCACAAACAAATCCTAATAGCTCAAGAACCATAAGTGCTAGGAACAAAGTATGAGTGGCAAAGTTATTCAGCACAAAATTAACTTTCCAATGGTGGTATACAAATAATAATATGTAATTTCATTTTTTTTCTATGCTGGTTGAAACAGCAACAAAATATTTTTTCCACTAAAATAGGCAACATAAGCCACACACACCATACCACAAACAAATGTGAATAACTCCTAAAGTATACATGATATACACAAAATATCAGTGGCAAAGTTGTTCAGCACAAAATTACCTTTCCAACGGTGCTATGTAGTCAAATATATATTATATTCTGTTATATTATATATTAAAATATATAAGTGATGTCTCCAGACGTTGCAAGGGCACATAGGAAGTCAGTAGCTGACTTCTGTAGGCGTCCTCAGGACACGCCAGTGTATTTTACTGATGACTACAGGCATCTGCTAGGAGACAATGAGTTAATAATGATTTTGCTCCCCATCTCCAGGGTGACCAGGGTGAACAACAGTTCCTCTGCCACCCCGTATCCCCTGTATCTCTGTCACTGTTATGTCTTCCCTCACATAAAGCACCACAACCTCTCCTTTTCTTCCCACCCTGGCCTTCCTGAACAAATTATAGCCTTATGTAACCCCCAACAAATGGGAGTTCCAAAAAAGTCTTCCTTGAGCTTGGCTAAATGCTCACTGTCAGGCTGGTGTCCTGCATTTTAGCAGTTTAAATGTGATTACCAGAGCCTGTATAGCCTCTGTGTACTGTCTGTTTAAGAGTTGCCTGATTGCAGCATAAGTAATCTGAGAGGGAGCTCTGTTGAAAGATGTAACTATTTGCTGAAAATCGTTCAGAGTGATAATGATAATGTAGTTTGTCTAACATGCTTTTTTTGCAGCAAGGACTGTTTTGTTTGTCTCCACTATCTTGGCCCTGTACTGCAAATTGGACCAATCAGTTCTGGTGGGACCTAAAATGTAGCCAGACTACAGGAGCTGTCTGAAGTCAAAATCTGTAGGAACTACAGTTTTGAGCTTTTTGCACCTTTTTTGCAACTGAAGGGGGAGCTCTTGCTTTGCTTAACAACCAAATCAGCCAACCGAACCTTTTGGATCTTGGGGAAATCCTGGACTGCTTGCAATTTTCAGTTAGTTCTGACCTGAGAAGTGAAATGAGAAGAGCTCAAGTGTTTTTTGGCAGCAATCCTGAGTGGATTTGCATGGGAGAACTGTGAAAAGGCTGAGTTTTTGGCGTGTATGTCTGCCTGCTGCTCCTGAGAGGGAGAGAAGAGAATTATTTTGGACTAAATCCAAGTTTGTTTGACTAAAGTAAGCTACCGAAGTGGGCCAGGCTCAATCTGAAGAAGACAGAAGATTTTTTTGAATGCGATTGGCCTGTCAGGAGTTCCAGCTACCCCTAAGTTCCCGGTGTGTGCAGAGACTTTGCAATTGTGACCGGAGAGTGCTTTGCCTGGTACAGTAGAATTCCCTTACATATAAATGTGCTATGAGCTGCTAGTGGGTCGGGAGTTAGTTCCCCACTGTGTGAACTGTGTTCTTCTTGCTGGAAGCTGTATCTAGCCCAAAATGGACTGCATCTGAATTTGTCTCCATGTGGTCTGGACCTTGCCACACTGGCCCAGCCAGACTACCCACTGCACAGAGAAGCCATCGACAAAAGACCTGCCTGGGGATCAGCCCCCTGCTTCACGCTTGAACATGAATGATGCCTCTGCAACTTGTGTGGGCCCTGCTTCTCCTGGCATTCCAGATCAACCACCTGCAGTCTCGATTTTTGTCCAGCCTGTGTCCAGTCTTGAGTATTGTAAGTAAATACCAGGGTAGCTCCCTGTAACAACAGTTTAATCTGAGTGTGTCATCTGATTGTCTTGTTGTTTTGTTTCCTTTATGAACTGAGCCCTCTGGCTCCAGATTACAACTACTGTGCACTGTGCATGTTGTGTTTTCCATCACAGAGCCCCAACCAGCTGTGATGTCGGCCAACCCCGGGCAACAGTCCCGGCTAGCCCATCTCTTCTCCACCTGGGTACCCAGAGATGGGACTGTGTGGGGGGACTCAAAGTGCATGCATAACTGCTTGACTGATATAACCTTTAAGCTAATTAACCTGATTTTGCCCCTCCCTTGTTCAAGTCCCCTGAATAAATCAGATCTAACTTTTTCTACATGTAATCTGACTGTGGTTCCAGTTTGTGCTCAAAGTACTGTACTGGTGCTATTTGCTGTGCATAACCTTGTTTGACAGGGGTCTCCAGGGTCAAGCCAAAGGAACCAGCCCTGGTGGTAAGTGCAAACAGTGTGGGTAGTTGTGTGGTGTACCAGAGGTATTGTGAAAGTGATTATTGTACAGAGTTCAGGCAATCAGAGGGGAAAGAGAGGGGTTACAATGTCCTGGAGGGCTGTGCCCAGGTTAGCTTGACCACTACCAACCCTGACCTCTGGGTGGAGGCACCCAATTCAGAACTCAGGCCCCTTAACCTGTTACAGGGGTAGTAGCCCTTGGGATAGTGCCAAATAGGGGTTACACTTATATGACTATGTCTCAGTCATGGGTTTCAGTGCAGTGTGACTCAGTAATGACTACAATATCCAGACTGGACACTGCCATGATGGCCTTTAGGTCCAGAATGTAGTTTCTTAGACGTCTAGCATTTGCACACATGGCCTTCCAGATTTTATTACCACTCTGTTTGCTAACCTGTTTTTTCGCTTTTTACCCTCCCTCCTTCCCTACCCTCTTTCTAATGCTGTTGTTCCCATCCCCCTTTCTTTCCTCAATCCTGCTTTTTTTATTAATTTGCAACCTGGGGGCTTCATTTCCCCTTAGGTTCTCCCTACTTGCTACTTCTAGTCATAGGGGGGTGCAGTTTATGCCTCCCTAAGTCTTTTCTGCTACCCCTTTTGGCTAGTTTAAATGTTCATAAGGTAACATTTAAGTCACCCAGTGAGGACTGCAGTTCCACTCCTGGATGGATGCAGGCCATCAACTCTGCATAGGCCTTTATTCTTCCAGGTGGGTCTCCAGTCCCCAATGTAGCTGAACACCTCCTCTCTGCAACATCGTTTCAACTATGAGTTGAAGCTCCTGGTGCAGAGAACCATCTCCTCCCCCCCATCATAGACAGGCAGCACCTCAGCGAGAACTGCTGAATGCACTACCTGTCCAAGACCTCTCCTCAGCTCCCTAAACTCCCCCTACACTAGCTCAGCCCCATCCCTATCCAGGTCATTAGTCACCTAGTGGACAAGAACATCTAGTTTTCCATCCTGCTGTGCCACCTAAGCATTCCTCAGGATCCACTTTCCATCCCTCTGGTCCTTGGCACCACATAGGCACCTAACCTTCCTTTCCCTCTCCACTTGTATTTCTAAACCTATTCTCCTCAAAACTGAGACCACACCAGAAGTTGAGCTCTCTTCATCTGGGGTTCTCTATTACCCTTCTTAGGGTCTGCACTATAGAGGACCCCCACATCCTCCCTGGTTACTACCATGGGTACCTCCTTCTGGCAGTTCTGCCTTGCCAGAGTGGTGTAGGAATTATATAGAGGTAATGGTTGAGGAATGTGCCTCTGATCCACCACCCCCACCTTGCCAGAGCCCACTATGGTCCCCCCATTCTTGCTCCATAGTATCCTCTGAGGTAACTGTGCCAGCTTTTGTGGCCCCTGGGTGGGAGAAGATCTTCCCCAAATCCTAGTCAACTCAGCCTATTGGCCTGGATGCTAGTGATGTCATCCCTCAACCCAGAGAGGTGCATTCAGATCGGGCAGCACTGCAGTCTCTAGAAGAACTCTCTGAAAACAGGTACCCCATGACCACTGCAGTGCACCACTCCCAGCATTCACAATACATCTTCATCCTGTGTCACTTGGAAATACTTTTGTATCCTTACTCCAGATAGGGTGTTCCCAGTTTTCCTCTTTGTTGCCTGCTTTGCTTCTTTGTACCTTTACCCCAGATAGGGGTTTCACTTCTGACTCTCTCAGCAAGTAGTTCCTTCTTGTATAAATTGCTTTCCTCCTTCCTTTACTGCTTTAACTTTCTCTACTTTTCCTATTGAGTTAGTGGGAGTAATGAGGAAGTATTGGGGATTCCCTAAAGCAAGACAGGCTAGCAGGTTGCAGGAATAACTTAGGAGAGTGAGTACAGGGGCCACAGACAAAAAAAAAAGAAACGGGGAAGGCATAGGACAGCCTAGATAGGGCCAGAGCATGAGCAAGAGGGGCACAAAGGAGTTTAAGCTGATGTTTGAGAGAATTATAGGATGGAAACATACAACGTGTGTGGGGGTAGGTTGTTCCTAATGGAGGGTAGATGGGAGGAGAAAGTGGATTGCCTATCAGCAGATTTGGAGAAAGGACTGGAGAATGAGCAGGAGTCCCAGAAACAAAGCACAAAAAAGGCCAAGGGTTGGGAGAGAAAAGTGTAAAGAGAGAGAGATAAGAACCAATATGTAGAAAAGAAGGATGCAGAGTGAATGAGACAGTGGGAGGCAAGAGGCAGTATCAAGACGTAAGTGTATAGGGAACAGTGATGGGTATGTGAGGGAGCATAGGCAGCAAAATGGCAGAATAAATTGCAATGAGTATCCAATCTTGCAAGAGAGAAAGGGGTGGTGCCATAGACTACATCTGCATTATCAAATGCCGGAAGCACCATCATTGTGATTATTTCATGGCAGACTGGGGAGATAGGCAATTCTTCTTATGGTAGAGAGCGCTGAGTTTGGGGTGGAGCTTTCTGTGGATGGCATCAATAGGGGTGGAGAAGTCAAGCCTTTCATCCAACAATACACCTAGGCACTTGAAGTTAGGAATTACCTCAAGAGACGTGCCAGTCAGGGTGAAAAATATAATGTGGGAGGGGAATCTTGCAAACTTATCACTTGTGCCAAAGATCATGGACTCTTTCTTCTTGGCATTTACCTGAAATTGGTGGGACTGGAACCATCAGTGGGTGTTTTCAAAGTCACATTGAAGCAATGTTTCCCAGGCTGTGACTGAGGCATCTAAGGCAAGAATACAGTATCATCTGCATACATGTGAATATGTAAACTGACAGACAGAGGGGAAATCATTTAAGTAGACTGAGAAAAGGACAAGGCTCAGTATGGAGCCATGTGTAACCCCATACTGTGCTGGAAGAGGGGAAGGCATTGCCAGTCTTTACCAACTGGAGATGACTAGAGAAGCAGGTTCTGAACCAGGTGATGGCTGAAGCAAACAAGGGAAATCCTTGGATGCTACAGGAGTTCAAAAGCAAGTTGCAGCACCAAAACAAATTCACAAGCACAGTCAAAATGAAGGTGCACAAACTGCTAAAAAAAAATGCCAGTGCACAGTGTAGTGCATTTTAATTGCCATTTATTGGGAGTCAAATGAAAGTCAGGACAAACAAAATACCCCAGCACTTCAAATCACTGATTCTTCCTTAGAGGCGAACCACTTTCCCTTGAGTATAAAGGAGGAGAAGCTTCTGAGGAGGAGATATTGTAGCTTCATGCTGGACTACAGAATGGTCATCAAAGAAGGATTCTGAAGAGGCACATTTTTACTTTTCAGCAGGTATGCCACCATTACCCAGGAAAATTCAAAGGGATATCTGGAACCTTGACTTATAAAGTAAAACTCCAGTTTCTTTCTGGATTTTCTTGTGCCATAGAAAATATGTTTTCTTTTTTTCTTGCTCTGCAGTTACCTTTTCATAACCATCTGGAGTCCAATTGTGGGGAACCCGCATCAGTGAGATGAGAGCACGGAGCCCTGCGAAGCACTGGTTAACAGGGAAAGAAGAACTGATGAGCCGAAGAGCCAAAGGTAAAAGAAGGTCTGCAAGCAGAAAACTGCAAGCTGAAGATTGGGTCTTTGGATTGTGAAGTAAAGCAAGAACTGGGACACTAGTGTGTGGACTGAGTACCACGGCCCGGCATCAGAGGGAAAAAAAACAGTGCAAAATCAAAAGCAAGAAAAACAAGAATGAGAACTAAGAAGCAAGAGGTCTTTTACACTGCAGAAGTGCAGATCTCACTAAAATCTTTCCTCCTGTGTTTATCTATTTGCCAGATATCATATATATATATATGTTTATAAGACATACAAAATCACACATACCCCCATAATGCAAAGCACCATGGGCTGTATATGCAAATCACTGCAGTATATTATGCTGGTTCAACTTTTAGCAGAAATGCATGGTACCAAAAGGTCTCTCACACAGTCTGCAAGGTGCTAACAGCATATATATATATATATATATATATATATATATATATACACAGATACACACACACACACACACATAGTGAAGCCTGCCAGGATGAAGCATAGTGTTGCAGGTTTACTGCATGACAAAAGGGATTAACTCCCATTGAAACTGCATTGCATGTTGCAGTAACTCTACTGCAGAATTCTGCAGTGCTGCTTCATCTTGATGGGCTTCACTGTGTGTGTGTGTGTATATATATATATATACACATATACACACACATATCTTAATCACCATCTCATTGGTAAGAGCTAACTGGATACCACATGCTGATTAATGCTGAATGCCAAAAGTTAAACGTTTAAACTTCTATTCAGAAGTAGAAAAGATTAGCTTACATACAGAAGCAGCTTAGTTGTACCTGCAAGAAACATCTCCAGGTTTATGTATTAATCTCAGAGTGTGTCTTCTCTGCCTATGGTCCTGACTGCTGTGTCATTGCTGGCTGATGTGGAATTTCATTACTAGGTCCAAAGCATGATAGGTGATCTTTGCTAAAATGCTAGAATGCTGAGTAACATTGTAGCCTAGTGAATGGTGAACAATTAAACAAAACATTTTATAATTTGCTGCTAGGTTTTATACAGAATTCATTACTTCAATATGTCTACAGTATTAACCACTTTAATCAGGGTATGACTGAATAGTGTCTCCTTCTCTACTAAGTACTTGATTGTTGCTAATCAACATATTGTGCTTTTTTATATTGTGCCAAGATACATTTCTGTAGTAATTGTTTGTACAGCATTTATTTTTTAATGATATCTATTAACATCTAGATGTAGAAATGAAGAATTAAGGAAAAATCTTACAAAATGATTATATGATTTTAAGAAATGAAAAGGTGGCCAAAAAGGGGAACAAATCAAAGAACAAAGCCAATAACAAAAAGCTAACTGACTACGTTAAATCACAAGGAACCAAAATGAAACATCTATGAATCTAATACCAAGAACTTCCTCTCCTAAATTTGTAATAGAAGTTGAGATTAATCAATCAGATAATTACCTACTAAAAGCTATTAAAGATCTTGAAATTCAGATGTCACCTCAAGCTGTAAGAAAAACATAAGTTAGTCAAGAATCAGTGTGAAATACCCAATCAGATATTAAAAAGGATATTTTGTTGGGAAATAAGTGGACAGAAGATGAGATAAAAAGGAAGATAAGTCCAAACAAAGATTATCTAGATTATCTAGATGATTCTGAAAATTTCATAAGGATAGAAATATACAAACAAAAGGGATTGTAGATAATCTCAATCAGCAAATAGAACTACTTACAAAAAATAAGAGTAAAGTATGTCACCATCAAACAGGATTTATTAAAATACTGTACTGCACAGTGCAAGCAAACATACTGTATTAATCAGTAACAATAAGAAGAGATCGAGTCAGTATTAGTTTGTAACAATCCAATAATGGGTAAAATCTTACAAGAATTGGAAGAACAAAATAGACAGTTACAAAGCCTTAAACTGAATGAAGCTTAGATTATTGAGAGTAAAGATAAGCAAGCTCCCCAAAACACAATCCATCAAATCATAGAAGAGATTATTGATAAGGAATTTAAACAAATGACAGCATGTAGAAACAGAGGCAAAATGGAGATGAACCCAAAATCTCGAGATAAAAAGTTGAACAAGAACAGGAAAAATAAAAAAGAAAGATGAGGGAATACAAACAATACCACTGGAAATTGACACTGTACCATGCAATGAGTCACACTCAGTGTCCTCAGATAATCTGAACACAGAATAGTCTTATATAGAAATAAATGACACAAAAAGAGTACACAATACACAAAAATTGTGGAGGAAAAAGAACAAAAATTACCAGCATTGTGCCCTAAGGGAATACCAAAAGCAAGAAGAAAAACACAATTTCTCCTGAAAATTACAATCTACAATATATTAAAGAGGTTAATGATAACAAAATAACCTTGAGGAAATTGTCTCAATGTAGAGATATAGAACCATCCCTAACAAAGGGTTTGTCTGCTTGATGGTTAAAAACAGAAAAATACATCAGGATATTTTAAATGTAGCAGATGAGATGGGCAAAATGGGGATAGAATTGGATACCCTGGACACAAAACAGGTAAAATAATAAGAAGAACACCACCACAACAACAGCAACCAATTGTGAAATTAAAAAAAAAACAGTAGTTACATAACATGAATTGATACACAAACCAGAACCAAGGAAAAATGATATGAGGGAGAAAGCAAAAGGGTGTGAGAGTAAATAATAATGAGATACTGGATGAAACACAATATAGTGAGGTAGAGGAAAGAACATTAGAATCATACAAAGGAAAGGATTTAACTTTGCATAATAGGTATGAACTGTTTGAAACTGTGTGCTTAGATGCATCCACAATGACACTTTTGTCTGAGTATCTGAGAAACAACAACAGTAATCAAACCACCATGTGATAAATTGTTAAAAATCTTATGATGGAATATTACAGGATTAATCAGTAAATCAAATAATGGTTCCAGGCTTAACTTTATACAATCTTATGATATAATCTTATTGCAAGAAACTTGGTTGGATGATAACTGGGATACAAATATGCAAGGCTTCTAGAGATATGAAACTCCAGCAGATAAGGTACACTCAAAAGGAAGAAAAGGCAGCATGGGTTCACAGTGGGAAGGTCATGTCAGACGAATCTAATAGATTTCTTTGACTGGGTGACCAAAGTAGTAGACCAGGGAGGGGCTGTGGACATGGCCTACCTAGACTTTAGCAAGGCATTTGACACAGTCTCACACAAAAGATTGATAGTCAAATTAACCAGCCTGGGAGTGGGTCCCAGGGTGGTAGCCTGGGTAAAACATTGGCTGGACAACAGGACACAGATGGTAATTGTAAATGGAGTCCACTCTGAAGAAAGGGCGGTTACTAGTGGGGTACCTCAGGGTTCAGTACTGGGTCCAGTCCTTTTTAATGTCTTCATCAGTGACATTGCAGAGGGACTGGAAGGAAAAGTTTGCCTTTTGCAGATGACACAAGATCTGCAACAGGGTTGATACACAAGGAGGCGTGAAAAGGATGAAAAGGGACTTGGCAAGGTTGGAGGAATGGTCAGACATATGGCAGCTAGTTCAATGCAAAAAGTGCAAAATAATGCACCTGGGAAACAAGAACCCAGGGGAAGAATACACACAATGGGTGGGGAGGTAGTAACAACAACAAAAAAGGAAAGGGACCTGGGGGTAATCTTATCAGATGACCTTAAGGTTAGCAAGCAATGTGAGAAGGCAGTAGGGAGGGCCGGGGTATACTGGGATGTATAGGGAGAGGCATCAGCAGCAGAAAACAGGAAGTTGTTATCCTCTGTACAGACAGTTGGTGAGACCCCATCTGGAATACTGTGTCCAGTTCTGGAGACCCCATCTCCGAAGGACATAGACAGGATAGAGGCAGTCAGAGGAGGGCAACTAAAATGGTGCAGGGTCTGCAAGAGAAGCCGTATGAGGAGAGACTAAAGGAGCTTAATATGTATACCCTTGAGGAAAGAAGGAGAGGGGACATGATAGAAACTTTCAAGTACCTCAAGGGAATCAACAAAGTCCAAGAGGGTAGCATCTTTCAGAAAAAGAGACTTGCAAGAACAAGAAGACACAATTTAAAGATAGAAGGAGGGCGGTTGAGGGGCAATGTGAGGAAGTATTATTTCACAGAGAGGGTAGTGGTTGCATGGAACAGCCTTCCTGAGGAAGTTGTGGGGTCTAAAACTGTGGGAGAATTCAAGAATGCATGGGACAGACATAAGGCAATTCTTGTGGGGGGCAGGAAGATATAGGCTGTTGGTTAACTAGGATCTGCGGCCTATCCTGTAGGTAGGGAAATGGGAAGACTAGATGGGCCTAGCGGTCCTTATCTGCCGTCAAAGTCTATGTTTCTATGTTTCTATGTAAATAAAGATGGTTTGATAACGCTGCTAAATGCAAAAGTAGGCTGGAAAATAGAGAATTGTTTCAAATCAGTCCATAACAGCTGGGTTGCAACTGATATTTCTATTGACTTTAATAATAGAATAGTGCTTCTGAATGTATATTTTTCCTCTTCTTTATTTTAGAATTTGAAAAACTATTACAAGAACTGTCTTGTTTTCCTGAACAAATTGAACCCAACTAAAAAAGGAGGCTGAATACTTGATTTGTCAATAACATATATCATTCCTTTTCATAATGTAAAATATTTTGAAATCTTACATGAGACAATATCTGACCACTTCCCAATCTGACAAAGTCAGTCTGGTTGTTAAAATACTGCAATAGTATGATATGAAGATTTTTGTTTGCTATGTTTGCTATGTTGATTCTTACCACCACTGTTTATAAACAATAATCCCTCTTATTGCACCACCAGGTAACTTATTAAGTAACTTGTGTATGATATTGTATTGTGATCATCCTAAATATGCTTGCTGTTACCATCAAACCACTGATGTAGAACCTTTGTAAATGAGCCTCTGGCTCAAAGGTGCTTGTAATCCTCGATCTCAATAAAATAAAATAAAGTGTAATAAATAAAATAAATTCTTTCATAAGAAAAGTACAAAAAGTGACTGGAATGTCCACATTGGTGAACTAAATGACTATGAATTCAGTAATGACAACAAAGATATGGAGATGTATGCAAACATTCCACTATGGAATGCTATCAATAAAAAGAGTAATATGAAGGTAGTTTCCATTTCTTTTTTTTTTTTGTTAAACCATAACCTCTGTGTTCTAAATGGCAGAAACTAAAAAGATCCATTAGAGGAATTTATATTCCCAACTAAAAAAGGAGACTCAGTACTTGATCTGGCAATAATGAATATCACTCTTTTTCTTAATATAAAATATGCTGAAATCTTACATGAGACAGTTTCTGACCACTTCCCAATTTAAGTCAGTATAAATCTGAGCTTGAAAATGGCACTGTCTGCTTCACTGATGTAACACAAGAAATGGAACAGATTTGCACATGATAATATTAGCAAAGGAAAAATTAAAATGGAACCCCCAGATGCAAGAAAAGATGGACAAATTACAGAAAGGCAAAGAGGGTATATGGCTGAAAAATGTACTCCTGTCCTGCATTGATAATGAGACCATCATGTTATGAAAACATAATTACCTAAAGAAAAACACAAAAACAGGGAGCAATACCTAATTAATTTAATAGCAACCTAGCTAAGAAGGCACCATGGTATTATAAAGAATGTGTACAGCTGAAGAAAATTCTAAATAAAGTTGCTCGCCTATACAGAAAAAACATAGATTCATTTTATAACACATCATTAATCCTGTTAAGACAAGAATATCAAGCATTAATCAGGAAAAAGAAGGAACACTAAAACAAGTATTTGTGGAGTAATCTACAAGAAGCAATTAAAACCAAGAACAATCAGATATTTTGGAATCTAATAACTTATGCACATAAGGGTAATAACTTAAATGTGGAGGCCAACTTTCCTGCCTGTCTATGGGTAAAGCATTATCAAAATGTATATATGAATAACAAAAATAAGTGTATTAAAAGTAATAAAATATGTTACAGTATAAAGGGTACAATATTGTGAAAATATGTAAAAGGAACAAATTAAAAAAATGCATTATGCTACAAAAGCATAATAAAGAATCCGACGTCAATGGTATACCAGTGAAATTTTTCATTATAATGTTGATTAGTGGGCAGATATTTTGTATAAGATTCATATGTATATAATCAAGATAGCAAAAATTCCAAAGGCATAGATGATGGCAGAATTGGTCCCAATCTTTAAAAAGAGTAACCAACAAATTATTTGTCTAATTATAGGCCAATAGCCTTGCAGAGTATTTCTGCAAAAATATTCTCACACATATTACTTGAAGAATGAAATGCTTGGATAACAGACTGCAACATTTTAAATACTTGGCAGTTTTTCTTTAGTAAAAAATGTTCTCTATAGTAGATTGTGCATTTATGTTGGATCACTTGATAAGGAAAACAAGAGAACAGGGTAACAATACATTATATTTTGCATTTATTGATATTGCATCAATTTTTTTAAATGTCAGTAGGGAAATTCTATGGGATATACTCAAGACCTGTAAAAATTGATGGCAAATTGTTGTCAATACTACAGAGGTTATACTCAGATACACATATACAAATTCAGTGTAGCACAGATGGTAAACTGACCAAACCTTTCAAGGTGGAGAAAAGAGTTAGACAAGAATGCCTACTGGCACCACTATTATTTAATCGCTACATAAATCAATTAGCATATGAATTAGTTAAGTGTGAAACAGATACCCCAAAAATAAGTGGAAAGAAAATTACCATTATTCTTTATGCCAATGATGCAGTATTAATGTCTAAAACTACCAGTGGACTTCAAAAGTCTCCAAATTATACATATGTTGCTCTAAGTGATTTACAACTTAAAAGTATTGTCAATACAGTTATAAATAAACCAAAGAACATGAATTTTCATTGGCAAGTGGAGAATTCACTTTTGGAAGAAGTTAATACATTTTTCTATTTAGCGACTCTAATTAGTGTAAAAGAAACCTGGACACTTCACATGGAAGAAAATAAATTTGCTACACAATACATCAACAACTCAGCTGTAGCACTGCTTAAAACAGACCAGATGAAAGTTAATTCAGCTATCTTTTATGGTTCAGAAATTTGGGGTGATCCAATACTCTACCAGAATATTTAAGAGCAGAAACAGGTCTGGTAGCATTGGCAGCTATACTGGAGTGGAAACAATTCAACTAATGCTTAAAATTATATAAAAAATAAAATAGAAAATACCCTATTATTTAAGTTGCCAGTTTGATAGGACAAAGTATTCAGAAGTGGGTCAAACAAGGGCATTTAAAAATCAGACTTGGTTCAGATAACTACATCTTAGAGTAAGGAAAATGGGTTTAGAAACTATCCTTTAGATAGATAGGACAATCAATCTAAACAGCTACTCTAAAATCATAAAGGGTAGAATAATTGATATTTATAAACAAAATGAAATAGAGTGCTTAACTGTAACAAAAAACTTTATTACATACAAAAAGACATGAAACACAACTGTTACAAATGACATATAAAAAACTCTGACAAATACACAGAAGAAAAATATACATTAGTAAATGTCAAAATAAATGTCAGAGCAGTTTGCACATTAAAACCATATCCAGATTGAGATTTGATGTAATCTATAATATGAACATCAAAGAAGAAATAGGCACTCCACAAAAAACTGTCTAAATAAAGTGGTGCTCACAAAAGCTACTAGGGTGCAACAAAAAAAAATATGGAGCACCCACTCTAGATTACATAAATATCAGCTAATGCAATTAAGAGTGTATAATGCTAAAACTTCACACTAAGCCAAACCATGTAGAGATTGTACTTACATTGTATCCATGTACAAAACAGAACATGGTGCAAAACAGTGCATTAAAATTCGGCAAGTCATCCAAGCAGCAAACAAAAATATTTCTTCAATAAAGCAGGGAGAGCAGTTCCATATGCATCAGCATCACCTGCAAGGGTGAGTAAACCTTATGTTTTTTCCATCTGGTGCAGCTTTTCAGAGGTTATGAAATGAACACTTTGCCACTTCTTTTATAGTGCAACCAATTAAATAAGTGCTCGTGCTTTTAAAGTGCTAATTTATAAATACTAATTTAAAAAGTACAGGTTCATAGCAACCCACATCCACAGAGAAACAACATTTGATAATAAATAAACCCATCACAAAAGTGACAAAATACAATTATTATTGCTGTGTCAACTAATAAAAAAATATCTTTATATAATTAGCCATAATAGCAAATGAATGTACTGTATGGACAAAATATTCAAAAGGGTTGTGCCTGGTGCAACTGAGTTGCTCCAGCGCAACCCCAGAAATTTGCCCTGGGGCAATATTCAAAACAGGGAATTGCACAGCACAATTTCTGATGTGCCGGGGTGCAAAGACAATGTATGTGGTACATCTCCAGGGGGCATGCTTATGCATATGCAGCACATCTGATATTCTGCCCAGGATGTGTGGTGCATCTCCTGGCACAACCCAAAGATATGCTGCATACCTGGGCTCAAAGTTGAGCCCATAAAAAATGGCTCAAGTGCTAGCTACATACAGGCTGGCCATTTAGTGCAGTGTGCAACACAGCAGCTGCTGGCCGTGGGTGGCAACCCCCCCAACACCATGCACAAGCACCCACAATAGTCCTTGGTAGTCTAGTGGTACCCCCTCCCCATCTCTTAACCCTGATCACCCACTTTGAATAACTGAATAGCCCTGGTAGTCTAGTGGTACCCCGCTCCCCACCTGTAACACTGATCAGTGGAATTAACTGGAATTAACACATATCATCATGCCATGGTAGTCCAGTGGTAACCCCCACCCACACAGGACCTCCATCCCACCCAGCACACCCCCCATCATCGGCAGGCAGCAACCCACCTGCATACCTCTACGGCTGCTCACCAAATGACAGCTTACAGTATGCACTGCAAGCCCAACTGTAATAGTCATTCACAACTTTGTGAATGTCTATTACAGTATGCACTGCAAGCCCATTGGTCCACAGTGTGGACCAATGGGCTTGCAGTGCATACTTTAAGCTGTCATTTGGTGGGCAGCCATGGCTGTATGTGGGTGGGTTGCTGCCTGCAGATGATGGGGAGGTGCTGGGTGGATTTGGGGTCCTGTAGGGGTGGGGCATGGGGGGTATCACTGGACAACCAGGGCATGATGTTCTGTATTAATTCTGGTGATCAGTGTTATAGGCAAGAAGGGGGGACCACTGGACCACCAGGCACATTAAATTAAATTATATCACAGTGAGTGGAGGTATGGGAGGGGAGTTGGGGTACCACTAGACTATCAAGGAAATATATTTTAGTACATTATGGGTGATCAGGTTTATGGGTGGAGAGGGGGAACCACTGGACCACCAGGGATTTTAGAATAACAGTATTACGGTGATCGATGGTAGGGATGGGGAGGGGGTACTAATGCGATACCTGGTACTGGGACTGCATGCTTTGCATGGCGACAGGTGAATTTTGCTGGCCAGCCCTGCACAACTCATGCCAATGGGACCATAATGACATGCAAATTACTCCATTTGCATATTGGTGTCTGAATAGCAGGAGTTTGTGCATGGTGTATCTCTGATGCACTGGCACACTTCCCATTCCTGGTATTCAGACATGACTGGGGGATAAGCTGATGCATTATATTTGCACAGCACACATTGTTTGATATATTCAGAAGGGCTGTGCCATGGTGCATCTCTTTTGAATATATCCCTTTGTTGCTCCAGCGCAACTCAATTGTGCTGAGCTCCCACTTGCACCATTGCCAGGCACAATTCTGAATATCAGGCCCAATATATATATATATGTATATATATATATATATATATATATATATAGATCAATTCAGAGTCTACAATGAATAAATAACATCTATCGCACTTTAAATTGCTTCATCAAACAGTCCCACTTCTGATCATGTCAGTCTCTTTTCATGGATTCAGCTCATGTCATTTGGCAGTCTCTTCTATTTAGTTTGCCACTGGACCTTTTACACTTTATACCACAGGATTTATTCCTGCAGACAACTTGGATTCCATGTGGGTAACTAGAAGCATTAAAAAACATATTAAGTATACGAGTGCATGATAATAGCACACAGTAATAGTATTAGATGGCAACATTTCCAAATTAGAGTGTATTTTGCCTGATCAAATATATACAACAGTCATAACATCAAAGATTCATGAATTATTCTTAATACATAAAGAGTATTAGAAGACAAGGTAATATTTAAAAGCAGAGGCAACAAAGAAATTTTCAGTAGGGGAAGAATTTTAATGCACTGTTTTGCATCACGTTCTTTTTTGTACATGGATAAAGTGTAAGTGCAATCTCTACTTGGTTTGTCTTAGTGTGAATTTTTAGCATTATACACACTTAAGTGCATTAGCTGATATTTATGCAGTCTAGAGCTGGTGCTCCAGTTTTTCTAGCTGCATTCTATAATATGAACACAGAAGGGCATAGACTGTAAGAATAAGTGCTCAAGGAGATGGACGAAGAAACAAACATTATTGGAATATGAAAACCTGAAAAATCTGCAAGACAAATAATTACAGAAATTCCTGATAAATCTTGCTAATGCAAATGAAGATGAGAAATTAGATTTATTACTGAATTCAGATAATGTTGTAATACGATACTGTGTTACAAGGTTCATAATAGCTGCACATAGAATTTGCAGTACATGTAACATAGATCAGCCAACTCTAAAACTGGTAATGATAGTCTTGTGAATCATAGAAAGTCACTATTTGTATAAATTTTAATGGGCAATGAGTCATTTTATAGCTGTACTCAATAATGTTATAGCATCATATGGTGGTTTTATGAAATACAACTTATTTTTAACATACATTAGCTATTAGGTTTTTTTTGGATTGTAAGAATTGTTTTTGAATTTTGTATTTTGAGAAATGATTTTATTTATTAATTATGTTGTCTGTGGAACATGAATGTTGTACACACATTTTTGTGTTCAATAAACTTGAAACTTGATTCACCCCAGAGTTAACAGGTTGCTCTGCATTTTGCTGATTCACTTCATTATTACCTTCCAATGTTCTACACCTTTCTGTGTCACCTGCCTCATCATCATCTAATGAGGAGAATATGTTCCTTAATTCTATGGAAACTATTTTCAGTTCCTGCCTTTTCTTTCTTTTTTAACCCCCTTGTACAAAGCACCATTCCTCTGCATCAACTTTCCCTCAGAGTCTAGTTCTCCAGTGTTGTTCTTTTTCCTCCTGTCCCTCAGTTTTATATAATTTTTATGCTTTTTTGTTTGCTTAGCTCTGTAATGGCTAACTCACTTTCCTGCAGCATCTATCCTGTACATTGAATAAACTTTTCCAATTTAAGTATTTTAGACAGAAGCTCTATTTGTTTTCTCAGCTGCACATTTTCATCCACCAATTTGATGATATAGGTGCAATTTGTCACAAGTAAATTCAGTGCTTACATTATCCTTTATGCACATTTTATAGCTCCCACACTGTCTCCAAACTTGTTCAATATTGTAGTGAATGTACCTCTACTTTAAGCAGTGTTCTGCCCATTGTCCCATCTGTTCTGGCTGACACAGAAGACATAACTAATCCATGTGCTTGCCTCTGTGAGTGAGTGTCACCTCTTTGAGTGCTTGCCGATGCTCACAAGCTAGCTTGTTGAAATAGCTGGAAAACTGGAACTTCCTTAAGTTGGGACTTCTGGTCTGGCGATCTCTGTAGTTGCTCCCAAAATAACAATAAAAATGATAAAATACTGCCCTAAAATACCTTAAACAGGACTAGAAGTCATCCACCAGCCTTGTAAGCTTGCTCACAACCCTGGGCACTCTATGGAAGGCTTTAAGAAAAGCGTTAATGTGTGGAAGACTGCAGTCAGCCCTCCACATTCCCAGACTGCTCTTGTGATGTCACACAAACAGGCAGAGATTGATAGACAGCACAAAATATTCTTGTTTTAGTGTTTTTTTAGCATTTTATGGGGGTAGACAGATAGCCACACAGCCCAAACCCAGTCTTTTCCAACTGACCCAGAGTACAGCAAGCACACAGACAGTCCTTCTCTCTATAAAATCTCTGTCTTGCAAGCTAGTTTGTTGAAATAGCTGAAAAACTGAAAGTTCCTTAAGATAGGACTTCCATCTGGTGATCCTGGTAGTTGCTCCCCAAATAATAATGAATAATAAAATACAGCCCAACCATATTATAAACAGGGCTAGAAGCTGTCCACCAGCCTTGAAAGGCTACTCACAACCCTGGACTCTCTGCGGCAGGCTTTAAGGAAAATGCTAGTGTTTGGAGGACTACAGCCATCCCTACACAATCCCAGACTGTTATTGTGATGTCACACAAACAGACAGACAGGCAAACAGTACACAGGGTTCTTTTTTGGCATTTTTCAGCATTTATTTATTTTTTGGTAGACAGATAAACACACAGTCCACACACAGCCCAAACCCAGGCTTTTCCAACTGGCCCAGAGTACAGCAAGCACACAAACAGTCCCTCTGTCTATAAAATCACTTTCTTGTGAGCTAGCTTGTTGAAATAGCCAAAAAAATAAAAGTTCCATATGGCAGGACTTCCAGTCCTGTGATCCCTGTAGTTACTCCCAAAATAATAATACAATACAGCCCTAAAATGCCCTAAACAGGACTAGAAGCCATCCACAAGTCTTGTAATGCTGCTTGCAATCCAGGACACTCTGTGATAGGTTTTAAAGAAAATGCTTGTGTTTGGAGGACTGCAGTCATCCCTTCACAATCCTAGACTGCTCTTGTGATGTCACACAAACAGGGACAGATAGGCAGACAGTACACAGGGTTCTTTGTGGTGTTTTTAAGTGTGTCTGGTTGGTAGACAGATAGATACACAACCCAAACCTAGTCGTTTCCAACTGGCCCTGGGTAGAGTAAGCATACAAACAGCCCCTCTCTATGAAATTGCTTGCTTGTGAGCTAACTTGTGAAATAGCTGGAAAACTAAAAGTTCCTTAAAACAGGATTTCCGGTCTGGTGATCCCAGTAGTTGCTCCCAAATTAATAATAATACAAATAATAAAATACAACCCTAAAATACTCTAAGTAGGGCTAGAAGCTGTCCACCAGCCTTGTAAAGCTGCTTACAACCTCAGGCACTCTGTGGCAGGCTTTAAGGAAAATGCTACTATATGGAGAACTGCAGTTGTCCCTCCACAATCCAAAACTGCTGTTGTGGTGTCACACAAACAGGCACAAATGGACAGAGAGTACACAGAGTTCTTTTTTTTTTTTGGTGCTTTTCAGTGTTTTGTTTGGTAGACAGATAGACACATAGCCCAAACCCAGGTTTTTCCAACTGGCCCAGAGTAGAGCAAGCACACAATCACACCATCTCCCATACTGGACTTTTAAGAGGGGGACATATTTGTCCCACATGTGTATGAATTTACAGTGGAACAGGGAGATAGCCTCATCAATGTCAGTGGCAGTCAGAATGGAGGAGTGTCAGTCATGATGTAGAGTCAGACAGAGGCAGTGAGGTCAAGAAGGACTGAGTCATGATTTAACAAGCAAATTATCCTTGATCAGATGCATTTGTGGGGGCTGTGAGGAGTTGAATTTTCCAGATGCAGGAAGGTCATGATCTGGTCACTGAAGGCATCAGACAGTATGCTGGTAGAAACTATCCAATGAGAACAGGATGAGAGCACCCAAGTCTGAAAGAGAGTGGTTGGAGAAATGGGGATTGAGTCAAGTTTGTTCAGTTATAAATTGGGAGAGATTAAGAGATGCAGTCTTTTGTATAGGTAGTTTGACAGTAGGGGAGAGCTAATTAATTTTGAAATTTGCTAGCAGAATCAATTATCCAGATGAGAAGTATAAAACCAGTGACATGATAGCATTAGGCAACACAGAGGGAGAGGCTTTGGGATAGCTACAGGCTCTGCCAATAAAGATAGGTATCAAGGAGAGAAACGCAAGCTTAGCCAGAAGAAATTCATGTGAAATAGGTATTATACCACTAAAGAGAACAGAGCAAGTGAGTCCCTGCTGGACATAGAGGTCAACACCACCATTTTGCCACAATCTTGTCTGTGGAGATTGTAGTTGGTGATGGCTACATCACTGTCAGGGACTCTGGAGGTGAGCCAGGATTTGGTGACATGGGGATATCAGGAGTATGCTGCACAAGTCAAACTCTTAGATGACTGATCTTAGGTAGGAGGCTCCTTGCATTAATGTGGAAAAGACTAAGGCTTTTAGGAGACAGAGTGAGTAGAGGAAACAGTATTAGGGGAGGTAAGGCCAGAGTTAGATTTGGCATCACCACACAACAAAAGAAGCAGGATAAAGTGAAGCAGAGCAGAACAGGATTTGTGTCTACAGGGGTATGAGTAGGGAAAAGGTAGGGAAGGGAAAGAGGGCACTGTAGAGGAATTCCAAGTTTAAGGAGGGGAAGGAGAGGGGACCATGGTGCTTAGGAAAGCTGGAGGAGCTAGTAGGGGGATGGCATGGATGAGATAGGAAGGAGAAGGTGAGGGAAGAAGAAGAATGGGGGTGAGATAGGAGCAATAGGGAAGATAATGAAGGAAAGCAAATGATATTAGGCAGTTATAAAGTCATGCACCATGAGAGGGTTAGGTATTACTCTGAACGCAGAAACTTTTTTTGTCTTTTTAAGGTGTAGCAATAGTTGCAGTAACATGACTAACAACAGCTGTGTAGATGCAGTAAGCAAAATTAGATACAAGCTAACTCATCTGGACCACTCAGAGAGGGTGTTGCAATAGCTGTAGTAAAAATGACTAAACAGTGACTTTATAGACACAGTACCAAGACTGCTTATACGCTAACACATGTGGGACACCCTATAGGGATTAGCAATAGTTTCACCCTTGGTCGCTGTTATCCCTTCTGAGGTTGTACATTTGGACCTGGGTCCACTTGGAGGGTTTCTTTATGTGGTAAGGAATTGACCAGTGTAAAGTGTTGGCCATCAGGAACCTTTGTAAGACACCTGAGCTGCACAAGTCATGCTGCATGATGTATATTGTACAAGTTTTCACAAAACACAGGGCTGTGGTCATTTCTCTAAGACAGTTGTGTATAGTTATTCAGGGAAAAAGGAATAATGGGGTCTACAAGACAAAGAAAGAGAACAGAAGTGGTCTCAGGGCTGATCCCAGAGGGATAGACTAAAACTAAAGACTTTCATACCTGAGTGTTTATTATGACCCATGTGTTATGGAGTTTGTGACAGCTGCTTCCTCTCCTACATTAGATTAATCATACATAGTATCAATACTGAACTCAGTTTCACTGTCATAACAAACTAAACTGAGCACTGTACCTTTGGTTTCAAAACCAGTAATGATAGAAAATGAACTATGTACAGAAATAGGATAGTGGATGGGCAACTATGCACAACCAGTGTGTTTTGCTACTGAGAGGTACTGATTCCCTGTGACCTTGAGAACTAAGCTCAAAAGGTCCATGGGAATCAGATCCCTGAGATGGCACAACACACTGGTTGTGCATAGAGTTGCCCATCCACTATTTTATGTAGTGTATGGGCATCAATGCCTATTTCAGATGCCGCACATTGATTCAGTGAAATGGTGGTTGGGGGGCACTTGAGGGTTGGTGGTAGGCTCAGATTACTGACACAGTGTGCTGCAGATGTTACTACAAGTTCATGTTTAAAAAAACAACAACTTCCAGCTTAATTGGATAGGGGAAATCAAGTATGTGGCAGCATTCCGAGTTGCTCTGCTGCAGTAGTGGCATCAAAACTGCAGCAGAACAACATAATGATGCCACTACTGCAGCAGAACATGCATATTCCAGGCATGGAATTCCATGCAAAACAGCATTCCACCATACATTATTGTTTTCTTTTTTTTTACACACCCTTACTAACAGTGTTGTAACAATTTGCTATGTATACATGTTACTGTATTTTTTAATTTAATTATTTCTGCATGGCTGTCAGTTAGACTTTAGGCAAAAGGCAAGGCAAAGCAAGGCAAAATGTATTTAAAAGACACCCAATTCCGGAGGCTCTGGGCACTGTACAAAATTTTAAAACAAACATGTAAAGATAATAAATGTACAATTTATGCACAATAAAAATACAGAGTCTGAAAAATCAGAAACATTACCATAAATATTAGTTCAAACCTCAAATGCTTTAGAAAAAAGAAAAGTCTTCAACTGGGCCTTAAAGGTGTCTACTGTGGGGGCTTCCCTGCCCATAATTGGCAGAGAGTTCCACAGAACAGGAGCTGTGGTGCTAAACGCTCTATCACCAGTGGATATCAACCTAGTTCTCGGAATGGCCAGGAAGCCACCACTAGAGGAATGAAGAGGATGTGAAGAGAGGGCAGGTAACAGAAGGTCTGACAGGTAACCAGGGCCCAGTCCTGTAGGGCCTTATAGGTGAGAAGACCCACCTTAAAGAGGACTCTCCACCTGACTGGCAGCCAGTGCAGTTTGCGTAAAACCGGTGTAATATGACAAGACTTCTGCTGTCCAGTCAACAACCAGGCAGCTGCGTTCTGCACCAGCTGCAGTCTATGGAGAGATCCTCCAGTGACCCCGAGATAGAGCATGTTACAGTAATCAAGCCTTGATGTGACTAAGGCATGTATCAAGGTAGGGAGGTCCAGAAGTGGAACAAGGGGCTTAATCCAGGCAATGTCTCTGAGATGGTAAAAACAGGTACAAACCGTGGGGTATATTTGAGCCTCCATGGCTAAGTCCCTGTCCAGAATCACTCCCAGATTTCACACCCAAGAGGAGGCCTTCAATGACACAATTCCAAGAACAAGCCCAGTTCCTGTGTCAGAGGCCATCCTATCACGGACTCTGTTCGACTCCACTACCAATGCCTCCGTCTTATCAGGGTTTAGTCGCAACCAGCTGGAGGCCATCCAGTCGTTAATCTCAGCCAGACAGATATTAAGCACCTCCACAGCATTTGATGTTCCTGGGGCAAAGGAAAAATATAGCTGAGCATCATCAGCATAGCAATGAAAACTCAGACCATACTTCTTTTTTTTTCATATTTATACTTTTTGCGGCCCCCTCTTCTCTCCGCCGGTGGTCCGCCCGGTCATGGACCCCTTGGCTGTGGCATCCCCACATGAGCCATACTCCCGGGACCCTGTAGTGATAGTATAATATGTTGATTATTGTTAATCCATTTTGTATGCTATTTCATGTAATGTATGTCATTTTATACTCCATTTTGTATTGTGTGACTCCATTTTACATGCTGTTTCATTTAATTGGTGTTTTGTTCTTTAGATAGCCTCATTATTATGTTTTGCTTCAGACAGTGTATTTTGCTGACTTGAAGGTCGCATATTATCAGGCAACCTGTTTTTGTAGTTTTGTTTAAACTTCTGCTTAGCTCATAGTGTTCTAGGCACCCGGCCAGTGTTTGGAGCACAGTGACCTAGCAGGTGTAGGGAATTCTGAGCAGTCCTTATGGTGTGAATTTGCAGCATCTGGGAGCCTGGCCAGCTTCTAGAATGTAGCAAAACAACACTATGAAGGCTGCACGGTTATTTTTAGCATAGAATAAGATATAAATGTAGCTTTCTCAATGCCTGGTTAGAAGCCTCTCCTGCAGGGTGGACGCATCACTGTGGGGCCAATTCCTGGTTCGTGAGACTCCTAACCAGGCTGACAAGGGGGCTTCCCAGCCATTGGAAGAGGGCTTGGATGATGCTTTATTGAATCAGTGATGTATAACCTTTTGTATTATATTTTGTTATAATAAAGCTTTGGCTTGCTGTACTTATTGTATTGTTATTGTGTGTATGTGAGTGTGAGTGAGTAAATGGCTGCCTGGTTTGAGTTGGCAGAACAGACCCCCTGGATTACCCCCCAGGGTGGAGATGTGGCACCCATCCCCCTTTTTTGGGTGCCACGACTAACAGGATAGGGTGGGAGTTGGCCTGGGGAGCCGATAGCAGCCTGAGGGGTGGGCATCATTTAGGTGGTGAGAGGCGGGCTAAGATTGTCTCCCCCTTAGAGGGGTGGGAACATGCAATGACGCCTGCGTCCATCCTGCCACTTGGAAACCTTGCTGTCCCATATGCTGGGGTACTCCTGGCCTCCACCAGGTGTCCCTCATGCATTGGCAACATCCCGTGCCCACCCCCGGGGAAGGAGAGAAGTCGTGGGACGCCTGATCCTTCTGCCCCTGCCGGCCTTCCGATGACCTGAGCTCATTCCCAAACCCAGGTCACCGGCGTCACAAGTAGAAATCTAACCGCTGCACCAGTGGGCCGGCCCAGACCATACTTCCTAATGATCCCACCCAGAGGCAGCATGTACACTGCGAACAACATTGGGGCCAGTACCGATCCTTGAGGAACTCCACAAAAAAGGTGACTGGGTGTAGATGAGGAATTCCCTATTATAACCCATTGCCTTCTGTTGGTAAGAAAGGACTCAAACCATTTGATGACAGTTCCGGTGAGTCCACATAGGTCCCTAAGGCAGACAAGCAACACACAATGGTCCACAGTGTCAAATGCTGAAGAGAGATCAAGGAGAACAAGAATTGTCTTGTCTCCCCAATCTCTAGCCCTGAGGAGATCATTTTGCACCGAACAAGTGCTGTTTCAGTGCTATATCTGGCACAAAAAGCCAACTGGAAGGGTTCATACAACTTGTGAGATACGAGGTGCTCTTCCAACTGAAGCGCTACCACCTTCTCAACAACCTTCCCCAAAAATGGAAGGTTGGAGATAGGACAATAATTTGCCTTGATCTCCGGGTCCAAAGATGGCTTCTTTAAGGGGGGTCTCACCAGAGCCTCCTTTAAGGCATCCAGAAAGACACCCTCAGAAAGGGAACACTGTACAATCGAGGCAAACACGGGCCAACGGAGTCAACACATCTCATTAAGAAATGCGTTGACACCGGGTCCAGTTTACAAAAGGTATGCTTCATATTGGTTACTACCTCGATAACCTCACTAACCTCCATTGGTCTAAACTGTCCCCAGCCAGACGGAGTGCACTCAGAACACATCAGGTGATCACTGCCAGCTATAACATTTCTGGCTGAGGAAGCCACCCACCGGATCGAGGATACCCTGTCCGAAAAGAACCGAGCAAATTCTTCACAGTCTATGTTGGAAAAAACCCTCCTGGGCCGTAGACAGGCAAGATGTAAAAGCCTATCCACAGTCCAGAAGAATGAGGCCTGCCAGTTCTTCCCAGCAGCAATCTCTCTAGACAGAAAAATTGTCTTCTTACGGTTGATTTCCTCCTGATACGCACCATAATGGGCACGCAGGACCAGTTTATCCACCTCCAGACGGGATCTCCTCCAGTAGTGCTCCAATCTCTGACCCATCTTCTTCATCTCCCTGAGCTCACCATCAAACCATGGTGACCTCAGGTATGAAGTTCTAGTTTGTACACGGACAGCTGCGAGGGAGTTAATGGTGTCAGATAACACCTGATTATAGGTGTCAACCCCGACAGCAGCACCTCCCACGCATGCATCACCCACACTAGACAATTTCACTGCCGCCAAAAAACCCTCAGGGGTCAAACCCCGCAAAGGGCGACAGCTAATCATCTCAACAGGGGAAGGGCTTATGGCGGGAGCCCCAAGTGTAAACTGCATCATGCAGTGATCGGACCAGAGGAGCGGGATTGATCCTGAGATCACTAATCTCAAGTCCCAGTGAGAACACCAGGTCCAACATGTGGCCATCCCAGTGAGTCGATGCAGAAACAGCCTGCATCAGACCTAAGGAGGACATAATCTGAGAAAACTCATAGCTGTATCTATGATTTATGTCGTCGACCCAAACATTGAAATCCCCCAGAAAAACACATCTGGGGGATTCCAATGTTCCGCCAGCGACAAAATCTGTGATCTCCTGCAGGAAATCTCTCATCGGCCCAGAAGGGCGATAAATGAGAAAAATCCTGCAGCCCGCATCAGGTCCTCCACTGATGGCCACACATTCAAAAGATCCTGGAGTTCTCACCTGGTGCACGGTGAAGTTCAGACTAGATCTAAAACAGATAGCTACACTGCCACCCCTGCGTTCCACTCTGGGGCAGTGCACTACGGTATACCCAGGAGGGACTGCAGCCTCAAAAATCGGGCCTGCATCATCTCCCACCCAGGTTTCCATAATACAAGCCAGATTGACTGAAGAAATCAAGGCAGCAATAATTGCTGTCTTATTTCTGATCGATCTGGCATTACAGAGCACTGCCGTCAGGGGATTTGGGGGTGATGCAGCCCCATAAGTTACCTGGCCACTCAATCTGGTGGACTCCCTGAGGATGGGCACCAACCACGTCTGGCATCTCCCATGTGCCCGTCGCAACCCAGGGCGCCTTCCGGACCTGACAACCTCAATCCTCCAACCACCCATACATGGGTTGTTTAAAAATGCATGACCAGCGCCATCTCTTCCAATCCCAACCTCCCAACAGTGTCTGATAGCAGTAGCTGAAACTGGGAGAGGGATAAAAGGGTGTAGGTCGTGCAATCATCGAACCATCATAAGTGATTCTAGCCCCCTTTAATCCTGCCATACAGCCCATATGCATCTAATCCTTAATTATCAAAGTTTAAGTAATGAACTACTTAAACCTAAAAATATCCAGCCTAGCCTATTCAATCATCAACAGATATTACCAATATCTAAAAACATAACAACACTACTAACAATAAAGCCCTCAATTTAGCTAATTCTCAGCCTCAATAATAATATACAGCAATAGACTGTTTAGCTATCACATTACTTTTACAGGGCCACAATAAGATAAAACACATAACCTTCTCTTCTGTGTCAGCTAAACATTTTCGATACCGAGTGGCGCTCACGCCACTCAAAACGCTCGCGCTTGCAAGTGGCGCAGCAATTAAATAGGTAAAATCCCTGCCTCAGGACACACAGGTCCTAGCTCCCCCCAAGTCACTTCTGGCAGCGTGGTAATACACAGACCTGCTGCACAGCCTCTCACGCTGTGCAGGTCATGAGTCCAAGAAGCAGTTGGACGGACGTCCAAAGCAAGGAGCTTTCTGTCAGGCACCTCCGGTAATCCCAGCCACTAACGAGCTGCGACACAGTTTGGTGAGTTGAAATGCACACAGACAAGCCGCTTGCGAGCGGTGCAGCAATTAAATAGGTAAAATCCCCGCCCCAGGACACACAGGTCCTAGCTTCCCCCAAGTCACTTCTGGCAGCGTGAAAATACACAGACCTGCTGCACAGCCTCTCAAGCTGTGCAGGTCATGAGTCCAAGAAGCAGTCGGATGGACGTCCAAAGCAAGGAGCTTTCTGTCAGGCACCTCCGGTAATCCCAGCCACTAACAAGTGGTGACACAGTTCGTCGAGTTGAAATGCACACAGACATAGCAACTGTTGGGAAAAGTGAATATCCCTGGGAAAGGTCAGGATGTTGTTATCAACCTGTCTGCTAAAACATACCAGCTATCTTTGGAAAGTGATAATAATCTCTCTGGTCAGTTTATGGGAAAGCTTCAAAAGGGAGAAAAGGTGTTTTTTATGTTTTTAAACAGGCATTCTTGCTAGGCTAGACAGGATTCAGGACAAAACACATATGCATTTGTACATAGAAAGTCTGGGGTCCAGATCAGACCAGTTTTTGTTTATGAACACCCAGCCCTCGAGAGACAGAATGTTGAATCTGTGATGTCAGAGTGCTATGATGTCAGAGAGCCATACTGGATGATGTGTCATGGGGGAAGCTGGAGGGTCTTAAGGTGTGTTAGAAAGAGTTAGTCTTAAGATTATGAACAGCTAACATCTAAGGTTCAAGTCTGCCCTGCTTCATCAAGAGTCCTGTGTGGTAAACTATTCTACTATTACTAAATAGAGAATATTGAAATAATTCTTTTCTGTTTGCTACCATTATTCATCATTTTCTTTTCTTTTCTGAAGAATTACTGTTCCTCATAGTCTTTATGTGATGTCTTTTATTATATGTGTAAGTTCTTGAAGTATTAAAAACGTTATTTTTAAATACCTTGTTGTTTCTGTGACAGAGTTCTTTAAGGCACAGCCAACTGTTTTATAACTGACAAAACTGTATTTCTGCCTCTGAAGAGAATGCTACCATTACCATAAGCTATTTCTACAGTGAAAGGGTTCTCACCACTGAGAGAGAGAGGGATGGTCATCTGCTCTTAACCAAGGAGCATGACAATGTGTGAACAGTGGTTCTGGTGGGATTCAGACCTAGACAGACCCTATCTGTCTGTCTATGCTGAGTGGTGACAGACACTGAGGGATAGAGAAAGCGGGTAACAGTGATGCAGGCTTAGTCTGGGAAAAACCTGTTTGTCACAGGTATGTAAAAGAAACCCATATATTTTCTCTATATTTTAGATGATGCTTATTCAGGAGCTGAAGTTACAGACCTCTATATTAAGAAGGCTAGTGAAGCACTAACAAGGATAGTACAGCAATAACCCGACACAGTGCATCCAAACTGGGAAAGGGTCATATTGAGAGTCTCTCATAATATGGTGCACAGTGGATAGAATGATCATGGTACTGTAAATACACCACTGCACCCATATAAATGGGGACCCCTTGCATAAAGGATGCAGTGGTATATTTAGAGTGTTCTGAAAGCACAAAAAGTCTGCTGAGGCATTGCAGTATAGTTCTTCCAAAATCCTGCTCTTATTAGCATACACAGTGGTGTCAGACTCCCCCACGGCAGCTGTGGTGCCAGTGATACCCTTCTCCTCCAGCGCAATGTCCAAGTATATAGTAAAACATCCCATGTAGACCAGTGGTGCCCCTTTTTTGCCTGATCCTGGATTAAAGGAAAACCTCCCTGGTAGCCTCATTTAGAGGATACCTAAATACTGTAGATATTTCACTGACAGTATTGAAAAATCTGACATCAATATGTTGTAGTAGTCAGCCTCATCTTTTAAATGCTGTATAGATGGTTGTTCTGCTCTAAGAATTCCCCCAAAGCAAAGCATTTGAAAATGGCACTACCATTTAAGCATTTTTGCTATGCTTTAGCCAATCTGAGCCCACACCGTGTTGGGGACTACATCCTGAAGTGAGTCACTGACTGAATGCACCTGAGAGAAATGTTCACACTGCAGAAAATTGCAAGAAATAAATTTCATTTGTTCCAACCTTTATTTCTGTGGTCATTTTTACATTGATTTTGGGCATGTGCAAGAAACATATTGCGGCAGCTTTCTCCAGAAACTGGTTGTGGAGGCATGGCACTGTTGTGGCCAGTGCCCCCACAGCCTTTAAAGGCGTGGCCCACTTCTCCCAATGCCGTGGCATGTTGCTGCTGACACTAGTTCAGCCAGTGTGCTTCAACCTTGTAAAAATTTAGCCACTGCAATCAGGGGCCTCCTCGTCATTGCAGCATCAGCCATTCACTGCAATGAGGGAGCGACCTGTCATTGCAGGGTGGAACCTTGAAACACTGATATTGTTTGTGAACATGGTGATGTCTTGCTGCAATGTTCACAAACAATATTAACCCCCCGCCGAGGGGTTGCTCAATCCCCCTTGGCAGCATGTGCCTCCCCACCATGTTTGTTTGCCGAACGGGGCTCCAATCCCAGTCGGCTTCAGTGGCCCAAGGTTTATGTTACTGATGGGTAAGCCCACTCCGTCTGCATTGTGTAACCTTCCCTGCTTTTGTTGTCTGCTGACGGGGCGTCCAATCCCTGTTGGCATAATGTAACACCCCCATTTTATGTGTACCAATGGGGGTGCCCAATCCCCCATCAGCTACAGCTGCCCCCCCAAAAAAAGACTCAGTTGGCATGCTGGGAGCCCACCCCAGCATGCCACATGCCCCTGTAAAATCAAAAACTGTCCCGTGATGTATTTTTTTTTAACTTGCAAAAAAGGAAACGGTCCCTCGTCAGTCTCCCTGCCCCCCTCCCACAACCCGCACCCACCCACTGAGCACTCTGCCTCCCCACACCCCTCACACATACTTACCTCTGGAGTCCAGCACAACGATCTTCGGTGGACCAGGAACACATCTGCGCTCTTCAAAGCCGACCGCAAACTGAAGCTGTATAATGGAATAAATAGGGCTTTTTCAACTTTGATGCATATCTCAGGCAGTTTTTGGAATTTTGGAACCAAATTTTCAACTTGGGATTTTTGAGATCTCTCCTTATGAATTCTAGCACAATCATGGTGTTATTCGGCCCCGAAAGGTGATTTCGAGGTCACTGCACGGAATCCCTTTGGGACCAATTAATGAAACAAGAGTGCCAGTGTTCATGAGGTGTGGTCTTAAAAAGCCTATTCTGCAAATTTGGTGGGAAAAATCCCAAAAATGACTTTTACGAGCGTGCATTGTGCAGTTGCTATGCACTCTTGTAACTTTGCAAATTTGTAATATTTTCACACCAGATTTTCAACACTGGCATTTGTTCAGACCTCCTCGTGAAAAGTACAGCTGTCATTTTCCACCTCCTGGCCAAAATGTGGTTTCGCACTTTCAGTGCAGAATAGCAGGGTCACTGTGGGAAATTAGTGTTCAGGACAGATTAAGAAAATGACAGTGGATCTGTTCATGTGCAGAGGTTCTAAAATGCCTATGTGTGGAAATTTGGTGATGATACTCTATAAAATGACTGTGTTACGAGTGTGCATTGCGCAGTTTGCACGCACACTCGCAACTTCACGAATTACTAATATTTTCACTCCAGATTTTCAACATTGCCATTGTTCTGCATCTCATTATGAACAGTATAGATGTCATTTTTCACATCCTGGCCAAAATGTGTTTTGGTAGTTCCAGCACAGAATAGCATGTTCGCTGTGGGAAATCCATGTTTGGGACACATTATGAAACTGACAGTGACATTGTTCATTAGCAGAGGTCCTAAAATGCCTATGTTGAAAATTTGGTGACGTAAGTCCGTAAGATGAGTGTGTTATGAATGTGCATTGTGCAGTTTCCACACACAGTCATTCATTTGCAACTTTGCAATAGTTTCACTCCAGATTTTCAGCATTGCCATTTTGCCACACCCCAGGCATAAGGAGGAATCCTGGGGTTCCTTAATAATTGTAAAATATCTCTTTTATTATTATCTGGATAGTGTTCAAATATCTGAGGCACTGAACACACCACATCTAATAACACATTGTATACCCCTTTCCTGTGTAATGTCATTACTCCATGCGCAGTAACCTTCCACTGCCGTATTCTTGTAAAACTGTCTCTCCAATAGGATGGTGCATAAGGTTGTTGTTTTACAATTTTTAGACCACCACCCTCCCAAAGCTGAAACCAATATTGTACCTTATCAAAAATCCAAGGTTCCCAACCTATGTCCAGATGAATTAATAAAGGATGTAAATTAGCCATAGAAAACAGGCTATTAAAACACAATAAGGGGTGTATTATATTTAAGCCCCCCTGATTAATTGGTAAGTATAAGATGTTCCTTTTAATGGGGTTCAATCGGCTTCCCCATACTGCCTAAAAAAACACTCATTATCTGGGTTTCTAAAGATTTTGGTGGTGGAAAAACATAACTTATAAATAAATCAAATGGTATCAAATACGTTTTAATCAAGAAAACCCTTTTCTTTTTTTCCATTTTCCACCTATTCCAATTTGAAACTTTACCTTGAGCACTAACCAATTTATCTTCCCAGTTTAAAACATCTGGGTGTTGTATCCCAAACTGAATTCCTAAAATCCAAATAGGCTCATCACAAAGTCTTATCACACCTATTTCTGTAAAGTCACTACTCTTGACCCCTATACTCTTTGCCACACATTTTTGCAAATTTAACATGGCACCTGCCACATTCCCAAAGGCTGAGAAGAGGTGTAATGCCTCACCTATTGTAGGCCTCATCTTTTAACAAAAGACACATGTCATCTGCATAAGCCATGACTGTTGGTGCCGTCACTGACAATATAGTAGTCAATGGGCTTATCAGGGGAGATTCCATAATCCAATGTAACAAAGGGTCCAAAAAAAGGCATATACAATTGGGCTGAGGGGGCACCCCCACCTCACCCCTCACTTAATCCTGACTAGGGGGCCCCACCACCCATTTATCACTGGGAAAACTGTTGCTATTTTATACAGCCCCTTAAGTCACTGAATAAAGATTGATGGAATCTGATATTTGTCCAAAACTAACCATAAAAAGTAATGATTCACAGCATCAAATGGCTGTTTTTGATCCAGTGAGAGAATATACCCTCTTACCAGGTTTAAATCGCCTTTATCAAAAATTTCCCACAGTAAAATTAAATTATCCTGAATACAGGATCCAGGTAGAGATGAAGTCTGTCTCATTGAAATCACCCCTTGTACTGCAGACAACAAACTTTTGGCCAAGAGTTTTGCTAACAATTTACAATCTGTATTTAGGAGATTTATTGGTCTCCTGTTATTCAAAGCTAATTTATCACCTTTTTTATAAATATATATCAAGGGATCCCATATTAAACTCAAGGGGGTCTCTACCTTTTGCAGTAGATGGTTAAATGCCTCCATCAGTTCTTCTCCTATTGCTACTGTCATAAATTTGTACACCTCAGAAGGTAACCCGTCTGGACCAGGGGCTGTGTTATTATTCAACATGCGAATTGCCTCCATTACCTCAGAGATTTGTATTACTCACACCATTTTTCTACCCTCATCCTGTGAGATCCCAGGACAGTTAATCTATGCAAGTACCAAGTCTGCCTTTGCTCTGTCGAATGCCCTTGGACTATATTTTTCTCCTGAATATACCAAAATTACTTCCATAATCCCGGCATTAGTACTCACCATCTGATTATTCTTATCATATAAAGCTAAAATTTCCTTCTTCCCTATCCTAGCTTATTTATTTATTTAGCTTTTGTTGACCGGGTAAGTGCACTAGACAATTTCTGACTATTTTCAGGCATGACCCGGGGGAGGGGGGTACAGATGAATGCCAACTGACCTTGAACCAGATTAAGCTGTTGGTGGTAATTTTTTAGTGAATGAGGGAAATTTAGCCAGGACACCGGGGAAATTCCCCTACTCTTTTCGAGAAGTGCCATGGGATCTTTAACATCCACCTGAACTACCACCAATCCAGGCAGATGGGACCTCAGTTTAACGTCTCATCCGAAAGACGGCACCTCAACAGTGCAGCACCCCTCTCATGCTGCACTGCAGTGTCAGTACTGGGATATTAACCCAAGTGCCAGATGTGGGAACTGAACCCACAGCCCTCTGATCTCCCAGCCTCAGAGGCGAGTGTGCTACCTACTGAGCCACTGACACTAAGCTTGACTCGCTTCATATGGGGAGACAAAGTCTGTTGTCCCAAATATACCAAATTGTTGTTGTTGTCTGAGATAGTGGGCTTTCTCAAAATGAAACATTCTTAATTTTCATTTTTAAAACTTGAATTTGGGAAGTATAGTCCTGTTAAGTTATTATGGATAATGTCATTGATCTTTTTAATCGAGTTCTATTAGCTAGGTATTCTTCATATTTTATCTGACACAAAGTTTTACTATTTTGTTTAAGGAAATGACCCAACTCTCGTTTGGTGTCCATCCATCAAGTAATGGCATCATCATATAAAATAAATACTGACTTCCTATCTTTTAAGAAGTCAATTAGACAAATCTGGAATATTCTATCCAATAACAGGGAGACATTCACCGTCCATGTTCCTGGACCTTTCTGAATAGAAGAGGCTTCCCCTATTTCTACTGACAAGATATCGTGATCCAAAAATTCTATCACTGTCACCGCTGCCTTTTTAATTCCTCTGCTATGAGTGATCCTTACTGTAGTGATTGATTGCCCCATCGAGGGGGGGGGGGTTCATTACTTCAATATCCACTGTCAAGACCTTAAATGACCTCTGTACAGAAGATGTCAAGGGTTGATCGTCCCGTCTACTATCTGAATCCTGTAAAGGCAGATGATACTCTCTTCCTCCTCCTCTTCCCTCTCTCTTGTGGATTCCCTTTGGGGGGATCCACTTCCATATATTGAGAATAGACCGGGGTTAGTAGATAGTCTTCTTGGTGTTGTACAACAGTGTCTGTGTTGGTACTTGGAGTTACATCCTTTGGAACTATGTCCTCCTCTTGGAAGGGTTCTTCCCAGGCAAAAATTTGTTTTTGTGCCAGAGTAATATAAGGAAGTTGTTCTGTTCCATCTGCCAAATCCAAGTGATTATGCACAGCTTTCTGACAAGTTTGAAAATATGCCCTATTCTGTCACAGAGATGACATTTTTCTTGTTCCACACAGTGCAGTCCCAAGTGACCTATAGCACCACAAATTGAACATTTAATCTGTTCACATGCACTACTCAGGTGTGCCACAGAACCATACCTATAGTATGCTTTCAGCTGTCCAGAGTAGAATAAGACTCCTCGATCCCTGCCAAGGAAAAAGCTGTTAGGCAGGTGTAGTAATCCTGTATCTGACATGTGTAGCATCACTCCTACCCTTCATCCCCCCATCCACAAGTGTTCTGCATCAAATATTGCCTCAGGATCCTCTAGAACTGTGCAACAGGCTTTTAACAATGTTTTAATTCACTCATACTGACCCCCTCACTCCAGAAGAGTACTGTAATAGTTTTTTTGTGGGCTTTGACAGGGGAAAAACAGAAAAGGGAGCCTAAAGTGGGTAGGTTTTCAGCCTGTAATATTTAATCCCAAACCTTTCTAGGCCTTGTTGGTTTTAAAACTTATATAAAACATTGTTTCTCCTGAAACGTAAATCAGAGCATGTATTTCATGCACAACAATTTTTTAGCAAATCTTTAATGAGCACTCTTGCCACATACATTCTGTTGGGAACCTCTGCCATACCCCCTAGATATCTCAACTGGATGGCATTATGTCATTTTATAGGGTGTATGGGGGCTCTGGGAAGAGGAGCTTTTGGTCTGGTATCATGTTGTGCTGCTACTGCTGAATATGAAAGTCTAGTAGGCCTGATCAAAGGTCCAACAGTCTGTCGAGCATGCAGCCCTGAATTTCTCTGTGATTAGGTAATTCCCATAGTCTGTACTTGCATAATGGGGTATTGAGTTAATTCTAACTCTTTTGGAAGTTCCAAATCCTGTGCCACCTCCTCTTGTTGCAAAACATCACAATCTGTTACTTGCACATCCCATAGGGCCCCAGGTATATGAATAGGGGATGTCTCCTCATTCGGCTCCCACCCTGCTGCTTTCAGAGCTTTTTCAGTGGACCATTCTTCTTCACATCTATCTGTTTGCACATTCCCCATTTTATGTTTTACAGTCCCCCTCTGTACTGTTGCTGTTTCCTTTTCTTTATCCCTAGTTATCTGTACAGCATTTACTACATCATATATAGTGGCCGTGGGGCATCTTAGGTTGGGTGGTGCATCTGCATCTGCTATTCCAGATGTATTCCAAGACTTATACAGTTAGGTGTATTATTTTGACAAGTAGAACTTCCACCAACCTGTATACAGTATCTGCTGCTGGAGGCCTTGTGTTTTTCCATTGCATCCAGCTCAATGCATGCATCTGTTTCCATAGCAACATCTCACTGCTGTATCTCCCTTTAATCCTGTGTCTGGGTTTCTTGCACCATAAGTTGCACTAGCAAGACTCGTTTAGCAGCAGCATGTCATTCTTTCTCCACCTGTAGTAAATCCTGTACCTTGCAGTTTGGACTTGTTTGTGGAACATTAAATCCCTCTTTTGTAGTCATTTCTTTCAAATTGTTTTTTTTTGTTCCTCACACGTATCCACTGGGCCAGAATCTTCCTCCAGTGCCATTTCCAATGAAATTATATCCCTGAAAGTCTCTAGTATTGACAAGATAGGGGAGGAGACCATCTCCCCTATCTCCACAGCCTCCTGTCTCTCTTCTTCCACACAGGATGCCATCTTGGTGCCACGGACAAAGGGGTCCTCTCTGCTCACAGGAAGCAAGGCCCCCTGCAGGTACAGAGTAGGGGAATTTTTATTATATTAACAACATATACAAAACATTTACAGAATGAAAACAAGAATTAAATATCAAAAACACAATTTGAACACACTGTACAGTTTAAATAAGTCATGATAAGTATACATACACAAACATCCTTTCTTATTTCACTTTTATTTTTCTTATCATTTTACACTAACTTTTCCCCTATGTTAACCCCTTTCCCCCTCCTATTTGTACTTTATAAATATCTCAAACCCTCTCCACCACCAAAGAACATTTTTAGGGGCATGAAAATTATTATCCTTTATATACACCCCTTTCATAGCTTTCAGAACCAAAATGCTAAGGGTATCATACGCAATATACTTTTGTTGCAATTCCCACTGTCACCGAGCTTGCCAAATATAAAATTTTAAATGACAAAAAAACACACAACTGTGGCTGAATAATATTTACTATTTAAATGAGGAAAATATCCTAAAACTAAAGCTTGATAGTTTAAGGTTCTTAGTCAATTCAGCCTTCATTTGTTTGCCAAAACCACAAATATTTAGTGTAAGAACAGTTTAACAGAAAATGGGCCATTGTTTCTTCCATGGCCTGACATTATAAATAAGGGCAATAACTTTATTTTGCATTTTATGTTTGGCATTCTATTTTACATTTAGTCTTCTATATACAGACAACCATAAAATTTCCCACATATGCATGGGAACTCTTTCATCATTTAACTGTTTTAGCACTGATCCTTTCACAGACTCTGGACAATTTTTGAACTGTGGTTCCAATGGGTGTACTTGTTCTAGTATAATTTTATAAACCTGTGACCCCGAATTTTGAAATATTATAGCTTTTGATAGTGTCCATTTATAAAGTTTCTGAGCACAGGGTTTAAAATAGAGAGTAGGGGAATGTTTTACTGAAAGCATAACAAATTATATACAATTCAGTATAACATCATACAAAATCATAAAAAAGGAAAAATCAAGAACATAAATAAGTATTATTTCATACAGTAACCTCAAACATAAGGAACACATTAAAACCAACCCCCTTCCCCACCCCACTAAAAGAGTAGGGGAATTATTTATTGAAAACATAACAAATTATATTCAATTCAGTATTACATCAAATAAAATCATAAAAAAGGAAAAATCAAGAACATAAATAAGTATTATTTCATACAGTAACCCCAAACATAAGAAAAACGTCATAACCAACCCCCTTCCCCACCCCACTAAAAGAGTAGGGGAATTTTTTATTGACAAAATATAAAAGCATGATACATCCAAACAGTAATATAGCACATGAAAGCATAAAAAATAGGAAAGAAATGAAAATAAGTATTTCATCATACATATAAACAAAAAGTAAACAAAACAGGGTATACCTACTAGGAATCAGAAAAAAAGAACAACAGAAATGAGTAATGAACATTGTACACCCAAGAAAAACAGTTGGTAAAGAGCTGCAAAACCAAAAAAAATAGCAACCTCCCCGTCCTCTCATATGAAAAGATTAGGAAAAATGTTAGGTGAAATCATAACAAAACAAACATAAAGCAGCATGACATCATGCAAATCCAGAAAAAAAGAAGGAGCATAAAAATCATTAGGTCATACAGTAGCCCCAACCTGGAAGAAAACAATACAACCCAACCCCCTCCTCCTTCCCACTGACCAAGTAGGGGGAATCATAATGGAATAACAGCATAAACAAAAAAATACAAACAGTGGTAAGCCACCAAAATTAGGGGCCCTAAACAAAACTGACTACCACCCCAAACTCAAATGAAACACAGACAAGATCAAGCAGCAGAAAGCCACTCACACAAAGTCCAGTAGAGCCAGTATGTATCACAGGGCAGAGAAGCACGCTGTCTATCTTGAATAGAGCGGAGATCTGAAAAAATCTGATCTATAATATGATTGCTCGTATAAGATTTCTATTGCAACAACTGGGCACAATGAGGTCTGCCATAGAAAAAACCTACACAGGGTAAAAACAAGACTGAGGGTACTAGGATAATAATGAGAAAGGGGGCAGGAAACAGCCCATACACAAGAATGTCATACGAATTAGATGTAAGATGCTTTTCCTTCCATTTATGGAGCTGAGTCCAAAAAATCCTTACTAAAAGGACAATCCAGAAAAAAATGCATCATGGTTTCAATTCCTCCTCCAAAGACTTATGCAAGTGATTACCACGCACCCCCAACCTCCCATGGAACGACAACCAAGTAACATCCCATAACTTTGCAGGAAGTCTAGGGTCAGTAAGCTGGTGAAAAATCACAGTGGTATCCAATTCAGTACCAAGAGTATTTGACAGCCTAGGGGTACCTGAAAAAAAGGAAAGCAAAACAGTATAATGCAATTGCTTCCTAGACTGAGATCGCAGAACCTGAGAGGTCAAGTGCCACTGCTGGATTTTAAGAAAAGTGGGAAACAAGAAGGAGGGGATACCAAAAGTCCTAAAGTTCCAAGGGACTTCCAAAGGAGGATCAAGCCATTTCGCATACAAAGGAGTTACCCAGACACCCAAAATAGAAACTCAAGGAGGGGGGAAGGTTGCAACAGAAAAGGAAACAAAAACTTAAGAAACAGGTAATGAAAAAAACACAGGATTCAACATCCAAACACCTCCCTGACAATAATCATGATACAAAAAAAACCCACTGGACAGGATTTAAATGAGAACCCCAAAAACCTTGAAAAAAACACTATTGACTTTGGCTTCCAAAACAAAAGGAAGAGGGAAAACAGCAGCCACATGTAAAAATAAAGGAAGAACTAAAGTCTTCAAAAGCAAAACACATTTCTTCTTGAAAATAGACCGACCCTTCCAAGAGGTAATACGCTGGAGACCTTTATCAATAGCCAAATTCCAGTTATACAGAGAATAATCAGGACTACCAAAATACAGACCCAAAATTTTAAGAGGATCAGAAACAACAGGAATTCCAGCCACAGAAGTACTAGTAGAGGAGGGCACAGAGCAGGGAACGATCTTAGCCATACTTTTATGAAAATTCAATTGAGAACCAGAAAGAGAACTAAAATCAGAAAATAGAAGTGTGAAATCAGAAGCAGAAAAAGAGGATGTAGTACAAACACATAAATCATCAGTGTACACAGAAAGAGTAGGCACAGAGTGACCACCTGGAAGGAACAAGGCAGGGATAGCAAGATAGGAGCTTAACTTACATAACAAAGGGTCAATCTGGAATAAATACAAAAGGGAACTTAAAGGACAACCCTGCCACACTCCCCATTTGCTCAAAAATGCAGCACCAGGAGAATGGTTGACATGAGGGGTGATACAGGCAGTGTTATATAAAAGCTTAAGCCAAGAGATGAAACCAGAAGGAATATAGTAGTCTGCCAAAACAGAAAACAAAAAGAAATGCTCCACCCGATCAAAAGCCATTTCTTGATCCAAAGAAAACACTACAGCCCTACTTACATCAGTACAAGAATACACTACATATCTAATATGAGACAAAGCACGTAGCATGGAATGACCTGGGATGGCACAAGTCTGAGCTGTGGAAATAACAATGTCTGCTATGGGCAGGAGCTGCACCAAAAGAATGACAGCCAGAATCTTATAATCCACATTAAGGAGGCTCAAAGGTCTCCAGTTCCGTAAATCAGAATGGTCGCCTTTTTTATAAATCAAAAGCAAAATAGCATCAGAAAATTGTCAAGGAACTGAAAATGAAGCCAAGATGTCATTAAAAACAATAGTCAGAGCTGGGGCAAAAAAATCAATGAAAGAGTGGTAAAACTCAGCCGTCAAACAATCCAATCCCGGACAGGTACACTGTTTCTGTTTCTTAATAGCAGTCATCATTTCTGAAACAGAAATGGGATGCACAAGAGCAAGAAGCAGGTCCTCAGAAACCTCAGGAATGACCAAATCAGAAAGATACTCAACCGGATCCAAAACAGACAAGACAGTACCAAACATCCCTTCCACATGGGATTATACAATGTGCTTCAAAAATGGAAGAGAAGTATGGTCCACTCCTGTAAGGGGATCAACCAGACCATCAATAATCATGAAAGAGATCCCACTGGAACAACTCCAATAAGGATCAAATGCAGCCTTAGAAGCCTGTGTGCCGCACTGAGTTTCAACCTTCAAAGATAGAGCACGATCATACTGATATCGTTCCATAACAGATTTCAAAGCCTGAATTTGGCTGGAGAGTTCAAGACATAATTCAGAAGCCCTAGAATAAGTATCCAAAAGCTGCTTATGAAGTTGGGAATATTGAAAATAAGTAGAGCGGGACCGTGAACCTGCAGATTTGATAAAAAAACGATGAAGGTCAGTTTTAGTATCCTCCCACCAGAGGATAGAAAAAGAATAAGTATCCAGTACAGAAAACTCAAGCTCGTAACAAATCCAGACAACCCTGAGAGATGACAGAATCAGTCAAAAAGGAACTATTCAACTTCCAACATATACAAGAAGCAAACGGATAAGGTCCTGCACTAGGAGAGCAGAGCAAAGCAACTGCCAAATGATCCGACATCTCACAGGGAATTACAAAAGCCTGGGAGACTGACACATTCCTGGAAATGAAGAAAAAATCAATCTGTGTGCAAGAGCTCCCTTAAAAAAGGTTTTTGCACCCTGCTGGTGAACAGAGGTATAAGCATCCATCAAATGGGCTGAAAGAAGGATCTTAGACAAGGTAACAGCATCAGTAAAAAGCTTGTGGGAGTTACTAGGTCTATCAGAAACAGAAAGACCACAACTGAAATCACCCCCAAAGTAAACTTGTTGAGTGGTAAATAAATAAGGTTGGAAAGCAAGAAACAAAGCAGACGGCGCTGCAATACTCTGCGGTGCATAAGTATTAATCAAATGAAAAGGAACAAAATCAAAAGAACCATCAATAAGGAGAACCCTCCCCAAAAACACATTGAGAACTCTGGAAATCTTAAACCGATGGCCAAAAAACAAAATGCCCACCCCATCACAGAGATCCTCTCCATGCGACCAAAAGGAGGGCTCCAAGATCCATCAATGTCTCGCCTGTACGACCTCAAACCTAGATTTAGGCCTGGTATCCTGAACAAAATAAGCATCCTGTTTTAAGGAAAGCAAGAAACCAACAGTAGAAAGCTGTTTACAGAAAGATTTCATGCTGCACACATTCAAAGTGCAGCACCGCAGAACAGGCTGTTGAGGCATGGGCAATAAAGGTCAAAAGAGATGCACAGAACTGCAATTTATGTCGGGCAGGAAAAAGGAAACAATCTGACCAAAAATAGAAAGCCCAGAAAAAAGGAACCCTCAAAATCACCTATGAGGGAACTGTGTTTTCTGCATCTTTTCCAACCGAAAGGTTTCTCTACCAGATTCAGAAGAAAGGTCCCTATTAGAGGAAGAGGCACGAGAAGAATCAGAGTCCTCTTCCTTACCTTCAGTATCCCCCATAATCTTCTTTTAGCTAGCAACTGGAACTTATTTCAGTAATAACAATAGTAGCAGGGTCATGAGACTTAGACTTACGCTTACCCTTCCCACGTTTAGTAGAAGGGACAGTAACAAAGGGCAGATCAGTTTGAGGGGGGGAGGCATAATATCCATCAAAATCGGGACAGGAGAACAGTTAGCAGCAACCAGAGGAGAAGCCTGGGCAGACTCCAGAGCCAGAGTAACAGTCTGAGAAAGAGGGGGCTCCCGGGGGGGGAGAAATCGAGGGACACACAAGGTCTGGACCAGTAGTAGGCACAGGGCCGGAAGGCACCAGACAGAGCTCCTGCTGCCGCTTCTGGGCCTGTAATTGGGAATCAGAGATAATGGTAGGATGGTCCCAGGGGACCCTATCAACCCTATTATATTCAGCCAAGGACATTAGGGGTAGTTATGACTGCGATCCTCACACAGGTTACAAAACTGAGCATTAGGACAACCCAAGCTAACATGGCCATGAGCAAGACACAAGGTGCATCTAGGCTGATCACAAGTGTAACTCAGGTGAGTTCAAGAGCCACACTTATGACAGGTGCGATGCTGGCCAGGGTAGAAACAGATACCCCTATCCCTACCAATGTAAAAGCTACCAGGAATATGCAGAACCTCCTGCTCAGTTTGCTTAAGCTGAACTTTAATCTTTCAGCCACCCGTTCACACTAAATCTTCATCAAAAACAGGGCAGGAGCCGGCCCACCAGCGCAGCGGTTGGATTTCCGCTTGCGACGCCAGTGACCCGGGTTCGGGAACGAGCCCGGGAAGCTGGAGGGCAGGCCGGGGGAGAGGGCTTGAGCGTCCCAGGGACTGCTCGTCCTCTCCGGGGGGGAGGGGGGATCCAGAGCCCGGCGTCTGACTGTCCCCAGGTGGAGACCTGAGGCGCAGCAAGGCCGACTGGCAGAAGAAGAGAGGTGATGCCAGACGTCGGCGCTCAGCGCCTTGACGCGGGGACACGCACGCCGCGAGTAAGAACACTGGAAAGACCCGGGGTCCCCCGTAGACGGAGCACTAGGCCCCGACTCAAGTTTCCTGCCTGCCCAGAGACAGCATCCCACGTAAATTCCAGTAAGTCTCGGGGTGTAGGGCCCCACCCCTGCATTCTCGCCTGGGGTAAACCAAGGCCCGTGGGGATGGACTGCTCTGGTCTACAGGCAGGTGAGCTAGGGCTGAAAAGGCCGTAGAGTGTCTCCCGAAGAGAGGGGGACTGCGGGGGAGAGGAGGAAAAAAAAAAAAAAAACAGGGCAGGGAGAATCTAACAGATCACATCTCTGACAAAGCCAAAACTGCACATCTTTGATAGTCACCCCTTCACTACAAAATAATAAAGTAAGTACTTTCACCAAAGGTTTAGTAAGGGGTATGATTAAGAAACAGGCCCAAATCAGAATGTTCTTAACCAGTTCATACTGAGTCCAAAATTTTTCCAGAGTCTGAACAGTCTTGAAACTAATGTCATACACAGTTTCCCCTTTGATATGGATAAAGGCAAACAATGCTGAAGGGTTAATTCCCAGAGAGTCTCTAAGCATACCTTGGAGAACAGTACGGCATATGGGGGCCACAGAAGAATAACCCAGGAACTTCAGTTGAACTGCATTTTTCCGCTGAGTGGGTTCCGCAACAGATTTAAAAAATCAGACATTTTGAAAGAAGGAGTTGAGTCCTCAGGGACAGGAGCAGAAGGAGAAGATTGGTGAGCAGGGGAAGCACAGCATTCTGTTGGTACCTGTGATTGGACCACAACGTACAAAGAGTCCTCGGTGTTCTCAGTAGCAAGGGGGAACAGAAAGATCTGTCTCGGGTTCCACAGGGGGAGAAGACTGAGAAGAAACAAGAGCTGGAGCAGTAGGAAAAACATCCATAGGCATTCCAATAATAGCAGCAGCAGAAACAGGACCAGGAGAAGTCCAGGGCTTCCCATCCGAAGATCTCTGCCAGTCAGCAGCACACAGAGCAGTGTCTGGAGACCAAGTAGCACTCGATTCAACAGTGATCCTTGAGGTAAGTCTAAGGTGCAAATGGAAGGGCAGAGGAAAAGGCAAATCAGCAGGGAGAGTTTCAGAGGCCTGTTGAAGTGGTGTCTGAGGAGCAGAAGACACAGAATAATCGGCGTCAGGCAAAGTGTCTTGTGTAGAAGCATCATCATGAATCAACTGTAGAATGAACTGTTTATGGTAAGAGAACATCTGTTGCAACAAAGCATCAAGAATCACAGCAGCTTCATGGCTATCCTATTTAGCAGAAGTCTCCATGTTAGATAAACCAGAAGGAACAGTAGAATCCTTATCAACAGCAGAAACAGAAGGAGACACACCATCAATATGAACTTGAGAAGCCTCAGAAGCAGGAACACAAACAGGCTTAGACACCAAAGTAGGATCCAAAGGCAGAGCAGAGTCTCCATCACCACCTCCACCTCCACCTCCCACAGCAGGAACATCGGCCACCTTGGAGTCGCTGACAAAAGGGTCCCCCCAGCTCACAGAAAGCAGTAGGGGATTTTCCCTGGTGCCCTGGCCAGATTTCCCACCATTCACAAAAATACCACCGATAGCTTAATCTGGTTCAAGGTCAGTTGGCATTCATCTTTATCCCCCTCTCCCTGTTCGTGCTTGAAAATAGGCAGAATTTGTCTAGTGCACTTACCCAGTCAACAAAAACTAAATAAATAAATAGCTGCCTTCCTTGGAGGATGGCGATTCACCCCAGGAATCCACTATAAACCCCCGGTACTAGGGCACTGGCCCTTTAAGTATTTTTCTGTTGAGCACGCTGCCCCTTTAATTCCCCTTCCCTTCCCCTCCCCTCCCCACTTCCCCTAGCATGAGTGGGCTGAGTATAATTGAAAATGGGTACTCAGTCCACTCACCACCATGGCCCAGAGTCCTTTTTGCTGCTGGAGAGGGTCTGGAAGGTGGCAAAGGAGCCACGCTCCCACCCGACTTTCCTTTTATTCACCAGCTGCTAGGCAGTGGACCTTACATGTTTGGGGCATGGTTTCCCACTGGGCCTATCTTGCTGTGGCACCACTTGGTCCAGCCAACAGATTCTTTCCCTGACACCACTTGGGGCTCTGGGGAAAGAGGACAGTTTGCATCGGGGGGCCACCTCGTACCTGACTGACCCTGCTGCTGCCGCCACCATGCACCCCTGGACTTAAGAAGGAGGGGAGTGGCATTGGAGGAGCCACGGACACACTTCAGGTAATCTTTTTGTCCATGCTCCCCATGTCATCCACCCTCCATGCTGTGCCACCAACCCCCCCCACCCAAGCTAATCCCCGGCCTTTTTGTAGGACAGGGGAGGTCCTAGCATTCAGCCAGGAGATTGGGCATCACAAGCCCCACAGTGAGGGTCTCTTGCCCATGACCCTCCTTTCTAGCACCAAACAGCATGAAAAGAAACAAAGGGGAATTGGAGGAGTCAGGGAGACTGCAGGCAAGGGCTCGAAGGGAAGGGGATGAGAGAAAAGAAAAAAAATATCCCCGAACTTTGGAGTACTACACCTACAGTAGATCACATCAAGTAACATTGAAATTTAATCAGTTAATAACTGAATGTATGCCTACAGTAGATCACATCAATCAAGTAACATTAAAAATTATTCAGGTAATATTAAAAATGAATAAGTTAACAGCTGAATTTGGTTGCCAAGGACCTGTAACTAAGAGAAGCAGAAACACCATTCTGGGGGGAGGGGGGTAGTCTAGTGGTAACACCAGCTGGAATTCTTCTATCACGATAGGTGGAATGGTTCACCACCAGTCCAGGGGAGAAGAGAAGCAGATTTGTAATAATATTTAAAATGTTTTATATAATGATTTCATATAGTGCTTCACAGAGGAATGATGGATGCTGCATGGACTGGGTACACACTACAGTATACAATCAGTGGCTCCAGTAAAACCATCAGGATTATTGTGTTTTGAGAGTGGTCACATTGGTACCCAAGGTGAGTTAGGTTTAGTTTTATGAAAACTAATTGCTCCACATGTAATGGCCCAGTGAGGATTAGTGAGGCTCCACCACATTCCCAGCAGGGCTGAACATTTATTCTGATGGAATACTAGTAGGGGAGGCAACAAATATATTTAAGGGCGAACTGAGGAAAGTGAGGATGTGTCTTTAGCCTTCTGATCCAGTACTGCACTGGATTTATGGAGACTGAATCCAGCACTTCTGTAAAATAGCACTCTGGCAGATTGGTGGCAGAGTTCAGCTGTTCTGTCCTTTTCTGTTGCTCAGCCCACATGGATGAACTAAGATAAGCCCAACAATCATCCTCCTTTTCTTGGATTTCAAGATTGGCTTCAGCTTTCGAGTCTGCCATTGGCTCAGCAATATGGTTAACCAGCGGTCTCACAAATCCACACATGCAGAAACTGAGTTTGAAGCAAAACTGCTGCCAAACAATCAGTAACCTTGTGTGAGGGCATTATAAGGTGTAGTACCTCACACTTGAACCTTGGGTCTAACATAGTAGTAAAGATGTCATTTTTATTGACACACAGATCCGAGACGTGAATGACCAGTTCTGTGGGGAGGTGTTCCACAAGTGTGGGGTCTGGTCTGGATATTTCTCAGCATGATCAGCAAATCTACTCATTTTTTTTTTACAATCTGCACTGCTGGAATGATCTGACTCAGCACTGCCAAGTCAAAGCTAAGGTTACGAGTGCTTCTATCAAATGGAGCTAACACCTTTAACAAATTCTCAACCACAACCCAGTCCTGATATCCGAGCACTCCCATATGTCACTTTCCATGCTTAGCTCATGAGTGGACTGCTTCTGCTCCATGAGCCTTTGCAGCATGTAATATGTGGAGTTCTACTGTGTCTATACAGCCTGAATGAGACAATGCTGACGCACTGGAAGATGCTCTTGCAGCTGATGCAGATGGTTTATCGCTTTCACAGAGTGACGGAAGTGGTCATTTATGCTTCTGGTGACATTGACTATTTGATCTGCCTCTACTGTGTTTGCCAAAGTCTTTGTCACCTCTAAATTGAGTGCATGAGTGAAGCAGCATATCCCCTCAAAATTTTCATCACTCAATGCCTTCACCACATATGTGATATTGTCTCTGACCACAAACTCTACATGCAAATTGTTGCCCTCAGTCCTTGAGCTCATCGTCTCTTGCAATGAAAGGATGTTTACAATCTAGTGATCCTTCTCCATTACAGCCATATTTAGCAAAGCAAACCTGCAGTAAGAGGGGGGAAGAGGCAGAACCAACACCCTCAACTCCAGTGTCACTGCCACCACCAACACCACCACCACCAGTAACTGTTCTTTTCTGACACACACCAATGTGCTGTCAGCAACATATATGCATGATCTGAATTCATGCTAGTCTAGGAAGGGTGGGGAAACTGGGCCAGAGGCACATACCACGAAGAGTACCAGAACATAATTCCTATGCTTCCTTGGCAGGACGGGACAGGCAGAATGAGGCATCCAGAGGTAGGTCCGGTGAGTATTTATTTATTTTGCATTTCAATCAATCAATCAAAATCTTTATTTATTCAGGTGAACATCATTGAGCATAGCTCATTTACAAGATGGACCTGAGTGGTCATAACAAAAAAGGTTACAGAGTGTATACAAAAACATGATATTGAAATAGCCACAAATACAAACATTTATGAGTGAGATAGATGTACAATTATTTACATATATACAAGGCAAAGGACAGTAAACCAAAAACCTATTAAAGGTGAGAAACAAACAGTCTGGTGGGGATAAGGCTTGGATAATGGTACATGGGTGGGCGTATATGTTTGAGATTTGATGTGGAAAGGACCAGAGCAATGATAGAAGAATAGCGCGGAGATTTAGAAGGGGGGGGGGAGAGAGAGGGTGTGGTGGGGCATTTGTTTAACAGGTAGTTGCACTGATCCAATGGAAAATTTTCAGGCATGGCCCAGGCCATGAAGATAGCACAATGCTAAGGTGCAGGTACATAATACATAACAGTAATGTCATTAGAATAAGTATGACAGTCTGAGAGTGCAGTAGAGTAAATAAGGTGCAGGTACATAATACATAAAGTAATGCCATTGGAACAAGTATGACAGTCTGAGAGTGCAGTAGAGTAAATAAGGTGCAGGTACATAATACATAACAGTAATGTCATTAGAACAAGTATGACAGTCTGAGAGTGCAGTAGAGTAAATAAGGTGCAGGTACATAATACATACAGTAATGCCATTGGAACAAGTATGACAGACTGGGAGAAATACAGTACAGTACATACAATGGTGTGCATAGAAAAATGCAGTATAGTGTAAAAACAACATTACATAGTTAAACATTATATGCATAACAATGCAGGATAATGTAAAAGGAGCAACACATAGCTAGGGCATCATATGCATAGAAGGGCACAGGAGACAGTGTATTTGTGTAGCAATGCCTAGTTACATTGGGGGATAGGAGGTAAAAGTTTGATCACATAGGGGTAAGCTGGGTTTCTGGAATAACCTCAGTGTTTCCTTAAGAGCCTAGGTGAAAGCATAGGTATGACATGGGGGGGTCATCAGTATGTGGGGATCCTCCAGAAAAGGAGACCCTAGGGAGGGTGTTACAGGACCCTAATAGAAGAGGAAACAACTTCTGGTGCAGGACTTGACTGTTTGGGGATAAATCTGGGAACAGGTAAGGGGGGGAGGGATGTTAAGTGCCTACCAGGTGCCACGGTCATAAGGGATGGAAAGGGAATGGTGAGAATCACGAGGGCAGTAGGAAGGGAAGCAGCTCTGGATGCTATTATCCACTTGGGTACTAATGACCTAACTAGGGATGGGGGCTAGGATAGTGAGGGGTGTTGAAGGAGCTGGGGAGTTGTCTTAAGCAGGTAGCACATTCATTGGCTTTTGCAGAGCTGCTACATGTCTATGACAAAGGGGATGAGAGAGATCTCTACACCAATATCTTCAACTCTTGGTTGATGGAATGGTGTAGAGAGAAGGACTTCAGCTATGCTAGGGACTGGGGTACAACCTGGTAAGATAAAGGTCCATATAAGAGTGATGGCCTTCATCCAACCTGGAAGGGGATTGTTATTTCTCAGTGGAAAGTTTAAAAGTTACTTCAATGGCCATTTCAGCTAGCTATGGGATGTGGAGGAAGACATCAGTGAGGAAAAACCAATCATCCCCAAAAGTCTGGGAACAGTAGTATAATTAACAGAGTGGGTAAAGAGGGTGGGCAGAAAGAAAAAAAAGAAGGGAAATTATCAGAATAGAAATGAAATCTGGTAGGCCATGTGTATGAATGTTATAAGCCTAGGAAATAAGATTCCAGATCCGAAGGCACTCATGGCAGAGGCTGGCCTAGATATTTGGCCATTACCAAGTCATGGTGCAATAAAAGCCATGACTAAGACACTGTCATGCCAGGCTATAATATGTTTAGAAAGAACAAGGCATGGGAAAAAGGAGGAGGAATGTTGCTTAATGTAAAAGGAAAGCATTAAAGTGACAGAGGTAGAGGGAATACATAATTGGGCAGAGATCTTGAGGGTCACCCTGGGGAAAGGAAATCATGCCACCATTCACACTGGTGTGATTTACAGGGTATACCGTGATGTGCGTGACTGCAACTGAGTGACCCCCAAAAGGGCAACTCAATTACAACGCATGGCACAGCAGCTGCTGGGCAGCTACAGTGACTGGATGGGGTGTGTTGGTGACCGTAGCAACAGGAAGTCTCTACAGGTATGCGCACATGGGGGTGGAAGCGAGCACACTACAGGTACACGAGTGGGGGTGGGAGCAAGCATGCTCAGTGAGGGATGGGAGGGGATTTGAGAGGTGGAGCTGCAGTAGGCTGCCACGCTGGCCCCATGGTGTAGTGGGTCAGCTCGCAGCTTTGGTGGCTAGGGTGCTGGGTCCTGGTCCAGGCACAGGTTCATTTTTGTTGTGCCCAGCCCCAATTTTTTTTTTTTTAATGTTTTGACCCCCCCAACATGCACGCCCCTGGAGTTGAGATTTATTAAGTAGGGAAGTGCAGGGGGGCTGCAGCCCCCGCATAAACATAAAAAATGCAAGTCCCTGTGCTAGAATGAGGATTTAAAACAGGCAATCCCCTTAGGTGTTCTATTTCACTCTGTTCTTTCTTCTCTTTTTTCTGACTATCCTTTCTTTTCCCTATTAGGGTAGCCAACCTGATATCTATTTTCTTTTCTTCTTTTTCTATCCCCTGTTTGTTAAAATGCCTGTTGCCAGTTATAAAGCAGCTCCTGAAAAACAATAAATGGTGCCTTAAAGAAAGAGCAGGGGTTCCCTGTTGCTGCAAGCAGTATAACAGTAACGGTTTAAGGCTGTACGATTGCGTGGTGAATGTGCACACATTCACATGATCGCACATTCATACAGGTGTTTGTGCACACGATCATGCAGGAAAAACAGAGAAAACAGGGAGTTGACTATGTAACCACCAGGAGTGGTTTCTTATAAAGAGGGTATAGCCCTGAAGTGAAAAAATAAATGCAGAGCCCCAAGGAATGTAAGAAATTGCCCCAACTTCAGTGATCCTGTGCCTTGCAGTGAGTGTATAGACTGAGTTAACTCAGTTGGGAAACAGAGAAAAACACTCCCTTAGGAAAGAATGAAGGGAGTTCTAACAACTTGAGCCCTATGATGCCCAAATAAGGAATTCCTGCATGTTTTTGGTACGGCAAAGAAGTGCCTTTGCTAGCAACACAAATGAGGGCTGAAACTGAAATATTAGCTGACAGCTGCAAAGATTTCAGCTGACAGCTGTTCTTCAAGGCTGTATTATGCAGCACAAGTTGGTTGCTGAATGGGAAAAAATATATCTAAAGTTACAAACAGTATTATGGAAGCCTGTAATTAATGTACAATATGCCCTGGAAATTGTTTTCTGCTCTGTATGTTTTCTTTAAAATGTTTATTTCTCTTAAAAAGCAGTAGGATCCTAGTGTTTGCAAGAGTAAACAGATAAGAAGCGCACCCTTATCTGTTTACATTGCCCAAGCCTAGTGATACCTACTGAATATTTTTTTTTGGTTTAAAATATTGCAATGAGCCAGAAATAAAAGATGAAAGGTATAAATACAAGGTGATGATCTCAGAGGTCCTGCTATAGGGCTGGCAGCCCCTGATCCAACTGTATTTATGGGAAAAGCAGTCAGTGACATCACAGTAGGGGAGGAGCCAGCTCCCAAGTGTGATGTCATGCCCCTGTAATTAAGTTTTTTTTAGCCTTTTCCTTCAGAATAGAGACTCCTTAAGAGCCTGTATGGTGGACATAGAGAATAACATTACACTAGGCAGGGTAGGACACTTTTATGAAATGTAGAGGTCTAATAAACTGTTTCCCTGCTAACTGATGTTGTCACCTGACCTCTGATATCACGTCAGGCTGCCATAAAAGGATGTCCACCAGAGGGCTAGTTAGCCAGAGTTTTTTTAGAGACAGTGAGTAAGATGGTCTGTTGCTTTCTGACCTCAGACTGAATAAGAGCTGTGAAGAGCTAAGTGTGGAAAGTTTGCACACTGGAAGGAAGCAAGAATACAGGAGTTCTTTTATTACTATTTTGTTGGAGAAGAATTATTTCCTGATGATTTGCGTTGGTGTGAAGGACTAACACCTATTTATTTTCCTTTCTGTTAAGTTCCTTTATTTTCTTTATTTGGGCAATACAATTATAAACACATATCATGCATTTTTATGCACTATATAAAACTGTCTGTTTGATCTGTTATTACGAATCTTCGCTACCACACTGATGTCAAAAGTGGGATTCTTTTACCTTGGTATGTCAAGGCTGCCCAGGAGGCATTGCCGGGGGGTGTTGCTACAAAAACACCCTAACAGATGAGTAAGAGTGAGCAAATGGACATTAGTGCATTTCATCTGACACGGTCCGTAAGTCAAAGAACTGGTATACAACCATTACCAGGTCTGAACCCAGTAACCATACCGAACATGATGCAGAGCGAGGATAAGGATCAAGTGGAAGGTGCCATAGCAATGGCTGGCAATCCCAAGAAGGAGAAGAGGGAAGAAGGCCAGACCTTCCCAGCACCAGATGACCCTAGTGAGTTGTTAAAATGGCTTTGTCTACGCCAGTTTGAGATGGAGCAACAACAAGAGGAGGACCAGAGGCAGAGGGACAAGGATCGGAGACTTCAAGCAGAGGAAAGATGATGCCAGGATGAGAAATGTACTGCCATTTTACAGGCCATGCATGATATGACACAGGGCCAACCAGACAGGACTATCCCTAGAGACGTTAAATTAACCAAGTTGATGGAGAATGATGATATCGAGGCTTACCTCACGACATTTGAGATGGTGGCCCAGACATGCAACTGGCCTAGGGACCAGTGGGTGACTTGGTTGGTGCCCTATTTATCTGGAAGAGCGCAACTTGTCTACAGTCAACTTAGTGGGACTGATGCTACCACTTATGACAAAGTCAAGGAGGAGATTCTGAGAAGGCACAACATCAGCACAGAAGCCTACAGGCAGTGTTTTTGCTCACAGAAAATTACTAGCCTGGATACTCCCCGAGAGACCTATGCCCGTCTAAAAGACTTGTGGGAAATGGCTGCAACCTACCACCAAGTCAGTTAAACAGATTATGGAGTTGATCATAATTGAGCAATTTATCCAAGTGTTACCTATGGATGTACAAATCTGGGTGAGAGAACACAAACCTGAAACAGCTGAGGACACCATAAAATTGGCAGAGGATTATCTGGCTGCAAGAAACACCAAACAGAGAGGTCCCCAGGGTAACACAGGAACCACCAGTAATCCAGTAATACTACCTTTTACTGATGTTAATAGTCAAAAGTAAGTATATAGAAGGGATAGAGGGGGTAGAATCCCTTATTCAGAAATAATATGTTATGGCTTCCTTGGTAAAGGCCACATTGTAAGAAACTGCCCCAACAAAAGGTCTGACTTGACTCACCTAGCCTTAGCTAACTTTGGTTATGTGATTTTCACTGGGATCGGTGAACAACAGAGTCTTGGATTATTGGATTCAGGTAGTAGTCAGACTTTAATTAGAGCAGACTTGGCCCCAGAGATACCTGGACTTGACTGTAATGCAACGGTTTGTTGCGTACATGGGAATATCCACCAGTATTGTACTGCAAGGGTGAATTTAACTGTTAACAAAGAAAGTCATGACATAGTGGTTTGGTTAGTACCATGCTTACCTGTACCAGTGATTGTCAGACAGGATTTTACCCAGTTTGAGACATTGATGGAAAATCATCACTTGGGTCTGGAACCTGTAAATGTAGTTACCAGGTCCCAGGTGAAATTGCAACAGTTGAATGAAGTGTTCCCTTTTGAAGAGGAATATTTTGAGTCCAAATGAAAACCACGAAAGTCACATAAGAATAAGAAGAGGGAAAAAAGGGATTGGAAGGAATCACATCAAGGAAGTACCCTACATGATTATACCAGGGGTACCACAGAATGACATTGCACATGCGCAAAAATTGGACATTACCTTGCAATCTTTATTTTCACTGGTTGATAAAGAAAAATTACCAGGACATTCTCATTTTATGCTTAAAAATCATATGTTATACAGAGTCATTGTTGATCCAGTCACTGCTGATGAAACTGAACAGTTAATAGTGCCAGTAAAATATAGAGAGAAGGTGATGTATTTAGCACATGACATCCCCATGGCTGGACATGAGGGAAGGGATAGGACTGTACAGTGGATTTTGTCCAGATTTTGTTGGCCCAGGTCCATCAAGTTGTAGCTGCATATTGCCAGGCTTGCCCGAAATGCCAATTAGTGGCCTAAAAAGGAAAGAAAGACCAGGTACCCCTTTAGCCTATACTTCATGTAATGACCCCATTTGACAGAGTGGCTATGGATGTGATTGGTCCACTCCTTAAGAGCTCCAAGGGTAATCAATATATTCTAGTGATATGTGATTATGCCACTTGGTACCCTCGAAGCAATTCCAATGAGGACTGTCACTGCCCCTTGCATTCCTGAGGAATTAGCCAAAGTGTTCAGTTGGCTGGGAATCCCTAAAGTTATTTTAACTGACCGAGGTAGTAACTTCACTTCTGTAATGTTACAAGAGTTATATAAATTGTTAAGAGTTTCAGCTATAAGAACTTCTCCTTACTATCCTCAAACTGATGGACTAGTTGAGCGATTTAATAAAACTCTGAAAGGTATGTTACAGAAGTTTGTGCATGAAGAAGGCAGGGATTGGGATAAGTTCCTTCCTTATTTACTATTTGCCTACAAGGAGGTACCCCAGTCCAGTACAGGGTTTTCTCCTTTTACCCTGTTACATGGATGAAATCCCAGAGGTCCGCTTGATGTGGTAAAAGAACATTGGGAAGCAGGTACCAAGGTGGGGTGCAAGAACATCTTAGAATACATGACCTCTTTAAAAGAGCACCTGGTAAAATATGTGTCAATAGCTCATCAAAATGTGGATCAGGTACAAATCAAGCAAAAGGAATTGTATGATGTAGGGTTAAAAACTAAGATGTTTGCACCTGGTGACAAAGTGATATTGTTACTGACATCTTCTGAGAATAAATTGCTGATGCGATGGCAAGGGCCTTTTGCAGTACTACGCCAGACTGGTGTGGTCAATTATGAAATTATGATTGTATGGTTTGTTCTAACTAAATGTTGTTTTAATGTATTTTTGTATGTTTTAAATTGATATTTTATACTGTGTTTGATGTAAAGCACCTTGATATTCTTGAGAGGTGCTTTAAAAATAAAGTTATTATTATTATTATTATTATAAATAGAAATGCCTGTCCATAGACCCTTGAAGAAAATCTACCATGCAAGTCTGTTAAGAAAGTGGGCAGAGAAGTCAAAGGCTCCAGCACTGTTTATTAACCCTGAAAAGGGAGGAAAAGAGATTGACATAGCCTATGAAAGGTTAGAAACATCAGGAAAAGGAGGATGACATACAAATAAACCCTGCGTTAAACCAGGCACAGGGACAAGAGATTGATCAGCTCCTGACATATCTTTTGGACACCTTTACTAAAACCCCAGGTAGAGCAAACGGGGTGGTACATGACATAAAAGTTACAGAGACCAAATCTATCCACCAGAAACCATATAGGCTCCCAGAAAAAATCAGGCCTGAAGTTATTGCTAAGGTGATGAAAATGGAGAAGGCAGGGATGATTGTTCCTTCCCATAGTCCCTGGTCTTCCCCTTTAGCAGTAGTACACAAGAAGGAGGGAGGACTTAGATTATGTTTGAATTTCCATAGGATAAATGAAGTGTCAGAATTCGATGGCTATCCAATGCCTCGACTTGATGATTTATTAGATCAAACCAGTTCTGCCCAGTACATCAGTACCCTAGATTTGACAAAGGGGTACTGGCAGATACCGTTAGTATGCCAAGTCCAAGAACTAACTGCTTTCTGTACCCCAATTGGACTGCACTATTTTACCACCACGCCGTTCGGTCGCACGGAGCTCGGCTACCTTTCATGTCCTAAGACCCATACCTCTCAAGTGTCCCTCATTACGAGGGACATCCCTAATTTTTCCCCTTAAAATTGCTCTGTCCCTCATCCATCCCTCATGGAAAAGGTGCTGCCCACACAGAGAATGTGCTGTAAATTCAAACTTTAAAGCAGAAACTCTTAATATTCTAAAACACTAAATCCAAAATAAACTTTGTACAGGTAAACACTATGCTTTTCTCAGTGTTCTGAGCTTGTATATCCATGTTTGAGGATATGTCCCTCATTCTGAAGGTCTATGTCCCTCATTTTGAGTGTCCAAAAATGTCCATGCCCCTCATTTCATTGACAAAAGGTTGAGAGGTATGCTAAGACCACATAAACAGTACAGTGCGGCATACCAGGGTGACGTTGTCATCTACAGCCCAAACTGGAATACACACTTGGTACACCTCAGTGCAGTTATTCAGAGTATTAAGGATGCAGGCCTTACCATCAACCCATCCAAATGTGCAATAGCCAGGATTGAGACCCATTACTTAGCTTTCATTATTGGTAATAGGATGGTGAAGCCTGAGATAAGTAAAGTTGAGGCCGTAGCAAATAGTCCTGTGCCAACCACAAAACATCATGTCCAGTCCTTTCTAGGTCTAGCAAGTTGCTACAGACATTTTATTCCCAGTTTCTCTACAATTGCTACTCCCTTGACTGACTTAACAAAAAGCAAGAACCCAAACAAAGTAAAATGGAGTTCAGCATGTGAGGGGCATTCACAAATATAAAAGCCATCTTCTGTTCGGCCCCAGTTTTACATAGCCCTGATTTCACCAAGCCCTTTGAACTTCAAACAGATGCCTCTGATACAGGCATAGGGGCTGTTCTAAGTCAACATGACCACCAAGGAGACCATCCTATCCTGTTTATCAGTAGAAAGCTCCATGAGAGAGAGAGGGGAAATATTCTACTGTAGAGAAGGAATGTTTAGCTATCATGTGGGAGATAGAGGCCCTCAAATATTACCTGTGGGTGAATGAATTCATTGTTGTTACTGATCAAAACCCCCTATGTTGGTTGAACCTGATGAAGGACAAGAATTCATGCATTTTAAGATGGTATTTGTTGCTCGAGCCATACACATTTTCTGTTAGGCATAGGGCTGGAAAGCAACATCAAAATGTTGATTTCTTGTCAAGGTTTGGAGCAGACCAGGTTCCTAATGGTACTGCTCAATCAGTGAAAACTTTGACTGTGCACAATGCACGTAGTACACGCCTCAGGGAAATGAACGTATTAAAAATGGTATTTGTTATATTGTATAAACTCAATGCTTTATACCATTTAATTGTTTAAGAGTCCCTGAGGGGACCGTCTGGAGTTGGGTGGCTGGAAGTTCCAACCCTTCCTAGGGTGGAGGGGTTTACGGCAAACATCTGTATGGTTGCCTTCTTGTGTGAGGAGGAGTCTGCTAGAATGAGGATTTAAAGCAGGCAATCACCTTAGGTGTTCTATTTCACTCTGTCCTTTCTTCTCTTTTTTTCTGACTATCCTTTCTTTTCCCTGTCAGGGTGGCCAACCTGATATCTATTTTCTTTTCTATCACCTGCTTGTTAAAATGCCTGTTGCCAGTTATAAAGCAGCTCCTGAAAAAAAATAAATGGTGCCTTAAAGAAACAGCAGTGGTTCCCTGCTGTTGCAAGCAGTATGACAGTAATGGTTTAAGTCTGTATGATCGTGCGGAGAATGTGTACACATTTGCATGATCGCACATTCGTGCAGGCATTCGTGCACACGATTATGCAGGAAAAACTGAGAAAACAGGGAATTGACTATTTAGCCACCAGGAGTGGTTTCTTACAGTATGTAAAGGGTATAGCCCTGAAGTGAAAAAATAAATGCAGAGCTCCAAGGAATATAAGAAATTGACCCCCAATGATTCAGTGTTCCTGTGCCTTGCAGCAAGTGTATTTTCTTTATTTGGACAATAAAATGATAAACGCATACCATGCGTTTTTTATACACTATACAAAACTGTCTGTTTGATCTGTTATAAAGAATCCTCACTACCACAGTTTCTGGTGCTGTTTTGTTGTGCGCCAGGGAGTCAGAGCACCAAAACTGATTTTCAGTGCTCCGACTTCACTGTAATGGCGATTGCCCTTTGCCAGTCTCCATTATCACATAGAACCGATTTACAGGCCTCCATCATGGGGGATGAGTTAGATAGGGAACTATGGGAAGCCAATGGCAAAATGGCAGAAAAGGGAGAATACTGCATGTGGGAGACTTCAATATACCAGACATGGATTGGAGTCTCCCAGCTGCAGCTCTACAGGGGTCTTTCCTCAGACTAGTCAGAAAACCCACTCATGAGGGGCTATACTGTAGCTACAGCTGGGAGACTACAATCAGGCATTATGTTCTGTTCAATTTGTCTGTTGCATTTCTTGACTGTCCATCTACCAGCACTGAGTGCATTGTAAACAGTTGCAAATGTTTGTAAATGATTGTAATGTTATCGCCTGTATTTCACGACTGTTTGTACAACTGCATAGAAGTGCTTTGTAAATGACTGTAAATGCCTGTTCAGTGTTTGTAAAACATTTTCAAATTTTACCTGTATAATCACTTCTCTTCTACCCCCTTGGGCGAACCTGGAAATGAGCTTTGGCTCAGTGTGCCTTTCCCAGTTACCAAAATTTTAAATAAAATAAATACTGGATCTGATATTTACAAATGGAGACAGTGTGGCAGATGTCCAGGTTGGAAAGTCACCTTGGTACTAGTGATCACTGTACTGTGTGGCTTAATATAGGACAAAAGCAAATTCCAACCACATTAGGGTGAGAGTCCTGGACCCAGGATGGCAGATTTTGTTAAGATGAGTGTATGCCTGAAAGGTGAAAAGGCAGGGAGAGTGGAGTGGAGGAACAGTGGGAGAAATTCAAGAAGGCAATTTCTTTTTATCATAGAAAGTTTTATTAGATTTTTGGTTAAGGTAATGCAGAATTGACAGGCACGGGTGTATTCATTTAGCACAATAAGACTCAATGAGCCCTGAGGTCATAATGTACATGTTAACAATTACATCATTGTATACTGCAAACTAACCAAGAAGGCAATTTTGAAGGCTACAAACCTCTGTGTCAGGCAGGTGAGTAAGAGTAAGAGGAAAAACAGGCTACTGTGGTTCATGAGATAGGTAGATGAAAAGGTAACAGCTAAAAGAGTAGCATTCAGGGGAAATAAGGAGACACAGAGGGAGGGAAATATATTACCAGAAACAGAGAGAAGTGGGGAAAGCAGTCAGGCATGCTAACGCAAAAACTGAATTGAGCATAAGAGAAGAAGTAAAGAAAGGGGACAAGGCATTTTTTAGGTATATAAGTGAAAGGAGGAACAGGGAAGGAATTTTAAGATTAAAAAGGGGTTGGGATTACTGCACTGAGGATGATGAGGAAAAAGGAGACATACTAAACCAATACTTTTTGTTCAGCGTTCAAGATGGAGGAAGGAGAGAGGCCATAAGAAAAGCATTATGTGTTCTGTAAGGATGAAAATGGATACAAGTCCTTTTCCAGAGCATAGGCTACTAGAGGGACTTCCTTGCATGAAGGAAGACAAAGCAAAGGGACTAGATGGTGTGCATGCTTGGGGAATGAAGGAACTCAAGGATGCACTGGCTACACCTCTGACAGTCCTATTCAACAGATTACTAGAAACATGTGTGGTTCCAGAGGACTGAAGGATGATAGGCATAGTCCCTCTTCATCAAAGTGGTAGCAGGGAGAATGCTGGAAATTATAGTCCAGTCAGTATGACCTTGGTGGTGGCAAAGTTAAGGGAATAATTGTTGAAGGAGAGGATAGTGGAGTATCTCAAACCAAATAGGTTACAAGATTAGAAACAATATGAGTTCACAGCAGGGAGGTAATGTCAAATGAATCTGACAGCATGTTTTGATTGGGTGATGAAGGAAGGGGAGCAGGGTGGTGCGGTGGATGTGGCGTACATATATTTAAGTAAGGTGTTCAACATTGTTCAACATAGCAGACTATTAAACAAGTTGGGCAGCTTTGGAGTAGGTCTGAAGGTGTTAAATTGGGTAAGAAATTGGCTAGGGGATAAGAGAAAGAGGGTGGTGGTAAATGAAGTTTGCTCAGAGGAGGGGGTGATGATCAATGCGGTGCTGCAGGGCTCAGTATTGCGGCCGGTCCTCTTTAATGTATTTATAAGTGACGCTGCAGAGGAGCTGGGGAAGAAGGTATGCCTCTTTGTAGATTGCACCAAAATCTGTAACAGGGTGGATATTCCAGTAGGGTGGAAAGGATGAACAGAGACCTAAGAAAACTTGAAGAGTAGTCTAGGGTATGGCAACTGGGGTTGGCACAGGGTCATAATGTCACAAGACATTATGCCACAGTAATATACCACCCTGCCAATATAGTGCACTATATTGCCAGTGGCAAAAGCCTTTGTTTTGTGGGGGCTCTTCCCCCATTAAGGGGGGCTACACCCCTGAACCCCCCCAACTCCATGCATAATATTGAATGGAAAATGGTACTGCAAGACAAAACCTGTGAGGAAATGTGGGGGATAATTAAAGATACTATTATCAATACTGCAATGGATAACATACCACTAATTGAGAAAGAGAAGTATTATAAAAAACCCAGAAGGATGAATAGGAGACTTAGGAGATTGATTAGAAGAACACATCATTTGTACAATAGCTTCAAACATTTTGGGGATCAGGCTATATTTACAACATATGTACATGTGCAAAAAACTTTGCAAAACTAGAATAAAAAAGCAAAAAAACAAGTTGAAGTCAATCTGGCTGTTAATGTCCGAAAGGATAATGCTAAATAATTTTGTTCCTATATAAATTCACTAAAAAAAAACAGCAAACAAAATGAGTCCGATAAAATGTGATAACCAAACTGCCAACAAAAATAAACCCATGGCCGAAGACTTCAGTCAATATTTTTGTAATGTATTTAGGAAGGGTAAACAGGACGTACAAGTGAATGTTCTAGTAGCTACTACTCAGTTTGAGGTCACTATAGAGGAAATAAAAGATAAGATTCTGAACCGGAAAACTAATACATCTCCAGGGCCTGATAAAATTTAATCTAAATTATGTCAGATCATGTCTTCATATCTCTTGACTCCACTCAAATTACTGTTTGAGGCTTCTGTAAGTTCTGCCACTGTACCGACAGACTGGAAAACGGCACGTGTCGTTCCTATTTTTAAAAATGGTAAATAGGACCAAATGAACAATTATAGGTCTATTAGCCTGACATGTGTTGTCTGTAAGTTGCTTGAGAGTATTATAAAAGATAGATTATTGGCAACTCTGGGTAATGTTGATCCATTACAACATGGGTTCACTAAAGGTACTGTAGAAGCTGTACTACAAATCTAAAGATTAGTGAACATCTTGATAGAGGCATTCCAGGTGATATAATATACTTGGACTTCGCTAAAGCTTTTGATTTGACCCCTCATTGGGGAATTATAGAAAAATGAAAAATGCACAACGTTGACAGCTCTTTGGCTTGCTGGATTGCTGAATTGTTGGGTAATAGGAAACAGAGTGTTGTAGTTAATAGCCACATCTCCACTGTGGGACAAGTCATGAGTGGAGTGCTCCAGTGTTCAGTGCTGGGTCTGGTACTTTTTCATATTTTTACTTCTGATATGACAACAGACATTTTCTCATGGAGTATAAAATGTGCAGATGATACAAAAATTGGGGTCCATGTGACAGTTTATATAACTGCTGTAGTACACAAAGTGATCTTGATAAAATCATGCACTGGACAAAAATGGACATTATGTTCTAATTATAAAACATGGAAGGTAATTCACCTGGGAAGACATAACCCGGAGTATGACTATAAGATAGATGGTCACATACTAGACAAAACTAGGAGTGAGAGGGATCTGAGAATTAATATGGGAAATGAGTTGATGACAAGGGAACAAGTGTCAGATGTCATAAACAGTCTATTCGAGCTGTATACTCGATTAAACAAAATATCGTATCTAGATCAAGTACAGTTTTGATGCCTTTATATAGATCTTATGTACGTCCATTCCAGGAATATTCCTTTCAGATATGGAACCACTATAAGAAAGGGGAAAAGACCAAACCGGAGAAAGTACAGCATAGATATACAAAGATGGTCCCAGAATTAAAGGTTAAAAAATATAAAGACAGGCTCCAATCTCTGGGTGTCATGTTCTTAGAAACTTGTCGTGCTTGTGGTGACTTATTGTTAATGTATGATATTATACATGAACCCCAACTGACGTGTGATTTAGTATCGATTTTAAAGATTCAACTAGGGAAACTAGAGGTCATCCCCATCAAATTAAGGGAAGACAATTTTGCACCAATACTCAAAAGTACTTTTTTACCTGCAGAACAGTTAAACAATGGAATGAACTTCTGATAGAAGTTATGATAGCAAACAGTAAAGTCAGTTTTAAGCACAAATTGGATGCACTTATCATGACAGGGAGATCAAAAAGTTACTTTACATAAAGATGAAGCATTAATGGGTTAGCGCCTGCTTGCTTCTATACCTACCTTAGTATGAACTAAAATAACTAACTTGGTGGGGGGAGGGATGTTAACACTGAAATTCACACAAAGTGTGAAAAAATAATAAAAATCCATGTGTCTGGGACTGGGAATTGAAACCCGGTCCACAGACACACTGCCTCCCTTGCTGCCTGTGGTTCATCCCATTGAGCCGTGGCAGCTGCTCGCTGGTCCCTCATCCCAGAAGGATTCTTATCCTGTGCCTGGGACGAGTGAGAGGGTACACTACCGCACATACATCCTTTTGTGGTTTTGCACCCTATCGCTTTTCCCTGCTGCGCTGTTTCTGTTACACGAAAGCTTATGACATATTGACCTGGTAGGACTGGGTTTCAATGCAAAGAAGTGCAAAATAATGCACTTGAGGTACAACACCCAGGCTGCTAAATATGTAGATATATAGATACATAGACAGTATTGGCAGATAAGGACTGATGGCCCACCTAGTCTGCCCATTTGAGCTTGTAAGTTCAGTTTATGTTTTCATTGAAGTCTGTTGCCCCTTACCCATGACCTCCAGAATTCCTTTATGTCTATCCCATGCATTCTTAAATCCCTTGATTGTTTCAGCCCCCACCACTTCCTCTGGCAGGTTGTTCCACTTGTCCACCACCCATTCTGTGAAGAAATTCTTCCTCACGTTTCCTCTAAATCATCCCCCCTCCAACTTCATCCCATGCCCTCTAGTCCTGGAACATCTTTTTTTCTTAAAAATAGTGTATTCCTGCACCCTGTTCCTCCCTGTAAGATACTTGTATGTCTATATCATATCCCTTCTCTCCCTCCTCTCCTCCAGGGAGTACATATTCAGTTCCTTCAACCTGTCCTCATAGGACTTGTGATGCAATCCATGTACCATCTTTGTTGCCCTCCTCTGAACCTTCTCTACCCTGTCTATGTTCTTATGTAGGTAAGGTCTCCAGAACTGTACACTGTACTCCAGGTGGAGCCTCACTAGTGTCTTGTATAGTGGAATTATGACCTCCCTTTTCCTGCTGGTGATACCCTTGCCTATGCATCTCAGCATCCTATTTGCTTTACCTGCTGCCTTGTCACACTGTTTCCCTATCTTGAGGTCATCAGAGATGATAACCCCAAGATCCCTTTCCTGCTTGGTGCATGCTATATCCTCACCCCCCAACTGATATATTGTGCCAGGGTTTTTGTGCCCCATATGCATTAGCTTGCACTTCTTTGCATTGAATTTCAACTGCCAAACCCCTGATCATTCTTCAAGTTTCTGCACGTCCCTTCTCATTCTGTCTACACCCTCTGGTGTGTCTACTTTATTACAGAGCTTTATGTCATCAGTGAACAGTGAAATTCTGCCTTCAAGGTCCTGTGCAATGTCACTGATGAAGATGTTGAATAGGACTGGTCCCAGCACTGATCCCTGTGGTACCCCACTGGTCACTCTTCCCTCTGTGGAGTGACAGCCATTTACCACCTCCTTCTGTGTCCTGCCGCCCAGCCAGTTACCTACCCACCACACTACTGTCCTGCCCACACCCATATTCCCCAGTTTGTGTAATAGTCTTCTATGTGGCACAGTGTCAAAGGCCTTGCTGAAGTCCAGATAGGCCATGTCCACAGCCCTCCCCTGATCCACCTCCCTAGTCACCCAGTCAAACAATTCAATGAGGTTGGTCTGACATGACCTCCCCCTGCTGAAACCATGCTGTCTTGGGTCCTGTAGTCCATTGACAACCAGATGTTCCACCAATCTCTCCTTCAGTAGTGCTTCCATGATCTTCCCACTACCGAGGTGAGGCTGACTGGTCTGAAGTTCCCCGCTTCCTCTTTGTTCCCACTTTTGTATAAGGGGACTACATCTGCTGTCCTCCAGTCTTTGGGTACCTCCCCTGTTTTGAGTGATCAGTTAAACAGGATAGCCAGAGGTTCAGCCACCACCTCTCTTAGTTCTTTTAGGACCCTGGGGTGCATCCCATCTGGCCCCATTGCTTTATCAACTCTTATTACTTCCAGTTCCTTCAGGACCCTTTCTTGTGTAAAGGGACTTGTGTCCATTTTGCACCATTCTCACCCTTGTACTCCTTCAGACCCATTACCTTCCTCTTCCTCAGTAAAGACTGGAACAGAAATACCTGTTCAATGTGTCAGCTTTACTGTTGTCATCCTCCACGCTGACCCCATCCTCCCCTTCAGTCTCACTATCCTCCTTTGCCTTTCTTTCACTTATGTGCCTGTAAAAGGTTTTGTCCTTTACCCACTGATTTTGCAATGTGTTCTTCTGTCTGAGCTTTAGCTTCTCACTTACTGACCTCCTGCCTCTTGCTTCTCCTGTTGTTCTTCCTATCTCTTCTGCCTGTGTCTTTTGTATTGCCTGAATGCAACCTTTTGGCTTTCACTTTTTTGCTACCTCTTTGGAAAACCATAATGGTCACCTCTTCCTTTCCTCTTGCTAACCTGCTTAATGCATAGTTCTGTTGCTCTTGTAATCCCCATTTTAAATACTTCTCACTGTTCCTCAACCCCTGATTCCTGCTCCATTCCCCTTAATGCCTCTTTCAAGTATCTCCCCATTTTCCCAAAGTCTGCCACCCTAAAATCCAGGATACATGTTTTTGTGTGGTTTGGTTCTGCTTTTTCTGTGATTTCAAACCACAATGACTGGTGGTCACTGTTCCCCAGATGCTCCCTCACTGTTATCCCCATCACGCTGTCCCTGTTTGTGAGCACAAAGTCCAGTATTGCCTTCTGCTGAGTTGGTTCCATGACCAGTTGCTTGAAGAAGGCACCCTGAAGGGAGTCCAGGATAAATCTGCTCCTAGTTGATGCTGCTGCTGGGATGATCCAGTCCACGTCTGGAATATTGAAGTCTCCAACCAGTACTACCTCACCCTTGTCTGCCATCCTTTGGATGGCTAGCATCAGCTCCCTATCTGTTTCTTCCTTCTGGGCTGGTGGTCTATAGACCACACCTGTGCGGATGGCTGGCCCCATTTTCCTTTACAGCTTAACCCACAGTATCTCACCTCCATTTTGTTCCTCCTGGATCTCTGTGGCCCTTATGTCATTTTTCACATACACATATTAGATGGGAAAAGTAATATTGACAACATCCAAGCAGGAGAGAGATCTTGGTGTAATTATCCTGAATGATCTAAAGGTAGGCAGGTAGTGTGACAAGACAGTTGGAAAAGCTAGTGGGATGCTGGGGTGCACAGGGAGAGGTGTCACCAGAATTAGTGGGGAGGTGGTGTTACCTCTGTATAGGCCACTAGTAAGACCTCATACAGAATACTGTGCACAGTTCTGGAGACCACATTCAAGAAAGGACATAGACGGAGTGAAGACAGTCCAGAGGACAGCAACTTAAATAGTGTGGGGTCTTCAGCAAAAGACTTATCAGTAGAGACTAATGGAACTCAATACGTACACCCTAGAAGGGGGGGATATGATAGAAATATAATATGTAAATTCCTAAAGGGGATAAATAAGGCACAGGATGGGAGTATATTTCAGAAGAAAATGTGCTCAAAAACAAGGGGGATGTTATGAAGCTGGATGGGGGTCAATTAAGGAAAGATATAAGAATGTTCTCCTGCACAGAATGAGTGGTAGATGCAAGGAACAGCTTACCAGCTGAGATAGTTGGGGAGAAAACAGTGAAAGGGTTTAAGAATGCCTGAGATAAACATAAAAGAATCTTAGGGGAAAAGGAATGAAGGGAAAGGAAAAACTGAAGATCAAGTAGGGTCTGCAGGGTTACTGTAGATGGGGTTAAATGGACAGAGTGGGTGGACCATGCGGTCCTTATCTGCAGACAAATTATGTTTTTGTGTTTCATATGTCAGCTGTGCAGTGGCACATGTCTCCCACAGCCTGTGTCAGTATCCTGCCAACTCCCTTTCACAATTCTGTGTAAATGTGGGCACAAAATTCTGAGAAAATGTGGTCCATGAAGGTATATTATACCTGGGATGCAAATGCTGCAGCAGTCGATGGAAACCTGTGTTTTTAATAATTAAGCAATAATGCCCGACAGGGTGTGTGTCGTGCTGGGATAACGTCACGCCCTCAGGTGGTTGGGCATGAGGTCGCAGGCCGAGTGCATCCAATAACTGAGACATGATGTTATCCCAAACGACACACACCCTGGAGGACTTTATTGCTATTATACAATGGCTCGTTGTTATACAGAATAAAAAAAATAATTTTAAAGATGTTTTTGTGTGGAAAAATATTTTTGGTTTTTAAAAGAAGATGAAACAATCAAGCCAAAGCATATCTAGCTCAAGCTCATCTACAGGTTCACAGTGAGGCTGAGATTAGACCCGTGATGTTGTGCTGGGATAACATCATGTGTCCAGCTCAAGACTGACCAATTAGAGTCCAGGATTTTTTCTTGCCATTGTATAATAAAGAATAGCTACAGATCCAAGGCTATCATTTCACCAATTAAATTGGTGATCTGCTGTGCTGTCAGATATGAAGTTTGGTATTTGGTGTGGTCCTGAAAGACTTGCATGATAAGTTTTGTCAGAACTGGGGTGGACCGTGGAGATTTTCATTTTTACTTTGAGCCCATGGTGGAGAGTGTTGAAACAATAATAACTGACTCACTGCTGGAAGGCAAACTGGGTGATGCTCTTGCATGGGGATCAACTAAAATTGGTGTGGGAGTAGATGACACACTGTCTCTCTGCAACAGAATCACTACCTGTACCAGTACCAGGACAAGTGCAAACAGGCACATCTTGGAGAAGGGGAAGAACCACTGTGGATCTCTGCAGCACATGGGCATGTTTTCTGCAGAGGTGATTTATCATAGCAATTGTCATGAGGTATGGAAGGTTTTTGCCACAGCTAATAGGTACAGTCACACAAAGAACGTACTGATTTTGTTGCATAATTTTTCAAAATGCTAAAATGTAGCCACCCTGGATTTTCCCCCATGGACAGTGGAAGCACATGCCTCATCTGGTGACTGTGGCCATGTTTTGCCCCTTTGTCCTTATCAGACCTGGGTGCGATTCGTGCTGTGTCCTGTTCTTTTTCCAAAACAGGTGTAGTTGGTGAAGAACTTGGACTACTTCATGTTTCTGCTGGCAGAACTCTTTGAAAGACCAGGGTGGGTTGTTTGTGTTTGCTTGCCCTGACTACCATTAGTAGTGCAACTGGCAGCTTCATGTTTCTGCTTCCCATGAAGATATGCTGCATATTCTGCCTTATCACCAACTTCACCAAAGTGGGCGTCACTGTCACTAGTGTCAGATGATGTACTATGCTGCAGATCTTGTGGCTGTGGCTGATATTCAGAACCTGAAGCATGCTATGCTGACTTTTCAGAATTTGTGAACAGAAATGTGTCAAGACAAAATCTTTGAGCAGCAGTACATTTTGGCAACACAATTGGTATTATCATGGTCATTGTCTCAGAGGCAGCAGGCTGTATACTCATATTCACAGGCATCACTGACATGGTGGTAACAGTGGAAGAAGTAGTAGTGGTGACAGTGGTATAAGCAGGAATCACAGCTGAGGCAGTGCCTTTAATAGGACAGTATGTGGTTACATTGGCTTTGGGGGTTACACAAACTACAGTGCAGACTTCTGTGGCAGTGGTGATGTCACAGCCAATGTAGTGGCAGTGGTGGTGTCACTAGTACATAAAGGATTTGCTGTGGAACTGGCAGCTGAAATCATGGCACTGGTGGTGGTGGGGAGGAACACATTGGTGGCAGATGTAGTCACCATAGTGACAGTTGTAGGAATATTGCTTCTACTGTTGGCAGAGTAGCTTCTTCTGTAACAAGTGATGGCAGCTGTACAGCCCATCTACTTTTATAAAATGATGTTGTTGCAAATACGGTACTAGTACTTATGCTAGTACTAGTACTATATTAGCAGCTGTGACTGTAGTTGTAGTTTTAGTAGTACTAGTAGCATTACCCTCAGTCTCAGTGACAATAGAAGCCGTAGGCTTCCAGGGGCAAAATTATTTTAGAACGTCAAATATGCCCAGCTCTTTTATCATCCTGTCCCTCACTGGTTGGGTTTGGTGGCACAGATGGCCTGCTGGGACTGGACCTAGCACATTTTCAGGACTGCTGATACATGGCTGGTCAAAACTGTTTGTGTCTGTATGTCTGTAACTTTACTAGTGTATACTGTATTTGTGATTACTGAGTGTTTATGTTGGTGTTCGCAAAAAAAGACAAATAATGATAAATAATTCACATGCCACTCAAGTGATGACTAGAGGCTGATATCACCAATGGAGTCAGCCAACACCATCTGTGTTTCACAGTAAAACCAAATTTGGAGTGGACACATCACAACACATGCAACTCAACGAGTCAGGCCTGACACACTGGGAAACACTACAGCAGTTTAGAAGGAAAATATGTGTACACAGCCATGCAGACTCACAAAAAGGAAAAGACACTTATGCACAGGCTACTCATGCACAGTGAGCTGTGGGGGGCAGGAGTCAGCTGGCACCCTCCTCAGTCATACAGGGAGCTGAGACGAGAACCAGTCAACAATCAACAACAATTCAATGACTCATGCCTGACCTACTGAAACTACAACAGTTCTTAAAACCCAAAAGGAATGCATGCACACAGCCATGCACAGGTAGGATGCAGCTTCACACCCCACAAAAAATACAATGCATGCTCAGGCAGGTGTGGCAGGGTGATATTCCTGCCCCTAAGAACTCTCCTGAAAGGTGAAGCACCAACCCCCCGCTATCTTCTTCTGCTTCTTTTCTCCTTGCAGATTGGCACCTGCAATACTTTATTCTTCACTCTGCTACTATACTTCTTTCTGTGATTGATCCCCTTCTTCCTCCCTAAAAGTGCTATGATTTAAAGTGCAGAAGGTTAAAACATTTAAAGTTCATATAAAAAGTTAAACGTGCAGTGCCTCAAATATGCCACAGTTCATGTCCTTGCCCTAGGTTAAATGCTTTATGATTTCCAGTGCCTGAAGTATGAATTTAATACACTATTTGCTTCACAGTAGTTTTTACAGATACTGTAGTTTTTGTCATTAAAATCCTCAAATGTACCATGTTTGTAAGCCCAGGTACAAATGTTATTTATTTAGCTTTTCTTAACCAGGTAAGTACACTAGACAAAACATATGCCTATTTTCAGGTACGACCAGGGAGAGTAGAGGAATTATGAGTTCATCAGAGTACAACTTGACACAGGTAAGGCAGATACACTGAAATCAGGAGAAGCATAACATACATAGTAAGATAACTCAGATTACACAAGTGGCACAGTCAACTATAAAATAAATACAGAGTCACTAAAGCAATACTAAGCATTATATACAGATATATACAGAACATAACCCCTAGCAGTATAACAGTCAAGGCAAATGCAGGCACCAGTGAGAGGAGAAATTAATACATTTTACACAAGGCCACACTCAGGTGGGCAGACTACCACAGCAGGACTGAAGCTAAAGTACAGGAGATGATATAATCGAGTGCAGTGCAGGGGACCAGGGTAATCAGGGAGGTTTAAGACAGTCACATGCTGAAGATTGCGTCAAGTGTTTCCACAGGGAGGTTCGTAGGCATGCATGGGAGGGGTAGGACCAGACCTGTACAGGGAAGGAGTTCCATAATTTGGGGGCACATGAAGCAAAAATGTAACAAATGGAGTTCCCAGACATTGTAATATGAGTTTTACTGAAATGGCTCCTGAGCCCCTGTGTTTGAGTTTTATGTTCAAACACCCCGAACAAAGGGCTTATATAGAAAATGCCTCCTGTAACCTCTTCAGCTCACTGTACTCCCACTGTATTAGTGAGAGCCCAAGGTTCTGTGCAAGCTGCCCACTTTTCTCCATTTGTGGCTTGTAAGAGTTTCACTTGCTCTCTGTCTGAAAAGTCCCCTCAGAATGCAGTGGAATGCCAATCGCATTAGCAGGCCACATGGGAAGCTGCTGCACACTATGTGGCTCACCTGGAAATACCAGCTGCTCCTTTTTCTGGACTGTGGCATTCATCCAGCAAAAGGACAAGGGTAAAGACTTGGACCATTACTTGCCATTCCTGCTTTTTGCATATCATGAGGTTCTCCAAGCTTCCACCACGTTCTCCCCTTTTGAGTTATTGTTTGGGAGGAATCCAAGGGGACTTCTCAAAGTAGCCAAATAATACTAGGAGACTGATAAGGATGTTGAACATACATCCATGCTAGACTATGTGGTACAGCTAAGACAGAGGCTCTGTAAATATATCTTTAAGCCCATAAGACTAACCAGCAGAAGCAAATAGAGCAGAAAACATTTTATGATCAGGGGCTGAAAGAGAAACAGTTTGAGAAGGGAGCTAGAGTACTTCTGTTATTACTGTTCAGTGATAATAAATTGCTTATGAAATGGCAGGGACCCTACACAGTTCTAAAAGGACTGGTCCTGTAAACTATGAAATTAGTTTACCAGAAAAGTGGGATAACATGAAAATATACCATGTCAACATACTGAAAAAGTGGCAGAAACAAAAGCTCCTTCCCTGTATATCTGCTCAGAAACAAAGGGGACTGAATTGGAAATTTTGTACCAAAGGCAAGGCAAATCTGGGGAGCAAGATGAATTGTTACTCAACCCTGATCTTGACCCAAAGCAGCTAGAAGACTTCCAAAAGGTCTTACAAACCTACCAATCCACCTTTACCAACAAACCAGGTATAGCAAAGAGGGCTGAATATGTTATTGAGGTACCCCCAAATGAAACCTATTGGCCAGAAGGCCTGTCACCTAGCTGAAAAAGTGCAAGGGGAAGTAATTGCTGAGGTTGAGAAATTAAAGCAGTTAGGTATCATCTAACAAAATACTAGCGCATGGGCCTCACCTATTATTATTATGCCAAAAAAGGAAGGTGGCATTTGTGTATGCCTCGATTTCTGTAAAATAAACACAATATCATCATTCGATTGCTACCCTATGCCACAGATAGATGATTTTGTTGATAGGCTGGGGAAAGAGCAATGTATTACTACCTTTGATTTAACAAAGGGATATTGGCAAATACCGCTTTCAGCAGAATCCAGAGAGAAAACAGCTTTTGCCACTTCCATTGGGCTTCCTGAATTTATTACTGTGCCATTTGACTTGCATGGAGCTCCTGCTACTTTTCAGCATTATATGGACAAGATTTTGAACCCCCACACTGATTATTGCTCTGCATACCTGGACAATGTGGTAGTGTTAAGTCCTACTTGGGAAGCCCATGTCAATCATCTGACAGCTGTTTTGAAAACCATCACTGAAGCAAGCCTAACAATAAACCCTGCTAAATGCACAATAACAATGACATAAATGAATTATGTTGGGTTTATTCTGGGAAATGGTCAAGTAAAATCAGATGTAGGGAAGGTAGAGGCAGTTGCCAATTGCCTTGTCCCTACCATCAAAAAGCAGGTATGCTCCTTCCTAGACCTGGCTGGCTATTATCGTCACTTTGTACCTAACTTTTCATTAATAGTCTGTCCCCTGATAGAGCTTACCAGAAAGCACAACCCATAAGGTTCACTGGTCACCTGATTGTGACCAAGGATTCAGAAAAATCAAAGCTTTGTTATGTTCGTTTCCAATTTTACAGAGCCCCAATTTTGAACTTCCATTTGAAGTTCATACAGATGCTTCAGCCCATAGGATTGGGGCTATATTGTCTCTAAATGTAAATGGAGAAGAATATATATATAATTGCATGAGAGAGAAACACGCTACTCTACAATAGAGAAGGAATGCTTAGCAGTTAAGTGGGCAATTGAGGCACTTGTTTATTTGTTTGTTTTATTTGTTTATACTGGTAAGACCATGAGCCAAAGACCCATTTTCATGGTCGACCAGTTTCACATAAATATACAATTAAACAAATATATAAAAATACAAAATACAAAAATACAAAAATGCTACTCACAATAAATCTCAGAACACCAATAATATACCGTACATTACAAGACTATCACGTAAAGCATTTGCATTCACCTTCCAGTAATAGACAATTCCTAAGTATTTTCCTGAAATGCATTAATGGTCCTTTCAGGCTATCTAAAATGGGCAACAGATAATTAAAAAGATAAGAAAGAACAAACAGTAGAGTGTTTTGGCCCTTAGAGGTCTTTATTCTAGGTATTTCAAAGTAAGTAGAATCAGCAGACCTTGTGCAAACAGAACTAATATGTCTCTTAAAGAGAGCATCAACAACCTCAGGAACCCTGTTTAATGTTATTTCCTTTGCCAACATGCATAATTGAAATTTAAAGTGCAGGTCTACTGGCAAAAAGCCTGCATTCCTCAATAGTAGGCAATGATGTGTCTTGGCTGGAAGTTGTGTAGAAAATCTTGAAATTTGGTTCAAATGAATTTTGATTTTATTTATTAATCCATCCCCTGCAGCATAATAAATCATGAGACCATAATTAATAGTAGGAATGAGGAAGTTTTGGGCAAATGTTCTTCTAGTACATGGGGCTAAGAGGATTACGTCTATATAAAGCCCCTAATCTCTGATGAGTAGCTTTAATCAAACTAGAGATGTGCGGTTCAAACATCATGCCCTCATCTATTAAGAGTCCCAAGTATTTAAATTGTTGAACTTGTTCAATAATATTTACCTGCACTGTATGTAATAATAACTCAATATTGGTCCCTGTTCATTTTCTTGCTTTTTGGAAAACCATGGACTTAGTTTTCTTTTCATTCAGAGCAAGTCTGTGTACCATAAACCAACTGAGGGCTGCCTGAAAATCAACTGTCAGATCTTTACGAACTGTGATAATGTTTGAACCGCTCATGAGGATCACCACGTCATCTGCATAAAGTAATATCTAGGAATTAGTGCATACTGAGGGAAGTGTGTTTAAGAATAAACAAAACAAAAGGGGACCCAGAATCGACCCTTGTGGAACACCCAATGAGATAAGACCGGGTTGTGAGAAATGACCATCAATCTTTGTTACCTGTGTACATTGATTTAAATAGCTCCCAGACTACTCTACCACCTCACCAGGCATACCAAGATCAGAGAGGGATGATAGTAGAAGGCCATGATCCTCCAAATCAAGGGCTTTGGTGAGGTCCACAAACACTGCTGTATTGGCAACCATCCATGGCCAACTGGACAGCACTTGTGAACCATGATGGTGCTATGACCCAGCCTAAATCCATGTTGAGCAAGTGTGAGGACATTGTACTTTAAAAGATACTCAGTCATTTGATCAGAAATTATTCTCTCTAAATCCTTAGAGAGAGGTGCTAAGACAGAAATAAGCCAATAGTGTTGAACTTTAATTGGATCACCAGCCTTGAATACTGGTACAACAAAAGAATACTTCCACACTGTAGGGAAACACAGAATTGCAAAGTGATAAATTAAATATATGAGATAAATAGATAGATCCGTGGTGATCCTCATGAGATAGTAATCAATCCCACCCTCCCAACTGAGAGATGTGGATCCATTTTTAACAGATATCCCTTGACCTCCTCTGGAGAAGTAGATCTGAAATGATATATTGGATATTGTAATTCAACAACATTATTTCTATTCCATAGATTACCAACACCAGATAGAATATATTTAGATAAGTCAGTAAAAGTGTTGTTAAATTCCTGAGCTATAGACTGAGGATTGATTATAATCTCACTGGAATTATCTAAGCATAAAATGCTAGAAGAGCACTTCTTGCCCAAACGTTTATTAGTCAATTTCCATGTATCGGATAGATTCTTGCTCTTAAAGTCCCTTTGTCTATACAAAAAATAATTTCTTTTTAAATTACGAACTAGCATTTTACATTTTTTTCTAATAACCTTATATGCCACAAAGGCATGACTAGGAATTTTCCTATAAGTTTTCCACAGAACATCTTAATTTTTGGAGACCCAGTCTCTGCAAGGACATAGACAAGATGGAAGCTGTCCAGAGGAGGGCAACTAAAATGTTGCAGGGTCTGCACCAGAAGACATATGAAGAGAGACAAGGAGCTTAATATGTATAGCCTAGAGGAAAGGAGGGAGAGGGGGGACATGATAGAAACTTTCAAGTACCTCAAGGGAATCAATTAAGTCCAAGAGGGTAGCATCTTTCAAAAAAAGAGGTGTGCAAGAACAATGGCGCACAATTTGAAGATAGAGGGGGGGACATCTCAGAGGTAATGTAAGGAAGTATTTTTTCACAGACAGGGTTGTGGATGCATGGAATGGCCTTAATTCTAAGGGTTGGGGGTAGAAAAAAGTAGGCTGCTGGTGAACTAGGATCTGCAGCTTATCCATTAGGTAGGGAAATGGGCAGACTAGGTGGGCCAAGCGGTCCTTATCTGCCTTCAAATTCTATGTTTCTATGTTTCTCAATAGTTTCAATAGCTCAGGTGTTACCCAGTTGTGTTTATTTCCCCTAATCTTTATCTTCCTAAGAGGGGCAAACTTTTTACAAATGTTGTTGAAAAGAGAGCAGAAAATGGACACTGCTTCATCAACCTTGGAAATCTGCGCTATTCCGATCCAATCTATAGATGCCACAGCTGTTCTGAATTTTTCAGCGTCTATTTTATGTATGCTACCAGAAAATACAAATCCTGGAGGAACCTTCTTTATGGCGAATTTAATTTGTGTTGGTCACAGACCCCAATCCTTTATGCTGGCTCCAGCAAATGAAAGAGAAAAATCCATGCACAATAAGATGCTACCTTTCATTGCAACCTTACAAGTTTAGAGTAAAAGACAGACATGGAGTACAGCGTAAAAATGCTGATTTTTTTGTTAAGGTTTGGGGCTGCTATTCAGGAAAATTGAATGTAATGTGTTTAGTGCATACAAAATGTTCTGTGCAATTATCAGAGAATATATGACCTGAAAATGTATATGGTTATGTGGCACATGTATCCCTCATAAGGGTAAATACTGCAGGTGGAGTTCTGAATATGATCTAAATATGCTAGAAAACCAGTTGTACTGGTTTACTCTTAGATGGGGAGGTATGTGACTACTATACTTCTTTCTATGATCCCCTTCCCCCCAATGGTGCAATATTTATAGTGCAGAGGGTTATAAACATTTCAAGTGCATCTAAAAGTTAAAAGTGCAGTGCCTCAAATATGCCATAAGTCATGTCCTTGCCCTACGTTAAATGCTTTATTATTTCCAATGCCTGAAATATGAATTTAATACACTATTTGCTTCACAGCAGTTTTTACAGGTGCTGTAGTTAAAATGCTGAAGTGTACCATGTTTGCAAGCCCGGGTACAAATGTTACGAATGGAGTTCCCAGAGGTTGTAATATGAGTTTTATTGAAATGCCTCCTACTCTAAGTGCCCCATATTTGAGTTTTATGTTCAAACACCCCAAACAGAGGGCTTATATAGAAAATGCCTCATGTCACCTCATCAGCTTACTGTACTCCCACTGCATTATTGACAGCCCGATGTCCTGTGCAAGCTGCCTGCTTTGTTCCATTTGTGACTTGCGAGAGTTTTTTTGTGCTCTCTGTCCAAAACATCCCCCTTGAAACATCATGTAAGGCTGATTGCATTAGCAGGCCACAAGGGAAGCAGCCATCACACCGTGCAGCTAGTGTGCAGATACTGGCTGCTCCTTTTTCTGGACTGTGGCATTCATGCAGCAAAAGACTGTGAAAGTATAATAAAATAAGCAAGCCACATGGAGAACTGAAGACTAAGGGAGGAAAGCTAAGAGGTGTACTCGCTCTTTCACTCCCTTGGCATCTCAGCATTTCTGCCTGTTTCACTTGTACTTTCTGTACCTGTATTTAAGCCACTACTTGGCTTAGGGACATAAAGAAATCATGTTTTTTCTAATGGAAATAAAAAAAATAGTCATTTTACAAACATATAAATGCAAATATAATGCTCTGAATGGAAGCAGCCTAGTTTACCCTCCTTACTTAAGCTAGCCACTGCAAGGCTTAGAGGTCAGAATATTCCTTTAATTTTTTTTAGAGAGACCCTAAAGCAAGTGGTATTCTTTGTTATTTTGTTATGGAACAAACCTTTGAATGTAAAATGTAAAACACATGAGCCTAACTTACCTTCTCCTTCTCCTCCCTTCATGAATTCCTGGTCCTTTTTAGGAGCCAGTCAGCCCTTTAGCCACTATATTTATACAAAACTGGGCAGGACCACAGGAAAGTGGGCAGAGCTCATGAATTATTCTTGATGTTGTTTTTGTTAGCTTTTAAAATACCAGTTAAAATGCAGTTTTTGACACTGAAGTCTTGTTTAAATGCTATACAAATACTACAGGTTGTGAAATGTACTACAAATAGCTTGTATTTTGTAAAATAAATGTCTGAATTCTGAAACGAGGTGGGCTCAAGGTCACATGAGCCTGCAGGCAGGTATAAAAGGTGTGCTGCAACTAGCCACTTCAGATAGCTAGATCAGAGTGATTACGACCAGAGAGGTGTGTGAGATTTATGTCTTCAAGTCCTATTGCTTAACAGTATATTTACTGTTTTCCTAGCAGTTTATTGCTAATTTGTCTGCTGTTTGCTTTCCAACTATTTTTTTTTAATTTTACATGCTCAGTTCACTACATTACTACTGCCTAACTAAATAATATATCTAAATACACCACTTGGTGTGTTGAAAGAATAAGGCCCTGTCCAGACTACCCCCTGTAACATTACAGAGTGTCCAATGGTTACCGCAATGGTTTGCATTTACACCTGTAACGTTACAGAAGGTGTTTTCGTAACCGTTGTTGAAACACATATGAGGCGGTTTCAACAACGGTTATGAAACCGGTTATGCATCGGTAACATTACCGGGTGTAGTGTGGACACGTGGCACCAGTCCCCTAGCGCAGCATGAGCTGCATTGTGGGATCGGGTGCCATGGTAATGGTCGCCTGGCCCCGAAGTGTGGACCGGTGGTGCCGGTCCCGTAACGGACACTGCGGCACTGTGGACACATAACACCGCTCCCCAGTTGTAATGGTTTCTATCCATTATGGGGTCTGAGAGGTGCAGTGTGGATGGGGCCTAAGTGCTTGTGTTGTGTCCACCTTATTTCCCACTCACCTCTACAGCAGGATGTGAAGGGTGAGCTGCAATGTGGGAGGTGAGGTGTCAGGTGATACCCTCCTCAGTCATGCAGTGAACCATGCCAGGAACCTGATGACAATCCGCAGCTTTTCAGATAGTCAGGCTTGACACAGGGAGAAACACTGCAGAGGTTTAGATAGAAAATTTGTGTACACAGCCATGCATACTCAGGGAGCTCAGTCTCACAAAAAAAAAAAACATACATGCCCAGGCTCCTTGTGCACAGTGAGCTGCAAGGGGCAGTAGTCTGCCAACACCCTCCTCAATCATGCAGTGAACTGAGTCCAGAATCTGAAGACAGAAAAAAATTAAAAAAATAAAAATTTGCTTCACAAAAAAATGCACACAGGAGCAGTGTAGAAGTATAAACAAAGCAGATGGAATGGGCCAGTCAGCAAAAAAAAAAGCCCTCATTGTTTTGGTAACACTGAGTCCAGTACTGCAATTCCTGACAAAAAGAAACTGTCTAAAAGAATACAGGTATGTGCCTCAGCAAAAGGTCAGTGTCACACTACAGGAAGCTATGTGATACTGAAAGCTGTGGGGGAAGGGTATCAGCAAATGCACACACATGTGTGTATACACACACACACACACACACACACACACACACACGTTCTTTCTCTCTCTCTCTCTCTCTCCTCATCCCTGAAACTAAACAGTTACAAGGACATAAAATATAGGCAGGAAAACCAAGCTTGGCTTTCTGATTCTAAGTGATCAGAGTTAGTTACTGATCAAAAAGAGGCCTGTGGATCAACAAAAACACAACAAAAAAAGTTTTGGGCAATTAAAGATATTGGAGCTAGCTCTCAGAACAGCTAACTGTCTCCTGCCCTGTAGCAAGTCAGAGTGAGGAGATCACATGATGTTCCTGGCTGTGAGGTAGGGTTACCACCTTTTAAGAAGCCCAAAGTGGGACGTTTCTTACAGAAACTTGATTTTTCGCAAGACAGTATGTAACCTCGACCAATGCAACATATTTGTTTTCTCTATATAATTAGAATTAAGGCTGAGTATTATAGTTTCTTGGTGCTTCTATAGTTTATTGTCATTTTAAGGTACTTTGGTTAAGGTATTGTAGTTTTCTGAAACATGTAGTGGAAAGTCAGAAAATATTTTCTCTACTATAAAATTAGGACATGTTGTTTTTTCATGTTTTTTTGCAGGACACAGCTACCCAAATCAGAACTGTCCTGTGAAAATCAGGACAGCTGGTACCCTACTGAGAGCTCCAGAAATGGCCTCTGACTGGCCAGTGACGCTCCGGTAGATGTTGAACTCTCACCCACCAAATAGTGCTTCCTGAGTAGTAGCCAAATAGCAGCCTATCTGGGAAGTCAATCCAATATTCAGCAAGCCTAGTATTCATGGTATTAAGAAAACATGATTCAGCCCTTGCACAGTCCTAGTTACAGTAACGCCCAGTGACATGAAATGCTAACACTGGTATACAGTTAAGAATATTGCATTTTCTGTTATGCAAAATACAGTGACAGAGAACGGCACACTGAGCTGAAACCTGTTTCCAGAGAGGAAGACAGAGCAATGGAGATGAAAGAGAATATGACAAAATAAAATAGATAACATATGTAAAGGTAAAACATTGCCAGTTACATCACAGCTTTTACATGGAGACTCAAAGAGCACAGTTTTCATGGGCCTCAGTGGTGGAATCAGTGGCAGTAAAAAACAAGCTGGAAAAAACTCTCAGAATAATCTGATTATAAAAATAGAAATCATCAGCCTTGCAAAGAAGTAACGTCCTAATGATATAATGACACATAACAATGTAATAATACCAAAATGTCCACAATTGCTCATTTTGATAATACAGCTATTGTTCTGTGTTGGTGCTGATGTAATGTTTCCCACTGTGAGTCCTTGTTATAATAGTTTAGTAATTGAACTGTTTTCTTCTTCTCTAAATAAAAAAAGTTGAGATAATCTCTTACTGGGTTATTTGTCCTATCTAGCACCATAGAGAACAACATCCATTTGGGAAGCAAGTCCTTATACTGCAGTTAATTCTGACTCTAATCACACCTGAATGTTGTGCTGTGTGCAATACAATTCTCTTGTTGCGTAATCATGTAGGTGCTATGCTATCTCTCATGATGATGAATTTACCAGTTCACAAGTGATGATTGATTTGATTACAAAATGACTGTGTACCCCCAAGAATAGTATTTCAGTTTGCAGTTCACAACCAACCAGCAAACTATAGTATAAATAGATCTCCCATCATAAAATAATCAGAATGGTATCACATCCTTTTTGTTTTGCAGTAAAATAATAGTTCCAGGATATGTGGTGAGTTCCAGGTATGACAGTGCTTATAACAAACTTTAGACATTTACTTGTTGGTTGACTTTATTACACAGAATAATAGTTTATAGTCAAGGGGCCAGATTGTTAAAAGTGGAAAAACTGCATGTGAGGGGAAGGTTTTCTTGTGCAATTACATCTTTTTTCTGCATGTGCTCGATTTTCAAAAAGGCTGCCTATTTGCAAATTTTTTGTACAATTTACAGCACTTGTGCATATTTATTTGCACAGTGCAGAAAAATGTGCATCTGATAATACCAGGCATAATGTTTTTGTGTGTGTGTGTGTGTGGCTGTGAACAACAACAACAACAACAAAAACAAAACATGCTGCCTGTATGCAAAAAATGCTGAAAATGGTATTTCTGCAGGTGTGGTGATTTTTCCATGCTGCAGGGAGCTGTGCAGAGGGACTTAATCTCTGGGCCATGCCAGGACCTCTGCAAATCTGGTCCCAGGTGTTTACTTTGTGTCAAACTGTATACAGAAAGTGAAAAGGAAAAACACAAAATAAACTGTTTACAGGTATTACTGTGCATCTTGGACTAATAAACAGTTATTCAGCAGGAACAAAGAATATAACTGCATTTGTTTTAAAGCAGCAGTGCAGCAACATTGGGCAAGAAATTTGACTCTACCTTAATTTAACTCTTAATATATTCCGGTCATCTTCCAGTTTCATTTGCTGGTAAATTGTCCAAGTCTACTGGAATTTGATATTTTATGCTTTTCTTAAATTACCTTTTTTTTCCTCAGGTAAAAATATGGCCACTTCATTTGGCTTAGAAATAGCATTAAAAACTAACAAATGGATAGCACAGAAAATGCATAGTGAAAAGACTAGGAGTCAGATAAATAAGTAGATTTAAAACATGTATGCTCATTTTTTTTTATGAAAGCTGAAAAACAGCTTTTTGGAAAAACATTTTTTGCTGCTTTGCTGCCTCACTATTACTAATAGCATGTATGGCAGGGGTCCCTTTTATAAGCATAACCCAGATGCCAAGCAAAAAATGTTCACATAACCAAGACCAGGACACATCTGGAAACAAGTTTTATGGCTCAGTATGTCTTTCCTGGTTAATTTCTTTAAAATAAACAAATACAATGTTCTTATACTACAAAGAAGCACAGAATTCAATTTCAAAGCCCTGAGAATCCCACTAGTCCCTAGTGTGCCCATTGTTTGGAGCATGGGACTTGCAGCGTTTTCCCAGCAGAAGACTGGGATTTTCAATTCTGAGTGCCGAATGCAGCAAATTAAACCAGCTTTTCCATTGTCTAATTTGTAGCATTTGGGGGACCGTTTTTATGGGCTTGTTCCAAGTATTTGTGCAAACTGCCATAATCTGAGGAAACCATCACAACTATGCCTGACAATATAACATTGGGTGCACTTGTGGCAAATGAGTTTGGCACTGCTGCACCATAAATGGCTTTGACACATGGCTTGATGCAAGACCCATGTCAGCCTTTGAAAACTGAGGCCATAGACTCTGATGGCAGAAAGAGACCAATGATCTAGCAAATCTGCCCATAGTTGATACTACCATCTCTTAGTGGCCCAGTGCTGCAGTGGGTTATTCATGCCCTCCCACTCTATAGAGACATATCATCTGGTGGCAGAAGAAGAAAATGTTTACCTTCCCATTGGAGAATTGAGCCCAGGTCTTCCACATGACAGACAAAGATACTCATCACTGTACTAAGAATTGCTGAAAGAGCCCTAAATTGAAAGCAATAAAAATCAATATAAATGTAACAAAATTTATGGTTAACATATTGAAACCTGGCCCAAACTAGTTTTTAGAGAACCCATTATTACTAGCTGTATAAGATAGCTTTATAAAGAGCACTTGCTTAATTAGAGCATTGCTGTAATGTTCATTTAGTGTCACAGTTAATGTCAGAATATTTCTCAAAAATGTAGTTCCAAACATTATCTGATAAGTAAAGCCTTCTCATGTCTAGGGGAAATATTCCTATACCAGGGCAAAACAACACTGGGATAAATATGAAAGAACTGGGATTTGAAAGATGAAGCTACAGAAGCATGGAACCTTTTTAAGACTTGCCCATAGAAACCCACATGTAGTCTCATTTTTAAATGTTAATACTCAAGGCAGGTTAATCATGAAGGAATCACAGACAAATCAGTAGAAGGATACATAGTATCAATTATTTCCTTGTGGTCCCTTTTTTCATGTGTATTCTGTCTCATGCAGCTACCTTAATGAAGATGTCACCCACTGACAATGTTGAAATGCTGGTTCCAAGTCACAACAGGCTCTGAGCTTTTTAAGCTAAAAAAATGTTAGTGCTTTCAAGAGTTCTACGTGTCCCAGCTCTGATTCTTGCACTATAATTTAGCTTTTTTCCAAAGTATATTTTACACTGCAGGGTCACTTTTCCCAGAGCTGGGATTTTTTCATATGTTGTTGATGTGATGTTGAGTAACATAGTAAGCCTGAGGTTATACATAAAGAAGGGCCACTGAAAAATGAATTGATGTCCTCTACTACTTTGCATGTGATTCCTTTATTAATAACCTGTCTGACAATTAACAGTTTAAAATGAGTCTACATACTGTATCTCTGTGGGTGAATCTTAATTTCAGTGCTTGTCACTGCAGAGCCACCTGTGTCTACAGTGTTCATTTTCCCATTATCAGAGGAACCACTAATGTTAGATACAACTCCTGAAAAAAAGGAGGGCACAACTTGTATTTAATACTACACAATGGTGCACTGCAACATTTTTTTCCTTAGATAGAGATTCTTTGTTAAAAATATCTTTACTACATCTGAAAATATAAAACAAAATGCATGTTATGTTGAAAATTATCTTTTAATTGTTGAATGATTTAATGGATGAAGATGATCTAATTTCCACTTGTACTGAACAAACTGTATTTACATATATTCACTCTGTCTTTAGAACAGCAGATATATACCTCTGAAAACTTCACCTTTTAAGTGAATGTAGCAAATGTACTTTCTGACAGGAAATCTGAACGTTCTGTATAATAACCCGGTGTTACCGAATTGTTGGAAAATTAAGCTTGTGTTATGTGCACAGCTGTTTCATTGAACGTGTGGATATCCTTAACCTATGTGATTTGATACAAGGCCTCTTAAATTTGGAAGCTATACCAACACGTACAGCTAGGAGTTGTTTCTACGCAGGCCTTTTAAATTTGGAAGCTGCACCAAAACCTATAGCTGGGAGTTATTTCTATGAGTGACAATGAAGCTGTCAATGATTGTCCTGATCTTTGCTTTTTCACTTTCTGCCTCCAGCATTCAGAATCCCGGATGTCAATCACAAAGCATAAATATGAAAGGCTACACAAGAAATGGAGATATAATTATTGGGGGAATCTTTCCAATTCACAAGAAGAACATTGCACCTGAAATTTCATTTCATGATTTGCCTAATACAGATCCTTGTAAAACGTAGGATTTATTTATTTATTTAAAATTTGATAACCAAGAAAGGCACACTAAGACAAGGTTCTTTTCCAGGGGCGACCAGGGTTGGGGGGGGAGTACAGACATGAAGAGCAATTACAGGACATCCAAAGTGCATACATAAAATACATTGACAGTTGAGACAAGGTGGCAAAGAGTGGGAGGCCCCATGTGACCTAACAACAGCATAATTTCTAGCCAGAGAAAAGAACTGTACATCATACTAAGAATCATACTAAGGACTGTTTAGGAGCCAGAAGGCAGATTGTCCATTGATTCTCCTTTAATATCTCACTCAGTACAGTACTCTAATTTCCCATCAGACAAAATATATTTGTCCAATTTGTTTTTAAAATTATTTTTTGTTTTGCTGATTATAATAGAATTAGGTAATTTGTTCCAAAAATTTACAATTTGAAGGGTATGAAAATATTTTCATTTGCTTGTTCTAAAAGCATGACCCTTGATCTGTAACATGTGTCCTCTCGTTTCCCTACTGTTGTTTTCAAATTCTATACCCATTTCCATCATTAGATAAGGGTCATTAATGATGCTGAACAGGGTCAGTAGGTCACCTCACATTCTTCCAGTCTCCAGTGTCATTAAATTCAAGTGTTCTAGATGATTTTTGTGTGTTTGTCTCTCAGATAAACTGTACCCTTGGTGAATACTCTATGTATATTCGCTAAGATTTCCCTTTCTCCCTTTTTGAATGGACACCACAGCTGCAATGCATACTCTAAATGTGGGCTGACATAGGCCCTAAATAGCAGCATTAAAACCCTTTTGTTTCTGGAAAGTATATATTTTCAGATGGACCATAGTATTTTCCTGGATTTATTAATAGTCTGGTTAATATGTTGCTTGCTTTCAAAATCATTGGAAATACTGATACCCGGAACTTGCTAATTGTTAGATGGCATTAGTACCTTTCCACTTTACTGGTAAACATTATATGGATTTCTTCTACATAGATGAATTGCTCTTCACTTGTCCATATTTAATTTCATACCCCAGTGGTCAACCCATGCAGTAATCTTGTCCAGATCTCTTTGTATATTATCTACAGTGTTCTTTGCTGAAATGTTGTGCAGTGAAGAGGCATACCTCGACAAACACAATACAGTGAGGTTCAAAGCAATACCTCCTTAGCACATCAGAGTACACTCAGTGGTATACCAAGTTCTGGCTTAGTTGACTCCAAATTATCAGCATTTAAATGTGTCAGGTGGCATTGTTTCCATTAAATTTGTCATGTTAAATTGTAAGTTTCCTGCAGGTGTCCCCACAGTCCACATCTGCTTCCCATACTCCCTCTTCCTATTTTAATTTGTGGTGTAATTGTTTAAATGTGCCCCCATTCCCCAATCCCCAGTCTGCTAAAAAATAGTTGTTGAATAATCCTGCCTGACTGCCTGAGATAAATAAAAAAATTGAAGTACATGATTTTATCTTATTATTTTTATTATTCTGTATTCTGGCATTGTATGTGGTATGATTAAAGTGTGCTTTAGGAGACAAAGTGGCTAGAAACTGTCCATGAAGAAGAAGATCCTTTGCTAGATATCAGGCTACTTCATGAAAGATTGTCACAGTCTTTCTATTTGGTATAAATCCAATACTGGCTACAGTTCATACTCTGTGTCTTATTTACTCAAGCAGAAAGTGCAAAACTCAAATGTAAGGAAAGCCAGATGATTAAAAATGGCTCCTGTCCATGTACAATCCTATCTGTCATTACATTTGAATGTTCACTGTCTGCCTACATATGTAGCACATTCCTTCCCTGACTGCCTGTTGCAGATCATGGTGTCATCTGCAGAGTCATACTTCCCCTCCAGCCCTTACACAATGGTGATGAGTGTCAACCACTTAGCATTTGTTAACAATTCCTTTCAACTGCGTGCTTCTGAGCACCTGTCATGTATTCAACATGACAGGTGCTCAGAAGCACACAGTCCTTAATCAACACAGAAATGAAGGGTGGGTGGTCACAGTATGGGGACAGCAGTGGTGTTATTTGAATCTTTTATTTTACAGCCCGTTACTGAGTGGCATTCACTTGTGTCAAAGCTGAATGTATGTGAATTAAATATGATTGAAACTTAAAATTTTTATTTAATGAAAGGAAAGTTATTGCACTAGCATGAGCAAGTTGTCAGCCAATAACCAACCCCCCCTTGCAACTCACACATGTCCCAACCCCCCACACACAATTTTTCCACTTACAGACTATACAAGAAATGATAAGGAAGAAGTGCTATAATTAACCAATTGAATTCACACTTTGTTAATACAGGAGATATACATTATCTGCCAACTTCAGGAAGTAAAACCTCAGAATAAAAATTAAATCAGTAGGACAAAAGAGTGAGTGTCAAATACATGCACAATAGATATTTATGAGCTGTTACTTGTTTACTAACAATTAAAAACCATTAGCACCATATTTTGCAAAGATTCCTCAATAAACATACAGCTTCATACATCAACAAAATTAGCGGGCGCGGGGAGCGGGTGAGGGCTTGTGGGTGGGTGGGGGGACACTAGACACCAGGGAGATGTTTGGGGTTGTGTTGGTACATTCTGCCCGCGATCGGGCTTTACGGTCCACTGACCACCAGGGAGTTATTCGGGTTGGGGGAGGGTTTATTCTGCCAGCGATCGGGCACTGGGGGTTTATACAGGTTCTGCCCATGATCGGGCTGTGGAGATGTGTGGGGGCTTACATGTATGTTCTGCCCGCGATCGGGCTGTGGGTGATGTGTGGGGCGATGTACGTATTCTGCCCGCGATCGGGCTGTGGGAGATGTGGGGCGACATGTATGTGTTCTGCCCGTGATCGGGCTGTGGGAGATGTGTGGGGGCATGTAACTGTGATGCCCGCGATCGGTCTGCAGTGTTAGTCGGTCCCCAACGGCTGCTGCCTGGCAGGGTGGCCAGGAGCAAGTCCTCGGGATCGGCGACCTACATGCAAATGGCATGCAAATGGGGTTAAAATAGATGCAAATGGCCCCTCACCTTGTATAAATTATGGCCCCATTTGCATGTCACCTTTGAATATCGGAAATTTGGCAAGATGGCGTAATGGTACTTGGCGCCACCGCGTTGAATGCTCAACTCCTGGCAACTTGGGCGTGTAGCGCAAGTTCCACAAGCGCCATGCGCAGCAGTTAGCTGGGTGATATTCAAAGGAGTTGCTCAACAGCGCAACTCCTTTGAATATCACCCCGGCCACACCCCTGCGCAACTATTTTGAGCAGCGCAGGGGCTTGCTCCTCAGACTGGCGCAGTTTGAATATCTGGGCCATAGTATTTTAGTTGGTTTGCTGATCTCATAAATTCATCCAGTCTGTTTTTAAAAGTAGTCTTGTTTTTACTGATAATTATATTTAAAGGTAGCATATTTCAGAGTCTAACAACTCTTTGAGAAAAATAATATGCCTTTTTTTTATATTTGCATTTATTTCTGGTAATTTGTAATGGGTGTCCTCTAGTATTTTTATGTATCTGTTTGAAATCCAAACCACATTCTGTTGGGAGGTTTTGATCTTGAATAATATCCCATGCAAATAGGATATTGCCTCCAAGTCATCATTCTTCTAGGGAAAACATATTAAATTTACATAATCTCTCCTCATAGGAAAGCGATTTATTTAATACTACGGATTGTGTTATTCTTCTTTGATTTTCTTGATTCTAAGCATATTTTTCTGTTTATATGGGCACCATAATTGAGATACAAAATCAAAGATGGGTCTTACATATGCTCTGTATAGTGGTAGTAAAATATCTGGGTTTCTTGAAGAGATGTTATGACGAATTGCCCACCAAATTTTATTCACTTTACTAATAATATTAGTGATATATACCTTTTAGTTTTTTTTTAATTTAGCAAAAAACAGCCTAAAATTAAAATGTTTTGCACTTTTTTAAAATGAAAAACAAAAGCAGGAACTTTAAGCACAAAAGTTGTTCAGTGCAATACAAAATGAGAGGTTTCATTTATAGATACCGTTTAGATTTTTTATAGTCAGCAAGAAATGGCAGACAATTCAATCTTTATTCACTTTTTTGACAAACAAATGCCCCCGCCCCAAAAGAAAAACTGAATTATGCATCAGGCCTTTTCACTATGTACTGGCCATAATATGGAGTGGTTTTTTATGTAAGTCTCCCTTGGTTACCTTTCATAGAATTAATTTCTGTATTATAAGGGGGAGTGTCCCACCATTAGATGTATTCCAGAGTAGTTAAAAGTGCTGTGTTCCTCTAGCCCAAGAAAAAGGAGAACAGAATCCAAAATAAAATTTCATAAATCTAATTTATTATGTTCTTTTATATTTATTTCGTATTCCTTTTATCTTTTTTGGTTATATGTTACTGTATTTTCAGGCACTCATATTTTCTTTTCCAAAATGAGTTACATTTCAGGACCCTCTGTGTCCCTTCATCAGACTGTTAGAGCTGCCTTACGCTGTAGTAATATAAATATACAGGACATATTAGTCTCTGCTCCTTACTTCTTTAAAATATGATAGATATTTCTATAGTAATTCATTAATTTGAAATGTGGGAACAGAGCTTTTTATGTTCATGTAATCTTTATATTTATTTTACTTTCTGTGTGGGTAGTCATACCTCTCATTAATGTCTGTAGAAACTTAGAAACATAGACTTTGACAGCAGATAAGGACCGCTAGGCCCATCTAGTCTGCCCATTTCCCTATCTACAGGATAGGCCGCAGATCCTAGTTAACCAACAGCCTATATCTTCCTGCGCCCCACAAGAATTGCCTTATGTCTGTCCCATGCATTCTTGAATTCTCCCACAGTTTTAGTCCCCACAACTTCCTCAGGAAGGCTGTTCCATGCATCCACTACCCTCTCTGTGAAATAATACTTCCTCACATTGCCCTGAACTGCCCTCCTTCTATCTTTAAATTGTGTCCCTTGTTCTTGCAAGTCTCTTTTCTGAAAGATGCTACCCTCTTGGACTTTGTTGATTCCCTTGAGGTACTTGAAAGTTTCTATCATGTCCCCTCTCCTTCTTTCCTCAAGGGTATACATATTAAGCTCCTTTAGTCTCTCCTCATACGGCTTCTCTTGCAGACCCTGCACCATTTTAGTTGCCTCTCTGACTGCTTCTATCCTGTCTATGTCCTTGTGGAGATGGGGTCTCCAGAACTGGACACAGTATTCCAGATGGGGTCTCGCCAACTGTCTGTACAGAGGGATAACAACTTCCTGTTTTCTGCTGCTGATGCCTCCCTATACATCCCAGTATACCCCGCCCTCCCTACTGCCTTCTCACATTGCTTGCTAACCTTAAGGTCATCTGATATGATTACCCCAGGTCCCTTTCCTGTTTTGTTGTTGTTACTACCTCCCCACCCATTGTGTATTCTTCCCTGGGTTCTTGTTTCCCAGGTGCATTATTTTGAACTTTTTTGCATTGAATCCTAGCTGCCATACGTCTGACCATTCCTCCAACCTTGCCAAGTCCCTTTTCATCCTTTCCACGCCTCCTTGTGTATCAACCCTGTTGCAGATCTTTGTGTCATCTGCAAAAAGGCATACTTTTCCTTCCAGTCCCTCTGCAATGCCACTGATGAAGACATTAAAAAGGACTGGACCCAATACTGAACCCTGCGGTACCCCACTAGTAACTGCCCTTTCTTCAGAGTGGACTCCATTTACAATTACCTTCTGTGTCCTGTTGTCCAGCCAATGTTTTACCCAGGCTACGACCCTGGGATCAACTCCCAGGCTGGTTAATTTGACTATCAATCTTTTGTGTGGGTGTCAAATGCCTTGCTAAAGTCTAGGTAGGCCATGTCCACAGCCCCTCCCTGGTCTACTACTTTGGTCACCCAGTCAAAGAAATCTATTAGATTCATCTGACATGACCTTCCCGCTGTGAACCCATGCTGCCTTGGATCCTGTGCTCCACTGACCTCTAGGTACTCAACTATTCTTTCCTTCAGAGGTGACTCCATCACTTTCCCTACCACAGAGGTCAGACTGACAGGTCTGTAGTTTCCTGCCTCTGTCTTGGTCCCACTTTTGTGAAGGGAATCACATCCGCCTTCCTCCAGTCCTCGGGTACCACACCATCCTCCCATGATTTATTAAAAAGAGTAGCCAGTGGTTTCACTAGTTCCTTCCTTAATTCTTTTAGAATTATGGGGTGAATTCCATCAGGACCCATTGCATTGTCCACCTTCAGTTTTAGGAGTTCTTGCAGAACCCTTACTTCTGTGAAAGGACTGGGATCGACCCCCCTATCAAGAGTGCTTCTGTTAATTGGATTAGACACTTCCTCCTCTTCTTTTGTGAATACTGAGCAGAAATATTCATTCAGTATTCCTGCTTTTTCACTGTCCCCCTCTGCCCACCCACCGTTCATTCTATTCAGCCTCACTATCCTTCCCTTTGTCTTTCTATGCTCGCTGATGTACCTATAAAAGGTTTTATCACCCTTCTTAACTGAGTTGGCTATCTTTTCCTCAGTTTGGGCCTTTGCTATTCTGACTTCCCTCCCTGCTTCTTTCTGCCTTAACTGGTACAGCTCTCTGTCCTACTTCTTCTGTGTTTCCTTATACTTCCGGAATGCTATCTTTTTCTTCCTGACTTTCACGGCCACCTCTCTTGAGAACCATAGTGGCTTTTTCTTTCATTTTGATTTGTTTATTTGCTTCACACAAAGGCTTGTTGCATCTGTGATGGCAGTTTTGATAATTCCCCATTGTTGCTCCACACCTCCTTCTAGCCTGTTTGCTAGTGCTTTTCTGAGGCATTCTCCCATCTTGCCAAAGTCAACCCTCCTAAAGTCCAGTACCCTCACTTTTGTATGGCTTGACTCTGTAGCTGAGTTTAACGTGAACCACACTGTTTGATGGTCACTTGTCCCCAGATGGCAACCTACTTCTAGATCTGAGATCCTCTCACTGCCCCCATTTGAGAGTACGAGGTCTAAGATTGCTCCCTCATGAGTGGGTTCCGAAACTAGCTGTCTAATGCCTGCCACCTGTAGGGATCAAGAATTGCCCTGCTCTTGGATGTGGCTGCAGCAAATGTGCTCCAGTTAACATCTGGCATATTCAGGTCTCCCATCAACAGTATCTCGCCTTTCTCTGCCGTTCTAAGAATGCCTTCCATCATATCCGTGTCCATTCCTTCCCCCTGACATGGGGGTATGTACACAACCCCTGTGTGGATTGTGGTGCTCTTTCCAGTCTCCAAGGTGACCCACAGTGCCTCCTCTTCTCCCTGTTTACTCTTTTGTTCAGTTGTAAAAACACATTAAACATACGTAAATCTTCAGAACCCATAAAACTAGTTTCTTTTGGTTATACACAGTGTCTTACACTAGCTGCCTGTTTTCCAGAGAAAAGTTGCTGACTCTCAGCTTTTCAAATGAAATATATTCAATTTCTTTGTTTCTCTTTTTCATCTATGGAGAAATCCTATTTTAGAACATTTATAATGCTGATATTTTATATAAGTAATCCTATTTGTTATCACAGTCACTACTTTTAAACCCATTTTTGTTTACTTACATTAAGCCATTGTCACAGAGTGAGCTGTATGACTCCCACACTCACTTAATCCATAGAAATGCTAACTGCACCATTACTATGCACGCCGTGTACTTCAAATTGTTCCAAACCTTCTTCCTGAAGGAGCAGAAGGGGCCGGGCAGCTCAGGGCTTCATGCAGGAGAGTGATGACATCACACTAGGTGACATGCACCCTTTGCTACCCGGACCTATAAGGAAACCACCTACAACCGATTAGGTTAAATGCAGGGGTCCCTCTTCTACTTTGTAATGTTCTCCAAATTCCTTTCAGCAAGGCTCAGTTTCCCTTAAGGGGACAGTATTCTAGATCCATTCCTTGCTTCAATCTGCTTATCTCTTAACTGAGAGAACCGATTGTTTGTTTTTTTTCTCCTCAATTATATATTTTCATTTTTCATCTTAAGTTTTCCTAGTGGACTCTTTTCTCCTATCGTTATCACTTGCAATTATTTTGATCATAACCATACGTTATAGAGTTGTAATGGACATCGGAATCTGGGATATTTATCTCTCCACTTAGTTTACTGAATTCTAGTAGGAGGTCATATTGGGCTACCAAAGGTCAACATTGAACCTCATTGGGGGGAATATGAACATGCCATTCATCTTCACAATAGTTTCACTTTATGTGCATCACTGGACCTTTCCTTGTTTCGTGATTTATAGGCTGTGACCCCTAAGCCTTTTTCATGGACTTCCTTATTCGAGCCTTTTGTTTCTGATTTACATATTTCTCTGAAATAAAAACTTCTTTTCCAATATTTCTGTATTGCAAATATTTTAAACTCATTGCACTTAATGCTGGGTTATTCACTAATTCTGACCTTTAACTCTCATATGCACTCACTATTCCTTTTCTTTCATTGGAGGTCACCTAAACTTGCTAAAAGTGACATATACAATTTAAATGTTACTTCACATTCAAGTTCATATTACTTACTATAATATAGAATGTCCATAGCAACAGCTTAGCAACCACTATGCTAAGTGGGGCTGCACTGAGAAAACCACAAAAACTCCATGTAAGTTTACATTAAAAATAAAATAATTTAAAACAAAACTCCCTGCACTATTCTAAAGAATCTGTATTGCATAAATGTAATACCTAACAGGGCCCTTGTGGAATAAAGGACTTATTTTCTCTCAAGCTGTTTGACCTTGGGCACATCACTTGTGGCTTACACCACTCGTGAGGCTGCCCAAGGTCAAACAGCTCTTTTGAAAATAAACCATGTGTTCCACAGGTCCCTGTTACATATCTCTTTTATTCTGCCATCCACTAGGATCAAGCACTCTGTGAAAGAAGTCTGGGGCTAGCAATGTGACCTAAATGTTAGAGTGACAAGCTGTTAATCAGCTTGGTATACCCAGCAGACCTGGGTTTGATTCCCACAACCTCCACTTTCATTCTTTGTGACCTTGAACAAGTCACTTAAACTCCCCACTGCTTGTGGACCACTCCTGAAAACAAGCTTTTTATGTAGTGGGCTTTACCTGGTTAACAAAAAATAAATAAAAAAGTCACAGTTTACTGCATGACGCATTGTAATAATTGCCACTGTATTACACTGAGTTTGTGTAATAACCTGCAAGATATCACAGACACAACTATAATAAAAGCTTTTGATTTTGGGAAGCAGCGCTGTATATGTAACCAGTCATGAGTTGTGTTAACATGGGACCATGGAACAGTGGGGCACCAGCACACAACAGGCAACAGCACAAAATTCATTGTCCCCCACAAAGCACATCTTCTTGGCCTGGAAGGATACTACTTCTTTATTTAGCTGTGAGCTGTGTGAGAAATTCTATATAGCACTTGATATCTGCAACAACGTGCACTTTTGCTTAATTCTGTGGGAGGTGAAACTAACTACCCTTGGTAATTGCTTTTTATTTACATATTTATTTAGTGTTTAACCAAGAAGGGGCTTGCAAACTCTGTTTATCTTGTGAGTAACTTCAGAAGGATTTAAATACTGCATTTGGGTAGACCCTTGGAGGTAGCTAGATTGTCTACTAGGATTTTCTGACAGTTAAACTATTTTTAAATACATTACAGGTGGCTGAGGAGTTGAATAAAGAGCTTGCAAACTCTGCTTATCTTGGAAGTAACTTCACAAGGGTTTGAATACTGCATTTTGGTTGTCCCTTGGGGGTAGCTGGATTGACTACTAGGATTTTGGGACAGAAACTATTTTTAAATTATGTACTGGTATGTAGGATTTTGTGATAGTTAAACTATTTTTAAATAAGTTACTGGAGGTTAGTTGAATTACTATAAAGGGCAGTACTCACCAGGGTGGTGGAGCAGTGGTGTATTTGATTGTTTCTAACAGCCACCTGTGGTTGTGGACTACCAACCCCCCACGCCCCCAGGTGTGGCATTTCCTTTATAGCTAAAGTTCTGACATCACTTCCTCAACAGGTCTTGGGGCAGAACTGTCATATTCTAAATAACCCATCACAGTGCATAAAGGGTAAGAACACACCACCACACACACAAAAAAAATATATATATATATATATATATATATATATATATATATATAGTATATTATAAGGGAGAGGGACATGTGGGGAGTGGTGCAATGCACTGGCTGTGAGGCAGCAGTTTTCCAGGAGACATTCTGGAAACTGCATTGCTGTCCTATTTGCAGGCAACTGTCAGCTCTGAGGGAGGAGATTGTCCACCTCCAGTCTGAACTGGCAAGGATTAAGGAGGCCTCCCCTACCCAAAGAGCACCACTGCCACAACCACTGCGTCAGAGATTGCCAAGTATGAAGAGCAGTTGGACCACAGTGGGTTCTGGGAGGGTGCGGGTGGTGAAACAGAGGTGAAGCCCCCCTAGTTGTTCCTCCACACAAATCATACACCAGTCTGGCAGAGAAAGGTTACTCTATGATGGCACCCTCAGTAGAGACCAAGAAGAATACTGAGGACATCCACAAGGGAGACCCACAAAAGGGTGGCAAGGGACACCACAGGGGAAAGAAACAGCTTCTGATAGGGGACTCAATTGTTAGTGGGGTAGAACTGGGGAAAGAAGAGGAGAGGGAAGTAAGATGCCTGTCTGGTGCCATGGCTTGGAGGGACAAGAAGCAAATCCTCAGGACTGCAGAAGCAGCATCACAGGAGAGGGAACTAGATATGATTGTCCACCTTGGGGCAAATGACCTAGCTAGGCATGAAATCAGTGCAGTGCAGGATGAATTTGTGGAGTTGGGAAGGGGTCTCAGACAGGTAGCAAGCATGGTTACCTTCTCAGAGGTGCTGCCAGTCCATGGCAGGGGTGAGGCTAGGGTACTGCACACCATGCAGTTTAATGAATGGTTGCAAAAAATGGTGCAGAGCACAGGGCTTTGGCTTCATTGGGGACTGGGAGTACACCTGGAGAGTGAAGGTCTATACTAGCATGATAGCCTGCATCTGTCCACAAAGGGAATTAAGCTCCTAAGTGACAGGTTTAAATGCTTCCTTGGCAAGCTTTTAAACTAGCCAAGGGGAGAGGTGCTGATAAGAGGCAGGAAATTTCAAGCCTCCCCCCACAAAACATGGCAGGTAGTAAGGTAAACACTGAGGTACAGAGCTCAACAGAGGGCAGGACAGGGGTAAATGGAAAAACAGACAATGGCAATAAGAGCAGGGATGGGGGAAGAAAGGATAAAGCCAACATTAAATGGAGGGCAATGAGTACCTATGCCCGTAGTCTAGGAAACAAGCTTCCTGAGCTAGTGGCCCTGATGGAAGATGAACAATTGGATATTGGGGCAGTCACAGAAACATGGTACACGGAGAACCATGACTGGGATGTCAACATACCGGGGTACGCAGTCTATAGAAGGGACAGGGAGGGTAAAAGAGGAGGTGGATTAACTCTATACATTAGGGAAGGGATTAAAGCAACAGAACTAAAAAGTAAAGGGGGAGGACAAGAGGCACTCTGGGGCACCTTGGAGACAGGGAATGGCATTACAATCTGCACAGGGGTGGTATACAGACCCCCATCTGTAGGGGAGGAAACAGACAAGAAAATGATAGAGGACATTCTCAAAATGGCTGAAAAAGGGGAGATACTGTTGATGGGGGACCTGAATATGCCAGATGTTAACGGGATGACATGTACTGCAGCCACATACAAGAGCAGGGTCATTCTCAATGCCCTGCAGGGGGCAGGCCTTAGACAGCTAGTGTTGGAACCCATTTGGGAGGGAGCAATACTAGACCTGGTACTCTCAAATGCAGAGAGAATCACAAATTTAGAAGTCAGTATACATCTGAGAACAAGTGACCACTGCACAGTGTGCTTCACAATAAGCACAACCATGGAGACAAGTCATATAAAAACAAGGATACTGGACTTTAGAAGGGATGACTTTGGCAAAATGGGTGAATACCTGACGAATTCACTAGCAAATGGCCAAAAAGGAGGGGTGGAAGAACAATGGAGAAAAATCAAAACTGCTGTCATAAAGGCAACAAGCCTTTGTGTGAAACAAATAAAGAAAACAAAGCAGAGTGAAAAACCACTATGGTTCTCAAAAGAGGTAGCAGGGAAGGTTAAGGAGAAAAAGGCTGCATTCAAAAAGTATAAGGAATTACAGAAGGAGCATGACAGGGAAATGTATCAATTAAAGCAGAAAGAAGTGGGGAAGGCAGTCAGAATAGCAAAGGCCCAAACCAAGGAAAAATAGCCAACTCAGTTAAGAAGGGGGACAAAACCTTTTATAGGTACATTAGGGAGCATAGGAAGGTTAAGGGAGGAATAGTGAAGATTAATAAAGGAGAGGGGAGGTGGGCAGAGGGAGACAGTGAAAAGGCAGAGATACTGAATGAATACTTTTGCTCAGTATTCACAAAAGAAGATGAGGAGGAGTTACCTAAACCAGACAGTAGAAGCACTCTGGGTATGGGGGTTGACACCAGTCCATTTACAGAAGAAAGAGTCCTGAAAGAACTCCTAAAACTCAAGGTGGACAAAGCAATGGGGCCTGATGGGATTCACCCCAGAATCCTAAAAGAACTAAGGGAGGACCTAGTGACACCACTGACCGTACTTTTTAACAAATCATGGGAGGATGGGGTGGTACCTGAGGACTAGAGAAGGGCAGATGTGATTCCCCTTCACAAAAGTGGGAGCAAGGCAGAAGCAGGAAACTACAGACCTGTAAGTTTGACCTCAGTGGTGGGGAAAATGATGGAATCACTTCTGAAAGAAGAATTGTTGAGTACCTAGAGGCCAGCGAGGCACAGGACCCAAAGCAGCATGGATTTACAGCAGGAAGGTCATGTCAGATCAATCTAATTGATTTCTTTGACTGGGTGACCAAAGTAATAGACCAGGAAGGGGCTGTGAATATGGCCTACCTAGACTTTAGCAAGGCATTTGACACAGTCCCACACAAAAGACTAATAATCAAGTTAGCCAGCCTGGGAGTGGGTCCTAGGGTGGTAGCAAACTGGCTGCACAACAGGACACAGAAGGTAATAGTGAATGGAACACATTCCGAAGAAAGGGGGGTTGCTAGTGGAGTACCTCGGGGCTCAGTAATGGGTCCAGTCCTCTTAAAACATCTTTTAAGGTGACATTGCAGAGGGTCTGGAGGGAAAGGTATGCCTCTTTGCAGATGACACAAAGATCTGTAACAGAGTTGATACACAAGGGGGGGGGTAGAAAGGATGAGAAGGGACTTGGCAAGGTTGGAGGAATGGTCAGATATATGACAACTTAGATTCAATGTAAAGAAGTGCAAAGTAATGCACCTGGGAAACAAAAACCCAGGAGAAGAGTACACAATAGCAGGGGAGGTACTAACAACAACAAAAATGGAAAGGGATTTGGGGTAGTCATAGCAGATGACCTAAAGGTGGGTAAGCAATGTGAGAAGTCAGTAAGGAGAGCCAGAGGGATACTGGGATGCATATAAGGGGCATCACAAGTAGAAAAAGGGAAGTGGTTATCCCTCTGTTCAGACAGTTGGTGAGACCCTGTCTGGAATACGGTGTGCAGTTTTGGAGACCCCATCTACGCAAGGACATAGACAGGATGGAAGCAGTCCAGAGGAGGGCAAATAAAATGGTGCGGGGTCTGCATCAGAAACCATATGAAGAGAGACTGAGAGAGCTTAATATATATACCCTTGATAAAAGGAAGAATGGGGGACATGATAGAAACTCTCAAGTACCTCAAGGGAATCAACAAAGTCCAGGAGGGTAGCATCATTCAGAAAAAGAGATGTGTAAGAACAAGGGGGCACAATTTAAAGACAGAGGGGAGACAGCTCAGGTGTAATGTGAGGACATTTTTTTTAACAGAGAGAGTGGTGGAGGCATGGAACCGCCTTCCTGGGGAGGTTGTTGAGTCTAAAACAGTGGGGGAATTCAAACATGCATGGTACAGACATAAGGCAATTGTGGTGGGGAGTTGCAGGAAGTAGGCTGTTGGTTAACTAGAATCTGCAGCTTATCCAATAGGAATGGAAATGGGTAGACTAGGTGAGCCAAGTGGTCCTTATCTGCCATTAAAGTCTATATTTCTATGTTTCTATGTAACATCAGTTCAGTCAAGCAGCTTTATGGTTTATTTCAAGCAAATAGTGCATTGGTGTTGTTCTCTTTGCCTGTAATCAGATTGGTGCACACCCTACAGTTCATGTACCTACATACATACATGCATACATATGTAAATCAATCAATCAATCAATAAATAAAAAGCAATGCATTTGCCATTTAAAATGTAGTGATATCCTGACAGTGTACATTTGATACACATTTCTGTTATGTGGGAGGCCAGGGTTTAGTCCCAGAACTTTAGAAATAAGAGAGGAAATATTGTGGAGGCAAACACCAGCAGCTCTGTGGTGTATGTAAGTTCACAGTGTATGGGAGTTTTCTCTGCCTGCATTGACTTCAGTGGTAAGCTCTTGAAAGGCATGGTCAATATTTATTTATTTGTTTATGGGCATCTTTATAGACATGTTTCAAAAGTTTTAAAACACTCACAACCCAATTACAATTATATGCAGTAGAATCACTGTGCAAATAAAAAAAATATAATTTATTTTTAATTCCATTAAGTATTATCATGTCCCTGGTGCCCTGAGGAAGCAAATTACACATTATTGGAGCATGGGGACTATGTTCACTTGGAAGGACATCAATACAAGTCCTTCCTTGTGAACATAATTGGCAGTGTTGAAACACTCACCATATCTCACAAGTGGATTGGAGTTTCAAGTTCAGCAGACTTGAAAGGTACAGTAGCACCAACACTTTGACTTTAATCCTGACTTTGGTCTTCAGTCAGTGAAGGTCATCAAAAAGAGGTGTTATATGGTCATATTTGTGCTTTGAAAAGATAATCCTATCTGCAAAGTTTTGCCCTTGTTGCAGACTATGCACCAAGGAAGCTGGGAGGTCAATGAGTATCAAGTTGCAGTAATCAAGATGATTAATATCCAGGTCATGGAAGTTCTTTTGCAACCAGCATAGCACATAATTTATGGATTTAGGAAATATACATAAGCTTATACTGACCATTTTTGTCCCTTTACCAATATGTTGCTTAAAGTGTAAAAGTGGGTTGAGCATGAACCCGAGGTCCTACTTAGGTATGTAAGGGATATTATTGCGCATTGATCTTGAATCTCAATTTCCATTTCTCAGCACTCTGATAACTGCAGTTTGTTCCCAAAGAGCATAATTACTTCTGTCTTGTTTTGCATTAATTTTTATTCCCTGTCATACAGCTTTCTGGAAATGTATATCACAAAATGTTCTTCACCCTCTATCATCTGACACATTACAGGTCCTATATCAGTACCTGAGGCATCTGTATGTACCTGAAAGGGGTGAATGAAGTCAGGACGTTTCACCGGGGAGGAACATTAGGCTGCTTTGATTAACAAAAAATAGCAGTATTACATACAACAGCAGATCAATTATTAATGAGAAATGTGGTTGCTTGCAGGATGCCAGATACAACAACATTTTAACATAGACAGTGGATGGACCAGAATGGATTTGCTTCTGGTCTTACATACAGTTCAGCAAGTGACTACAGCCTTGCAATAGAGTTCTTCAAGTCTTTACAGTGGTAGTGCCAGGAGACAAAGAATTTATATGTGAAAGTGCTCACATTTTGGGAAGTTGTACAGTAAGTTCTGTAGTTGGCTTAGGGCATGAGGGACAGGTGCTAGAAGGAAGGAGGTCATCTAGGGCACAGGCAAGGTGGAAGAGGAAAGGAGTGAAGTTGGTACTTGCAGGCAAGGTAGAGGTATTGTTCCTTATGGAGGGGTACTACTTCTCTCTCAGTGCAGTTTAACCCCTGCAAGATATATAGTTTTTTTAAATCAAGGATGGAAATGAGAAACAAAAATGTGGGCACACCGGGATTTGAACCATGGACCTCTGGTATGCGGTTCCAGTGCTCTAACCATTAAGCTACAGACCCACTGGTTAGATTGTCTGAAGAAACCAATGGAATTAAAATGGAGGGGGTAATGGGAGGCAATGGGCAACACTCCTTAAGTACGTCCATGGAACCTGTTGAGTTTCTACCATAGAGTAGTGAGAAGGGGGACTATCCTGTGGAGGCTTGGGGTACCTTTTGGTATGCAAACAACACAAAGGGTAGGAATCTATCCCAATCCTTGCCCTCTTCATAGACAAACTTTTGAAGTATTTGGTTCAGAATCTGATTAAAGTGCTCTGCTAGTCTGTCAGTTTGGGGATGGAAGGGGGATGTATTAATAGCCACTATCCCTAAGAGAAAATATAGTTCTTTAAGTAAGGCTGCCTTAAAATTGCTCCCCATCTGTTAACATCTCCTTTGGAATCCCCACTCGGCTGAACAACTTCACTAGCTCCTCTGCTATCCTTGGGGTAGTGACAGAACACATCGGGATAGCCTCTGAGTACTTAGTCATGTAGTCACACATGACTAGGATGAACCTAGTTCCTTTTAAACATTTGGCCAACGGACCTACCACATCCATGCCAATTCTTTAAAGGGGGTGGTGTCCAGCGGCAGGGGCATTAGGGTCACTACATCCTTCTTCCCTGTTCAGGTTACCAGTTAGCATTCCCTGCATTCCTGACAATATCTGGCAACCTCTTCATGTATACCTGGCCAGAAGAATCATTGCAATAAATGACCCAGACTTCTGTCCCTCCCTGCATGTCCTGCCCATGGCAGATCAAGGCCTAGGTATAACAGATCCTTCCTAAAACAAGAGGCTACCATGAGTTGACTTACCTTCTCTCCTGTATCAGGGTTTGTGTAAACACGATACAACAAATGGTTTTGTATCACCATTTCTGGGGCCCCTTGCTTCTATTGTTTCTCCACCTGCTTAAAAAAAGGAGTTAAAGTAACATCTGTATGTTGTTCTTTAACAATGTCAGCATTAACAAAAACAGAATTATCATTCTTATGTGTTGGTCCCTTTTGGTCCCTATGCCACTTTTTCTAGAGTCTCTTTTTGGCATTCAGGGACAGTTTAGTCTTTCCAAGTGCCTCAATTACTTCCTCTTCAAAAGGAAATACCAGTCCAAGGAATTGGTCCCTTTTGTTCTGGGCCCAGGTGGTTACTTCAGTAACAGTTCCTTTTTCATGAAACAAGGAAGTAAAGTCCAGAAAGTCATACCCAGTCACATCAGGGACAAGTAGTATGGGCACCAGACCTACCATGAGTCTTGTTGTTTGCCCATGTAAATTCAAATTAATGGTCGAGGTGGGGTATTGTTGGGAGTCCCCATGCATACACATAACGCTCGGTACAGACCCCCTCTTTTTTGTGCAAAGCAGTTCAGGCAATAAGATCTGCTTACTGCCTGAGTCAATCAATCCTAACAGTCCTATCTTCTATTTGTACATACATGAGGAAATACCTTGTGTTCAAGAGGGCGAGGTGTGCATTGTCCACCTTCTTAGTGGGGCAATAACGGGCAGTATGTCCCAGTCCCTGGTAGTTTCTACATTCGATATCTGGAGGAACCATTCTCTCACCTTGCCCACCCCTGCCCTCACTTTTCCCAGGATGTACATTAAGGTTTGACCTTACCAGCTGGGGTGTCTTCATAGCAGGGGGATCAGGTGCTCGGTGTCCTCCTTTCTTAAATGGTTGATGGGCAGAGAGGAAGTCCTCCTTTAGGTAATGGTCACCTCTCTGGACTCATGGTTATGTTCTTTGACCCACATTTGAACCTCCAGGGGAAAATTTGCAAAAACTGCTTCACCACAAAAGTGTCAATAAGGGCTACTACAGTTTTCCATTCTGGTTGTAGCCACTTCAAGCATAATTCCCTCAGTCTCATGAAGGTCTCTCTGGAGGTATGATATGATTGGTATTTTAGGGCTTATAACCTCTGTCTATAAGTCTCAGAGTTTATATCATAGCATTTTAGGATCTCCCTTTTCACTAGACCATACAGTAATTGTCCGCACTTCAGGAGTCCATGGTACTATATGATAACTGGGCCCTTCCAGTTAGGTAGGGTGCCAGGCGAATCACCCACTGTATCTGAAGCCACGCACAAGCTCCTGCAACATGCTCAAAGGTGGTCAGATAGGCTTCAGTGTCATCTGAGGAAGTAGTTTTAGTTAATTTAATGTCTTTTGGGTTAGGGTTAGACCCGCCCCCACTACGTCCATGCCCTGTCCTAAAGTTCTGTAAAACTTTAAAGGTTTCTACCAACCTCATATCCTGCCTCCTGCACTCCTGTTCTCACTCATGGAAATCAATGTCCTTCTGTCACCCTATCTCCATCTGTCACTCAGTCAGCCACCTCAGCAGGTCAATTATATTCTCCAGCAGTTCCTCTCTGGCCCCTCAGGGTTTCTCCTTCATCTCTGTTCCCTTGTCTTCAGCGTCCTTCTCTGGTGGTGCCTTCCTCTGGGCTCTGAGATCAATCCTGGATGCAACAGCTCTGTCTGGGCTCTCATTGTCATCCTGGGCTTCTGCTCCTCAACACCATCTGCCATTTATGGTTGTTAGCCTGGTACCAGGACTGGTATCCGTTACTGGTTTCCCCCTCTGGATCCTGGACAACCAGTATATCCCACTCTGACACCACTTTGTGAACAGGTGTAGGAATGGATATCGCAGACACAAGAAGTTGGTTTTAAAACACACAAAACACTGTGCAAATGTTATATTCTTAACTCATAATTAAAATAACATACTAAAATAAAAAAGAAAGAACAAGCTCTCCCTGAGCTTCAACACTACCTTCTTGATTGTGCTGACACAGAGTGGATTACTTGAAATCAGTTTTCCACCTTCTGTGCTTTTTAACCAGCTATATGTTCTCTCAGTACAGCTCCCAAGGCCAATCTGCAGTACCTGGATACAGAAAGGACCTTTATACAGGCTTAGGAGGTCAGCTGATCTGCCCCTAAACTCATACAACTAAATAACTACACTAATACATACACTGGGGGATCTGTCTGTCACATAGAATCTTCATTGTATCATAATTCATTATACTTATCAAGAAAGTAACAGATTCTACCTCTGTACTGTTATAAGACTTGCATGTCTAATTGCTGATTACAGGGTCTAAGCCCCTCCTACTTTCAGTAATCGACAGTCAGAGTTTCTGATAAATAAGCATCATTCTGGGGCTGCTGGCTCCTAAGAGAACATAGAAACTCAGAGGATGGGACTGTATCAGGTAAGACCTTTCACAAGGCTATTACTTAGCTGGTTCCTTCTTAGTTGTATTTTATCCCTTATAATGTTAACCATTATCTTACATGGGTGCTTTGTTTTAGTGCCAGACATGGCCTGTGACTCAATAAGTAAATATTCTTTTTTTTTATTCCACCAAAAGTGTTTTTAATATTTTCACTTTAGCACCAAAAAAGCAAACATTCAAAGAAAAAATATTTCTTTAGCCAGTGATATTTTATTCTCTAGTAGCCTTTCATTTCAAGGCTTTTATTTGTTTTGCAATTCTTTTTATCCTCGTGGCTGCAATTTCAAGCCGACGGATGCCCCTTTTCAAATGGGCCTTCCTTCCTTTAGGGCTATGAGCTGCCCTCAAAACTTAATTTTATGCTCCCATTTTAGTACAACGGGCTTCATTTAGCCCCTTTTTTCACTATCTGGAGGCAGTTCGACAAGGCAGGGTAGTTCAGGACACAGTGTCCCTGTCTCTCAATCTGTCTATTTCATGAGTGGCACTGCATGTATTTTCACACACTTTCCTTCCTTCAGAGCACTTTTCTGCACCAAATGACCTTGGTGCACTACTACTCGGCAGATATTCGCCGCACTGAGAGCAAGGAGTCGGAAAGGAACAGGCAACTACGAGGGTGTGTATTTTATTTCTTATGCCTTACACCCCATAGTTGTCAGGTCAGCTCCTGCATTTTTTAAAGAGAAGCTGGCAAAGGAAACAGAGAGCACTGCTTGCACTGGAACATCACCGTCCTGTGCGATCTGCTCCTCTACTGAATTTACCATCAAAAAGGAATGGAGGGAACATTTTTTACGCATCTGCCATATTGTTCACTTTCTCCCTTGGTGACTGTTTTTCTAAAAGGAGAGTACCTTTCACATTTTATTACCAGAAGGCACACAGTGTGCCTGAGAGCACCTCGTGAGACTGGAAAAGAAAAATAAGAGGGGCAGAACAGCACGGAGATACTTCAGTAAGAGGCCACCCTACTGAAGTAGAAATGGTGAAAAAGAGGGTCAGAGAGAATACTGCTGCAGCAGACTAGCAGGAGGGGGTTAAAGATATAAGAGGAGAGTCCCAAGGTGCTCAGGATTTGGGGGGAGCATCTGCTACACTGTGGGTGGGGCCACTAGACATCAAGTATTTATTTTTGGGGGGCCAGTAATCAGTGGGTGGGGGGACCACTAGACACCAGGGATACATTTTGCATGGGGTTGGTGATCGCGTGAGGGCACTAGAAACCAGGGGCCAACGATCAGTGGGGGGGGCTGTATCATAAACCAATACATTAAACTGTGGATGGAATAAATTCCACAGCTTAATGCATTATTCTGCAATTCAACCCAAAAAGTCCATGGAAAAGAGTGAAAATCCACAGAGCATAGTCGCAAGATTCCGATCTTGCCATAGACAAAAACGCAAAAACTTTCGCAAAATTTTCTAAATTCTGTGAAGGTGAAATTCATAACTTTCACCCACCCCTATGCCTGAGCATTATATGACATCAGTTATACCATTCTGGGACATTCAAATGATTATATAGAGAATAATGTATGGGGATGTGGTTATAATGAGAATTGTACACACACCCGAAGTGTGAGATGCCATATAAACCCCGAGGGCGAAGCCTGAGGGGTTTATTAAGGCATCCCACACTGAGGGTGTGTGTGTAAAATTTGAGTCTGAACCACCTCCCCAAACCTTATTTTTTATTATTGCTGACCTTCATTTTTCTTCGCATAGGAAGTTTATTTGACAAACTGTGCCATTGTGTTAACTCACAGGACTTGAAACAGCCAGGCCCCTTTTGTGACTTCGCTCAGTAACCACGATTTCTATGAGAAATAAATCATGTTAAATGAAGAAAACGTTCAAAGATTTTGTAAGAATATTTTAAGTTCTTCAGTTTTTACTGATTTCTCTGTTGCTAAGTGAGGGTGCTGGTTGCCATGGTTATGCTGTTCGTAGCGAGCTGCTTAAAGAGCTCACGATGCCTGTGGGGAGAGAGAGAGAGATTTGTTCAGTGTGTGTTAGGGATGATGTGAAAAGTTTCTGCTTTAGTTTAATTTATCTTGTTCGTCTTTCTCCTTGTTAGAAGACATAGGGTGTTGATTTTTAAGGAGCGAGAGGAGGAAGCTAGCTGACAGACCGTGAGTTTCAGATTAAATGTGGTTTGTTTTACAGGTGTTGATGGCTCGCGGTTTTCCTAGAGTAGGCTGGCGTGCTGGTTAATACGGCAAATTATAGCCGTCTTTCTCTATGGGAAAAAATGAAGGTCAGTAATTATATATAGAATAAAGTATGGGGTGTGTGTGTAACAAGAATTTTACACACACTCGAGGTGTTGGATGCCACACAAACCTTGACAGCAAAGCTCGAGGGGATTATTTAGGCATCCAACACCAAGGGTGTGTATAAAATTTGAGTTTACACACCACCCCATATTTTATTTTATATAATTACTTGGTTTAGCTTTCTTGTCACAGAAATTATTTAAAATAAACGATGTACTGCTGTGGCTGCAGTCTGGTGTGCTTTTAGAGCTGTCAGGGGTCACTTTGGGCAATTAAGTTTTTTGTTTTTGCTGCTTTGTTTTGTCCTGTCTGGCCGCTGCCTTTTAGAGGGTTTTTTTGGTGTTTTTTTTTCCCCCAGCAACTTATCACTGAGTCATCTGTGGTGGTGCAGTCTCAGAGGCATAGTTGGGAGTGGAGAAAACCTGGAAGAGTCATGACTTGTGCATGCGTAGAGCCAGGGAAACCTGGCACATGTTTGCTGTTATAAACACTCCTTTATAGGGGACTTGTCTTCTATTAGAGTTAAAGTAAAGTAAGAAGGTTTCATATATCTATGATTGCCTTATCTGTCAAGAAGCTTATTCTACATCACTGGAAAGACAAGTCCACCCCAACTTTTCAGGAATGGGTGAATGAAATTCTTGCCAATCTACGTACAGAAAAAGTGATTGCCAGTCTCCACAACAGACTGGCAGCATATACAAAACTATAGGATCCCCTTCACTCTCTAATTCTAGTTGCTCAGTCTTAATCATGTCACAGTTCAAACTGCCTTGTAGGTTCTCAGATAATGAGTTTATTATTTATGGGATATATGGATTTGTTACGCTGTATGGGGAGGGACAGGAGGGTCGGGCAGTTATATCTTAATAAGTGGCTGTACTTTCATTTAATTCTCATTGTAACTGCCTTTTATTGTGGAAAATGTACTAATGAAGTTTGAATTATAAAAAAAAAATAAACACTCCTTTATAACGGCATATTATGCGACAGGTTTCCCTATAGGAGAAAGGTAAATCCATTAATTTTAGATCACTTACAACCTCTTGGCCAGTCAGTGCTCAGAAGCATAGGAACTGCAGAACCGCTTCTCCTTACAGTGATCTGTCATGCAGGAGCATTACAGTGGACCATTTCACTTCACAGCCTGGAGAGAATGACTATGGTATTTCTAATTTTAAATTAAAAGAAGTGACTTAAAGCTTCTTATAAATCATGTTAGTTAACTTGAATGATTTGTATTGAGTTAATATGTCCATTATATGGTGTATATTATGATATTATTTATTTATTGGAAGGTTCAGACAATACCTTTGAGAAAAAGTGCACTTTTACTAAGGTTCCACATCAGTTTACATTATTTCAGTCAAGATAAAGGCATAACAATCAAGGCAAATTCCAGAGGAAATGTTTGTCAGACATTCAATAAGTGTACATAAAACTGAATGCAGCTCACATTGGCTAATATGCATGAATGGGATTGGGGTATGCAGAAAACACGCATACCCCCACCTGCGTAGCTGACACCCACAGACAGGTGTTCACCCGTGGTATTCATGACCACCTGCCACCTGTCCATGGCCCCACCTCCTTGGCACTCAGTGGTGCAGAGGACAGATACGGGGACCAGGTGGGCATCCGATGGGATGCCCAACCTGGCCTGCCAGTGGATCCCTTGTGCCCACAGGCACAGAGAGATGGCTGCCACTGGGTGGTGTGCAGTAGCATGGAATCAGGCCATTGCCCGGTTGTCCATCCCCAGACCACCATGTGCTGTCTATGGTCTAGGGCAGCATGGTGTGGGAGGTGGCAGGCCCCACCTGTATGTTGGCAGCCGGGGGACCAACATCCCAGGGGATGCACAGACCTTATGTCTGGGGTTTCACCTGAGTGTGGTGCCTCCCCCACCACCCAGTGCACCATGACTCTGTGAATGCCATGGAGTGTGGGCACCCCCCCGGCACATCCCCTTCATGCCCCAACCACATTGCCCAATGCGCGGTCCAGTGGTGGGCTGCGAGCCTGCTTGGTGAATCCTGTGGTTGGCTGCATGGGTGTTGCACTGGGCACAGAGTGGCTAGGTGCCCCTGTTGTTCACGTGTAGCCACTCTGCACCATTGGTGAATAGCAGCCATTAAATGTAGAATGGATTGAAAATGCTCAGTCGTGTATTTCAGATCAATGTTTTTGCATTTGCATTTCTGACTGTTACCTTCAATGTGTTATTGTGCAAACAGTTATTTTAATACAGTGGGGATCAATTTCATGTATGTTCTTGGAGAAGGCTGCTTAATTTGTACATTTAAACTGTGGATATGGTTGCAACCTGTCTTAATGCTGCATTTTGTGTACTTTTTATGTCTTGCATTTTTTTGACTTGGAAGGTGGGGTCTGCAATTCCAAATGTCTGTAAAATGTCATCTTGCAAGCTGGCCCAGTGTTTTGCAGGGCTGAGTTGCTTTGAGCCTTACCTGCTGCCACAGTGGTGACCTGAGTTTGGGAATGGACCTGGGTCATTTGTGGGATGACTGGGAGAGGGAAAATTGAGCATCCATAAAACTGCTCTCCTCCCTTGGACTCACCATTGGGCTGCAACCCAGCAGTGGCTCAGAGACAGTGCATGAGATGCCACATGTTGGGAGGGGAACCCACATTCCGGATGCCTGGGCTATCTCTGTGGAGGCAGAGGTCACTTGCCATGCCCATTGTCCTTGGGTATCTGGGGCACAAAACCTAGGGTGGAAAACACCCTGGCTACAGGATAAAGAGCAACCCCTCGCAGGCCCTGCACCAGTGACTAGCCCCCCCCCCATAGTCCTGTGGCAGAGGATAATGAAGGAAAGTAAGTCCCAGGAAAACTGTGTTATGAGGCTGGGAGTGGGGCATCAGAAGGCAGCAAGCTGGGAGAAGCAACATAAACAGATAATAAAGAAATAAAATGTAATGTTTTACTTTCTAAAGTCTTCTTTGTTTTTCAAGTTTGGCTATCCCAGCTGAGATGCAAGTTCTTGTTGCTACTGTGGTTCTATGTTTGGCCCAATGTCTTTTTTTTTTCTTGGCTTTGCCATCATGTTGTATGTCTATGTTTCTATGAAAAGTTTAAAAATTGCTTTATTGATGATGTCACAATTGTTTTGCTTTACGTTTTTGTATTGATGTCATCACCATTGATTTATTAAGGAACCAATATTTTTCAAGGTGTCACAATTGCTTTATTAAGATTCCAAAATGTTTTTCATTTATTTTTTCAATTGGTTTAGTGGCCTAGCCATATATTATAGTAGATAACTACAGTGAGTAAAAATAAATGCATATATAGCATATTTGCAGGATATGTGGAGTACAGCTCATAAACATTCATCCATTGTGTAATGCAATTTCGGTTGAGATGTTAATCCAAGGTCCCATCTGCCTGTTCTGGTGATAGTTCAGGTGAATGTTAAAGATCCCATGCCACTTCTCAAAATGAGCAGGGGAATTTCCACAGTGTCCTGGTAAAATTTCCCCCATTCACTAAAAATACCACCAAGAGCTTAATCTGGTTCAATGTCAGTTGGCATCCATCTGTTTCCCCTTCCCCCAGGACAAGGTTGAAAATAAGCAGAATTGTATAGTCTTCCTTTCCCGGTCAACAAAATTTAAATTAATAAATTTGAACTAAACAGAGAGATCTGAAAATGAACAGACATTTGACTCATGTTACAAACCTAGACTTGTATTCTGATTTAGCCTTTGTTTTAAATGATTATCCAATAATATACCAGCTTTTACTCAGGTTACTAGTAGAACTGATACATTCTAAATGAGGTATAGCAAGTGTTTCCACTTCATAATTTATTGATTTTTTTTATGTATGGGTAATAATATGATGAAGCTAAGTATTGCTTGATGAGGGTTTTTTATGTTGGTTTTCAAAAATTTTGAGCACTAGTTCTTTAATGTTTAAATCAGCAATCCTTTGTTTTGTTTTTGTTGTTAATCAGTTATTTTTCCCATAATGAATGTCTTATAGACATCCAAAAAGGTGGACTGTGATATACAATTTAAAATACTTATTTAAAAAAAAAAAATATATATATATATCTCCCCATGCAAAGCATTTCATGGAATGCTTCCTTAACAAAGAGAGAGATATTAAAATGCCATTGTGATGTGCCGTATCTGGAAAAACTAAATTGAAAAAATAGTTCAAACAAGAACATAATTGGACACGAATGGACTGTCCATCCTGGCCACCAGAATATCATTGGATAGTCTGAAAGAAGTGAGTATGTTGAAACATGGAAGCAATAATGCCCGACAGGGTGGGCGGTATTGGGCAATACCGGACCGGCCAGGGGCGTAATGAGGCCCGACGCCGCAGGCGGAGGGCCTTATAGCCCTTGGCCGGTCCGGTATTGCCCATACCGCCCACCCTGGAGGGCATTATTGCGTTTAGAAAATGGGCACTGCAAAAGAAAAAAAGTTTCATTAAAAAAAAAAAAAAATTGTTTAAAGTTTTGTAGTCATTTTTTAGTAAAGTAGTTCCTCCTCCAGTATGGATTTTTGTCCTATTGCAGATTCCGTGGGGTTGGTGTGCAGTTTGTGATGGAGTCTCGTTGTTGCGATGCTCGGGAGTAAAGAGGAAGCTTGGAGAGTCCGTGGGGGTTGGTGTGCAGTTTGTGTGGGGCTCTGCTGGTGTGGTTGCGATACGGGACGGGAGGAAGCTAAGAAGGCGGTGGAGAGTCAGCAGTGCATGAGTTCCGTAATGTTAGATTTTTTTTATTTTAAAATGGACGTTTTCTGTTGGCATGGAAGAGGCAGCTTTATGTAGTGACGCGCTACTGCAGTTTTGAATTACTCTGGTGACTGCGTGATGTGGAGACGGACAGCTTGAGTTTTATTTAAAAAAATTATTTTTTTAATTGTGATACTTTCTGGATGTGGCCAGGTCTGGGTTCATGTGGCAGGTGGCACTGGATTGAGGAGGGTAGGGCAGGATGTCTCGCTAAGCGAGTAGAAAAAAATGGCGTTAATTTGAAATGGAAATGAAGTATTTTGGCCAATTAGGAGCCGAGGTGGGTACTAGGATACTAGAGTGGTTAAGGGGCAGTATAGGCTGGTACTTCTTACTTGCTGGTCATCTATTGAAACTTAATGTACCCCTATCTTGAGGGTACTGACCAATCAGATTGCAGCAAGTAAGAAGCCCATTTTCTAAATAAACTTAAACACGTATGTACAGAAAAAAAAACATGATCCGTCTAGTCTGCCTTGTTCCTATCCTGTAACTCAAAGTAGCAGTAACAATTGTTAGGTGAGAAGGAGTAGTTCCATCTCTTTGGGGAGGGGGTTAGTCTTCTACTATAATTTAATTATGATTCACCAGTCATGTAATTAATAACTTTTTGGCTCATGAATTACTCTTGTAAGATGACCTACTGTACCACTCCTTCAATATCCATATAATGATACAATTTCTCATTGGCACCACCTGCAATAATTAATTTTGAGTCAGGTAGAGAACCCAATTCAATATTAATTACATTAAAGAACTCTGGGGGAATCCAAGCTAGGGACATACCTATACATTGCAGACTGACGTCTCAAGTTCACTTAATTTGTATGTGATCAACTACTAGTGCCCTTCTTATCCATTTTCAGATTCTGTAATGTACAGTTTAGACCTGTTCTCACTAATATTACAACTGTGTGTGTGTGTGTGTGTGTGTCTATTAAAACAATAATAAACCAGAAAACCAACCCACATTCTTTTTAACAGCTTTATTTCAGAGGGTACAATGACTGTCACTTAAAACATTTGAAAACAAGATCTGATTGTCTTGGATGGTTCAGAAAATGATTATCGACCAGAACTTTAGGTGAAGCTTAACCATTTTGCACATCATTTGCTCTAATAATACCCCACGTAATTATGGGCTCCAGATTATTCATTTACTTGTCAACAGAGAATACCATGCAGCAGAGTTAACTAAGTAATCTGTTGGCATAAAGGAACTTAGAGTTCATCTTTTTGTCCCTACCCTATTAATATCACAGGTCCAGTGCCTACTGGGTGCCAACAAAAGCTGTGTTGAATGTAGAACTCCACCAGCAACATTTGTGTGGAATTGTGATTCTGCTTCACAAATACTTTTTGGAATTTCTTTTTTGCCTCTATAGAATTCCCAAAAATATTTCTATGTAAACCATGGAATAATAGTCTGCTGATTATGTAATCTGTAATATTTAAGCAATAACATGACAGGGTGTTGGTTGTACCAAGTGCACAGTACCCCAGGTTAGGGGCATTGTAAGGTACAATGTGAATCGGAGTGCCTTCAGCTCCTGACCATGGGATAAACCTAGTGTTCCCAATGTCCTTGAATTGCCTTATTGCTTATGTAAAATGGGTCCATAGGAAACTTCTAGAAAATAAACACTCTAAACGTTTTCAAAACCACAAAATAAAAATGTCACTAAATTATGTAAAATAGTCCCTTCACAGATAATTTCCACCTTTCAGTAATCTGTCTGTATTCACATTCAATACACTGTGTGATTGTTTACCATGGAATAGAAGAATTCAAAGCTCTACATTATTCCAGTAGTAGAATGCCCCCCCCCCACACACACACATATACGTGGAATGGTAACATGGACTATGTGAATTCAAAATTATTCAGAGTTCCACTGGCACACATACACAGACACACACACACACACAGGTCTCAGGTGGCACCAGAAGCACAATTTTATCTGTTGCCAGATAAGGAGCAAGGAGTTATCTGGCAAGCTGACAGGGATAGGAGTGGGATTTTTCATGATCATCAAAGATACACTAGCAATGGAAGCTCTGAAAAGTATTTGATTTTTTAAATTTGTGCAAGTGTGTAAGGAGCTTTTGAGTGAAAATAACATTATATTATTTATTTACTTCAATATAATGAACTTTTATTTTTAGGGCCTAGTTGAAGGTTTTTATATATGAGTAAAGGCTACATCCATGTTTGTGATGGAAATCAGGAAGTAAGTGGCTTATGAATTCTGTATGTGATATGTGAGTTTCCTTGGTTGGCAGCATACCTCTCAACCTCCTGCCTCACAAATCAGGGACAAGGCTTAAAAACATCAGGGACAAAGGACCAAAGTCTAGAACCAAATCTCTGCCAATCAGGACACAGAGATTTTGGTAACCCGTGAAGTGGACACATAAGAAAGGGCGCCATCCATTATGGCGACACCTTCCCCACGCAATCCACTCATGGCGATGGACAGATAGGGCGACCAGATGAGGGGGTGGGCAAACCTGGCAATAGGATATCGCTATACGTACATTCGCGGGGGGGGAGTGGGAGCGAGCACAGCAAGCGTGGGCTGGGAGGTGGTAGAGAGGCTGTAGGGAGTGGTGCTGCAGTTGCCAGTAAAGCTGCGTCATGGCATCAGGAATTGGCTAATGGTTGGAGTGGCTGAGATACTGGGTTCGGGTCTGGGCACTGGTGTGATTTTTAATGTTCCTGGCCTGAACCTTTTAATTTTTACTGCTTTCACCCCCCCTGACATTCATCCCCCTGGAGTTGAGAATCCTTAAGTAGGGGGAGTGGGGGGCATAGCCCCCTGAGAGGGGGAGGTGTGGAGTGGGGCAGCCACCCCATAGAAAGCAGTAAAAATATGTCCTGGCACCATTGTGCTGGTGCACCAGGGTTGTCAGAGTGCTGAAAATGTGTTTGGCACTATGACCGAGTGATAATGGTGATAGCCTTTATGCGTTCACTGTTATCACATAGATCCAGTGATTTCCTTTCCCATTTTATATTCTGCAGTTTATGCATACTGTGGATAACTAATCAGCAGTTTTAAAAGCAAAATAATTCACTTTCAGAATTTCAGAATTCTAAATGTGTTGGGATTCCACAGATGTAGATGGGACTTCTGAAATTCTACAGAATTCTGGTGGCAGGGTAGTCAACAAGTCTTGCACAGCTCTAATGTAAATCAGAAATGGACTATTGGAATGTGCAGTTCTTGATCTCCATTTTATTGTTGTTTTTTTTTTTTGTATAGACAGCAAAATAATATAATTCCAATGAAAACTAGCATATTTTGACCTAAATGACTTTCCATTTGATCACTCCAATATTACGAGATTTTCATCAGGTAATGTAGATTGGGATACTTCTTTTAATGTTTTACCATAGTTCTTAATTTTTTCAACTCTTTGGTTTATAAATCAGTCAGCCCAGTGTCTGCTGTCTGCCAGGCAGTCTGCTCCAGATCCTCTCACTCAGTCTGTTCTCCAAAGCTGCCACTGCCGCAAGCACCCCTGTAAGTTACAGAACTGTACTGGGTTCCAGCTAGTGACAGTAGTTTGCCATACCTATTGTGCATCAGCTACTGCAGCTCTGCTTTCTAGCTCCAGATCTAGATTGTGGGGTCTGACTGAATGCATAAGTTATCTCTACATCTCACTAGCTCTCACTGTTGTGACTCATGTTCTGTGCACCTCCAGTCTCCCCCATTGGATGCTTTGGGGATTAGTTATTATAAATAGGTACTCAGTTAATCTACTTCTGGGTCACTGTGCTCACTAACTGATGCTCAGTACTCAATTCTCTTTGTATCTGATTATCCATAGCCTTACCAATGTTGCTGTGTAGTACACTGTGTTTAAACCGACTAGTCACTGCTTCAGTCCGTAGTACCTACATCAGTCATCGTAACTGTTTCCTAATAGCCTAATATATAACTGTGTAGCTCACTGTGTTTAAGCTAGTTGCATTTATGTTTTGCTTTTCCCTAGGCTGAACAACCTACTTCTGGGTCACTGTGCTTAAGCTAAGTAGTCACTATTCAATATTCATTACCTCTTGTATTTGCTTATCCATAGCTTTACCAAAGTATTGCGTACCTCACTGTGTTTAAACTCACTAGCCACTGTTTCAGTCTATAGAACCTGGACTAGTCATTGTATTTGTTTCTTTGTAGCCTAATCATACAACTGTGTAGCCAACTGTGATTAAGTTTGCTAGTCATTGTTTCAACCTACAGTGCCAGTGTTACTCATTTGTGTTGGCATATCCAAAGCCTTATCACCCACTTCTAAGCTCGCTGTGCCTAAACTCACCAGCCTTTGTATTCAGCTAACTAACTAGTATTAGTACTAGCTGCTTGATTATCTGCTTAGTCTAAGTACGTTTTTGTTCCTAGCCTTTTCTATTGTGGACTAATTTGCTCATTTGCCACATCTACCCACTCTACAGTTCACACCTACCTCTTGTAAACCAAGTCGAATTCCTTCTCTCCGTGCTCTACACTTTTCCCTTCTATTTTCTCTTTCTCCCTCTTCTTTACCTGTCCTCTCCCCCAACCTTCTCGTCTACCTCACTTCCCCTCTTCCCTTTCCTTCTCCTCCCCTGACTTATGTCATCTCTCCACTCCTTCCTACACACATCCCCTCCTCTCTCCACTCCTCATCTCCCCAACCTCTCAACCCTACCTGGATTTCTACATACTCCCTCCCTTAATCTTGAATTTCTTCACCGTGCTTGCCTCCTTTCTCCCTTTTCCCACCTCTCCCACCCTTTCCCCATTCAAAAGGGCAAATTTCTCACACAATTCTCCTACTTCTTTTCCTTCTCCTTCTTCGAGCTGACAAAGTAGAACCTAACCCTGTCCCCTCTTCTTTTTCCTGTCCTCCTACTCTACCCAAAGGCCACAGTTTTTTCCACCTCAATGCAAGCAGTATCTTTGCCAAGCTCAATTCCCTTAAAATGTGGATTTCCCAGCACTCTCCTGACCTCTTTTGCATTATTGAAACCTGACTGTCCTCCAAGGTACCTGACCCCCTTTTAGCTCTCCCTGACTACCACCTCTACTATCAGGACCACAGCAAATGTGGAGGTAGGGTAGCTCTCTATATCTGTCAAACCCTCTCTTGCTCTGTCTCCCTCATTTTTCTCAGTAAGTCACTCACTTCCTCGCATGAACTTTTTTTCCAAATTTAATACATTTTGTTGAATATATAATGAGAAAAAACAACAAACAAACAACAACAATCAGTAGTAGCTGACCCAGTACATGAAGCAGTATAACAGATACAGATATACTAAGCGGTTATCATGAACATAACAAAATAATCAGTAACCACAAACACATCTCACCCCTCCTCCCCACCAAGTCACCTAACCCCCAGTCCCTTTCCCAATAAAACCCCCACCGACCCTCCAACCGGACCCCACCCCCACTCAAGAGCACCAACTCAGGCTCCATACAAGGAAAAAAGAAGAAGGGGAGATGATTAAGTGAAAGAGGGCCCTGGACATCAAGAAGGAAGAAGAGGAAAAGAAGGGAGTCAGATGCCCTTCCCCCAAAAGAGGAGTGAAAGCATTTCCTTGACTCCTCATTCTGCTTCTTCCTGCGGGGCCTGTGCTGTAGGTAAAAGGGCCAGACAAATACCCCACCTACTCATAAACCCCTCTTGCCAGTTTGATGTCTGGCAATGTGTTTATCCAGTTTGATGGCCTGCGATATTTCCAAGTGCCATTCCCGGAAAGAGGGGACAGAATTGTCCAGCCAGTGTCTGACAATAATTAGCTTGGCAATGGTTGAAATCAAGGAAATTAAGGCTTTACAGCAGCTTGCTGTCCCCTCCAGGAAAATTCCCACTAAGCAAGCCTGTGGGGTAAACTACTGATCTAAGCCCAGAAATGTATTCAAAGCATTCTGAATTGCCTGCTAGAAGGGGATGACCATGGGACAGTCCCATAAAATGTGCTTTACAGTTCCCTCAGCAGTACAGCACCTAAGGCAGATAGGAGAGGCAGACCTACCCATCCTATAAAGTGTATAGGGTGTGAAATACAAGTTATGGAGAATGCAGAATTGGAGAAACCAGAGACGATCTTCTTTAATATTTTTATATAGTTGTCTCCAAATCTGCCACCAGACATTCTCCTCCAGATTAATTTTTAACTCTTGTTGCCAGTAGAAACACACTCCCTTAGGACTTTTTGGGTCTATCGGTTGAAGGAGATCACATAATTTAGAAATATAATGCAGGAGAGTCGCTGTATCTATAAGAGCTTGCAGCAGGGGATTGGTTTCCATCGACCAGGGAGGAGGACCCAAAAAGGCAGAGAGAGCTTTGGATAACTGTAGGTGTTTAAAAAAAAGGTAAGGGGAGACTGCAAAGTGTTCTTGAAGGTCACCCACAGGGAGAAGTCTACCATCATGAAGTAAGGAAGCCACCAAGGCTCCCCAAAAAGGTGAGTAAAAAGATAGGGGGATAGGGCAGTTCGCAATGCGAAAATGTGGGTTGCCTATCACAGGCTGAAAAATCTCTTTAGAAGGGTTGAGACCTAAGTGGGAGTAAATCTGATGTAGGGCCTTGAGAGACCAAAAAATTGGAAAGACCCGCAGCGACTTCGGAAGCTCAGAGAGCATGAGATGTAATAAACTACCCAGAGTAACACTGTATTATTGACAGAGCCTCTGTTCTAAAGTTAGCAATAAGAGAAGATAGGAATGCTAAGATGAGGTTGGGAGAATGGAGCCCCACTTAAACAGTTTACAACAGTGAATGACACAGTAGTAGAGAAGCAGGTTGGGTACCCGCAAGCCCCCAAGTTCTTTCGATATTGAAAGCTTGTAGTAAGCCCTATAAGCCATCTTGCCATTCCAGATAAAATCAGAAAAATAGCTCTGGGTGTTAAAACCAGCTCTTCAGAATATAATGATCAAGCAAGTAGGTAAAGTATTTGGAGCAAGACATTCGTTTTAAGGACATTTACACCCCCCCACAGAGATAAGGGAAGAGCTCTCCATCTGTGAAGGTCTTTTTTGATATCTTGACACATAGCGGATAAATTAAGCTGAATTAACCCAGGAAGAGAAGGGGAAATTTTGATACCTAGGTAAGTTAGAATCTTAGGTTCCCAAAGGAGACCAAATGTATCAATCCAGGGATGTTACATCTGCGAATTCAGCAGCATAGCCTTGGACGTTTCTGGGTTTAACTAGTAAACCGCAACCTTGGAGAACCTATGAATTTCTTCCAAGGCTGCAGGAAGAGAGGACCAAGGGTCTGCTAGATGTAGAAGCAAATCATCTTAGTAAGCAGAAATTTTGTATCCCTCGCCACCTACCTGAATGCCCCTAATAGCTGAATTAGCTTGGTCAAAATAAAGCAGCTGCTCTAAATAAATATTGAACACGAAAGGAGAAAGGGAGCAGCCTTGCCTCATGCCACGTAAAAGGGAAAGGAGGAGGAGAAGACACCATTACAAAGGATTCTAGCAGTGGGGTGATGACAAATAACCCTAAGCTACTCACAGCAGATGGAGGGAAAGCCGAATCTTCGAAGCATAGCAAACAGAAAATCACAATACACACGGTCAAAGGCTTTCTCTGTGTCCAGGAAGACCAGGACTGCAGAGATCCTGCTCTCACCTGACGCAAAGATCAGATGCAGAAGTTTACTCAGATGGTCAAAGGAGAGATGGCCCACCACAAATCCCACCAGTGTATGACTGACCAAGTCCTCCCAAGTCAGGAGGAGGCACTTCAATGCCACGTTTGCAAGAATCTTGATATCTGTATTAAGTAACAATATAGGGCAGTAACTCCTGGGGTAAAACTCTGGCTTGCCCAGTTTAAGAATTAGGGTTATTCAGGCCTGCATGAACGAGGTGTCAGTGAGGCCAAAGGTGCACACATAGTTGAACATACGGGTAAGAAAAGGGGCCGGAATGTCGATAAAAGCCACATTGAAGGAGTTGTTAAACCCATCTGGCCCAGGGGCCTTTTCTATTGGCAGCTGAGCAATCACGCTACAAACTTCTTCTAAGGAGATAGGAGCCTGCGACATCTCCTGCTGACTGTCCGAAAGGCAAGGGGGGTGTATGGAATCTAAATAAGTCTCAATCAAAGCTGTGTCAGTCAGATTATCCAGATCTGGACTGTAGAGAGATCGACGGAAATCCTGAAAAGTGGCTGCAATGTCACAAGAGTGACTGAGAATTGTCCCTCCTGGGGAGGGCTGATGATAGGGAATCCATTGCCTGCTTTCTAGTTGCCACAGATGAAGGGCCAGGAGCTGACCCACCTTCTCTCCTGATTCCAGATATCTTAATTTGACCAGTCAAAGAGCGAGGTCCACCTGTTCTGCGTGAAATCCATAATATTGGGCTCTCAGACAGTGGTGTTTAACCCAGCCCTCATAGTCTCAGGCAGCCAACAAACAGCACTCTGATTCATGAATCTGGGCAAGGAGGGAAGCCATCCTTTCAGCTCCCTACCTTTTGGCCCTCAAGGTCAGGTGTATGCATTTCCCCCTGATCGCACACTTTGTAGTGCTCCAAAGGATATCCAGGCTTTGAACTGACCCCTCATTCTTTTGAAAGAAACACTGTAGAAATTCAGTAATAGCCATAACAAAAGTGGGATCTCTCAAGAGAGTAGAGTTGAAGCGCCAGGCCCTATCTTGATCCTCAAGACCACGCAGAGAATGTTCTAAAGAGACAGGCACATAATCAGAGATTACTAACGGCAAAATTTCACAGGAGGAGAGTCCGGAGAGACTAGCAGTGCTAATTAAACAAGCATTTGTCAATGCCGAATGTTGTCTCACTGGCATTGGCATTGGTAGTGCAAGAGTCAGAGATGCAGAATAGGAATGGCAGTGAAGTAATGAAGTGATTCCAACCCCAACCCCACCTTGCAGAGACTGACAGGCATTGGGATGTGCCTTTGGGTCATCAGCTATAGCGTTCATGCAATTTTACCTCACCCTACCCTGTAGGCACTGACAAGTGTGATGTGATGTGATTTGGGGTCCTTGGGCATTATACTTACCCCATTCCATAAGGAAATAAACTGAGGTGGGTGCAGTATAGGAGAATGCGGCAACATTTGTGGCTGAACACTCCAAGGCACACCTTGATGCCTGTCCCTGGCTGCAGGGTGGGGGTGGGGGTGGAATGACGGGAGCACTACAGCTGATGATCCCAAGTCACACCCCTGACACCTGCCAGTCTCTACAGGGTGGGGTGTAAAAGTTGGAAACCCTAACGTGTTGGTATTTTGACTCCAAATTGTCAACAAGGGCTTTTTGTGACCCCACCTCATGAAGAACGGCAATATCAGTTTGTTAGCGGAAAGGTGATTTTGCACTGCAACTGCGCCATTTGGCATCACAGGTATGAAAACACATTTTGGGCAGGATGTGAAAAATGACAACTGTACTGTTCATGAGGAGGTGTAAAAAAATGGCAACGTTGAAAATCTGGAGTGAAAATATGAAAAATTGGTGAAGTCATGAGCATGCATAGAAACTGTGCAATGCACATCCGTAACCCAAATATTTGTTGGGGTTTTTTAACCACATTTTCAACATAGAAATTTTGGGACCTCCCCTCATGAATAGTGGCACTGTCATTTTCTTAATCTGTCCCAAAAGTTGATCTCCCACAGCGACCACACCACTGTACGCCACAAGTGCGAAAATACATTTCAGGCAGGATGTGAAAAATGACAGCTGTACTGTTCATAAGGAGGTGTGAAAAAATGCCAGTGTTGAAAATCTGGCATGAAAATATTGTACATTTGCAAAGTTACAAGGGTGCATGGAAACTGTGCAACACACACTTGTAACAGTCATTTTATGGACATTCATCACCAAATTTTCAAACTAGGCATTTTAGGACCTCTGCTCATCAACAGTGTCACTGTCATTTTTTTACTCTGTCCCTAAAACTGATTTCCCACAGCGACCATGCTACCTGTGCCAGAAGTGCGAAAACACATTTTAGCCAGGATATGTAAAATGACAGCTGTACTGTTCATAAGGAGGTGTGGAAAAGTGGCAATGTTGAAAATCTGGAGTGAAAATATTACAAATTCATGAAGTTATGTGCCTGCATGGAAACTGCACAATGTACGTAAAACAGTAATATTTTGAATTTTTTTTCACCAAATTTGCAACATAGGCTTTTTGAGAGCCCACCTCATGAACAGTGCACTGTCATTTCTTTAATCGGTCTCAAAAGGTGATTCCATGCAGTGACCCAGAAATCATCTTTCAGGACTGAATAATGTCATGACAGTGACTGAATTCATGTGAAGGGGTCCCAATAACCCCATATTGAAAATCTGGTGCCAAAATTCCCCCCAAAATGGCTGAGATATGCACCAAAGTTGAAAAAACCCTATTTATGCCATTACACAGCTTACCAGCATTTCTTCAGTTCGCAGTCTGCTCAGAAGAGTGCAGATGTGTTCCTGATCCACCAAAGATCATCATGCTGGGCTTTGGAGGTAAGTATGGGGTGAGGGGGGTGTGGGGAGGCAGGGTACACAGAGGGTGGGCGTGGGTTGGGGAGGGAGCAGGACAGACCGCGAGGGACTATTTTCTGTTTTACAGGTAAAAAAAAGAAAAGAGAAACATTGCGGGACTTTTTTTTTAACAGGGACACTTGGCATGCTGGGGTGGGCTCCCAGCATGCCACCTGAGTGTTTTTTGGGGGCTGTAGCCAATGGGGAATTGGGCACCCCCATCAGTACACAACAAATGGGGGATGGGACATTATGCCGATGGGAAGTGGGCTCCCCCGTTGGCAAATTAAACTGGGATGGGGGGACTGTAGCCAACGGGGATTGGGCCCCACGTCGGCAAAGAAAGACTGTTGTGGGGGTGACTGATGCCAATGGGAATTGGGAACCCCCTCGGCACACACTTGGGAGGAGGGCACTATGCTGACGGGGAGTGGGCTCCCCCATCTGCAAATGAGGTGGGACAGGGCATAAGAAGGGGGATTTGGCACCCATGAAGTCAGGCAGCGGCAGTCAGTGCCAACATGTTTAGGGGAAAATTCAGTGAAGGCACATCGGGAGGCATGTTATTGTGCTGCTGCATGAGGAGCTTGCATTTCACTGCAGCTGCACTTTTGTTTTATCTGGTGGCCAATTTACGTATGCCTGGTGTCAGCACCTACATGCTGGCTTATTGGGAAATGAGGGATGCACTTACTGATGCATGCTCTGCATTCACCCACAGTGACCGCACCTCCAGATCTGCTACTACTGCAGTATGTTGGCTGGCACGCAAGCGTGAGCCAACATAAAAATAATCGATGCAAGAAAAGGTTTCATGTGGGGGCGAAAAAAAGGTATATTGCTTTTCAACCAGATGTAGGATTCTCCAGGGGTCGACCAGCTCAAGAGTATCCATGAAATAGTGTAGGACCCACTGCGCCAGGGACAACCCCTTTAAGCAGATTTTAGTCCTATCCAAATCCAGATGGAGCATCAGGTTCTCCCTTCTACCCTATGTTTGTCGGTGTTGTCTATGCCTCTTCAGAGGTCTCTCCCTCTTCCTTTGTCAACTTGCTCTCATTTTTCATTTCTCATGCTGCCTCTGGTAAGCTCATCCTCCTCAGGGACTTCAACTTGAACTGGTTCTCCCCTGCCTCAAAGCCCACTCTCCATAAGATCAAGTCCCTGAATCTTACACAGTTAATTACCAAACCCATTTGACTCAATCTGTACTCCGATAACCACTCCCTCCTGGACTGAGTGCTCTCCTCCACTCCCACCACATCATTACTGTGAGCATTCTTCTGGACATCTTCAGTGACTATTGCCTAACCTAGTATGTTAGGAAAGTGCATCCCTTTCAATCTGCCCCCAGAAACCTTTGGTATAGGCCTTTTGGGTCCCTTGACACTGATGCCCTCCAAAGTAACCATGCCACTTCTGATTGGTCCCCTGTCTAGTCAGTCACTGACACTGATTCTGTCCTCTTCCTCTTCCTCTTCATTGCCATTTTTAACAAGTCCTGGAATATTTATGCCCTCCCTAAAAAAAGGCCAGGATAAAGAGCTTCCACCACCCCCTGGATAACATCTGACCTTATTGATTTGTGCAAGTTCCAGGACCTTCCATAGTCATGCTTCAAGTCCTCTCAAACACTGTCTGACCTCCAACACTACAGGTCACTCAGGAACACCTGTACAAAGGGGGTCCACACCACAAAGGCCCACTATTGCAAGGCTAACCTGCAGTCCAATCTAAATTTCCCCTCTAAATTCTGAAAGGTTATCCACTTCCTATTCAGTCCCCCTGCCCATCCCCCCACATCCTCCTGGTGGATGACTCACTGGTCTCCGATCCCTCCTCTATTGCCCCTCACTTGAACACATTCTTCACAACTTGTGCTCTACCTTGACATTCACCTCCTGATCCCACAGTCTCACCCTCTCACCAGTCCTTAAAAGGCTTCCATTTCCCTCCTGTCTCCCCCTAGGAAGTCTTTCTTGCCCTAGTGTCACTTAAGTCATCCAAATCTAGCCCTTGTGATTTGGACCCCTAACTTCTTCAAATCTTTGTACCTGCCATTGCCCTTCCACTTTCTCACATTCTGAACCTCTCCTTTTCCATCAGTGCTGTCCCTCAGGTCTGGAAATTTGCCATGTTTCTGCTCATGCATAAAATGGATGACCCCTCTACCCCAGGTAACTACTGGCTGGTTTCACTTCCCCCCTCCCTTGCAAAGCTTCAGGAATCCATAGTCTGGTCTAGGCTTGCAGGCTTCCTTTCCTCCTCAAACTTCCTCTCACCATTCCAGTCTGACTTTAGGAAGAACCACTCCACTGTCTCATCTCTGCAGTTTGTAACTGATTCTACCATCTCTGCGATGGACCAAGGACACATCACTGCAGCCATCTTCATCGATCTAACTAAAGATTTTAACTCAGTGTCACACCCACAGCTACTGGATGAGCTGAACACGCTATCCTGTAAGCTTCCACTGTAGGCTGTTTCCACTCATACGTTATGAACCACCCACAGTCATTTCAGATGGGTGGTGACATGTCCCTACATCCATGCACCAGTTCCACAGGGCTCCATCTGGGTCCAGTTCATTTCTCTATTTTCTTAAATGACTTCCTCTCTGCCTGTGTCTTTACACATTCATATGTACATGGATGACATGGTCATCTACAGTTCTGGTCCAACAACCTCAGCCGTTGAGGTCCCACTCCAACATGAGTTTCAAAATTTGCTGCACTGGTTCCAAGACAGTCTGCTTAGGTTAATACCAGAAACACTGTGTCCATGTCTTTGGCTCCACCCAGAAAGTAACAAGGCTTTCGCCCACTGTCTTCTTCACCTTGGATGTCACCCTCCACAAGTGTGTCCCCACCTTCAAGTACCTTGGGGTTTGGCTTGATGGCAAGCTTGATTTTTCTATTCAAGATTTTCATTGTAAACACATGGGGGGCACTGGAGAGTGTCCAGGGGCAAACTAAGGAGAATAGATATTCTTTTTAACTTAAATATGTAATTAGCATGTGAATAACATAAAAAGACATCAGTGCAATAAAATGTTATTGCACTGATGTCTTGTTATGTTATTCACATGCTAATTACATATTTAAGTTAAAAAGAATATCTAGTCTCTTTAGTTTGCCTTTGAAAACCCTCCAGTGGTCTCTCCCCTCCCCCCATTTTTTACAATGAAAACCTTAATACATTTTTGCTGGATTTACATAGATACATAGAAATGTGATAGCATAAAAAGGCCCACCAGGCCCACCTAGTCTGCCCACTTGCCTAATTATCTGCTAGGTAATGTCCTTCCCCACCCACCCACCCCCACCTTCAGCAGTCCTTGTGTCTGTCCCATGCTCTTTTGAACCCTCCCCTGGTGTTTCTCCAACCAACTCCTCAAGGAGCCTATTCCAATTATACACCACCCACTCTGTGAAATAGTACTTCCAAATGTTCCCCTTGAACTGTCTCCCCACAATCTGTATTCCATGGTCCCTAGTCCTCTGATTTCCTTTCAGCTGGAAGATGATCTCTGCTAGCACTTGGTTTACACCTTTTAGGTACTTAAAGGTCTCAATCATGTCCCCCCTTTCCCTCCTCTGCTCCAGGGAGTACATGTTCAATTCCCTAACCTTCGTCATAGAATAGGTGGCTGAGCCCTTTACCATCTTCGTTTCCTCCTCTGAACACGCTTAGCCTCCCCACAACCTTTCTGAGATGTGGCCTCCAGAACTGGACCCCATATCCCAGATGCGCCTAATCAGATGGATGTATAAGGGTACTATGACCTCCTTCCTCCTATAAGTAATCCCCCTCCCAATGCAGCCCAGCATTCTGCTGCTTCTAGCCACTGCCCTGTCACAGTGCTTTGCCACCTTCAGGTCTCTCTATATGGTGATGCCTAGGTCCCTTTCCTGTTCTGTTACTAAAAGGTCACGGCCACCCATACAGTATACCGCCCTCCAGTTTTTGTTGCCAAGATGCATGATCTTACACTTGTCTATGTTTAAAAGTTCAAATATTATCCAGCATGTTTGTGTAGTTATAATAGATTAAAATGTAACAAATGTAATGATCTCCCTTAACTATATCCCCCCCCCAACACTCATCAACTATTTTTAAAGATATCTGAATATATCAACACCAACCTATGGATTACATGCAAAAATATAAAATAATTTAAACTTCATAATGAAATTGATTCATCTGCATGTTAACATAATATTTAAATAAGGTTGTGTTATGATATCAACCTAAGATTTATGAGTTATAGTTAAATTTGATGGTGTTAATTTCCTAACCATTGCCTGTTGTTTTAAATCACTATTTGGTGTGTAGCACTTTAACTGTAATTTATATAAATATAGAGCACGTTTCCTCAGACCTGCCCCCTGAGGAAGGTCCAATGAATGGTTGAAGCGCATGGGCTAGTGGGTGCTGTCCAGGCACTTAATGAAATAAATGTTGCACTTTGTCTTATAAAATCTCTCCATGAGTGCAGAGTCATTCTTCATTTGTTTTCTTGGTTGGTAGCCTAACTCTGCACCACCGGTCCTGTGTGCACTTTGTTTTCCTAAAAACATCACTGGTAGGACTAAGCCACCAGGTGCTAAGACCACATGGAAACCTTCTAGCTAGTAGTCTACCAGAGGGGGCTGCCCACCTCCAACATCAGCCCCTGACACCAGCCAATCCTTCAGTTCTTTCCCCCATTGACCAAAACACGCTGACCACTGATACTGCTACAGCTACAATCAACTACCATTTGCCCGCATTTATCCACACTTAGTTATTTTTCGATTTTTCATATATTTAACATCAAAATTTCAGTGTTCCCACCTAACAGTTTATGTCTTCAAAACCTTCTACATCTTTGTACCACTCCACAAAGTATGACTGTGGAAAACAGATCCGAGACAAGGATGGTCATTCTGCCTGTGACTTGTGCCTAGGCCCAGACCACCATGTCCAAGCCTCCGAGGCCTGCCAGAAGTTCAACCCAGCCACCAGAAGATGTTGCCAGAAGATTCTGAAGAACCACCTCCTTAAGCAGAAGGTCACCTCGATGGAACGGGAGTTGCAGGCCAGGGGCTCCTCTGTTTACCCAGCCCAGTCCTCAGGGTCTTCATCTTTGAAGTCCTGGGACAAATCTACTGGGAAACATAAGAACAGGGACAAGTATCAGAACCATCCTCTGTCTGTCTTCCGCTTGCAGTCCCTGCACAAGAAGCCTTCAACTGCTAAGGGGTCTTCCTCCCTCAGGGGATCTACCCCTACACCCTGACTTCTATAGGGCTACCAGTGGCCTGTCACCCACCTGGGTCTCTAAGTGGGCGTTGATTCTTCGGTCAGGGTACTCCAAATCCTGCTCCCCAGCCCATACTGTTTAAGCCTTATTCTCAATGGGCACACAATCAGGTGGCATGGCTGGAGTCTCTTTGACCAGTGTGGGTGTGGTGGGTGCCAGTCTCCTGGTTGCCGACACCCCACCACCTGCACTACCAACACCAGTCTCATCTTATGGAACCACTGCCAGTTCTGCTTCTCCCACTCAGGGATACACACTGCAAGATGCTGGTGCTACTTGGGCCCAGTCTCTCCTCAGCCTTCACCAGGGGGTCACCTTCCACTCTGGCACCCATCTCCCTGGAGCTGGCACCCATGGAGCCCCCTCCGGCTTCACCTCGGCCGATGTCTGCTGGATCCGCACCTGTTCCCACTCACCTGCAGCCCATGGGTCCCACTCCATCATTTACTGTCCCCCCTGTTGGCCTATGCCGGTATCACATCACTTCATTGCAAACATTACATCGCAAAAAATTCATCGTAAAAATTTAATCGTAAAGAACTTTTTATCGCGTGCTACAATTCCCAACATGAAATTTCATCACAAATCCATGAGATGAAACTTAATAATAGAAAATACCTTGTCAAGTACTGGGTTGGACGATGTGATGTGTCATGCGAATGTGTCTGAGTCAAAGGTCAAAGGTCATAGTAAACAAATTGCACAGAGTTTGTCGGTCAGGGAAAAGGATTTTGTGGGATCAGGTAAAAGGGTCAGAAGAAGCATTTGCAAAGGTAAAGGCTATTTGCCACATATCGTGAAGCACTATGTAATCTTAATTGTGTGTCCTCTTGTTTGGTCTTGGTCAAAAGATGCTGATTTTGTGTGGCCACATAAAGATGCTGCCTCACTGAAGGGTTAAAGGGTTAAAACTTAAATCTTTATTGAGGGCAAATAAAAACAAATCTTGTCTCCTTCAGTACCACATCTAGACCTGCAGTTGGAAGTTATGAGCAATAGCTCGTAAGAAGTCCATCCTGTCTGTATCACAGTATGTTTCTACGACCTTGACAATTCTTTTTGCTGTGTCTTTGTATTTCTTTCTCTGAGCTGGAGGCTCTATACCAGCAAGATATTGCTCCATTCGGAGCTCATTAAGGTTCTGTTCAACCTTTAGGGCATTAATGAACTTCCTAACAGTGGGATGGCATGCTCCAAGCAGACTATTAAAACTTTGGTGCCACCCCTCTACCGACTTTATAGTTCTCGGGATCTCAGTACTGACTGTAGAGCTGCAGTTCCAGAAATCAATAGCAAAATGTGGTCTTCGTCTACCACAGCAACCAACTGGCCTCCCTATCCATGTGTCTTTGAAGTTCTCAATGAGAGGAGCCAGTTGGTCGTCATTTGCTGTATAAAACTCAGTTGCCCGTAGTTCCACAAAGGCATTCACAATGTCAGCTGGTTCAACATATGCAAGTGCAGGAAGCATTCTTATTTGTAAAGCATAATCAGCATCCACTGTATAATTTTTATGAATGACTGAGTTTTCCTGCACTTTTCGCCACACAGCTTGGCAGAGGTGGAAAATGCATTCCCTTGTACTAGCCCCAGGAAACTCACCTGCAAATGCTTTTACTGCTGCGAGTTCAAAGTCTCTCATTACTGATGAAGGGGACAGTTCAGGAAAAAGCTGTTTTAGTTTTTGCAGAACCCTTACATAACTGTCAGTGGCACAGTTAGACAATATGAAAAAAGATGGGATAACTGCAGATTGGCGGACTCCATGTATAGTGTAGAGCTGTGTGAAAAGTGTTGGTGCACATTTAAATGTCCCATCTACATACCAGTGTGGCATGGAGCGCATGTAGTGCAGATTTTTTGATGTTGCAAAAATGATAAAATGCTGATTATCTTCAGACCCAGAATCATATTGCAGAAAGAGCTCTCCTCTCTCGGTGTTCCAGTACTCAGCTGGAATCAGTAAATCTACAAGAGATGTAGGCTGAGTAGGGACTGCAGCGACTGTCTGGCATGCTCTCTGTGCAGTGCGCTTAAGGCTTGCAATGGATGGCAACTGGGAACTGACTGCCTGGCTAAGTCCACTAATAGCACTTGCAACCAGATGCTGGGTGCTGTCCTGTGAAGAACTAGCTTTGTCCCTCACATCAGATACTGTTTTTATTGCCATTGTGGAACCAGCATCAGGAACATGGTTATGTTCCTGTACATATTTCACTATGACATCATTATTAGTGTGCACTCTAGCGGGGCATTTAAAAGTGTCATATTGATGACACTTCCAGTATTGTTTATCCCCATAAGTATGCTCCAGGCAGTATAGAAATCCAGCATCACACAGCATCGGCTGGCCTCTGATGCTTTTGACAAACTCTAGAGGCATGGCTGTCAAAACTCCAATTGCACAGTAGGTGGCAGTGCAACAGAACAGTGAATTAATATACGCTGAACTGTCATGCGCTGTAGAGTCTATGCGCTGAAATGTATTGCGCTCTAATTACCGCTTGGTAATTAACCGCGATGGAAAGTGCTGCAATGAAAAGACGTGGAACTGCCTATGCCTGGCCTTCTACAGCCTACATGTTGCCCATCCTACCACAACCTGCTCCTGTGGGATCAACGCCTGTCCTACCACAACCTGAGTCTGTACGACCTCAGAAGAAATAAGAAATAGCACTCCAGGCTTGCATGTAAAAATTATTATTTTACTTTCTTCAAGCCACAATCATTGTAATATAAAATGTAGGTTCACATACCAAGAAAGTGCAGCCCAGTGCTTTGAGGTCCCAAAACCTCTTTATCAGGGATATGCGAACCTACATTTTGTATTACAATGATTGTGTGACAATACGCACTGGTTTTTGAAGAAAGTGAAAAAACTTTTATATGCAAGCCTGTAGTGCTCTTTCTTATTTCTTCTTGGTTTATACATTTTGCAACACCTGATCTTTTTTGTGAGCTCCATCCTGATTATCCACCTGTAGGACCTCAGCCTGGGTATCCTATACCAGCACCTGCTGGGCTGGTGCCTGTCTACATCTACCCTGTGTCAGCAGGACCTGTGCTGGGTTATCCATACCTGGCACCCTTGGGAGGCGCAGATCTACAGTTACCCGATGCCTGGGAGACCTGAGCTGGTCCCATTTCATTACCATGGTCTGATTTCAACCTTGTAGTCCTTCATGCAGATGCAGTTCCTTGCCCTGAGGCCCGGCTCCAGACACCCCTCAAGGGCCTCCTCCAGGTCCCATCTCCCCAGCCCTTGTTCAGCCAAGCCCTAGCACTCCTCCTATCCCTGGGGTAGGCCTGACATTCGGTCTGCCAGCCACTCGTACTATTGTCAATCCAAGGATAGTGGGGATGACGACACCGAAGATGCTGATGAGAGTGTCAGGAGTGAGTCTTCCTCCATGGTTCCAGACTCATCAGAGGGGGAAGAGGTGCCAAGTATCATCCCCAAATTCCTGCCAGATGATCTCACTTTCATGGTCACCTTGAGGCACATTCAGACCATTATGGGACAGAAACATAGAAACATAGAATTTGACGGTAAATAAGGACCGCTTGACCCACTTAGTCTGCCCATTTTCCTACCTAACAGATAAGCTGCAGATTCCAGTTAACCAACAGCTTACTTCCTCCTACCACCCACTAGGACTGCCTTATGTCTGTCCCATGCATTCTTGAATTCGCCCACTGTTCTTGACTCCACGACCTCCTCAGGAAGGCTGTTCCATGCATCCACAACCCTCTCCATGAAAAAATGCTTCCTCACATTACCTCTGTGTCGTCCCCCCTCTATCTTCAAATTGTGCCCCCTCGTTCTTGCACATATCTCTTTCTGAAAGATGCTACCCTCTTGGACTTGACTTTGTTGATTCCCTTGAGGTACTTGAAAGTTTCTATCATGTCCCCTCTCTCCCTTCTTTCCTCAAGGGTATACATATTAAGCTCCTTTAGTCTTTCTTCGTGTGTCTTCTGGTGCAGACCCTGCACCATTTTGGCTGCCCTCCTCTGGACAGCTTCTACTCTGTCTATGTCTTTGTGGAGATGGGGTCTCCAGAACTGCACACAGTACTCCAGATAGGGTCTCACCAACTGTCTGTACAGAAGAATAACAACTTTCTGTTTTCTACTGTTGATGCCTCTCCCTATTCATCCCAGTATCCCACCAGCCTTCCTTACTGCTTTCTCACATTGCTTGCTCCCTTTTAGGTCATCTGATATAATTATCCCCAGGTCCCTTTCCATTTTTACTGTTGTCAGTATCTCTCCCCCCATTGTGTACTCTTCCCCTGGGTTTTTGTTTCCCAGGTGCATTACCTTGCACTTCTTTGCATTGAATCTGAGCTGCCATACATTTGACCATTCCAATAACCTTGCCATGTCCCTTCTCATCCTTTCCACTCCATCCTGTGTATCAACCCTGTTGCAGATCTTTGTGTCATCTGCAAAGAGACATACTTTTCCTTCCAGTTCCTCTGCATTGTCACTTATAAAGACATTATAAAGTACCGGTCCCAGTACTGAACCCTGCAGTACCCCACTAGTAACCCTCCTTTCTTCACTGTGGACTCCGTTTATTATTACCCTTTGCATCCTGTTGTCAAGTAAATTTTTTATCCAGGCTACCACCTTGGGACCCACTCCAAGGCTGGCTAACTTGTGTATTAATATTTTGTGTGGGACTGTATCAAATGCCTTGCTAAAATCTAGGTAGGTCATGTCCACAGTCCCTCCCTGGTCTACTACTTTGGTCACCCAGTCAAAGAAATCTATTAGATTCATCTGACACATCCTTCCTATCATGAAACCATGCTGCCTTGGGTCCTATGCCCCACTGGTCTCTAGGTACTCAACAATTCTTTCTTTCAGAAGTGATTCCATCATTTTCCCTACCACTGAGGTCAAACTAACTGGTCTGAAGGTTCCTGCCTCTGTCCTGCTCCCACTTTTGTGAAGAGGAATCACATTCACCCTCCTCCAGTCCTCAAGTACCACCTCATCCTCCCATGATTTGTTAAAGAGAGTAGTCAGCGGTGTCACTAGTTCTACCATTAGTTCTTTTAGAATTCTTGGGTGAATCCCATCAGACCCCATTGCTTTGTCCACCTCCAATTTTATTAGTTCTTTCAGAACCCTTTCTTCTGTAAATGAACTGGTATCGACCCCCGTCTTCAGAGTGTTTCTCTTGTTTGGTTTAGGTACCGCCCCCTCCTCTTTCTTTGTGAATACTGAGCAGAAATATTCATTCAGTATCCCTGCTTTTTCACTGTCACCCTCTGCCCACATTCCCTCCCCTTTGTTGAGACTCAGTATCCCTCTTTTGGTCTTTCTTCACTCCCTAATGTACCTATAATCCCTTCTTAACAGAGTTGGCTATCCTTTCCTCGGTTTCAGCCTTTGCTATTCTGACTGTCTTCCTGCCTCTTTCTGCTTTAACTGATAAAGTTCTCTGTCTTGATCAATCTGTGTTTTCTTATATTTCCTGAATGCTATCCTTTTCTCATTAACCTTCCTGCCACCTCTTTTGAGAACCAAAGTGTTTTTCCTTCATTGTGTTTTGTTGATTTGCTTTACACAAAGGCTAGTTGCCTCTGTGATGGCTGTTTTAATTACTCCCCATTGTTCCTCCACCTCTCCTTGTTGCTTGTTTGCCAGTGCTTTTCTGAGGCACTCTCTCATTTTCCCAAAGTCAGTCCTCCTAAAGTCCAATACTCTTGCTTTTGTATGGCTTGATTGTATGGCTGTGTTTATCATGAACAACACTGTTTGGTGGTCGCTTGTTCCCAGATGGCTACCCACTTCTAAATCTGAGATTCTTTCTCCGTCCCATTTGAGAGTACCAGGTCTAAGATTGCTCCCTCTGGCCAGGTTAGCCTGGAGACAGGCAACCTCCTCCCTCAGACCAGAGAGGTGCCTGCAAATAGGGCAGCATCACAGCCTCCAGAATGTCTCCTGGAACACTGCAGCCCCACAGCCATTGCACTGCACCACTCCTATCATATCTTATTTTGTGTCCCCTCTCCTGTTTCTCTGCATGCTTACTTTCTCCTCTCCTTACAACTCTCACCCTTCCTGTTCTGGGACAGCAATTTCCTATATTCTTCAGTAGCCTCCTTCTTCCTTGCTCAGTGTCAGACCACCAGCAGCTAGGGGGGGAAGCATGCTATGTTTTTCCTTTAGGGTTGACAAATCTAATGTTTCTCTATGATCCTTCCCTTCCTACTGCCAAACAGGAAGTTCCTGTTGTCAGTCAAATCCAGTGGCTAAAAAAGTAGAACTCGCTTAGGGTGGGATGGAGGGCAATTAGTAAGAAAAAAGGCTAGCAACAGGAAGTTGTAATTGGATTCACCTGCTTTTATATTGTCTAAGCCACACCCCGATTAAGCTCTCTCTCCTCCTACTGATTTTGCAGATTAAGTTGATACACTACCCTTCCCAGCACAGAACTCACACTGACGTTCTTTCTTTCCTTTTTTTAACTCTAAATAATACCCCATATACTTCTTATAAAGTATCTGTCTGCTTAATCTCAACAGACACTGACTCCTGCTGAGACAGAAGTGTTAAATTAGTAAGAAAATGGTAGCTTCTTTTAGTTAGCTGCCTTCTGCTCTGCAAGCCAGATTTCTGTCTTCCAAAGGCTAGCAACCAGATGGGAGACAGAGAAACAGGATCCTCAGAGGCATAGGCTGACAATCTACCTACATCACCTCGATGCTCCTCTTTTGGTGGTTCCCTAATTATTGATTCCTATGAGGATATTACCCAGGATGCTTGAAACTGCCCCCATATGGTTCTTGCAGTGTCAGAAAAGGCAGACAGACTTTACCACGCACTGGCTGGCAAGTCATATTTTAGTGAACAGCCCAAGGTGGACTCGGTTATCATCAATGCTGTAAAAAGCACAAACAAGTGTCACTCCCATGAGGTTGGTGCTTGCAAATTCCATGAAGTTCAATGATCTGAAAAGAACTCAGCATTCCAAATAACTGATGGCTCAAATGGCCAGAGTGACAGAAGTGAAAATACACTTGCACATCTGGTCCAGCTGTCAAGACTCCCTGTCAGGGTGGGGAGAGATGAGGTGTTTTGGCCTGTTGGTTCGGTCGAGAACTGCATTGATGATTGTTCAGAAAAGGACTCAGCACTCCATTCTACAAAATACCTTTGAGACACCAAAGTTGATTGGTCAAGCTGTAAAACTGTATTGTGAGACAAAACAAACAAAGCAGAAAGACCAGTGTAGACCATGGAGGCAACCTGCTGTTACGCCAGTCTTTCTGCTTTGTTTTTTTTTTTCTGTCTCACAATAACATTTTACAGCTTGACCAGTCAAACTTGGTGTCTCAAAGATATTTTGTAAGATGGGTAAGCGTGTTTTCACTTCTGTCACTCTGGCCATTTGGGCCATCAGTTATTTGGACCATAAGGTACAGTATCAGAACCTCCTATGGGACCGGGCTAGGGAGGCAGTCCTATTTATGCAGGATGATCCTTCTAAGCAGCAGACCCTCCGGACTCTCAAAGTGGGTGCGGACATCAGTACCCACATCCTTAGGGCTGCCTATGATGCAGTAGACATCTCTAGCTGGGCAGCAGCAGCTGTGGGCATCTGTATGAGATGCTGCTCCTGGCTACAAGTCTCTGGCTTTGTGAAGGACAGCCAATCTAACATAATGGAAACCCCTTTTGGAGGTTTCAAATTTTCTGGGGGGGGGATGTTCAGGGTATCATCTCCTAACTCCAGACCTTGGGACGGGCTCTCAAATCCTTCCACTCTATGTACCATACCCAGTCAAAGTTGGGGTAGAGGACTCCCTTTCATTGCTCTTCCTGCACACAGACCTGAAACCCTCCCAAAGCCCTGGGCAAGTGCAAAGTGGGGGAAGTTCTCCCACCCCTCCTCCGCCACCACCTGTAGTGCCTGAGTGCAGCAGCACCAGCAGCAGCTTCTTCCACCTCCTGGACAAACCCCCCCAGTGGTTCACCAGGGGTTGATTGTAGGGGTTCACTTCTGTCTGCACCTGGACAGGTAGAGGGAGATCACCACAGACAACTGGGTGCTGCAGCTCATCGAGCATGGCCACACTCTCAAATTCATGGCATGGCCTCCAGAAAACCCTGTGGGCAATTTCTCATATCTTCCCAGCCATGTCTCTCTCATCCAGGAGGAAATTTAGGTCTTACTTTGAAGAAAGGCCATATAGGCAGTCCCGCAGTGTCAGCAGGGAAGGGAGCTCTATTCCCACTTCTTCCTGGTCCCCCAGCAGTTGGGAGACTTTGGTCCATCCAGGAGGTAAACCAGCTGAACCTGTTTATAGAGTAGAACTGATTCAGGATGGTCACCCTGCAGGGTCTACTTCCCCTGCTACATCAGGGGACTGGCTTTGTTCTCTGGATATACAGTATGTATACTTACATATCAAGGGTTTTGCCTCCCACTGGCACATCCTCCATTTTCATTTCCAGGGAGTTGGTTTGTCCTCAGCCCCCAATGTCTTCACCAAATGCTTGGTAGTGGTAGCAACTGCCTTGAATTGGCAGGGGTTATATGTTTTTCCTACCTGGATGACTGGCTGCTAGCGGCCCTGTGCAGGGACCATCTCCTTCAAACTCTTTCTCATACCTGCAGCATGTTCCAAGCTTTGGGCATTACTATCAACCATACAAAGCCTTTCTTGACCCCTTTCCAGTGGCTGCTGTACATAGAAGTAGTGCTGCACACCACCCAGGTGAAGGCCTTCTTACCCCCAGAGAGAGAGCAGAGCATCTGATGAACCTGGCCCATCTTCTTTACTCCAGCCATCATGTTCGGCAAGGGTTTTTCTGAGGCTTCTAGGCCTCATGGCCACGACCATTACCATAGTTCCCCTGGCTAGGCTGCATATGAGAATCCTTCAGTGGATACTGTGGGTCCAGTGGGATCAACACATGGATGCCCTGGATCAACCAGTGTTGGTATTGGGTCCTGTCAAGAAGGTGTTGTAGTGGCTGGAGCCCAGCAACCTGCTTCGGGAAGCCTTCAGGGATTTCTATGAATATTTATATAAGGACCAACCTCTGACTACAAAGGATCAGTTGCAAATCTCTGATTATTTTAACAGTCTCCCTCTTCCCTGCCTTTCCACCCAACAGCAGGACTATCTGGCAGGTTCAACAGGGCTATTGGGGGTGCACGGAGTGATCCATCAGCTCCCCTTAGACAAAGTCCCAGGACCTGATGGTTTCTGTAATAACTTTTATGTTGTCTTTGAGGAACAACTATCCCCCTTTCTCAATAAATTGTTCAACTTTTTGCTCTCTGAGGGACTGACAGACCACACCTTCATCCAGGATTGGATATCACTTATTTATAAACCAGACAAGGAGGAGCTTTCCCTGGCAAGTTACTGTCTGATATCCTTGCTTAACTCAGACCTTAAGGTTTTGGCTAACATTCTGATGAACAGACTGAAGTCAGCCTGGGATGATTTAATATCCCCCTATAAGTAGGATTTTTGGCAGGTCATCTTTCCAGGGACCATCTGAGAATGCTGATTTATCTTTGTCCATGGAGAACAGGGTCCCTGCAGCTTTGGTCTCCCTGGATGCAGAAAATGCTTTTGATCAGGGTCTCCTGGCAATTTTTGTTCATGGTTTTATGGAAGTTTGGGATCCCCTTTAATTTCTGTGCATGGGTTAAGGTAATGTATAGTAACACCTGGGCTAGGATCGTTTGCAACAATTTTTCCTCATTGTCTTTTCAGCTCAGGCGGGGCACTCGGGGTGCCCTCTGTTCCACATGCTGTTTAATTTGTATTTAGAGCCCCTCCTTTTAAATTACAGAGTAATCCAGATATTAAGGAATTTTGATGGAGATTGGGTATAAAAGCTTAGCTTATGCAGACAACTTGTTACTTCATATTGAAGATCCCTCTCTTCAATTCCAGTACCTTTAGCTGAAATCCATACATTTTTGGGATATCACGTTATAAACTGAATATTGAAAAGACTCAAGTTATGCCCTTAAATAGCTATGTGCCCAAATAGGGAATTTTAGATCTTGGCCTGGCTTGGGAATCCAAGGGACTTTGATACTTGGGAATTCATCTGCCCTGTTTCCTTTCAAATTTGGTGAAATTGAACCTCCCTCCTTAGTTGCAAGCTATCAAATCAGACCTGCAAAGATGAGCTATATTATCTATATCTCTCTGGGACCACATTATTATTATAAAAATGAATGTCCTTCCAAGGTTGTTGTACCCTTTGGGGATGTTGCCGAAAGTATGTTTTTTGCAGTTACATCTTTTAAACCAGTTTTTGTGGAGGAAGGGAGCAGTATGCCACTCTTACTGTAAGCTTAAACTTCCAAGGGAAGGGGGGAGTTTACAACTTAATGATTTTTTATATATTATTTAGCTTTGCATGGCTCCAAATCTTTATGATGGCTCTGGGAGTGGTTATCACCACCTCTGGCTCCAGCTGAAAGCTCATTTGTGCAAGAGTGTAGGCTTACAGTCGAGTAGTTTACTGTTTTCTAAGCCTGCTAGTTTGACTTATACCTTATGATATACCCCACTAATGTGGTCTTTGAAGGCCCGTGAACAGCTGGAAAAATGTCTCCACTTAGACTGGCACTGGGCGCTAGCTCAGCCAGTATTCAGTAATCCCAACATTCGTATTGCCACCCCCGATACCAGTGGCTTTTTGCCCTCAGTTAAGTTTGTCCAGTACAGAGTCTGTATTGAGGGATGGTACACTCCTGTCTCAGGACAAAATGTAGGATCATTTCTCCATTCCCCTTCTCCACTGGTTTAAATACCTACAATCAACTAAAGCTTTGACATCCTTTTTTGGCCCTGGTCTTGGGCTGTGTCTGACAGCTATACTTCTCTCAGCTTATATCCATTGCAGATCAGTCCCACCCAGTATCTGGATTTTACTCCCTTTTACAGTCAACTGATCCCCATTCTCTATCAGGTGCTTACTTCTATTGGCAGCAAGTTCTGAGATTGCAGCACGATTTTAAACAACGGCAAACTATATGGCGTAATCACTATAGATTTGTTAAAGAGATCAATATAGATGGACTCTATACCAAGTGTTTCATGACATGTATTATACACCTGCAAAATTGTATTTGATGGGGATATCTATATCTCCAGTTTGCTCCCACTGTGGTCTCTCCAGTGGTACCTTATTACACATGCATTGGGAATGCTAAAGCTAGTGCGTTTTGGAACAGGACTAAGGCCTTGCTGGACCCTCTGTTAGGTTTGGAGGATGCCTTCACTCCTGAAATTTATCTAGTGGGAGACTTTCCAAATAGTCTCCTTGGTCAGCAGAAAGCCCATATAACGTTAATATCCATCACGGCTAAGGTCATCATATTTCGACAGTAGCTGGAGTATTCCACACCATCCTATAGGAATGGCACAATGAAATTTTGCAAGCTTTACTAGTTGAAAACAAATTGCTAGACTTCAGCAGGGTGGACCGCTACCGCAAAGGTGGGAGTTGTTGCATACGTTGTTGACAGTATCTGGGGAGACTTAGAGGGTGCAGACTGGACAATTTTTCGAGTATTTCAATGTTTACCAGTCATAGTTTTAATTCTGCACTGTCTCCCTTATTTTTGAGTTATTGGAAGCCAGCACTTCAAAGTTATTGTGCTCTGGGAGTGGATTTGGAGGAGAGGGTATTCTGGTTGGTTGGTTTGATGCGGGTGGGAGGAGGTGGTTGGTCTGTTATTTTTGTTTATTAATTCTTCTGGTCTTACATCGCTGGTCCTTGGAGGTTTTTTTTTGTCTTATTTATGTTGTATGTACTTTGAAAATGTTAACAAAGTTTAGTAAATTTTGAAAAAACCTGCTTCTGGAAATTCCTTCTTGAATACCTTCCCCTCAGCAGGTCCTTACCACAGATGCCTTCTGCCTCGGTTGGGGACTCACTTGGGGACCCATCAAACTCAAGGTATATGGTCCGAGATGGAGAGAGAGCTCCACATAAATATCCTGAAAATTCAAGCAGTCCTGTACACCCTGCAGGCCTCCCAGACTCAGCTTACCCTGGGTCCACTCTTGGTTCAGACAGGCAACATGGGCATAGTTTATTACATAAACAAACTTAGGGGGACTCATTCCTATCCCCTATGCAGGGAAATTATGAGATTCTGGTATTGGTTCATCAAGCACGGCATGAAACTCTCAGTCATCCATGTCTCTAGTGACCACAACATCCTGGAGGACAGGCTAAGCCACTTGTGGTCCAGATTCCAAGAGTGGGAAATTCTGACCTTGGTGGTAGAAGACCTCTTTGACAGATAGGGTTGGCCCGAGTTGGATCTTTTTGCATCCTCACACAATAGAAACTGCCACTTTTCTGCTCACTAGATCTAGGGCTTGGAGTTTTCTGGTGAGACACATCATACCTGTCCTGGACAGGCAGGTTTCTGTATGCTTTCCCTCCCTTTCTGCTTCTTCAATGAGTTCTGAGCAAACTCCAGATGGAGGGAGCTACGATAATTTCCATCACCCCTTTCTGGCCTTGTGAAATCCGATTCCCCTTGCTGCAGCTGCTGGCAGTGGAATCTCTGTTTTTCTTGCCCCTGTACACAGACCTGCCTTGCAAAGAATAGGGTACTCTATTTCATCTGGACTTCAAGGCTCTCCATCTCCATGCATGGCTGCTGAGGACATAGCCATCGCCAGATCTGGGGTCTTGCCTATAGTAGCAGATGTCCTGGTGGCAGTCAGGAAGATCTCCACCAGGGCCACTTACTCTATGAAATGGAAGTGCTTTGCTCTTTGGGCTGCATCACACCACTTAGATCCCTTCACCTCTCTAGTGGATCAGGTTCTGGAGTACCCTCTGTCCCTCTTTGACTCAGGTTTACGGTACTCCTCTATCAAGGTACATCTCTCTGCCATCTCTGCATATTATGTTTCTGTGGATGGGTGTTCTGTAGCTCAACTAGATGTATCTCGCACATTCTTGAGGGGCATCTTGCATTTGTAGCTCCCAATTCAAGACCCTGTCCCACCATGGGACCTTAATTTTATATTGGAAAAGCTTATGTTGCCTCCCTTTGAACCAGCTGTGTCCTGTGAGCTATGCTTTCTGTTGTGGAAAGCATCATTTTTAGTTGTCATTTCTTCTCCTCGAAGGATTTCTGTGCTTCAGGGCCTCATGTATACGGAGTCTTATCTGATTTTTCACAAAGACAGGATGTCTTTGTGTATCAATCCTAAGTTTCTTTCTAAGGTGGTGTCAGAGTTTACTTTGAATCAGTCCATTCACCTCCCTGTTTATTATCCAGAGCATTCAATTAAGGGGATGCATTGCTCCACACCTTGGATGTGCAAAGAATCCTGAGGTACTAAAAGGACTCCCAGAAGTCCAACCAGTTGTTTGTTTCATTCACCCCTGGGAAAGAAGGAGTCCCAGTATACTGACAGTGTTTGTTGAAATGAGTAGCCCACTGTATTGTCTATTGTTAACAGAAGTATGGCAAGGAACTTCCTAGAGGGGATAAAGGCCATTCTTCTAGGGGTATGGCCATCTCAGTAGCTTGTTTCAGGAATGTGTCAGCTGCTGACATTTGCACTGCTGCCACCTGGAGCACTGTCCACACTTTCATCAAACATTACAATCTGGACAGCACCTCTAGGCATAGGGCCAACTTCAGCATAGCTGTTTTTCAAGGCCTCCTTTCATAGGCTGCTGTTCTTTTTTTGCCTACCATCCGGACTGTCTGTATGTAGTGCCAGAACTGCTTGAGACTCAGTCCTACCAGTAATGGCCTGCTGCAAGAGACACCCTCAAAGTAAGGTAGTGCAGTTACGTAATAACTTACCATAACAGTAGATCTTCATAAGGATGTCTTGCAGCAGGCCCTGCATTGCCTCCCTCCTTCCCCTTTCTCCTGTATCTTTCTCCCCTTCCATGGGGTGAGCCTTCTGCTTTTATTTTTTTATGCTATTAGGTTACCTTGCAGTCCTCCTCATTTCCTCCTTACAACATCCTGCTTTTGGTCTCCAATGGGAGAACTGAGGAGAGTGTGGGGGCTGACCACCTTTATAGGATTGGCTGACTTCCGGGGCTGATGTTGGAAGTTGGTGGCCACCTCTGGTAGACTGCTAGCTGTAAGGTTTCCATGTGGTCATAGCACCTGGTGGCTTACTGCAACCAGTGGCCTGCTGCAAGAGATCCTCTCGAAGATCTACAGTTATGGTAGGTTCTTACATAACTGTACTTTCTCCTCTGCATTAGTCACTCCCTATTACGAACTTCCTGCCTCCCCTCTCCCAACTTCTCCCTCCCCCTCCATCCAGCCTATTTTTCCCCTGCTTGGGTCTCCTGCACTTCTGGAACCTAGTCTGCTCTCTATTATATGTAGTTCAATTTCTTATGAAATTTTACATGACTTGTTAAGTGCAGTCATGTAACAGCTGATTTTTAAAGTATTGCAGACCACAGGGAGTGCTGGGCTATCTTAGCTGGAGTGAAATTTCTTTACTCCAGTTTAATATCTCAAGGAGCATTTGAAGGGATTTTAAACTTGCACCTTCACCTTTGACCTCCTTGTGAAGCAAGGGGCATACTGAGCTACCACAGGCTAGCTGTGGGTAGAGTTGCCCCTTGTGCAATTCTTTGATATATAATATGTGCTTTTAACTGCAGATTTCTATCTTATCTAAGTTAAATTTGGTATTTTAATAGTAAAAATCCTCAGAGCTGTACCAGAAGTGTGGAAGGGGAAACTTCTTGTCTGACTCACATAAATCTGCTAGCCTCAGTGATCAGAGGCAAATTCTGGGCAGAGGCGATGCTGGCAGAGGCAAGCTGTGTCTGCCTGCACCCGCCATGGGTGTCTTTCATTTCGAGTAACAACCAAGGATATGAAAATGAACCAAACTAGGGACATTTTAGATTTACTGCTAAAAGAGGGATCCTTGTTTAAATATGTAAATTACTCCATGTGTTCTCTTAACCCTTTCTCTAGTAATGCCTCTGATATTACTTGCATTAAATGCTCTTCCTTAGAAGCATCTCAGAAAGAAAGAAATCTCCTAAAAATGGAGTGGAGTAATGCAATAGAAATTAACAGAATCAAAAAGTTTATAAGCAGCATTGAACAAGAGTCTAGAGCCACTTGTACTACAACAAATGAAAAAAGAAAAAATCAGGAAACTGAAAACCAAGGTGCTAGTCCTAGTACTGACTACCAAGCTAAAAGAACCTGTGTTAACACTCAGAATGATTGGTGTGTAGTTAACCAGAGAAAAACCAAAAAGGGTAGAAGGGCAATGACTCCCAATAGTATCACCATACCACTACAGAATAAGTACACCCCATTAAGTTCTGAGCATGCTTGTGAAAATGGTGTAGACCCCACCAGGAAAGTGACTTTTCCAAATAAACTACATGAACTGGTGGTCTTGATGGAAGAGGGATGCCTGGATATTGTGGTAGTCACAGAAACATGGTACATAGAGAACCATGACTGGGATGTCAACATACCAGGGTACACAATCTACAGGAGGGATAGGGAAGGTAGACGAGGAGGAGCGTTACTCTCTATGTAAGGGAAGGGATCAAAGCAATGGAACTAAAGGGTAAACAGGCAGGAGATGAGGCACTATGGGTCACTCTGGAGATTGGAAATGGCACCACTATCCACACGGGGTTGTATACAGACCCCCATCTCAGGGGAAGAAATGGAAAAGGAAATGATAGAAGGCATCCTCAGGATGGCAGAGAAAGGGGAGATATTGCTGATGGGGGATCTGTATATACCAGATGTTAACTGGAGCACCTTTGCTGCAGCCACATTCAAGAGCAGGGCCATTCTCGATGCCCTACTGGGGGCATGCCTCAGACAGCTAGTGTTGGAACCCACTCAGGAGGGAGCAATCTTAGACCTGGTACTTTCAAATGGGGACAGAGAGAGGATCTCAAATCTAGAAGTGGATAGCCATCTGGGAACAAGTGACCACCAAACAGTGTGGTTCATGATAAACCCAACTGCAGAGTCAAGTAATACAAAAGTGAAGGTACTGGACTTCAGGAGGGCTGATTCTGTCAAAATGGGAGTGTGCCTCAGAAAAGCACTGGCAAACAGACAAGAAGGAGGGTGGAACAACAATGGAGAAACATCAAAACTGCCATCACAGAGGCAAAAACCTTTGTGTGAACAAATAAACAAATCAAAATGAAAGAAAAACACTGTGGTTCTTAAAAGAGGTGGTGGAGAAGGTTAGGGAGAATAAGATAGCATTCTGGAAGTATAAGGAAACACAGAAGGAGCAGGACAGAGAACTGAACCAGTTAAAGCAGAAGAAAGCGGAGAAGGCAGTCAGAATAGCAAAGGCCCAAACTGAGGAAAAGATAGCCAATCCAGTTAAGAAGGGGGGATAAAACCTTTTATAGGTACATTCGGGAGTGAAGAAATACAAAGGGAGGGATACTGAGGCTGAATAAAGGGGAGGGTAGGTAGGCAGAGAAGGACAGTGAAAAAGCAGAGATAATGAACTAATACTTCTGTTCAGTATTCACAAAAAAGAAGAGGAGGGGAGTTACCTAATCCAGTCAACAGAAGCACTCTGGACAGGGAAGTTGATATCAGTTCTGTCACAGAAGAAAAGGTTCTGAAAGAACTCCTAAAACTGAAGGTGGACAAAGCAATGGGGCCTGATAGAATTTACCCCAGAATTCTAAAAGAACTGAGGGGAGAACTAGTAACGCCACTGACTACCATTTTTAACAAATCATGGGAGGATGGTGTCATACCTGAGGACTACAGAAGGGTGGATGTGATTCCTCTCTACTAAAGTGGGAGCAAGACAGAGGCAGGAAACTATAGACCTGTCAGTTTGATCTCAGTGGTAGGAAAAAATGATGGAATCACTTGTAGGAAAGAATTGTTGAGTACCTAGAGGCCAGTGGGGCAGAGGACCCAAGGCAGCATGGTTTCACAGTGGAAGGTCACATCAAACAAATCTAATCAATTTCTTTGACTGGGTGATCAAAGTAGTAGACCAGGGAGGGGCTGTGGACATGGCCTACCTAGACTTTAGCAAGGCATTTGACACAGTCCTGCACAAAAGATTAATAAGCAAATTAGCCAGCCTGAGAGTGGGACCCAGGGTGGTAGCCTGAGTAAAACATTGGCTGGATAACAGGACACAGAGGATAATAGTAAACGGAGTCCACAGTGAAGAAAGAGGGGTTACTAGTGGGGTACCGCAGGGTTCAGTACTGGGTCCGTCCTTTTAATGTCTTTATAAGTGACTTGTAGGACTGGAAGGAAAAGTATGCCTCTTTGCAGATAACACAAAGATCTGCAACAGGGTTAATACACAAGGTGGGGTGGAAAGGATGCGAAGGGACTTAGCAAGGTTGGAGGAATAATCAAATGTATGGCAGCTTAGATTCAATGCAAAGAAGTGCAAAGTAATGCACCTGGGAAACAAAATCCCAGGGGAAGAGTACACAATGGGGGTGAAATACTGGCAACAACAAAAATGGAAAAGGACCTGGGGGTAGCTATATCAGATGACCTAAAGGTGGGCAAGCAATGTGAGAAGGCAGTAAGGAGGGCTGGGTGATACTGGAATGCATAGGGAGAGGCATCACCAGTAGAAAACAAAAAGTTGTTATCCCTCTGTACAGACAGTTGGTGAGACTCCATGTGGAGTACTGCATGCAGGTCAGGAGACCCCATCTCCACAAAGACATAGACAGGGTAGAGGCTGTCCAGAGGAGGGCAACCAAAATGGTGCAGGGTCTGCACCAGAAGACATACGAAGAGAGACTAAAGAAGCTTAATATGTATACCCTTGAGGAAAGGGGGTTGGGGGACATGATAGAAACTTTCAAGTACCTCAAGGGAATCAACAAAGTCCAAGAGGGTAGCATCTTTCAGAAAAAAGAGATGTGTAAGAACAAGGGGGCACAATTTGAAGACAGAGGGGGGGATGGCTCAGAGGTAATGTGAGGAAGTATTTTTTCACAGAGGTGGTTGTGAATGCATGGAACAGCCTTCCTGAGTAAGTTGTGGAGTCAGAAACAGTAGGAAAATTCAAGAATGCATGGGACAGTCATAAGGCAATTCTAGCGGGGAGGTTACGAGGAAGTAGGCTGTTGGATAACTAGGATCTGCTGCTTATCTATTTGGTATGAAAATGGGCAGACTAGGTGGGCTAAGCAGTCCTTATCTGCCATCATATTCTGTTTTTATATTTCTATGTTTCTATGAGATGACCAGGGAAACAATTACCCCATTAAGCACTGACCTACAATGTGATAATAATATACGCTCCACCTTGTCTTTGGCTAAATCAAATTCCACCCCACTGAGTAATAGAGTATTGTCAACAGACACAGTACAGAAATTTATAATAGGGACTCGCTGCCAGGTTTAATGACAGCCACATTTTCAGCAAAGATAGATTAATACCAGTCATGCATTTATCAGGAGCTAAAATTGGTGATACTGCAGAGTGTATTAATAAACTACAAAGTACAGCACAATCTTAAGTCATATTGAATGTAGGTTGCAATGATATGGGCAAAACAGAAGAAAAAGATATCTGTGGGGACATACTCAATCTTAATATACAACGCCAGGCAAAAGGTTCTAATACAGCTATTTCCAGTATCTTGCTAGTCCCTTAAGCTACCCAGAAAAGTACCTGACTATTTAGAGGATTAACTGTAGTCTGGAAAACTGCTGTAAAACAAGAATGTAACATTTATTGATAACTGGAATTGCTTTTATAAAAAAAGGTGTTATTTTTGAGAGGCAGCCTTCATCTAAATAAATATGAAGCCAAGACACTTGCTCTTAATTTTGAACAAGGTTTCATTTCAATTTGTTTCAACTGACTGCCAAGGGGGAACCTATAATTGCAGCTGCAAATTGCACAAGAAGTAATTCAAGCAGAACTAACAATAAAACATTACAAACTATGCTGTTTAATGCACACATCTTAAAAAATAAAATGGATGAACTTATAACAATGGTCAATAGTCATATTATCAATATGATTGCCATTACTGAGACTTGAGGTGGAGAGAAAACATGGTTTGTGACTCTACAATGTATGGATATATCATGTATACATGTAACAGATTGAATAGAAAGGGAGGTGTTGCTGCACTATATGTGAAAAACAGTATAGGTTCTGTGGATATTACTGACAACATTAAAACAAATTGTCCTAACACTGAAAGTATTTGGATCAAACTACTCATGAACTCGAATGACCCTTTAATACTTTTTGTGTGTTACCACCCTCCTAATTGTTCTATGGATACCTTTGATGAGTTGATAATGGAAATTGAGGTTGCAAGTGAATTGGGGGACCTTATTATAATGGGCAACTTTAATTTAGGGGAAATTAACTGGGAAAATGGTTCTGTGAGTAGTGTTGCTGGTAATAAGCTTCTCTGTGCAAGTGACAGAACACAACATACACAACATGTCAATGTACACACAAGGGGAGATAATATCCAAGACATTGTACTATGCATGGATTACTTAGAAATTCTTAACTGTAACATAGAGTCACCCACTGGAAACAGCAACCATAATATAGTAGAATTTACTTTAAAACATGAGTATATGGAATGCTATGTTAAGACTACAATTCTCCAATACAGAAAGACAACATGAGAAAAATACATGAAGATCTAGATAACATTACCTGGAACACTGAATTAAAAAATAAAACTATGGAGGATAAATGGTTTACTCAGTTTATTTAGTGTGTTAAGACACAAGGAGGCATTAGCCCATCGTGAATATCTTCCTTTCCTAGCGGATGTTTCAGTTAGTGTTTTTCCCATTCTAGTGGAAATGTCTGTCTAGTTTGCTTTTAAAGTCTATAGGATTTTTTGAATGAACCACCTCCTGTGTGAACAAATTGGTATTATATCAAAAATTTGATACTGGATCTCACACAAAAATACATGCCACAAACTCATAAATATCAAAACAAAAAACAAAAACCTACGTGGCTGAACTACAAACTAAAAAAAACTACTAAACAAAAAAAAGTAAACTACAGTATATAAGGCATATCTATGCAATAATAATCAAGGTACAAGGAAACATTTTATCTCAATCCAAAAAACTATGTAAAAAGAAATTAGAAAAGCCAAAAAAAATGTGAGTATAACCTAGCATTAAATGCAAGGAAAGATGATAGTAAGGCATTTTATGCCTGCATAAATTCATAAAAACAAATCAGTCAGCCATATGGGCCCTATCAATGAAAACAATATATTGGTTCATGATAACATAAATATGGCAGAAGTATTCAGTACATATTTCTGTAAGGCTTTCTGTCCTACAAATAAGATCATTCCCCTAAATAACTCAACAAAATGTTATGAAATAATGTTTTCAACTGAAGATGTTAAACATTTATTACTTAAACAAAAGGGAAAAACTCACCAGGTCCAGATCAAATTACAGGGCATATTCTGTACACAATGGCTGACTATCTATTGCTCCCTTTAAAAATCTTATTTGAAGAGTCTGTTAGCAAAAGAGTGGTACCACCTGATTGGAGAACAGCATGTGTGATTCTAGTCCATGAAAAAGTCCCTAAACATGCTACAACAAACTACAGACCCATTAGTCTGACGTCAACAATTTACAAAATCCTGAAAACTCTGATGAAAAACCTATCAGAGTCAGTACTAAATATAGGTCCAGAACAGCATGGATTTTAGAAAGACAGAAGCACCACAACAAATGTTATCTACTTCTATGAAACAATTAGTAACTTATTGTATAACTCTCATTGAGAAATTAGTCAAGTATAATTTCAGCAGTTCATTAGTGACCTGGATAGCTAACTGGTTGACCAACAGAACACAGAAATTTGTTATAAATGGGTATACATCTTGTACAGATAGGGTGATGAGTGATGTCCCACAGGGCTCTGTGCTGGGTCCATTCTTGTTTCAGATCTTCATTTCTGACATGACTAACAATATCTTAAACAGACCTGTGAAATTTGCAGATGGTGCCAAATTAGGTGGCCCATGTGACAATGAGTCCAACATACAGTGGTCATTAGAGAAAGTTTGCATGGTACTGTGGAAACTCTACTGCTGTGTATACCACTCAGTGCACTGCGTAATGGGGCACTGTACCACTAGGTACAGCAGGGCATTGACATTATTCAGTGTGAAATAATTACCTTCCTATGCAGTTCCACCCTAATCCAGCAGGTGGTAACTGTAACTCATATAAGCCCTGATGTGTCCATGTCTTTATTTTCCCACTGGTTTTAAAGGTGCACCAGCAGGTGGCATTGATTTTAAATACTGTAATACTTCCAATAAGTAAGAGCACTCCATGTTGTACTGATGCAAGTAAACTGTGTGTAGTGCCATTAAATATAAAAGAAATACTTTTAAAAATACTGGCTACCACATTCTGCCTCAATTTACAGCAGGCACAAGGATATTAGAAACAGCTTTGTGCAAGTGTGAAAATTGTCTACGTGACAGCAAACATCTGTCCCAATATCCCAGACTTTCTCACATATTGATTGGCAGTGTATGAATTAATGTATGGAGACTTTTGTATGGTACACATAAATGGATGCGAATTGACATAATGCATTTATACATAATATGTAGGAATAAAGAGCCGCCTGATGGGATGGTGGAAGTTAGTTTTGTTTTTAAATGTATAAAATTATAATTTTATAGGTCATGTGCTGTCACAGGAGGATAGATGGTGCTGCAGACTGCCTAAACAACGTTAATCCCCCCCCCATGGAGTACAGTTTTCTTTCCACACACTGTTGCAGGAGGATAGATGGTGCCATAGACAGACTGTTTTAACAATGTTAACCCCCACACACACAGCACAGTTTTCTTTTCACACACTTTTCGAGCCCCTACCCCCAAAGAAGAGGGAACAGAATAAAAAAAAAGAAAAAATGGTAAAAACTTAAGAAAGGATCAGGCAGTGACCTTATTTCAACATAATAGCTTTTGCAAAATCCAACTACAGCAGTAACAGCTGGATTGTGATGCTCTTGTGCCAACCCCATTTTATTCCATGCAGAACTGCTAGTGGACACTTATGCTTGTATGGATTTCTACTTGTTGCAAGGGCCATCATAAGGGCTTCAAGGGGTTTACAAAACAATCATAGGTGTCTCAAGTGTACCCTCTGGCCACCCCGAAAATACATCCCTAGGCACACGGGAACACGAATTTGTCAGTCGGCATCAGTCAACTGCAAACACCCAAAAGTTGGATATAATAGGAGATAAACTCAGACAGGCTAACATTTTCAATTCCTTGGTCATATCAGATATGGCAGGAATGGGTAACAGCATAAATGGTATGCTTCCTTTGTCCCCTCCCCTCCCTAAAGGTATCAACATAACTACTGAACAATAGTGGTACTATCTGCTACTTAAAATGATACTTAGCCAACTAATGGACAGTGATGTCAAACATTTTGTACTAAGACACAAACAGGCTTTTGTCTGATCCTTCTACATAGAAACATAGACGTTGATGGCAAATAAGGGCCGCAAGGCCCATCCGGTCTGCCGATTTCTTTTTCTACATTATGAATGTGCCATAGGCCTTTGCTCTGTCTATGGCCTATCTATTTATACTGATCTGTATTGCTCCCTTATGCCTATCCCATGCCTGTTTGAGGCCCTGCACTATATTCATATCCACCATTCCTGAGGTAGGCCATTCCATGCATTCACCACCCTATCTGTGAAAAAGAACTTCCTCACATTACCCCTTAATTGGCCTCCCTCTAATCTCATGCTGTGTCCTCTTGTCCTGCTATTTTCTTATATTAAACATGTTAGACTCTTTCACCTTGTTACAGCCCCTAAGGTGTTTGAATGTTTCAATCATATCACCTCTCTCCCTCCTTTGCACTAGGATATACGTATTGAGCTCTGTTAATCTGCCCTCATATGTTTTCTGATGCAGTCCCTGCACCATTCTTGTTACCCTTCTCTGGATTTCCTCAATTTGGTTAATGTCCTTGTGAAGATGTAGCCTCCAGTACTGCATGCAGTACTCCAGATGGGGTCTAACAAGTGTCTTGTAAAGAGGGATTATTACCTCTTCCGACTTGTGATACCTTTACTAATACACCTCAACATCCCCCAAGCCTTACCTACTGCTTTAGTGGTCTGCTTGGATGATTTCAGGTCATCTGTGATGTTGAAAGCCAAGTCTCTTTCTTCCCTTGTGAGTGCCAGCAACTCCCCTCCCAGCCTATAGGTGGCTTCAGGGTTTCTCTTCCCTATGTGCATGATCTTGCACTTCTTTGCATTAAACCTCAGTTGCCACTCTTCCGACCATTTTGCCAGTTTATCCAGATCTCTTCTCATTCTGCCCACCCCATCTGGATAATCTACTCTGTTGCAGATCTTGGTGGTCATCTGCAAACAGACAAACCTTACCCTCCAGTCCATCTGCAATGTCACTGATGAAGATACTGAAGAGGACTGGCCCCAGGACTGATCCCTGAAGTACCCCAATTGTGACTTGCATGTCTTCTGACTGTATACCGTGTACCACCACTCTCTGTTTTCTGCCCGTCAACCAGTTTTCCACATAGTTGACTAACTTCTGACCCACCCTGAGCCTACCCAGCTTATTAATCAATCTTCTATGTGGAATAGTATCGAAAGCTTTGCTGAAGTCAAGGTAGGCAACATCAACTGCTCCCCCTTGGTCCACCACTCTGGTTACCCAGTCAAAGAAATCTATGAGATTAGTTTGACAGGACCTTCCTTTTGTAAACATATGCTGTCTTGGATCCTGTGCTCCTATGGATTCCAGATGTTGCACTATCCTTTCCCTATGAAGTGCCTCCATAATCTTGCCCACTACTGAAGTAAGACTGGCTGGTCTGTAGTTCCCTGCTTCCTCCCTGCTACCACTCTTGTGGAGCGGGATCACATGAGCCCTTCTCCAGTCTTCTGGGACCTCTTCTGTGCTCAGAGACTCACTAAACAGTTCTGATAATGGCTCTGCTAGTTCCACCCATACCTCCTTAAGTACCATGGGATGTATGCCATCAGGTCCCATTGCTTTGTCCACCCTGAGCTTATCGAGCTCTTGTAGGACCCTTTCTTTTGTGAAGGGACTAGTGCATACCTCCTCCCCCCTGTGTCCATGGCATTGAGCTGTGGTCCCTGCCCTACCTTCTCTTCAGTAAATACTGAGCAGAAGTATCTATTTAGAATAAATGCTTTTTCATGGTCCTCCTCCTCACATGCTCCCTTATCCCCTTTGATCTTACTAATACCCCTCTGGACTTTCTCCTTTCACTAATGTATCCATATAAAGTTTTGTCACCTTCTTTACTGTTTGTGCTAGTGTTTCCTCCGTTTGGGCCTTTACCTGCCTTACCGCCTTCCCTGCTTCCCTTAGGAAAGTTTGGTATGCCTCCCTGTCTTCATCCTGGTTCCCTTATATTTCCTGAAACATTCTTTTGGCTCTCACCTTTTCTACTACTGTTTTGAGAACCAAAGTGGATTTCTTCTTCTTTGCACTTCCTTTTCTCTCTAACATAATGAGATGTTGCTTCAAGTATTGCATTCTTATTGCCTGCCCACTTTGCCTGTACCCCCTCACCTGTATTTCTTTTTGCCAGGGCTAGATTAACTCTGTTGGCCATCTTATCAAAGTCAGCTCCTCTGAAGTCCCATATGTTTGCCTTGGAATGGGATGATTTAGTTCTAGTGACCAAATTGAACCATACCGTATGATGGTCACTGGCCCCCAGGTGACCTTCTACCTGGAGATCTGAGATCCTTTCCCTGTTTGTCAGTACTAGATCTAGGATAGCCTGTCTCTTGTGGGTTGTTGTACCAGTTGTTTGAGGCCCTCCCCCCACAGGGAATCCACCATGTGTCTAATTCTGGCAGATGTTCCTGCTGGTATTGACCAATCTGTATCTGGCATGTTGAAGTCTCCCATTATCAGAACCTCCACTTTAGCTGTCATGTTTTGTATATCTTCTAACAGTAATGTGTCTGTGTCCTCCACCTGGTCTGGAGGTCTGTACACAACCCCAGTTCGTATTGCTATCCTATTTCCTGTTTCCAGGATGACCCACAGTTCTTCTGGCTCCTTATGTGTATTTATAATTTCTGTATATTTGATAGTTTCATTTACATAATGGCCTACTCCACCCCACCCCCCTTTTTGCACTTCGGTCTCTTCTGAACAGTATTAAGCTAGGTACTGAAGTCTCCCAAGTGTGGTTACTGGTAAACCATGTCTCATTAATGGCTGTTATGTCCAGTTTAGCCTCTGTCATTATTGCCTGCAGGTCTGGGATCTTGTTCCTAGACTGCGAGCATTTGATTGTACGAGTGTACATGATTTTACATTGGCCAGATTTTGGTGTATTCATTGTTGGGTGAGGTCTGGCGTTTCCTGTGCATCGATGGGGAGCCGGACCTTGTTCCTTACCTGGGATGCAAATGAACTACAAACATGCTGAACTCCTGTTTGACTACTAGCTGAGGGGGGAGGGGTGTTCTTCCCATTTGATGTATGGGGTGCTGCACCCCTCTCCCCATTTGCTAATTTAAATATATACTTTCATTGCACTGTCGAAATTAACAAATTATCTCACATCTTATCTTGAGACTGACTGTTCTGTTTATTATTTCAGAAGTTATAAGGGCAAGCGTGCTCCAAGAAAAATCAAGGGATGAACAATAGGCCTATTCTAACCCATGTACAAACTAGCTTCCATTTGGTGCATTATGAAAGCTCGCAGGAGATTTATGCATTTATTTGTCTTATCCAGTAAAATAAATCACTGGTAGAATGGGATATCAACTAAATGGTGAACACCAATCACAGCCACTAGAAAAGCCTGTACAAATGCAGAAATACAGTTATGATTTAAAGAAATAATACAGCAAACTGCATGGTAGAAAAAATACTTCTTGTTTCCACTATACATGCTTTATTTTTGGGCTGATCCACAGCTGCATTTTGAAACTTGTATCGTGTTTTTTTTTTTCCTTTTAATGGTCAGAACCTACTGAACTGTAAAAATACAAATGATCTGTCTGGAAATTCAATACCGATGGCAGGTATCCACAACTGGCTGCATGCTTTTCAATATGAATTAAATGGCACACCAGAGGATGTAGCACTCTTCTACACAGTCATCAATGGTGCATGGCTTCACAAAAAAATTCCCCTATCCAAAAAATGCTGTCTCTGTGCTTTCTAACTCTTAAGCATGCTATAACAGAAGTGGGTTGGCAGTGAATGACTAGATGTACAGTATGTAGTACACAGTATGTTTTTATCTTCACAAAAAGTCATATGTCACAACCTAAGAAAATGTAGCTACATACCTAGCCTCAGTAGAGACTAGGTACACACTCTAGGAAAGAAACGTATTTGGATATTATATAAAAGTTATTTCCACATAATTCTGTTTTTAAGTATTATCTAGAAGGAAAAGTACACATTGTAACCTTAAAGCTGACAGAATTCCATATTCCTGTACAAATGTGCGATATGGTATGGCTTTATATATTGGATTAGAAATCTGCAACTGATCTCTCTTACTTACATCTGAGGGAGGTTTTCCTTACTTTACAGTCTTACATTGGGATTGCTTTGTGTTTAATTTCATTTTTAAAACAGGAAGGGGGGTTTCAAACTACTTATCTTGTGAGCAACTTCAGAAGGGTTAAAATAACTGCATATTTGATTTTCCTTTGTGCTATCTGGACTGTCTGCTAGTATTCTGACAGTTTTACATTGATATAGTTGGAAATAAAATAGTTGGAAATAACTTACTGGTAGTAGCTGTGTACTTTGAATAGCAAAGGCTGCAGTTTGTAATTTGGTGCCAGACACAGCCTTGGGTGGTGGAAATTGTCTTCACTAGTCAGGAAGACCTTGCATCATAGCCAATTGTTTTGGGTGGATGACTATTCTAGCATTGATCAATTATTATAAACTACTGGTGTGATCCTGTTTCAGACAGAAGCCCATCTCTTCATGTGGTGTAACAGGCTGTGCTTTGAAACAACTGAGAAGCTGCATGGGATATACTATATTGGATTAGAAATCTGCAACTGATCTCTCTTACTTACATCTGAGGGAAGTTTTCCTTACTTTACAGTCTTACATTGGGATTGCTTTGTGTTTAATTTCATTTTTAAATCAGGAAGGGGGTTTTCAAAACTACTTATCTTGTGAGCAACTTCAGAAGGGTTGAAATAACTGCATATTTGATTTTCCTTTGTGGCTAACTGGACTGTCTACTAGTATTCTGTAACAGTTTGCATCAAATTACTTTTAAATAGTTGACAAATCAGTTACTGGAGATTAGCTGAATTACTATAAAGGGCAGTACTCACCAGAGTGGTGGCGCAGTGGTGTATTTGATTGTTTCTAACAGTCACCAGTGGTTGTGGACTACCCACCCACCCACCCTTCCCCACCCCACTCCCCAGGTGTGATGTTTCCTTTATAGCCAAGGTTCTGACATCACTTCCTCAACAGGCCTTGGGGCAGAACTGTCATTTTCTTAATAACCCAGCACAGTGCATAAAGGGTAAGAACACACCACACAAAGGAAGAAAAATATATATATATTACATATTGTATATTATAAGGGAGAGGGACATGTGGGGAGTGATGCAATGCACTGGCTGTGGGGCAGCAGTTTTCCGGGAGACCTTCTGGAAACTGCGTTGCTGTCCTATTTGCAGGCAACTGTCAGCTCTGAGGGAGGAGGTAGCCCACCTCCAGGCTGAACTGGCAAGAACTAAGGAGGCCACCCCCACCCAAAGAGCACCACTGCCACAGAGGCTGCTAAGTATGAAGAGCAGGTGGTCCACAGTGGGTTCTGGGAGGGTACGGGTGGTGAAACAAAGGTGAAGCTCCCTAGTTGTACCTCTACACAAACCATATGCCAGTCTGGCAGAGCAAGGTTCCTCTATGATGGCACCCTCAGTGGAGACCAAGAAGAATGCTGAGGACACCTACAAGGGAGACCCACAGAAGGGTGGCAAGGGACACCACAGGGGAAGGAAACAGCTTCTGATAGGGGACTCAATTTTTAGAGGGGTAGACCAGGGGAAGGGAGAGGAGAGGGAAGTAAGATGCCTGCCTGGTGCCATGGCTTGCAGGGACAAGAAGCACATCCTCAGGATTGCAGAAGCAGCATCACAGGAGAGGGAACTAGATATCTTGATAATCAGATGCAACGTGTAAGGATTGCAGGGATCTCTTCCGATGAGAAACTGGTCTGCTCCAGGGTCCCCAAGGGGTCTATTCTGGGCCCTCTACTCTTCTTCCTCTTCATCAACAATCTCCCCAGTACCTGCCACCAAAAAATATTATTGTACACAGATGATGCAGTCCTGTTTTTTTGAGCCACCGTGACATTACAGTCCTTGAATCCCAGCTGCAGCTTGACTTCAAGCGCATTGAAGACTGGTTCAATTCGCATAAACTTGTCCTGAACCACAGTAAGACTAAAGCCATGTCCTTCTATAACCGACAGAGCAGGCACAACTCTCTGCCCTCACCATCAAGAACCACACTGGGAACCCACTCGATCATGTCAAGGAGTTCAAGTACCTTGGTATTACCCTGGACAGTACCCTCTCCTACACTCGGCATATTGACACTGTTGCCAAGACCGCCAATATACGGATTGGACTACTATGCAAACCCAAGCACTGTATGCCTGCAGATGCCCTTAAACTAGCCATCTACAGCTCTGTCACCTCTATCATTGACTACGGCCTTGCGGTCTATGGCTCTGCCTCAGCAAGTGCCCTCTGCAGGATCTCAGTTGTTCTCAACAAAGCCTGTAGACTACTGATGGGTGCAGCCTGACAAACTCACACCTGTGACCTCTATGCACAGGCCAGCTGGCTACCACTATGCAGCAGAATACAATACCAGACCTGCTTACTTACCAAGAAGATTCTCCTTGGTCTCATGCCACCTGGTGTTAGCTCACCTTACTATCTACAGTGGCACCCAACAAACACGTGGTGCCCAATCTCTAACCTTTCAGGTTCCCAGATGTCGTACCTCCATGGGTCAGTGGTCCTTTATTTATAGAGCTGCTCAATGGTTCAATTCCCTCAATAAAGAAGCACTTTCCCCTACTACACTTGGACCCTTCAAAAAGAATCTCAAACTTTACCTCACCTCTACCACTCAATGTGACTGCTTCTCTGAACAGAGATCTCTCTAAACACCTCCCAGCTCACTCATGTCTCACAGCCCGCCCTTTCCCAGTCTCATTCCCTCTGGCACTGGGCCTTCCTTGTGACTCCTTTCCTGCTTCACATCTCCACTGGTACAAAACATTTTCCACCACCATCGGACAGTGGCCCATTAGCCTGCCAACTTCCTCTCCCGGTCGCACACCTGCAATACTAACTGCCTATGGTGCCCTCCATCTCCTATTGTTACCGCAGCCAGCTGCCTACTCAAGCTGCTCGTTATATGAATATTATCTCAAAGTATGTTATAACTGAGTATCTTTATGTTTTCTTTTAGTTGTTTTGGTTGTTTATTGTGCATTCATTTACTACCTCTGTATGCATGTTGACCCTCATCCTTTGACGTGGAACCATTGTAAACGAGCAGTTTCTGCTCAAAGGTATTTGTAATCCGAGAATTTAATAAATAAATTGTCCACCTTGGGACAAATGGCCTAGCTAGGCATGGGATCAGTGCAGTACAGGATGAAACTGTGGAGTTGGGGAGGGGCCTCAGAGAGGTAGCAGCACAGTTACCTTCTCAGAAGTGCTGCCTGTCATGGCAGGGGTGAGGCTAGGGTACGACACACCATGCAGTTTAATGAATGGTTGCAAAACTGCTGCAGAGCACAGGGCTTTGGCTTCATTGGGGACTGGGGGTACACTTGGAGAGATAAAGGTTTATACTGGCATGATGGTCTGCATCTGTCCATGAAGGAACCAAGATCCTAAGTGACAGGTTTAAATGTTTCCTTGAGCTTTTAAACTAGTTATGGGGAAGGTGCTAATAAGAGGCAGGAAATTTCAAGCCTCCCCACAAAACATGATGGGTAGTAAGGTAAACACTGAAGTACAGTGCTCAACAGAGGGCAGGACAGGGGTAAATGGAAAAATAGAGAAGGGCAAAAAGAGCAGGCATGGGGGAAAAAAGGATAAAGCCAACATTAAATGGAGGGCAATGAGTACAAATGCCCATAGTCTGGGAAACAAGCCTCCTGAGCTAGTAGCCTTGATGGAAGATGAACACTTGGATATTGTGGCAGTCACAGAAACATGGTACACAGGGAACCATGACTGGGATGTCAACATACCGGGGTACACAGTCTACAGAAGGGACAGGGAGGGTTAAAAAGGAGGTGGAGTAGCTCTATATGTAAGGGAAGGGATCAAAGCTACAGAACTAAAACGTAAAGGAGGAGGACAAGAGGCACTCTGGGTCACCTTGGAGACAGGGAATGGCATCACAGTCTGCACAGGGGTTGTAAACAGACCCCCCCTCTCAAGGGGAGGAAATGGACAAGAAAATGATAGAGGACATTCTCAAAATCTCTGAAAAAGGGGAGATACTGTAAATGGGGGGTCTGAATATGCCAGATGTTAACTGGATGACTTGTACTGCAGCCACATCCAAGAGCAGGGTCATTCTCGATGCCCTGCAGGGGGCAGGCCTTAGATAGCTAGTGTTGGAACCCACTCGGGAGGAAGCTATACTAGACCTGGTACTCTCAAATGGAGAGAGGATCACAAATTTGGAAGTCGGTAGACATCTGGGAACAATCGACCACTGCACAGTGTGCTTCACAATAAGCACAACCATGGAGACCAGCCATACAAAAACAAGCATACTGGACTTTAGAAGGGCTGACGTTGGCAAATGGGTGAATACCTGAGGAATACACTAGCAAATGGACAAAAAGGAGGGGTGGAAGAACAATGGAAAAAAATCAAAACTGCCATCAGAAGCAACAAGCCTTTGTGTGAAACAGATAAAGAAAACAAAGCGGAGTAAAAAAACACTATGGTTCTCAAAAGAGGTGGCAGGGAAAGTTAAGGAGAAATGGCTGCATTCTAAAAGTATAAGGAATCACAGACAGAGCAACGACAGGAACTGTATCAATTAAAGCAGAAAGAAGTGGGAAGGCAGTCAGAATAGCAAAAGTCAAACTGAGAAAAATAGCCAAGTCAGTTAAGAAGGGATAAAACCTTTATAGGTACATTAGGGAGCATAGAAAGGTTAAGGAGGAATAGTGAAGATTAATAAGGAGAGGGAGGTGGGCAGAGGAGACAGTGAAAAGGCAGAGATACTGAATGAATACTTTTGCTCAGTATTCACAAAAGAAGATGAGGAGGAGTTACCTAAACCAAACAATAGAAGCACTCTGGGTAGGGGGGTTGACACCAGTCCATTTACAGAAGAAAAAGTCCTGAAAGAACTCCTAAAACTCAAGGTGGACAAAGCAATGGGGCCTGATGGAATTCACCCCAGAATCCTAAAAGAACTAAGGGAGGACCTAGTGACACCACTGACCACACAAATCATGGGAGGATGGGGTGGTACCTGAGGACTGGAGGAGGGCAGATGTAATTCCCCTTCACAAAAGTGGGAGCAAGGCAGAAGCAGGAAACTACAGACCTGTAAGTTTGATCTCAGTGGTAGGGAAATGATGGAATCACTTCTGAAAGAAAGAATTGTTGAGTACCTAGAGGCCATTGGGGCACAGGACCCAAAACAGCATGGATTTACAGCAGGAAGGTCATGTCAGATGAATCTAATAGATTTCTTTGACTGGGTGACCAAAGTGATAGACCAGGGAGGGGCTGTGGATATAGCCTACCTAGACTTTAGCTTGGCATTTGACACAGTCCCGCACAAAAGATTAATAATCAAGTTAGCCAGCTTGGGAGTGAGTCCCAGGGTGGTAGCCTGGGTTGAAAACTGGCTGCACAACAGGACACAGAAGGTAATAGTGAGTGGCACATATTCCGAAGAAAGGGGTTCACTAGTGGAGTACCTCAGGGCTCAGTACTGGGTCCAGTCCTCTTTAACATCTTTATAGGTGACATTGCAGAGGGTCTGGAGGGAAAGGTATGCCTCTTTGCAGATGATACAAAGATCTGTAACAGAGTTGATACATAAGGGGGGGTAGAAAGGATGAGAAGGGACTTGGCAAGTTTGGAGGAATGGTCAGACATATGGCAACCTAGATTCAATGCAAAGAAGTGCAAAGTAATGCACCTGGGAAACAAAAACCCAGGAGAAGAGTACACAATAGCAGGTGAGGTACTCACAACAACAAAAATGGAACGGGACTTGGGGGTAGTCATATCAGATGATCTATAGGTGGGTAAGCAATGTGAGAAGTCAGTGAGGAGAGCCAGGGGGATACTGGGATGCATAGGAAGGGGCATCACAAGTAGAAAAAGGGAAGTGGTTATCCCTCTGTACAGACAGTTGGTGAGACCCCATCTGGAGTACTGTGTGCAGTTTTGGAGACCTTATCTATGCAAGGACATAGACAGGATGGAAGCAGTCCAGAGGAGGGCAATAAAATGGTGCAGGGCCTGCATCAGAAATCGTATGAAGAGAGAGACTGAGAGAGCTTAATATGTATACTGTTGATGAAAGGAGGGACGGGGGGACATGATAGAAACATTCAAGTGCCTCAAGGGAATCAACAAAGTCCAGGAGGGTAGCATCTTTCAGAAAAAGAGATGTGTAAGAACAAGGGGACACAATTTAAAGATAGAGGGGGGACGGCTCAGGGGTTATGTGAGGAAATCTTTTTTCACGGAGAGAGTGGTGGATGTGTGGAACTGCCTTCCTGGGGAGGTTGTTGGGGCTAAAACAGTGGGGGAATTCAAACATGCATGGGACAGACACAAGGCAATTGTAGTGGAGGGTGGCAGGAAGTAGTCTGTTGGTTAACTAGAATCTGCAGCTTATTCAGTAGGTAGGGAAATGGGCAGACTGGGTGGGCCAAGTGGTCCTTATCTGCTGTCAAAGTCTATGTTTCTATGTTTATTGCCATGCAAGACTGGGGGTGTACTCTCACAACCATAAGAGTCAAGAAGTAAGATCAGAATGTAATCAGGAATTAGAAACTCAGAAATATTCATTTTTACAACATCCATATGTGGAGGTTTTCTGGGATCAAGTTGCTATGGAGTGAGGAGAGACACTATTTGCTTCCCTCTCTTATGAGGCTTGGGTATTAGGCATGTTTTCCCTAGAGTGGAAGAAATACTGTACCTTTCGACTAATTTTTGCTGTGTATCAATCCTACCACTGTCTGTTTCATAGTTGTTAGTGTAGGTCTGCTTTCTGCTGAAAAACAAACATGATCAGGGCAGTCACATTTATTTAAAATCACATTAGTGTATGTTTGTGCCATGGGGCCCGATTCCAAGTCAGACTAAGTAGCAGTAAGCCAAGATATACCAAACCCCTTGGCGTATCCCGCAACTTACACCAAGCGTTATGCCTGCCAGTATTCCAAGTGGTACCCTGCACCATGGCAGTTGCAGGCTACAACAATCATGGATTATGTCACCCACTACACCGCAGCCTGCAACACCATGGTACAGGTTTGGGTTATGGCAGCAGCTTCACCCAGTTACAGGAGGGTGGCTGTCGTAACCCACTGGCATGATACAAAAGATGCACTGGTGTAGGTACCCTATGGCAGCTTGAGCTGTCCTAAGGGCAGCCAATGGCTGGCACCATTGGATATTGCCCCCAAGCCCCTCAAGCACACCTCTACCCCCACCCCTGATCATTGGGAACCCCCGGGGATCCGATCTATGGTGCACAGCTCCAGATGCCTGTGCCATCTGTCCTGCTCCCCATGCCCCCTGTTGTGTGCAGTGGTGGTCTGGAATGGGGGGGTTGGGGAGCTGCCTGTCACTAGTCATGATTTCTGACATGCTGGGCATATACACCATGCATGTGGTGGTAGCCTCTGCATGGCGTATCCCGCATGTCGCAAGTTCCAGGACCCTGCCACTCTTGGAATGTGGCACAGGGTCCCTGGCACAGCGGCAAATTGCATAACTTACAGCCACATGCTAGTTATGGCATTCATTCTGGAATCGGCCCCATAGTTTAATCGCCAGTCCAATATTTATAAACACTGAAAACGTTATTGTGGGTGCTGCATGGTTTGATCATTTCTGTGAATAGCGCCCTTGCTGTGTGTTCTGCAGATTGACCTTCTGGTTATTTTTTGTAATCTACATGACTGTGTTTTATTTGTGACTATTTATAGTAGAACTTGGGCACTTGTCATGTTTTTTTTTTTTAACAGCTATTTGCCTGTTCTCTTTCAAGCTTTGTATGGATCCTGTGATAGTCAGTAAGCTCCATGACACTGTCTGGCAGTATACCAATAAATGTAAATATACTGTATATTTATGTTTTACAAATTGAGATCATGACTCCAGCACCTAACTGTGAACGCATCAGGTAACTGTCATGTGTTGAGCCATAACTGTTGAATGAGAGTCTGTGAGGCTTGCATTGCAGGTGTTTGCTTTATGTATACATTACACTGAAATTGACACACAAGGATGAAAGCTCTTTTATTCCCTATATCACTTTGAATGGTCATTTTATTTTGCCTTGCATTTTTTTTCTTTTCCTTCCATTTTTGTGTGTGTTTCAATGCGCACTTCTGAAAATCTTACTCAGACTCTGCACCAAGTCATTGAATGGGATGTTTCAGCCATTCATTTTGCATCAGCCCTTCTTCAAATTATATTACTCTAGTACTGATTTATCACAATTATTGTAGCCATCATGAGTGCTGTGGATGTCTCTATATTTATGTTTTTTGATATAGTCGGGTCAGATGCACCATAACTTATTTATAGTGTTGCAATTACTTTACAATGTGGAGATGAAGGAGTAGACATCCTTTTACCGCCACTTTCTTTTTTCAGTTTTCCCTAATCTGAGCAAATGCATATTCATATTAGCTCAATGTATTATTATAATAAAATACAATTATAGTGGTGGTGGTGGAGTGCAGATCAGAAGTTTCACCCACATTAGGAATGAACTACTCACTCCTAGCCCTCTTCCAGGATTTCCATCCTCATTATTTAATTTATTTCTGTTTGCTCTGGGGCATCCTGTTGCACCAAAATCTGTCCCCAAAAGTGCTGATTGTGGCCTGTTGCCAGTTGATCCTAACCCCAGGTTCGATCCTGCATTGCTCCTGACTCATGTATAGCAGAGGCAACTGACCTGTTACTCTGGACCTCTGTGATGTTTATTTACTATTTAAATTGAGAAGTGCCATAGTAAAACAATATTAAACATTGTTATTTATTATTTTATGCTGTCAGTTCTTCCTGAGTCAGCATGCCATCATGTCAAGGCACATTTATTGCACATTGCAGTGTTGCTTGCCCAGGAAACTCTGACCATAATAGAAGTTAACATATCAACTATTAAAATACTAACTAAAATGTTCTTTTTATTTGGCATGGCTGCAGTTTCTTATTTTCTTAGAGGTCCCAACAGTGACAGATTAACTGCTCCTGCAGTACTTGAGTCAGGTGGTCCACAGCACACAAAGCCATTTGGTAGCATTTGTTTATCCCTTCCTGTGGTGAATATCTAAGGAAATCCATCTTTTTGTATAAGATCTGAGACATGTGTAGCAATGCATTTGGGCCAGCAACAGTTATTCTTTACCTCGGTTGGGAATACAGTCTGCAAGTCTTTATATTCTCTTGGCGCAGTCATCCCCATACAGCTCTATATGTACTCTTTGCAATATCTATACTGTTAAGTACATAAGCACACTGAGCCACAGGAAATGTTACTTACATGTTTACTCTTTATTCACTGTGGCATAGAAAACAAAAAAGTGTAGTGTTGCTACATGCCCCCAGTCAGGCCTAACTAAAGGGTTAGTGGCCAGGCTTTCTAGAGTAATTGTTGCTGCTAGTAGCACTGTGTTTAGCATTTGTAGCATGCCTTATACGCATCCTATTTAATTAATAATTAGAAATTCTATACTTAGTGTGCCACCATGCATACAAAATAAGCATGCTTGTAGCCTATTCTCTGTGGCTCAGTGTGCTGGTGTTCTATACAGTACATATATTGCAAAGAGTGCATACAGAGCTGAATGTGAGTGGATGCACTATTTACTTTGCTACATTCTGCCTTTTAATTTACTTGTGTACCACTCTAATGCAATATATCATGTATTAGTGAAGTTCATTGTTTGTGAGTTTAATGGTCCTCCCTAAAGCAGCAGCACATTTTCATTTTCTAGCCTGGTCACTGTTCAACACATTGCAGATATTTTCTGTCCATAAATGGTACTTTTCTTACCTGGCTATTTGCTTGCTGTGTACTAATTGGTGTCTGTATCGGGGGACACTGCAGTACCTAAAGGCATACAACTGACGACATACAGGGCACAAATCATAATATAAACAAGAAGCTGCCTCCAGAGATCAGGTTTACATAAATGACCTGTCATTATTTTCCACCTTCAACTGTGTACTACGGAGGACGTGAGAGTCACAGACATCCTTGACTTTTGTCCCATTTAAATTAATAGTTAAACAGTAGACCTATTTTTTTTCTGGCTAGTACATACTGACCTATTCAGATCATGCAATGAAGCTAATACAATCCAAACTTATTTGTCAGATTAGCATCTGCCTATTATGAAAACAAGATGCATGTATTAATAGTAGGGTCCTTACTTTGTTGTCTTGTACTGGAGACAAACTTAAAATGCAACGTTACAGCAACTGGGATGAAAGATAAGGGGCTGAAAAGGATACTGCAGAAAATTAAATTACTAACTGGCATCTGTTTGCTACTCATGCTTGCTGACAACTAAACAAAGAGATTAAAAAATAATTGAAACAAGACAAAGTACTAAAATTGGATGTCAAATCTCAGAGTTAGACAACAATAGTGAATTACAGTGATTAGTTTAGACACGCAGCATATAAATAACATAAAAAACACAGCCTACTCAGATTATATTTGCACAAATAACATTACAGGGGATTGTTAAAAAATAGGTATGAGTTCCTTTTTTCACTTTTTTAACAGACTTGAGTTGAACTGTGAAATTCCACCATCAATAACCCTGGCACTTCTATGAATATTCATGCCTTTTGATAAGGAATGCAAGCTGCTACTACATTTAATTATTCTGTTTTAAGTTAGAAAACATAATGCACATCTGATAATCACAGTTTCAAATTCCTTCAGCTGCAAGCAATTAATTAACAACTGCAAACTTGTTGAACAGTCAACATGATGCCTATCTTATACATCAGCAAGTGAGAATGCACGTTGGTTCTGGAAGGAACGAAAGGGGGAAGGATCAGATCTGTTACAGTACAGTAGCTTCTTCTTGCTGTTTTTACATTGTTTCTTGTGTATTTTACTTGGTAAAAGGTTATTTCTTTTCTTTCTACTTCTAAGGGTCTAGCAGGGTATTGTTTTGGTTCTGTTGGAATTTTGAAACCTGCTTTGGTGGCTATAAGTGGGCTCATTAGTTTAATGTTTCACTGTGTAGCAGGCTGCATTTGTAGATGCCTGTTTCATCTGATTTAAAACCTATTTGGTGTGATTTAACTGGAGCTGTTTCTTTGAATTGGAGACCTATATCTTCTAATTTCAAGCCTATTTTGATGTGTTGTTGGTAAAGTTGTATGAAATGGAGACCTGTTTCTTTTGGTATCTATTTGGGGGGCTTTGAGTAGAATTGTGATTCATGTTTGCTGGCTTCACTAGCTGCAAAGTTTAGCACATAGTGGGGGAAGGGTGCTAATGATCTGACCAGGGGCCTCAGCTACCTGATTGTTTCTGGAAGACTTGGGCTGGTCCGTGATTTCCTTCATACCAGGGGTTCTGACATCACTTCCTCAAATGGGCAAAGGATATGCACCTGTCATAGCAGAAGCAGACATCCAGGATAGGAACAGCAGCGAGTGAAGAGGTGTAACTGCTATCTCAGTGGAAGAAAAGTAACTGCAAATCTAGGAGCTTTCATTGTTACTTGTTTGCATTACTATTGCATTGTGGAAAGGAGGAGTAGGAGTTTGAAGAAGGTTGTGCAATAGCTACTTAAAGTCTCTTTCTGAGTGTGGATAGGAAGGATAGGAATATAAAAAGTAGTTGCTCAATCTATCTGAATGTGTACAACAAAGGGGGTAAGGGAAATTAAGGAAAGAATGTTTTGCACTGAAAGGGGGGGGAGAGGGGAGACTTGGGGGAGTGTTTGGTATTCTGCATCTGGAAGGGTGGGGGTCGCTGGTGGGCAATGACAGCAATGGGTAGGGTGGTAGGCTGCAACAACTATGGTGCACCAGTCTTTCTAAACATTGCCTGGAGTGTGGGAGGATGTTCAGTGTGCAACCACATAGAGAAACTTAGAAGGGAGATTGAGGGTCTGCAGGAGGAACTAAGACAGGCAAGGCAGATTGGGGGTGTGTTTAGCCCAATACTGGAGGGAGGAGGAAGAAGGGGAGATAAGGGAGGGTGATTTAAGCCAACAGTGGTGAGGAGAGGGTCAGAAGAAGGGAAGCAGAGACAAAGGGTCCCAGGCCAGGAAGAACGATTGCTGGGGAAACCAGGTCAGGAGTCAAATGACAAATGGAAGGAGGAGATAGAGACTTGTGAGGGGAGGTGAAGAAGTGGCAAAAGTCATGGAGTGGAAAGGAGATAACAGGTTGCTATGAAGAGAGAGGGAGCTGGCATTTGTGAAGGGTCTTCAGAAAATAGTTTTGCACTGCTGGAGAGGAAGAAGATGGAGGAGGGAAATGATGAAATTAGAGAAGTAACTGATAAATGCATGGACCAAACCAGAGTGGGGGAAGCTCTGCTGGTAGAATTGCAACAGGGGCAAAAGCAGGAAATAATGTGCAGGAGGAAGAAGAGAAGCTGAAAATGAGAGAGGGAGATGAATGGAAGCAAGCAGGGAGTAACAGGGGTGGAATCTTAGTGCTAGGGGACTCAATACTAAGAGGAGTCAGGTGAGATAGCAAGGGGGAGACGCATAGTCACATTTGGGCGGAGGCCATATCAGGAATGACAGCGAAAAGGGTGGAACAATCTGTTCTGAAATATGCTAGAAGGAGTAAGGACAGGCCTCATTTAATTATACATCTTGGGACGAACGACCTGGCTGACAAGACAGTAGATATAGTCCAGAGGAGGTTTAAGGAACTAGGACAATTATGTGAGGGGGCAGGAAGATCAGTAACTTCTTCAGAGATATTACTAAAAAATCAAACAAAGTAACAGTGAACAAGACGATCGCGGGATGTAAATGCTTCACAAACCCCCAACATTGCCCTGGTGGCTGGTGTTCCCCCTCCCCACCCACCCACGAAGCCCCACCACCCCACTCCCCCCACAGCCGGCAGGCGGCAGCATCCCACCAGCCTGCCGCCCCGCCACCCACCGACTGACTGCCCGGTAGGGCTGCACACCCATTGGTGCAGAGAAAGAGCCAATGGGCACACAGCCCATACCGTACATGACAGTCCAGATTTGTGAATGAATTGTTCAATAGCGCAACTCCTTTGAATATCGCCCCGGACACACCCCTGCGCAACTATTTTGCGCAGCGTAAGGGTTTGCGCCTATGAATGGCGCAGTTTGAATATCCAGCCCTATATGTTTAATGATAGCATTTAACTTAGTTGTCAGATTTCTGCTGTGAGGGGTTGGCTCACTTTTTCATTGTACAATCCTGCCAGTCCCTCTCTCCACCAGGAAGTGATGCCTCTGTCTGATATCAGTTGTCATCAGCTATCAGATGTATGTGTCATCGTTTAGTTATTTATTTCTTTATTTAATTAATCATTTGGAGTTACACCTTTGATCATAAGTTCTCATTTGCAAAGGTTCCACATCAAAGTTTGTGTACACAGGTATTAACAAATGAAGTAATAGATTATAATACAATCACACAGTTAACATAGGCTGCACACATAGTGGCATTGTCAGGGAGTCATTAAAGCATAACACTAGTCTATGTTTCTACTGCAGCTCCGGCTTTGCAGTTCTTTTGGGCTACTTTCTAAGGTACCTTCAACCTAGAAAGAAGTACTGTATGTTCCCATGGTACCGCTAAGGGTGGAACCCTTTCCAAAAGAGTTCCTTTACCTTCATGGTATACAGACAGGGTGGTAGTTCCACAGGGAACAGAGAGTGTGGATGGCCAAAGCATTGACCTAGAACAGGCAAACAACTCAATCATACAACTTTCAACAATGTTTCACAAGCATACTCACTGTACAAGACTTGCAGTGGAGGAGGTGATTGGAGATGGAGGAGGGTCAGGCTTTATACAGACAAGACTGCAAAGCATGGTAGGAGACAGGCTTGGAAAGAAGAAGCTGTTTGACAGTGGGTGGAGAGCAGCTAACAACTTTGTTCTGGTCTATTTAAGCAAATGGTAGAGTATTTGAGTTCTAACTCTATACCTGAAGCATTTGTTGTAAACAATACTAAAGAGTTCATCATTTTGGAGGAAACGCTATGTAACATTTAGACAAAATTCAGCTTATCACATAGAGACAGAGTGATAGATAGATAGATAGACAGACAGATATATATATATATATATATATATATGAATACATATATTTATATATATATACTGTCTGCATTTTCTCCCTGTGTTCTTCATTGCTAGATTAATTTGCATAGAAACAGGATCTTTGTCCCTTAGCGTTCAGCTGCTACTGTTGCTTAATTCTATGCTGAACTCACAGTCCTTGCTGTTACATACTAGCTTGTTGCTGTGGAAATGGTAGTTGCTCATGTAGTAAAGGTGATTGTGGGGGTATACATTTCTGAGACAATCTATGTTCCTTACAGCTAGCGTTTTGTGTTCACCTGATAGGCTGCAGATGCACATGTGACTTCAAAGACAAGATCCAATTCACTAGTAAAGAGGCTTGGCCAGACTGGATCAGTTTCAATGTTTTGTAAAGCTATGATTCTGAAATAAACTGGTTATACATGTAGGCTTGTGCTTAATGAGAGACAATGAATCAGAATATAGTGTATGTTAGAACGCTGCTAACCTATCGATGTGACGTAGATATGTTGTTAACCTATTGATGCTACATCACATTGATAGGTTAGCAACAGCGATTGGTCTGCGCATGTGCGCACTTTTTTTCGATGGGTAACTGACGCATGAACAGCAGCGGTTAGGGAAGGACTGAATGGCCGCAGCGGTGACTACTAAAGAAAAAGTAAGCAGCCTTTTGAGGTGGGACCATACACTATAAAAAATAATGTTTGGTCCCTCTATCATCAACCAGTCAATTTTAACCGTCTCGAAGGTTGCCATGGTGAACGTAAACCTCTCGAGCTTCGCTCTCGAGGTTTACAAGGTCGCCCTGGCAACCTCTCGACTGTTAACTGACCGGTTAACAATAGAGGACCATACATTATCCTCTATATAGTGACTAGTGGTCTGACTTTATTTCCTGTTATTACACTCTAAGAAATCTAGCTCATACAGCATGCTGGTAGATAGCTGTCATGCCATATCTGAACATGATTGTCTCCAGGGAGGGATGTCGAGTGCCTCAGATATGAATACCCCCCCATTCACCTTTACCAGGTGAGTAAACTACCATTGTGTGGGAGAATCTCTTAGGCACTCCAAGTTCCTTACAGCTAGGGTTCTAAAAAGCAGCACCCAGATGTTATTGGTGAGAAGGCTTATCATGTTCCAGTGGGTGTGTTATAGCAGCTAAAACTGATCTTGTGTTTAGATGATACATAGAATCTGTAGTGTTTAGTAGATGTATAGGTGGAAGTCCATGTGGTTGCTGCACAGATTTCTTCTGTTGTGGCCGTGTTCCTTTCAGGTAAAGAGGTAGGTAGGTAGGTAGGTAAAATGTTTTATTCATATTTTTATATGAACCAGGATACTTTCGTTTGAGATAAATCTTATTTACAACGAAGTCCTTTTACATAGAAACAATAAAATTTTGATACAAAATTCCAAAGACAGTATATACAGCAACACAAAATTAAATACAAAACTTCACAATTAATCAAAACTAAACAAGACTAACAAATCATCACATACAATGAATTTTAAGATGTACTCCACAATTTTTATGGCAGAATATGACGACAATGTCTGATATTTCCCAGTGTATTTCTAAACCAGGACTGAATCTTTAACTACTGCCTGATTCCTAGGAAGGATTTAATGTCAGATGGAATTTTATTCCTCTTTACTGGACCTCTATAAAAGACTGAATGATGACCAGTTTTGAGATTACATCTCGGGATTACCAAGTCAAAAACTAAAGATAATTACAGGGATGCAATTTTATCCCTGTAAATCAATTTATTGGAAATATAGGGAGGAAGTCAGCCATGTAGGTCTTTACTTACAAACATCAAAAGATGTTTCTGTCTACTTTTGTACAAGGTTAACCATCCTAGCTGATTGTATAGAAAACTCTTATGTGTATAACGTGGAGCTTCCAAAACAAATCTGGCTAGTCTACCATTGCAGACTTCTAACCATTCCAAGTCTCTCTTTTTACCACTAGCAAACAAAAACATCTCCATATTCAAGAATTGAAATTACCATATAATTTACCTCTCCTTTCCTAATATCCAAATTCATACAAGTTTTAACTCTGTATAAAGCTCCTATTTTTTCACCACTGTTTTAATTAAATTGTTAATATGAGCTGACCAACTTAATGTATCATCTAGCCAGATACCCAAGTATTTGTAAGATTGCACCCATCGAATCAGGGACCACTCCAGGGTAACCACTTCCAAGGTTGCACCAGCAGATCTCTCATGAGGTCACTGAAATAAATAGACTGTGTCTTTTCGATTCAACACTAATCTGCTTGCTGCAAGAAATACCTGTGGCTCATCAAAGGTTTTCTGTAAATTCTCTTGGATTGTATTAACTGTAAAGTCTGTTGTACAAATAATAGTATCATCTGATAAAGATGGTAACACATAGATGAATCAGAGAAGTCTAAGCCATTGACATATATGTTGAATAAGAGCGGACCAAGTATGGATCCCTGAGGGACCCCCGATCCGACAGGCACATATGCAGATGTCCAGCCTCCCACAGAGACCATTTGTGATCTATCATTCAGGTATGATGTAAGCCAGGTTAAACTGAGCCCAGTCACACCTAGTGAGGCAGCTCTGGATAGGAGGACACCGTGGTCCAAAAAATCAAATGCTTTGGACAGATCTGCTAAGATAGCTCCAGCAGGTGTCCTCCCATCCAGAACAGCCTGCACATCCCCCACAACCTTAGTCAATGCCAAAATAGTACTGTGTTGTTTTCTTAAACTGGACTGCATACCATTTAGGAGTCCCTCAGCCTCTAAATGTTGCATAATCTGTGTGGCCACAAGCATTTCAAAAATGTTTGAAATCTGAGGAAAAAGCGATATCGGATGGTAATTAGTCAAGTCTGAATTTTCCTCCCCTTTGAAGATGGGAACAGCTTTAGATTGTTTCCACCGTTTTGGGAATTCACCTGTGCATAATGATAAGTTGAATAAGTAAGTTAAAGGATATGCCACTATAGGAGCTGCAAATGTTAATGCTTTTGATGGAATACTATCCAAACCTATGGCTTTTGAGGTGTTTCATTTCAGAAGTTCTGTAATAAGAGAGTCAGCCAATATCTCACAAAAAACTAACTCCTTTATGGGTCTGCAGTTCGGTTCCAACCTTAAATGTTTATCCACCTAGTTTTCCATTAGTCCCATTTTGCTAAAGTAATCATTAAATTTATCTGCTACTACATAAAAACATAGAAATTGATGGCAGATAAGGACGCTAGGCCCATCCAGTCTGCCCGTAGGCCTCATACATTGTATGTGGGCATGGACCCTATGTAAACAATGGCTTTTCATCATTCCCTCCCCTCTCAGGCTTCCCTTATGCCTGTCCCAAGCATGCTTAAACCCCTCCACTGTGCTTGCCCCCACTACCTCCATGTGTCGACTACCCTTTCTGTGTAGAAAAACATCCTCACATTACCTCTTAATCTACCCCCTTCCAATTTCATATTGTGCCCCCTTGTTCTAGTACTTTTTCTACGTTGGAAAAACTCCCCTGCTTGCACCTTGTTTATGCACTTGAGGTACTTGAACGTTTCAATCATGTACCTCTGCTGTCTCCTCCTCTAGTGAGTACATATTGAGGTCCCTTAGTCTTTCTCATATGTTTTATGGTGGAAGCCCTGCACCATCTTTGTTGCCCTTCTGTGGATAGTCTCCACCTTATCTATGTCCTTGCGCAGTAGTTGACACATAGGATCATTAGACCATTAATATTTTAAATACCCTTGAAGTTTCATTATTGTGTCCTTTTAGCAGGCAATTAATTGTCCTCAAAAAATCTTTTGGTTGATGAGCACATTTATCATCCAGTAAACAAATAAAATGCCTTTGTTTTACATTCCTTACTTCCTTTAAATATAAATTACAGCATTTTTTATAATTATCCCAATCTAATATATTGCCCATTTTTTTGCCCTGGCCCATGTCTTGTCCCTAATAGATTTTTGTTTTCTTAACTCATTAGAATACCAAAGGACATTATTTTGTTTCAGTCACTTAGATTTTATGCGGACATGCTTATTATAGATTGTTATAAATTTGTAGTAGAAATAATCCCAAACTTCATCTGCCATTGGTATCAGTGACATCCTATCCCAGTTTGTACAGTATTACTAACTTCCAACATAAAATTAATGTAATCAGCATGTTTAAAGCTTACGCCATGTAATGAATCTATTACAAACCTGTTTACCAGATCTCTTTCTAATACAGAAAGTAACTGGTGGTCACATATAGAATCAGGTAAAACACTGCTTGCTAATATGTGATTCAATGAATTTGTAAAAATCAAATCCAGGATCATAGATGATTCTGGATTAACCAAATTTAGTCTTGTAGGATCCTGAATTAGTTGGGTGAGCCCCAAACTGGTTTGTAGATTGACTAGGGTATGAGATTCACTTACACCTGACCAATTTATATTAACATCTCCTGCCATATAGATTTCATGAGAATTCCTAAAATCAAAAAGAAAATCCTGCAGGTCATTAAACACAGAGAGATTCATTCTGGATGGGGACAATAGACACCCAGCACTATGATTTTCTTATTATATGGTAATCTTAACACAATTGCCAGTACTTCCAATCTTTTTAAATTCTTTTCTATTATTATTTTGGTCATCACTAAATCCAATTCCCCATAAATTAATAATTCCCCACCCCTTTTATTCCTATCCTGATGCCAAATGTTGTAATTTTTTATGTTTAGTAAGGAATCCTCCTTTTTTCATTTAGCCATGTTTATGAGATTATAACAAGATCTGGGTTATAGTCCAAAATCCGGGTGCTAATTTGATCCATTTTCAAGAACATGTTCCTAGCATTAAAATGTATCAATGTTAACCCTTGATTTGTTCCTCCCAAAGTAAGGAGGTAATCGGAATTGGAGTTAATAGCATTTACATTAAGCCATTACATCCAGATGAAACATAAGGCTTAGGTGAAAAGGTAGTGTCTAAAGGGCCCAGATCTGGATGTATAGCACCACAAGATATTTAAAAAGATATAAGCATAGACCAGAAAATTCTAAAGCACCTAGACTTCATCCTAAATCATTACCAATATCTATTTAGAAGCCAATTGGCTACAACATACATACCCCTGTAATGCTTCCTGAGTATCCTTGTTCCATTCCCCCTGCATACAGATAAGCCATAGTAAATGAAAAAAATAAAATTCCCCCCAAAAGTATCCTTTGATGCATGTTGTTTAAATAAAGCAAATACAGCTGCCTAACAAACAAAATATAAATAATAAATACCAATATGTGTTGTTATTATCACTGTCAGAGGAATACAAAAGCTAAATACCCAAACCTTATAGAAAATAAAATTCCTATACCCTAATACTTAAATAGGACATCAATCCTCCCAAATGAGGGTTTATTTCTATCCTATTTGCCTCACAAATTTAAAAACTCTCAAGTGTTTTTTTATTGCCAAGTGGCACTCATGCCACTCACATCACTCATGCCATGCGGTGTGGAATGGCTTTAAAAAACTAAACACCCCTCCCTCGGCTCCTTGCTCTTTAATTAGTCCACTGTTGGACCAGTGCACACAGAGCAATACAGGAATTAGGGGAATGTTTAGCCAGCGGGCAGTTTCAGGATAGCAGAAACAGGTTGCAAAGTACATTCAACAGGCAGTCCCAAAGTGTCAAACAGTACAGGCAGTAAATACAGGACTCAAGCACATACACCGCCGCAAAGTCCCTCTGCTCCACAGAGGCATTATTTCCAGCAACCCTCTTTGGTACAGCTCTCACCTGCCTCGGGATGTTTCAGGGATGTGTCTCCATGGCCACGGCCCTCTTGGAATGAGTTCTAAAGTCATTTGGTGGAGTCTTTGAGCTTGCTTTATAAGCCTCTTGAATGGCTGATTTTAGCCCTGATTATACTGTGTATCAGGAGGAAGCTTGGCCCTTCTTGCATCCCTGAAAATTAACAGTCTCTCTTTTTTGCAGAAGTCTTGTGTCCTATTTAAGTAGGTGATAATGACACTCCTCATCCAGAGAGTGAGTAGTCCTGGGCTGACGACATGTCTGTTACTGGTAGTTTTGCCAGTAACTCTATTGTTTGCTTCACATGGAGGTCGGAGGCAACTTTAGGTAGAAATGAAGGAATAGTTCTCAGTGTCAGCTTACCTTCATGTAGAATGAGGTGTTGCTCCTTGCACAATAATGCCTGTAGTTTGTCTGTCCTTCTGGCTGAACAAATCATTACCAAGAAAACTATTTTGAAGCTTACCCATTTTGGGTCTACTGTGTGCAGAGATTCAAAAGGTGTCATGGTCATCGCTCTGAGGACTATCTTTAGGTCCCATGGTGCAGTGATTTGCTTGTCCCTGGGGTGGATGTTTGATGCTGCCTTTAGGAAGTGGTGAGCCCCCAGAGATGCTTATCTATTTGACCTTGTACTGCTTCTATAGCCACCAACTACACCCTCAGTGAGGATGGAAAATGTCCCTTCTCCAGGTCTTCTTTTAGGAACAGCAGTATATCCACAGTGGTTGAGGTTTGTACTTCCAGGTTGTGGAATCTCTTCTTGATAGTGTCAAGGTGTTGCTTACAGATTGGTGGTATCCACCCTTAGCAATCTAACCCTTTCCAGAGCCTAGCCATCAACTTGAGATTCTGTGGATTCAGGTGCTGGACCAGGCCTTGTTGTAGGATATCATGTCTCACTGGTAGTCTCCATGGGTAGTCTAATGCCATAACCACCACACTAGTGAACCATGACCTCTGCAGTCAATACAGGGCAATTAATAATTAGGATGACTCTTGCTCTGGATTGATGTACCTTCTTCAGTACTTGTGGCAGCAGTAGTAGAGGTGGAAATATGTATACACATTGAGGGTCCATTCCAATGAGAGTGCATCCACACCCATGGATTGGTGGTCCCTGCATTTTGAGTAGAATCTTGGGCACCAAGTGTTTTTGCTGGTGTTCATGAGGTTGATTTGTACTGAATACCAGTGTTCATTTATTGAGTGAAAGATTTGTAAGTAGAGGTTCCACTCACCCAGGTGGATCTGCTGACAGCTGAGCCAATCTGCCATCATGCTGAGTTTGCCCACCAAATCTATTGCTGAAATGTTCATTAGGAATTTCTGGGCCCAGTTTGTTACCTTGGTAGCCTCTGTCTGCATCTCTCTGCTCTTGGGTCTCCCTTTGTTTGCTATAACTGCAACCGCAACCCTGTTGGATCTGATTATTACATTTTTGTGTCTGATCATATTGCTGAGCTGAGTAGAGCTATAAATACTGCACTCATCTCCAAAACATTGCTTGGGAACTTGGTTTCCATCAAGGACAATTTCCCCTCTGGAGACTGTTGTCCCATGACATATACCATTGCTAGGGCACCGTTTTTGGGGCACTGCATCAAGACAGCACCAGATTTTGGCAACAGGTAGCTCTAAATGACAGTTGCCAAAATCTGGTGCTGTCATGATGCGGCACCCTAAACATGGCACCGAGATGTGGTAGATTCATCCCATGGTCATCCCACAGCCTGTCAGGCTGGTGTCTGTGTCTATGATGGTATTATGCTCGATGTCCAAGACCAACCTCCTGGTCAGCTTGAATCTGTTCAACCACTGTAGAGATACTGCCAGTTGTGCTGGTATGGTCAAGGTTACAGATATATCTTGATCAAGATGGATCCGTCATTGTACTGATAGCAGTTAGAGTTGTTGTTTATCCCATCTGGCCCATGGAAGTAGGACAATACATGAAGTCATCAGGCCCAGGACCCTGGAAAACTGTTAAGGTGTCAGTTATCTTTGTCTCTTACAGGTTGCACACCTGTTCTATAATGTTGTTTATCTCTTTTCTGATGGTCTTAGAGTTCACATCCTTGTGTCTATGAGTGTCTCCAAGTGTTCTATTAATTGACTGGGTGTGAGACTGCTCTTGCATTGATTTATTACCCAGCAATGCACTTGTAGACATTGGATCACTGTTTGTGTCTGTTACATAGCCTGTTGAGGGGACCTTGTCCTGATGAGCCAGTCATCCAAATGTGGGATGACTTGTATGCCTTGCTCTCTCATCTTGGCCACTAACATGCTGGAAACATTCGTGAACACTCTTGGGTCAGATGTGAGTATGAATGGCCGGAGCTGGTACTGTTATTGTTTCCCCAAAATGTGGAATTGCAGATAATTGAAGTGGGGTGGCCTGATTGGGACATGAAGGTATGCATCCTTTAAGTTTATGGATGTGAGATAGTTCCCCAGGTGAATCACTCTCAGTGTTGAACTGACAGTTTTCATGTTGAAAGTTTTAAGCGATATAAGAACTTTAGATCTAAAACTGGCCGTAGGTCACCTGTTTTCTTTGGAACTGTAAAGAAAGTGGAATAGATCCCTTTTCCTCTTTGTTCAGGAGGCATTTCTGTTATAGCCATATTTTGTATTAGTCACTAAAGCACAAGCAGCTCAGGTCTGTTTCCCGAAGCTGGAGTCACGCTACAAATATTGGCAGAGAAAACAAAAAGAAAACGCTGGCTCAAACAGCTATCACAGAAGAAAAAAGGTCCTCATATTAGGACACTATAAAACTGATTTTAATTATTAAAAAGTAGTATATACGAACAATACATAAGGTACATACAGTATAAGTGGTAGCACCTCCTACAACTGTTAACATTTCACAGCATCACCAGACGCTTTATCAAGACGTATTAGGTCTTGCAAAGTTTTATTGATTTTACTTGGCTGTACTTTATGTGTGGAGACAGGGGAGATGATTAACCTGTTCATCCTGGGTATCTCTTCTATTTGTGTTGCATATCCCTTGCTTATTATTTCTAGCACCCATTGTCCCTATTGTATCAGTCTGTCTAATGCCTGTATAACTGCCACATAAATGTGATGCTAGCCCAGTTACAGTCAGTGACTAGCTCCCCATAGAAAATTAAAATAAGAGAAAAAAGCCTGCCAGCAGGAGTACAGTTATCTATGGTTAGCCTCAAACCAAGACAAAAAAAATCATACCTGTTAGAGGTGGTAAAGTACAGTAGATGTGTGGGTCAAAAAATAATGTGCAGTAAACGGAAGCTGAGATCCTGGGCTGCAGCCTAGTCAGGTGCACATTCAACAATGATCCAGTCTGGCCAAGCCTCCTTACTAGTGGGTTGGATTTCATCTTAGAAGTCACATGTGCATCTGTAGCCTATCAGGTGAGCAGAAAACCCTAGTTGTAAGGAGTTTCAGGTGCCTCAGAGATTGTCCCCCACAATTATGATTTTGCAAATGATTGTGAGTTCAGCAAAGGATTGAACAGCAGGAATAAATCAATGATAAGGAACAAATATATTCTGGCCATTTAAATGAAACAAGAAATGAAGTAGAAAGGAACAGAAGAAGAGAATATTTATGAAACATTTGAATTGTTTACATATATATATATATATATATATATATATATATATATATATATATATATATATATAATGGATTTATAGCCATGAGTCAGGGACTTGAGGCACAACTGTGCCACATCCCCTACACTTGCCTCAATATCTTAAACCCTAAAATATGGCCTACTTATTATGCAAATCTGTTGTGACCTGTGGTGCCTTGGGAGCCAATTAATGATGCATGTATCAGTATTTAACACATGTATCATTATTTTGCCATAAAGCAACATAAAATGCTATAAATGGGAAAAAACATTTTCAAATAGCATGTAAACATTTTACCACATTTATGATGCCATAGACACAGGCCAAAACTGAAACTTGTGCCTGTGGCATTATGGCTAAAAATCAATCAGAATGTGTTCTTAAAGGGACACTGTCAACCTCTTTTACATCATATTGTTTCTAGTTGAAAACCCATATTTTATGATGGCTTACCTTCTCTAAAATTCATTGTTGTTGCTTGTTGTTTTATCTGCATCCTTGCTCAGCAGAACTAAAAGGCATGCTAATGTATAGTTATACCCAGCCTTGTTTTGTTTTAAATCCTTGACCTGCTCTTACTGCATACTTTCTGAACATTAAAAACACCCACAAACAGTGCAGGCACTCAAGATGCAGTAGTCTCCTCTACTCCCACTACATCATCTATATCACGGGTGGCTAAACTGTGTTGATGGTGTTCCTAAAAGGGAAGATGCAATGTTAGTTGATTAAGGAATGTAAACAAACATGTTTTTGTGTGGTAATACCAGTATAGGTTGACAGACTGTTTTTTCCATGTTGAAAAGAAAAAAAAGAATCAGAATTAAACTACCTGTTACATTAGCAGTCTGTACAGAATGTGAACAATTACAAAATGTGTTTCTAAACTTGGGACACATTGAGGCCTAAGGGGTTGACAGTGTCCCTTTAAGTTTTCCCAAAAGTGGCATACACTTTAATGAAACTTGAAAAGACATATAAAGGAAACAAATGCTTAAATCCAGCTAAAGATGGACATTATTTGCTTTTTTGCCTTGCATCCCCCATGTTACCAGTGTTACTCCCCTTGCATCGGGCTATTGCCCAGCTACCTGCTCGTCTTCTGCTAGGCTTATCTTCCTTGCTCCATGGCTTGCCCTTCATGTGGAGACCATCCAGGCCAGGTGAGAGCCCCAATGTGAAATTCTGTGATAGATAAGGCAGATTGCCGTGGTGTGGTCCTAATGTTTTCTGTGTCATCCTGCCCACACTTGGGTTTTTTCTTGTGTTTCTTCCCAAGCCCTAAGGGCACCACCACACAGGGGGCTCCAAATGCACAGCTTGGCAGGCATTCTCCCTCCTGTTGTACTTCCATATGCACTACTACTTGTGGCTACTGAGGTGACAGTGTTAGAGCAGAGGCAGAGACCCTCCGTCCCTGGAGGAGGACAGCATGCTCTGGGATTGTCAGTTCTCCTTTCCCACACTGGCCCTCCAGTGGCCTGGGATCAATCCTGAGCCCAAGTCACCAAGATCATAAGCAGGAGCACTGCTTCTGCACCAATGGGCCACCCATAAATTTTCCATACAAAGTAAAAAAAAAATGAAAATAATGAAAGAGGCCAGCCTAGTGGTGTGATGGCAATGTCTTGCACTGTCACCTGGGGGGGGGGAGGGTGGTGGTGGTGGTGGCAGGATTAAAGTTCAAGCCCTGAAATCCAAACTGCAGTCAGCTAGAGGCAATAATCAACAAGAATGTGAGGTTCTTGATGAAGAAGGGTATGTGCAACCTAGAATATGTGGTTTCCCCTGCTGGCCAACTGAGTAGCAGTACTGGGGTCAAAATACCACAGTGAAATTCATGTTTTCACAAGGAGCCAATGCAGCCACAAGGCAGGAACCATGAGCACAAATCACAAACACCACACAAACCTGGCACACTCAAAAGGATCACAGAAAAATAAAAAGTAAGCGGCTTTAAAGCTGAGATGGGCCAACAGGAAGTACAGCACTTTATTCAAAGCTGCAGTCTAAACCAAGTGAACTGATATCACGAGCGGAGCAAGTGTTAGTGGGCAAGCACGCAGCTCCACACACAGAGACACGTACAGAGACATGTGCTTCGCTGTGCATGTGTCAAATGTGTCTGGTGGGTCCTGTGGTCCTGCAGTGCCGGTCAGCATTGTCTGACCATGAGGATTATTGTTTCTGTTATTTCTGCAGATTTTAAGTATCTCTTGTAAGATGGCTAAAATGGGTAACTCTACTGACAATATAGTATCGCTTACCTTAAATAATGGGCAAAGGTTAGTGATTTGCGATACCTGTAAACATGTACTATGCACAGTTTCAAATGATGATAAGATCCAAACTAATACTGATTACTCTTATTGTTTGGAACTAACCACTTTGAAAAATGTTATTTCAACTTTAACGGTTGATCCTCAAGCTATGAAAGAACTGAGAGATTTGGAACTCTTTGTCAATAATATGGCACGAGGGCTTTCAGTTCCTATGTCAAATGATAATGTGGCCCCTCCAGCAATTCCTGCCAATGCAAATTCTTTACAATTTAGTTCAGTTGAATCTGTGACTCTGCTTGTTTCCCCTTCTCCCCCACATGAGGCAGATATAAATCTTGTTCATGCATTTTTAGCCCCTAACCCCCAAAATGTTCAGACTACGCCTATCGCTAATGAAAGGAGAAGAGAGCCAAATTCAGAAACTGATGAAGAATGGGAACTGTTCCAAAATGGAAGTATAAAAAGGCAAAGAGCTGCCTATATTCAGGATAATTTGCATTTCTCTCTTCTAACTGCACTAGTTCAGATAGTCCTTTGGAGACCAGTAATAAATTCATCCTAGTTTCCACTCCACCATCTGAATCTGTCTCTGTTAGTGATGGCACATATTTTTCATTACCTACGGTCGTCATCGGTGACTCAGTCATAAAACATGATGAAAAATACTGCCATAATAATAAGATGAGGGTTCATTGTTTTCCAGGAGCTAAAATTGCTGACATTTCTTCTAGAGTTGTTAGTCTAATTTCCCAACCTTCTAATGTCATTCTACATGTCGGGACTAACAATGTGGGATTTGACCATGGAAAATATATATGTTTTAATACTATAGATCTTGGAAAGAATATCAAATCCAAAAATTGTAAAATCTGCATTTCTAGTATTCTCCCTGTTCCATGCGCAAGGCACGAAAAAAAACAAAAACAATACTATAGAACATATCAATGCAATACTTCAAACTGAATGTGTGAATGTATATAGATTCTGGACGTATATATACGTCCTCAGTCTTCAAAGGGTTTTTAAAGGAAAATTTTTCCTTCATTGACAACTGTGATATTTTTAACAAAAATGTCAAACTATTTGTAAAGAACAGCCTTCATTTAAATAGATCAGGAATTAATGAGCTTTGTATGCAATTCCAACACAATGTTCATTCTATTAATTTAAACTAGTAGATGGGGGGAGGAATGAAACAAGTTAATATCAGTCCTGCAAGATATGAAAATGTATAAACAAATTATGCTTTCAGTTATTTAATGCTCATAGTTTAGGCTCCAAATTTGATGAACTAAATGCTAGAATTAAAACAGAGCATCCTGATATAGTCAGCATCACAGATACTTGGTGGCCTAGTGACCCTGAATGGGTTAATTCCATTTCAGGTTATACTCTAGTTCATTTAGGCAGAGACAATTGTAAGGGTGGAGGAATTAGTTATTCATTAACTCAGAATTTAATATAAGTAATATTGCCAGAAAAATCAAATCAAAAGCAAGTCCTGTTGAATCTCTTTGGGTGAATGTCAACTGCAAAAATGGTAATTTTATATTGGGACTTTGCTACAGAGCTCCTAATTCAACTAAGTTCATATTAAATTAATTTATGTCTGACATGGCAGCAGCATCGGACATAGGAAATATTATAGTTATGGGGGACATAAATCTGAGTGATATTGACTTGGTACAAAACAAAGTCACCTGTAATCCTTCAAAGACATTTTTAGAACTTTGTGAAGAGTTAAACTTATCACAGTTTGTTGCCTCCCCCACTAGGGGTTCAAACATTTTAGATATTGTACTAGGCAGAAAATCATGAAACATTTCTGACTAGTTTAATGCCTTTAGGAAATAGTGACCACAATGCCATTAATTTCAATCTTTTGGCTGTGCATTTGGACTCAGAAATAGCTACTGAAGTTTATCTGTGCCATAAGGCAAATAAAAATGAGTTAAACAAGTATTTGTCTAGCTTAAATTGGAGCAAATTGTTAACATCTGATGACATTAATGTAATGTGGAGCTCTTTTAAATCAGTTATTCTGGGAGCAGCAAGCAAGTTTATTCCTAAAATAAGAAAAAAGAAACTATGCTCTTGCCCAAAGTGGTTAACAAAGTTCTAAAAATTATTAATAAGAAAAATAAATTATTTAAGAAATATATGGTAAATAAAAGTGATAAAAATATGTGGCTGCCTTTAAAAAATATGCAAAAAAAACTGCAAAAAAGAAATTAAGAAATCCAAGAGAAACACGGAAAAATTTATTGCCAATCAAGCTCTCAAAGGAAATAATAAAATATTATTAAATTATATCAATTCAATTTAAAAACCTGAAAGCAAAGTGTGTCCTTTAAACATCAATGGACAGATATCATTAATAAAATGGAAATGGCTGATGCACTTAATCAGCATTTTTGTAAACCCTTTAGCAATTCCCCTCCAGGTTCTATTGCTGATTCTGGAGCCGTGGCTGTGCCCATGGATATTTCATTACATACCATCAAAAACAAATTAGATTATATCAAAAAGGGTTCCCCCCGGCCCAGATGGTATATCTGGAGACATGATTCTCCTGATGAAAGACTATTTATGTGTCTCTCCAAAAATATTATGCAAAAAAAACTTGAACTCCAGGTTTGTGGATGATTGTAAAATTGTTAATATTTCTAGTTCACTCAGTGATTGTTTAACTATCCAAAATGACTTAGATACATTGGAGTCATGGTCACTTGAAAAATAACCATCAGAATTTAACTGTAGAGAACTGGTACCTAACCCCTAAATGTACAGTCTTACATTTTGGCAAAGCAAATAAAAGACATCAGCACCATTTATACAATGAGCCATTATCCAATAAAGAAAATGAAAAAGATCTAGGTATCACCACTGATTCTAATTTAAATTTCGACACTCATATCACCAACACAATAAATAAAGCTAACAAAACCTAGTGGTCTATAAGGCATAATATTTCATCAAGAGACACTGATGTTCTCCTACCCCTTTACCATACATATGTCCACCCTCATTTTGACTATGTATCCCAATTATGATCACCTTATATGCGTATTGATAGTATTGAGAAAATATAAAGAAGAATCACCAAATCAGTTATTCCCGATAAATCTCTTTCCTATGAGAACAGGCTTCTCAAATTAAATCTAATGTCCTTAGAACTGAGATGACTCAGAGGGGACCTGCTATTTACTTGGGATATTATTAATGACAGCAGCTTATCAATTGATTGCGGATTAGATTTCAAGCAACTAAATGTTAATATGAGAGGTCACCCACTTCAATTAGCAAGGAGCAAATTCAGAACTCAAAAGAGAGCTGCTTATTTTTCACAAAGAGTAGTTAGACCATGGAATATCTTACCCCTAGAAGTCATTATAAGTTCACAAAAATACTTTTAAAAACAGGCTTGATAGGTACTTGATGTCAAATAAAAGTGTCTCGTACTATATGTAGTTCATGGCCTTTTGCTCCTTACTTCTTCTTAGTATGATTCTTAGTATATCCCAAGTGTCCTGGTCCTTTACCTTGCGCTGAGGCTTCCTCAAGACATTTACTAGTGTCAGCTGTGAAGGTAGCCATCCACACATCTTGCCATAGGAGGATGGGTGTGACTGTGGGTGGCAGGGGAACTACAGTAATTGGGAAATAGAAGAAATTAATTGTGCCATATAGAAATTTGTCTAACAAACATTGATCTCTTACATGTCTACTTGTAGATTCTCCACTATATAAAAATGTTCATTTTATGAACAGCATGGGGAAGAAGTGCTCTTTGATGAAAATGGAGACCCACCTGGTATATATGACATTGTAAACTGGCAAATTCGCTTTAATGACTCCTTTGAGTTTGTTGAGGTTGGCCGTGCTGATTTCCAGGCCCCTTATGATAAAACAGATTACACTCAGTATCAGCCACTTGAAGTGGAACAGAGGATATTTGCAGGTTTGTATCATTTTAGAAATATTTCATTTATTTATTTTGTGGAGTTACAGTACTTTAATTTTACACCTGATTGCAATGCAGCACAACAAAACACAATAAAATAGCATACAACAAAACACAACACAAAATCTTACAGTACAATATTATATGTTTATTGGATCTTCCATACAAATGGCATCCCATAATGCTTTACAAGATCTATCTATCTATCTATCTATCTATCTATCTATCTATCTATCTATCTATCTATCTGCCTGCTTGTCTGTCTGTCTGGCTGTCTGCCTGCCTGCCTGTATGTCTGTCTGTCTATCTGTCATCATTGAAAAAACATGTGTTAATGAACTAGTTAGGGTTAAAGTGACAAAAGTAGAGAAATGTGGCACTAGAGTGTCCAAACCTAACACTCTACCCCTACCCAACAGGCAGCAACAGCCTTAGGGTGTGCCTTTGGGTTATCAGCCCTAATGATTACCCCATTCCATCAGCAAATAAGCTGAGATGGGTACAGTATATCAGAATGGGGTAAGCATTAGGGCTGGCAATCCCAAGGCACATCCCACACCTGTTGTTGCCTGTAAGGAAGGGGTGGGGTATTAGGGTTGTAAACCCTAATGACACATTTTCCTACATTGGTCACTTTAACCCTAACTAGTGCATTAAGAAAGTTTTTTGCAATGAATTTCCTTACTTTTTGAGATCATATAATCACATCCTCATTTCCCTGTGGGAGCACAAGACTCCATTGATACTCTCTCTGTTGAGAAGTGGTAGACCTTAATTGTGGTCCATGAGAGATGAGATGGCCAGCTGCATCCCCCCAAGCCCCTGAACTTGGTTGCTCAGCATGTCTTCCTTTGCAGCTTGGCTAGGGGGTGGTGCATGCTCCAAACCTGGAGTCTCCAGAGGAAGCTGGGCTTTTGCTGGGAAGGTGTATTAGATGAGGATGGGTTCAATCCCCTAGTGGGTTGCAATGTTTGGGGTTCAAGTCACCTGATTGCCACATAAAATGGTTGTGCTCATCTGTTGGAGAGGGCTATATGGCACTAGATATGGGATTCAGTGCAAGGTGCTTTCTTGCCTGCAGGTATATAGGTTGATTCAGAGATTATTTCTTAGCCAGTGATCACCTCCTGCCCTATTTGGCTCACAGTCTTTGTCCCACAATGTCCAGCTGTGTGTAATGTGGGGAGTGGTCATGGCAAAGATGCCTGTCTCTTGGGTTTAGATGATTGCCAATGCTTGTCTATAGGAGCTGACAATGTAGTGACATGTGGAGTGGGAGGTGATCAGTCAACTGCAGTATCAGAGCCTCGTCTCTCCAGGTTGGTGACTCTCACGCAGCTAGGGAAGGGGGTGGGTGAGGAGTGGAATGTCAGGCATGCAGGATGTTGCTCTCAATTAGAATGGAGATGGTGATCATGTATTGTTATCTGTGGTTCCAGAGCATGTCCACAGTGGGAAAACCAAGCCACTCTGAGGAAGAAGACAAAGGCAATAAACTGGCCACCATGATGTGGCAATTTGTTAATTAATAAGTGAGCCCCCTTTGTATTCAGGGTATGGTGGTGGCTCAGCATGTAGCCCTCCTGGTGGATTAAGTCTTGGAATAATGCATACTTTCTCACTATTTACCTGCTATGTGGGGAACATATCTGGGTTCTTGCAGTGGGTAGAGTCTAAATCGGGGGTCCACAGTCTCAGTCAGTGTAGAACTATGATAGCAAGTCTGACAGCTCAGTTTGGTGTTTGTTCTTTGGGACTGTTGGTTAGGTTGGCACTGGAGAAGATATAAGGAAAGAGTTTCGGCAGTTCTCTTTATGCAGTTTCTATATTAGGATACTCTTGTGTTCCAGTTGAAGTGGTTTTCACTAATCTTGTGGGATGCAGGATTCCAAATGGAATGTGTGCCTGGTAAAGAGCTTTCTTTTATGTTTTGATATGCTCAGTGCTTGTTGTGGATGGTGGGTGTGACATCGCTGAATATGTAGAATTGTTTGCCCTTTCAACTAAGGGCACCCTTTTTTCATGCTGGTGTCGAATGCCCCCCCACCCGTTCTAATATTAATAGTGTTAGCTAACATCGGGGTGCCCAATCCTTGTGTTGGCATTATGCCCCCCCAAAAAGTTATCCCTGCATTAAAAAAAGAAAAATGTCTCCCAACATCTTTTTTTAATCCTAGAAAAAAGAAAACAGTCCCTCATCATCTCCACTGTCTCCTTCCCCCATCCCAACCCTCCTGCTGAGCACCATCTTCCCCACATCCCCTCACCATATACTTACTGCTGAAGATTGGCAGATGTCTTCTTCACTGGACTGGGACATGTCTTTACTCTTCAAAGCCCAACCACAAACTGATTAATCAAGGTAGGCTTGCATTATGGTTCTCAATGGGGTTTACAACTTATGTTGATATCTCGGCCATTTTTAGGAATTTTTACTCAAAATTTTCAACACGGGGTTCTTGGGACCCCACCTCATTAACACTGTCACTGTCAGTCTGTTATTCAGTCCTAAAAGTGATTTCGCGATCGCTATGTGGAATCATCTTTCTGGACTGACTAATGAAATTACAGTACCAGTGTTCCTGAGGGGAAGTCCCAAAAAGCCCATGTTGAAAATTTGGTACAAAAGTTCCCCAAAATGACTGCATTACAGTGTCATAGCTCAGTTTCTACGCATATTCAGTAACTTCACCAATTGTTAATATTTTCACCCAGATTTTCAACATTGAGATTTTTTCACACCTCCTCATGAACAGTGCAGCTGTAATTTTTCACATCCTGCCCAAAATGTGTTTTCACAGCTGAGGCACAGAATGGTGCAGTCGCTGTGTAAAAATCAACTTTTGGGATGTACTAATGAAATCACAGTGCCAATGTTCATTAGGCGGGGTCTCAAAAAGGTCATGTTGAAAATCTGATGCAAAAATTCCCCCAAAATGACTTCATTAAGAGTGTGCATTGTGCAGTTTGCATGCATATTCATAACTTCAGGAAGTTTTAATATTTTCACTCCAGATTTTCAACATTGAAATTTTTTAGCACCACCTCATGAACAATACTCCTGTTATTTCTCACATACTTTATTTTATTTATATCCTTGGATGGGGGGTTGTACCTTGGGTTCCCCCATCCATCCAGCCCTCATGGCCCCTGCCCTGGCAGCAGTCAGAGCTCACCCCTCACCACAGCCCTTCCCATGTCACTTCACAGTGGGTACTTACCCAACCACCATGGAGACATGGAGGGTGGGCACAGGTGGGAGCTAACTTGAGTGCATCTGTGATGATGTTGGGGCAGCCGTCATGCCACTGAGGGTTTTTTCTCTTTATAATAATAGCCCCCCTCTGGTGCTGGGGTGCAATGGCATCAAGGACACTGCAATGTATGCTTCCATGTGTTGCACATCTGATTTTGCCAACACCATACCCTTTTGTTGGCCCCCAAGCCTGCACAGCCCCACAGCACCACCAGGAGCCGATATTTCAGTGGTCATCCTCCCCCAACCTCCCTGAAGAAGGAGATCTGTCCCTGGGACTCAACCTCCTCCTCCTGGCTGACCCCTGTTGGCCCATGCCCACTCCCTAGCATGGTCATGAGATGTGGCATCCAGCACCTCAACCCTCAGCCCCACCGGGCTGGCCGTCATTTGTCACATACTGTCCAAAATGTGTTTATTCAGCAGTGGCATGCAACAGTACAGTTGCTGCTCAAAATCACCTTTGGGGACTGAGTAATGAAATGAACGTGTCAGTGTTCATGAAGTGGGGTTCCAAAAAGGCTGTGTTGAAAATTTGCAGCAAAAATACCAAACAACTCCCACAAAACTGGGATACTATTATACTATCTCTAAAAGTAAGGAAATTAATTAACAGAAACTTTGTTTAGAACAACGTTAGGGTTCTAGACATAGGTCTTCAACCAAAGTGATACAGGTCAGGAAATTGGATGTTAGGGTTTACAACTGTTATACCCTTCCCCCACCAAACCCTACCATTGGAATCATACCACCCACCCTTCATACACAAATAAGTGTCTGCGTGTGCCTTTGGGTCATGGGTCCCACCCACCCACCCAACCCTACCATCATAACATCACCCCACCCTCCACACACCAACAAGCATCTGGGTGTGTCTTAGGGTCATGGGCTAAACACTCACCCCATTCCATCTGTAAGGAACTTAACATAGTATAGTATAGGAGAATGGGTGAGTGTTAGGTCCATGACCCTAAGACACACCCTGAAACTTGTTGGTATATGGAGGGTGGGGGAGGTGTTGTGATGGTAGGGTTAGGTGGGGTGGGGCCCTCGACCCTAAGGCACACCCTGATGCTTATTTGTGTGTGGAGGGTGGGGGGGTACAGTTCCAATGGTAGGGTTTGGTGGGGGAGGGGTGTAACAGTTGTAAACCCTAACATCCAATTTCCTGATCTGTATTACTTTTATGAAGATGTATGTCTAGAACCCTAACTTTGTTTAAATGTCAATATATATTATAAGGGTGCAGTTTTGCCCTTATAGTTTGGGTTGAGAAGGCAGTTTAATGTTAAACCACCAATTTTGCACCTTAATAACTTTGCAATCATTCAACAGATTTGCATGACACTTGGTATGCACTGTCCTGTGGGGTAGATCTCCTGATGTGCCAAATGTCATGTTGATTGATGTGTGGAGTTTTCATAGTATATAGTGCAAAAAGTGTGTTTTTCGCTTTTCTTCGCCCATTGTTCCTGATTTTTCATGATCGTGCTACACATGCACAGTTTGGAGGCTTTGTCTGAAATGTTCAGGGTAGGAAGAGCTTGCCTAAGGAACAAGCTAGCATTAGTTTGGTTATAAAATATTAATCTGGTCCAAAGTTATTACATTTTGAAAAATTGGGTTGTGAGCATGCTCAGTTCAGTCTTTTGGATAGATGCACAGGTGTAAACAAGGATTTCTGCTTAGGAACTAGGAACTGGGATTTTGATAGCTCACAAATAGGGATTTATTAAATCCCCATTCATGAGAAAAAAATCCCTGTTTGTGAGCCGCCATCTTGTTTACACTTGTTGCCCAAAACAAAATATTGGTACTTGCCTCACAGATATATTCTGTGGAAACAAATGTATGATTTTTGTTCAGGGTGATGCCCTCTACAAAGTCATGTGTTTGGTTTCCATAAGTGTATGAAAAAAAAGGCAACTTTTTGCTAAGGGACATCCCCACTTGTAACTTGCTTCTGATCCCCATTCGTGAGCTGTCAAAATCCCTGTTCGTGAGATAAGGCCCAGATAGCCCTATCTCACGAACAGGGATCAGCTGAAGAACAAGGATTTTGACACCTCACAAATGGGGATTCAGCTGATGAACGTGGATTTTGACACTTCATGAATAGGGATTATACAAACAAAATCCCCGTTCATGAGGTGTCAAAATCCCCGTTTGTCAACCGATCCCTGTTCATGAGGTGTCAAAATCCCTGTTTGTGAGATGAAGACCAGATGGTCAGATATGGCAACCTGGTCATGAGATGAAGACCAGATGTTCAGATAGGGCCATCTGGTCCCCATCCCACCTCATGAACAGTGATTGGTCACGATCGGACCCTCATTCGTGAACACTGGCACTGTTATTGTTACTTTGGTCCCAAAGGTGATTTTGTGGTTGCTGCGCGGTATCACCTTTCAAGACCAATTAATGAAATAACAGTGCCACTGTTCATGAGGTGGTGTCCCAAAAGCCCATGTTGCAAATTTGGTGAAAAAAATTCCAAAAAATGACTGCATTACGTGTGCGCATTGCGCAGTTTCTACGCACGCTCATAACTTCACCAATTTTTTGTATTTTCACTCCAGATTTTCAATATTGCCATTTCACATCCTGCCTAACACGTTTTCACATCTGTGGTGCAAAATAGCATGGTTACCATGAAAAATCAACATTTGGGATGGATTAACAAAATCACAATGTGACTGTTCATGAGTGGAGGTCTCAAAAAGCACAAGTTGAAAATGTGGTGAAAAAATGTCACCAAATGACTGCATTACGAGAGTGCGTTGTGCAGTTTCCATGCACACTCATACCTTCGACAATTTTTAATATTTTTTCTCCAAATCTTTGATAGTGCCACTTTTTTACATCTCTTTATGAACAGTACAGCTGTCATTTTTCACATCCTGCCTGAAATGTGTTTTTGCACCTGTGACATAGAATGTGTGTCATTCATAGATGTGGGACTGTCTAGTACAGTATGCCCTGCAAACCCATTGGTCCACACTGGGGACTAATGGGCTTACAGCCCATACTGTACCTGTCATTTGGCGGGCGGCCTGGTGGTGTGCGGGCAGGATGCAGCAACCCACTGATGATGGGGGGAGTGGGGTGGACATGGGGTTCTGTGTGGGAGGGTGGGGTGGTGGGTGCTACTGGATCACCAGGGCATTGTGATATGGGATTTTACTGTGATTGTGGCGTATTGTCATATTGCCATATGTTGGGAACTCGGGTGGGAGTGGGGACAACAAGACCACCAGGGATGGTCTTGTTTTATACTCATCAGGGAATTGGGGATTGGGAGAGCCACTAAAATACCAGGGACATCATTATAAACATATATCACACGATTGTGGCTACAGGTGGGAGGGGTTCCACTAGACCACCAGGGTTGTGAGTGCTTGCAGATGGTGTTCTGGGTGGGCGGGTGGCCACCCACAGCTGGGCTGCTGTGTTGCACCCTGCAATACAGCAGCCTGACTGTGGGTGGCCAGGATTTGCTCCTACTCTGCATGGGCTCAACTTTAAGCCCCCCTATGTGGTGTAGTGCAGGGGTGCACGGCACATGCGCGCTGCACATCCCGGCTTAATATCAGGATGTGCCGATGTGCATGGACACACCCCCGCATCTGTGCCACATACATTATCATTGCACCCCAGTGCATTGTGATTTTCACTGCACCAGGCAGCCTTCTCAATATCCCACCAGTGCACAACCCCTTTGAATATCTGGGCCTTGGTGTTTATCAAGAACCATTATTTTTTAAGAAATTCAACTTTGTTTGCCTTGCTAACTGAAAACAAAATGGTGGCAGTGCAAACTAGGATTCCACATTTGCAAACTAGAATTCCACAGTCGTGATCAGGAATCCTATTTTGAGCCTGCCATCTAACTTTTCCTGCAGGAAATAATGGGGAACTGAAAAATGTAATAACTTCGGAACAGATTAATATGTTTTCATCAAACCTTCAAAAGGTACCACTGTGACTCAAGACCTATATACCCTATACAGTTTTTGCACAACATGGTGACAAAGAATTTGACAAAAAGTGGTAATTTACATGAAATTTGAAAACTCCGTATCTCCGCACCCACACATTCGATCACAAATAAACATACCACATCAAGAGATCTTTGGTCCCCAAAGGAGCATGCAAAATTTCATGTAATTACTTGAATGGTTGCAAAGTTATTAAAGTCTTAAATTTTCAGTTTAACATAGAAGTGAAGATTTAACCCTAATATAGGAGCACAACCATGCCCCTATAATATATATTAATTGCAGAAAAGTCTGTTAATGCATCAGTTAGGGTAAAGTGACAAAAGTAGGGAAATGTAACATTAGAGTTTCCAACCCTAACACCCCACCCTCCACTCCCCACACACCAACAGGCATTGGGGGTGTGTCTTGGGGGTTATCATCCATAACACTCATCCCATTCCCTAAATAAAAAGGCTGAGATGTGTACAGTATAGGAGAATGGGGTGAGCGTTAAGGATGATGACCCTAAGGCACCCCTGATGCCTGGTGGTGCATGGAGGGTGGGGGTGAGTTGTTAGGGTTGGGAACCCTAATGTCACAGTTTCCTACTTTTGTCACTTTAACCTCAACTGATGCATTAATGGAGTTTTTTTGCAATTAATTTCCTTACTTTTTGATATGGTATAATCATATCCTTATTTGCCTATGGGAGGGCAGGGCCCTTTGGGCCCTGTGTTTCCTCTTATAACACAACAGTGACCAAATTGTCAGCATAGCCAAGCTATTACTCACCTCATGAATTCAGTGCAGAAAATTTTCAAATCCCTTCTAAAATAACTCTGCACAACAGGAAAGACATTCTGCACCACAGGTGTGAAAACACATTTTAGCCAGGATTTGAAAACATTTTTATTTATTTATTTAAGTCTCGGATTACATATACCTTTGAGCTAAGAGCTCTTTTACAAAGGTTCCATGTCAGTAGAATGGACAACAAATTAACAGGACAGTAAAGTATGGTACAATAAAGTGTAAATAGGAGGTACAAAAATCAAAATGGACACAAAATCATAATGGACAGTCAACGTAAAACAACAGAGACACATTATGCTAATCAGTTTCAGGCACAGGCAAATGCATACAGTACATTGATGTCGGCCAGCAGGCTTTGTTAAGACAAACAGGGCACAGGGTATAGGAAGAGATATGGGAGGGTGGGCTGTGAAGAGTAAGAGAGGGAGGTGGGAATGGAGGACATGAGAAGAGGTGGGGCAAGGGTAGGTGGGAGGAATGGTGGAGGGGAAGGGGGATGGAAGGGGAGGGGTAGGAGGCAAGAGTGCTAAGTTACTAAGAAAAAGGTCAAGTGTTAAGGTCGAGGTTTGGGAAAACATGGTTAAGGGAGACAGTCACAGATGCTAGCTACAGAGAGTAGTGACCAAAGCTTGGATTTGAACAGGCCCAGCTTAATTTCAGAGGAGATGTTGCTGTTGAAAGCATTCATCCATAGGGAGGCCCAGTAAGCAAATAATTTTTGCCCCTGGGAGGTTCAGCAATGAGGGCCCAGTAGGAGCTGTGATTCAGGACCGTAAGTGCAGCATGGATTATGAGGGGACTTAGAAGATCTTGTACTTCAGGTGGCAAGAGGCCTAAGGTTATTTTCTTGGCCATCATGCACGTTTGAGATTTGATGCAATTTCTAAGCTGCAGCCAACCATTTCGAGCATACAGGTCACACATGTGGGTGAGATGATGGGCTCCTGAGATGAGATGACATGTCTTGTTAAGAGCAGTGGAGATATGCCAGAGGGTGGTATCAGTTGCAGAGCCATAGACGATTAGTCCATAGTCAATTATAGAAATAACAGAACTCTGTACAGCTATCCTTAAGGCTTCAGGGGTCAGAGATTGTTTGTGTTTGTAGAGCACATCAGTATAAATATTTACAGCTTTAGCAATGTTATCTCTATGCACCCCATATGATAGGTTGCTGTCTATGGTGACTCTAAGATATTCAAAGAATTGTACCTGTTCGAGGGCAGTACCAAGGCAGTTAGTGATGGTCAAAGGATTTTGCCTGTGTTTGTTATGGGAGATGCTGAAGAGCATAAGCTTAGTTTTTTTTTATAGTTTTGTATCAACTTGTGATGACTAAACCATTTCTCTACCGAGGCAAATCCAAGTTGTAGCTTGTTCTCAAGGGGTATAGGCTCTGGGTGAGTTGTGTAAATTACAGTATCATCTGTGTAGAGTAGGATTTGTTCAGGGCAGGAACTTGGGAGACTGTTTAGAAAGAGACTAAATAGGAGTGGGCCCAGGATGGACCCTTGAAGAACCTCAGAGCAAACAAGTCTTGAGACAGAGAGGATGTCCACAATTTTGACTTATTGAGTGTGGTTGTCCAGATGATGTGTAAAGCAGGCAGTGGAGTCAGAGGCGAGCCCTGTATTAAGTAGTTGTTCCAATAGTAGTGGGTAATGGACCACGTTGAATGCTTTAGTCAAGTTGCTGAAGGCAGAACCAACTAATTGAACATGGTCTAGGAAGCTGTGTATAGAACCGATAAATTCAATAAGGGCTGAGGAGGTGCTATGCCTTTTTCCAAACCCGTGTTGTTGGGTACATTGGATCTTATGTTTGTCAAGATATTCAGTAAGCTGGTTAGCTACAATGCATTCAAGAGCCTTAGAGAGAGGTGGTGATATGGAAATAGGCTGGTAGTTCATGTGAAGAGTCCTGTCTCCACTTTTGTAGACCTGGTTAACGGTGGGTGATTTTCATTTGCTGGGGAATTGTGCGAGTTTGAGTGAGAGGTTAAAGATCCTGGTTAAAGGTGCTAACACTTCCTCAAGGGTGAGGGACAGCAGTTTGAGGTCAAGGGAGTCCCCACTGTGTCTAGATTTACCAGTTACTTTATGAATGTATTTTTCGGCTTCATGCAACGAGACCTCTTTGAAGTAGAATGGCGGGTGACTGGTCATTGGGGGACAGCTTACAGGATTGGCTGGGGTGACATCTGCATCACAAAAAAAAGGTGGAAGAACGTTGCTAAGGTCCGTGAATGTGTTATTAAAGGTATTGGCAATAGTTAGGGGGTCCAGAGTTGTAGTCCCATCAATGCCTAGTAAAGTGGGTGATGTTTTCGGGTTTTTCCCTGTAACCACTTTGATATAATTCCAGAAAGCTTTACCATTGCCTCACATGTCAATAAGCACTCCCCTGTAGTATTTATTTTTCTCAAGGTGGATTGACCTGGTGCAATCATTCTGCACTCTTTTGTATTTCTGAATGTCCGATTGCTTGCCGGTGACTCGAGCCCGATGCCAGAGGTGGTCCCTAGATTTCATATGAGCTAATATGTCTGCAGAGAGCCAGGGGTTGCAAGGAACTTTGATTTTCCATTTTTTAAGGGGTGCATGAGAGTTGCAGACAGCATTAAAGGTGCTGATGAACGAATCAAGTGCCGTGTTGACATCCTTCGCACTGTAGATGGGAGTCCAACCTTGTACTCTAAGGAGGGATTTGAGGGTTTCAAGATGACCCCGTGCTAGTACCCTGCTGGTGATTGTCTTTGGTAGAGGTTTGCAGAATTTCTTTGTCCATGCACACATGACATGGGAATGATCACTGAGCATACCCAGGAGGACTGTAGTGTTAGTAATGCAACCAGATTGGTAGCATGTCAATTGAGCGAGTCAAGAATAGTGACGTCAATGGGTCTGGTATGATTGCCCGACTGCTACTTTCCCGATGCACTTTTCCCAACCCCCATTTTCCCGAATTACAGTTTCCCAACTAGGTATGTTTACCACGTGCTGGTTTCTGGACACTTTAGCTTCTGCACTCGCACATCCAGAGAGCTTTGGAGGTAAGCTCCACTGAAACAGAAAAAAATGTTGCTCTTTGCGGGAAGGCTGATAACAAATCCGGACAGTGTTTTAAAGGTGTACGACACCAACAGCTGAATTAAAAATATGTTTAGATTCTACAAACCCTCAGAGGAATTTCTCCCATCGCAAAGATAAAGACCAGAGGATGAATCCTTACGTTCAAGCCATACAGAATCCTTCGTTTCAAATGTGTCCCTCTCTGAGTGCTCCTGCCTGTCAGAGCCGTGCTGGGCAGGGTTGTACTCAGAATTTATTCACCTATTCCTTTCTGACCCTTTCTCACCAACTCTTTGTCTGATTGAGCCACTGAAGCTAGAATCAATTTTCTTGCTGATAGCAGGTCGCTCGTAATTTAGTCCCCAATCCCGGGACAGTCAATTACAGTATCTTTGTCATTTTTCTACCCAAATTTCATTTGGATTCTCTCTCTCTCTGGACTGAGAACAGGACCAAAATGGACCCTCTGTTACTTTAGTATCCTTTGGTCGATCAGCAGTCCAGCCCGCAGCAGCAGCAGGCAAGGAGGAAGAGGATGTGCAAGACTTTGATCTGGTGCGCTGAGTGCCGACAGTCCTCTGAACAGCCAACAGCCACTGATCTCAAAAGAGAGGTGACAGATGTATGCGGGAGCCCAGTATAGACATTTGAATAAGGCAGTGACTATACATCTTTTTTTTTGCATCTTGTAGCCAGGATAAGCTAAAGTATCTGGGGCTACTAGTTTATAGTGCTTACTGGAACGTCTGTGCACAGAGAAGTATGGAATTTGGTGGGAGCCCAGTATAGACATTTGAATAACGTAAGACAGGCAGTGACTATACATCTTTTTTTTTTTTTCGCATCTTGTAGCCAGAATAAGCTAAAGTATCAAGGCTGGTAACAAATCCAGAAAGCTTTGGAGGTAAGCTCTACTGAAACAGAAATCGTAGCTTGCTAGTGTATGCTCTTGTCGGCAAAGTGCATTGCGGGATTTTAATTGTCAGTAAAATGAACCTGACGGTAAACAGGTGCCGGGTGACTTTTTGTCAGGCAAATGGATGTCAGGAAACCGTACAGATCCCACATCAATTTGGGTGACGCTATTATAGTGACTACAATTACAGTACCCTGAAATATGGGAGACCACTGTTTGGGTGACTAATGTATGCCCCCATCCCCAAGGTGCTATGATCTCAGGGCTGGTTATTTTAGTAAGAAGGTGTGGGGGTGCATGGGGGGGCTTTGCCCCCATGATACAAGCATTTTACAAAGTTTGCCCTAATGGTGATCGCCCATATTTCAGGGCGCTGTAATTACAGTCACTATAATAGCGTCGCCCAAATTGCCGGCGCTATTAATGAATCACTCAATTGACATGGAACCAATCAGGGTGACTGGTTAGGACCCAATACAGTAGGTTGCACGATCCCATTTTGTAGTTGTATCTAGTCAGGGAGTTAACCAGCTGGGAAAAGTTTCCAGCAGAGATGGCGTCCCAAAAGCTCTCATTCTCAGGTGCAAGCAAATTAATATTAAAATCTCCCATCAGAATTAACTCTGTGCCAGGGGGTTGGTTTCTGATAAAGTCCATGACAGAATTGAGACCTCTCTCCTGTTCTTTAGGAGGGATGTTCACTGATGCTACATTAAGTGCCTTATCATAGGCACCTATCATAATTTTGATGGCTAGTATTTGTGTGATTGAACCAGCAGTAGGTACAGGCAGGGGGTGTCCCACGAGTGACTCTTTGAGATAGACTGCATATCCCCCTCCTCTCTTGGTAGTCCTGTCCAGTCTGAAGATGGTGTAACCTGGCAGAGCAATAGCCATGTCAGGGATTTTTGGTGTGAGCCATGTTTCAGTAATTGTCAGGATGTCTGGATTGTGCTGGTTAATGAAGACTTGTAGAGCATCCCATTTAGGGAGGAGAGTGCAGATGTCACAGCTGCTAAAGTAAGTAACCCTGGCTGCATTAAAGAGGCTGCCTTATGTGATGGGCTGGGTCCAGGGTTTGGGTGAATATTTCCAGACAGCAGTAATGACATAAGTAGAAGTTTGAGCAGGCATAATCTTAACTGCCTGTAGGTAAGTCTTGCAGTCCACCTCTGTCTGATGTCCCAGTTTAGATGTTGTCAGTGTTCCCAGAAGGTGAGCATGAGGGACAGAGGGGAAAGTGAGAAGGTATGGGTGCATGTTACCCAACCCTGATGGTAAGCATCAAACCAGTCATAAGGCACAGGGCTACTATGTGCTGAGAGAGGATTGGAGTAAGGTAGATTTTATTGAGCACGTAGCAGGGAGGTTGGGAGGGGTAGCAGGCTCCTGGTATGTTCATGTGTGAAATCAGCAAGGTGAGCACAAATAAGTGAGGGAGCAGATGAAATAGCATCATTGTATCTAGGTAGGTACTTGATGTGCCAGGTAGGATAGCTGAGACGTACATGAGGTGGGGTAATAAGAAAACTATGTTGAAAATTTGGGGGTCAAAATATTTGAAATTTTAAAGTTACAAGCGTACATAGCAAAATTGCAGCTAATGGTCATAACGCTGCCATTTTTAATAATTTTGACTCCAAATTTAAAACATACCCTTCTTATGACCCCACCTCATGAAAACAGTATGACTGTAATTACACAAATCAGGCTGGAAAGGTGATTTTGCCATTTGACTGCAAAATCACCTTTCTGTCAGGAGTTGCTTAATGACAGTCCTAATTGTTCATGAAGTGGGGTCCCCAAAAGGCCATGTTAAAAATCTGGGGTCAAATCTCAAAAAAATGTCAAAGTTATGCATACAAGTTGAAACTTCCACTGAAATACATTGGACCACATTTACCTTAGTTTCTCATATTGCAGTCGCTGGTTGCAGCAGCAAGCCATGTCTTTGATTGGATAGTGAATCTCAAATCTAGGGCCTATTCAGGTTAGTGAGAGAGTGTGTGTGTGTGGGTATACTGGGGGGATGAGGAGGTGGGTACTGAGTGTGAGGTGGGGTGGGAGGGCTGATTGGCAAGGGACCTTTTTTGTAAAATGTTTCAAAAAAACATTGATGGACCATTTTCTTTATTTCAGATATTAACATTAAGTTCAGTTTTGGATACAATGAGAGTGTGGGGGGTGCCACTAGACACCAGGGAATTCAGGAATGGTGATTGGTGGGTGGGGGTGCCACTAGACAAAAAGGAATTCATGCCATTCCTGCTTTATGTCATAACTGTGGTGATCAATACTGCAGTGTGGAAACTACTCGTGATGTACACACTTACAGAAATAATTACATGAAATGTTTTCATGCTGTACACATAAAACTACCCAAGTCATATGTGTGCTGCAGGTATCATTTAAATGTTAAATTGGAATCAATTGCATGCATATAGTATGCGTGCATCAAGCAAGTGTGGAAACCATGATTTTTATGTTGAATTGGGAAAGGCTGCATGCATGTGGCATGCATGCAAAAAAGCAAGTAGTCACTGATAACTGCACACGTAAAAGATAAGTGATTTGCTCAGGATCAGATCACACACAAGTGGAAGCTAATGAGATTCAAACCCAGGTCTTCTTGCCTCCAAGTCTTCTGGCTTGCAGTTCAGTGCCTTTAACCACTAAGCCATACTGTCTGCACACATATAGCTTGCTTGTACTTCAATACATACAGTATCTGAATACATCTGCATGCATGTGGCATGCTTGTAGCCACTGTTATACTTTTCAGTTTTTTTCTCTCCCTTATCTTATTTTCACAGTTGAACAGTACGACACATACCAATGAAAACATGTTTTTCCCACCCCAATACACAAACCTACCCACAAATCCACTTAATTACTTCTGTCTGGCCTGTACTCCTACTATTTTCTATCCATAATTTTGAATGCTTCCACGCAAACAGACTTCAAGGTGCAAGCACAAAAATAGCAATTACTCCACACACACACACACACACACACACACACACACATATGGGCAGTCCCCCCCCCATGCACACACACTGTAGCAGCTATGGCCAGGCTGCTACAGACAACCCACCAAGTATAGATATAAGTAAAAAGTCTCTTACTGGAGTACTAGGGAGCCAGAGGCAGGAGTCTTTAAGAGATGTTGTCCATGGGTCAGAGTGCTTGAGTGTACCCCCTTGAAATGAATGGAGTTCTTTCCTATTACTATTTTATATGTTATGATGGTGAGTTGGAGAATAACGAAGGCCAGTGTTCTACTAACAAGGCCCTTGTTAGTTGAGTGGTGGCCCTCATTAATCTCCATGTCTCCATCTATAATGTATAAAATAGTAATTAAAAATACCCCCATTCATTTCAATCGTGCACACCCCTACAGTCTCCTTTGCCCTTTGTCATAATGTGCCTGAGTGTGGGGATGTGTAGGTCAGCTTCACTGGTGGGAGGGCATAAGCCTGACTATAGTGGGGCTCTAATAGTCTGTGCATACCATACTGCTCAACTGTCTATGAATGCAAGGGACAGCTCTAGAATGTCTGTAACATCTGTAAAAGGTACACCTTATTTGCTTCGACTGAAACATGATAGGTAAATCAAGAAAAATTCAAATGTATAAGATTCATCTGTTTATACCTCGGAGCAGTGCATTAGATTTGGGCTTAAACCCACCCAGTTACTAACCAATTTTTTTCCTGGTGGAACTCTTCCCCCCCCAAAAAAAAAATATTTGTCCTGATTTTTCTCCAGGACTTCATTCCATTCAATACTCATCCCCTATGGGTCATGAAGCCACCCAAAGGCGAAGAAACATGAAAAACACATCAATATTTCAGTCCCACCTCCTTTCCCAATCCCCCTGTAAAAACAAATTATTTACTTTTACTTGCCCGGCCATATGGCCAGAACCTGCAGCCTGGCATAGTGTGCCACCAGCCCAGTTTTCAGTCCACTCCCTCTCTCTACTTTGCCAGAAGCTGGATGCTAGATTTTAGCTCACCCTCTGCCCCTTCAGCCACCAGGGGAGATGGAGACTCACTAAGAGTAGAACAACAAAAATATGCTGCACAACACTGCTATTAAGAGTTCAGTTCTCACTGACTCATCCAAGCTGTAGTGTGCAGTCTGTCTACTCTGTGGTGGGAAAGACAGTATCACACTCACAAGGCTCATGTCCTCTTTCTTGGCTGCAGCTCACCCACATCACATGTGATTGTGCCATCACTAATAGGTGGAGAGAGTGGACAACACAATAAAGACACAGTTGAGTCTGGGGAGTACCTGTAGCAGGAGCACACACAGGCCAGCTGGGCACTTATTGCACAAAAGATTAAATCCAAATTTAAAGCCATTATTGCCACACCATAAGAACAACCTAGGCACAAATATTGGGGGGGAGGGCAACTGTCCCCCTCTGCCCTACCTACAGTAAATGGCACCCATGTTTAATGGCAGAAATTCATTCTCAGGTGCTAATGTAATGGTTTGCACTGTGTTCTGAGGTACTACAAACATATGAACATATGAATATGCCATCAGAAACAGACCACCCAGTCTATCTAAGTCTGCTCGAGTGTGCAGCTAGCACCCTGTTTGCAGCTTCCCACCCTCCCTTTGTCATCGCACTGCCACCCCACCCCCACCCTCACTCTCCAATGTTCCTTGTCCCATGCCTTTTTGAAGCTGTTCACAGATTTACATGACACCACCCATTCTGGTAGGGCATTCCATTTTGCTACCACTCTCTCTGTGAAATAGTGTCTCCTCATTTCCCTCCTAAATCTTCCCACCTCTATTCTTAGCACATGCCCCCTGGTGACCCTCCCCCTCCTCAACTTAAAGATCTCATCTGCCCCATCCTTACTGATTCCCCTCAGATACTAGAATGTCTCTATCATGTCCCCCCATCCCTTCTATTCTCCAAGTTGTACATATTCAGGTCTCCCAGCCTGCTGTCATAGTCTCTCCCCTCCATTCCACATATCATCTCTGTTGCCCTCCTTTGCTCCCCCTCCAGTAGCCTGATATCACACTTTAGATATGGCCTCCAAAACTGCACACAATACTCTAAGTGCAGCCTTACCAGTGACCTGTAGAGGGGCAAGATCACCTCTCTTCACCGGGACGAAAATCCCCTCGCTATTTACTCCAGCAATTTGTTCGCTTTTGCAGCCACTCTCCTGCACGGAGCAGTGTTGTTCATAGTCCCTGTTATCATTACCCCTAGGTCCTTCTCCTCCTCAGTGATCCCCAGCTAAACCCCCCAGCCAGTATTCTCTCCTTGGGTTCTTCACCCCAAGGTGCATAACTTTACACTTCTTTGCGTTGAACCCCAGCTGCCACCTCTCTGACCACTCCTCTAGTTTGCTTAGGTCCCCCAGCAGCTGCTTCCCTCCCTCCTCTCTATCCACCACTTTTACGATTTTGGCATTGTCAGCAAACAGACTTATCTTGCTCACCACCACATGTGCAATGTCTGATATGAAGATCCCAAACAATACTGGCCCTAACACTGAGCCCTCAGAGCCCTGTGGCTCCCCACTTATCACTGGCCTTGGAGTTGAGAGTTCCCCTCTCACTACCACCTGCTGCAGCCTCCCACTCAGCCCAGCTTGTAATCCAGTTCATCATTGTTTCCCCATCCCTACACCAGTTAGCTTCCCCCCAAGCTGCCCATGAGGCACAGAATCGAAGGCCTTGTTGAAGTCCAAGTAAAGAACATCCACCTCATGACCCTTATCTAGCTCACCTGTCACCAAGTCATAATATTGTATCAGGTTGGTTTGACAAGACTTCGTTGAAACAAGGGTATCGGGTAGGGCCCCCAACTCACTAATCTTGTGAGCAGTGCAAATGGCCACAAGGAAAGAGGCCTTCAGTCCTGCCCAGAACAGGGCCACCTGACCGAGGGTTTCGAAAGGCACTGTGCTGAGTGAATATAGGACAAGGGTCAGATTCCAGGGAGTGATCAGCGTCCGGGTCCTGGGGTGCAGTACTTCTACTGCTCTAAGGAAGCACACAGTGTCAGGGTGTGCCCCTGGGCTAAGTTGACCTATGGGGCCAATGGCTGCGCCATTGACAGACAGCTGTACTCGGAGCGAAGAGCGCGATAAGCCTTTATCTACACCCTGCCGCAAATATAGAGAATGGTAGACATGTCACCATCTCTGGTCTGCACTTATCCCTGCACCATGCCACAAAGATGGACCATTGTCTGCCGAAGTGGATGTGATGGAAGGTCTTCTAGATTGCAGTAGTGTAGATATCACCAAAGTGTGGTACCCAGCTTTCGGCAGTCTCTGTCTCTCAGGAGCCAGTCCATTAGCTTCAAGGTCCCCGGTGCGGGGTGGCACAAGGGTCCCCGAGTTAGCACGTCCGGTCGGTGTGGTAGCCTGCGTCTGTCCAGCACCATGGCTACCACCGCTGAGAACCAAGCTCGGCGTGACCAGAACAGAGCTACTAGTATGATGGTTCTGTGTGAGTGTTGGATCTTGGAAAGAACTTGCTGGAGTACAGTGATGGGGGGAAAGACATATGACCGATCCCGTGCCCAAGATTGGGATAGGGCATCGGTCCCCCATGAGTGACATTCCCTGTATCTGGAGAAGAAGCTCTTCACTTGAGTGTTCTCTGCTGTTGCCATGAGGTCCATGAGGATGGGACCCCAGGTCTCCTGTCTGTTGAAATAACTTGGGATGTAGGTGCCACTCTCCCGGATGCACCTGCTGGCGACTGAGCCGATCCGCTCATATATTGAGCTTTCCTGCTAGGTGGACCACACCAAAGTGTCTGAGGTTGGTCTGGACCTAGTTTAGGACCCTCATCACCTCTCTCTGCATGGCTCTGCTCCTGGTGGCCCCCTGTTTGGTGATGTAGGCTGTAACCTGATTGTCGGAGTGAATTATAACTGACTGATCGGAGATGGTCGATTGGAAGGAACTGAGGGTATGATATACTGCTCTCATCTCCAGAATGTTGATAGATACATCCCAGGAGACTTGCGTCTGTTTTGATGGAAATGTTATATTTTGCCTCCAATGGAACCTCTCATGTGAGGGAGTGGCTTAAGGTCCAACAGACTAGTGAGCATCAGACTGGTTCCGGTAGGGGTATCCTGACCTTCAGGTTGTGCTCGTTTGGGGAACCCTGGATCAGCATATAGTTCTGTAGGGTGCATGTGCCATCAGGCCCATGGGACCAGGTCGATGCATGATGCCATGCAGCCTAACATCTAGGCTATTTGCCCTGTGGTTGAAAGGTTGTTGGCCTTCAGTTGGTAGGCTAGGGCACTCACCGTTTTGACTCTCTTCTGGGATGGTCTGGTCCACCCCTGGGATGTGTTTATCTCTGCTCTGAGGTCTTCAGTTGCTGAGTGGGGTTCAGATGACCTTTTTCTTGATTCACCACCCAGCTGTGTTCCTCAAGGGCTCATAGAGCCATTCATGTGACCTGTAGTGAGTGTTCCTTGGACCGAGCATGGATCAGCCAGTCATCCAGGTACAGAATTAGGTCCACACCCTGTTCTCTTAGTGTGGCGATGAGGACAATGGACACTTTGGAGAACACCCTTGGGGCTGAGGTAAGACCAAAGGGCAGTGCCTGGTACTGAAATGTTACCCTAGAATATGGAAGCGTAGGTATTGCCTGTGACTTGGTCTACCCATAGCTGTTTAATACAGCCTTAAAAATGCAGGACATCCTAGGAGTGTAGATGCCCTAGGGTGCTGTTGGTAATGCTGACCTTAGAGAGGGTAGTGCGGAGGATGTATAAGGAACTACAGGTGGGGTTCAGCATGGGGGATCGCTATAGTGAGGGACCCCGCATGGCCACTGTGGAGGTTGCTGTGGGGAGGGACCACCAAGTTCTTTGTAAATGCATATGGGGTTGCTATGGAGAGAGACACCATATGAACTTTTGGAATATAGGGTCACTAGAGAGAAGGACCCCATATGGAGGTAGAGGAGGGCTATGAGGGGGGTGGGGAGGATGAGCCAGTAGGCTTTGTATGCCTGCATAGGAACATTATTTGAACCAGTGCTCCTGTTTGCAGCTCAGAGCCTCTAGGTTTTGTTTTCATCCCCCACTATGCAGTATGCCAGCCACTTTGTATATTTGCACAGAAAAAATAATATATAGTGCCTCACTCCCAGCATTCTACTCGAAGTAGTTCCCCAATCCTTCTGTGGCTATTCCCTCTACCTTGGAAGGATTTTTTTTTCTTGTAAAGAAAAACTAGCACTCGGTTTTTCCAGGGTCATGCACTGAGGGAATAAAGTATCAAGTGGCCACGAGCCCTAGGAAGGGGGCGAACCTCTGAGAGATCATAGCAGGACTCATTATATCCCGCGGTCCAGCTTTTCTCTCCTGAGCTACCTTCTTTTACTTTGATTGGGAAGAGAAGGCGTCCCACCCCACCCTCAAAGCTAGGCCTGGGGGTCGGAAGTAGGCCGCGAGAACCATGCGGCCAACAAAGAGTGTGGGGGAGATGAGTAAAATGTTCCTGGAAGAAAAAGATCCCTTGAAATGGGGATTTTGTGAAGAATAGCTGTACTGTTTCATGGGACGCCTCTCCCTGGGAAGGCAGGTCCAACCAAGATGCCAAGACCACGCGCCAAGGGGAGGAGGAGGAGCACCACGCAGAGCTTCAGCAGAAGGCCAGAGGCCTTGTAGTGTAAACTGCTCCTAGTTTGAGAGGTAAGAGAAAATGAGCTTGCAAGGAGATCTCCCCTTTTTTCCAATTGTAAGGGCCAATCGCTTAGCCACTCGCTCGCAAGTCTACCGAGTGAGTGGAAATTAAGGAGTGGCCTGGTGTGAGCTGTGCTAAGTGTGCAAGTTAGGGAGGGAGCAGTCGGATGCCAGAACCATGAACAGACCTGGGGAGGGCAAACCCTTTCCCCTGACTAGGAAACGGGAAGGAATGCAGGGCAGAAAACCGCAATAACACCAAAAACACATTATCAGTTTGCGGAATATCTTGCTAGGCTTGAAGTAAGGTAGAAAAAGACCCAATAATTTGTAAATAGGCCAGAGAGGCCAAAGTAGAAAAGAATTCTAATTAAACACATCAGAAAACCATTACAAAAAAACTTGCTGGCATTAACTTCTTAGCCAAAACACTGAGAAATATATTAATAAACGATAATGGTGGCATCAATCATTTATTGCAAGGAAACCATAATGCTGCAGGATTCACTTCCCCTTAGGGAGCTATATTAAGAGTGATGGAAAAAAAAACACACACACAAAACGCTGCAGCAGAGATGGCCACCAGAGATATATTATCCTCATCATGGAGGTATGCGGGGCATTTGACTTGCTCAGGGTCACATAGTATGCAAGTGGAAGCTGTGGGATTCAAACCCAGGTCTGGTCTGCTGGATGTCACCAGCTTTGTACCTCAGAGCCTTAAACCACTGTGCTATACTGCCTCGAGGTTCCGCGTTATGGGGCATCAGATTGGTGCTACAGGTAGTGAATTTCCTTGCCCTCACTGTCTATGGAGAGGGTGACAAAAAAGGTGGAAGGATCATTGGGACCACAAGTGGTGGGCTTCAGGGAAGACTGGATGCACCAGCAAATGTGGCAGGTACTTTCTCTGCTGATAACACTAGAAGTACTCTAAGAGGTGGGCGAGACCCCACTAGAGGTGAATTTGTGGTGCTGCATAAGTCCCCCTCAAGTGAGCGACTGCATAGCTCCGGGCCTAAGGGAAGGCTAGCAGCCTGTGGAGACCCCTTCCAAAATGGTGGCCCGGTTTGACAAAATGGTGGCCCTAATTTTAAAATGGTGGACAAGTGGGCCCCGACTAGAGGAGAAGGTGTATTCCCTCCTGATGCCAACAGGGCTGCTGTAGGGAGGTGCCCTGAGGTGCAGAAATGGGAGCCAGAAAGATAGGTAGGCTGCTGGGAAAGGGGCCTGGACCTGCTGAACTGAGGGCTTGATTAGGCCAGCCACTGAGAGAGGGGCTGGGGCCTATTCGTGGATGCCCCCTCTCATCAGGATAGATCTGCATTTCTTGTGGCCACAGCACCTCGTGGTTTCCGCTTGGGAGGGGATCCCACTAAGGGCCATGACAAGAGTCACCTTTATTCCCTATTAGAACTCTGCTGAAGCACCTGTGCTGTTGTGGTAAGCAAGAAGATTCTCCTCCCCAGCTGTAGTCTACGGATTACGGAAGACCGCGGGTGTCTGATCCCCAGAGGTATTCTCCCTCATTCATATGCTCTCTTTTGGAAAAAAACATGAAAAAGAGCGCCACTTGTTCTCTCTCTCTCTCTCTCTCCTTCTCCGCTGGCTGATATCTGAAGCTGAAGCTGCTCCTGACACCACTGGGCAGAATGCGGTAGTCGGGAGACCGACAAGGAGAGGAGCGAGAGAAGAAATGATAGAGGGGAGGAGAGGCAGAGCCGATCCTTAGATTCAACATATCAGAGGCCTGGGCGAACACGGCCGCATCACACAGCTCACATGGATCTGAATGCAAACGAGCTGCCATGAAAGGCGGCGACCAGCCAAGACAGAGAAGGATTCCTGCTGCTTCTGTCTCCTTCAGGCTGCAAGAGAGGGGAGCGAGGAAGGGGGGTAGCGAGGGGCCACACCACGCTCGGCGATCCTAAAATTGAGGGGGACTAGGCAAAGGTGCACTTCACGAGTGCTGCTCATGGTGAGCTAGGCAGATGCAGCAGAGGGGGAACAGTGAAGGCCTGAGTCAACTAATCCCCAAAAAAGGTCTCTCACACCACAACAGCAACATAAGTCATACAGCAGGATGCATTAAACAATTGTAGCTAAATAATACCAACCAAACGGCAGGATGCAATAAAGAAATCTAGATGCCATTTGTTCCAACCTCATAATCTAATGTCCCAAATGCTGGAGACACCAAGCAACAAACACAGAGCCTAGGCTGGCTCTGAAAGACCAGCCTTCTGCTATTGCGCTGCATAACAAAGAAATATGCTACCTAATTTCTTTTGTTTGAAACTTCATACAGTATAAGCTGATAACAAAGGCTGTCTTAGGCAGGCTCAGATGCTATGTAAATTAGCACTATAGTTTTATTTTTCTTTCCTGTGGAAACACAGGCCTACCTTTTCCTGGCTCAATTACAGGGACTCCTGGAGTGCTTGTAGCCTGATCAGATGCATGATTTGAACTGGAGAGCAGGGGCTTCTGGGATCTGGGGTCTAGAAATTTTATCCTAGGTCAGGTGTATCACTAGCCTATCAGGTGGGCTAAAACCCATAAGGTGAGGTCTGGAGTGCCATGGATGGCCAACCAATCACAATGTTAAGTGACATTAGCAGTATCAACCCCAAGTGTGCAGATTAAATTGAAAGATATGATTCTCTTGATTTATTTTCTCTCTGGTTAGTCACTTTTTTAAGATTATGAAACCTATTATTGTCAGCTAATTGCTATTCATCCAAAGCCTTTTCAGAATCAGTTTAATTCTCTAAGTGCATTTTGACATCGTATTGTATTTGTAAATGACAACTACTGTATTTAGTTGTTTTTTTTTTAAAGTAAAAGAGAAACAGTTTCTTACAATGTATTCAAGTCATAGCTACAATCCCAAAGTCTACAGTTTATTAAGAGACCACGGAATTAATGCATTGTTTTTTTTTTCCATTTGGCTACTGTTCTTGGTCAAAGTTGTTGTGGAATTCTTCAAGCATAATCTTTGTGTATTATGGTTTTTCCAATATGTTTTTTTAATGTCTTTACATACAGTAGACTCCCATTTAACCAAACCATGGTTAACCAGAATTCCCTTTTAAATGAACTTTGATCTTGTCACCCATCTTTTTGTTGCTTCATCAAAGTAATTGAACAAGTAAGCAAGCAAAAGTTTATTTCTGAAATGCTATTCCTGAAGATCATAAGGTTTTACAAAAATCGCAGATAAAAACATTCAGTTCAGTAAGTCAAACATTTAAAACATATGTAAACAGCAGGAGTAGGTATCATCAAAATGACAATTCAAATAAATACGTTTTCAAAGCAGACTTAAAGGCCTCAACAGACGGGCACTCCCTCACCTGGTGAGGTAGAGAATTCCACAGGGTTGGATAGCTCTCTTTAGTGAATACTTCCATCCTGCTTGTGTCCATTTATTTAAAAGTAAAATAAAGTTAAAGTGCAGTACCTGTGTTTCCATACTGTAGTACTGTAGCAGTCTGTCAGGTGCCATGGTGGCTTGCGACTGGTTGCAGGCAACTGGTAGCCAGGCATCAGCTGTTTTCATTAAAATTCTGCAATTTACCGATACAACATCAAACAGCTTCTGGTGGTTTGGGCATTTGCTAGCCTTTGCACTGTGCTAGTTTGTGCTCTACTTTGTGCAATAAGTTCCACCAGGAGGAAGAGAACTGTGCTTACCTTACTGCAAAAACTGCAAATTCTTGACTGCATAGAGAATGGTGAGCAAGCTGTTTCTCTTGGGGTCGGCAAATCCACTATAAGTGATATCAAGGGTGCCAAGGAAAACCTAAGAGAATGTATTATGTCCATGGAAGGCTCAGTTGGGCTAGAAAAAGGAAAAACAATGAGATCATGCAAGAATGACTAGTGTGATGATGCTGTGCATCTCTGGTTCTGCCAGGAGAGAGAGAGAGAGAGAGAGAGAGAGAGAGAGAGAGAGAGGGCACAAACATCTCTGCATGCACCACTGTTGAAAGAAAAAACAATCCCGCTGCACACAAAACTAGGTGGCAATTGGGGGACTTTGCAGCAAGTGATGGATGGCTAGATCGCTTTAAAAAATGCCACTGAATAAGGCAACTAAGGCTCTGTGTTGAAAAACTAAGTGCTGCTGGAAAAGGAATTGCTCCATTTGTGTAGCAGCTTCATGACCTTATCAAAGCCGAGTCACTGACAGACCACCGAATCTACAACACGGATGAAACTGGATTGTATTGAAGGTGCACGCCAGATAAAACTCTCAAACACAGCGCTGAAAAAGATGCTCTTGGCCATAAAAAACCAAAAAGACAGGGTAACTGTACTGGCTTGTGTCAATGCCAGTGGCTCACATAAACTGCCATTTTTTTAATTGGAAAATCTTGTGAGCCCAGGTGCTTTAGACATGTTAACATGTCTGCTTTGTCAATGATTTATGGCCATCAGAAGAATGCCTGGACGGATGGCCCACTTTTCATCAAGTGGTACGAGGAGCACTTTATACCCAGTGTCAAGAGGCATCTTATGACTCTAAATCTCCCCCTAAATGCTGTTATTCTGCTTGATAATTCACCCGCACACCCTGATATGCCAGTGATCCAAACCAGGGACAGCAGCATCAGGTGTTTGTTTTGGCCCCCAAACACAATATCCATGATTCAGCCCTGTGATCAGGGCATATTAAAAATATTCAAGAGACAGTACAGAAAAAGGTTGCTGCAGGCTGTACTGTCAGACATCAATGAGGAGATGCCACTACAAGAGACAGTGAAATCCATGTATTTTAAATATGTTGTCTATATGGGCACAGAGGCTTGGGACAAAATCAAACCTGATATAATTGTAAAGGCCTGTCGCAAGTTAGGCATCTTGATTACCAATGAGCTTGTCTCAGAAACAGAGATGAAGACACAAGAGAGAGAACTTTTTACCCTAGAAAAAGATCCAGACATTGCTGCCATTGTAGAGGACATGATCAGTAAACTGAATGTGTCGCTGACCAAAGAAGAAATGGAAAACTGGGTTCTTTGCGATAGTGTGGAGAAAGGTCATGTGCATCTGTCAGATGATGCCTTAATAGAAGCTGTATGGCAGCAACCTGAGGGCACTGAGGGCACAAACATCAGAGACCAGAGTGATGATGATGAATCGGAGGATGCAACACATCTGGAGCCCATACCAATACACTCTGAAGCTGTGGAAAGCTTTGACAAGTGTCTGCTGTGTTTGGAAAACCAACTGAACTGTGACCCCGTGCAGCTCATGTTATTGAGGAGCCTTCATGCAAAAGCAGCTAACAAGAGAGTCCACAGTCTTCATCAATCAACCATGCAGACGTTTTCTCTCCTCTGTCAAAATAGAATACAGTATAGTACAGTGCTGATGTGTAAGCACAAACACAATCAAGCATAAAAGAATTAAAAAAGTGAACTTTTCGGCACTTCTTTATTTACCCCCTGCACTCCAATACTGTACAGCATAAGCACATTGCTTTCTTCTCCTTCCCTATATCAGAGTATGCGTGGCACAGCATGGCATCGGAAAAATAGGAAGCTTGCTTTACCAAACTCCCATTTATCTGAATCGGAAACTTGTCGCCAGATCAGTTTGGATAAACAGGATTGTACTGTACCATGTTTTATTCATGTTGACCATGGTTTGGCCTTGGTCATAAGAGCATGGGATAGCAACCACAGTTGCATAATATATTTGCATATCACAACATAGAATGTGATACTTTAATATAAATAATTACAATAACTTTTTTGTAAATTATGAAGAAAAATAAGGTTTTCACAAATACATTAATTATTTGAGCAAAACAGCTATTATGAGAACTCAGTGTATCTTAAAAGAGTGTCACTTTATGGTGTTATAAGTAACAACTAGGTCATTCTGTCAGTTGCTAATGGAAAAAGTCCATCAGAGAGAGGAATTTCAGCAGCAATGAGTAACTTACACATTTCAAAAGTATGTGTGGATAATAAGTATTCATTATTTATTTAGGCAGTTCGAGACAAAAATATGATTACAGCAACATAATTTGAGTGTGAAACAAACATTGGAGAAACAAGAAGATTACAATGATGTCAAACTTGACAGAGAATGAGTGCGGCAAAGATAATGTAAACACCATAGGTATTGGGGACTAAGGCTGAAATATGTAGAAGACGTTAAGTGCTACTGGAGGACAAAGAGGGTGAAAGTAGTCAAAAGAAGGCATAGGCAGGGGGTTACAGTCAGCTAGAAAGAGAGAGAGACAGAGTAGAAGAAAAGCATGAGCAGTCAGATCAAGGGAGGAGTCATAGGGAGGACTTGTCGTGAGGGAGTGGCAAGCTTCTCTAGGAAGCTGCTTCCAAAGGGTAGGGAGGTGACAAGAGAAAACAGACATCCTGGCCCCTGAGTGGGGGAGGGAGAAAGAATGAGAGTATTCCTGGAGCAAAGGGGGTATGTATAAAGGTGAGCAGGTGATAAGTGGGAGGAGAGATAGGAGGGGAGGGTCCCAAACCAGTATTTGGCAATTAGGGAGATGCTTTGGACCAGGCACCTGTGGGAACCGGCACAATGGAAAGAGAGGAGTATAGGAGACAGTGGTGAGTGAGGGGAGGTAAGGAGGTTGCAAAGTGACAGAAAGAGTTTATGAGAGTGTCAAGTTCAGAGAGGAAAGTCACAGGGGCAGAGGCACACAGAACATCAGCATAATCAAAGATGGGTAAGATTGTTTTAGTGACAAGGTCCCAGTGAGTAGGTAAAGGGAGACAATATTTGTGCCAATAGAGGATGCCATGTTTTGGGCAGAGTGTGGTGCAGATGGCGTCAATATAGGAGGAGAAGTCTAGGTTACTATCCAGCCAGACTCCTAAATATTTGAAAGTGTATCATCTCTGGTGGGAGCCACCCAGAGTGAGGAACATGGGGGTAGGTTGAAGTCTACACAGCCTCTGTCTGGAACCAAAGAACATAGAAACAGTTTTCTTGGAATTTAGTTTTAACTGGTTTGCCTGGAACTAGCATTGTACTTTTTCAATGTTTTGCTGGAGCGGGGTAACAACATCACTTGGGGTGGAGCCAGAGGAGAAAATCATGGTGTCATCTGCGTACATATGTATGTGGGACACAGAGCAGAATGAGGGGAGATCATTAATAAAGAATAAAAAAAGGATGAAACATAGAAACATAGAATTTGACAGCAGATAAGGACCGCTTGGCTCACCCAGTCTGCCCATTTCCCTACCTGATGGATAAGTTGCAGATCCTAGTTAACCAGCAGCCTACGTCTTCCTACCCCCACCCCCTAGAATTGCCTTATGACTGTCCCATGCATGCTTGAATTCCACCACTGTTTTTGACTCCACAACCTCCTCTGGAAGGCCGTTCCATACATCCACAACCCTCTCTGTGAAAAAATACTTCCTTAAATTACTTCTGACCAGCCCCCGCTTCTATCTTCAAATTGTGCCCCCTTGTTCTTGCACACCTCTTTTTTTGAAAGATGCTACCCTCTTGGACTTTGTTGATTCCCTTGAGGTACTTGAAAGTTTCTATCATGTCCCCCTCTCCCTCCTTTCCTCGAGGCTATACATATTAAGCACCTTAAGTCTCTCTTCATATGTCTTCCGGTGCAGACCCTGCACCATTTTAGTTGCCCTCCTCTGGACAGCTTCCATCCTGTCTGTCTTTGCGGAGATTGGGTCTCCAGAACTGCACGCAGTACTCCAGATGTGGTCTCACCAGCTGTCTGTACAGAGGAATAATAACTTCTTGTTTTCTACTGGTGATGCCTCTCCCTATGCATCCCAGTATTTCCCCAGCCCTCCTTGCTGCCCTCTTACATTGCTTGCCCACCTTTAGGTCATCTGATATGACTACCCCCAGGTCCCTTTCCATTTTGTTGTTGTTAGTATCTCACCCCCATTGTGTACTCTTCCCTGGTTTTTGTTTCCAGGTGCATTACCTTGCACTTCTTAGCATTGAATCTAAGCTGCCATACATTTGACCATTCCTCTAACCTTGCCAAGTCCTTCTCATCCTTTCCACCCCACCTTGTGCATCGACTCTGTTGCAGATCTTTGTGTCATCTGCAAAGAGACATACTTTCCTTCCTGTCCCTCTGCAATGTAAGCATAAAGACATTGAGAGACTAGTCTAATACTGAACCCTGCGGTACCCACTACTAACCCCCCTTTCTTCAGAGTGGACTTCATTTACTATTACTCTCTGTGTCCTATTCTCCAGCCAATTCTTTACCCAGGCTGTCATCTTGTGACCCACTCCCCTGGCTGGCTAACTTGTATATTAATCTTTTGTGTGGGACTGTGTCAAATGCCTTGCTAAAGTCTAGGTAGGCCATGTCCACAGCCCCTGGATGGACTCTAGAATTGAGCCTTGTTGTGTGCCTGTGAGGATAGGGAGGGGGAGGATAGGGCATTGCCGACTGGGACTGATTGTTGTCTATTGTTTAAGTAGGAACTGAATCAGTTGACTATAGCTTGAGATATCCCAAGAGATAGGCAGTGGGAAACACAATCAAATGCCTTTGCCAGGTCTATAAAAATAGCAGCAGTGATTTGGCCTTGGTCCATTACAGATTGTATTGAGTTGGAATGTCATAGTTGTTTGAAAAAAAAAAATGAAATTGCCTGAGCAGTGTAGAAATGTGTTTTATATTGCAGAAAATATCTGAAATTAGTCACCATGGATAATCTGTGATTGCCATGGTCAACTTAAATAAATTCTCAGACTATGTTGACCATGGTCTGTCCCTGTGCCATTTACTGTTAGTAGCTGTCCATAGATAATTAAGCAATAACATTCATTTAGTTGCAGTATATGAGGCAACAACCAGATTCCATAGGCCAGAGGCCTCGAAATTTAGTCCCCCAGAGAAGCTGGTTATTGTGAGTATTTTTATTTTTTATTTATTTATTTAACTTTTGTTGACCGGGTAAGTGCACTAGACAAATTCTGCCTATTTTCAGGCACGACCCGGGGGGAGGGGGATACAGATGAATGGCAACTGACCTTGAACCAGATTAAGCTGTTGGTGGTATTTTTTTAGTGAATGGGGGAAATTTGGCCAGGACACCGGGGAAAAGTCCCCTACTCTTTTTGATAAGTGCCATGGGATCTTTAACATCTAATCTACCTGAACTACCACTAATCCAGGCAGATGGGACCTCGGTTTAACATCTCATCCGAAAGACGGCACCTCAGAAATGCAACACCCCTCTCATGCTGCATTACAGTGTCAGTACTAGGATATTAACCCAAGTGCCAGATGTGGGAACTAAACCCACAGCCCTCTGATCTCCCCGCCTCAGAGGCGAGTGTGCTACCTACTGAGCCACTGACACTGAAATCTAGTATAGTATAGTACATTAGTTCTCACACTTTTTGATAGTGAGCCTCCCCCAAGCCATGAAAAAGATTTCGAGCCTCCCTCAAATTTGGAAAAAAATCTTGGCCCTCCCCACAGAAAAAAATAAATTCTACTTTGCACAGCACACCAGGAATAAAGTGAAACTAATAAAGTTAACTGAGTATATTCTCTTTTTATTCATCTTATTGCTCTCTACCCCTGACGTGGCACCACAGGTTATACTTGTCACTCCACTTTTCTGACACTTGAGCTCTTGTTACTCTGTTTCCTCTCTGTCTGGAACAACCAACCTAGCCACTTCATCTCTCCCCCTTACCCTGCAGTTAGGTAACTTCCTGTACCCTTATCTCAGGTCACACCTAAAAATGCATCAGATCACTGTGCCTTTCTAAGTCACTAATTTGCATATAAATACCTATTGTAGAAACAAGCCTTGGCTCAGCATGCCTCCCCCAGGCATTAATTGACATATACATACACACCTATAAACATGCTTTGGCTCAATGGGGACTTCCTGGTCACAAATTTGTGGATAAGTAAAGAATCTCACCTGCAATTATCCGTATTTAATTAGTTTTATCCTTTCACACAAAACAGCCAAAACTTAAAATTTAAATACTGTACATTCTCAGATTTGATCGGGCCTCCCCTGGAACAAGCTGGGGCCTCCCTTGGGAGGCTGGCCTCACCATTTGAGAACCACTGGTATAGTACAACTAAATGAATATTATTACTATTATACCACTAGGAGTTAAATAGTTTTTTTTATTGGACTTCTAAAGAAAAATTAGCAATATTTGGTGAAATTGGGCTTTCAAAAGTAAAGCCATGACTCTAGGCATGTATATTAATGCCAACAGTAATGCTCATGCCAAGGGTAATGACTTTGCATTTTAAAGGCTGATTTCGCCCTGTAACACTGCTCATTTTTTTAGCAGACCAATAAAAAAAGAACAGACAAAGGTAGTGGTAAAAGTATACTGCAGTTTGAAAATGAAAAACTCATTCATGAATGAGTTTTCTGAGGCTGTGCCTCACTTAGGTGGGTATCTTTGAAGACATCTGGATAACCTGCTGTGGGCATGGATAAAAGGTGAATATACTCACTGTGGGCATGTCTAAAATGTGGATAACCTACTGCAGGCCCGAACGCAATGTATTGGTGGTAGTTTGCAGTTTAAGAATTAGCAGTTTTCCTGTGTCCTGTGTTCTCATTGGCTCACAGTAGATACCTGTGGTATAATTAAGCAATAATACATAACGGGGTGTGGTATATCATGAGATATCATCACACCTTGAGTGCATTGTGAAGCACAAGGCTGCAGGCCAAGTGTCTCGTGCACCATTGAAGCAATGATATTTCATGATATACCACACCCTGGAGTGTATTATTTTTTTTTTTTCTGTTAATAATTTTTATTAAGTTTTCTACACAATATACAGAAATAAAACAAACATGACATATTAACAAAAATGCAGGCAGAGAAGGAACATACATACATATACGCTATACTCCAAAGACAGTGTTATACATCAAGAGATAACAAAAAGGGCATACATGGCAAGTGGGAGGGGGGGACCCTTTATGGGAATATACAAAAACTGGATATAGAAGCTAGGACCATAAACAAAACAGGCCACAAACCAAGGGGCCTGGAGTGGACAGATTCTCTGCAGCAAGTAACATTATTATCAAGAACAGCAAACAATGTAAAGAACTTAGGTGTTATGGGTATCAAGATAGTGTCTTAGAATACCATATTGGCGAGAGATACTAGCTAATTCAAGCCAATGACAGGGATATAACAGTAGAGAGTCTATACAGAAAGAAAACGCGAGATAAGGCCAAGTAAGACCTCACCCAATTCCTGTCCGTGGCTTCAGGTATGCAAGGAAGGGGGCCCAACAAGAAAAGTAGTCCTTGAGCTTGCCAGTTACCACATGGGATATACGGTCTAACAACACCAGCCGAATAAGTACATGATGAATCTTCAAAGGAGAAGGGACTTCGGTAGTTCTCCAGCTATATAGGATAAGGCGCTTGGCAGAGATGTTGAGAAATGCAAGCCAGCAGAGTTGTTGGGCTTTTAGTTGAGTACCTGAGGGAGGGAGTCCCAATATCCAGACCTGAGGATCCAGCTGGATTGTACAGCCCAAAACTTGGAAGGTCAGCTGTGCCACTGTTTTTCAAAAAAGGGTCAGCTGAGGGCATTGCCAAAGAATATGTAACAGATCCCCAGGGTGGGCATTACACCTCCAGCACAGGTTGTTGCTCATAAGCTTGGCTTTGTGCAGCACTTCGGGGGTCCTGTACCAGTGATGCAGGATTTTGTTCTGCATAAGCCTACTATGCATATCTGGATAGTTTGAATGTGCCATTTTCCAGCATAGGGACCAGCGGGCCTTGTCTAACTGTATTTTCAGGGTATTTCTGCTAGGATTCATCCGACTGTGAGGGGATGGTTTCTCGTATGTCTGCATATATATTGCTAACAAGGCCTTTGGGCATCTTAAGCCAGCTGGAAAGTTTCTGCAAACTGGAGGAGTGGGGAGGGGGGGGTTAGATAGTCATTGATGCAGCTCCTTAGTTGCAGGTACCTCAAGAAGTCATTTCTGGGGATGCCGTTGACCCTGGAGTGTATTATTACAATAATAAAATGGCCCTAAAGTATTAGTAAATGGCTGACATTGGTAATCAAGTTTTAGGCCATGATGATGTTGTGAGATAGAGCCATGAGTCAAAGACTGTTTCAGCCAATCAGCTTCTAGGATATCTCCTCTCCATTTTATAATCATGGTTAAAATCATATACAAACCACAAATGATCATCTTCTCTGACTATGTATAACCATGGATTAATTATGGTTCACCATGGTTAAACCATAATCCCTAGAGCAGGCAAGCCAGTGTTATGTTTTGAGATTTTTTTCTGCAGATATGCATAACTTTGCATTTTTTAGCATTTCACCTGAGCTGCCAAACCCCTGACTACTATTGTAAACTACATAGATTCCTTTTCAAATCTCCTCTGTCTACCCTCCCACATAACTAAGTATAAACTGCAAACAGGCTAATCTTACTTTGTATGCCTTCCCTTAAGGCATAGATAAACAAGTTAAATAGAACTGGTCCTGAGCCTGATCCCTAGGGTACTCCACCAGTCACTTAATTCTTCCTTGAGTGTTGCCTGGTTACCACTATCCTCTTGATTCCCACCCCCAACCAATTCTCAATCCCCCTAGTCAAGCCCACTTGCAACACTAGGTTTCCTAATTTTTTCACCAACCTTTTATGTGGCACTGAATCAAAGGCCTTCATAGAATCCAGATATGAGATATCAACAGACTGATGCTTGTCAGCTGTCTGCATCACTACATTAAGAAATCAAAGACATTTGTCTGCTCGGCATGCTGGTGATCCAGGTTTGCGCCTGAGCCTGGGACGATGGGAGCAGAGGCTGGCAGGGAGGACTTGGGGCATCCAAGAAATGCTCTCCTCCTCGGGGGGGGGGGTTCAGTTGAACCTAGCATTGTTCCTGAGTGGCTCCTGGGGGCCAGTTACAGCAGCGCACTCAGGGGTGGGTGGGGCACAAAAAAGAAAACATTTGTCTGACATGATCTTGCTTTTGAAAAAAATGTGCTGCCTCATGCCTTGTAGGTTGCTTACTTTCAGGAACTCCACTATCTACTCCTTTAAGATGGCCTTGAGCAACTTGGTCACATTGGAGAATGGCTCACTGACTTGTACATCCCAGGGTCACCCTTGTCTGCTTCTTGTGGAGTGGTATCATATCTACCCTCCTCCAGTATGCTGGCACTACTCCTGCCTCCAGCAAGCAGTTGAAAACCTCCACTAGAAGGGCAGCTAATACCCTCACCACTTCTTTTGTTTTTGCTCCTCCCTCCCTCTCCCCCTGATCTGCCACTCCTTTGGGCCACCTAGGACCCATGGCCACCCTCCTTCCTGGTCATCATCCACTGCCCCCACCACTGCTGGTCCTCTGGGTGACCTATTGTAACCCTTTCTCAGGTGGGTCCTCCCTGGGGGAGAAGTGCCCTTAGGCACAACTACTTAGCCCGGGGACCAGTGGGGGGTCAGCATGGGCTATCCTGGATGACCATGGTGCTTTGGGGATGGGTGACCATCATTCAATTGGTTGAGGCGCTTTTCTGCTTTTTCTGACCTGCCTACTCTACCCTGATTAGGCTGCTTGCTCTCCACTTATTTTAACACCCTGAGACACAGTTCATCTGGGCCAGGAAACTTGCTGACTTTCAATGCCCTAAGTCAGTACCAGGATTACATTACCCAATGCATCACTCTTTCCTATTTCCCATCATCAGTACTTTATACCCATCCTCTGGTTATATAGAAACATTGAATCTGACAGTAAATAAGGACCATTTGGCCCATCCAGTCTGCCTGTTACTCCTTACCTACACTATTACCACAGACCATGCCTGATCTACAGATCTTTTTCCTTCCCCCCTTCCTTTCCGCTATGATTCTTTTGTGCTTATCACATGTATTCTAGAACCCCACCACTGTTTTCACCCTCCCCACCACCACCACCTCCACTAGAAGGCTGTTCCAAGAATCCACCACTCTTTCTGTGAACAAGTACTTCCTCACATCTCCCCTGAATCTACCCCTGTCCAGCTTCATAGCCTCTCCCCTTGTTCTTGAGCACCTTTTTGTCCAAAACAATACTTCCCTACAGTATCTTATTTACCCCATGAGGTATTTAAAGGACACTGCCATATCCTCCTCTCTCTCTTCTCTGCGCCAGGGTGTACATATTGAGGTCCTTCAGCCTTTCCTCATAGGGCTTTTGTTGCTTATTGTACCCTGCACCATTTAAGCTGCAATCCTCTGGATCACCACCATTCTGTTTATGTCCTTTTGGAGGTGTGATCTCTGGAACTGGACACAATACTCTAGGTGGGCGTTTTACAAGCAGTCTATACAGAGGCAATACCACCTCCCTCTTTCTGCTGGTGATACTCCTCCATATTTACCACAGCATCCCACTAGCTCTCCCTACTGCCGTTGTCACACAGCCTGGCCACCTTTAGATCATCTGATATGATTATCCCCAGGTCTCTTTTCTGCTTGGTGGTCATCAATATAACTCCACCCATGTTGTACTCCACCCTGGGTTTCTGTGCCCCAAGTGCATTTTTTTGCACTTTTCACATTAACTCAGCTGCCATACACTTCACCACTCCTCTAGTTTTCTCACTTCTCTGCTCAGTCTTCCCCCCAAAGTGTTTGTTGCACCACAGACCCCCAAATCTGATGTTCCTGCCCCTTTCCACTACCAGCTGCACCAACATTCACTCAACCCCTGCTTCCCCCCTAAGGATTTTTCCTCCTAGGCAGTGATGCCATCCCTATATAAAAAGTGGCCCCCCCTTCTTATCTCCCTGCCCATTCTGAAAATGGCATAGCTGAAACTGGAAGGTTCTAACCATGGTTGGATGTTACCCACATTTCAGTGATTTCTTTGCTTTCCAGTTACCCCTCCTCAACCATCACCCTAATGTCTCGCATGTTGTTTCCCACTCCTTGCATTTAATGTGACCACATTCCAGAAGGTTGTTCCACTGACTTCAACTCGCCTATTTTCCATGCCCCATGATTCCCCACTCACCCTGCTTCATTTTGTGCCTTTTCAACTGCACCGCTAGGCCCTTGCTTATTCTCATTAGTCAGTCAATGCTGGGAATAGATCAACAATCCAACAGTGATGGCTTAAACAGGAACATTAGTGCAATATTACAATGTCAAAAATTTAGTACTCAAAACATATATTTATTAATTGGATTGACTATACAAAATTGACAATTCATTTTTGTTTAAAACTGTTGTCCAGGAAAGGCACACTGAGCCATAGCTTGCTTCCAGATGTGAGCTGGAAGATGGGTGGCTATAAGCAGAAAACAAAACAAACTGAAGGACTGAAGTAGCAAAGGTTGTACAATAAGTATAAAAAACAGTGCAAAAACTACAATTAAATTACAAAGTATTACAGCAGAATGAAACAAGAGTATGGAGAAACACATTCCTTGACTACAGTAAAAAGCAGATAGATACCAGATTATAAAACCCTTCTCTTGGCTAGCAGTACCATGGTGGCTATGGTTCAGAGACAAGAATGAGTCAGAGATCAAGCAGAATCCGTGATGATACTATAAGCAGGGAGAAATGGGCAGACTAGATGGGCAAAGTGGTCCTTATCTGCCAGCAAATTATATGTTTCTGTGGTTGAAGCAGCAAGCGAGGCATTGGTCCTCTAGAAAGGGGAGGGAAAGCAATTGGTAGAGGAAATTGTTGTGAGTGCAGAGTGGTCAGATTATAATGAACCAACAGAAGGAGTAGAACAGGGGCTGAGTATGATGCCCTCTTTGGAGAAAATAGACATATCACCACTGGAAAGCACAGCAGCTTATAGTTCAAAACTTTGCATAGCCAGTGGTATCCATGTGTTGTACCATCCACAACATAACCATCACCATCATAACTATTTTTAAACATTCTTGTTAGGCTTTCTTTCTAAGCAGCTTATACACTTCGAATATAACATAAAAGGGACTTCAACAGCTCAAACAGACATCTTTCATAGATAGACCACTGTGGCCACACCCTAACGTTTCAAGATCATTTATGATTTCTTTAACACAGTGCTGATCTAATCAGAGTGCCACCATGCAGTCCACTATTCTCTGTTACCAGTGTTTCTGTTAGCTCTCATTGCTTATTCCACATGATGAGGCTAACAGGGTGTCAGGGGATCCCCACTCGTGACTGAATCTAGAGCAGAGACCGAAACCTAGTCAGTGGATCAAGGCCTGCAAGATGCAATGCAGGGCATCATCCTGCCTCGACTGGGATTTTTTTCTTCCAGTTTTATTCCTTCTTTAAAGACAGCGGCATGCACATACTTCTGCATGCATGGAATGGGCATTTGTAGAAATAACTGTCTTCTCCATCCCACACGTGACCTGCCTTGCCGTTCCTCCTGTAGTACTCCTGTTGGCGCTAGTTCAGCAGCATTGGACAACCACCCTCCCTAGAGGAGACAGTGTCTGCTAGGATGCTGTAACCTAATTCTCTCCCCTACTGGTCATCCAGCAACCTGGGTTCATTCCAAAGCACAGGCTGTCTGTGTTGTGAATATTGTATTGTAAGGTATATATGTTCTACAGCCTCTCATTAATTTCCAGAATGTCCCTCCAAAAGTCAGAGTTACTTTATGTCTTTAATAAATTCTGCTAGAAGTCTTATGTTTGATATTCTAGGGGTTAAACAAATGTTGTCTCTTTCAATATTTTTGCTGAAGGGTGAAGGAGAAATAATAAGAATGCACACTGATGTACCTTTTTCCATTGGTATCTTCTGAAACTAGAGTTTTCCCATTCCAGGTCCCCTATTCGAAGTGCAGCAACAGTTGTCTTACAGGAACTCGAAAATCTCACCAGCAAGGAAGACCAGTCTGCTGCTTTGATTGTGTTCCTTGCAGCAAAGGAGAAATTGCTAACCAAAGTGGTGAGCAAGAGTTCAGTTACAAATATTACAATTTTTAGATGCGAGTAACAAGTAAGTGTCCTAGCTGGGATTTGAACATAGGCCTGTTCAGAATAACATTCCACTGCACTATCAGTTGTGCTACCAAGATCACTGGATTCTGGGCATCCCAAAGGCACTCATCTATACTCAATGATCACCTTGGAGCAGCAAATTAGAATTACATTTTCTTAAATTCTTTTTATTAGTTTATAAAACTTCAACTTTTAAAACAGCATCCAGAATATATGGAGAATATATATTTTGCAAACATACTTGGATTAGGATAGTACAGGTATCCATTCAGAGTTTCATTACATCAGAAGTGGATGCATAAAATAAAGATAGTATCAGATCATGTAATATTTCGAAACAACCTTGATGCCATAGCATGAGTAGACCTTCTAGCAGTGCAGTAAACACACACTACTATCAGCATTCAGCTGTAGCTTTATCTGGTCTCCACACAGCTACATTTGGACAAATTAAGGTGTACAGCATGTGCAGTATATCTCCCTTAAACCACAATGAGGTTCTAACATACCTGCAGAACCCTACAGTACTCCAAACAGTGATGAACAGAACTTGAGCTCCTAATGTCTTTTCCACAGTTGTGTACCCATGTTGAGGCAACACATGAAATCAATTACCAGAATAGGAAGGTTCCCCCTCAGAACAAAATGGTATCTGACAGCGACGTATATACTGTGGTGAACATCATGGCAAGGGGTGTCAAGACTGTGCATGTGGAGCTGCTACCACCTTTGATAAGTCAGTGTGGCCCTTTAACTTGTGATTCAAGGAAGAGTGCAAGTGACAATTCAGTTTGCCCTAGCCAACAGTGCTTTGGTTCTTGGTGGTCTCGGTAAGGAAACCATTAATTTCTGTGCCACATGGGGAGTAAGTAACCAGCCCAAGTTTAATGGAATAACACAGCTTTATTAACAACTAACCACCTGCAAGAAAGAGAGTTTGTGCAAATGTCAGCTTTAAACATGGCCCTCTTAGGTGCCCCCCTAGACAGGCCAGATCTATTCCTTCACACTTGAAACTAAGTTTTAAGTAGACCTCAGTCGGAGATTCCTTAACTCAGTCCCTGGGTACTGCAGGTGTAGAATCATTACATGCTTGTAGATATTGCTGTAGAGTGGCCAGCATTGGTGGACTTTGAAAAGAGCAATGTGCTGAATACCCCAAAACTCACAAGCCATGCAGTTACTTAAGTGGCAAAAAAACCCTCAAAATGGCTTATTTATAATTCAAATTGCAAAACACTGTGAAAAAACAGGCGCAGTTCCTTGAAAGAATGCTGCACTGTGGCATTCTAATGGTTCCTGTACCCAGATGGCTGCTCCTGATGCAGCAGGCCACTTGATCTTTGCTTCACCAAAGCATCTATGATGCAGGTAGGCTTCCTTTCTCTGCTCGGTACTGAACTAACTACCTTGGGCACTGGCTGCAGGCTCTTCTGACCTCCTTCTACTCATTTCAGACTGATGAGGACTGATCAGACCCGCACATGTCCTGGCTTCCAAACCCCTAAAGTAGGTCAAAGGCAACCTGGCACCATGTTGTGGTTCCTGCTACATGACCTGAATCAACAGGATCTGCAACCTTAGATCTTTTTCTCCATGTTGGATATATAGCATTGCCCATGTGCTGGCTTGTGTATGGTTACCACTCTCTTCCTCTCTTGAACTCAGCAGCTCTGTTCACAGTTTGCTCTCTGCTTTTAAGGTCTGGTATGGCACAGCTTACACCCTCCCAGCACTGTAGGCCTTTGCATCACAAGATCTCTACAAGATCTGCCCTCCTCCAGCGCAGTCTTACCTTTATAAGCTCTGCTCACAGTCTGTCTCAATTTGTTCCTGGGGGTGTCATTCCAAAAACTCAACAACCCTCAGAACACAGAAAAGACACTAAAATCGGATGTTTCTCCTTTCCTTAGAAGTGAGTAGCCATCCAGAAACAAGCAACCACCAGTGTGGTTCACAATAAACACAGCTGTAGAGTCAAGCTATACAAAAGCAAGGGTGTTGGACTTTAGGAGGGCTGACTTTGGCAAAATGGGACAGTGCCTCAGAAAAGCACTAGCAAGAAAGCAAGATGGAGAGATGGAAGAACAATGGGCAAAAATCAAAACTGCCATCACAGAGGCAACAAGACTTTGTGTAAAGCAAATCAACAAAACAAAATAAAGGAAAAATCCACTATGGTTTTCAAAAGAGGTGGCAGGGAAGGTTAAGGAGAAAAGGACAGCATTCAGGAAATATAAGGAAACATAGAAGGAGCAGGCCAGAGAACTATATCAGTTAAAGCACAAGGAGGCAGGGACGGCAGTCAGAATAGTAAAGGCCCACATTGAGGAAAAGACAGCCAATTCTGTTAAGAAGGGGATAAAACCTTGTATAGGTACATTAGGAGTGAAGAAAGACCAAGGAGGGATACTGGAGGCTTAATAAAGGGAGGGAATGCGGCAGAGCGTGACAGTGAAAAATCAGGGATACTAAACAAATACTTTTGCTCAGTATTCACAAAGAAGAGAAGAGGAGAGGTAGGTCAACCAAACAATAGAAACACTCTGGATAGGGGTTGATACCAGTCCATCTTAAGACTGAAGATGGACAAAGCAATGGGGCCTGATGGAATTCACCCAAGAATTCTAAAACAACTAAGGTAGAACTAGTGACACCACTGAATATCCTGTTTAACAAATCATGGGAGGATGGGGTGGTACCTGAGGACTGGAGGATGGTGGATATGATTCCACTTCACAAAAGTGGGAGCAAGGCAGAGAAAGGAACTACAGACCTGTTAGTTTGACCTCAGTGGTAGGAAAATGATGGAATAATTTTTGAAGGAAAGAATGTTAGTACCTAGAGGCCAGAGGGCACAGGACCCAAGGCAGCATGGATTCACAGTGGGAAGGTTGTGTCAGACAGAATCTAATAAATTTCTTTGACTGGGTGACCAAAGTAGTAGACCAGAGAGGGGCTGTGGACATGGCCTACCTAGACTTTAGCAAGGCATTTGACACAGTCCCCAACAAAAGATTGAAATAAAAGTTACCCAGCCTTCCAGTGGGTCCCAAAGTGGTAGTCTGGGTAAAAATTACCTGGACAACAGAACACAGAGGGCAATAGTAAATAAAGTCCACTCTGAAGAAAGGGGGTTACTAGCAGGTTCTGCAGAGTTCAGTACTGGGACAGGTCCTCTTTAATGTCTTCATAAGTGACATTGCAGAGGGACTGGAAGGAAAAGTATGTCTCTTTGCAGATGGCACAAAGATCTGCAACAGGGAAGATACAGAAGGTGGGGTGGAAAGGATAAGAAGGGACTTGGCAAGGTTGGAGGAATGGTCAAATGTATGGCAGCTTAGATTCAATGCAAAGAAGGGCAAAGTAATGCACCTGGGAAACAAAAACCCAGGGGAAGAGTACACAGTGGGGAGTGAGATACTAACAACAACAAAAATGGAAAGGGACATGGGGGTAGTCATATCAGATGGCCTAAAGGTGGGCAAGCAATGTAAGACAGCAGTAAGGCTGGCTGCCGGGATACTGGGATGCATAGGAAGAGGCATCACCAGTAGAAAACAAGAAGTTGTTATCCCTCTGTAAAGACAATTGGTGAGACCCCATATGGAGTACTGCATGCAGTTCTGGAGATCCCATCTCCGCAAGGACATAGATAGGACAGAGGCTGTCCAGAGGAGGGAAACTAAAATGGTGCAGGGCCTGCACCAGAAGACATACGAAGTGAGATGAAAGTAGCTTATTATGTAAACCCTCAAGGAAAAGAGGGGTAGGGTGACATGATGGAAATGTTCGAGTACCTCAAGGGTATCAACAAAGTACAAGAGCATAGCATCTTTCAGAAAAAGAGATGTGCAAGAGCAAGGGGGCACAGTTTGAGGGTAGAGGGACAACGGCTCAGAGGTAATGTGAGGAAGTATTTTTTCATGGACAGGGTTGTGGATACATGGAACGGCTTTCCTGAGGAGGTAGTGGAGTCAAAAACAGTGGGGAAATTCAGGAATGCATGGGGCAGACATAAGGCAACTCTAGTGGGGGGGTAGGAGGAAGTAGGCGGTTGGTTAACTAGGATCTGCAGCGTATCCATTAGGTAGGGAAATGGGCAGACTAGGTGGGCCAAGCAGTCCTTATTTGCCATCAAATTCTATATTTCTGTTTCTTTCCCCAAAAGCCTCCTAGAGTCCCTTTCCTTATGAGATTTCTGAGTATGGGAGTGGGCCAGTTTGAGCAGATCCATTACATACCATAGCCAAAAATCTAATCCGAGAAGCTTGGCAGAAGACTCCAGGAGAAAGGACTGCTGTGTGACTGAACTTCTCTGCTGGGACTAAAGTAGAAGAACTTTTGTATTTGGACCTTTAATTTAGGATAAAAAACTAACATACAAAACAAACAAAAAAAGAGTGTGTTTGGGTTAACTGAACTGAATGGGTAACTGAAAAGTCATCTAGGTGTAAATCTCAGGTGACTGAAAGGACTTAACTGTTGAGAGGTTTAAATTACTTGTAGAAAGATCTGGTAAGTAGGGGGAGTGGCTTAGCTAGAAGGAAGCTACATTTAAAGACTGCCTTAGAAATATTCTGCTAATAGCTTGGCAGAAGACTCCAGGAGAAAGGACTGCTGTGTGACTGAACTTCTCTACTGGGACTATATTGACCTCCACCCCCCCCACCCAAAGCTAGTTCTATTTTTATAGGCACAGGATTTGACTGACAACAGGAACTTCCTGTTTAGGGGCAGGTAGTGAGTGATCACAGAATCACCAAGGACCCACCATTCTAGAAGGGCAAGAGTAGCTCTCTGGCCCCCTCTAGCTGCTGGAGGTCTGCCTCTGAACAAGCAAGTGGTCTACTGCGAAATATAGGATATTCTTGTCTCAGAACAGGACAATTAGAAGCTTAAAGGACACACAGGCAGAAAGTAAGGAGAGAAAGAGAAACAAAAACAGAGGAAAGAGTAAGGATTGCAAGCAGTTAAGGGGCCAGAAATAAGACATGATTGGAGTGGTGCAGTGCAGTGGCTGTGGAGCAGCAGTCTTCTGGGAGATGTTCTGGAGGATGCGGTGTTGTCCCATCTGCAGGCACCTCTCTGGGCTGAGGGAGGAGGTTGCTCATCTCTAGGCTGAGTTGGCCAGGATTTGTGGGACCTCCTCTTCCATCCAGGGACCACCAGTGCCACTGCCATTGCCTCAGAGGTTGCCAAGAAAGAGGAGTGGTTGGACCACAGTGGGCTCAGGGAGGGTGGGGGTGGTGGAACAGAGGCACATCCTCCAGTTGTACCTCTCCACAATTCCTATGCCATTCTGGCAAAGTGTGGTTCCTCTATGGAGGCACCTACAGTGGAGACCAAGGAGGATGCTGGGAACCTCCACAAAGGAGACGCAGAGGAGGGTGGCAGGGGACCCTGCAGGGGAAGGAAACAACTCCTGGTGGGGGACTCCATTGTTAGGAAGGTAGAACTGGGCAAGGAAAGGGGGAGGGAGGTAAGGTGCCTGCCTGGCGCCATGGCTTGGAGGGACAGGGAGCAACTTCAGGATTGCCGAGCAGCTGCACAGGGGAGGGAGCTGGATGTCATTGTCCACTTAGGGACAAATGACCTGGCTAAGAAAGGGATTAGAGAAGTGCAGGAAGAGTTTGTGGAATTGGGGAGAGGCCTTAGTCAAGTAGCATGCACGGTAACCTTCTCGGAGGTGCTACCCATCTATGGCATAGGAGAGGCTAGGGTGTTCTGTACCATGGGATTCAATCAGTGGTTGAAAAACTGGTGTGAATCTCAGGGATTTGGCTTCACTGAGGACTGGGGGTCCACCTGGAGTGATGCAAGCCTATACTGGCATGATGGGCTGCATCTGTCCGGGAGGGGAACCAGGATCCTAGGTGATAGGTTTAAATGCTTCATTGGCAAGCTTTTAAACTTGCCAAGGGGGGAGGCACTGGAAAGGAGCAGGAAAATCCTAGCCCCCAAACAATCACGGTAGTAAGTGTGGCAAACACCAACATGGAGGTGTCAATAGGGAGAAGGGCAGGGGTAAATGAAGAAAGTGACAAAGGCAAGAAGGACAGGGATGGGGCAAAAGGGGGTAAGGCCATCAGGAAATGGAGGGTAATGAGTACCAATGCCTTAATAGAAGAGGGATGCCTGGATATCGTAGTAGTCACAGAAACATGGTACACAGAGAACCATGACTGGGATGTAAACATACCAGGGTACATAACCTACAGGAGAGACAGGCAGGGGAGAAGAGGGGGAGGAGTAGCTCTCTATGTAAAGGAAGGGATAAAAGCAACTGAACAAAAGATTAAACAGGGAGGAGAGGAGGCACTGTGGGTCACCTTGGAGACTGGAAAGGGCACCACAATCCGCACAGGGGTTGTGTACAGACCCCCATGTCAGGGGGAAGGAATGGACAAGGATATGATGGAAGGCATTCTTAGAATGGCAGAGAAAGGGGAGATACTGTTGATGGGAGACCTGAATATGCAGATGTTAACTGGAGCACATTTGCTGCAGCGACATCTAAGAACAGAGCCATTCTTGATGCCCTACAGGTGGCAGGTATTAGACAGCTAGTTTTGGAACCCACTCAGAGGGAGCAATCTTAGTCCTCGTGATCTCAAACGGGGGCAGTGAGAGGATCTCAGATCTAGAAGTGGGTTGCCATCTGGGACAAGTGACCATCAAACAAGTGTGGTTCACGTTAAACTCAAGCTACAGAGTCAAGCCACAAAAGTGAGAGTACTGGACTTTAGGATGGCTGACTTTGGCAAGATGGGAGAGTGCCTCAGAAAAGCACTAGCAAACAGGCTAGAAGGAGGTGTGGAGCAACAAGGGGAATTATCAAACTGCCATCACAGAGGCAACAAGCCTTTGTGTGAAGCAAATAAACAAATCAAAATGAAAGAAAAAGCCACTATGGTTCTCAAGAGAGGTGGCTGTGAAAGTCAGGAAGAAAAGATAGCATTCCAGAAGTATAAGAAACACAGAAGGAGCAGGACACAGAGCTGTACCAGTTAAGGCAGAAAGAAGCAGGGAGGGAAGTCAGAATAGCAAAGGCCCAAACTGAGGAAAAGATAGCCAACTCCGTTAAGAAGGGGGATAAAACCTTTTATAGGTACATCAGCGAGCGTAGAAAGACAAAGGGAGGGATAGTCAGGCTGAATAGAATAAATGGTGGGTGGGCAGAGGGGGACAGTGAAAAAGCAGGAATACTGAACGAATATTTCTGCTCAGTATTCACAAAAGAGGAGGGGAAGTGCCTAACCCAATTAACAGAAGCACTCTTGATAGGGGGGTTGATCCCAGTCCTTTCACAGAAGAAAGGGTTCTGCAAGAACTCCTAAAACTGAAGGTGGACAAAGCAATGGGTCCTGATGGAATTCACCCCAGAATTTTAAAATAATTAAGGAAGGAACTAGTGAAACCACTGGCTACTCTTTTTAATAAATCATGGGAGGATGGTGTGGCACCCGAGGACTGGAGGAAGGTGGATGTGATTCCCCTTCACAAAAGTGGGACCAAGACAGAGGCAGGAAACTACAGACCTGTCAGTCTGACCTCTGTGGTAGGGAAAGTGATGGAGTCACTTCTGAAGGAAAGAATAGTTGAGTACCTAGAGGTCAGTGGAGCACAGGATCCAAGGCAGCATGGGTTCACAGCAGGAAGGTCATGTCAGACGAATCTAATAGATTTCTTTGACTGGGTGACCAAAGTAGTAGACCAGGGAGGGGCTGTGGACATGGCCTACCTAGACTTTAGCAAGGCATTTGACACAGTCCCACACAAAAGATTATTAGTCAAATTAACCAGCCTGGGAGTGGATCCCAGGGTGGTAGCCTGGGTAAAACATTGGCTGGATAACAGGACATAGAAGGTAATTGTAAATGGAGTCCACTCTGAAGAAAGGGCGGTTACTAGTGGGGTACCGCAGGGTTCAGTATTGAGTCCAGTCATTTTTAATGTCTTCATCAGTGGCATTGCAGAGGGACTGGAAGGAAAAGTATGCCTTTTTGCAGATGACACAAAGATCTGTAACAGGGTTGATACACAAGGAGGCGTGGAAAGGATGAAAAGGGACTTGGCAAGGTTGGAGGTATGGTCTGATGTATGGCAGCTAGGATTCAATGCAAAAAGTGCAAAATAATGCACCTGGGAAACAAGATTCAGGGAAGAATACACAATGGGTGGGAGGTAGTAACAACAACAAAACAGGAAAGGGACCTGGGGTAATCATATCAGATGACCTTAAGGTTAGCAGCAATGTGAGAAGGCAGTAGGAGGGCCGGGGTATACTGGGATGTATAGGGAGAGGCATCAGCAGCAGAAAACAGGAAGTTGTTATCCCTCTGTACAGACAGTTGGTGAGACCCCATCTGGAATACTGTGTCCAGTTCTGGAGACCCCATCTCCCAAGGACATAGACAGGATAGAGGCAGTCCAGAGGAGGAAACTAAAATGGTGCAGGGTCTGCAAGAGAAGCCGTATGAGGAGAGACTAAAGGAGCTTAATATGTATACCCTTGAGGAAAGAAGGGAGAGGGGGACATGATAGAAACTTTCAAGTACCTCAAGGGAATCAACAAAGTCCAAGGAGGTAGCATCTTTCAGAAAAACAGACTTGCAAGAACAAGGGGACACAATTTAAAGATAGAAGGAGGGCGGTTCAGGGGCAATGTGAGGAAGTATTATTTCACAGAGAGGGTAGTGGATGCATGGAACAGCCTTCCTGAGGAAGTTGTGGACTCTAAAACTGTGGGAGAATTCAAGAATGCATGGAACAGACATAACAGGCAATTCTTGTGGGGGCAGGAAGATATAGGCTGTTGGTTAAATAGGATCTGCGGCCTATCCTGTAGGTAGGGAAATGGGCAGACAAGATGGGCCTAGCGGTCCTTATCTGCCATCAAAGTCTATGTTTCTATGTTTCTAAAACAACTCATATTATTTTAATTCAACACTAGTGAGCAGTTGCATACCTTGTTGTTTGCTTTTACCTTAAGGCCAAAAGGCTTATGGCAATCTGCTACTAAGACAAACAACTTGTCATTGTGCCCATATGTGGACCAGCCAACCAGAAAAAGTTTGGAAATATCCCTGCAATGGTATATATAGTCCTCTCCTCATTGTAGAAGTGCCAATAATTTTAGATATTGTAGTACATTTGTTGATAGTGGCCCCATTGAGCAGTATTGCAAAAGTTTTGATCCTGACTTACAGTCTCTCAGGAGCACTGTAACATGGGGGAGAAAAAGAACAACGGAGGTGCCACCAGGTGGGCAGCACCATTTTATGATGCTTGCTTCTCAGCAAAATACATCATTACAAGTGAGGGGTTATACCCTGCAATGCATGTAGTGCCCTCATTTAGCACTGCCTTAATCTTCCCTACACACCCATCACAGTCACAATTTATGCAACATATAAAACAAAGCAAGGCCTGCTTAATGTTCAATGTTTGAATTGGAGTCATGGCCATGGTCCTGTGCCCCAAAGTCTTGCTTGATTTAATTTACCTGTACCCTGCCTTCTGGGGATCACTAGACAAATACTGTTTGCCTGAGTACACAAAGCAGTAAAAAGGGCAAAGGCAGGTAGGAGCTAAATTGCACAGGGGTTTAAAACAGGGGAAAAGCATTTTTCCTTTATATCAGTGAGAAAAGGAAGAATGGAGGATTGTAAGATTAAAGGCTGGAGGGAGGACATAGAGGATGACAGTCAAAGGCAGAAGCCCTTAATACTTCACACTAGTTTTTACTATGGAAAAACTGGGTCCTTTACCTGAAGGTGGCATCAAGGCCTCTGATGCAGGGATACCAAAATTGACCATCCAAGAGTTTAGTACAGACAGAGTCCAGAAAGGTCTTTGGGGCATTAAACCTGACAAAGCACTGGTCCCTGATGGAATAGATCCCAGGGTTTTGAAGGAGCTGGCAGACCCCCAGCATACCTTTACAGTAGGTCACTTCAGACCAGGGTGGTGCCATGGGACTGGAGAGTGTCGAATGTGGTGTCATTCTATAAGGGTGGTGACAGGGAAGAGACGGGAAACTATAGACTAGTTAGCCTTACATCTGTCTTGGGTCAACTAATTATATCCCTAGTAAAACAGGATCTGGTAGAATATTGCAAAGCTAACAACCCAAACAACAGCAAGCAGCATGGATTTACAGCAGGCAGATCACGTCAGACTAACCTGATTGTATTCTTCAATCAATTCACCAAGGGGCTTGATAAGGAGAGTGTGGTACACCTGCTTTACTTTGATTTCAGTAAGGCATTTTACACAGTCCCACATAGATGCATTCTGAAAATACTGGAGGACCTGGGGGTGGTGGGTCAGATTGTAGGATGGGTAGGAAATTGACTTAAGTGCAGAAAGCAAAGGGTGGCTGTAAATGGGATGGAATCTGCAGAAAAGGTTGTCACTAGTGGAGTGCCTCTGGGTTCGGTCCTGGGACCAATCCTTTTTAACACATTCATCAGTGTTATTGGAGTGAGCATCAAAGGCAATATCTCCCTGTTTGCAGATGACACTAAACTTAGTGGGAGGGTATGTGTGTCTTCATTTTATTTGTTCAATCATAAAAAGATCATTACAAAATGTTATACAGTGAAAACAAACAGATAAGTAAATAGAAAATACAATTTACGAATAAATTACAATAATATTGTGCAAGGCAGCAAGTAATTCCAGCACAGACTCTATCTCTGAATAGTACTTATTATTCGTTTCCTTATTTTCTGTATATTGCATAAAAAGAGAGTGGTATTTCTAATGGTATACCCATCTTCTGTAGTAAAAAGAATCCTTATTATTTTCTCATTCAATCTATAAGGGAGGCAAGAATCGGCCCCAACCATCTCTGTCTAGCTGCCCTGTACCACTGGCATTTTAGAACAACATGTTCTAGATATTCCTTCTTATTGGTACCACAAAAACAGTAACAGGATCCTTGGTCATAGATCTTATTAAACCTACACTCAAGCATATTAGACAGGAAAAAACCTATCCGGAATCTTGCATATGTGCGGCGCATTTCAGGTTGTTCCAGATATTCTAAGTAATACCGACAATAGTGATGACAATCATTTTGAGTATACCAAGTTGCAAACTTTGAATTCTGTATATAATTTAAATCATCAGTCCTATATTTCTGAATAATCAGCTGATTAAGAAAGTCCATAGCTTTTCGAGATACAAATATGTTGTGTAGTCAATACAAGCAGATTCAAATAACCAACTGAGTTCAAAATATTTTTTTACCCAGGACAACCAATTGGATTTTTTGCAGTCCAGAAATTCCCATTTAAATTTTCCAAACAAACATTTTTTTGAATAACAGTGGTCTGGTAACAGATTAAGCCTAATCCAAAAATTAACTAAATGAGATTCAGCTATAGCAATAAGGTTAAAGACCCAGTTCAGCTCTAACAAACTGAGGAGTAGTTCTAGGAAACCAATAGCTCTTTTAAGCACTCTTATTGCTGGTTTTCTAATTTAACAATATATTTATGATCCCATAGATCACATCCATAAAGGACTTGAGAATTATATTTCGCATCCAGAGTTCTTAAAAGTGGAACAAGTAAATTACCACCATATTTATAATTAAATCTACTCAGAGCTTCAATAGTTCTTTCAGTTTTACCGAGACAACTACAAAATGCTTATTCCATTTAAAGAAGATGATACCACAGTTCCTAAATACTGATATTCATTCACAAGTTCCAGCCTTTCAGACTTTATAAACCATTTATACTTACATGTAGTGCCTCCCAATACCATAACCTTTGATTTGGTCAAATTTATTTTCAAGAAGTTCTGGTCTGCAAACATAGCCAGTTTGTTTAACTTTGTCTGAAGTCCCTTAGGGATAATGATAACATTAACAAATCATCCGCATAAGCAATAATTCCACATAAATTTCTTCCAATTTTAGGAGAATCAGTTTTCAAATTATTTGTATTACTAAGAAATTATTTATATAAATTGAGAACAGTGCAGGAGCAAGGATATAGCCCTGTCTCACACCACAATTGGTATTAAAATGCTCAGTCAAGCTCCCCCACTATTTCTAACCTGAGCCCATGTATCAGTGTATAATAGTTTAATAGCATTTATGAGCGCAGGATCAATTCCGTCACTTCTCATAATATACCTTAGCATTTCTCTATTTATGGTGTCAAAAGCTGACATAAAGTCAATAAATGCCATATATAACTTCTGACTTCTCAATTTAACATATTTCTCTTGTAAGTGTAATAAAATATACAAATTATCAAGTGTTGAAAATGACTTATGAAAACCAGCCTGACCCTGGAATAAATCACCCAGTTTTTGTATATTGAAATCAGAAGATTAAGCAAAATTTTGGAAGCACTTTTTCCATGATGTCAATTAAGCTTATAGGACAATAATGTGCCAGATTCTCCTGCTATGCTTCTGGAAAATAGGTACAATCACAGAGCCTCTCCATGAGTCGGTATATGATTAGTAGTTAAACAGACATTAAAAAGTCTGTCAACAACTCAACCTATTTTGATTTCAGCTGTTTATACACTTCACAAGGAATTAAATGAGGGCCAGGAGCCTTGTTGTTTTTTAAACCATCAATTGCCTGACTCACTTCCATTTTAGAAATAGTGATCTTTGACATCACTTTTGATCAAATGAGGATATAAGCTAATGTGATTCTTGGAAAAGAATCTGTGCATAAAATTACACCAATCCCTGTCACCAATAGCCTCTCAATATGGTTGGTAGCCTGCTTACATCCATGGGCTGTCAATTGCCAGAACAGTCTATCATCTCTATCTCTAATTGCCTGATTTATTAATTGCCATTGATGTAAATAGTGTTGTTTCTTTTTATCAACTAATAATTTCCTATATGTGTTTCTATTCAGTCTTAATTGGGCTAAATTATTAGGAGTAGGTAAGGTCTTATAATTCCTCAACTGTATACTCAATAAATGTTTTTGAGTAAGACATTCATTGTCGAACCAGCTTTTCTGTTTTTTTTTCTATTGTTATTAAATACTTCAGTATAGATACCCTGTTGAATCCTACCCAAAATTTCAAGCATATGTTTATTTTTAACTTCAAAATCTATAGTAGTAGTTTTATTGTATTTATCAAACAGTAATTCCAACTCTGGGCAAAAATCTAAGTCTATCATACGAGTCCAAATTAATCTTTTCTTACTGCAGACCTCTACATTGGATTTATTAATTATTATTGGAGTTAAAGAATTGTTTCTAGTTAGTTAGATGTTAGCAGTCAAACAAACAGGATAGTGATCACCCTCAATCCTGTCATCAATTTTAAGTGTCTTCCAGAAATTCAAAGGACCTCTCCATAATGCTAAAGCTATGACTGATTCAGCCACAGCAGAATGAAATGTAAATTCCCCATCAGCGTCACCGTGGAACCTACCATTTAATGGGAATATACCATTTAATTTAAGCAATTCAATTAACCTTTTTCCATTACTATTAGTAACCAAATCTTTGGAATTCCTGGGAAATTTAACAGCTTCTGGATAAATAAAACCTGATATTGTGTCATCAGCTAGCCCATCATACTTACTAATTCTAGCATTATAGTCGCCAATCAATAAAAATTGTTCATCTAGGAATCTAGGAAGTCTTCAGCAATTTTAATAAGGTAACCCTCCAATTTTTGCCAAACTTCTTTATTGAAAAATGTTGAAGTCTTAGGTGGAATATAAGTGTTACATATAATTATTGAGAAACCAACACCTAATAATCTAATAATTTCAAAATGTCTGTTTAGCTCTATTTGAGAGCAATGTACAAAGACATTGGTTTTAACATAAATAATCAGACCCTCAGCTGTTCTCCTCAATTTACATATCTTACTCCCTGGATACTGAAAAATTTGGAAGCTGTCCCATTTGTTATTATCATATAGTGCATGCCAGATTTCTTGTAGGCAAATCACCGAAAAGCCAGAAAGATATTCAACAAATTCTATAGCCACTAATTTAGCCCTGAGCCCAGCAACATTCAATGATATAACATTTAGGTAATTAAGTGAGTAATTTAGAATCTGGCCATTTGGTATACTAGTAGATAAATCATGAGTGGGGGTTAGAATTTTTAAGTTTTGTCAATCCACCAAGTCTGCTAATGTCTCAAACCTGTTACCAAGTTTCAAATCAGTCCAAATGCTATGCCTAAAAACCTATGACATTGGTTTGTCTATAGCAGACTGACTCTGGAATTTAACAACCTGTTTAGTTGTAACAATACAGGTTCATCAGAGATCACTGAGGAGACAACAGCATGGATTCCCAAACTATCAAGGAGCACTGACTTTGCCAGAATATTTTCACTAACTTCCTTGTTATAGCATAACACATCCACCTGACACTCTTTGTGTAAACTGGGATGTCTAAAGACATCCATTATTCCATTTCTTCCCAGACTAATCCCAATAATATTGGAAAGAAAATTACACAGTGAAAATCTTATCTTATCCATAGTTTTTTTATATATTTGTCTCAAACCAAAAAGTGTGAGTGAGACAGGGCTGTATCCAGCATCCCCCATATTCATTGGTTTAACGACCATCCACTAGCTCAAAACTCAGGTTACAAAGTATAACCCCTCAACATTTCTCCATATATAATATAGAACTCTTTTGTGATAACTAAAAACCTTAATCACTGTCGGTGTTTCAATGAAAGATGTGTTTCTAGTAATGAAAATATCCTCATCCTCTACAGAAAGACCCACAGTGTCTCTAAGAATAAACAGAACCCGGTTCTTCAAAAATTCCTCTGACCCATTAACTTCCAAATGGAGGCCCAGAATTCTAATGTAACTCTTTCAGTCAAGTATACTCAAAGATCAAATATCACTAATGTCATTAGTAACCTTGTTCTCTTAGAAACTTCCTGACATATATTTCTTCCATCCATTGCTTCATCATCCTTTGACTAATTTTCTAATTTCCCAGCATATTACATAAAAACATAGAAACATAGACTTTGACAGCAGATAAGGACCGCTTGGCCCACCTAGTCTACCCATTTCCCTACCTACAGGATAAGCTGCAGAGCCTATTTAACCAACAGCCTATTTCTTCCTACCCCCTACAAAACATTACATGCTTGTAGATATTGCTGTAGAGTGGCCAGCATTGGTGGACTTTGAAAAGAGCAATGTGCTGAATACCCCAAAACTCACAAGCCATGCAGTTACTTAAGTGGCAAAAACCCTCAAAATGGCTTATTTATAATTCAAATTGCAAAACACTGTGAAAAACAGGCGCAGTTCCTTGAAAGAATGCTGCACTGTGGCATTCTAATGGTTCCTGTACCCAGATGGCTGCTCCTGATGCAGCAGGCCACTTGATCTTTGCTTCACCAAAGCATCTATGATGCAGGTAGGCTTCCTTTCTCTGTCTGCATGAACTAACTACCTTGGGCACTGGCTGCAGGCTCTTCTGACCTCCTTCTACTCATTTCAGACTGATGAGGACTGATCAGACCCGCATATGTCCTGGCTTCCAAACCCCTAAAGTAGGTCAAAGGCAACCTGGCACCATGTTGTGGTTCCTGCTACATGACCTGAATCAACAGGATCTGCAACCTTAGATCTTTTTCTCCATGTTGGATATATAGCATTGCCCATGTGCTGGCTTGTGTATGGTTACCACTCTCTTCCTCTCTTGAACTCAGCAGCTCTGTTCACAGTTTGCTCTCTGCTTTTAAGGTCTGGTATGGCACAGCTTACACCCACTCCCAGCACTGTAGGCCTTTGCATCACAAGATCTCTACAAGATCTGCCCTCCTCCAGCGCAGTCTTACCTTTATAAGCTCTGCTCACAGTCTGTCTCAATTTGTTCCTGGGGGTGTCATTCCAAAAACTCAACAACCCTCAGAACACAGAAAAGACACTAAAATCGGATGTTTCTCCTTTCCTTAGAAGTGAGTAGCCATCCAGAAACAAGCAACCACCAGTGTGGTTCACAATAAACACAGCTGTAGAGTCAAGCTATACAAAAGCAAGGGTGTTGGACTTTAGGAGGGCTGACTTTGGCAAAATGGGACAGTGCCTCAGAAAAGCACTAGCAAGAAAGCAAGATGGAGAGATGGAAGAACAATGGGCAAAAATCAAAACTGCCATCACAGAGGCAACAAGACTTTGTGTAAAGCAAATCAACAAAACAAAATAAAGGAAAAATCCACTATGGTTTTCAAAAGAGGTGGCAGGGAAGGTTAAGGAGAAAAGGACAGCATTCAGGAAATATAAGGAAACATAGAAGGAGCAGGCCAGAGAACTATATCAGTTAAAGCACAAGGAGGCAGGGACGGCAGTCAGAATAGTAAAGGCCCACATTGAGGAAAAGACAGCCAATTCTGTTAAGAAGGGGGATAAAACCTTGTATAGGTACATTAGGGAGTGAAGAAAGACCAAGGGAGGGATACTGAGGCTTAATAAAGGGGAGGGAATGCGAGCAGAGCGTGACAGTGAAAAATCAGGGATACTAAACAAATACTTTTGCTCAGTATTCACAAAAGAAGAGAAGAGGAGAGGTAGGTACCTAAACCAAACAATAGAAACACTCTGGATAGGGGGGTTGATACCAGTCCATCTTAAGACTGAAGATGGACAAAGCAATGGGGCCTGATGGAATTCACCCAAGAATTCTAAAACAACTAAGGGTAGAACTAGTGACACCACTGAATATCCTGTTTAACAAATCATGGGAGGATGGGGTGGTACCTGAGGACTGGAGGATGGTGGATATGATTCCACTTCACAAAAGTGGGAGCAAGGCAGAGAAAGGAAACTACAGACCTGTTAGTTTGACCTCAGTGGTAGGGAAAATGATGGAATAATTTTTGAAGGAAAGAATTGTTGAGTACCTAGAGGCCAGAGGGGCACAGGACCCAAGGCAGCATGGATTCACAGTGGGAAGGTTGTGTCAGACGAATCTAATAAATTTCTTTGACTGGGTGACCAAAGTAGTAGACCAGAGAGGGGCTGTGGACATGGCCTACCTAGACTTTAGCAAGGCATTTGACACAGTCCCCAACAAAAGATTGAAATAAAAGTTACCCAGCCTTCCAGTGGGTCCCAAAGTGGTAGTCTGGGTAAAAAATTACCTGGACAACAGAACACAGAGGGCAATAGTAAATAAAGTCCACTCTGAAGAAAGGGGGGTTACTAGCAGGGTTCTGCAGAGTTCAGTACTGGGACAGGTCCTCTTTAATGTCTTCATAAGTGACATTGCAGAGGGACTGGAAGGAAAAGTATGTCTCTTTGCAGATGGCACAAAGATCTGCAACAGGGAAGATACAGAAGGTGGGGTGGAAAGGATAAGAAGGGACTTGGCAAGGTTGGAGGAATGGTCAAATGTATGGCAGCTTAGATTCAATGCAAAGAAGGGCAAAGTAATGCACCTGGGAAACAAAACCCAGGGAAGAGTACACAGTGGGGAGTGAGATACTAACAACAACAAAATGGAAAGGGACATGGGGTAATATCAGATGGCCTAAAGGTGGGCAAGCAATGTAAGACAGCAGGGTTGGCTGCCGGATACTGGGATGCATAGGAAGAGGCATCACCAGTAGAAAACAAGAAGTTGTTATCCTCTGTAAAGACAATTGGTGAGACCCCATATGGAGTACTGCATGCAGTTCTGGAGATCCCATCTCCGCAAGGATATAGATAGGACAGAGGCTGTCCAGAGGAGGGAATTAAAATGGTGCAGGGCCTGCACCAGAAGACATACGGACGTGAGATGAAAGTAGCTTATTATGTAAACCCTCAAGGAAAAGAGGGGTAGGGTGACATGATGGAAATGTTCGAGTACCTCAAGGGTATCAACAAAGTACAAGAGCATAGCATCTTTCAGAAAAAGAGATGTGCAAGAGCAAGGGGGCACAGTTTGAGGGTAGAGGGACAACGGCTCAGAGGTAATGTGAGGAAGTATTTTTTCATGGACAGGGTTGTGGATACATGGAACGGCTTTCCTGAGGAGGTAGTGGAGTCAAAAACAGTGGGGAAATTCAGGAATGCATGGGGCAGACATAAGGCAACTCTAGTGGGGGGGTAGGAGGAAGTAGGCGGTTGGTTAACTAGGATCTGCAGCGTATCCATTAGGTAGGGAAATGGGCAGACTAGGTGGGCCAAGCAGTCCTTATTTGCCATCAAATTCTATATTTCTGTTTCTTTCCCCAAAAGCCTCCTAGAGTCCCTTTCCTTATGAGATTTCTGAGTATGGGAGTGGGCCAGTTTGAGCAGATCCATTACATACCATAGCCAAAAATCTAATCCGAGAAGCTTGGCAGAAGACTCCAGGAGAAAGGACTGCTGTGTGACTGAACTTCTCTGCTGGGACTAAAGTAGAAGAACTTTTGTATTTGGACCTTTAATTTAGGATAAAAAACTAACATACAAAACAAAACAAAAAAAAGAGTGTGTTTGGGTTAACTGAACTGAATGGGTAACTGAAAAGTCATCTAGGTGTAAATCTCAGGTGACTGAAAGGACTTAACTGTTGAGAGGTTTAAATTACTTGTAGAAAGATCTGGTAAGTAGGGGGAGTGGCTTAGCTAGAAGGAAGCTACATTTAAAGACTGCCTTAGAAATATTCTGCTAATAGCTTGGCAGAAGACTCCAGGAGAAAGGACTGCTGTGTGACTGAACTTCTCTACTGGGACTATATTGACCTCCACCCCCCCCACCCAAAGCTAGTTCTATTTTTATAGGCACAGGATTTGACTGACAACAGGAACTTCCTGTTTAGGGGCAGGTAGTGAGTGATCACAGAATCACCAAGGACCCACCATTCTAGAAGGGCAAGAGTAGCTCTCTGGCCCCCTCTAGCTGCTGGAGGTCTGCCTCTGAACAAGCAAGTGGTCTACTGCGAAATATAGGATATTCTTGTCTCAGAACAGGACAATTAGAAGCTTAAAGGAACACAGGCAGAAAGTAAGGAGAGAAAGAGAAACAAAAACAGAGGAAAGAGTAAGGATTGCAAGCAGTTAAGGGGCCAGAAATAAGACATGATTGGAGTGGTGAGTGCAGTGGCTGTGGAGCAGCAGTCTTCTGGGAGATGTTCTGGAGGATGCGGTGTTGTCCCATCTGCAGGCACCTCTGGGCTGAGGGAGGAGGTTGCTCATCTCTAGGCTGAGTTGGCCAGGATTTGTGGGACCTCCTCTTCCATCCAGGGACCACCAGTGCCACTGCCATTGCCTCAGAGGTTGCCAAGAAAGAGGAGTGGTTGGACCACAGTGGGCTCAGGGAGGGTGAGGGTGGTGGAACAGAGGCACATCCCTCCAGTTGTACCTCTCCACAATTCCTATGCCATTCTGGCAAAGTGTGGTTCCTCTATGGAGGCACCTACAGTGGAGACCAAGGAGGATGCTGGGAACCTCCACAAAGGAGACGAGAGGAGGGTGGCAGGGGACCCTGCAGGGAAGGAAACAACTCCTGGTGGGGACCCATTGTTAGGAAGGTAGAACTGGGCAAGGAAAGGAGGAGGTAAGGTGCCTGCCTGGCGCCATGGCTTGAGGGACAGGGAGCAACTTCAGGATTGCCGAGCAGCTGCACAGGGAGGGAGTTGGATGTCATTGTCCACTTAGGGACAAATGACCTGGCTAAGAAAGGGATTAGAGAAGTGCAGGAAGAGTTTGTGGAATTGGGGAGAGGCCTTAGTCAAGTAGCATGCACGGTAACCTTCTCGGAGGTGCTACCCATCTATGGCATAGGAGAGAGGCTAGGTGTTCGTACCATGGGATTCAATCAGTGGTTGAAAAACTGGTGTGAATCTCAGGGATTTGGCTTCACTGAGGACTGGGGTCCACCTGGAGTGATGCAAGCCTATACTGGCATGATGGGCTGCATCTGTCCGGGAGGGGAACCAGGATCCTAGGTGATAGGTTTAAATGCTTCATTGGCAAGCTTTTAAACTTGCCAAGGGGGAGGCACTGGAAAGGAGCAGGAAAATCCTAGCCCCCCCAAACAATCACGGTAGTAAGTGTGGCAAACACCAACATGGAGGTGTCAATAGGGAGAAGGGCAGGGGTAAATGAAGAAAGTGACAAAGGCAAGAAGGACAGGGATGGGGCAAAAGGGGGTAAGGCCATCAGGAAATGGAGGGTAATGAGTACCAATGCCTTAATAGAAGAGGGATGCCTGGATATCGTAGTAGTCACAGAAACATGGTACACAGAGAACCATGACTGGGATGTAAACATACCAGGGTACATAACCTACAGGAGAGACAGGCAGGGAGAAGAGGGGAGGAGTAGCTCTATGTAAAGGAAGGGATAAAAGCAACTGAACAAAAGATTAAACAGGGAGAGAGGAGGCACTGTGGGTCACCTTGAGACTGGAAAGGGCACCACAATCCGCACACGGGTTGTGTACAGACCCCATGTCAGGGGAAGGAATGGACAAGGATATGATGGAAGGCATTCTTAGAATGGCAGAGAAAGGGGAGATACTGTTGATGGAGACCTGAATATGCCAGATGTTAACTGGAGCACATTTGCTGCAGCGACATCTAAGAACAAGAGCCATTCTTGATGCCCTACAGGTGGCAGGTATTGAACAGCTAGTTTTGGAACCCACTCATGGGGGAGCAATCTTAGTCTCGTTACTCTCAAGCGGGGGCAGTGAGAGGATCTCAGATCTAGAAGTGGGTTGCCATCTGGGGACAAGTGACCATCAAACAGTGTGGTTCACGTTAAACTCAGCTACAGAGTCAAGCCACAAAAGTGAGATACTGGACTTTAGGATGGCTGACTTTGGCAAGATGGGAGAGTGCCTCAGAAAAGCACTAGCAAACAGGCTAGAAGGAGGTGGAGCAACAAGGGGAATTATCAAACTGCCATCACAGAGGCAACAAGCCTTTGTGTGAAGCAAATAAACAAATCAAAATGAAAGAAAAGCCACTATGGTTCTCAAGAGAGGTGGCTGTGAAAGTCAGGAAGAAAAGATAGCATTCCAGAAGTATAAGGAAACACAGAAGGAGCAGGACACAGAGCTGTACCAGTTAAGGCAGAAAGAAGCAGGAGGGAAGTCAGAATAGAGCCCAAACTGAGGAAAAGATAGCCAACTCTGCTAAGAAGGGGATAAAACCTTTATAGGTACATCAGCGAGCTGAAAAGACAAAGGGAGGGATAGTCAGGCTGAATAGAATAAATGGTGGGTGGGCAGGGGACAGTGAAAAGCAGGAATACTGAACGAATATTTCTGCTCAGTATTCACAAAAGAGGAGGGGGAAGTGCCTAACCCAATTAACAGAAGCACTCTTGATAGGGGGGTTGATCCCAGTCCTTTCACAGAAGAAAGGGTTCTGCAAGAACTCCTAAAACTGAAGGTGGACAAAGCAATGGGTCCTGATGGAATTCACCCCAGAATTTTAAAATAATTAAGGAAGGAACTAGTGAAACCACTGGCTACTCTTTTTAATAAATCATGGGAGGATGGTGTGGCACCCGAGGACTGGAGGAAGGTGGATGTGATTCCCCTTCACAAAAAGTGGGACCAAGACAGAGGCAGGAAACTACAGACCTGTCAGTCTGACCTCTGTGGTAGGGAAAGTGATGGAGTCACTTCTGAAGGAAAGAATAGTTGAGTACCTAGAGGTCAGTGGAGCACAGGATCCAAGGCAGCATGGGTTCACAGCAGGAAGGTCATGTCAGACGAATCTAATAGATTTCTTTGACTGGGTGACCAAAGTAGTAGACCAGGGAGGGGCTGTGGACATGGCCTACCTAGACTTTAGCAAGGCATTTGACACAGTCCCACACAAAAGATTATTAGTCAAATTAACCAGCCTGGGAGTGGATCCCAGGGTGGTAGCCTGGGTAAAACATTGGCTGGATAACAGGACATAGAAGGTAATTGTAAATGGAGTCCACTGAAGAAAGGGCGGTTACTAGTGGGTACCGCAGGGTTCAGTATTGAGTCCAGTCATTTTTAATGTCTTCATCAGTGGCATTGCAGAGGACTGGAAGGAAAAGATGCCTTTTGCAGATGACACAAAGATCTGTAACAGGGTTGATACACAAGGAGGCGTGGAAAGGATGAAAAGGGACTTGGCAAGGTTGGAGGTATGGTCTGATGTATGGCAGCTAGGATTCAATGCAAAAAGTGCAAAATAATGCACCTGGGAAACAAGATTCCAGGGAAGAATACACAATGGTGGGGAGGTAGTAACAACAACAAAACAGGAAAGGGACCTGGGGTAATCATATCAGATGACCTTAAGGTTAGCAAGCAATGTGAGAAGGCAGTAGGGAGGGCCGGGGGTATACTGGGATGTATAGGGAGAGGCATCAGCAGCAGAAAACAGGAAGTTGTTATCCCTCTGTACAGACAGTTGGTGAGACCCCATCTGGAATACTGTGTCCAGTTCTGGAGACCCCATCTCCGCAAGGACATAGACAGGATAGAGGCAGTCCAGAGGAGGGAAACTAAAATGGTGCAGGGTCTGCAAGAGAAGCCGTATGAGGAGAGACTAAAGGAGCTTAATATGTATACCCTTGAGGAAAGAAGGGAGAGGGGACATGATAGAAACTTTCAAGTACCTCAAGGGAATCAACAAAGTCCAAGGAGGTAGCATCTTTCAGAAAAACAGACTTGCAAGAACAAGGGGACACAATTTAAAGATAGAAGGAGGGCGGTTCAGGGGCAATGTGAGGAAGTATTATTTCACAGAGAGGGTAGTGGATGCATGGAACAGCCTTCCTGAGGAAGTTGTGGACTCTAAAACTGTGGGAGAATTCAAGAATGCATGGAACAGACATAAGGCAATTCTTGTGGGGGGCAGGAAGATATAGGCTGTTGGTTAAATAGGATCTGCGGCCTATCCTGTAGGTAGGGAAATGGGCAGACTAGATGGGCCTAGCGGTCCTTATCTGCCATCAAAGTCTATGTTTCTATGTTTCTAAAACAACTCATATTATTTTAATTCAACACTAAGTGAGCAGTTGCATACCTTGTTGTTTGCTTTTTACCTTAAGGCCAAAAGGCTTATGGCAATCTGCTACTAAGACAAACAACTTGTCATTGTGCCCATATGTGGACCAGCCAACCAGAAAAGAAGTTTGGAAATATCCCCTGCAATGGTATATATAGTCCTCTCCTCATTGTAGAAGTGCCAATAATTTTAGATATTGTAGTACATTTGTTGATAGTGGCCCCATTGAGCAGTATTGCAAAAGTTTTGATCCTGACTTACAGTCTCTCAGGAGCACTGTAACATGGGGGAGAAAAAGAACAACGGAGGTGCCACCAGGTGGGCAGCACCATTTTATGATGCTTGCTTCTCAGCAAAATACATCATTACAAGTGAGGGGTTATACCTCATGCATGCATGTAGTGCCCTCATTTAGCACTCCACTTAATCTTCCCCTACACACCATCACAGTCACAATTTATGCAACATATAAAACAAAGCAAGGCCTGCTTAATGTTCAATGTTTGAATTGGAGTCATGGCCATGGTCCTGTGCCCCAAAGTCTTGCTTGATTTAATTTATGTACCCTGCCTTCTGGGGATCACTAGACAAATACTGTTTGCCTGAGTACACAAAGCAGTAAAAAGGGCAAAGCAGGTAAGGAGCTTAAATTGCACAGGGTTTAAACAGGGGAAAAGCATTTTTCCTTTATATCAGTGAGAAAAGGAAGAATGGAGGATTGTAAGATTAAAGGCTGGAGGGAGGACATAGAGGATGACAGTCAAAAGGCAGAAGCCCTTAATCTATACTTCACACTAGTTTTTACTATGGAAAAACTGGGTCCTTTACCTGAAGGTGGCATCAAGGCCTCTGATGCAGGGATACCAAATTGACCATCCAAGAGTTTAGTACAGACAGAGTCCAGAAAGGTCTTTGGGGCATTAAACCTGACAAAGCACTGGTCCCTGATGGAATAGATCCCAGGGTTTTGAAGGAGCTGGCAGACCCCAGCATACCTTTACAGTAGGTCACTTCAGACCAGGGTGGTGCCATGGGACTGGAGAGTGTCGAATGTGGTGTCATTCTATAAGGGTGGGTGACAGGAAGAGACGGAAACTATAGACTAGTTAGCCTTACATCTGTCTTGGGTCAACTAATTATATCCCTAGTAAAACAGGATCTGGTAGAATATTGCAAAGCTAACAACCCAAACAACAGCAAGCAGCATGGATTTACAGCAGGCAGATCACGCCAGACTAACCTGATTGTATTCTTCAATCAATTCACCAAGGGGCTTGATAAGGAGAGTGTGGTACACCTGCTTTACTTTGATTTCAGTAAGGCATTTTACACAGTCCCACATAGATGCATTCTGAAAATACTGGAGGACCTGGGGGTGGTGGGTCAGATTGTAGGATGGGTAGGAAATTGACTTAAGTGCAGAAAGCAAAGGGTGGCTGTAAATGGGATGGAATCTGCAGAAAAGGTTGTCACTAGTGGAGTGCCTCTGGGTTCGGTCCTGGGACCAATCCTTTTTAACACATTCATCAGTGTTATTGGAGTGAGCATCAAAGGCAATATCTCCCTGTTTGCAGATGACACTAAACTTAGTGGGAGGGTATGTGTGTCTTCATTTTATTTGTTCAATCATAAAAGATCATTACAAAATGTTATACAGTGAAAACAAACAGATAAGTAAATAGAAAATACAATTTACTTAATAAATTACAATAATATTGTGCAAGGCAGCAAGTAATTCCAGCACAGACTCTATCTCTGAATAGTACTTATTATTCGCTTCCTTATTTTCTGTATATTGCATAAAAAGAGAGTGGTATTTCTAATGGTATACCCATCTTCTGTAGTAAAAAGAATCCTTATTATTTTCTCATTCAATCTATAAGGGAGGCAAGAATCGCCCCAACCATCTCTGTCTAGCTGCCCTGTACCACTGGCATTTTAGAACAACATGTTCTAGATATTCCTTCTTATTGGTACCACAAAAACAGTAACAGGATCCTTGGTCATAGATCTTATTAAACCTACACTCAAGCATATTAGACAGGAAAACCTATCCGGAATCTTGCATATTCGCGGCGATTTCAGGTTGTTCCAGATATTCTAAGAATACCGACAATAGTGATGACAATCATTTTGAGTATACCAAGTTGCAAACTTTGAATTCTGTATATAATTTAAATCATCAGTCCTATATTTCTGAATAATCAGCTGATTAAGAAAGTCCATAGCTTTTCGAGATACAAATATGTTGTGTAGTCAATACAAGCAGATTCAAATAACCAACTGAGTTCAAAATATTTTTTTACCCAGGACAACCAATTGGATTTTTTGCAGTCCAGAAATTCCCATTTAAATTTTCCAAACAAACATTTTTTTGAATAACAGTGGTCTGGTAACAGATTAAGCCTAATCCAAAAATTAACTAAATGAGATTCAGCTATAGCAATAAGGTTAAAGAGACCCAGTTCAGCTCTAACAAACTGAGGGGAGTAGTTCTAGGAAACCAATAGCTTTTAAGCACTCTTATTGCTGGTTTTCTAATTTAACAATATATTTATGATCCCATAGATCACATCCATAAAGGACTTGAGAATTATATTTCGCATCCAGAGTTCTTAAAAGTGGAACAAGTAAATTACCACCATATTTATAATTAAATCTACTCAGAGCTTCAATAGTTCTTTCAGTTTTTCACGAGACAACTACAAAATGCTTATTCCATTTAAAAGAAGATGATACCACAGTTCCTAAATATTGATATTCATTCACAAGTTCCAGCCTTTCAGACTTTATAAACCATTTATACTTACATGTAGTGCCTCCCAATACCATAACCTTTGATTTGGTCAAATTTATTTTCAAGAAGTTCTGGTCTGCAAACATAGCCAGTTTGTTTAACTTTGTCTGAAGTCCCTTGGGGATAATGATAACATTAACAAATCATCCGCATAAGCAATAATTCCACATAAATTTCTTCCAATTTTAGGAGAATCAGTTTTCAAATTATTTGTATTACTAAGAAATTATTTATATAAATTGAGAACAGTGCAGGAGCAAGGATATAGCCCTGTCTCACACCACAATTGGTATTAAAATGCTCAGTCAAGCCTCCCCACTATTTCTAACCTGAGCCCATGTATCAGTGTATAATAGTTTAATAGCATTTATGAGCGCAGGATCAATTCCGCTTCTCATAATATACCTTAGCATTTCTCTATTTATGTGTCAAAAGCTGACATAAAGTCAATAAATGCCATATATAACTTCTGACTTCTCAATTTAACATATTCTCTTGTAAGTGTAATAAAATATACAAATTATCAAGTGTTGAAAATGACTTATGAAAACCAGCCTGACCCTGGAATAAATCACCCAGTTTTTGTATATTGAAATCAGAAGATTAAGCAAAATTTTGGAAGCACTTTTTCCATGATGTCAATTAAGCTTATAGGACAATAATGTGCCAGATTCTCCTGCTATGCTTCTGGAAAATAGGTACAATCACAGAGCCTCTCCATGAGTCCGTATATGATTAGTAGTTAAACGACATTAAAAAGTCTGTCAGCAACTCAACCTATTTTGATTTCAGCTGTTTATACACTTCACAAGGAATTAAATGAGGGCCAGGAGCCTTGTTGTTTTTTAAACCATCAATTGCCTGACTCACTTCCATTTTAGAAATAGTGATCTTTGACATCACTTTTGATCAAATGAGGATATAAGCTAATGTGATTCTTGGAAAAGAATCTGTCATAAAATTACACCAATCCCTGTCACCAATAGCTCTCTCAATATGGTTGGTAGCCTGCTTACATCCATGGGCTGTCAATTGCCAGAACAGTCTATCATCTCTATCTCTAATTGCCTGATTTATTAATTGCCATTGATGTAAATAGTGTTGTTTCTTTTTATCAACTAATAATTTCCTATATGTGTTTCTATTCAGTCTTAATTGGCTAAATTATTAGGAGTAGGTAAGGTCTTATAATTCCTCAACTGTATACTCAATAAATGTTTTTGAGTAAGACATTCATTGTCGAACCAGCTTTTCTGTTTTTTTTCTATTGTTATTAAATACTTCAGTATAGATACCCTGTTGAATCCTACCCAAAATTTCAAGCATATGTTTATTTTTAACTTCAAAATCTATAGTAGTAGTTTTATTGTATTTATCAAACAGTAATTCCAACTCTGGGCAAAAATCTAAGTCTATCATACGAGTCCAAATTAATCTTTTCTTACTGCAGACCTCTACATTGGATTTATTAATTATTATTGAGTTAAAGAATTGTTTCTAGTTAGTTAGATGTTAGCAGTCAAACAAACAGGATAGTGATCACCCTCAATCCTGTCATCAATTTTAAGTGTCTTCCAGAAATTCAAAGGACCTTCCATAATGCTAAAGCTATGACTGATTCCCACAGCAGAATGAAATGTAAATTCCCCATCAGCTACCTGGAACCTACCATTTAATGGGAATATACCATTTAATTTAAGCAATTCAATTAACCTTTTTCCATTACTATTAGTAACCAAATCTTTGGAATTCCTGGGAAATTTAACAGCTTCTGGATAAATAAAACCTGATATTGTGTCATCAGCTAGCCCATCATACTTATTAATTCTAGCATTATAGTCGCCAATCAATAAAAATTGTTCATCTAGGAATCTAGGAAGTCTTCAGCAATTTTAATAAGGTAACCCTCCAATTTTTGCCAAACTTCTTTATTGAAAAATGTTGAAGTCTTAGGTGGAATATAAGTGTTATATAATTATTGAGAAACCAACACCTAATAATCTAATAATTTCAAAATGTCTGTTTAGCTCTATTTGAGAGCAATGTACAAAGACATTGGTTTTAACATAAATAATCAGACCCTCAGCTGTTCTCCTCAATTTACATATCTTACTCCCTGGATACTGAAAAATTTGGAAGCTGTCCCATTTGTTATTATCATATAGTGCATGCCAGATTTCTTGTAGGCAAATCACCAAAAGCCAGAAAGATATTCAACAAATTCTATAGCCACTAATTTAGCCCTGAGCCCAGCAACATTCAATGATATAACATTTAGGTAATTAAGTGAGTAATTTAGAATCTGGCCATTTGGTATACTAGTAGATAAATCATGAGTGGGGGTTAGAATTTTTAAGTTTTGTCAATCCACCAAGTCTGCTAATGTCTCAAACCTGTTACCAAGTTTCAAATCAGTCCAAATGCTATGCCTAAAAACCTATGACATTGGTTTGTCTATAGCAGACTGACTCTGGAATTTAACAACCTGTTTAGTTGTAACCAATACAGGTTCATCAGAGATCACTGAGGAGACAACAGCATGGATTCCCAAACTATCAAGGAGCACTGACTTTGCCAGAATATTTTCACTAACTTCCTTGTTATAGCATAACACATCCACCTGACACTCTTTGTGTAAACTGGGATGTCTAAAGACATCCATTATTCCATTTCTTCCCAGACTAATCCCAATAATATTGGAAAGAAAATTACACAGTGAAAATCTTATCTTATCCATAGTTTTTTTATATATTTGTCTCAAACCAAAAAGTGTGAGTGAGACAGGGCTGTATCCAGCATCCCCCATATTCATTGGTTTAACGCAACCATCCACTAGCTCAAAACTCAGGTTACCAAAGTATAACCCTCAACATTTCTCCATATATAATATAGAACTCTTTTGTGATAACTAAAAACCTTAATCACTGTCGGTGTTTCAATGAAAGATGTGTTTCTAGTAATGAAAATATCCTCATCCTCTACAGAAAGACCCACAGTGTCTCTAAGAATAAACAGAACCCGGTTCTTCAAAAATTCCTCTGACCCATTAACTTCCAAATGGAGGCCCAGAATTCTAATGTAACTCTTTCAGTCAAGTATACTCAAAGATCAAATATCACTAATGTCATTAGTAACCTTGTTCTCTTAGAAACTTCCTGACATATATTTCTTCCATCCATTGCTTCATCATCCTTTTGACTAATTTTTTCTAATTTCCCAGCATATTACATAAAAACATAGAAACATAGACTTTGACAGCAGATAAGGACCGCTTGGCCCACCTAGTCTACCCATTTCCTACCTACAGGATAAGTTGCAGAGCCTATTTAACCAACAGCCTATTTCTTCCTACCCCTACAAAATTGCCTTATGTCTGTCCCATGCATTCTTGAATTCTCCCACAGTTTTAGACCCACAACTTCTTCAGGAAGGCTGTTCCATGCATCCACTACCTCTGTGAAATAATACTTCCTCCATTGCCCCTGAACCACCCTCCTTCTATCTTTAAATTGTGTCCTCTTGTTCTTGCAAGTCTGTTTTTCTGAAAGATGCAACCCTCTTGGACTTTGTTGATTCCCTTGAGGTACTTGAAAGTTTCTATCATGTCCCCCCTCTCCCTTCTTTCCTCAAGGGTATACATATTAAGCTCCTTTAGTCTCTCCTGATACGGCTTCTCTTGCAGACCCTGCACCATTTTAATTGCCCTCCTCTGGACAGCCTTTATCCTGTCTATGTCCTTGTGGAGATGGGGTCTCCAGAACTGGACACAGTACTCCAGTTGGGGTCTCACCAACTGTCTGAACTGAGGAATAACAACTTCCTGTTTTCTGCTGGTGATGCTTCTCCCTATACATCCCAGTATTCCCCCAGCCCTCCCTACTGTCTTCTCACATTGCTTGCTAACCTTAAGGTCATCAGATATAATTACCCCCAGGTCCCTTTCCATTTTTGTTGTTGCTACCTCTCCCCCATTGTGTAATCTTTCCCTGGGTTTTTGTTTCCCAGGTGCATTATTTTGCACTTCTTTGCATTGAATCCAAGCTGCCATACTTCTGACCATTCCTCCAACCTTGATAAGTCCCTTCTCATCCTTTTCACACCTCCTTATGTATCAACCCTGTTGCAGATCTTTGTGTCATCTGCAAAGAGGCATACTTTCTCTTCTAGTCTCTTAGCAATGTCACTTATAAAGACATTAAAAATGACTGGACCCAGTACTGAACCTTGCGGTACCCCACTAGTAACCCTCTTTCTTCAGAGTGGACTCCATTTACAATGACCTTCTGTGTCCTGTTGTCCAGCCAATGTTTTACTAGGCTACCACCCTGGGACCCACTCCCAGGCTGGTTAATTTGACTATTAATCTTTGTGTGGACTGTGTCAAATGCCTTGCTAAAGTCTAGGTAGGCCATGTCCACAGCCTCTCCCTGGTCTACTACTTTGTCACCCAGTCAAATAAATCAATTAGATTCATCTGACATGACCTTCCTCTAGAACCCATGATGCCTTGGGTCCTATGCCCCACTGGCCTCTAGGTATTCAACAATTCTTTCCTTCAGAAGTGATTCCATCACTTTCTCTACCACAGAGGTCAAACTGACAGGTCTGTAGTTTCCTGACTGTGTCCTGCTTCCACTTTTGTGAAGGGGAATCACATCCGCCTTGCTTCAGTCCTCAGGTACCACCCCATCCTCCCATGATTTGTTAAAAAGGGTAGTCAGTGGTTTCACTAGTTCTCCCCTTAATTCTTTCAGAATTCTGGGGTGAATTCCATCAGGCCCCATTGCTTTGTCCACCTTCAGTTTTAGGAGTTCTTTCAGAACCCTTTCTTCTGTGAAAGGACTGGGATCAACCCTCCTATCCAGAGAGCTTCTGTTAATTGGATCAGGCACCTCCCCATAATCCTCTTTTGAGAATACTGAGCAGAAATATTTGTTCAGTATCCTTGCCTTTTCACTGTCCCTCTCTGCCCACCCACCATCCATTCTTTTCAGTCTCACTATCCCTCCCTTTGTCTTTCTACACTCCTGATGTACCTATAAAAGGTTTTATCCTCCTTCTTAACTGAGTTGGCTATCTTTTCCTCAGTTTGGTCCTTTGCTATTCTGTCTTCCCTCCCTGCTTCCTTCTGTCTTAACTGGTACAGCTGTCTGTCCTGCTCCTTCTGTGTTTCCTTATACTTCCTGAATGCTATCTTTTTCTCCCTGACTTTCCCTGCCACCTCTTTTGAGGACCATAGTGGCTTTTTCTTTTGTTTTGATTTGTTTATTTGCTTCACACAAAGGCTTGTTGCTTCTGTGATGGCAGTTTTGATATATCCCCATTGTTGCTCCACCCCTCCTCTAGCCTGTTTGCTAGTGCTTTTCTAAGGCACTCTCCCATCTTGCCAAAGTCAGCCCTCCTGAAGTCCAGAACCCTCACTTTTGTGTGGCTTGACTCTGTAGCTGAGTTTATCATGAACCACACTGTTTGGTGGTCACTTGTTCCCAGATGGCTGCCCACTTCTAGGTCTGAGATCCTCTTACTGTCCCCATTTGAGAGTATGAGGTCTAATATTGCTCCCTCATGAGTGGGTTCCAAAACTAGCTGTCTGAGGCATGCCACCTGTAGGGCATCAAGAATGGCCTGCTCTGGGATGTGGCTGCAGCAAATGTGCTCCAGTTAACATCTGGCATATTCAGGTCTCCCATCAACAGTATCTCCCTTTTCTCTGCCATCCTAAGAATGCCTTCTGTCATATCCTTGTCCATTCCTCCCCCTGACAGGGGAGATCTGTACACAACCCCTGTGTAGATTGTGGTGCCATTTCCGGTCTCTAAGGTGACCCACAGTGCCTCCTCTCATCTATGTTTACTTTTTTATTCAGTTGCTTTTATCCCTTCCCTTACATAGAGAGCTACTCCTCTCCCTCTTCTCCCCTCCCTGTCTCTCCTGTAGGTTTTGTACCCTGGTATGTGAACATCCCTGTCATGGTTCTCTGTGTACCATGTTTCTGTGACAGCTACAATATCCAGGCATTCCTCTTCCATCAAGGCTACCAGTTCAGGGAGCTTGTTGCCCAGAGTATGGACATTGGTACTCATTACCCTCCATTTCCTGATGGCCTTACCCCTTTTTGCCCCATCTCTGTCCTTATTGCCTTTGTCACTTTCTCCATTTACCCCTGCCCTTCTCCCTATCGACATCTCTAACTTGGTGTTTCCCTCACTTACTACCCTGACTTTTGGGGGGGCTAGGATTTCCCTGCTCCTTTCCAGTGCCTCCCCCCCTTGGCTAGTTTAAATGATTGCCAATGAAGCATTTAAGCCTGTCACCTAGGATCCTGGTTCCCCTCCTGGACAGATGCAGATCATCACTCCAGTATAGGCCTGCATTACTCCTGGGGGATGCCTAGTCCCCAGTGAAGCCAAATCCCTGAGCTCTGCACCAGTTTTTCAACCACTGATTGAATTCCATGGTGTGGAGCACCCTAGCCTCACCTACACCATAGACAGGCTGCACCTCCGAGAAGGTTATCGTGCATGCTACTTGTCTAAGACCCCTCCCCAACTCCACAAACTCTTCCTGCAGTGCTCTGATCCCTTTCCTAGCTAGGTCATTTGTCCCTAGGTGGACAATGACATCCAACTTCCTCCCCTGTGCAGCTGCTTCGGTGATCCTGAGGATTTGCTCTCTGTCCCTCCAAGCCATGGTGCCAGGCAGGCACCTTACCTCCCTCTCCCCTTCCTCTGGAGTCCACCACCAGGAGTTGTTTCCTTCCCCTGTGGGGTCCCATGCCACCCTCCTGTGGGTCTCCTTTGTGGAGGTTCCCAGCATCCTCCTTGGTCTCCACTGTGGGTGTCTCAATGGAGGAACCACACATTGCAAGAACAGCATATGAACTGTGGAGAGCTACAACTAGAGGGATGTGCCTCTGTTCCACCACCCTCACCTTCCCTGAGCCCACTGTGGTCCAACCACTCCTCTTTCTTGGCAACCTCTGAGGCAACGGCAGTGGCCCTGGTGGTCCCTGTTTGTATATAACCAATAGAAAGTCCCTTTCTCATATCTGTTGGTTCAGAACATTCAATAATGTCTGCAACAATTAACTTATTTTCATCTATAATTGACATTTACTTGCAGAGAACCCTTTCATTTTTAGTTCTACATTTCTTATTTCTCTTACTATTGTTGCTAGAAGGACCACTAGCATCATTTTTATTTAACTTTTTCCGTAATGTGCCGTGTTGCTGTTTACTTGGTTTTCTTGTAGATCTTCATTTCCCTTTACCTTTATCCTTTTTAACATTATCTCTATCATTTATTCCATCTTGAGAATCCTGGTTTATTAATCCACCATCACTAATTGTCAAGGGATCTTGACTGTTAACCCTGACTAATGATGAATAAGGGCTACTAGCAATCACAGGGCTACCTGGATCTTCTGCATAAATCATGGACACCAAAAAAGAATCTCTAGTTAAGTGATTATTATTTAATATGCTAGTTAAGTTCTCCAATTTAGCTCCATTGATTGCTATATTTGTTTTCAGATTGTCCAGCTCTTCCTTCACCATCACAAATTGCTCCATCAGGATTAAATTGGCTGTGTGATGATTTTTCATTATATCTATTAAATCCTGACTAAGCGCAGTAGGATAATACATCCTTGAGGTCTTTAAACACTCTCCATTGGAATTTCCAGGAGTTACTGAATCAATCACCCTGGGAATATAATTATCCTGGCAGACTATCTTCACATTTGGAGTACTCATAGGGTTGAAGTCTGCACTTAATGATTTTAAACTCAGTATTGTATATTGCAGGTCTGTCATTATTTCACCTAGATTGAAGTTGGGAACAGTTTTGTGCACCACAGAGATGTTATTAGTAACAGGTCTGCCTGTGGAAAAACTATCAGGGATCTGAGGGCTGACATTCAAATTCACTTCAAATCCAGAGGACATCCTATTATCAGGCTCAGAAGGAGCCAATAAAGATCTTACAGAGGCTCCTTCCAAAGGGACATCTAGTACCCCTTGTTTACTATTTTGTAAGTTCTGTGTGCCAGTCCCCTTTCATCTGTAGATAGTTCAACGAACACAGAGATCTGATGATCCATACAATTTTTAACATAATTTGAATCATCTAACTTTGAACTCTCCAGATCCATCAGGGTGGAATTAGCTATTTTGACACAATTTATAGAATCTGCAGGATCCAGAGCTGTTAAACTCTTCAGTACTTGAGAGTCTGCCATCTTGTTCCCATTCTGCATTTTCCTAAACAGTCCTCGTTGTCCTCCGGACCCCTAATTGATTTAGCTACACAATGAGCTAAGATACTTGTTTACCTAGTCTGTTTAACACAATTTGTCTCCTTAATTGACATAAACTATGTACTAGAATCAGTCTGTCAGACTGTAATATTAGAGGATTTAGAAAATCTGAAGGTTTATTAACACAAGGTTCAGAAATTTCTGTTTCTATTTCATTACATTTCTCAGAGGTACTTTTCCCTTTCTTTTTTTTAAATCTTTTTAAAGCTGGCCTTAGAAAAATCATCCAACTTCTCAGAGTTATAGCCAGTCTTAGAACCATTAGAACCATTGAGAGTATTACTGCCGTAATTTTCATTATTACTATGTTTATTTGACCTTTTCATTCTGCTTTTGTTTTTAATTTTATTCTTTGGATTCCTTTTACTCCTTGTACTCTCTTTAAAGATAAAGAAGGAGATAAAGGAACTGCATCTGGATTTAAAACCCCCTAAGCAACCTCTCACATCACCTATAGATTGAGCTCTGGTAACCACCATATTTTCACAAGGTTTCGCAATATTTCACAGAAATACAGTATATTAATATATAGGTATATAAATAATGTGTACCACTGTAAAATCAACAATAAATGGTGATTAACACAAGATCAGATATATTGTAACCACTGAATTAGGTAGACAAAATACAAAATATCTATATTTCATATGTTTGCATCCAAGAAAAAAAAAGCTAAAAAGATGTAACAATTGCAGACTAGTTATGCTCTAGACTGCATCTATATTATATCTATATATACATATATAAGTATGATGAGGCTGAGTCGTCTCCAATTGTCTCCAAAGATTCCAGACAAAAACAGCAGAAGCAGCAAGAAGTGTCCTTAAAGCAGATTTATCAATGTCTTTTTCGTAATCTCCCTTTTTTTTAACTCTCCACACCACAAAAAACTTCTATATGGGAGCTCCTCTGACCACTTCATCACCACTATGTCCTCTGTAGCAACTACGAGCTTTAAAGGGGAACTAGACACTCTACAAAAAAAAATACAAAGTGTAAGGAAACTTAATAAAATCTAATGAAAACACACACTAGGCATAGTTCTTTTAAACAGCAGCTATACCAACACCTTAACACACCTGACATATAAATGAAACATAAACATAGAAACATAGACTTTGACGCAGATAAGGACTGCTAGGCCCATCTAGTCTGCCCATTTCCCTACCTACAGGATAGGCCGCAGATCCTAGTTAACCAACTGCCTATATCTTCCTGCCCTCCACAAGAATTGCCTTATGTCTGTCCCATGCATTCTTGAATTCTCCCACAGTTTTAGACCCCACAACTTCCTCAGGAAGTCTGTTCCATGCATCCACTACCCTCTCTGTGAAATAATACTTCCTCACATTGCCCCTGAACCGCCCTCCTTCTATCTTTAAATTGTGTCCTCTTATTCTTGCAAGTCTCTTTTTCTGAAAGATGCAACCCTCTTGGACTTTGTTGATTCCCTTGAGGTACTTGAAAGTTTCTATCATGTCCCCCCTCTCCCTTCTTTCCTCAAGGGTATACATATTAAGCTCCTTTAGTCTCTCCTGATACGGCTTCTCTAGCAGACCCTGCACCATTTCAGTTGCCCTCCTCTGGACTGCCTCTATCCTGTCTATGTCCTTGCAGAGATGGGGTCTCCAGAACTGGACACAGTATTCCAGATGGGGTCTCACCAACTGTCTGTACAGAGGGATAACAACTTCCTGTTTTCTGCTGCTGATGCCTCTCCCTATACATCCCAGTATACCCCCGGCCCTCCCTACTGCCTTCTCACATTGCTTGCTAACCTTAAGATCATCTGATATGATTATCCCCAGGTCCCTTTCCTGTTTTGTTGTTACTACCTCCCCACCCATTGTGTATTCTTCCCCTGGGTTCTTGTTTCCCAGGTGCATTATTTTGCACTTTTTTGCATTGAATCTAGCTGCTATCGTCAGACCATTCCTCCAACCTTCAAGTCCCTTTTCATCCTTTCCACGCCTCTGTGTATCAACCCTGTTGCAGATCTTTGTGTCATCTGCAAAAGGCATACTTTTCCTTCCAGTCCCTCTGAATATGAAATAGCAATATCTGAAAAATAATTCTAGTGGATTTATGTAAAATCTACGCTTTTAGTAAAACTTTGGTTAAAACTTTAGCCATCACTGGTCCAGCAATAGTCAAGAAAATATAATAATAAAATTTCACTAATACAACTTTCAGAAGTCAGAAAATGCTCTGCCAGGTCAATTTCAGGTCGTGTATTGCTCTGCATTATAAAAGGAGAAAGAAGAAAACTTTTGAACTCAGTGTTCTAACGCTATTCAACTTCTTTAACCAACATAAAACATAGTACAAGAAATTGAATTCTAGAACAACTTACACACTTAAAAAAAATTACTTCTCAGGGTTGCACTTAAAATAAGAAATCAGGGACGTAATATAGCCGATCACCTGCTGTGCTACTTTCCCTGAACTCAGATCACCACAACTGCTACCCTACACATTCCGCACATGCGCCTTATATTTTATTTATTTATTTAGTTTTGTTAACCGGTGGTGCACTAGACAAATCCTGCCTATTCTCAGGCACTACCTGGGGAGGGATACAGATGAATGCCAACTGACCTTGAACCAGTTAAGCTGTTGGTGGTATTTTTAGTGAAGGAGGGAAATTTGGCCAGGACACCTGGGAAATTCCCCTACTCTTTTCGATAAGTGCCATGGGATCTTTAACATCCACCTGAACTACCACCAATCCAGGCAGATGGGACCTCAGTTTAACGTCTCATCTGAAAGACGGCACCTCAGAAGTGCAGTACCCCTCTCATGCTGCTCTACAGTGTCAGTACTGGGATATTAACCCAAGTGCCAGATGTGGGAACTGAACCCACAGCCTTCTGATCTCTTGGCCTCCTTTAGGGACATGTGAGATGATCTACCAATCCCTTACTGTCTATTTCAAATGGCGTGAAAATAAAAAGTAAAAAATAAAATAAAGGAAAAACAAATAAACAAATACACAATGCAAAAAAGATTGCACTACACACTTGAATCCACAAACATCAAATCCAGTGCTTTCAGCATAAAATTTCATCCAAGTCCGGTCACAACAAATTGTTTTAAAACTTAATTAAAATGAAAAAAGAAACTTAATACACAGCACTGAACCTCATGAAAATCTCCGAGGACATTACAACATATATTAACCCACAATTGAATAAAATAGTTCAATTGTTTCAATCTTGCATTGAATCCTTCTTCTTTCTCTCACTTTCTCACAGCAGCCTTCTCGAATCAAAGTAAGTCAATAGTCGTGGCTCTCAACAAACACGACATTGAAAATGGTGAACTGAGCAGTCCAGTAGTGAAAAAAAAATGAGAAAGTTCAAAACCAGATTCTGCAATTGATGCTCAAGCAGAGCTCTGCCACAGAATTGATGAAAGAATGAATAAATGAAACAAGTGAGAGCAGTATGTATTTCAAAATCTCCTGATTCACTTTTTGTTCACCGCTCACCATTCACATTCACCACTCACTGCTCTCCAGTTCTGCAGCTCACAGGCAGTACAACCAAGAATGGTGCAGCTCCACAGGCTTCAGGCCTTTCCAAAGATCCCCTTTCTCCCATTATCCAGCCACCACTGATTGGGTTCCTCCCTAAGGGAGACAAGGAAAACCTGAGGCCACACACCAACTGAGGAGACACAAGAAACACCGGTATAATAACGCTGGCATACCTTTAATAGACAAAATAAAAGCATACAGCATGTCCTGTTCGGACTCCTCCACAGCACCCACAGTGTGCAGTCTCCTCTCACTATCTCTTCCTAGTGAGAGGGTAGATAATCCAGAGGACAGATCAGAGACCTACAGGAAGACCTCAAAAACCTGGAGAAGTGGACATAAGTCTGGCAACTGAGATTCAATGCAAGAAGTGTAGGTGATGCACCTGGGTAGAGCTAATCTAGTAATGAGTTACTAGCTAAATGGGTCCTACTCAGCTCCTCAGTGGAGTAACGGGATCTGGGGGTCATCATCATAAGGCATACAACAATGCCAGCAGAATGTTTGGATGCATAGGAAGGGGCATAGAAGGCAGAGACAGAGAGGTGATACTCCCTCTGTATCAATCCTTGGTGAGACCTCATATGGAGTATTGTGTCCAGTTCTGGTGGCCCCACCTCAGAAAGGACATTGATAGGCTAGAGATGGTTCAGAGCAGAGCTACAAAGATGATACATGGCCTTCACAGGTTATACAATGAGGGTAGACTTAAGGCACATGGAATATACTCACTGGAGATCAGGCTAGATAGAGGAGACATGATGGTATCAACACAGTGCCTCACTCTGAGATTTTCACCAGGAACACCAACTCCACTACACAAAGGCACAAATGTAAATAAGGAGGGGGGGAGAATTTCAGGAGACACATCCATAAATATTTATTTTCTTAAAGGGTGGTGGAGCCCTGGAACACACTGCCACCAGAGGTGGTATAAGTCAGAACAGTGACAAGCTTCAAACACCGGTGGGACTGGGTATGGGTACAGTCTAATGGCACTGGGGGTATCCAGGAGAAACACTGGGGGTACAGGACCCAGACTGACAGAAGGTCGGGACTTTATATGGGCAGACTAAGTGGACCCTGGCTCTCCTTCTGCCGGCACCATCTATGTTTCTATGTCTCTATTTTGAGGCAGGATGGGTACTGGAGGGCATGCAATATAGCGAGGGAGTGGAGCACTGATTGTTGTGAGTTATAAGCTTCCTCCTGCCCCGTGTAGTAAAACTAAGGTCTCAACACAGTGACAATTTTGCTGCTGCTAAAATAGTCTGTCTTGTGGCTGTTGGGGAAAACAAGTGGTGTTCTCAGGTTGTTGTCTTCACACAACATCTTTGGGCTAGCAATATAGCCTAGAACTTAGAATAACTTGCATACTGTGTGACTCTGAGGAAGTCACTTAACCACCTGTGTTCACACGTCACCCCTGAAAACAGGCACTTGTGTCTAGTGGGCCTTACTTGATTACCAAAGAATTAAAAAAAAAGAAAATAATAGGCCTGCTGTACTTCTGGATCCTGCTGCAACTGTATCAGAGACTTTAGTCAGGGCCCCACAAAGCACATTGGGGCTTTGACTTTAGTGCCTCTGGCAGACCAAGGACCATGATGTCAGGTGATCTGGACACATTCTCTAAAGTCATCATTTTATACTGCAGTGCTTAATTCTCTTTCACTAGGTCAGCAGAGGCAGTGGTGGCCAGGGTTTAGGTTCTAGAGGGACAAGTGGGACTGCATCCCACAGACTAAGAGTCCTGAATGACATTTCCTCCATTTTGGAGTCTAGAGCAGTGGCCCTATTGCCCAGTGCCTGTATGTCCTGCACTACATCTTACAAAGTGATGGTCTGATCACTGTTCTCTCCTACTGAGCTCACCACTGTCTGTCCAGCACTTTAACTTGCTGCCATCTGCCTCTATCATCCTCCACCATCAGGTACAGTTTTCTTAGGATTCCTAATTTCTGAATGCTATACCACTGCTCACCCCTTTACTATTAGATGTACCTACTGATCAAGATTGAGTTATATATAGCCAAAAAAATTTAAAAGGGATGATTTTTGAATCTCACACAGAGCCCAGAGAGAACATAAATGGCATTTTCAAAGCCACACATCTATTATTTTGGACACAATGCCATCCACTCAGGAAGTTAGTCCAAAAAAATTGTTCTAACTTTTCGGACAGACTTTGTACTTGCATCAGAAAACAGACACCACACCTCATGCTACGCCAGCTGGATGGGGAGGAGGAGGAGGACTGAGTCCCAACAGATGCCTCCTCCTCCTCCTGGAGTGGGTTACCAGGCACAAAACACCCATAGCTCCTCTGCCTGTGGAAACATGGGCAGTAGGGCACATGGCTCTCTGGAGTTGGGGAGGAGAACACCATTGAGCACTTGGCGGCATGTGTCAGCATGTTGTTCATTTGGATGAGCGTCCTCTGCACCGGCGTCCTCAGGGGATCAGGAGAAATTGGGGGGAAAATGTATACACCCCCAGCCTAACAAGCAATATGAAACCAGGGGGATCCTGGTTGTGGGACCTGGCAGATGGGGTAGGAGGGGGTACGAGGCCACCTCTGAAGCTGAGGAGTTGGGCAAGTAAAAAAACAGACACGAGTCCTGCAGTTGCTGCAAAATTGCTGTAAACTGCAAGAAATGTTGCAAATACTTCCAGATGTCTGTGAATTGGATACATCTGCCTGGATGCAGCATGCTTCCAAAATTAAGACACAGGTGCTGTGTTCCAGCGGAAAATCCCACCTACGTCTCTACCTGATGGCTGCAGGCCCCCCTCCCACGGAATTACATTTTTATTTATAAGGAGTAGGGATTGCATATAGTTGATCTACAAAAATGTAATTCAAATTTGTGGTTCCAAGGTGTTCATTGAGAAGATGAGTGCTTTTGGGATGCTCAGGTTTCTAGTTGACTGACTACCACAGCTTGTAGTGCAGTAGAATGGTATTCTGAGCAGGCCTGGTTTCATATCCCAGCTAGGACACTTATTTGTTTCTCACTACTGAGTTGTGCTACAAATATATGCACACTGTACTGCTTGTAAATTAAAATAGGTATAAATAATGGTGTTTGTCCACTACAGACAGTACACATAGACAGTCTCACTCCAACAGGCTTTAGTATTTGCTACTAGAGGACACATCTTCAGTCACATGGATATGTTGTTTCCTTTAAATGTTAGCAGTTCTTATTTAAAAATGGCTAGTGGGGATGGGGAACCTCTTATGGTCGAAATTGTGAGAGGTTTAACATTTCACACAAAGTTCAGAAAATGTTCTTATGGTGGATAAGGTGCTAAAGAGTGGAGGTTACTATAGTTCTGGTGAGGACCACAAGATACCAAGGGGTGAAATGGGTCCAAGAAAGAGGAAAGATGTGGTTGGTTCCCATACCCAGGGCTCCCGCTGGACCAAGTTGTCTGGTAGCTATTAAGCCATCAGCCTCCTCTTGTCCCCGAGGGCAGCGCTGTGTAATGCCAGATTGATGAGGAACAGCAGAGCCATTATGGAAGATTTAATGTCTTGTTCTCTGCTAAATCTGGCTTGCATCATGAAGACCTGCTTGGGTGATAATCCTGGCCCTGTTTTGGAGCTGGTTGTCTTAGCAGGGTTCTCGGTGGTGCTCTGCCCTTGGAGGGATTGCTGGGGGGGAAGGGGGCTAGCAATGTCACCATACTCTCAGTTGTGGAAACATCATAATTTGAATACATAGCCATGCATGGGAGTCCAGGTGCAAGCTGAAGGATCCTTCTTGTGTACTGCCTTCTGGGGCATGAGAGGGAGTTCCTGCAGGAAGTCATGGAGTTCATCATTGAGAAGGTATTGGAGTCACCCAGATGGCTGATTCTGGGTGATTTCAATGCCTGACTAGATGATGAACTTTCATAGTTTGATGAGGACTTCATCCAGTTGATGGATTTTCTGAGCCTAGCACAGGTTTACCTCTGTGACCCATCAGCACAGTCATGCCTTGGACTTGTTTTTCTCACTAGGACTAGAGATTAGCAACCATGAGATTGATCTGGTCAATTGGTCAGATCATTGTACAATTAAATTCTTGTTTGGAGCCCTCACAATCCACCTCCTTGTAGAGATAGTCAATCATCGCATTTTAAGGGGATTGTCACCAGAAGGGCTCCAGGTGGTGGTTGCTCTATCGGGAGTTATGGCATGTGCAATTGATCAGATGTGTGGCAGTGACCTATAATAAGGCCACTACTGCTGCATTTAATGCAGTTGTGCCAATGCTTAGACTATGCACTTGAGATCCCTGCAATTTTACTAGAGTTCAGGGAGCAGAAGTCCAAGGTTTGGAGTCTGGAGCATTGTTGGAGGAAGCTGCAGACTGATGAGGACAGACTAACTTTGAGAATTCACCATGGTGAGTATCAAAGGATAATTTCCCATAACAAGGCAGCATTTCTGTCCAGAGAAGCTGTGGCAGGGAGAAACCGACCAGCTCAGCTCTTCTGGATGGAAGACAAGACTTCTTTATCCAGTCTGTCTGCATGTGTGAGAGCTAATTCATCTATAGTTTGTGAAGAGTTTGCTCAGATTTTATTTGACAGGGTGTCTTCAGTTCAGTCCAGGATATCCCCAACCAGGTTGTTGCAATCTTGCATGATCAAGCTGGTAGTGAATAAGGGCTCCTGCCTGTTCGGGAACAATTTAGGTTGACATTGGTGGAGGAGGTCTGTATGTTGATCTCAGAGCTCCAACCTACCTTTTGTGAACTGGACCCAGGCAGGGTGTGGCTTGTTGTAAGCTGCATAGGGTTTTTTTGCCCAGTGTTGGCCCAACTTGTCCAGTGTTCCCTTTCTGAAGGGGTCTTTTCTAGTGTACTGAAAAATGGACTGGTTAGGTCACTTCTGAAGAAAACATCACTGGACCTGGACTGTTTGGCAAATGATAGACCTGTCACTAACCTCACCTTTTTTGGGGAAGTCATTGAGAAGAAGGTGGTGCTACAGATTGAATAACATCTCATGGTCTTTGACAACTATGGACCTCTTCAGCCGAGTTTTAGTTCAAGGCAAGACACTGAGACCATGTTGATCAGGGTCTACAATTGCCTTCTTAGGGTGAGGGATAGAGGGGAGTGGTCAGTTCCCGTTCTCCTAAGTCTCTCCTCAGCTTTTGATGCTATGGACTATAGGTTGTTGTTGGATCATTTCAGGGAGCACTGTGGACTGTCCAGCACAGTCTTCAGCTGGTTTGAGTCCTTCCTCAGGGATATGACATAGAGGGTGGGGATGAGAAATCTCTCCTCTCACCTGATGCCCTTGTTCTGTGGTGTGTCTTGGATCAATCCTCTTCTCCATGCTGTTCGTGGTGTATATGCTTCCCCTAGGAGTGATCATTAGATGGTACAATGTGGGTTTTCATTATCATGCTGATGAAACCAAACCACAACTGTCTTTTACACCTGTGATATTGGATACTGTCAAGGTGTTAAATTTGTGCCTAGCTGACATCCAGGGCTGGATTTCATCTTGTTGGCTTAGGCTTAACCCAGATGAGGTGGAGGCACTGGTGACTGAGCCTGGTCATTGATGGAGTGTGGAGCTCACCGAGGAAATGGTGAGCTTAAGGCTTGACTCCTGTAGTTTAGTGGCCTCTGCTGAGGTGCAGAATCTGGTGCTCATGCTGAATAAGAGGTTGACACTTGAGGTTCAAGTGTTGGCTGTAGTCCAGAGTGGCTTTTACCATCCCGGAAATATCACCTGAATCAAGGCCTTGATTTCTCTTGAAAATCTGCCCTCACTACCGATAGATGCCTTTGTCACATCCAGATTTGACTATCATAATGCCGCTTACCTTGGGGTCTGTGGAAGTGCTATGATACTTGCAGCTAGTGCAGAACACAGTCTCCAAGTTATTGATAAGCTTTCCTAGGTCTTCCATATAACCACAGTCATGTGTGAACTGCACTGCCACCTGTTAAGTAGCATATCACCTTCAAGGGCAGTTTGAAGACCCATAAGGCTCCATATGGACTAGGTCCTTGTTACCTGAGAGACTTTCCAACTCTCTACCAAACCTCTTGCACTCTCCACCTCCAAGGTGGCCTCCTGGCTGATCCTAGGCTAGGTTAAAATTTACAGGGAACAACATATCAGAGCTCACAGCCATATTGACAGAGACACAGCTAGACTGGATTGCAGTAATGGAAATGTGGTTCACCGTGAACCACACCTGGGATGTAGTCATACCAGGTTACATGCTTTTCTGGAGAGACTGTGAGGCATGGAAGGGGGGTGGCTCTGTATGTAAGGGAGGGGATCAATGCAACAGAGATCCACGGAAAACACAGGAACACAGAGGCCCTGTGGGTTATCCTAGGAGCTGGAGACAAGGACTTCATCAGAGTGGGGGTTATATACAGACTCCAACCCAGGAACTAGAAATTGACAAGGAGCTCCTAGAAGTCATCTCAATGATGGCTGACAAAGGTGAGCTGTTAATCGTTGGGGACTTCCATCTGCCCAATGTAGATTGGACCTCATACACAGCACCCTCTAGAAGGAATAGGGAGTTCCTGCTCATACTGAAAGGGGCAGGGCTCAAGTAACTAGTGAACTCTTAAACTAAAGACCATGCTACCCTTGACCTAGTGCTCACAAACAGCTCAAGGGTTTCAAATGTTCAGGTGGGCATAAACCTAGGGACCAGTGACCACAGGTCAGTCTGGCTATCAATCAACAAGGCAGAAGAAATATGTCACACAAAAATCAAGATCCTGGATTTCCGTTGGCAAACTTTCCAGAGATGAGATCAAGAATCAAATCATTACTAGCTAGGGAAGCACGGAGGATGTGGAATATGACTAGGGCATTTTAAGAAGACCATAGCAATAGTTACTGAACAATATACACATCAAGTCACTATATTGTCCAAACTGTTGGAAAAATTGTAGCAAGCAGTTGATAACCTATGTAGAAATTATGGATCTTCTTAACCCAATGCAATCTGGCTTTAGAGCACAGCATAGCACCATTATGGCCCTAGCCAAAGTGACCAATGATTGTCAGTGAGACCTGGAGAATCAAAACTTCATCTGTGCAGTGTTCATAGACTTAAGTAAGGCTTTTGACACCGTCGATCATGGCCTGCTCCTTTCCTCCCTGAGGGCGATAGGACTTGACTCACTATCCTTGAATTGGTTTACTGAATACCTCTCTGATCGGTGGCAGCGAGTCAAGGCAGAAGGTAAACTTTCTCTCCTTAAACCTCTGCAAAGAGGGGTCCTCCAGGGATCGATTCTTGGTCCCCTACTGTTTGCAATTTACATAAATAACATTCACACCAACATAACTAAGGCCAATATCCATCTGTTCGTAGATGACATGGTTCTTTATCTAAGTTGTCCTTCACCAGAAGCTGTCTGTGGAGACCTACAATCTGAATTCAGTCTACTTCAGAGTCAACTCCTAAACAAAAAGCTCCTATTAAACACCAAAAAAGCTAAGTCAATTCTATTTTGTCCACTTCTCCATGCTGCAAGCCCAGCCAGTGCTGGCTTCATTCCACAGATCACAACAATCTTGGGAGAAAACCTAGACTTTGTCAATAAATTCAAGTACTTGGGAGTGTGGCTCGACCATAGACTTTCCTTTATGGACCATATTGAAGATCTGCTAAAGAAATTGAGGGTGATACTTGGACTCTTTTTCAGGATTAATAACTTCCTTACTAGTGATGCCAAGCAGCGGCTCATACAAACAATGTTTCTCTCCTTGGTTGACTATGCTGACTTTCTTTATAGTCATTGCCCTGCCTCTCATCTTGCTAAATTGGATACGTTGTATAACAGGGCTCTGAGATTCATTACTGGCCTACCTTTTTCCACTCATCATTGTGCCCTTTATGCTGCCATGGGGTGGCCCTCCCTTCAGTACAGGAGAAACAGAAATGCTGTACTCTGGACATTCAGAGCTATTATCATAAAACTACCCCTATATATCTCTGATTGTCTTCCGCTATGTGAGCTTGGGAACTATGCACTGAGAACTACTCCTTTATTTCCTTAAAGGTACCTAAGCTAAAATCACGCTTTGGAAGAATGGCTATAAGCTTTGTGCTGCCGTCTCTATGGAACAAAATACAAAAATCGCTAAAGCTTTGTACTCCGATCAGTCTGTCTTCCTTCAAGACACTATATGGCCATTCAGTCAAGGAAATTGCAACTGCTTCCCCCAATCCTAAACTTCCCTGCACTTATAGCGTACCATGATGGTGTTGTTCTCTCCACTATGCCTAACCCTGTTGCCTCTCCTTCACATTTCTCTAATACCTAATTGTGTTCCCCACCCTCCTGTCCCGTGTCTTCTCCGAGGCTTCATCTGTCCCTTGTCTATCCCCTACCACCCTGCCTGTACCCTCTCTCACCTCACCTACCACACCCCCCTTCTATCCTGTTACACTGTTTGTTTGTTTTTTCCTTTTTTAACCCACTGTCTGTCTTGTTACTTATGGCATTGTATGTAATATACCATTACCTAACAATTGTGCTCATTAGTACTTCAAGTTACTGTTACTAGACTCATTATATACCATGAAGGAACTGAATCACTGTTTCCAAACTGTTCTCCACTTATGACTATATTTAACTAGTGTATCTCTGTATTGTATAATATTACTGAGGTGTTATGATGTGACTGTTCATATATTATATATTCTGTGTTCCTGTGCTAACCAGGTCCATCTTGTAAATGTGCTATGCTCAATGGTGTTAGCCTTGATAAATACAGATCTGATTGATTGATTGAAATCAGTAAATCAAAAAGAAGGAGGAACCCGCCCTGGTTCACCAGAGATTTAGCAGCAATAATAAGGGATAAGAAGAGGGCCTTTAAGCAATTCAAGGTATCACAGAAGGAAGCCAACGTGGACAACTACAGGAACAAACTCAGGGAGGCAGAAAATGCCATTTGAATGGCCAAAGCACAAAGAGAGGAAAAAATAACACAGGGAGTTATTTTATTTTATTTATTCAATCTCAGATTACAAATACCTCTGAGTAGGATGCTGCTCATTTACAAAGGCTCCATGTCAGAGGAAGGGGTTACAGTCAATACAAAGGAGGTACAAACACATTCAATGGTTACATCAGAACATAGAAAATCAATAATACATGTGTGGAAATAAAGATATAGATGGTGAGAGGGTAGGGGAGGGGAAGTGGAAGGAGAAATGAAAACAGGGAGGTAAGAGAGAGGAGAGGAGAGGTGCAAAATCTAGGAGGGATAGGAGAATAAGGCAGTCTGAGACCTTGTCATAGGTTGTGAGGAGGAGGGGCTAGGTGGAGAGGGGTGAGAGGAGGAGGGGGCAAAAGGGAAGAAAGGGATGGCAAGAAAAAGAGATGGCTACCTGAAGGCATGTTAAGTACATGGAAGGGGGGGAGTCAGAGGAGGAATGATCAAGGAGGGGCAAGGTAAAGGAGGAGATGACAGAGGGGAAAAGGGATTGTAATAGCAAGAGTGGGCAATGACCAGGAAGTAATAAGCTTATGAGCCGTATAATCCTAGCCATGTTGTGCCATCTTTCTGCCAGTGAAACAGAAGAGCAATGTTTAAATTCATTTCAATAAATAATACACAGTTCAGAGTCTATTAAAAGCTCCAAGCTGAGTGTACATTTTTTGCTGTAAAGAAAAGTGACACCTACTGAGCCACAGGTGCCATTTAAAAGAAGTAAATAGTATGTCCAATGTACCACAGTGCCATTTCCCACAAGCAGTCATGTATTGGCCAAACACTAGAGTCTCATCATCCACATCCCTGAATTTGGGTTTTGCCCACTGGACAGCAGCCAAGTCCCAGAAACCTGTGAGATATAAACATTTCAAAAAAAGATGCTCCATTAGTTCTATACAGGCCTAGCACATGTATGTTCCAGCAATGGATTATGCTTCTGACTATGTTTAACATTTAGTTTGTTGTCGCTGCATAGGCATATGGTGTCCCACATATTATGAAGTATCCTGCTTTCAGACAAGTTCCACAGTAAACATCTATAGGTCCCAAGGAGAACATGTTCAAACATTTAAGGCTCAGATAATTTCATCTCTAATACTAAAGAATATAAGGCTTTCTTGGGCACATCTAGCAGCTGAGCATATATGATGTCCCAAACCTTGAGTTTGGAGAAGGCCTTCATATACGGGGTTATTACTGACACCTTTAGTTGTTTCAGTTTCCTGCTTCTTATTCATTTAGCCATGCTGAAACAGCTGTTTGAAAGAAAAGGACATTTTTAACCAGAAAAGGCACACTGCCGAAGCTTGTTTCCAGTTGCTACCTAGGAGCACAATGAAGTTAAATCAGTTGCTCAGGGTCACACAGTATGCATGTGGGGGCTAATGGGATTCAGTCTTGAAACACCAGGTTTGTAGCTTGGTGCCCTTAACCACTGCTCTATATTGCCTCCATTGGTTTGCACTCAAGACTTCTCTGAAGCCACTATCCAAGGCCTGATATTATATGAGAAAAACATACTAAAGAAAAAAGGAAGGAGTGAATCTTAGTCAACCCAATTTGTTTAATTGGATAATAAGTAATATTATGCTAAACCAGGTTCAATCTACTCCCCCAGGCAGCCTGGAAAAATACTCACAAGGGCAGTTCCTAAGGAAACTAGAGGAAGGAAAGTGTGACTGATGTATAGAAAGAGTGGAACTGAAAAGATTTTAATCAGAAAAGCACTCTTCTTTTTACTTAGATTCCATTTATTCCAATGAGCAACTTTCTGTCTTCCCTGTTCAAGTTTACATTCCCAGTTCAATTTGATAAGATCACCTGAGACAAACTTAATACTCATGATGGTTAAGGGCTCTGTCTGTAGCCTGATATCTCCAACTGAATGGGGCAAGGCTGGAACCTCACCCCAAACCTTCCCTATGCATTTTGCCAGATTCGAAGTGGCTCCAGAAAACAGCCCAAAGAAGCAGAACTAACATAAAGCTTGCAAAACTGTAAGAGTATCATGAATCAATAGACACACATCATCTACATAATGTGTTGATGGCCTTATCTCTACTCTCCCTTCCAGAGTCTGCATGAATAAATAGATCTGGCTCAAGTTTACTCGGCAACAGTCCCAAGCAAAGGACATACAAAATAGGACTTTTGGGGCACCTCTGGCATACCCCTTTTGGAGAGTGGGCATGGCATGCCCAGCCAGCTATTCAGTACTGGGATGATGGAGGACTTCCTATATAAATACTGAATCCAATATACAAACTTTGAGGGAATCCCATAACTTTTTAAAATATACCAGATAATTATAGGAAGTCAGTTTGAAAGCCATGCATTGGTCCAAGGATAATTAAAAAAAAACAGTAATCTATCATTCCCTCTTTCTACTACTTCTGCCAATAAAATTAGATGATCCTATATGGCCCCCTTCAGGACTGAGCAAGCTTGTCACAGGGACACCAGACATGTGACAACTTGTAATAATATGTTTGTCGGTATTTTACAAATTGTTTTTAAATCTGAATTAAGGAAACAGGCAGGTCTCCAGTTACTTAAACTGCTCTTCTCACCAGCTTTGTATAGAAGAATCAGCTAACCCTTTTTCATTTCAGAAGTTTGCGTTTAGCACGCCCTCCTACCTCTCCTCCATCTTATCCATTCCCTCCCCTCACTCACTCAGATCTAGCAAGTCACACACTTTAACGGTCCCTCACTGAACTACCACCATAGGGCAGTTGGTGCTCTCGTACTGCTTCCCTAAAATCTGTAACTCCTTACCTCACCAGATAAGGTACTCCTCTTCCCCTGCATGGATGTGATATCTAACTTTTCCTGAGAACTCCACTACCAATTCCCATGTTCATCATGAGCACAAAAAATACTCTTGTGATCCATTTACTTCCTACATGCTTCCTATGAACACAAAGAAGAATTCCCTGTTTTCCATAACTTTTTTATTTCTGTGTGGCCAAAGACATACATAAATGAAAACTAGACATTTCCTGCTTTAAATGTGAAATTTGGGTTCTATAATCATCCCTAGTTTCTATAACCAGAGACTAAATTTTTGCAAGATGGACCCTGTTAGTGAGGTAGTCAGAATATTCATTTCTACTGATTTTCTCCCATTTCTGAAAAAAAGAGTTTTGATTATACTTTAGTATCCAGAGGATGGGGTTATAATAACATATAAGAACTGACTGCCTTGCAGCAGTAGCTCTCCTAAAGCTTTCCTTACCTTCTCCTTTTTAAATAAGGAATGGTTCAGTTTCCATATCGCACCAATGGGATACCTATGGGGAAGACCGACCAAACATTCTGAACCAATCTATGGTTGTAGAACTCCACTGGATAAAACTTAAGCTGGAAAGAAGAAGAAACAAAGAAAAAAATCTACTCTTGTAGCCATAGGTCCTCTATGATACATGGGATTTCTCCTCTGAGTGATTTTAAAGTAGGCATTATTTAACCCAGAAGTACATACAATAGAAGCTAGAAAGGATGTATTGATCAATTGTTTTTTTTGTTCTGGTGTTGACTCCTTGGTCTAAATGGGAGAGACAGCAATTGAAGTCATCACCCAAAATTACCAGAATAGTTGTAAAGAGATAAGGCTGTATGACTTTAAGTATAAATGACTGCGGAAACCGACACTTGCTTAAAGGTTTGGAGTTCAAATTTTACTCCCCTCCAACATATCAGGAACAGTCGAGTGAGTAATATAGAAAAACTTCTATTGAATGCACTCAGGGTGATCAGAAACTCACATGATGGAACAAGTTGGAGACAACAATTAAAAATCCAAGTCCACAAGTTCAAGTCCTGATTGTGTAGCTGGAAACAACCTACTCCCATGATCAAGTCAGCTGATCAGGTGTCACCTGATGTGTTTTGCTCGAATGAGCATTCTCAAAGGTGAAGTAGAAAGACCTCTAGTGATAGCTTTATACAACATTAGACAGTGCAAGAAAATACATTATTCTTTTAAAAACCTGGTTTCCCAAAGAGATGCTAAAGTGAGAGGATTTATTACCAGTAGCACCCCTGGTTTGATACATTTAGCCACCTGCACTTGTAGTAGTTATTACGTGGGTGGGAAGTGCAAGCAAAGTTATAGTTTAAATGGTTGCAGGGCAACCATTTAGATTGTAACTTTTTATCTGGTACTGTTTACCTGGTTGCGGCTCTGTCCTACACTAAACTGAACTACATTTACATACTGAGAGCAGCATGGGTTACAACAAGAAAAAGGATTTATCTTCAACTGTGCTCTACTTTGATTTCTCACACGCTCTTGCATATATGTGTGGTGCATGGCTAATACACATCAGGTGCAGCATGGCGGGACAGCTGAGGCCCGCTTCACATAAGGACCTAGTTATAAGTGCATGAATGAGGAAACTAATCCTCAAACATGCTAAGTGGCACAGTACCAAGCACCACTGGTCCAGTCCATGTACGCCAAGCTTACAGTCAGTTTGAAAGAATGGCTTTCAAATACAAAAGACTCCAGTGGGAAGAAATTTCCCTTAAAGCTTACCTGGCAGTTGACTGTGTTCTCTGGGGCCTCTGTATTGAGAAAAACCCTACACATGGCCAAAACAGAGAAGGCTTCCCTGAGAGCTGGCTTGACATAGATCACAGAGCCAGTAGAGAATGTATTGAACTTACACTTAAAGAAAACACAAAAATCCAGAAGGAGGTTGAGGCCAAATTGATCTGAAAGGAGGAAGCCCTGTAAACACTTGCACATTCTCCTGCATGCAACCAGCTATTGGCGAATTTCTCTGAGACCCTGAACAAATAGGAAGAAAAAGTAAAGCAGGGTAAAAAAATAAAGTTTGAAAGGGATAAGAAGGATTACAAAAAAGGGTGTATATTTAACTGGATTAATACTGACGGATCCAACAGTGTTGTCTCACTACCACAGCCAGTTCTTAAAGGGAACCAAACAGGGACAAAAAGTATGAATCCAGAGTTTGTGGTAACTTTTCAAAATTGTGACTCAGAGCCTGAAGTTTTATAGGGGAAGAAGAAACATGGTGTTTTACCACAAACACTGCACTTTACTATCAGATGGAGCCAGAGGAGGAATGAACTTGGCAGAGGAGGGCCAAACGAATGCAAGAGGGTGGAAGAAAACTTGTCTGGAAGGGGAAATGTTCACAGAAGAACCTGGAAAGGACAATGGACAACGGGACAATGCCAGCGATAAGCATTATTTAATCTCTCAAGCCACCATCTAGAAGAAAAGGAAATCTCTGTGCTCAGTAAGGGTTTATCTTTCACACCCAGCAAGAAATTCAGCACATTGGAAACAATCATTGACTTCCACAGACTCACAAGAAATCTGAGTCTCAAATCCTTTTTTAACAGGAAGGATACTATGGGAGATCAGACAGAGACAGGCACGACATCTATAAATGACTCTGTTAATGAAACTGTCATTTAAGCAATATACTACAAGCGGCTATGGGTGATGGCATGATTTAACCACGCCTGGTGTGGTGGTTTGCTCCCGAGGCTGCTGGCTGAGTGAGGAACCACACCAGACATGGGTAAATCCTGTTATCACCAACAGCCACTTATACAATGTTTTCATTTTAGTGTTTTTCTTTTGAATTTTTCACACTCGGTAAGTGAGCAGAGATATGTGCATGGCTGGGGGGGGGAGTGGTTGGCTGGCACTTCTTCCCATGGGGTCATTACACAATTTACATATTGTAAATCATGCCAGCCAGCCAATCAGGATACAGTATTTTTAGAGCCTTTGAATAATACTGAATTTAACAGGACGTGCTCTTAGCGGAGGTAGGTCAGATGCTGGCCACAGTGGTGAGAGGTGAACTGTGCCAGTGACCGGCTGGGCACAACTTGGGGAAGTGGGGTGATCTGACACTGCTGGGTGAGGGGGTGGGGGCTACTAGACTACCAGAAATATCATGGACTATGGGACCTGTTTTTTTTATTTTAGTTGCATTTTCACATTTACGGCTGATATACTGCACTCTGGGGTGGTGTGGCATCTGGTCTGGGTCTGAGGATTTACAGTATTAGTATTATGGGGACAGGTTGAATGAGGGCTGTAAATATTATGGGCATTCTGGGACGGAGACTATTTAACTGACAACAGGAACTTCCTGTTTGGGAGCAGGAAGTGAGTGATCACAGAGCCACCAAAGACTCACCATCCTAGAAGGGCAAGAGTAGCTCTCCCTCCCCACACTGCTGGAGGTCTGACTCTGAGCAAGTAAGGAGACTACTGAGAATATAGGAACTTTTGTCTCAGAACAGGAAGATCAGGAGCTAAAAGGGCACAGAGGCGGTAGGAGGGAGAGAAAAAAAAGAAATATACAAACAAACAGAGGAGAGAGTAAGTATTCCAAACAACAGTTAGGGGGCCAGAAAAAAGACATGATGAAAGTGATGCAGTGCAGTGGCTGTGGAGCAGCAGTCTTCCGGGAGATGTTCTAGAGGATGCAGTGTTGCCCCATCTGCAGGCACCTCTCTGAGCTGAGGGAGGAGGTTGCTCATCTCCAGGCTGAGTTGGCCAGGATTTGTGGGACTTCCTCTCCTACCCAGGGACCACCAGGGCCACTGTAGTTGCCTCAGAGGTTGCCAAGAAAGAGGAGCGGTTGGACCACAGTGGGCTCAGGGAGGATGAGGGTGGTGGAACAGAGGCACATCCCTCCAGTTGTATTTCTCCACAATTTCTATGTCATTCTGGAAATGTGTGGTTCCTCTATGGAGGCACCCACAGTGGAGACCAAGGAGGATGCTGGGAACCTCCACAAGGGAGACCCACAGGAGGGTGGCATGGGATCCCACAGGGGAAGGAAACAACTCCTGATGTGGGAATCCATTGTTGGAAAGATAGAACTGGGAGAGGAGGGGGAGAGAGAGGGAGATAAGGTGCCTGCCTGGCACCATGGCTTGGAGGGACAGGGAGTGAATCCTCAGGATCGCAGGAGCAGCTGCACAGGGAAGGGAGCTGGATGTCATTGTCCACCTAGGGACAAATGACCTGGCTAAGAAAGGGATCAGAGCAGTGCAAGAAGCATTTGTGGAGATAGGGAGGGGCCTTAGACAAATAGCACACATGGTAACCTTCTCGGAGGTGATGCCTTTCTATGGCATGGGTGAGGCTAGGGTGCTCCACACCATGGAATTCAATCAGTGGTTGAAAAACTGGTGCAGAGCTCAGGGATTTGGCTTCACTGGGGACTGGGGGGGTCCACCTGGAGGGATGCAGGCCTATATTGGTGTGATGGTCTGCATCTGTCCAGGAGGGGAACCAGGATCCTAGGTGATAGGTTTAAATACTTTATTGGCAAGCATTTAAACTAGCCAAAGGGGGAAGCACTGGAAAGGAGCAGGGAAATCCTAGCTGCCCCCCAAAAATCAGGGTACTAAGTGAGGTAGACACCAACATAGAGATGTTGAAAGGGAGAAGCACAGGCATAAATGGAGAAAGTGACAAATGCAATAAGGACAGGGATGGGGCAAAAAGGGGTAAGGCCATCAAGAAATGGAGGGTAATGTACACCAACACCCATAGCCTGGGCAACAAGCTCCCTGAACTGGTGGCCTTGATGGAAGAGGGATGCCTGGATATTGTAGCAGTCACAGAAACATGGTACACAAAGAACCATGACTGGGATGTTAACATACCAGGGTACACAACCTACAGTAGAGACAGGGAGGGGAGAAAGGGGGGGAGCAGCTGTCTATGTAAGGGAAGGGATAAAAACAACTTAACAAAAGAGTAAACAGGGAGGAGAGGAGGCACTGTGGGTCACCTTAGAGACTGGAAATGGCACCACAATCCACACAGGGGTTGTATACAGACCCCCATGTCAGGGGAAGGGAATGGACAAGGATATGATAGAAGGCATACTTAGGATGGCAGAGAAAGGGGAGATACTGTTGATGGAGGACCTTAATATGCCAGATGTTAACTGGAGCACCTTTGCTGCTGCCACATCCAAAAGCAGGGCCATTCTTGATGCCCTTCAGGTGGCATGCCTCAGACAGCTAGTTTTGGAACCTACTCATAAGGGAGCAATCTTAGACCTCGTGCTCCCAAATGGGGACAGTAAGAGGATCTCAGATGTAGAAGTAGGTAGCCATTTGGGAACAAGTGACCACCAAACAGTGTGGTTCATGATAAACTCAGCTACAGAGTCAAGCCACACAAAAGTGAGGGTTCTGGACTTCAGGAGGGCTGACTTTGGCAAGACGGGAGAATGCCTTAGAAAAGCACTGGCAAACAGGCTAGAGGAGGGGTGGAGCAACAATGGGGAAATATCAAAACTGCCATCACAGGGGCAGCAAGCCTTTGTGTGAAGCAAATAAACCAAAATGAAAGGAAAAGCCACTATGGTTCTCAAAAGAGGTGGCGGTGAAGGTTTGGGAGAAAAAGATAGCATATAGGAAGTATAAGGAAACACAGAAGGAGCAGGACAGAGAACTGTACCAGTTAAGGCAGATGGAAGCAGGGAGCGTAGTCAGAATAGCAAAGGCCCAAACTGAGGAAAAGATAGCCAACTCGGTTAAGAAGAGGGATAAAACCTTTTATAGGTATATCATGGAGTGTAGAAAGACAAAGGGAGGGATAGTGAGGCTGAATAGAATGGACGATGGTTGGGCAGAGAGGACAGTGAAAAGCAGAGACACTGAATGAATACTTCTGTTCAGTATTCACAAAAGATGAAGTGGGGGAGGTGCCTAATCCAATTAATAGAAGCACTCTGGAGAGGGGGCGATCCCAGTCCTTTCACAGAAGAATGGGTCCTGAAAGAACTCCTAAAACTGAAGGTGGACAAGCAATGGGGTCAGATGGAATTCACCCCAGAATTCTAAAAGAATTAAGCAGAGAACTAGTGACACCACTGACTACCCTTTTAACAAATCATGGTAGGATGGTGTGGTACATGAGGACTGAAGAATGCTGATGTGATTCTCTCAAAAGTGGGACCAAGACAGAGGCAGAAAACTACAGACCTGTCAGTTTGACCTCTGTGGTAGGAAAAGTGATGGAATCACTTCTGAAAGAGAGAACTGTTGAGTACCTAGAGGCCAGTGGGGCACAGGACCCAAGGCAGCATGGGTTCACAGCTGGAAGGTCATGTCTGACAAATCTAATTGATTTCTTTGACTGGGTGACAAAGTAGTAGACCGGGGAGGGGCTGTGGACATGACCTACCTAGACTTTAGCAAGGCATTAGACACAATCCAGCACAAAATATTAATAGTCAATAATCAACCTGAGTGGGTCCCAGGTTGGTAGCCTGGGTAAAACATTGGCTGGACAACAGGACACAGAAGGTAATTGTAAATGGAGTCCACTCTGAAGAAAGAGGGGTTACTAGTGGGGTACCTCAGGGTTCAGTACTGTGTCCAGTCCTTTTTAATGTCTTTATAAGTGCATTGCAGATGGACTGGAAGGAAAAGTATGCCTCTTTGAGATGACACAAAGATCTGCAACAGGGTTGATATACAAGGAGGCGTGGAAAGGATGAGAAGAGAATTGGCAAGGTTGGAGGAATGGTCAGAAGTATGGCAGCTTGGATTCAATGCAACGAAGTTCAAAATAATGCACCTAGGAAACAAAAACCCAAGGAAAGATTACACGATGGGAGGAGGTAGTAACAACAACAAAAAAGGAAAGGGACCTGGGGGTAATCATATCGGATGACATTAAGGTTGGCAAGCAATGTAAGAAAGCGGTAGGGAGGGCTGGGGGAATACTGGAATGTATAGGGAGAGGCATCACCAGCAGAAAACAAGAAGTTGTTATCCCCCTGTACAGACAGTTGGTGAGACCCCATCTGGAGTACTGTGTCCAGTTTTGGAGACTCCATCTCTGCAAGGACATAGACAGGATGGGGGCAGTTCAGAGGAGGACAACTAAAATTGTGCAGGGTCTGCAAGAGAAGCCATATGAGGAGAGAATAAAGGAGCTTAATATGTATACCCTTGAGGAAAGGAGGGATAGGAGGGACATGATAGAAACATTTAAGTACCTCAGTGGAATCAACAAAATCCAAGAGGGTAGCATCTTTCAGAAAAAGAGATGTGCAAGAACAAGGGGACACAATTTGAAGATAGAGGGGGGATGGCTCTAGGACAATGTGAGAAAGTATTTTTTCACAGAGAGGGTGGTGGATGCATGGAGCAGCTTTCCTGAGGAGGTTGTGGGGTCTAAAACTGTGGGAGAATTCAAGAATGCATTGGACAGACATAAGGCAATTTTGTGTGTGGGGGAAGAAATAGGCTGTTGATTAAATAGGATCTGCAGCTTATCCTAGGTAGGGAAATGGGCAGACTAGGTGAGCCAAGCGGTTCTTATCTGCCATCAAAGTCTATGTTTCTATGTTTCTATTAGTATTATGGGAGATCAGGGCTGTGACGGGAGCTCTACTATGTCGTGCGGTTCATAGCTGGGGAGGTGCTTTTGCCAATTGACTGGGCAATGCCACAGGCCTGTGGCTTTCTCGTCATTTGTGCCCTCCATTTAGCACAAATCTCCTGTTGGTGTAAGCTGTGGGACTTAGCCTCTGGGGCAGTGCCTGACAGAGAATCAGGCGCAGGTCACTGGCACAACTGTACCCCTGTAATGTTGCAACTTGTGACATGCATGGGGTGCTTGTAGGATAGGGCATGGGAAGCATAACTTGTTGACTCTGTTTTACATTAAGCACCCCTTTCACCCCTCCTTTCTCCCTACCCCACTGCCTCTTGACTTCGTTCTTGGTGGCACAGGCTTGGAATTTAGTCATGACCTTATGGCATACACTTCTGAGCATGTTGTATGATATTCAGAGAATAATGAAACATTTAATTTACTTAGCGCTACTATGTATGTCATAATGCTGAGAAGTGACAAATCTTTTTCTTGCAATATACTTTGTTGCACTGTCATTTTAAGAAAATTTGTATAAAGCTGACACTAGAGGTCCTACCAGATCACCTTTGAGAAAGCTCATTTGAGAGAACTGCATCAGGTAACACCTGATCAGCTGACTTGATCTTGGGAGCTTGTTGTTTCCAGCTGCACAACCAGGACTTGAACTTGTGGACTTGGATTTTAAATTTCTGTCTCCTACTTGTTCCACCATATGAGTTTCTGAGCTGTTTGAGTGTATTCTATGAAAGTTTTTCTATATTACTCACTGAACTCTTCCTGGTATGTTGGAGGGGAGTACAATTTGAACTCCAAACCTTTCTGCTGATTTCTGCAACCATGTAAACTGTAACGTTTTACCTGGCAGTGCTTACCCTGGTTGCGATCTCTGTCTTACACTAAACTGAAAAACTTTTAAGTATATCAATTCAGTCATATTTAGACTCTGGTGCATAAATGTTAAGTAACCTATTAAGATGGTCTTTAGTTTAACATTCAATAATAATACTCACCCAGGACTAAGGTTAATGAGCTTCACAACCTCAGCTTCAGAGGTGTAGAAAAGCAACATCACACCATAGCAGGAGTCAGGGCCTAGTAATCAAAAGGACAGCCCCATAAACCAATCCCTCCTTGGGAGGGAAACCTCAGCCAAGATGTGCAGACTGATGCCCTGAGGCAAAGTCACCCACAATTCAACAGTTAAAGAAAGGAGAAGGCCATGTGCCCTGTTACAGTTCTTCAAACTGTTAACATTAGCTGTCAAAATGGAACAGTGAGAGCTAACATCAGGGCCACCAGTAAAACGATCAAGAAGGAAACCACCCACAGAGCCATCAATTTTTCTTCTCTGAACCCCCTCTCTTAGTCCTATTCTTCCTTTTGTTTGGTACTGGACATATCTGTCACAGGATCTTTGGTATCTGAGGAATGGTTGGGTTGGGAGGAAGGTATGAAGGAGGCATTAGAGTCATCCTCTATTTCTCCCCATTACTTCTGGTACTGCAAAGGATCATGATAATTGAAAAAAAGAAACCAAGTTCATTTTCAAAATTTTAGACTTTGGCTGGTTGCAAACTCTCTGTCTTCTGGTTACCATTTTCAGCCTGTTGATATCTAGCGTGGAGGGGGGGAGGCATTATCTCCATTTGATCATCCTCCTGGTGTGGTTCACCTAATAAAGGGCCATCTCTGGCAGAACTGCCTATGGGGTGATCAGCTATTGCACTTAGTTTGGGGATCCAAGTCTCTTCAGTACAGGGAGGAGCTGAAGACTGAAAGAGACTGAAGATGATGTTGAGGGAAGTTCCTGCTGGAGTTGATGGTGAGGAACAAAGGGCAGCACTAGCTATTTCTCAAAGGGGTCCCTGGTTAATAAGCTCTGGCCCTCTGCAGCATGAACACAAACACGCTTTTTGTTCAAGCTGATCCTCCTGGCCAGGCTGGTTGTGGGCAGCTCATGGGCAGTTGCAATAAGAGCACCCAAGTTCTTCACAGAGATTGAATTTCAACTCATTCACGCAGTATAGGCTGGCATAATCAAGCTCATCACACAGGCAACACTTAACTTGGTCACAAGCCCCACTTAGGTGGTTACAGAAGCTGCACTGGTAACATGCCATAGAATGACCAATATAGAAAAGGACTCTCTGTCACTACCCAGAAAAAGCTGTTAGACAGATGTTGTAGCCCTTAGTTAGACTGTTTAAGGTGTATATGTATCTTCCACCTCCCTGGTCCAAGAACCATGCACTTTTATTTCAACCAGAATGTAATGTCTGTTATTGAAACACCTTTGTTCTGAAACAGAATTGTCACGGTCTTATGGGATGCTTTCATCAAGCATGTGGCCAAGAAGGCAGACCAGAATGGGCTGTGCTTCAGAGAATGTAATTTCTGCCAGAAAGATTCAAGGCCCCTTGAAGTTTTACTTCTTAATCTGTTTATTAAGAATTTGTCCAGCCTACAGAACAACAGGTCATAAACATGACATCATAATACATGCAATCTGAAGGACTGAGATGCAGAAGAGTACCACAAGAATGTTGTGTACATTGGGAAGGGTAACATAATGAAGCATTGTCCATAAGAGCCTCATTGGTGAATACTGGTTTCTCTACTACAGGCTTACTTACTATGAATTGGACAAACTAAATCAATGAGTTTCCCATTATTTGAGTCCACAGAGAGTACCTATGGACAGCAACAGTCAGGATGGTACAGCAGAACAACCAGATAACTTGACACTGAAAAAGGAAAAAAGTAGAACTTATTTACATACCAATGCAAAACTTGAACAGATGAGCAGTTACCTACAGCTGGTATCCTGTACCTGCTGAAGTATGCAGATGGAAGTATACTTGATGGTACATCTTCTTGATTCTGTGGGAGGTTCTGGTCTCAGTTCATGTATCTGTGGCCAAACCTACTTTCAGCCCACCCCAGTAGGGAGTGGCATGGTGTGTGTACTGAGGGTGCAACAGCATTAAGATAATGCATGACCAGGGCCCATATCCTCAAGAACTAGGTAGTCATGCCCGAGGCGCAGTAACTAATCCTTTTGAATTTGGCACACTGTGCGAGGCTGGGTACTAGTTTCACCTGGGAGGGGATCTCTGTGGATCTTCATTGGTACAGAAGGAGTCTTTTGACCTCCACACATTCTATTGATATCTATTTCTGGTCATGTTTCTTAAGAACTGGGAGAGATTCAAAGGAGCGTAAAAGTGCCATTTTTGGGGAAGGTGAACTATTGCAGGATAAGGTGGCACTGATCAGGCTGATAACCTGAAGCCAGCAGAGATGGAGCATGGTACATTGCCAGATAATGTAGAGTATTTATTTTATTTATTTATTGAAATTTTTCACCAGGAAGACACACTGAGCAACAATTTGCTTGTCTCTGTGACCTGGGGGAGGAACATGGGATAGTAAACAAAGTTCGAATACAGTATATACTGTAAACACAATTTGAATACATTCAAATGTATACAGAGATTAGGTAAACAATATAGGAATACAATTTGATTACAACAGTACAGTGAGCAGTCAGTTCAAAAGTATTGAATGGAGGAATACTAACATGTATGAACTAGATGGATTCAGGGCTAACAAGTGGGGCTAGATGAGTACTGAGTACAGTAGCACAACTAGCATATGGCAATACCTGGTGAGGCATAGTTTTGTCATTATAAAATGGCAGAGTGGGGATCAGCAGGATTGAACTAGGACATGGAAAGGAGAGATCCAGACAGACAAGAACTACAAGGTGAACAGGAGTGCAGGTTAGAGGCTGAGTATAAGTGTTTGAGTTTAAGGGGTAGCTCAAAAACTAGGGTTAGTTAAGGGGTGGGGAGGGGTTGGAAGTGAGGCAGGGGCAGGAGATGAAGGAAGGAAGGTGAAAGAGAAAGGGAGAGTGGGCTATCCCTCCAGCTTGCTGGTGACCCTGCCTGCACAAGGCAGTGGTCTAGTATGACAAGAGGGAACAGGTTGAAGGCAGAGAAAGTTTAGGGTAAAAGCAAGGAGGAGTGGGGGAGGAGGTGGGTTATCCCCCCAGCATGCTGCAGGACCCTGCCTGCACAAGGCAGTGGTCAAGCCACAAGAGGGAAACATGTTTAGGCAGTGAGAGTTAGGGTAAAAGCAAGGAGGAGTGAAGGGGAAAGGATAATGGTCAGCTGGGGCCTGGCCACACCAGTACACAGAGAAACCCTGTCTGCACAAGACAGAGGTAGAATGTGGGGAGAAGGGAAACAGGTATCAGGTGGGAGAGAAGTGAAGTGGGAGGGGAGGAAGCTGGAAGAGTAGGAGGTAGGGGACAGGGGATCGAACCTGAGCCAAATTGCATAGATATAGGAAGTGGAGTAGGGACACAGGTATTGGGTAGGGAAGGAAAAGAGAGGGATGGGAGGAGGCTGAAGGGTAGGAGGCATGGGATAGTAATTGGTCCAAATTGCACAGGTATAGGGGGTGGAGATTGGGGGTCTTGTAGGCTGGTAGATTTGGAGGGAGGAAGGGGGAGGGGCAAGGGATAGATTCAGGTCCAGTAGGATGTATATGGGGGGTGGAGGAGGGGCTTGCAGAGGTGAGGGTGGGGAGTTAGGGAGGGTCAAAACAGGAACAGCTAGGTGCAGTGAAGTTTTAGGGGCTGAGCTGATGGAATGACAGGAGGAAGAGTGACAAATCTGAGGTGGAAGGAATTCCACATTTTTGGGAGGCGATGGGTGTAACCCGATTGACCAATGAGGGTGGTGCGGCTGGGAACCACCAGGGTCCGAGAGTCGGTTGATCTGAGTGGAGGGCTGGAGGGGGGTTATAAAAGTGGAGGAGAGGTAGGTAGAGAGTATGCCCAATCAGTGGTTGGAGGTGAATTTGGCGCGGTGGGAAAGTTGTCTATTTGGGAGGTAGGAGAAGGATAAGGCATGATAGAGAGAACAGTGATGAGTGTGGAAGCGAGCATCAAGGGCAAAGCAGCAGAAGGAATTGAAGAGGGTATCTAATCTGACCAGAGAGAACTTGGGAGCAGCATTGTAGACTATGTCACAGTAGTCAAAACTGAGTAGTTTCGTCTTCTGAACAAGTTCATGCCTAGCCGTAACAGGGATGCAGTTACAATTCCTGAATAGTGCACCAAGTTTGGGGCACAGTTTTTTCTGGATGACATCAATATGAACAGAGAAATTTAGGTGTTGGTCCAGCCAGACACATAAGTGCCTGAAGGAGGATGTGTCCTCGAGTGGGATCCCATTAAGGGTGTGGGAGGTGGGAAGGATGGGGAGCCTAGAGAGTCTCTGCCTTGTGCCAAAGCTCATGGAGACAGTCTTCTTGGCATTAAGAAAATGTTTGTGGTTAGCAAATCAAAGCTGATCTTTGTTGAAGTTATGCTACAGTTTGTTGTAATTTCTGCAGGACTGGAACCAGATGCAACAGGACAGTATCATTGGCGTACATATGAATGGCAGAGCAGGGTGATCAGATGGATGGCAAATCATTTAGGAAGATAGAGAATAATATAGACCCTAGCACTGAGCCCTGTGGAACACCTTTTCTGATCGGGGGGTGATGTCAGAGACTTTGACAGATTGTGTTCTACCAGAGAGGTAGGCCTTGAACCAGTTTGTGGCTGAGGGGATAGGCCTGCTGTTGAGAGAGAATCTAGGAGAAGGGAGTGGGAGACAGTATCAAAAGCTTTGGCCAGGTCAACAAAGATGACTGAAGTGGTTTGTCCATTTTCCATCCCTGTATAGATGGAGTCAGTGAGCCATAGTAGGGAGGTGGCAGTGGAGTGATGTTTCCTGAAGCCAGATTGGAAAGGGGTGAAGAAGGAGGTGTCAATTAGGTAAGAGGTAAGTTGGGCAAGAACTAGGTGCTCATGTAGTTTAGGTAGGGTGGGAAGAAGAGAAATGGGGCAGTGGTTCCTAGGGAGGAGTGGGCCACCTTTGTAGGGGTAGGAAGTCCATGTTTCATGGGGAAGGACTGTGGCTGTTAGGAATGAGAGGTTTAGAATAAGAGAGACTGGATAGACAATGGCCAAGGCAGAGACAGATAGGAGTTTAGGGTCTAGGCCATCTGGGGAGGAGCCTTTAGAAGGGTTGATTGTTAGGAGGGCCTGAAGGGAGTCATGTGGGGAGACTGCAGTGAAGGAGAAAGGGGAATGGGAGGGAATGGGGCAGGGGGACCATTTGAGGGTGAAGTGGTAGGAGGGCATTTAAGGAGGGATTTAAGTAACTCAGCAGTGCATGAGGTATAGTAGGAGTTAAAAGTGGTTGCTACAGCACCCTAGTTGTCCACAAGGGAGCCATTTAAATTACATACAAGTGAGCTTGGGAGGGATGGAGGAGAGAATAGGTTGTGGACCACCTTCCAGAATTTGGAAAGGGAGTTTATGTTTGTATGGAATGCAGTTTTGAAATATTCTGGTTTGTCTAGCCTTGTTGCCTGAGTGCAGGCATTACAGAGTGAGTGATAGGATGTGAGATCATTAGGAAGTTGGGAGGTGATTTTATGGCATTTCTAGGCCTGATCTCTTGCTTGGAGACAGGCCAGAAGTTCTGGTGTGATCCATGGAAGGTGGTTACCCCTAACTCTGGTTCGTTTGATAGGGACATAGGCATCCCATTTTGCTAGGAATATGTTTTTAAAATATTCAAGGGCTTTATCAACTGAAAGGGTAGTGGTTAGTGGGGAGCAGTCTGATAGGGTTAGACTGTGCAGGAGGGGTCTAAGTCTAAGGATTTGTATGAACACAGTTGCAGGGTTTTATGTGGGATTTGGGGCTCTGGATTTCATAACTAAAATTATTGGATTGTGGTCACTGAGTGCATTAGGAGGATTCAGAGAAAATGACTCTGTTGGGTGGGAGGTTAGGGCCCAGTCAAGTATTGAATGATTGGGTCTTATGGTTTGGGCATGTGGGTTCTGATATCAGCTGCGTGAGGTTGAGGCACTGACTGCATGCCTGGTTTTAGATGTTGATGGAGACAACCAATTTAGGTTGAAGTGGCCTAGATATATAGCTCACCTGATTTAGAGAAGGAGAAGATGGAGCAAGGAGGTTGAGAGTGGTAGAGAGGCTGGACATTTGGGCAGCAGTAGATGCCAGCTATGAAGATGGGTAGGGTAAATGGGAGAGACACGTGGATTGCTAACGCTTTGTGTGCAGTGGAGTTAATGGAGGAGTGAGTAGTGGAGTATTGAAAGGAGGTATGGATGTACATGGCCACTCCACTACCTCTACTGGCTCTTTCTTGCCTTAGAATGGAGTAGCCAGGAATGGAGAATGAGTGGTCGGGAATCATGCTGTTTAGCCATGATTCTGTGATAACTAGGATATTTGATTTTAGGGTGGTGACCATGGCTTGTAGGAGGTCAAAGTTTTTGTAGCAAGCTATGGATATATAGATGAGGTACCTTGAATCCCTTTATGAGGGTGTGGGAGTAAGTGTGTGGGTGGAGGCAGAAGATGAGGGGTCAGGAGTGCAGGAAGTAGCAGGACCAGAGTTGGGGTGGATGCCCCCTGAAGACAGCAATAGTAGAGCTATGATGGGGAAGTGGAGTTTTGGGAATTTGGAAGGAGACGTTGGGGAGGTCTGAAGGTTAGAGAAGGTGGAGGTAGGAGAGTATGGAAGCAGAAGGTGGAGAACAGCAAGGGAATGCGGTACTGTTAGGAGGGATGTGAGGGGGATGAAAGGAAAGTGGGACCATATTTCAAAGGGAGGGGTAGGAGTAACTGCCAGGATGCACATCAGGGTCTGGAGATGAAAGGGGGTGGGACCAGGGTTGTATAGCACAGGCTTGACATGAGCAGGTGGGGAAGGGGAGGTAAAAAGAAAATAATAAAGAATAGGGGGAGTGAGGATAGAGGGGACATCATTGAAGGGGAGAAAACACTAGCGGTGGAGCAGAAGCAAGGGAGGAATATTTTAGGCCTGAGAGAAGAGGCTATTCTAAGGATGGGGATATGCAGTGGAAAACTGCTAAGTAGGAGGGAAAGAACACTTAGCTATGTAACCCCCTCCCATAGGAGAAATTATATAACCTGCTAAGGGAAAAGCAGATACTTAGCAAGTTTCTGGCTGCAGGTCACCTGACTGAGTAGGCTATATGTATACTAGTCCAGATAGGGGTGGAGGGTGGGGTGTTGATGGGGAGCCAGTGCCAAGCACCATTGTGAAGATACTGAGTGGAGCTTTGGAGCTTAGTGAGAGGTGACGGCGTCTCTCCTGGACCTGCCACACCATGGACTGGAGCCAGCTTCTGCAGGGAGGGGGGGCTGGAGCACCTGTAGTTAGGAGCTCAGCACCAGAGATGTTTTGCCGGTGGCCCTCGCAATCAAGATCAGGAGCTGCTTGTCCTCAGCAAGGTGGGGAACACCCGTGGATGGGGCTCCTCACCTGGAAAGAAAGAAAGGCAGCAATTAGATATAGGGAGATGAACTGGGCAGGAGAAAGCAGAGAATTAAGTGGGGCAGGGGGAGGGTTAGGACAGGAATAGGTTCTCCCAGGTTGTCCACAGCACCAGCAGTGATTGTTAGGAAGCAAGTGAGCTGAGTAGAGGACTGAGAGTGTACGATACTTTGTGTGGAGTACCCTACTATGCGACAGCCTACTCCTAGTGTCCTTGATTGCTGTGTGTGTAACCTTCCAGAAAGATGTCCATTCTTCTTGTGGAAGGGGTTCAGTCAGGAGGGATGCTCACTTATTCAGGGCCATAAGGAATTGGTCTGGGAGAGGTTTCTAGACAACCATGTAAATCTTGCCTGGGCACCTTTTGGGGGACTGTCTGAGCCCAACAAGTGGTGCTGATGTAGACGTTTGAGTGGGGGGATAACGCACTTCAGATCTGCAAGTAACACCACATGCCCTGAGAGTCCAGGCCAAATTTGCATTGGATATTGAGGTAAGTATCTAGGGAATGTTGGTCTGGTTCAAGGAGGTCTCTCAGGGTGTGGATGGCAGCCAAGGTCCAGGAGTCCCAGTTAAACACTGCCCCGACAATACAGATTTGAAGGTTGTTCCACAGGGGTGTTAATGCAGGGTGTAATAGATCAGTGGGTAGTAGAGTCTGGATTTGTTACCATATTTTGAAGGAATGATTCAAGGTAGGATGCAGAGCACCTGATTTTATCTTGGTGGTAAATAGCCTGACAGCTAGTGTGACTCCCTTGGCATAGTAAGCCTGTAGTAGAGCAACACTGGCGGGTCAGACTCTGTAGTTAGGAAGCATCACAGTATTTGGGAGGTATGGAAAGCCCAGTATTATCCTTTAAATGATAGGAGGTTCCATTCCCAGTTCCAATGAAAGCTGAGCTTACAACAGCTATATTGGGGTTGGGATTTCTCCCTAATGAAACTGCCAATTAGTGTGTCAGTCTTGTTGAACCATTTTGGGTGATAGGTAAGTGCATGTGGGAGATAAGTTTTTAAATATTTGGGGCTGTGATCATTTTGATGACGTTGATCTACCCTGCCATAGACGGTTGAAGCAGCTTCCATCAGTCACATTTAGAGTGCAACTCTTGCGGGAGTGGCATGAAGTTAGGCCGGCACATGTCAGTTCTGGAAGAAACTTGAACACCTAGGTAGATGAGTTGGTCTGGGGACCAGTGGAGACTGGCATCATGTACATGGTGTGATAAGCATATTACATTCGTGGATTGAACCTTCATTTTGCAACTGTTCATGTTAAGACTGGAAATGCAGAGAGTTTCCAGGAGAAGGGAGATTAGACTAGGAAGTGATGTGGAAACCTCCTTTGTGAGCACTAGCAAGTCGTCAGCATATAGAAGGACCAGACACCATTCGTGACTAACCTTAATGCCATGGATGTTCATGTTCTGGTGGATGGCTACAGATAGGGATCTAATAGGTAGTATGAAAAAAAGGAGGGGTAGCCCTGCCTTATGTCTTTCTCTAGCCTAGAATCTTCTGATATTGTGTGACTGGTAAAGACTTTGGCCATAGCTTATACATGTGGTTTAGGAATCCAAGGCCAAAAACCATTTTATATAAAACCCTATATAGGTACACCTATTTCACTGTTTTTAACACTCGGGGCCTGATTCTGAAAGACCACCTAGACCAGTCGCAAGTTACACCAGGCCACAAAATGCATCCAAAAACTCTGTGACATGCTCTATGCACCACATTCCTGAAAAAGCAGGACACGTGCCAGAATCACTGCTAATTGCTCATGTCGCAAACTGCATCATATAATCCTGACGCATGCCACAAAAGGACCTCATAGTGTTGACACAAACAGAGGAACACCAGAAGGCACAAAATAATGTGGATGTGTCATCTCAGGCAGAAAGCAAGTTGCACAAGTGAAAAAAAAACTTCACCAAAGAGGAGACAGATGTTCTCCTGGATGAGGTGGAGGTCCAGGCCAAGCTCCTGCTGAGCAGGGGTGGTGAGTTGGAGCAGCATAAATAGCACAAGAAGGCCTGGAATGCAGTGGCAACAAAAGTTAGTGCAGTTGCCAATGCAAAGCAGATGGTCTGAGACCTGCAAAAACAGTAGAATGATCTGAAACGGCACAGCAAGGACAAAGAGGAACACAATCGGAGGTGTGCAATGGTGAATGATTGTGGCCCAAACAAGCAAATCTCACCAACCACCCATGATGAGAGTGTCTGTGCATTCCTAAGCTGCCATACAATACAGATGGACAGTGACTTGGATACAACCAGGATGCCGGTCAACGCAGGTAGGCCACTGTAACTGGGTAATAAAATTACTTTTCTCAGGTTCTGTTGGAACTGCACAAATGTGAAGAAATGACAGACAAGTGGTGTCCAGCACATAAAGTGATTTATTTCTGGTATGTAAAGCAGGATTACAACCAAATCACAGAGATAAACACTGGGGAGCACACCTCCAATCTTTCTTACCTATAGGCAGCAACAAGTCTTGTCTTCTCAGAGAAAAAGGTGCAATGCAAAGGGTCTTATACCCCTGATAATAACCATAGCAACTACCAAAAAGATATATAAAAGTCTCATCATTGGATAATTGTAAATAACTTGACTTCTTACTAGCCTGGGAAAGCATGCTGTGCTAGCAGAAAGACCAGATAACTAAACAAAGGACCTGTATTCGTGAAGGCCACTTGTGGCTATGTACATAATTGCATAGGTAATTGCTGTTCTGCACTAGAACTGAAAATGGCAGCATTGTCTAAATAATAATTATACAATGGTATAAACAGAGGTGTCTCCCAAGTGGAACAATTAGAATGATGGCAAATGCATTATGATTCTCAGTAGAAAATACAGTACAACTCAGATCCTGACACTTGTGCTTGTACGATAAGTGCCTGTGCCCTATATATTGCTGTCTGTGAGGTAGGGAACCAATCAGGGGTGCTGGTCCAAGGATAACATTCACCCCCTTGTTGCCTCAGAAGGAACAACAATCCCTAGTAAGATGGTACGGATGGAGCTAAAAAGTTGTTTACAGGCCCGATGCATAAGACTCATAAAGGAATTCGAGTTGTTCTCGATGATGTTTGAGGGTACGTCGCAGGCAGCATAGAATGAAGATTAGGAAAACAATCAAAAATGCTTGAATAATAACAAAAACGTTGAAGCTAAATTCTATCCAATTATTGCCAATGGCAAGACTTAATCACCATCTATGAATCAGATCATTAAGGATTTTATTTTCTTTAGATATATTATTGCTAATATAAATCAAATGAGCATCCTTTCTAGCTAAAAGAGATTGTAAGTAGAGAGTCAAGGGATCAATGTGCACATAAAAAATAGGAAAATATTGAGACAGGCAAGTAAATATTGGAGGACAGTATCAATAACATCTGGTTCAGGGAGAGAAACAGGCGTGATCACAGTGTGACCAATGACAGTTTTCTGCTGTGGAGTAAAACAAAAGTTAGGCTTATCAATAGTGTAAGTACGAGTTCCATAAGCAAAGGACAGATAATTAGTGACTACATAAAATTGTTCCTCAGAGGTATAGGTGATTCTGAGTGTTGGTATGCACCAGCAATGTAAGCATACAGGGCAGGTGAAGGTCTGATTTGTCAGCCGAGTGGTGAAGCAATGTATCTCTTCAAAATAGCTTTTGGATAGTGCTGTTTCTGCATCAAACGCTGAAGATGCAGCAGGAGGGACGTTGACTGGAAGTGCAAAAGAAGAAGGAAACCACTTTGGTTCTCAAACACAGTAGCAGAAAAGGTGAGATCCAAAGCCTTCAGGAAATATAAGGAAACGCAGCAGGATGACGATAGGGAGACACATACCAGACTTCCCTAAGGGAAGCAGGGAAGGCAGTAAGGTAGGTAAAGGCCCAAACCAAGGAAACACTAGGACGAACAGTACAAGAAGGTGACAAGACTTTCTATAGATACATTAGTGAAAGGAGAAAGTCCAGAGGGAGTATTGCTAAGATCAAAGGGGATAAGAGGGTGTGTGAGGAGGAGGAGGAGGAGGAGGACCATGTAAAAGCATCTATCCTAATTAGGTACTTCTGCTCAGTATTTACTAAAGAGAAGGTAGGGCAGGGCCCACAGCTCAGCACCATGGACACAGGGGGGGGGAGGTGTGCACTAGTCCCTTCACAAAAGAAAGGGTCCTACAAGAGCTTGATAAGCTCAGGGTGGACAAGGCAATGGGACCTGATGGCATATATCCCAGGGTACTAAAGGAGCTAAGGGTGAAACTAGCAGAGCCATTATGAGAACTGTTTAGTGAGTCTCTGAGCACAGGATAGGTCCCAGAAGACTGGAGAAGGGCTCATGTGATCCTGCTCCACAAGAGTGGTAGCAGGGAGGAGGCAGGGAACTATAGACCAGTCAGTCTTACCTCAGTAGTGGGCAAGATTATGGAGACACTCCTTAAGGAAAGGATAGTGCAACACCTGGAATCCATAGGAGCAGAGAATCCAAGATAGCATGGGTTTACAAAAGGAAGGTCCTGTCAAACTAATCTCATAGATTTCTTTGACTGGGTAACCAGAGTGGTGGACCAAGGGGGAGCAGTTGATATCGCCTACCTTGACTTCAGCAAAGCTTTCGATATTGTTTCACGTAGAAGGTTGATTAATAAGCTGGAGTGGGTCAGACATTGGTCAACTGGGTAGCAAACTGGTTGATAGGCAGAAAACAGAGAGTGATGGTAAACAGTATACAGTCAGAAGAGGTGCAAGTCACAAGTGGGGTACCTCAGGGATCAGTCCTGAGGCCAGTCCTCTTCAATATCTTCATCAGTGACATTGCAGATGGACTGGAGGGTAATGTTTGTCTGATTGCAGATGACACTAAGATCTGCAACAAAGTCGATGATCCAGATGGGGTGAGCAGAATGAGAAGAGATCTAGATAAACTGGCAAAATGGTCGGAAGAGTGGTATCTGGGGTTTAACACAAAGAAGTGCAAGATCATGCACATAGAGAAGAGAAACCCCGAAGCCACCTATAGGCTGAGAGGGGAATTGCTGGCAGTCACAAGGGAAGAAAGAGACTTGGGCATCATCCTCACCAATGACCTGAAATCATCCAAGCAGACCTCTAAAGCAGTAGGTAAGGCTAGAGAGATGTTGGGGTGTATTAGTAGGGGTATCACAAGTCGGAAGAAGGAGGTAATAATCCCTCTTTACAAGACACTGGTTAGGCTCCATCTGGAGTACTGCGTGCAGTACTGGAGACCACACCTTCACAAGGACATTAGCCATATTGAGGCAGTCCAGAGAAGGGCAACCAAAATGGTGCAGGGACTGCATCAGAAAACATATGTGGACAGATTAACTGAGCTCAATATGTATTCCCTAGAGCAAAGGGGAGAGAGAGAGGTGATATGATTGAAACATTCAAACACCTTAAGGGCATTAACAAGATGAAAGAGTGTAACATGTTTTAATATAAGAAAATTAGCAGGACAAGATGACACAGCATGAGATTAGAGGGAGGTCAATTAAGGGGTAATGTGAGGAAGTTCTTTTTCGCAGAAAGGGTGGTGGATACATGAAATGGCCTACCTCAGGAAGTGGTGGATATGAATACAGTGCAAGGCTTCAAACAGGCATGGGATCAATACAGGGAGCAATACAGATGAGTATAAATAGATAGGCCATTGACAGAGCAAAGGCCAATGGCACATTCATAAGGTAGAAAAAGAAATGGGCAGACTGGATGGGCCTTGCGGTCCTAATCTGCTGTCAATTTCTATTTTTCTATGTTTTTATGGTCAGCAAGTCTTCACCCAATGTCAAAGCCAAGAAAATATGTTCTGGCGAGTAGCCATAAACAGGTTTCACAATGTCAAAGATGTCACAGAAGCACAAGAAGTAGAATACTTTCTTGGCACAACAGTTCGCATGAGGAGCCACCCAAGCTTGGAGAACTGGGTGGTAAACCACCAAATAAGGAAGTTCAGTTCATTCACAGAAAATGACATTTTCAAGATGTCCAGTTGAATGAATGTTTGCCAGCTTGTTAAAGACAGATGTAGCCGTATCAAAGTGGGGTAAGGAGACAGTAAATGTTACAAACATATTGTCCTTAATGGAGCAAGATTTGGTCAGGTAACAGGGTGCTCTGTTCAGAAACCTGGAAACTTAACCAATATTATGCACTGTAGACATAGAAATGTTAAGAGTATTCTTTAAACACATAGAAATGCAACCTGTGGTTGAGCAATGCGGCAATACCATTTACCCAATCTGAGATCATGAATAACATCTGGATTTTGCCTGATTCCAAGTCCCTGAAGAGACTGTTAACAGTAGAAATAACATAAGAGCCATAAGCAGAAGATAGAATCCCATGCCCAATATATTGCGTGTCTGCCTCACAGTTATTCTGAAGAATAAGATCATTAAGTTTCTGTCTCGTAACATTGAACCTTTGAGCAATCTCCTTCATATTATAAACTGTATAACATTGTCCCTCACTAAGATAATTAACACCTTGCAAGATAGGGGGCATAATATCATTGCCAAGTGTTTGCTGGAACTTAAGTGTCAGTGCTTTAATGGAGGCAATATCTGCTCCATACCAAATAGACATTATTGAGCTGAAAAGGTCAGTAACAGTGCTGGCTACTCCAGTTATACCAGAGACAGATCTGGCTGCACCAGTGACATCTGAGGCTGTGTCTCGCTTGGTGCATTTTGGACTAGATTAAGCATATTTACGGGAGGGTCTAAAAACACCATTATGGTCAGTGGTGTGGGGTCCACCAATAGGATCATTTGTGGGTGTTTGGTAAGCATGTCACAGAGGTACAGGAAGTAGTAAGCAGCTACAAGATCAGTAAGCAGCATACTGTGAAACTTACAAGTATTAGTCTGTTGACATAAACCAAATTCAGCCATATTCCAATGTGATAGACTGAAAATAACTGGGACATGCATAAATTACACATTATTTATCAGAGCTCCTGGGAGTGATGTGGCAGTCAAACCACTAGGAGGGCCATCCTCCATGCGAGGACAGGCAAGCAGGTCTTCCTGACTGGGTGGGAATACAGAGAGATAGCGAGAAGAAGATGCTGCATAGTTTTGAAGACAGAAGTCAGTGGCCTGCTGTGAAGGGAGTCGTTCACAAAAGGCAGGATCTATGAGTGCAGTAAGATTATACTGACCAGTGTGTCATGGAAAAGCCTGTCTAATAGAGACAGTACCATTTTGAGACATATCAGTGTTAGACAAGCCATGGAATGTACCTTTGGCCAGGTGAGCTTCAGGGATTGTGTAGCCCATTGCATCAGTTTGCCATTGAATGGAAAGTGAAGATTTATCCGGTGCAGCAACTACAGCATTCAGAAAGGCATCCTTGCCTTGAGTAACCTTAATATTTTTGTTTGGAATATTAATCCGAACGCCCAGGGAAGTTGAGTGTTCCATTTGGCCAAGCAAGTGATCCAATCAGTCCTTGTAAGTCTGTAGGAGTTTGGGGGGTGCTATAATGGTTAGAGGCAGTAGTCCCACCAGTAGGAGAAGAGGGTGAAATAAATAGAAAAGGATTATTTAGCTGAAAGTACTATTCTGCCCTATGTGGTTAGGAAAAGTACATTTTTAGTCACCTTCATATAGTTTGAGTTGGTTAGCATGGAACCACTTGTCAGAAGTCTTTTTCTGCTGCTGTACTCTGACCTGATACACAGCAGGGCTGAGCTTGTTGACAATGGGATAGGGACCTTCCCATTTATTGACAAATGAGTGCGTGAGTTGTCTGTATTGGAGAAGCATTACTTGGTCTCCAACATGTCAGTCGACTTCTTTGACATGCTTGTCAAAATGAGCTTCAGGTTGTTGTTGAGCCTTGCCCATTTGCTTGGCAGTGAACAGGTGTGTCTTCATGATGTCATCATTAAGCTTTTCCTCACACTTGTCTACAGATACTTTGTCTGCAGTAGGGGTGTGGAGATCAATTAACAGGTGCTCAGGTAGTCTTCTAGCTCTACCAGTCATAACCTCATAAGGTGTACACTGAGTGGTAACCACAGGCATGCCCCTTATTGCTATCAGTAGTAGTGGCAAGAGCGAATCCCTGTCCTTGGGATTATCATCAATGAATTTGCATAACATCTGTTTTATGCATCTGTTAGCTCTTTCTACCTGACCTGATGATTGAGGATGGTAAGTAATGTGGAATTTCTGATCAACTCCAAGACATTGGAGTGTCTGTTGCATCAGTTCAGCTGTAAAGCTGGTTCCCTGGTCTGAGTCTACATTTAATGGTAGGCCCCACCTGGAGAATAATTGATCCACCAGGATCTTGGCAGTTGTCTTTGCTGTGTTGTTCTTAGTGGGAAATGCCTCTACCCACTTGTAGAACAAATCTGTGATGACAAGTGTATACTTGTTGTTCTTACTGGAGTTAGTAAGAGGGACAATGAAATTGATATGTATCACATTTCATGGTCCAGACTGTCTTTGGGGCAGTAACTTGGCATTTTTCTTCATTGAAATGGGTCTGTTCTCCACATAGTGTTCCACATCTTTGGCCATGCCAGGCCACTAGATGACTGTCTTGAGTCTCTGGAGAGTGTTTTCTGTCCCCTGGTGTCCACCAGTGGGACTGTCATGAACCATATAAATGAATTCTGCTCACAGAGATTGTGGTGCAACACACAATTTGTCACCTGTATCCTGTTAGTGATACCAGATGAGTTTCTGATCACTGGACAGATGTAAATTGTCCAATGTCTTTTGTAGGGACTGCCAATAGGCAGTAGCTGTTCAGTTCCTTTATCTAGAAATTTGAACACATCTCTGATTTATGGATCTGCTGTCTGTGCAGCAGAAAGATCCAGTGGGGGTTCTGGTACTTGTTTCTTGGTGGCAGCAATTATAGATGTCACAATTGCTGCTATGCATTGTGGGTGAGTCATTTCCCATGTCTCCAACAAGCGAGTCTGCTCGTTCATTGAATTCATGGTAAGGGTCAGATTTGCAGTGAGCCTTTACCTTGTGAATGTACAACTTGTGAGTGAACATTTGTGTCAGGGTGTGTATATACACAAACAGTTCTCTGTACTTGACAGGAGTACCATGAGATGAGGTAGAGTTGTTCTTTCGCCAGAATGGAAAGAACTCAGTTAGGGAGGAGCATACCCAATTGGAGTCCACAAAGATAATGGCATCCTTGTCACCATGTGACATGATCTCCAATGCACAGGCCACAGCAGCCAGTTTAGCATACTGTGAAGAGATAACAGTGCATTTTCTAGCAATGCACCTGAAATCACCCTCATGATTCCTAATGAGCACTCTGAGCCCTGCTACCTGTTCTCCATCCAATTAGGATACAGAGCCATCTGTGAAGATGCAGAACATTGTGTTGTCTTCCAGGATGTCAGGTGTGGCTGGCAGGAAGGGTCCTGGGTCAGGCAGGTCAGGTGGTTGGAGGGCACAGTAGTGGGGCTTACCTGTGTATAGTAAGCCATGGGCCAGGATTGATGGCATTTTGGCAGGCAGTACTTTGATGTCTCTATCCTGCAAAAGCAAAGACCAATGGGTGAGTTTGGTGTTAGACAGTGATCCATCTTTTACTTTGTCAGAAAGCAAAAAGTTAGTTATAGTGTGACAGGTATGCAAAATGGTAGGAGCAAACCCAATGATATAAAGAAAGTGTCTGACAGCCTAGAAGGTTGCTAAGAGTGTCCTTTCACAGAAACTATATTTTATTTCTACTAGGAATAGCATCTGAGATGCATAGGCAATGGGCCTGTAATACTCATTGTACTTTTGTGCTAGCACTGCAGACATGGCCACATCAGGGGTGGCAGTTTCCAAATGGAAAGGTAATCTTGGATTTGGGTTGATCAGCACTGGGGCTGAGGCCAAGGCCTGTTTGAGCTGGGCCATGGCTTCAGTGTGTGTGGGCCCCATGTCCATGGGACATCCTTTTGTAGAAGTTCATACAGGGGAGCAGCCTTCAAGGCAAAATCAGGAATAAAATCCCTGGAGTAGTTGACCACTCCCAAAAAGCATCTGAGTGTTGCCACGCTAGTGGGAAGTGGTAGATCTTACAAGCCCTGGATCTTTTTGACAGCTGCACTCCTCCTTTGGTCAGTGATGCATAGGCCAAGGAGGATGACCTCCTTTTCACACAATTGTGCTTTAGGTGGGTTGCACTTGAGGCCTGCTCTGCTGAGGAGTCAGCAATTCATCCAGAAGGTGCAGATGTTCTTCTTTGGTGGCGGTTGCTAGGGGAAGTAATCACATACTGCAGGAGGCACTGCAGAGTGGAAAACCCTTGCAGAGCATCCATCATGTGGAGATGAAAAGGGAAGTGCTGTTGTGAAAGCCCTGGGGTAGACAAGTCTAGGTGTACTTGCACCAATCAAATGTGAAGGCAAATTTGTATTGACTTTCTTGTGCTAATGGGAGTGACCAAAACCCATTAGAGATGTCAAGAGCTGAGAACCACTTTTTGTCAGGTGTCAACAGCTTGTGCACATCAGGAGCTGTTGCCACAGTTGGGGCGCAGCTGAGGGTAACTTAATTAAGTTTCCTGTAATGTATTGCAAGTCCCCAAGCTCCAGTTGGCTTTTTCACAGGCCAAATGGGTGAATTCACAGTGGAAACACAAGTCCTAATCACTCCTTGTTGTAACAGTAATTGGATGGTTTCCCTCAATGAGGGCAAGGCTTCAGCAAGAAATGGGTACTGCCTCTGCCTCACAGGATTAGGTCCTGGGATCTCAATGGTGGTGTGCATCCTACCACAATGATGCTTGTTGGTAGAAAACACATCAATATGTTCCTGTAACAGAGGTTGTAGATCAGGAAACAAGTCATGACTTTCAAACAGAGCCATGATGTCATATTCTTTGTTGTTATGGGAGATGGCTGCCACTGCATGGGAGCCTGGTATGGTCCAGCATGACATTGTCCTTTGATCTGTAGCAATAACCTGTTAGCTAGGTCCACCACACAGCCAAGCTGTGCAAGAAAATCAATTCCCATTATGCTGGGGTGATGACATAATACCATAATGTCAAAAACAAAATTTGTTTTAAGATGACCAACCTGCACAGGCAGAGACACAGATCAATAAGTTTGCAGTTGGGTGCCATCTACACCCTGTGTGCTGGTCTTCCAGCTGGTAGACCAGGCAGATGTGGCTGGGTCCTCATCATGGAGAACAGAAATAGCTGCTCCTGTATCCAGAAGCATGTCCAGTTGTCGTCCCCCAACTGTGGCCCTTACACAAGGTTGTCCATTTGTGTCAATGAGCAGGTCACTCACAATCCAGACTGGGACCTGTAATTGTCAACCAGTACTGCTCCCGACTTCTTCTTCATCTTCTCATTTCTGCAACCTGAGGCCTAGGGTGGCTGGTTAGGCCTCCCTATTGTGGTTTACAGGACATGAGTACCATGCCTCAGACGTCAGAGCTACAATCTCAAACTATTCAATTGGTGGTTCCTGAATCACCACATTGGCCTGGGCAGTGCCTGATGTGGTGAAAGGGTTTTTCCCTCAGCTGCTCCATTGTTTGGTAGCTGAAGACCAGAAGGGGTTGGTGCCATTACTAGCTGGTGCCAGGGCCACCACAGAACGTGTGGACGTGGCTTCCTTTGCAGCACGGGCCTCTTCCAGCTGTTTATGGAGGGTCTCATTTTCCTCCTTTAGGTCCTGAGAGCTAGGCCTGTTATGGTACTTGCCATCAGAGGTTGATTTCCTATTCCTGTTGTAGTTGTTATTGTTCTGGTAATTCTTATAGTTCTGGTTCCCTCCCCCCTTGTGTGACTGTCGATCATCAGAAGGGGCTTCCTGTTTAGCATTGTTGCCTTCCACTATGTAGTGGGTTGGGGCAGGGGCCTACTGTGGCAGCTGGGCCGGGTGGCCTGGGCCATTGGGTTTGGATGGCAGTGGCCTTGTTGGTGTTTTACTGGAAGCTAGGTTACGAAGTAGACCTGGAAGGCCCACTTGCCTTGGTGAGGATCTCATCAAAAGTGTTGGTCTGCAGGTAAATGTTGAGTTCAACTTTTCCCAGAGAGCCGGAGTCATGTTCTGGATGTACAAATCCTTGTACTCAATTTGATTCTTATTAGCATTCTCACCCACTAGGCCTTTGCGGTCTCGTAGAGCAAGCCACAACCATTGATGATGAGCCACAGGGCTTTTCTTCACATTTTGCTTGACCTTGTATGCCAAATGGGCTCCATCGATACCTGGGGGATTGGCAGCAAGGAGTGCCTGTGTGATATCATTGTAGCTGAGCATCTCACAATTACGGACATCCTCTGGGAGTTTAGCCCAGAGGGTAGGCTCGATGGTTTGTCTCAGGACTTGGACCTGATACTTGGGTTGGAGAGAAAGCTTCTTGCAGATGGAGTGCACCTTCTCCAAATGACATCTAAGATTGTCAGTTGGGCCCATCTGTCCGATGCCTTGGGCAATTTGTTGAACATAATGAGCAACCTATAGGGGATTGGAAGTGGGAGAGAAGAGAGTGGTATTCAGTTCCCCAATACCCAAAGCACCATGAAGGGCATCTTCCAACGCTGCATCAGTGACTGTCTTGAATGCATTCTCCTGGGTTACAGCATTTTCAAACATGCGTCCAATCTGCTCTTGCATGGAGGAGCTTTCCTTAGGGGTTGATAGTCTAGTCAAGACATCCTGTACAATGCCTCACACTTCTGCACCATCTTCCTGGGAAAGGGGAGCCAGAGGAAGTGGGCTCCTACTTGGAGGTGATCGGCATCATGTATCATGGGGCTGCCATGTTTGTTTTGACATGGCAGCATAGAAGGCTACCAACATGACATGGGAGGGACTATAATGGCCATCATCTTGGGCATGGCTAGTAAAGGCCACTGCCCTCTGGGGTGGGGTCTTAGATGTGATGAGGCATCCTATGTCCTCGTAATCAGAGTCTCCATCACCTGATGAGGTAATGTCAGTGGGTGTGTACTGAAAACCATAAATGGCTTTTAAATGGCCAGCAAGAAGGTCTCGTTGATGGTGCATTCTCACCACTTCTACACTTCTTGTGACAACCTTCGGCAGTGCCCTGCTCAATACCCTTCTCAACCTCACACTGCAATACTCTGTACGTGGTGCCCAATTCAATGTTTTTCTAAGCTATTTGTCTAGCTCATGCATCAATCTCACATTCTCTTCCTTCAATTTAACATTACCCTCACTCAAACTCTCATTAGTGTCACTCAAAATATCATTCAAATAAGATAGCTGCTTCTATCAAATTTTAACCTCTCATTGTCATCTCTTAACATACGCAATTTATGCTCAGAGTCTTGAGCAGTACAGTGCAACAGTCTGTTATTGTGACCACGGAATGACTGTGTCTCTCTGTGAGTTTCTGTTCCTTTTCAGTAACTCTGATGCTTGCAAACCCAACTCTTTTTTTAAAGAAGTGTTTTGCAGCTCAATGGAGGCACATCGTGCTAGTAAACGTTCAATGGCAGTATGTAAAACAACTACCAAGAGACCTTTGGTGTGGTATTTCTTGGCTTTTTGCTTTGACTCTAGATATTGATCAGAGATTGTAAACAGAGGATCTTCTGATGACTTTGCATCCCGTGCGAAATCAGTCCAGCCTCCACAGGAGGTAAGGTAGTTCGAGACGTTGAGTCTCAATTCTCTGCACAGTTCAGACATAACAAACAAGGTGATAAACAAACAGAAAACAGTCAAAAGACTGGAATAAAATCCTTGGCACCATTACCCAACAGCTTTCCGGTCCCCAGTGGGCAAACTGTGGTGCCAAGGTGGTACGCTGCTACTCGCAAAGGGAGTGTACCAGTGGTTCGGTGTGGGTCTGCCATGCCCGAAACCGAAATGGAACAAGTTCGTAAAGGAACAATCACAGTAAGTTTGAGTAGGTCCAAGTGGGCAAAAATGTATTACACTACTTGACATTCAGTTCAAAGAACTCAAATGCAATCCTCACTTTGTACATTCCAACCTGCATGCGGTCACCAAATGTAACTGGGTAATAAAACTACCTTTCTCAGGTTCTTGTTGGAACTCAACAAAAGTGAAGAAATTCCAGGCAAGTGGTGTCCAGCACATAAAGTGATTTATTTCTGGTATATAAAGCAGGCTTACAACCAAATCACAGAGATAAACACTGGGGAGCACACCTCCAATCTTTCTTACCTACAGGCAGCAACAAATCTTGTCCTCTCAGAGAAAAAGGTGCAATGCAAAGGGTCTTATACCCTTGATAATAACCGTAGCAACTACTAAAAATATGTAAATGTCTCATCATTGGATAATGGCAAATAACCTGACTTCTTACTAGCATGGGAAAGCATGCTGAGCTAGCAGAAAGACCAGATAACTAAACAAAGGACCTGTATTTGTGAAGGCCACTTATGGTTACATACATAATTGCATAGGTCATTTTTTTTTTAGTCTTTGGTAACCAGGTAAGGCCCACTAGGCACAAATGCCTGTTTTCAGGGGTGACCTGGGAGCACTGGACAGTTAAGTGACTTGCTCAGAGTCACACAGTATGCAAGTGGAGGTTGTGAGAATCAAACTCAGGTCTGGTCTGCTGGAGGTGTCAAACTTGTTCACACTTCATTCCTCTAACCTCTAGACTATACTGCCAGCCCACGGAGTGACTTTGTCTCCTCTAAGAGTTTCTGTTCCCTTTTCAGTAACTCTGATGCTTGCAAACTCAACTCTTTTTTTAGAGAAGTGTTTTCAGCTCAAGGGAGGCACATTGTGCTAGTAAACATTCAATGGCAGTATGTAAAGCCGCTACCAAGAGACCTTTGGTTTGGTATTCTTGGCTTTTTGCTTTGACTCTAGATATTAATCAGATATAAGCAGAGGGTCTTCTGATGACTTCTCATCCAGTGCGAATTACTGTTCTGCACTAGAACTGCAGATGGCAGTATTGTCTAACTAATGATTATACAATGGTATAAACAGAGGAGTCTCCCAAGTGATACAACTAGAATGATGGCAAATGCATTATGATTCTTTGTAAAAAAATACAGTAGAACGCAGACCATGACACTTATGTTTGTTTGATAAGTGCCTGTGCCCTATTTATTGCTGTCTGCGAGGTAGAGGCCAATCAGGGGTGCTGGTCCATGGACAACACCACACATGCAGACAGCAACATTGATGGAGGAGGTGGGCCAGGGGTGTTGGCCTGTGATCCATGGGGTGGGCAAAGAGGGGGCACACTGGTGAAGCAGAGGTGTCACAAAGGTGTGTATGCTGTGCACAGAATGGCCACACAGTCAGTGCCACAGGACCAAGGGGCACTCTTGAGCTGGGACAGGTGCATGGAATGTGACAAATGTGCCACACACAGGGGCATGACACATTACAAAGAGCATAGGTCACCATGGAACAGCCCAGCCACACACACAACTGTGGAGAGCACACAAACTGCTATTGTGTGCTAGGTGTTCCACATAGTTGGGGGTGGTGGGGCAGCAGCCACACAAAGGAGATGGTGGACAAGGAACAAACAAGGAAAGTGCACAGACAGGCATGGCATGCAACAATGTACCTTGCAGCATGACACAGGCTCAGGCAGAAAGGCATGTCACCAGGCTGTAGGAGGGTGGGGTCTGAACACCAGCAGGGGATGCCGGCAAATACTGGTGCACAGCATGCCACCTAGCACTGTACCACACTGGAATGTGTGAGCAAGAAGATGGATGACATACACAGCCTAAAATGGTGCAGGGAACAGGAGACAGCACCAGTAAACAGGGTGTGATGGCACATGTTGCAGGTACAACAGAGCAAGTGGCCATTGACACAGCAGCATGTGACACAATGCACACCAGAGACATGTGTGGCAGTATGTCACACACATGTCTGTACTGCAGGGCCAGCATGGATGGACACATGCCATGACAAATGCATGTCTGTGTGGTCCAGAAACACAGAACAACACCATGATGGGCAGAAATGCACAGGTGCACAACGATGCAAGGAGTCCTGTGCAAGGCCACAGCACTGGTATTGGACACACAAGGTAGTTGTGGGGGAGGGTTCATTGTTAGGTGTACATGAGTGACACTGTGGGCCAGGTGGTGGGAAGGCGGCCATGAACACTAGGACATGGCATGGTGGACAGCAATGAGTAAGGATAGACATACACAGAGGTGGATAATGTGTCATGAGTAAATATCCATGAAATAATGTCAGGATTGTGACCACAGCCACCTGCAACAGCCCTAGACAGAGCAGGCACTGATGCACACAACACATGCACAAGCATGTCTGCAACAGAGGGCCACAAGGAAGGTGCAAGGAATGTGTTATGGTGGGCAAGCAGCACTGGACAGTGTGACAGTGGGTGAGACATGTCTGATGGGTGACAGCATGCCACACAGTGTGCGGCACACTGAGACCGCAGACCACATCCCAAGCAGTGTATCACAACAAGGGTGGTGTGACAAACATGCACGAACAGGATGCAGACACACAGCCATGCAGGCACACATAACATGGCCCACAGCTGGAGGACAGTAGACAGTGGCTGGGCAGCAAGTGGTCATTTGGGGGGAGGTATGCCACATGTGGGTCAAATGACCCAGGGGTCAGCCCCTGTCTTCTGTGCTGCCTTGGGCTGAATGAATGGATATCTGCAGTGCCAGATGACAGACACAGCAACAGCACACATAATTGCGCCCCATTACCATGCACTACTGCGGGAAGGTGCTGACAGATGTGAAGCCACTGCAATGTGGGTGATGCATAAGGCAATGTTAGGGAACAAGTGGCAGAGGTAGGCACTCACCCACACATTTCGTACATCCACTGGGACACCATCAGAGGATGAGGAGGAGGAGGATGACAGCACTGATGATGGCAGTACGCAAGGTGAAGAGGACACCATTGAGGAAACAGATACACAAGGCAATGGGTCTGCAGAGATGCTGGATGTTCAGGATACAGCACAGGTGGAAACAGAGGAAAGAGATGTGGAGCCCAGCAACATACTATGACCAGTGTTGCAGGACATTGGCATAGCAGAAGTGGACATACCTGGGAGTGCTGACAGCATTGTGGACAACATTGTCCAGGACCTGAGCCCCATCAGCTATACAAATCTAGAGGCAAGACTCAATGAGGCAGCATGAAGTCTACAGGAGGCAGAGGAGTGGTCAACTACCAACTATGATGGCTACTGCAACTCAGTAGTGTGCAAGCAGCAGGAGCAGACCAAGATGCTGGGTTGCATCAGATTATGCCTGGAGGAGCACCACAAAAACATGGCTGACAACCTCACAGGAATAGCCACAGTGATACAGGAGGGCACCATAACAACACTGCAAAGGCACAGCAAGCCACATGGGACATCATGGTGGACAACACATTGGCAATATATAGACTCGCAATGGCTGTGGAGAGGTCAATGACGAAACAGAACAGACTTACAGAGGTCATGGCAATGGCACTGCAGGCCATAGCCACAGACTTGCATGAGAGGGCACTGGTACCACCACAGATGCAAGCAGGACAACATTCAGCTACAGGCCAAACAGCAGCAACCAACTGTGGTGCCTGAAAAACCACACTACAGTGATGCAGCAGTACAGGCCACTGCGGCAGACTTGGCCACCCTGGGACCTGCACCAATCCCTGCAGCTTCAGTGCAACAGGGCACCACAACCACCATGCATAAGCAGGCACCAGTGGTGAAACCACCAGCACACATGGACATGCCCAGGATGCACATCATTATGTCCCAGCATGGGGTCATAATGTCACAAGACATTATGCGCAGCAATATACCACACTGCCAGTACAGCACAATATATTGCATGTGGCCTAAGTCTTGTTTTACAGAGGTCTGACCCCACACCCGTTATGGTGACTGTGCTCTCAACCCCCAACTAAAATAACTAACTCCAGGTAAGGGGGGTTAAAAGTAAAGATCGCACAAAGTGTGAAAAAATGAAAAATTCCATGCTTATGGGGCCAGGAATCGAACCAGGTCCCAAACGCACTGCCTGTCTTCCTTGCTACCAATGGCTCATCCCGTTGAGCCATAGCAGCTGCTTGGTGGATCTCGATCCCAGCAGCGGTCTTATCCTCTGCCTGAGACAGTGAGATAGTGCAGTACCGCGCACAGACCCATTCGCAGTGTTGCACATTCTCGCTGTCCTGTACCACACTGTTTCTGTTTTCAGGGTTTTGTCACATGCTATTAAGCATATGACATATTGGCCCAGTAGGTGCTGTCCCAGGCACCAATGGTACCATCCAGAGGAGTGGAAGGCATGCAGCCAAAACCAGCCCCATGGTGGCAGACACCAGCATTGTTGGACTGTCTGTGCCCACACAGCAGCAGGAGATGGAACATACTAGTCTAGTTCAGCAAGGTGTTGCTAGTCTACAGGATCACAAGGAATGGTCATGCAGACACATAGCCACCACGGCCAGAGCATGGCCCCTGGAAAACACAAAGGAAACATGCCCAGAAGCCACGCACAGCAGGCACGCTGGACACAACAGCAATAACATGTGCAACACTGGTCACCAAGGTTGTGGGTGACACAGGCAACAACAAGAGGAAGCAGACCATGGTGCAAGATGTTGTAGCCCAGCACGTACTGGACAAAAGAAAAAGAAGACCGACAAACAACCATGACACAATAGCCACACAAACCAATGGGACAGCATAATGTGGTGGGTGGGGAGCATAACACAGTGGTGGACAATGTGGGTGGTGGTGGTGTGTGTGTGCTGTGTGAATGACACTGTGGAGTGTGGGATGTCACAAGTTGGAACAGCATAGTTGTATGAAAACACATTGTGTGTAATAATCAAAACAGGCTATGTGTGCTTTATGTGTTTCATTGACAGAGTAGGACACACTGGGATGTGCAGGGCATGTGAGTTTGAGTGTTACCATACTGGGTAGGGATAGCTGTGCACAGACACATGCCTCCATTGCCAATGGACTGCATGCCTGTGTGGTAATACAAGGAACAGCCCATATGATCCAGCCAATGCAATGGTGCATGTGTGTGTGTGTAATATCTGCCAGCCACCATGTACCTTTACAGTGCCCTGCCCCACTGCGGATGTCACCACCACACTGGAACAGGCCAGACAGGGTCACATAGGCACATCCCTTGTAACATGCATGTTCACCATGGTGGTCCACACATAAGATGGCCACTGAACACACCACCAAACATGGCACATGCGGTACACTGAACATGCGTTACCACCCCTGGCTGTCATGTAATGCACCACAGTGCATGCCATGAATGACTGGCAACACCGCTGTACTGTGCCTCATGGCCATAGCTGGCGATGAGTCATGCTGCATGCCCAATGACACATGCAGGCCTGTGTAGCTGTCAGCAGTGGGAGAACCCATGGACTGACTCTCAGTGGAGGCACGTAGCTGTCACCCGTGGGACATTGTTCTGGCTCAGCCTACCACCACCATGCTGCAGCATACAGGGCATTGTCATGGTGCACATGCTGTGACAACAGGAAGCCTGTGTCCTGCCATTGTGCATGGCAAATACCACAAGCCCAAATGAAACACTGTCTCACAATATGCACATAAAACCAACCTGGCCATGTGTCCCATGTGAACCCATAGCAAACCACTTATAACATGCATGACATTGTTCCATCCAGGCATAGTCCTCTGTTGCATAGCTGTGTTGGTGTGCTGCCCATTGTGTGCAGTCCCAATGACTGACACACACCATGTCTGGCCATGTCACTGCAGTGTAGTCCATGGCTGGCCACAGGGGTGCCATATGAGTGGCCATGGCTGTACGACATGGTAGGCACACCACCAGGGCATACAAGACCATGTGGATGTGACCACTGTGGCCCACACAGCGGCCAGCCACCCTGATGGGCATGCCATGCACCACACCAGGTGTAGAGTGTGCAGCTGGCTGGGGGTCGTTACAACACAGGCCATGGCTGCTGGCTTACCACACAAAATAAACAACAGTACCATGTGATGATCACACTGCACATGCCAAGGGATGCACACAACAGACAACCACAGCTGACACACTGTACTGCAAAATGTAAGCAAATGTTTATTGATACAAGGGGGTGGGTGTACAGTGCTTTGGGTGCGATAATATAGCACAAAAAACATAACATGTGGCATGCAATGTGAAACACATCTACAGTATACTACTAAAAAGCATGTGAACATGTGAAAGCAACAGTGCAGAACAGAACAGCTGTTCAGTATTACACCATGCAGAACAGCAGAACAATGCCCATCCTTGTGAAGACACACATCCACCCATGAAATGTAGTGTTCTCATATAGAGAGTGTGTGTGCATCTGCATATGTGTGTGTGTGTGTGTGCCACAGACTGGGGTTTTGTCACAACACCCTGCCCAGGTCGTCTGTGCATGTACAGTTGAGCAGTTGCCACTGTCGGTGGCAGTACATGCGAGCGACCTGTTTGTGACCTACATGTCACAGAACTCCTGCACTGCATCAAGGAAGGCTTGCAGGGATCCTAGCACAGTCCATCTGGAAGGCCCTCCCTAGCCTAACCAGTGCCTGCAGCTGTGCCCTAGGGATGTGGGCTATGCCTGTGCAGCATAGCCTTCCATACCAGCATCTTGGCCCACTGCCATTTTGGACTGTCATGTGTGTCCACCTCCCACAGTCACCTGTATGGCAGGACTGATCTCACCAGGTGCCACTGTGGGCAATGACATTGTGGCATACACATCCCCAAGCTGCCCACAGCGCTCCCCATGCAACACCGCAGTATCACTGTCAGCCATTTGACTGTCCATATCCTCCTCCCAACCATGTGGCCCACTCCCAGTTACATAGGTGGCTACCTCAGCTATGTAGGACAGTCCTGTGGGTGTGTGGACATCACCCCAACTTGCCCACACATGGCCCCATACCCAGCACCTGCGGCACTATCGGACACCCCGGTGACAGCGATGGTGTCACCTTCATCCTTTCACTTCCCCACACACAGCCTCTTTGTTAGTGTCAGAAACACCTGTGTGTGTGTGTGTGTGTGTGTGTGTGTGTGTGAATATCTTTCTCAGCCACTCCACCTCCATCTCCATACACAGCATCTGTGGCACTATCTGCCACCATGATAGTTGTGCTGGTGTAGCCCTCATCTTGTCCACCCCTAGCCCTGCACATGTCACTGTTGGCAGTGTAAGCCACCCCAATGGGTGTGTGTGTGTCCCATAGGGTTTCCCACTTATAGCCCCAGTGACATGAGATGACACACCGTGGATGGCAACAGTGCTTGGAGATAGGTCACACATTGTATGACAGGTTCCATCACTGTATCCTTGGTCTTCCATAATGTCTGACACAACAGTACCCCTTGGACTAGTGAGCACAGTCTGTACAGTCCTAGCACTGTGTCCAATGCCCGCATCAGTGGCGTACACCCTGTGTCCATCATGTTTCCTACACTGTGCTATCTGTTGCCTGACACGGTCTGCCCATGGTCACCCCAAAGTCCCGGGTTTGAGTGGGCAGTGTCCATCACCTGTGGTCCAGGTACCTATTGGCATGCCTCATCTCCCTCATCCTCATCCTCTGTTGGTGGCAGATGTGGGACATGTCGACGCGCCCTCGCTTCCTCCCTCATACTCCTGGGCATCCTTCCTCTTCTGGAGGTGCATTGTACGTAACATGGCCCTGGCCTGGGGACTGTCATCATGGTGATATGGGCCCTCTCGATGGTGGCACCCTAAATGGAGACATATAGGCACATGTCAGCATCCCAAAACTGTCATAGCTACATGCACAGATGCAACTCCTCCACACAGGTGTGGTTGTGCACAGTACTATGTGCTGACATGTTGTGCTACGGTGCAGAGCCTCACTAACCTGACACATGCCACACAATAACCCATAGGACACATAGACATGTGTTGGCAGATAAGGCCCCCGTCCATAGAATCTGCCCATTCCCCACACCCCTACTAGCCCCTCCCTAGAGGATTCAACCCTCCTCCCTTGACAATTCCCTGTGTGCATCCCAGGCCTTCTTGAAACTCTCCACTGTACTGGCCCTTACCACCACCTCTGGGGTCCATTCCAGGGCTCAACCACTCATTTTGTGAAGTAATAGCTCCTACCAGTTCTGGATACCCAATCTCCGCAAAGACATAGACAGGATGGAGGCTGTCCAGAGGAGGCAACTAAAATGGTGCAGGGTCTACACCGGAAGACATATGAAGAGAGACTTTAGGAGCTGAATATGTTTAGCCTCGAGACAAGGAGGGAGAGGGGGGACATGATAGAAACTTCAAGTACCTCAAGGGGATCAACAAAGTCCAAGAGGGTAGCATCTTTCAAAAAAAGAGGTGTGCAAGAACAAGAGGGCACAATTTGAAGATAGAAGGGGGGCGGCTCAGAGGTAATTTAAGGAAGTATTTTTTCACAGAGAGGGTTGTGGATGCATGGAACGCTCCGAGGAGGTTGTGGAGTCAAAAACAGTGGTGGAATTCAAGCATGCATGGGACAATCATAAGGCAATTCTAGGGGTTGGGGGTAGGAAGAAGTAGGCTTCTGGTTAACTAGGATCTGCAGCTTATCCATTAGCTATGGAAATGGGCAGACTGGGTGAGTGAAGCAGTCCTTATCTGCCATCAAAATTTATGTTTCTATGTTTCTATGTTACCATGTCCCCCAAATCTTCCCCCCTCCAGTCTCAATACATGATCACAGTTCCTGTATCTACCTGCTCTGCACATATGCTCTCCACCACTTTATTGCTCACCTTCTCCTACTCAATCGTTCAGATCATGTCCCCTCTCTCCTTTCCTGTCTCCAGAGGATACTAATCCAGCTCAGTCAATCCTTCTCATTTGTCATCCCACTTAGACCCTGCGCCCTATTAGTGGCCCTTAAATGCACACTTTCAATGTCATCTATGTAGTTTTGTATCTGGAGCCCCAGAAATGTAACCCACACTACAGGAGTGGACTATCCATGGCGCTGTCAGGTGGCATCAGCCCCCTCCTCCATCTGCTGGCTGTCCCCCTCCCTATGCATGCCAACATCCTGTTAACCTTTTCCACTGCCTAGCTACACTGTGTCTCCACCCTGAGATCATCAGTGTGTATAACTCCTAGGTCCATCTCCTGCCTGGCTGCAGCCACCCTCCTTACTGTGTATGTGTTGTTTGGCTACCTCCTCACAAACTGCATCACTGTGCATCTCCTTGCATTGTACCTTAGCTGCCATGTATCTGAATGCTCTTCCAGCACTCTTGGATCCTTCATCATTGCCCCCCCCCCCCAGGTCTCCACCTTGGTGTTGTGTTCTGTATCATCCACCTAATGGCTGATCATCCCTGAGGCCTCTCTGCTATGTTGCTGTCATGGATGTGAGACAGAACAGTCCCCATAACTGACCACTGGGAACTCACTCATAATCCTTGACTCCCAGTGTGCACCGTTGGCCACCACCCTTTGTCTCCTACCCGTCAGCCAGCTCTCCACCCATCTTGTCATGTACTGACACACTCCCAGGCTGCCTAATGTATTGATCAGTCATTCATGAGGCAATGTGTTGAAGGTGTTGTCAAGGTAGGCAATGTCCACCACTCCACCTTGATCAGCCACACTTGTCACCTCAGCGATGACTTTGATCAGGTTCATCTGATATGACTGACCCGAGTGATGCCATGCTGCTCAATGTCATGCAGCCCCTTCACACCCACATAGCTGACCACCCTTTGTTGTACCATTGTCACCGTGACATTACCCACCACCAATATGTGGCTGGCCGGTCGGTAATTGCATGCCCTCTCCCTGCTGCCACCTTTATGGAGTGGCACCACACATTCCTTTTCGAGTCCCCGGTATCCACCCTGTATCCATTGATGACTGAAGAGGCATCACCAGTAGAAAACAAGAGGGTAGCATCTTTCAAAAAAAGAGGTGTGCAAGAACAAGGGGGCACAATTTGAAGATAGAAGGGGGCGGCTCAGAGGTAATTTAAGGAAGTATTTTTCACAGAGAGGGTTGTGGATGTATGGAGCGGCCTTCCGGAGGAGGTTGTGGAGTCAAAAACAGTGGTGGAATTCAAGCATGCATGGGACAGTCATAAGGCAATTCTAGGGGTTGGGGGTAGGAAGAAGTAGGCTGCTGATTAACTAGGATCTGCAACTTATCCATCAGGTAGGGAAATGGGCAGACTGGGTGGGCCAAACGGTCCTTATCTGCCATCAAATTCTATGTTTCTATGTTTAATGTCCCCACCAGTGGTTCCACCAGTACCCCTCTTAGGTTCCTGAGCACCCATGGGTGTAGGCCATCCTGGCCCATGGCCTTGTTCACCCTCAGCCTACCTTTGTCCTCCCTTACCTCATCCACAATGATTGTACTAGGATCCACCCCCTTTCCCTTTATGCTCTGCACCTATCTCCTTCCTTACTCCTCTGTTGTAGAATCCAGGCTGAGGCATCCATTCAGCACCTCAGCTATCCTGATATCCTCATCCACCTGCAGTCCTCCCCGTAATCCCCACAATCCCCTGCCTTACTCCCCCCTGTCCCCAATATACTGATGTTACATAATGTCCCCCCATGTTGCATGCCTAGCAATGCTATCCTCAGCTGCTGCTTTGGCCTGCTCATTCCTCCTCCTCCTTGCCATCCTCAGTGTCACCTTATCATTTTCCCTATCCTCTCTCCACTCTGCCATCTGATATTCCCGAATGACCTTTCCCACTCCATTGCTCTCGTGACTTCCCTATTGTACCACAGTGGTCTCCTCATTCTGCTGTTCATCCTCACCCACATTACACAATCATATGTCTTTTAGGGAAACACCCCTTTTGTTTTTCCACATGTCCCCACCCTCCCTCCATCCTCTCCCCCTACTTCCTCCTGAATAGCCCCTCGTCCTAGGGAGTTCTACCACCCTGACGTGTCTGACCTTTGGTGTGGTTGGACTAGCCTCATATTCTGCTCTGACCTTGGAGCCCACAGTACTGTGGTCACTATCTCCCAGGCTGGCCCAACCCACACTTCCTTTGTTGGTTATGACCATGTCAAGTATGTCTCCCTCCCTTCTGTTCCCCCTGACCAGCTTCTGTAGGAAAGCACTATGTAGCAGCCCTACACACCACAGTGGTCTACCTGTGTGTGGCACTTACCTTGTGCTCTGCATCCTGAATGCCCCCGTGTTGCTGCATCATGGTCCTGCTCACCACCATGCCTGAAGGATTGCCCTGCACCATTATGATCTGTGGGGGATGATTGAAGGGACATGTTACGCTGTGCACATGTGTTCACTGGTACATGCCAACGTGCCATCTACCTATGGGCCTACAACTGTGTGCCCTGTGTCACTTACTTGCTGATACACTCCAGCCACTCCTCATGGCCACATTTGCCTATTGTGTGATCTCATGCATCCTCTCTAGCAGCCCAGGGTCACACCTGACCATGTCTTACCAGCGGTGCTTCAGCTGTTGTGTCGTTCTGTGGACCCTAGTCTGCTGCTCAAGGTGGGCACCTATCTGGTGCCACACCCTGTCCCGCTCACTGGGGGTGTGACTTCACACCCAGCTGGCAGGAGGATCCTTTCCACTGTTGCATGAGGCTGGACGTAGGCAGCAGTCTCCCCGGGGGGTGAAGTTGTGGGCTCTCCCACTTAGATTTGACATTCTGCCGCACCTGCAGCTGCTGTGTGACAAGCACAGTGGTGTGCCACTTAATTGGCAGCATCTGGACTTTGTTCTGCACTGTTGTGTCATGTGCAGTATGTAAGACAGCTGACAAACACATGCGCCTGCAACTTCTGTGTTCCCAATTCACATCTACGCTACCGCATTGTTGGTGTCACACAATATGCTTATGCAGCTGTTCTGCGGGACTCTTGCGATTTGCATCTATTATTCCCACCATCGGGCCACACAGCTCACACAAGTCTTATTTGTGTGCTATACATGATCAGTGGGCCTTGAGTGCTGTCCCAGCCATCTCAGTGTTGTGCAGTGTCACAGGTGGAACCATGTGGTGTGGCACTGTGGTCCCACATGTTTGTGGGTGCTGTTGTGCCTGTTGCTTATCCCCTGTTGCCTACATGTGTGGCTACCTGTGTGCTGTGCATGCACCATGTGTGACATGTTCCATGCTGTGTCTGTGTACACACAGGCCTGCGTGTGTGTTGTGACCCAACAGTACCTGCTGTTTTTGGCTACCTGGCCATGCAGAGCTATAGGGCTGTCTACACTGCAGTCCCAGCGGGTCATGTGTTGGTCTCCCTCCCCATGGTGCCTCATGTGTGCGTGACATGCCATGTTTGATGTGCATCGATGTGTATGCCTGTGGGTGTGTCAACTGGTCTACCAACTGTTGTCAAAGCCACCCACCATTCCCGTTGACAACCACTGTTGCTCACCTGTCTGTCCCTGCCACCTGCCGCATTGGCAGCACCACCCATTGCACCCTGTGGCATGCTGATACTATGTCCATCTATGTGGCACATGTGTGCCTTGTGCATGGCCATGTCAGCTGGGGCACTGAATCCCCCTAACAATTCCCTCATTACAGTGGCACATATGTGTGGTCCAACTACCCAGGCACATGCACACCAACACCTACATGTCCAGCCTTCCTGACTGTGCACTGTTCAGTTGCACCATTCCACCCTGTGGACACCTGCCCCTCAGTGCCTCCCCACGCCATCACACCATGCGCCATGGGCCTCCCACCATCAATGACTATGTCACTCAGGTGCCTCCCAAAAGACATGGGCACAGGTCCAGCTGCAGTGCTGCCATGTATGTTGCTTAGCAGACATTATTCAGTCCTGTGCTGGTGTGTGCACAGTGTTGCTGGTCCCACAGTGGTGATGTTCCTGCCATCAGCATGTTGTTGCATACTGCTGCCAGTGCCCTTCTTGGGGTATTGGTGTCCCTTCTTAGAGGTGTTGCTGGAGTAGGTCCAGTCTTGCATGTTGCCCTGCAACCGCACCTCCAGGTCTTGCTTGTGATGGCATGCTGTGATGATCCATATCCCATTCTTGTCCATCTCCATCCACCTGCACTGCTTCAAAGTCCAACAGTGGTACATGCCATGAAAGTGCCAGGTTGTGTAGTATGCAGCAGGTGAGGACTATCCTGCAGGCCATCTCTGGGCTGTACCACAATGCCCCACCTGAGCAGTCTAGGCATCTGAAGCCTGCCTTTAGAAGTCCAAACATCCTCGCAATCACACACCTCATGCTGGACAGGGTTTCATTATATTTCACCGCTGCTGCACTCTGTGGATGTTGTACGGGGTCATCAGCCAGGCAGTTGTGGGTATCCACTGTCACCTGTTGGGGGGGGTGTACTGCATAACTGGCCTTGTCTTTTGTGCTATGCATCATCCATATGGTGTCTGTGGAGACACTCACGTCTCACATGAGCCCCCACTGCCAGTCCTACAGGCATGGGGTGGCCCATGTCCATGGGCACTGTGCATGCAACTGTCTCTGTCCCTCCCTGCTGGCCCTGTATGCATCACAGTGCTACAGTAAGGTTTGCCTGTCCTGCCATACTTTGCCAGCATTGCCAGTATCCAGGTGTCCTGTGGGCCTTTGGGGCTGCACTGTGCATACATCCATGATCACGATATGTGTGCATTTCCATCAGACATGTAAACTTTGCCACAGTTGCATCCCTTGCTACCACTGCTACCAACCTATAAGCCATCCTCCTGCTATGTGCCCTCTCTCAAAGGCCTCATGTAGGCCACAGTGATGGAAGATGTAGGAGATGTGGCAGAATCCAGGGTACTGGGCTACCACATCCAGTATGCAGCACTCACTGTCACATACTACCTGCATGTTCACGGAGTGGTACTCCTTGCGGTGATGTATGCCTTCTCCTCTGCTGTTGGTGCCCTGATGGCCTCATGTGTGCAGTCTATGGCTCCTAGCACATGGGGGAACTGTGCCATGGTGTGGAAGGCCTGCTTAATGTGCAGTTGTTGTGATGCCTCCCATGGGAAACAGATGTACCTGGAGGTGCGGCATATCAGCACTGACAGGAAGCTCCTCAGGTCTACATGTTGGCTGCTTAAATGGATGCAAACTTCTGATATACACTTTCTGGAATACCACTGTGGGCTGAAGTGCTGTTTGTGCATGTCGCAGGTTGTATTGTGCATTGACATTGCGGGCCCATGGATCAAGTTGGTCACAAGCTCTGTTTGGCACAGGCATTGTGAGCAGCGGTGCAGTCTGTCTTCTGTAATACCAAATGTCATAACTGCAGGTGTAACTTGTGACTTGCTTCCTTCCTCCCTGGTGTAGGTGGCTTGCGTCCTTCTAACTTCATTTGGAATCGGGCACTTATTTTGTATGCTGCTTGTTTCTCCCTCCCCAGGTCAGACCTGGTAACAAGTCTCTGCTCAGTGTACCTCCCAGTTTCCAATCTTCGAATAAATAAATAAATAAATAAATACATAAATAAATAACTGAATTAAAGGCATTTTCAAAGTCAATGGAAACAGTAGCCATGGGGTGGATATGTCCCTAGCAGAGTGAATAAGGTTAACTTGGGCGTGAAGGCGATCAGAGATCAGATGCTCTTGAACAAAGTCAGCTGAAATGGATGAATGAGGGAGGAAGTAGGTGTTTGAGTCTGAGGGCTAATGCCGTGGTATAAATTTTACTGTCCAGTGTAATAAGGGTGTGCCTATAGCTTGCCAGGGATGAGAGTCTTTTCCTTTATTTGGCAGGTCCATGAGTATGGCTGTGCACATAGAGGGGAGAAGGACCCAGTCTGCAGGACTTCTGTCATAGTCTGCATAGATGGAACAAACTGTGGTTGAGATGGCCTGCACAAAGTTGACCAGAAGGCCATCCCCACCTGGCACTTTGTGAGGCCTGAGGGCTTTAAGGACAGCTTCTATCATGCGAACAGTAAGTGGGGCTTCCAGGGTTGCTGCTTGTTCAGGAGATAAAGTCTGTATTTGAAGTGGATGTAGGAAGGAAACTATGACATCCTCGGCTGGAGGAGAAGGGGAATTATACAGCATGGTGTAAAAGCTGCACATAGCTTCACTGATGGTGATTCATTGAGGAACCAGATTTGTATTGCAAGTTGGTAAGGCCAGCAATATTTTTTTCAGCTTCTTGCTTTTTAAGCTGGGGGCAAGAATCTTCCTGCATGTTTTTCCCTCAGAGTATTTGTGTTTAAGCCAAACAAGACCAGTCCAGCTTTTCAAAGGGAGAGTGTCAATGGCAAGCTAGAGCTTGATAGTGGCTTTATGTAGGGGGAACTGATCAAAGCTCTGGGGGTGGCTTTAAATTCGGCCTCATTATTCTGTAACTGCTTTTCTGGGCGCACAGCTGCCTTCCCTTCCTCCTGTGTGAGGCATAATTAATTATTCATCCATGTATGGTGGCTTTATAAGACTCCCAAAATCTGGCCATGCTGGTTTCCTATCAACATTATTTATTTGGAAAAATGTAGTAGATCCCTCTGCAAGCCATTCCTGGAATTTCTTGTCCTGAAGAAGCAGGTGATCTGAGTACCAGGAGGGTGAGCATGCTGAGACCGGGACCCAAATCATATCTAGTTGAACTGGGGTGTGGTCAGAGATAATGAGGTGGATGGTGGATGCTTTGCCTCATTCCAGAATCCCAGAGGAAGCAAGCCAGAGGTCCAGGTGGCAGAATGTGCTTTGCTCTTCAGAGAAACAGGTGTAATCTTGTGTCCTAAGTGTAGTGTCAATCATACATCTGTAAGATCTTGGTCTCAACGCCACAGATAAACTACTTGTGCTGCCTGTACATGTGTTTCTCTGTTTCCTAGACTTCTGCCCACATCTGAGTCTAGGATGATGTTGAAGTCACCTCTTAGTATTACTGAGACATTGGAAGTATTGAATTGCATCAAGCCTCTAAAGTTTGAAAACTGATATCAAACAACAGTTCACCACTCATATAAATGAGGGCACAGATCTCATTAACTACAAACCCCACAGAGTTCTTCAACAGTTCTTTTGCCACACATACCCATTCTGGGGCTTCATCCAGGCCTCCACAGTAATGATGACAGACAATGTTATACCACTTACCAGGAAGAATTAGGACATGAAACAGAGAAGAATAGGGTCCGGGTGACTCAGTTGCTTGTAGCTGAGGAGAATCCCATGATAGTTCAGCAGGGGGAATAGTGCTCCGAGAAGGGAAAACCTTCCTCTATAACAGTATCAGCTACTTTTGGGTGCTGAGGTTGCACAGGCTAGGTTGCAAGAACTTCTGTGGGGCCGTTTTAGGCAGAACAGAAGGTGTAGTATCAATCTGCATACTGCTTTCACCTGGGGGAGGACAGACACAACAGGCTCAGGAACAACAGGATGTCCTTTTATAGACTGTAAAGCCTGAAGCACTGTATTTTGTGTAAGGGCAAAGTCTGGGGGTTTTTCTAGCTCTGCTATTGGGGGACCATTAATGGTTCCCCCTTGGGAATGTTTGTGAGTACCCCCTGCAGCATGAACAGTAGAGCAGCACTTGGCTGTTCTTCAGGGACCTTTACATGAGGGTCCCTTGCTGTGGGAGTTTTGATAGGAGATGATCCCAATACCCAGGTGCTGCCCAGTCCTGTCTACTCTGATCCAGTTGCTAACAGAGCCATTTCTACAGGTGAGGCACCTTCATCCTTTGTAGAGCTGCAGGGTTTATGGTGCAGTGTTTGGGGCTCAGAGACACCAGCTGTTGTTGACAGTTCACTGGAGTTTAAGGCAGGTTTAGTCTTTTTCAGCATTCTGGTTTACTTTGTAATCAACTGATGTCTGTCAGCTCTGTTGCTGGCAGGGGCTGACAGGTCTGTTTTCTGTCTAGAAGAAGATCTCTGCCATGTCACTTCTTCATACTCTACACTGCTCACAGGAGTGTGGAGCTGTCTTTTTTTTTTATTTTGCTTCTTCCTTAGCAGTCATAGCCAGGAGGTATTCTTTATTTTCCTACAGTTGTCTGGCCATTTTATCCTTCTCTGATGTGACCTTAGGAGTAGCAGTATTTCCAGGCTCCACAGCTATAGGCATGCCTCTGGACACAGTACTAGATGCTACTGTGGAAGTACCATCAAACTTTCCTTCTCCTTCAAGAACTAGATTTAGGACAAACAGTTGGAGCTTCCACAATACTCCATGTGGGAAGGGATGCAGTATCCTACACCCGGGCAACCACGTCCACCTCCTCCACTCCATGGTCCTCCATCTTCTGACATGAAGTGTGGTGCACCAACCTCTGGAAGAGTAAGGGAAAATCACCAGCCTCCTGACCAAATTTCCCACAGTCACTAAAAATACCATAAACTGCTTAATCTGGTTCAATTTCCATTGGCTTCCATCTGTGTCCCCCACCCCATCCCGGGGTGGGCAGTGATGAGGCTGGAAACAGGCAGAATTGCCTAGTCCTCCTTCCCTTGTCAACAACATCTAACTAAACTAAAGTAAATTAATCACACTGCTCCTTCTGTTTGAGTGTAAGACATTGTTATTTGGATGTGTGCTTTGTACTCAGCACCATGGCGACTGATGATTGCCAGAAGTGGGTTCATTCATTTTTAAACAAAGAAGATACTTTGGTATTTTTATAAACAAGGTAGTTGTTTAAAGTAAATAAAAATCCTGATACATAATATAGTGATGCTGTATGTCCCCCATCTCTCGTCAGCCATATTGCTTTACAATCTTTGTTAGTGAGAGAGAGAAGGCTGATCAGGACACCGGGGTCAACTCCCCTACTGTTTCATTAAGTTCCACAGGATACTACTGTGTGGATTTGTTAAATCCTGCTTCAGACAGAATTTCTGTACAATTTCTTATGTGGTTGAATAAACCTTTACTGCAGTGAGAAAATTGTGGAAATAATTGAATTTTGCTAGTTGATATGAAACTCTGAGGAATATGGCAATGTTTAAATTTCCATGTTTTTTCTGCTGACCATGTTTCCATGATTTAACAAACAAAACCAGTGTTCACTGTAAAAATTACAGTTCACTTGGCAGAGTTCCAGGCATTTCATTGCATTGCAAAATCCTGTCATGTTCTTTGGTGACAAATTGTGAGTCTTCAGAATTCCACTGGTGTAATTAAGCATTCCACACAGCTCTACAAGCTGATCTTTGACTTCCACATTGAAAGCCAACAGGGACAGATAGGACCTCAATTACAAATCTCATCAGAAGAATGGCCTATCCAACAGTGCAGTATACCACCTAGTGCAATACCACCTTCTGCTTCCATACTCTCCTACCTCCACCTTCTCTAACCTTCAGACCTCCCCAACGTCTCCTTCCAAATTCCCAAAACTCCACTTCCCCATCATAGCTCTACTATTGCTGTCTTCAGGGGGCATCCACCCCAACTCTGGTCCTGCTACTTCCTGCACTCCTGACCCCTCATCTTCTGCCTCCACCCACACACTTACTCCCACACCCTCATAAAGGGATTCAAGGTACCTCATCTATATATCCATAGCTTGCTACAAAAACTTTGACCTCCTACAAGCCATGGTCACCACCCTAAAATCAAATATCCTAGTTATCACAGAATCATGGCTAAACAGCATGATTCCCGACCACTCATTCTCCATTCCTGGCTACTCCATTCTAAGGCAAGAAAGAGCCAGTAGAGGTAGTGGAGTGGCCATGTACATCCATACCTCCTTTCAATACTCCACTACTCACTCCTCCATTAACTCCACTGCACACAAGCGTTGCAATCCGTGTCTCTCCATTTACCTACCCATCTTCATAGCTGGCATCTACTGCTGCCCAAATGTCAGCCTCTCTACCACTCTCAACCTCCTTGCTCCATCTTCTCCTTCTCTAAATCAGGTGAGCTATATATCCTAGGCCACTTCAACCTAAATTGGTTGTCTCCATCAACATCTAAAACCAGGCATGCAGTCAGTGCCCTCAACCTCACGCAGCTGATATCAGAACCCACATGCCCAAACCATAAGACCCAAAATCATTCAATACTTGACTAGGCCCTAACCTCCCACCCAACAGAGTCATTTTCTCTGGAATCCTCCCTAATGCACTCAGTGACCACAATCCAATAATTTTAGTTATGAAAATCCAGAGCCCCAAATCCCCACATAAAACCCTGCAACTGTGTTCATACAAATCCTTAGACTTAGACCCCCTCCTGCACAGTCTAACCCTATCAGACTGCTCCCCACTAACCACTACCCTTTCAGTTGATAAAGCCCTTGAATATTTTAAAAACATATTCCTAGCAAAATGGGATGCCTATGTCCCTATCAAACGAACCAGAGTTAGGGGTAACCACCTTCCATGGATCACACCAGAACTTCTGGCCTGTCTCCAAGCAAGAGATCAGGCCTAGAAATGCCATAAAATCACCTCCCAACTTCCTAATGATCTCACATCCTATCACTCACCCGTAATGCCTGCACTCAGGCAACAAGGCTAGCCAAACCAGAATATTTAAAACTGCATTCCATACAAACATAAACTCCCTTCCAAATTCTGGAAGGTGGTACATGACCCTATTCTCTCCTCCATCCCTCCCAAGCTCACTTGTATGTAATATAAATGGCTCCCTAGGATGACTAGGGTGCTGTAGCAACCACTTTTAACTCCTACTATACCTCATGCACTGCTGAGTTACTTAAATCCTCCTCAACATGCCCTCCTACCACTTCACCCTCAAATGGTCCCCCTGCCCCATTCCCTCCCATTCCCCTTTCTCCTTCACTGCAGTCTCCCCACATGACTCCCTTCAGGCCCTCCTAACAATCAACCCTTCTAAAGGCTCCTCCCCAGATGGCCTAGACCCTAAACTCCTATCTGTCTCTGCCTTGGCCATTGTCTATCCAGTCTCTCTTATTCTAAACCTCTCATTCCTAACAGCCACAGTCCCTTCCCCATGGAAACATGGACGTCCTACCCCTACCTAAAAGAGGTGACCTCCTCCCTAGGAACCACTGCCCCATTTTCTCTTCTTCCACCCTACCTAAACTACATGAGCACCTAGTTCTTGCCCAACTTACCTCTTACCTAATTGACACCTCTTTCTTCACCCCTTTCCAATCTGGCTTCAGGAAACATCACTCCACTGCCACCTCCCTACTATGGCTCACTGACTCCATCTATACAGGGATGGAAAATGGACAAATCACTTCAGTCATCTTTGTCGACCTGGCCAAAGCTTTCAATACTGTCTCCCACTCCCTTCTCCTAGATTCCCTCTCAACAGCAGGCCTATCCCCCTCAGCCACAAACTGGTTCAAGGCCTACCTCTCTGGTAGAACACAATCTGTCAAAGTCTCTGACATCACCCCCCCGATCAGAAAAGGTGTTCCACAGGGCTCAGTGCTAGGGTCTATATTATTCTCTATCTTCCTAAATGATTTGCCATCCATCTGATCACCCTGCTCTGCCATTCATATGTACGCCAATGATACTGTCCTGTATGCATCTGGTTCCAGTCCTGCAGAAATTACAACAAACTTGCAGCACAACTTCAACAAAGATCAGCTTTGATTTGCTAACCACAAACATTTTCTTAATGCCAAGAAGACTGTCTCCATGAGCTTTGGCACAAGGCAGAGACTCTCTAGGCTCCCCATCCTTCCCACCTCCCACACCCTTAATGGGATCCCACTCGAGGACACATCCTCCTTCAGGCACTTATGTGTCTGGCTGGACCAACACCTAAATTTCTCTGTTCATATTGATGTCATCCAGAAAAACTGTGCCCCAAACTTGGTGCACTATTCAGGAATTGTAACTGCATCCCTGTTACGGCTAGGCATGAACTTGTTCAGAAGACTGAAACTACTCAGTTTTGACTACTGTGACATAGTCTACAATGCTGCTCCCAAGTTCTCTCTGGTCAGATTAGATACCCTCTTCAATTCCTTCTGCTGCTTTGCCCTTGATGCTCGCTTCCACACTCATCACTGTTCTCTCTATCATGCCTTATCCTTCTCCTACCTCCCAAATAGACAACTTTCCCTCCGCGCCAAATTCACCTCCAACCACTGATTGGGCATACTCTCTACCTACCTCTCCTCCACTTTTATAACCCCGGCCCCTCCAGCCCACTCACTACGATCAACCGACTCTCGGACCCTGGTGGTTCCCAGCACACCACCCTCATTGGTCAATCGGGTTACACCCATCGCCTCCAAAAATGTGGAATTCCCTTCCACCTCAGATTTGTCACTCTTCCTCCTGTCATTCCATCAGCTCAGCCCCTAAAAACTTCACTGCACCTAGCTGTTCCTGTTTTGACCCTCCCTAACTCCCCACCCTCACCTCTGCAAGCCCTCTACCTCCACCCCCCATATACATCCTACTGGACCTGAATCTATCCCTTGCCCCTCCCCTTCCTCCCTCCAAATCTACCAGCCTACAAGACCCCAATCTCCACCCCTATACCTGTGCAATTTGGACCAATTACTATCCCATGCCTCCTACCCTTCAGCCTCCTCCCATCCCTCTCTTTTCCTTCCCTACCCAATACCTGTGTCCCTACTCCACTTCCTATATCTATGCAATTTGGCTCAGGTTCGATCCCCTGTCCCCTACCTCCTACTCTTCCAGCTTCCTCCCCTCCCACTTCACTTCTCTCCCACCTGATACCTGTTTCCCTTCTCCCCACATTCTACCTCTGTCTTGTGCAGACAGGGTTTCTCTGTGTACTGGTGTGGCCAGGCCCCAGCTGACCATTATCCTTTCCCCTTCACTCCTCCTTGCTTTTACCCTAACTCTCACTGCCCTAAACATGTTTCCCTCTTGTCGTGCTTGACCACTGCCTTGTGCAGGCAGGGTCACCAGCATGCTGGGGGGGATAACCCACCTCCCTCCCCCCCACTCCTCCTTGCTTTTACCCTAAACTTTCTCTGCCTTCAACCTGTTCCCTCTTGTCATACTAGACCACTGCCTTGTGCAGGCAGGGTCACCAGCAAGCTGGAGGGGATAGCCCACCTCTCTCCCCTTTCTCTTTCACCTTCCCCTTCCCTTCATCTCCCCTGCCCCTGCCTCCACTTCCAACCCCTTCCCCCACCCCTTAACTAACCCTAGTTTTTTGAGCTACCCCTTAAACTCAAAGCACTTATACTCAGCCTCTAACCTGCACTCCTGTTCACCTTGTAGTTCTTGTCTGTCTGGATCTCTGCTTTCCATGTCCTAGTTCAATCCTCCTGATCTCACTCTGCCATTTTATAATGACAAAACTATGCCTCACCAGGTATTGCCATATGCTAGTTGTGCTACTGTACTCAGTACTCATCTAGCCCCCACTGTTAGCCCTGAATCCATCTAGTTCATACATGTTAGTATTCCTCCATTCAATACTTTTGAACTGACTGCTCACTGTACTGTTGTAATCAAATTGTATTCCTATATTGTTTACCTAATCTCTGTATACATTTGAATGTATTCAAATTGTGTTTACAGTATATACTGTGTACCCGAACTTTGTTTACTATCCCATGTTCCTCCCCAGGTCACACGGAGACAAGCAAATTGTTGCTCAGTGTGTCTTCCTGGTGAAAAATTTCAATAAATAAATAAAATAAATACTCTACATTATCTGGCAATGTACCATCTCCATCTCTGCTGGCTTCAGGTTATCAGCCTGATCAGTCCACCTTATCCTGCAATAGTTCACCTTCCCCAAAAATGGCACTTTTAAGCTCCTTTGAATCTCTCCCAGTTCTTAAGAAACATGACCAGAAATAGATATCAATAGAATGTGTGGAGGTCAAAAGACTCCTTCTGTACCAATGAAGATCCACAGAGATCCCCCTCCCAGGTGAAACTAGTACCCAGCCTCGCACAGTGTGCCAAATTCAAAAGGATTAGTTACTGCGCCTCGGGCATGACTACCTAGTTCTTGAGGATATGGGCCCTGGTCATGCATTATCTTAATGCTGTTGCACCCTCAAGTACACACACCATGCCACTCCCTACTGGGGTGGGCTGAAAGTAGGTTTGGCCCACAGATACATGAACTGAGACCAGAACCTCCCACAGAATCAAGAAGATGTACCATCAAGTATACTTCCATCTGCATACTTCAGCAGGTACAGGATACCAGCTGTAGGTAACTGCTCATCTGTTCAAGTTTTGCATTGGTATGTAAATAAGTTCTACTTTTTTTTCTTTTTTCAGTGTCAAGTTATCTGGTTGTTCTGCTGTACCATCCTGACTGTTGCTGTCCATAGGTACTCTCTGTGGACTCAAATAATGGGAAACTCATTGATTTAGTTTGTCCAATTCATAGTAAGTAAGCCTGTAGTAGAGAAACCAGTATTCACCAATGAGGCTCTTATGGACAATGCTTCATTATGTTACCCTTCCCAATGTACACAACATTCTTGTGGTACTCTTCTGCATCTCAGTCCTTCAGATTGCATGTATTATGATGTCATGTTTATGACCTGTTGTTCTGTAGGCTGGACAAATTCTTAATAAACAGATTAAGAAGTAAAACTTCAAGGGGCCTTGAATCTTTCTGGCAGAAATTACATTCTCTGAAGCACAGCCCATTCTGGTCTGCCTTCTTGGCCACATGCTTGATGAAAGCATCCCATAAGACCGTGACAATTCTGTTTCAGAACAAAGGTGTTTCAATAACAGACATTACATTCTGGTTGAAATAAAAGTGCATGGTTCTTGGACCAGGGAGGTGGAAGATACATATACACCTTAAACAGTCTAACTAAGGGCTACAACATCTGTCTAACAGCTTTTTTCTGGGTAGTGACAGAGAAGTCCTTTTCTATATTGGTCATTCTATGGCATGTTACCAGTGCAGCTTCTGTAACCACCTAAGTGGGGCTTGTGACCAAGTTAAGTGTTGCCTGTGTGATGAGCTTGATTATGCCAGCCTATACTGCGTGAATGAGTTGAAATTCAATCTCTGTGAAGAACTTGGGTGCTCTTATTGCAACTGCCCATGAGCTGCCCACAACCAGCCTGGCCAGGAGGATCAGCTTGAACAAAACGTGTTTGTGTTCATGCTGCAGAGGAGCCAGAGCTTATTAACCAGGGACCCCCTTTGAGAAATAGCTAGTGCTGCCCCTTTGTTCCTCACCATCAACTCCAGCAGGAACTTCCCTCAACATCATCTTCAGTCTCTTTCAGTCTTCAGCTCCCCTCCCTGTACTGAAGAGGACTTGGATCCCAAACTAAGTGCAATAGCTGATCACCCCATAGGCAGTTCTGCCAGAGATGGCCCTTTATTAGGTGAACCACACCAGGAGGATGATCAAATGGAGATAATGCCTCCCCCCCTCCACGCTAGATATCAACAGGCTGAAAATGGTAACCAGAAGACAGAGAGTTTGCAACCAGCCAAAGTCTAAAATTTTGAAAATGAACTTGGTTTCTTTTTTTCAATTATCATGATCCTTTGCAGTACCAGAAGTAAGGGGAGAAATAGAGGATGACTCTAATGCTCCTCATACCTTCCTCCCAACCCAACCATTCCTCAGATACCAAAGATCCTGTGACAGATATGTCCAGTACCAAACAAAAGGAAGAATAGGACTAAGAGAGGGGGTTCAGAGAAGAAAAATTGATGGCTCTGTGGGTGGTTTCCTTCTTGATCGTTTTACTGGTGGCCCTGATGTTGGCCCCTAACTGTTCCATTTTGACAGCTAATGTTAACAGTTTGAAGAACTGTAAGACAGGGCACATGGCCTTCTCCTTTCTTTAACTGTTGAATTGTGAGGTGACTTTGCCTCAGGGCATCAGTCTGCACATCTTGGCTGAGGTTTCCCTCCCAAGGAGGGATTGGTTTATGGGGCTGTCCTTTTGATTACTAGGCCCTGACTCCTGCTATGGTGTGATGTTGCTTTTCTACACCTCTGAAGCTGAGGTTGTGAAGCTCATTAACCTTAGTCCTGGGTGAGATATTATTGAATGTTAAACTAAAGGCCATCTTAATAGGTTACTTAACATTTATGCACAGAGTCTAAATATGACTGAATTGATATACTTAAAAGTTTTTCAGTTTAGTGTAAGACAGAGATCATAACCAGGGTAAGCACTGCCAGGTAAACGTTACAGTTTACATGGTTGCAGAAATCAGCAGAAAGGTTTGGAGTTCAAATTGTACTCCCCTCCAACATACCAGGAAGAGTTCAGTGAGTAATATAGAAAAACTTTCATAGAATACACTCAAACAGCTCAGAAACTCATATGGTGGAACAAGTAGGAGACAGAAATTTAAAATCCAAGTCCACAAGTTCAAGTCCTGGTTGTGCAGCTGGAAACAACAAGCTCCCAAGATCAAGTCAGCTGATCAGGTGTTACCTGATGCAGTTCTCTCAAATGAGCTTTCTCAAAGGTGATCTGGTAGGACCTCTAGTGTCAGCTTTATACAAATTTTCTTAAAATGACAGTGCAACAAAGTATATTGCAAGAAAAAGATTTGTCACTTCTCAGCATTATGACATACATAGTAGCGCTAAGTAAATTAAATGTTTCATTATTCTCTGAATATCATACAACATGCTCAGAAGTGTATGCCATAAGGTCATGACTAAATTCCAAGCCTGTGCCACCAAGAACGAAGTCAAGAGGCAGTGGGGTAGGGAGAAAGGAGGGTGAAAGGGTGCTTAATGTAAAACAGAGTCAACAAGTTATGCTTCCCATGCCCTATCCTACAAGCACCCCATGCATGTCACAAGTTGCAACATTACAGGGGTACAGTTGTGCCAGTGACCTGCGCCTGATTCTCTGTCAGGCACTGCCCCAGAGGCTAAGTCCCACAGCTTACACCAACAGGAGATTTGTGCTAAATGGAGGGCACAAATGACGAGAAAGCCACAGGCCTGTGGCATTGCCCAGTCAATTGGCAAAAGCACCTCCCCAGCTATGAACCCGCACAATAGTAAGAGCTCCCGTCACAGCCCTGATCTCCCATAATACTAATAGAAACATAGAAACATAGACTTTGATGGCAGATAAGAACCGCTTGGCTCACCTAGTCTGCCCATTTCCCTACCTAGAGGATAAGCTGCAGATCCTATTTAATCAACAGCCTATTTCTTCCCCCCACACACAAAAATTGCCTTATGTCTGTCCAATGCATTCTTGAATTCTCACAGTTTTAGACCCCACAACCTCCTCAGGAAAGCTGCTCCATGCATCCACCACCCTCTCTGTGAAAAATATTTCTCACATTGTCCTAGAGCCATCCCCTCTATCTTCAAATTGTGTCCCTTGTTCTTGCACATCTCTTTTCTGAAAGATGCTACCCTCTTGGATTTTGTTGATTCCACTGAGGTACTTAAATGTTTCTATCATGTCCTCCTATCCCTCCTTTCCTCAAGGGTATACATATTAAGCTCCTTTATTCTCTCCTCATATGGCTTCTCTTGCAGACCCTGCACAATTTTAGTTGTCCTCCTCTGAACTGCCCCCATCCTGTCTATGTCCTTGCAGAGATGGAGTCTCCAAAACTGGACACAGTACTCCAGATGGGGTCTCACCAACTGTCTGTACAGGGGATAACAACTTCTTGTTTTCTGCTGGTGATGCCTCTCCTATACATTCAGTATTCCCCAGCCCTCCCTACCGCTTTCTCACATTGCTTGCCAACCTTAATGTCATCCGATATGATTACCCCAGGTCCCTTTCCTTTTTGTTGTTGTTACTACCTCCTCCCCATCGTGTAATCTTTCCTTGGGTTTTGTTTCCTAGGTGCATTATTTTGAACTTCGTTGCATTGAATCCAAGCTGCCATACTCTGACCATTCCTCCAACCTTGCCAATTCTCTTCTCATCCTTCCACGCCTCCTTGTATATCAACCCTGTTGCAGATCTTTGTGTCATCTCAAAGAGGCATACTTTTCCTTCCAGTCCATCTGCAATGCACTTATAAAGACATTAAAAAGGACTGGACACAGTACTGAACCCTGAGGTACCCCACTAGTAACCCCTCTTTCTTCAGAGTGGACTCCATTTACAATTACCTTCTGTGTCCTGTTGTCCAGCCAATGTTTTACCCAGGCTACCAACCTGGGACCCACTCCCAGGTTGATTAATTTGACTATTAATATTTTGTGCTGGATTGTGTCTAATGCCTTGCTAAAGTCTAGGTAGGTCATGTCCACAGCCCCTCCCCGGTCTACTACTTTGTCACCCAGTCAAAGAAATCAATTAGATTTGTCAGACATGACCTTCCAGCTGTGAACCCATGCTGCCTTGGGTCCTGTGCCCCACTGGCCTCTAGGTACTCAACAGTTCTCTCTTTCAGAAGTGATTCCATCACTTTTCCTACCACAGAGGTCAAACTGACAGGTCTGTAGTTTTCTGCCTCTGTCTTGGTCCCACTTTTGTGAAGGGGAATCACATCAGCATTCTTCCAGTCCTCATGTACCACACCATCCTACCATGATTTGTTAAAAAGGGTAGTCAGTGGTGTCACTAGTTCTCTGCTTAATTCTTTTAGAATTCTGGGGTGAATTCCATCTGACCCCATTGCTTTGTCCACCTTCAGTTTTAGGAGTTCTTTCAGGACCCATTCTTCTGTGAAAGGACTGGGATCGACCCCCCTCTCCAGAGTGCTTCTATTAATTGGATTAGGCACCTCCCCCACTTCATCTTTTGTGAATACTGAACAGAAGTATTCATTCAGTGTCTCTGCTTTTTCACTGTCACTCTCTGCCCAACCATCGTCCATTCTATTCAGCCTCACTATCCCTCCCTTTGTCTTTCTACACTCCATGATATACCTATAAAAGGTTTTATCCCTCTTCTTAACCGAGTTGGCTATCTTTTCCTCAGTTTGGGCCTTTGCTATTCTGACTACGCTCCTGCTTCCATCTGCCTTAACTGGTACAGTTCTCTGTCCTGCTCCTTCTGTGTTTCCTTATACTTCCTATATGCTATCTTTTTCTCCCAAACCTTCACCGCCACCTCTTTTGAGAACCATAGTGGCTTTTCCTTTCATTTTGTTTATTTGCTTCACACAAAGGCTTGCTGCCCTGTGATGGCAGTTTTGATATTTCCCATTGTTGCTCCACCCTCCTCTAGCCTGTTTGCCAGTGCTTTTCTAAGGCATTCTCCGTCTTGCCAAAGTCAGCCCTCCTGAAGTCCAGAACCCTCACTTTTGTGTGGCTTGACTCTGTAGCTGAGTTTATCATGAACCACACTGTTTGGTGGTCACTTGTTCCCAAATGGCTACCTACTTCTACATCTGAGATCCTCTTACTGTCCCCATTTGGGAGCACGAGGTCTAAGATTGCTCCCTTATGAGTAGGTTCCAAAACTAGCTGTCTGAGGCATGCCACCTGAAGGGCATCAAGAATGGCCCTGCTTTTGGATGTGGCAGCAGCAAAGGTGCTCCAGTTAACATCTGGCATATTAAGGTCCTCCATCAACAGTATCTCCCCTTTCTCTGCCATCCTAAGTATGCCTTCTATCATATCCTTGTCCATTCCTCCCCTGACATGGGGTCTGTATACAACCCTGTGTGGATTGTGGTGCCATTTCCAGTCTCTAAGGTGACCCACAGTGCCTCCTCTCCTCCTGTTTACTCTTTTGTTTAGTTGTTTTATCCCTTCCTTACATAGACAGCTGCTCTCCCCTTTCTCCCTCCCTGTCTCTCCTGTGGGTTGTGTACCCTGGTATGTTAACATCCCAGTCATGGTTCTTTGTGTACCATGTTTCTGTGACTGCTACAATATCCAGGCATCCCTCTTCCATCAAGGCCACCAGTTCAGGGAGCTTGTTGCCCAGGCTATGGGTGTTGGTGTACATTACCCTCCATTTCTTGATGGCCTTACCCCTTTTTGCCCCATCCCTGTCCTTATTGCATTTGTCACTTTCTCCATTTATGCCTGTGCTTCTCCCTTTCAACATCTCTATGTTGGTGTCTACCTCACTTAGTACCCTGATTTTTGGGGGGCAGCTAGGATTTCCCTGCTCCTTTCCAGTGCTTCCCCTTTGGCTAGTTTAAATGCTTGCCAATAAAGTATTTAAACCTATCACCTAGGATCCTGGTTCCCCTCCTGGACAGATGCAGACCATCACACCAATATAGGCCTGCATCCCTCCAGGTGGACCCCCCCAGTCCCCAGTGAAGCCAAATCCCTGAGCTCTGCACCAGTTTTTCAACCACTGATTGAATTCCATGGTGTGGAGCACCCTAGCCTCACCCATGCCATAGAAAGGCATCACCTCCGAGAAGGTTACCATGTGTGCTATTTGTCTAAGGCCCCTCCCTATCTCCACAAATGCTTCTTGCACTGCTCTGATCCCTTTCTTAGCCAGGTCATTTGTCCCTAGGTGGACAATGACATCCAGCTCCCTTCCCTGTGCAGCTGCTCCTGCGATCCTGAGGATTCACTCCCTGTCCCTCCAAGCCATGGTGCCAGGCAGGCACCTTATCTCCCTCTCTCTCCCCCTCCTCTCCCAGTTCTATCTTTCCAACAATGGATTCCCACATCAGGAGTTGTTTCCTTCCCCTGTGGGATCCCATGCCACCCTCCTGTGGGTCTCCCTTGTGGAGGTTCCCAGCATCCTCCTTGGTCTCCACTGTGGGTGCCTCCATAGAGGAACCACACATTTCCAGAATGACATAGAAATTGTGAGAAATACAACTGGAGGATGTGCCTCTGTTCCACCACCCTCATCCTCCCTGAGCCCACTGTGGTCCAGCCGCTCCTCTTTCTTGGCAACCTCTGGGAGGCAACTACAGTGGCCCTGGTGGTCCCTGGGTAGGAGAGAGTCCCACAAATCCTGGCCAACTCAGCCTGGAGATGAGCAACCTCCTCCCTCAGCTCAGAGAGGTGCCTGCAGATGGGGCAACACTGCATCCTCTAGAACATCTCCCGGAAGACTGCTGCTCCACAGCCACTGCACTGCATCACTTTCATCATGTCTTTTTTCTGGCCCCCTAACTGTTGTTTGGAATACTTACTCTCTCCTCTGTTTGTTTGTATATTTCTTTTTTTTCTCTCCCTACTTACTTACCGCCTCTGTGCCCTTTTAGCTCCTGATCTTCCTGTTCTGAGACAAGAAGTTCCTATATTTCTCAGTAGTCTCCTTACTTGCTCAGAGTCAGACCTCCAGCAGTGTGGGGGGGGGGATGGAGAGCTACTCTTGCCCTTCTAGGATGGTGAGTCTTTGGTGGCTCTGTGATCACTCACTTCCTGCTCCCAAACAGGAAGTTCCTGTTGTCAGTTAAATAGTCTCCGTCCCAGAATGCCCATAATATTTACAGCCCTCATTCAACCCCTGTCCCCATAATACTAATACTGTAAAATCCCCCCTCCCAGACCCAACCCAGATGCCACACCCCACACCCCAGAGTGCAGTATATCAGCCGTAAATGTGAAAATGCAACTAAAATAAAAAAAAAACAGGTCCCATAGTCCATGATATTTCTGGTAGTCTAGTAGCCCCCACCCCCCACCCAGCAGTGTCAGATCACCCCACTTCCCAAGTTGTGCCCAGCGGTCACTGGCACAGTTCACCTCTCACCACTGTGGCCAGCATCTCACCTACCTCCGCTAAGAGCACGTCCTGTTAAATTCAGTATTATTCAAAGGCTCTAAAATACTGTATCCTGATTGGCTGGCTGGCATGATTTACAATATGTAAATTGTGTAATGACCCCATGGGAAGAAGTGCCAGCCACTCCCCCAACCATGCACATATCTCTGCTCACTTACGAGTGTGAAAAATTCAAGAAAAACACTAAAATGAAAACATTGTATAAGTGGCTGTTGGTGATAACAGGATTTACCCATGTCTGGTGTGGTTCCTCACTCAGCCAGCAGCCTCGGGAGCAAACCACCACACCAGGCTGGTTAAATCATGCCATCACCCATAGCCGCTTGTAGTATATTGCTTAAATGACAGTTTCATTAACAGAGTCATTTATAGATGTCGTGCTGTCTCTGTCTGATCTCCCATAGTATCCTTCCTGTTAAAAGGATTTGAGACTCAGATTTCTTGTGAGTCTGTGAAGTCAATGATTGTTTCAATGTGCTGAATTTCTTGCTGGGTGTGAAAGATAAACCCTTACTGAGCACAGAGATTTCCTTTTCTTCTAGATGGTGGCTTGAGAGATTAAATAATGCTTATCGCTGGCATTGTCCCGTTGTCCATTGTCCTTTCCAGGTTCTTCTGTGAACATTTCCCCTTCCAGACAAGTTTTCTTCCACCCTCTTGCATTCGTTTGGCCCTCCTCTGCCAAGTTCATTCCTCCTCTGGCTCCATCTGATAGTAAAGTGCAGTGTTTGTGGTAAAACACCATGTTTCTTCTTCCCTTAAAAAACTTCAGGCTCTGAGTCACAATTTTGAAAAGTTACCACAAACTCTGGATTCATACTTTTTGTCCCTGTTTGGTTCCCTTTAAGAACTGGCTGTGGTAGTGAGACAACACTGTTGGATCCGTCAGTATTAATCCAGTTAAATATACACCCTTTTTTGTAATCCTTCTTATCCCTTTCAAACTTTATTTTTTTACCCTGCTTTACTTTTTCTTCCTATTTGTTCAGGGTCTCAGAGAAATTCGCCAATAGCTGGTTGCATGCAGGAGAATGTGCAAGTGTTTACAGGGCTTCCTCCTTTCAGATCAATTTGGCCTCAACCTCCTTCTGGATTTTTGTGTTTTCTTTAAGTGTAAGTTCAATACATTCTCTACTGGCTCTGTGATCTATGTCAAGCCAGCTCTCAGAAGCCTTCTCTGTTTTGGCCATGTGTAGGGTTTTCTCAATACAGAGGCCCCAGAGAACACAGTCAACTGCCAGGTAAGCTTTAAGGGAAATTTCTTCCACTGGAGTCTTTTGTATTGAAAGCCATTCTTTCAAACTGACTGTAAGCTTGAGCGTACATGGACTGGACCAGTGGTGCTTGGTACTGTGCCATAGCATGTTTGAGAGATTAGTTTCCTCATTTCATGCACTTATAACTAGGTCCTTATGTGAAGCGGGCCTCAGCTGTCCCTCATGCTGCACCTGATGTGTATTAGCCTCCACACATATATGCAAGGCGTGTGAGAAATCAAAGTAGAGCACAGTTGAAGATAAATCCTTTTCTTGTTGTAACCCATGCTGCTCTCAGTATGTAAATGTAGTTCAGTTTAGTGTAGGACAGAGACCGCAGCCAGGGTAAACAGTACCAGATAAAAAGTTACAATCTAAATGGTTGCCCTGCAACCATTTAAACTATAACACTTTGCTTAACTGCCACTGCATAATAACTACTACAAGTGCAGGTGGCTAAATGTATCAAACCAGGGTGCTACTGGTAATAAATCCTCTCACTTTAGCATCTCTTTGAAACCAGGTTTTTAAAAGAATAATGTATTTTCTTGCACTGTCTAATGTTGTATAAAGCTATCACTAGAGGTCTTTCTACTTCACCTTTGAGAATGCTCATTCGAGCAAAACACATCAGGTGACACCTGATCAGCTGACTTGATCATGGGAGTAGGTTGTTTCCAGCTACACAATCAGGACTTGAACTTGTGGACTTGGATTTTAATTGTTGTCTCCAACTTGTTCCATCATGTGAGTTTCTGATCACCCTGAGTGCATTCAATAGAAGTTTTTCTATATTACTCACTCGACTGTTCCTGATATGTTGGAGGGAGTAAAATTTGAACTCCAAACCTTTAAGCAAGTGTCGGTTTCATGATCATTTATACTAAAGTCATACAGCCTTATCTCTTTACAACTATTCTGGTAATTTTGGGTGATGACTTCAATTGCTGTCTCTCCATTTAGACAAAGGAGTCAACACCAGAACAAAAAACAATTGATCAATACATCCTTTCTAGCTTCTATTGTATGTACTTCTGGGTTAAATAATGCCTACTTTAAAATCACTCAGAGGAGAAATCCCATGTATCATAGAGGACCTATGGCTACAAGAGTAGATTTTTTTCTTTGTTTCTTCTTCTTTCCAGCTTAAGTTTTATCCAGTGGAGTTCTACAACCATAGATTGGTTCAGAATGTTTGGTCGGTCTTCCCCATAGGTATCCCATTGGTGCGATATGGAAACTGAACCATTCCTTATTTAAAAAGGAGAAGGTAAGGAAAGCTTTAGGAGAGCTACTCGCTGCAAGGCAGTCAGTTCTTATATGTTATTATAACCCCATCCTCTGACGGATACTAAAGTATAATCAAAACTCTTTTTTCAGAAATGGGAGGAAAATCAGTAGAAATGAATATTCTGACTACCTCACTAACAGGGTCCATCTTGCAAAAATTTAGTCTCTGGTTATAGAAACTAGGGATGATTATAGAACCCAAATTTCACATTTAAAGCAGGAAATGTCTAGTTTTCATTTATGTATGTCTTTGGCCACAAGAAATAAAAAGTTATGGAAAACAGGAATTCTTCTTTGTGTTCATAGGAAGCATGTAGGAAGTAAATGGATCACAAGAGTATTTTTGTGCTCATGATGAACATGGGAATTGGTAGTGGAGTTCTCAGGAAAAGTTAGATATCACATCCATGCAGGGAAGAGGTACCTTATCTGGTGAGGTGAGGGTTACAGATTTTAGGGAAGCAATGCAGGCACCAACTGCCCTATGGTGGTAGTTCAGTGAGGACCGTTAAAGTGTGTGACTTGCTAGATCTGAGTGAGTGAGGGGAGGGGAATGGATAAGATGGAGGAGAGTAGGAGGGCGTGTCTAAGCCCAAACTTCTGAAATGAAAAAGGGTTAGCTGATTCTTCTATACAAAGCTGGTGAGAAGAGCAGTTTAAGTAACTGGAGACCTGCCTGTTTCCTTAATTCAGATTTAAAACAATTTGTAAAATACCGACAAACATAATTATTACAAGTTGTCACATGTCTGGTGTCCCTGTGACAAGCTTGCTCAGTCCTGAAGGGGGCCATATAGGATCATCTAATTTTATTGGCAGAAGTAGTAGAAAGAGGGAATGATAGATTACTGTTTTTTTTTAATTATCCTTGGACCAATGCATGGCTTTCAAACTGACTTCCTATAATTATCTGGTATATTTTAAAAAGTTATGGGATTCCCTCAAAGTTTGTATATTGGATTCAGTATTTATATAGGAAGTCCTCCATCATCCCAGTACTGAATAGCTGGCTGGGCATGCCATGCCCACTCTCCAAAAGGGGTATGCCAGAGGTGCCCCAAAAGTCCTATTTTGTATGTCCTTTGCTTGGGACTGTTGCCGAGTAAACTTGAGCCAGATCTATTTATTCATGCAGACTCTGGAAGGGGAGAGTAGAGATAAGGCCATCGCTTACATTATGTAGATGATGTGTGTCTATTGATTCATGATACTCTTACAGTTTTGCAAGCTTTATGTTAGTTCTGCTTCTTTGGGCTGTTTTCTGGAGCCACTTCGAATCTGGCAAAATGCATAGGGAAGGTTTGGGGTGAGGTTCCAGCCTTGCCCCATTCAGTTGGAGATATCAGGCTACAGACAGAGCCCTTAACCATCATGAGTATTAAGTTTGTCTCAGGTGATCTTATCAAATTGAACTGGGAATGTAAACTTGAACAGGAAGACAGAAAGTTGCTCATTGGAATAAATGGAATCTAAGTAAAAAGAAGAGTGCTTTTCTGATTAAAATCTTTTCAGTTCCACTCTTTCTATACATCAGTCACACTTTCCTTCCTCTAGTTTCCTTAGGAACTGCCCTTGTGAGTATTTTTCCAGGCTGCCTGGGGGAGTAGATTGAACCTGGTTTAGCATAATATTACTTATTATCCAATTAAACAAATTGGGTTGACTAAGATTCACTCCTTCCTTTTTCTTTAGTATGTTTTCTCATATAATATCAGGCCTTGGATAGTGGCTTCAGAGAAGTCTTGAGTGCAAACCAATGGAGGCAATATAGAGCAGTGGTTAAGGGCACCAAGCTACAAACCTGGTGTTTCAAGACTGAATCCCATAGCCCCACATGCATACTGTGTGACCCTGAGCAACTGATTTAACTTCATTGTGCTCCTAGGTAGCAACTGGAAACAAGCTCGGCTTAGTGTGCCTTTTCTGGTTAAAAATGTCCCTTTTCTTTCCAAACAGCTGTTTCAGCATGGCTAAATGAATAAGAAGCAGGGAAACTGAAACAACTAAAGGTGTCAGTAATAACCCCGTATATGAAGGCCTTCTCCAAACTCAAGGTTTGGGACATCATATATGCTCAGCTGCTAGATGTGCCCAAGAAAGCCTTATATTCTTTAGTATTAGAGATGAAATTATCTGAGCCTTAAATGTTTGAACATGTTCTCCTTGGGACCTATAGATGTTTACTGTGGAACTTGTCTGAAAGCAGGATACTTCATAATATGTGGGACACCATATGCCTATGCAGCGACAACAAACTAAATGTTAAACATAGTCAGAAGCATAATCCATTGCTGGAACATACATGTGCTAGGCCTGTATAGAACTAATGGAGCATCTTTTTTTGAAATGTTTATATCTCACAGGTTTCTGGGACTTGGCTGCTGTCCAGTGGGCAAAACCCAAATTCAGGGATGTGGATGATGAGACTCTAGTGTTTGGCCAATACATGACTGCTTGTGGGAAATGGCACTGTGGTACATTGGACATACTATTTACTTCTTTTAAATGGCACCTGTGGCTCAGTAGGTGTCACTTTTCTTTACAGCAAAAAAATGTACACTCAGCTTGGAGCTTTTAATAGACTCTGAACTGTGTGTATTATTTATTGAAATGAATTTAAACATTGCTCTTCTGTTTCACTGGCAGAAAGATGGCACAACATGGCTAGGATTATACGGCCTAGCAAGCTTATTACTTCCTGGTCATTGCCCACTCTTGCTATTACAATCCCTTTTCCCCCTCTGTCATCTCCTCCTTTACCTTGCCCCCTCCTTGATCATTCTCCTCTGACTCCCCCCCCCTTCCATGTACTTAACATGCCTTCAGGTAGCCATCTCTCTTTTTTCTTGCCATCCCTTTCTTCCCTTTTGCCCCCTCCTCCTCACCCTCTCCCACCCTAGCCCCTCCTCCTCACAACCTATGACAAGGTCTCAGACTGCCTTATTCTCCTATCCCTCCTAGATTTTACCTCCTCTCCTCTCTTCCTCCCCTGTTTTCATTTCTCCTTCCACTTCCCTCCCTACCCTCTCACCATCTATATCTTTATTTCCACACATGTATTATTGATTTTCTATGTTCTGATGTAACCATTGAATGTGTTTGTACCTCCTTTGTATTGACTGTAACCCCTTCCTCTGACATGGAGCCTTTGTAAATGAGCAGCATCCTACTCAGAGGTATTTGTAATCTGAGATTGAATAAATAAAATAAAATAACTCCCTGTGTTATTTTTTCCTCTCTTTGTGCTTTGGCCATTCAAATGGCATTTTCTGCCTCCCTGAGTTTGTTCCTGTAGTTGTCCACGTTGGCTTCCTTCTGTGATACCTTGAATTGCTTAAAGGCCCTCTTCTTATCCCTTATTATTGCTGCTAAATCTCTGGTGAACCAGGGCGGGTTCCTCCTTCTTTTTGATTTACTGATTTCAATCAATCAATCAGATCTGTATTTATCAAGGCTAACACCATTGAGCATAGCACATTTACAAGATGGACCTGGTTAGCACAGGAACACAGAATATATAATATATGAACAGTCACATCATAACACCTCAGTAATATTATACAATACAGAGATACACTAGTTAAATATAGTCATAAGTGGAGAACAGTTTGGAAACAGTGATTCAGTTCCTTCATGGTATATAATGAGTCTAGTAACAGTAACTTGAAGTACTAATGAGCACAATTGTTAGGTAATGGTATATTACATACAATGCCATAAGTAACAAGACAGACAGTGGGTTAAAAAAGAAAAAAACAAACAAACAGTGTAACAGGATAGAAGGGGGGTGTGGTAGGTGAGGTGAGAGAGGGTACAGGCAGGGTGGTAGGGGATAGACAAGGGACAGATGAAGCCTCGGAGAAGACACGGGACAGGAGGTGGGAACACAATTAGGTATTAGAGAAATGTGAAGGAGAGGCAACAGGGTTAGGCATAGTGGAGAGAACAAACACCATCATGGTGCGCTATAAGTGCAGGAAGTTTAGGATTGGGGAAGCAGTTGCAATTTCCTTGACTGAATGGCCATATAGTGTCTTGAAGGAAGACAGACTGATCGGTACAAAGCTTTGCGATTTTTGTATTTTGTTCCATAGAGACGGCAGCAAAGCTTATAGCCATTCTTCCAAAGCGTGATTTTAGCTTAGGTACCTTTAAGGAAATAAAGGAGTAGTTCTCAGTGCATAGTTCTCAAGCTCACATAGCGGAAGACAATCAGAGATATATAGGGGTAGTTTTATGATAATAGCTCTGAATGTCCAGAGTACAGCATTTCTGTTTCTCCTGTACTGAAGGGAGGGCCACCCCATGGCAGCATAAAGGGCACAATGATGAGTGGAAAAAGGTAGGCCAGTAATGAATCTCAGAGCCCTGTTATACAACGTATCCAATTTAGCAAGATGAGAGGCAGGGCAATGACTATAAAGAAAGTCAGCATAGTCAACCAAGGAGAGAAACATTGTTTGTATGAGCCGCTGCTTGGCATCACTAGTAAGGAAGTTATTAATCCTGAAAAAGAGTCCAAGTATCACCCTCAATTTCTTTAGCAGATCTTCAATATGGTCCATAAAGGAAAGTCTATGGTAAACCACACTCCCAAGTACTTGAATTTATTGACAAAGTCTAGGTTTTCTCCCAAGATTGTTGTGATTCAGGAATGAAGCCAGCACTGGCTGGGCTTGCAGCATGGAGAAGTGGACAAAATAGAATTGACTTAGTTTTTTGGTGTTTAATAGGAGCTTTTTGTTTAGGAGTTGACTCTGAAGTAGACTGAATTCAGATTGTAGGTCTCCACAGACAGCTTCTGGTGAAGGACAACTTAGATAAAGAACCATGTCATCTACGAACAGATGGATATTGGCCTTAGTTATGTTGGTGTGAATGTTATTTATGTAAATTGCAAACAGTAGGGGACCAAGAATCGATCCCTGGAGGACCCCTCTTTGCAGAGGTTTAAGGAGAGAAAGTTTACCTTCTGCCTTGACTCGCTGCCACCGATCAGAGAGGTATTCAGTAAACCAATTCAAGGATAGTGAGTCAAGTCCTATCGCCTCAGGAGGAAGGAGCAGGCCATGATCGCGGTGTCAAAAGCCTTACTTAAGTCTATGAACACTGCACAGATGAAGTTTTGATTCTCCAGGTCTCACTGACAATCATTGGTCACTTTGGCTAGGGCCATAATGGTGCTATGCTGTGCTCTAAAGCCAGATTGCATTGGGTTAAGAAGATCCATAATTTCTACATAGGTTATCAACTGCTTGCTTACAATTTTTTCCAACAGTTTGGACAATATAGTGACTTGATGTGTATATTGTTCAGTAACTATTGCTATGGTCTTCTTAAAATGCCCCTAGTCATATTCCACATCCTCCGTGCTTCCCCTAGCTAGTAATGATTTGATTCTTGATCTCATCTCTGGAAAGTTTGCCAACGGAAATCCAGGATCTTGATTTTTGTGTGACATATTTCTTCTGCCTTGTTGATTGATAGCCAGACTGACCTGTGGTCACTGGTCCCTAGGTTTATGCCCACCTGAACATTTGAAACTTAGAGCTGTTTGTGAGCACTAGGTCAAGGGTAGCATGTCTTTAGTTTAAGAGTTCACTAGTTACTTGAGCCTGCCCCTTTCAGTATGAGCAGGAACTCCCTATTCCTTCTAGAGGGTGCTGTGTATGAGGTCCAATCTACATTGGGCAGATGGAAGTCCCCAACGATTAACAGCTCACCTTTGTCAGCCATCATTGAGATGACTTCTAGGAGCTCCTTGTCAATTTCTAGTTCCTGGGTTGGAGTCTGTATATAACCCCCCACTCTGATGAAGTCCTTGTCTCCAGCTCCTAGGATAACCCACAGGGCCTCTGTGTTCCTGTGTTTTCCGTGGATCTCTGTTGCATTGATCCCCTCCCTTACATACAGAGCCACCCCCCTTCCATGCCTCACAGTCTCTCCAGAAAAGCATGTAACCTGGTATGACTACATCCCAGGTGTGGTTCACGGTGAACCACATTTCCATTACTGCAATCCAGTCTAGCTGTGTCTCTGTCAATATGGCTGTGAGCTCTGATATGTTGTTCCCTGTAAAATTTTAACCTAGCCCTAGGATCAGCCAGGAGGGGCCACCTTGGAGGAGTGGAGAGTGCAAGAGGTTTGGTAGAGAGTTGGAAAGTCTCTCAGGTAACAAGGACCTAGTCCATATGGAGCCTTATGGGTCTTCAAACTGCCCTTGAAGGTGATATGCTACTTAACCGGTAGCGAGTGCAGTTCACACATGACTGTGGTTATATGGCAAGACCTAGGAAAGCTTATCAATAACTTGGAGACTGTGTTCTGCACTAGCTGCAAGTATCATAGCACACTTCCACAGACCCCAAGGTAAACGGCATTATGATAGTCAAATCTGGATGTGACAAAGGCATCTATCGGTAGTGAGGGCAGATTTTCAAGAGAAATCAAGGCCTTGATTCAGGTGATATTTCCGGGATGGTAAAAGCCACTCTGGACTACAGCCAACACTTGAACCTCAAGTGTCAACCTCTTATTCAGCATGAGCACCAGATTCTGCACCTCAGCAGAGGCCACTAAACTACAGGAGTCAAGCCTTAAGCTCACCATTTCCTCGGTGAGCTCCACACTCCATCAATGACCAGGCTCAGTCACCAGTGCCTCCACCTCATCTGGGTTAAGCCTAAGCCAACAAGATGAAATCCAGCCCTGGATGTCAGCTAGGCACAAATTTAACACCTTGACAGTATCCAATATCACAGGTGTAAAAGACAGTTGTGGTTTGGTTTCATCAGCATGATAATGAAAACCACATTGTACCATCTAATGATCACTCCTAGGGAAGCATATACACCACGAACAGCATGGAGAAGAGATTGATCCAAGACACACCACAGAACAAGGGCATCAGGTGAGAGGAGATTTCTCATCCCCACCCTCTATGTCATATCCCTGAGGAAGGACTCAAACCAGCTGAAGACTGTGCTGGACAGTCCACAGTGCTCCCTGAAATGATCCAACAACAACCTATAGTCCATAGCATCAAAAGCTGAGGAGACTTGGGAGGCAGAGGACTACCTCCCTCTATCCCTCACCCTAAGAAGGCAATTGTAGACCCTGATCAACATGGTCTCAGTGTCTTGCCTTGAACTAAAACTCAGCTGAGGGTCCATAGTTGTCAAAGACCATGAGATGTTATTCAATCTGTAGCACCACCTTCTTCTCAATGACTTCCCCAAAAAGGTGAGGTTAGTGACAGGTCTATCATTTGCCAAACAGTCCAGGTCCAGTGATGTTTTCTTCAAGTGACCTAACAGTCCATTTTCAGTACACTAGAAAAGACCCTTCAGAAAGGAACACTGGACAAGTTGGGCCAACACTGGGCAAAAACCCTATGCAGCTTACAACAAGCCACACCCTGCCTGGGTCCAGTTCACAAAAGGTAGGTTGGAGCTCTGAGATCAACATACAGACCTCCTCCACCAATGTCAACCTAAATTGTTCCCGAACAGGCAGGAGCCTTATTCACTACCAGCTTGATCATGCAAGATTGCAACAACCTGGTTGGGGATATCCTGGACTGAACTGAAGACACCCTGTCAAATAAAATCTGAGCAAACTCTTCACAAACTATAGATGAATTAGCTCTCACACATGCAGACAGACTGGATAAAGAAGTCTTGTCTTCCATCCAGAAGAGCTGAGCTGGTCGGTTTCTCCCTGCCACAGCTTCTCTGGACAGAAATGCTGCCTTGTTATGGGAAATTATCCTTTGATACTCACCATGGTGAATTCTCAAAGTTAGTCTGTCCTCATCAGTCTGCAGCTTCCTCCAACAATGCTCCAGACTCCAAACCTTGGACTTCTGCTCCCTGAACTCTAGTAAAATTGCAGGGATCTCAAGTGCATAGTCTAAGCATTGGCACAACTGCATTAAATGCAGCAGTAGTGGCCTTATTATAGGTCACTGCCACCACATCTGATCCAATTGCACATGCCATAACTCCCGATAGAGCAACCACCACCTGGAGCCCTTCTGGTGACAATCCCCTTAAAATGCGGTAGTTGACTATCTCTACAAGGAGGTGGATTGTGAGGGGGGCCCCAAACAAGAATTTAATTGTACAATGATCTGACCAATTGACCAGATCAATCTCATGGTTGCTAATCTCTAGTCCTAGTGAGAAAAACAAGTCCAAGGCATGACTGTGCTGATGGGTCACAGAGGTAAACCTGTGCTAGGCTCAGAAAATCCATCAACTGGATGAAGTCCTCATCAAACTATGAAAGTTCATCATCTAGTCAGGCATTGAAATCACCCAGAATCAGCCATCTGGGTGACTCAATACTTCTCAATGATGAACTCCATGACTTCCTGCAGGAACTCCCTCTCATGCCCCAGAAGGCAGTACACAAGAAGGATCCTTCAGCTTGCACCTGGACTCCCATGCATGGCTATGTATTCAAATTATGATGTTTCCACAACTGAGAGTATGGTGACATTGCTAGCCCCCTTCCCCCCCAGCAATCCCTCCAAGGGCAGAGCACCACCGAGAACCCTGCTAAGACAACCAGCTCCAAAACAGGGCCAGGATTATCACCCAAGCAGGTCTTCATGATGCAAGCCAGATTTAGCAGAGAACAAGACATTAAATCTTCCATAATGGCTCTGCTGTTCCTCATCAATCTGGCATTACACAGCGCTGCCCTCGGGGACAAGAGGAGGCTGATGGCTTAATAGCTACCAGACAACTTGGTCCAGCGGGAGCCCTGGGTATGGGAACCAACCACATCTTTCCTCTTTCTTGGACCCATTTCACCCCTTGGTATCTTGTGGTCCTCACCAGAACTATAGTAACCTCCACTCTTTAGCACCTTATCCACCACGCAAGAACATTTTCTGAACTTTGTGTGGAAATGTTAAACCTCTCACAATTTCGACCATTAGAGGTTCCCCATCCCCACTAGCCATTTTTAAATAAGAACTGCTAACATTTAAAGGAAACAACATATCCATGTGACTGAAGATGTGTCCTCTAGCAGCAAATACTAAAGCCTGTTGGAGTGAGACTGTCTATGTGTACTGTCTGTAGTGGACAAACACCATTATTTATACCTATTTTAATTTACAAGCAGTACAGTGTGCATATATTTGTAGCACAACTCAGTAGTGAGAAACAAATAAGTGTCTAGCTGGGATATGAAACCAGGCCTGCTCAGAATACCATTCTACTGCACTACAAGCTGTGGTAGTCAGTCAACTAGAAACCTGAGCATCCCAAAAGCACTCATCTTCTCAATGAACACCTTGGAACCACAAATTTGAATTACATTTTTGTAGATCAACTATATGCAATCCCTACTCCTTATAAATAAAAATGTAATTCCGTGGGAGGGGGGCCTGCAGCCATCAGGTAGAGACGTAGGGTGGGATTTTCAGCCGCTGGACACAGCACCTGTGTCTTAATTTTGGAAGCATACTGCATCCAGGCAGATGTATCCAATTCACAGACATCTGGAAGTATTTGCAACATTTCTTGCAGTTTACAGCAATTTTTGCAGCAACTGCAGGACTCGTGTCTGTTTTTTTTTTACTTGCCCAACTCCTCAGCTTCAGAGGTGGCCTCGTACCCCCTCCTACCCCATCTGCCAGGTCCCACAACCAGGATCCCCCTGGTTTCATATTGCTTGTTAGGCTGGGGGTGTATACATTTTCCCCACATTTTCTCCTGATCCCCTGAGGACGCCGGTGCAGAGGACGTTCATCCAAATGAACAACATGCTGACACATGCCGTCGTCAAGTGCTCAATGGTGTTCTCCCCTCCCCAACTCCAGAGAGCCATGTGCCCCTACTGCCCATGTTTCCACAGGCAGAGGAGCTATGGGTGTTTTTTGTGCACCTGGTAACCCACTCCAGGAGGAGGAGGAGAGCATCTGTTGGGACGCTCAGTCCTCCTCCTCCTCCCCCCATCCAGCTGGCGTAGCATGAGGTGTGGTGTCTGTTTTTCTGATGCAAGTACAAAAGTCTGTCCGAAAAGTTAGAACAATTTTTTTTGGACTAACTTCCTGGGTGGATTTCGGCACTTGTGTCCAAAATAATAGATGTGTGGCTTTGAAAATGCCATTTATGTTCTCTCTGGGCTCTGTGTGAGATTCATTAATTTTAACTTAAAAATCATCCCTTTTAAGAATTTTTTTGGCTATATATAACTCAATCTTGATCAGTAGGTACATCTAATAGTAAAGGGGTGAGCAGTGGTATAGCATTCAGAAATTAGGAATCCTAAGAAAACTGTACCTGATGGTGGAGGATGATAGAGGCAGATGGCAGCAAGTTAAAGTGCTGGACAGACAGTGGTGAGCTCAGTAGGAGAGAACAGTGATCAGACCATCACTTTGTAAGATGTAGTGCAGGACATACAGGCACTGGGCAATAGGGCCACTGCTCTAGACTCCAAAATGGAGGAAATGTCATTCAGGACTCTTAGTCTGTGGGATGCAGTCCCACTTGTCCCTCTTAGAACCTAAACCCTGGCCACCACTGCCTCTGCTGACCTAGTGAAAGAGAATTAAGCACTGCAGTATAAAATGATGACTTTAGAGAATGTGTCCAGATCACCTGACATCATGGTCCTTGGTCTGCCAGAGGCACTAAAAGTCAAAGCCCCAATGTGCTTTGTGGGGCCCTGACTAAAGTCTCTGATACAGTTGCAGCAGGATCCAGAAGTACAGCAGGCCTATTATTTTTCTTTTTTTTAATTCTTTGGTAATCAAGTAAGGCCCACTAGACACAAGTGCCTGTTTTCAGGGGTGACGTGTGAACACAGGTGGTTAAGTGACTTCCTCAGAGTCACACAGTATGCAAGTTATTCTAAGTTCTAGGCTATATTGCTAGCCCAAAGATGTTGTGTGAAGACAACAACCTGAGAACACCACTTGTTTTCCCCAACAGCCACAAGACAGACTATTTTAGCAGCAACAATTGTCACTGTGTTGAGACCTTAGTTTTACTACACGGGGCAGGAGGAAGCTTATAACTCACAACAATCAGTGCTCCACTCCCTCGCTATATTGCATGCCCTCCAGTACCCATCCTGCCTCAAAATAGAGACATAGAAACATAGATGGTGCCGGCAGAAGGAGAGCCAGGGTCCACTTAGTCTGCCCATATAAAGTCCACGACCTTCTGTCAGTCTGGGGTCCTGTACCCCCCAGTGTTTCTCCTGGATACCCCCCCCCAGTGCCATTAGACTGTACCCATACCCAGTCCCACCGGTGTTTGAAGCTTGTCACTGTTCTGACTTATACCACCTCTGGTGGCAGTGTGTTCCAGGGCTCCACCACCCTTTAAGAAAATAAATATTTATGGATGTGTCTCCTGAAATTCTCCCCCTCCTTATTTACATTTGTGCCTTTGTGTAGTGGAGTTGGTGTTCCTGGTGAAAATCTCAGAGTGAGGGCACTGTGTTGATACCATCATGTCTCCTCTATCTAGCCTGATCTCCAGTGAGTATATTCCATGTGCCTTAAGTCTACCCTCATTGTATAACCTGTGAAGGCCATGTATCATCTTTGTAGCTCTGCTCTGAACCATCTCTAGCCTATCAATGTCCTTTCTGAGGTGGGGCCACCAGAACTGGACACAATACTCCATATGAGGTCTCACCAAGGATTGATACAGAGGGAGTATCACCTCTCTGTCTCTGCCTTCTATGCCCCTTCCTATGCATCCAAACATTCTGCTGGCATTGTTGTATGCCTTATGATGATGACCCCCAGATCCCGTTACTCCACTGAGGAGCTGAGTAGGACCCATTTAGCTAGTAACTCATTACTAGATTAGCTCTACCCAGGTGCATCACCTTACACTTCTTTGCATTGAATCTCATTTGCCAGACTTATGTCCACTTCTCCAGGTTTTTGAGGTCTTCCTGTAGGTCTCTGATCTGTCCTCTGGATTATCTACCCTCTCACTAGGAAGAGATAGTGAGAGGAGACTGCACACTGTGGGTGCTGTGGAGGAGTCCCTGAACAGGACATGCTGTATGCTTTTATTTTGTCTATTAAAGGTATGCCAGCGTTATTATACCGGTGTTTCTTGTGTCTCCTCAGTTGGTGTGTGGCCTCAGGTTTTCCTTGTCTCCCTTAGGGAGGAACCCAATCGGTGGTGGCTGGATAATGGGGAGAAAGGGGATCTTTTGGAAAGGCCTGAAGCCTGTGGAGCTGCACCATTCTTGGTTGTACTGCCTGTGAGCTGCAGAACTGGAGAGCAGTGAGTGGTGAATGTGAATGGTGAGCGGTGAACAAAAAAGTGAATCACGGAGATTTTGAAATACATACTGCTCTCACTTGTTTCATTTATTCATTCTTTCATCAATTCTGTGGCAGAGCTCTGCTTGAGCATCAATTGCAGAATCTGGTTTTGAACTTTCTCATTTTTTTTTTTCACTACTGGACTGCTCAGTTCACCATTTTTCAGTAATCGTGTTTGTTGAGAGCCACGACTATTGACTTACTTTGATTCGAGAAGGCTGCTGTGAGAAAAGTGAGAGAAAGAAGAAGGATTCAATGCAAGATTGAAACAATTGAACTATTTTATTCAATTGTGGGTTAATATATGTTGTAATGTCCTCGGAGATTTTCATGAGGTTCAGTGCTGTGTATTAAGTTTCTTTTTTTCATTTTAATTAAGTTTTAAAACAATTTGTTGGCGAAGCGGGACTTGGATGAAATTTTATGCTGAAAGCACTGGATTTGATGTTTGTGGATTCAAGTGTGTAGTGCAATCTTTTTTGCATTGTGTATTTGTTTATTTGTTTTTCCTTTATTTTATTTTTTACTTTTTATTTTCACGCCATTTGAAATAGACAGTAAGGGATTGGTAGATCATCTCACATGTCCCTAAAGGAGGCCAAGAGATCAGAAGGCTGTGGGTTCAGTTCCCACATCTGGCACTTGGGTTAATATCCCAGTACTGACACTGTAGAGCAGCATGAGAGGGGTACTGCACTTCTGAGGTGCCGTCTTTCAGATGAGACGTTAAACTGAGGTCCCATCTGCCTGGATTGGTGGTAGTTCAGGTGGATGTTAAAGATCCCATGGCACTTATCGAAAAGAGTAGGGGAATTTCCCAGGTGTCCTGGCCAAATTTCCCTCCTTCACTAAAAATACCACCAATAGCTTAAACTGGTTCAAGGTCAGTTGGCATTCATCTGTATCCCCCTCCCCCAGGTAGTGCCTGAGAATAGGCAGGATTTGTCTAGTGCACCTACCCGGTTAACAAAAACTAAATAAATAAATAAAATATAAGGCGCATGTGCGAATGTGTAGGGTAGCAGTTGTGGTGATCTGAGTTCAGGGAAAGTAGCACAGCAGGTGATCGGCTATATTACGTCCCTGATTTCTTATTTTAAGTGCAACCCTGAGAAAGTAATTTTTTTTTTTTTAAGTGTGTAAGTTGTTCTAGAATTCAATTTCTTGTACTATGTTTTATGTTGGTTAAAGAAGTTGAATAGCGTTAGAGCACTGAGTTCAAAAGTTTTCTTCTTTCTCCTTTTTATAATGCAGAGCAATACACGACCTGAAATTGACCTGGCAGAGCATTTTTCTGACTTCTGAAAGTTGTATTAGTGAAATTTTATTATTATATTTTCTTGACTATTGCTGGACCAGTGATGGCTAAGAAAGTTTTAACCAAAGTTTTTACTAAAACGTAGATTTTACATAAATCCACTAGAATTATTTTTCAGATATTGCTATTTCATATTCAGAGGGACTGGAAGGAAAAGTATGCCTTTTTGCAGATGACACAAAGATCTGCAACAGGGTTGATACACAAGGAGGCGTGGAAAGGATGAAAAGGGACTTGGCAAGGTTGGAGGAATGGTCTGACGTATAGCAGCTAGGATTCAATGCAAAAAAGTGCAAAATAATGCACCTGGGAAACAAGAACCCAGGGGAAGAATACACAATGGGTGGGGAGGTAGTAACAACAAAACAGGAAAGGGACCTGGGGATAATCATATCAGATGATCTTAAGGTTAGCAAGCAATGTGAGAAGGCAGTAGGGAGGGCCGGGGTATACTGGGATGTATAGGAGAGGCATCAGCAGCAGAAAACAGGAAGTTGTTATCCCTCTGTACAGACAGTTGGTGAGACCCCATCTGGAATACTGTGTCCAGTTCTGGAGACCCCATCTCTGCAAGGACATAGACAGGATAGAGGCAGTCCAGAGGAGGGCAACTGAAATGGTGCAGGGTCTGCTAGAGAAGCCGTATCAGGAGAGACTAAAGGAGCTTAATATGTATACCCTTGAGGAAAGAAGGGAGAGGGGGGACATGATAGAAACTTTCAAGTACCTCAAGGGAATCAACAAAGTCCAAGAGGGTTGCATCTTTCAGAAAAAGAGACTTGCAAGAATAAGAGGACACAATTTAAAGATAGAAGGAGGGCGGTTCAGGGGCAATGTGAGGAAGTATTATTTCACAGAGAGGGTAGTGGATGCATGGAACAGACTTCCTGAGGAAGTTGTGGGGTCTAAAACTGTGGGAGAATTCAAGAATGCATGGGACAGACATAAGGCAATTCTTGTGGAGGGGCAGGAAGATATAGGCAGTTGGTTAACTAGGATCTGCGGCCTATCCTGTAGGTAGGGAAATGGGCAGACTAGATGGGCCTAGCAGTCCTTATCTGCCGTCAAAGTCTATGTTTCTATGTTTATGTTTCATTTATATGTCAGGTGTGTTAAGGTGTTGGTATAGCTGCTGTTTAAAAGAACTATGCCTAGTGTGTGTTTTCATTAGATTTTATTAAGTTTCCTTACACTTTGTATTTTTTTTTGTAGAGTGTCTAGTTCCCCTTTAAAGCTCGTAGTTGCTACAGAGGACATAGTGGTGATGAAGTGGTCAGAGGAGCTCCCATATAGAAGTTTTTTGTGGTGTGGAGAGTTAAAAAAAAGGGAGATTACGAAAAAGACATTGATAAATCTGCTTTAAGGACACTTCTTGCTGCTTCTGCTGTTTTTGTCTGGAATCTTTGGAGACAATTGGAGACGACTCAGCCTCATCATACTTATATATGTATATATAGATATAATATAGATGCAGTCTAGAGCATAACTAGTCTGCAATTGTTACATCTTTTTAGCTTTTTTTTTCTTGGATGCAAACATATGAAATATAGATATTTTTGTATTTTGTCTACCTAATTCAGTGGTTACAATATATCTGATCTTGTGTTAATCACCATTTATTGTTGATTTTTACAGTGGTACACACTTATTTATATACCTATATATTAATATACTGTATTTCTGTGAAATATTGCGAAACCTTGTGAAAATATGGTGGTTACCAGAGCTCAATCTATAGGTGATGTGAGAGGTTGCTTAGGGGGTTTTAAATCCAGATACAGTTCCTTTATCTCCTTCTTTATCTTTAAAGAGAGTACAAGGAGTAAAAGGAATCCAAAGAATAAAATTAAAACCAAAAGCAGAATGAAAAGGTCAAATAAACATAGTAATAATGAAAATTACGGCAGTAATACTCTCAATGGTTCTAATGGTTCTAAGACTGGCTATAACTCTGAGAAGTTGGATGATTTTTCTAAGGCCAGCTTTAAAAAGATTTAAAAAAAAGAAAGGGAAAAGTACCTCTGAGAAATGTAATGAAATAGAAACAGAAATTTCTGAACCTTGTGTTAATAAACCTTCAGATTTTCTAAATCCTCTAATATTACAGTCTGCACAGACTGATTCTAGTACATGGTTTATGTCAATTAAGGAGACAAATTGTGTTAAACAGACTAGGTAAACAAGTATCTTAGCTCATTGTGTAGCTAAATCAATTAGGGGTCCGGAGGACAACGAGGACTGTTTAGGGAAAATGCAGAATGGGGAACAAGATGTGGCAGACTCTCAAGTACTGAAGAGTTTAACAGCTCTGGATCCTGCAGATTCTATAAATTGTGTCAAAATAGCTAATTCCACCCTGATGGATCTGGAGAGTTCAAAGTTAGATGATTCAAATTATGTTAAAAATTGTATGGATCATCAGATCTCTGTGTTCGTTGAACTATCTACAGATGAAAGGGGACTGGCACACAGAACTTACAAAATAGTAAACAAGGGGTACTAGATGTCCCTTTGGAAGGAGCCTCTGTAAGATCTTTATTGGCTCCTTCTGAGCCTGATAATAGGATGTCCTCTGGATTTGAAGTGAATTTGAATGTCAGCCCTCAGATCCCTGATAGTTTTTCCACAGGCAGACCTGTTACTAATAACATCTCTGTGGTGCACAAAACTGTTCCCAACTTCAATCTAGGTGAAATAATGACAGACCTGCAATATACAATACTGAGTTTAAAATCATTAAGTGCAGACTTCAACCCTATGAGTACTCCAAATGTGAAGATAGTCTGCCAGGATAATTATATTCCCAGGGTGATTGATTCAGTAACTCCTGGAAATTCCAATGGAGAGTGTTTAAAGACCTCAAGGATGTATTATCCTACTGCGCTTAGTCAGGATTTAATAGATATAATGAAAAATCATCACACAGCCAATTTAATCCTGATGGAGCAATTTGTGATGGTGAAGGAAGAGCTGGACAATCTGAAAACAAATATAGCAATCAATGGAGCTAAATTGGAGAACTTAACTAGCATATTAAATAATAATCACTTAACTAGAGATTCTTTTGGTGTCCATGATTTATGCAGAAGATCCAGGTAGCCCTGTGATTGCTAGTAGCCCTTATTCATCATTAGTCAGGGTTAACAGTCAAGATCCTTGACAATTAGTGATGGTGGATTAATAAACCAGGATTCTCAAGATGGAATAAATGATAGAGATAATGTTAAAAGGATAAAGGTAAAGGGAAATGAAGATCTACAAGAAAACCAAGTAAACAGCAACACGGCACATTACGGAAAAAGTTAAATAAAAATGATGCTAGTGGTCCTTCTAGCAACAATAGTAAGAGAAATAAGAAATGTAGAACTAAAAATGAAAGGGTTCTCTGCAAGTAAATGTCAATTATAGATGAAAATAAGTTAATTGTTGCAGACATTATTGAATGTTCTGAACCAACAGATATGAGAAAGGGACTTTCTATTGGTTATATACAAACAGGGACCACCAGGGCCACTGCCGTTGCCTCAGAGGTTGCCAAGAAAGAGTGGTTGGACCACAGTGGGCTCAGGGAAGGTGAGGGTGGTGGAACAGAGGCACATCCCTCTAGTTGTAGCTCTCCACAGTTCATATGCTGTTCTTGCAATGTGTGGTTCCTCTATTGAGACACCCACAGTGGAGACCAAGGAGGATGCTGGGAACCTCCACAAAGGAGACCCACAGGAGGGTGGCATGGGACCCCACAGGGGAAGGAAACAACTCCTGGTGGTGGACTCCAGAGGAAGGGGAGAGGGAGGTAAGGTGCCTGCCTGGCACCATGGCTTGGAGGGACAGAGCAAATCCTCAGGATCACCGAAGCAGCTGCACAGGGAGGAAGTTGGATGTCATTGTCCACCTAGGGACAAATGACCTAGCTAGGAAAGGGATCAGAGCACTGCAGGAAGAGTTTGTGGAGTTGGGAGGGTCTTAGACAAGTAGCATGCACGATAACCTTCTCGGAGGTGCAGCCTGTCTATGGTGTGGAAGTGAGGCTGGGACTCCACACCATGGAATTCAATCAGTGGTTGAAAAACTGGTGCAGAGCTCAGGGATTTGGCTTCACTGGGGACTAGGCATCCCCCAGGAGTAATGCAGGCCTATACTGGAGTGATGATCTGCATCTGTCCAGGAGGGGAACCAGGATCCTAGGTGACAGGCTTAAATGCTTCATTGGCAATCATTTAAACTAGCCAAGGGGGGGAGGCACTGGAAAGGAGCAGGGAAATCCTAGCCCCCCCAAAAGTCAGGGTAGTAAGTGAGGGAAACACCAAGTTAGAGATGTCGATAGGGAGAAGGGCAGGGGTAAATGGAGAAAGTGACAAAGGCAATAAGGACAGAGATGGGGCAAAAAGGGGTAAGGCCATCAGGAAATGGAGGGTAATGAGTACCAATGTCCATACTCTGGGCAACAAGCTCCCTGAACTGGTAGCCTTGATGGAAGAGGAATGCCTGGATATTGTAGCTGTCACAGAAACATGGTACACAGAGAACCATGACAGGGATGTTCACATACCAGGGTACAAAACCTACAGGAGAGACAGGGAGGGAGAAGAGGAGAGGTAGCTCTCTATGTAAGGGAAGGGATAAAAGCAACTGAATAAAAAAGTAAACATAGATGAGAGGAGGCACTGTGGGTCACCTTAGAGACCGGAAATGGCACCACAATCTACACAGGGGTTGTGTACAGATCTCCCCTGTCAGGGGGAGGAATGGACAAGGATATGACAGAAGGCATTCTTAGGATGGCAGAGAAAAGGGAGATACTGTTGATGGGAGACCTGAATATGCCAGATGTTAACTGGAGCACATTTGCTGCAGCCACATCCCAGAGCAGGCCATTCTTGATGCCCTACAGGTGGCATGCCTCAGACAGCTAGTTTTGGAACCCACTCATGAGGGAGCAATATTAGACCTCATACTCTCAAATGGGGACAGTAAGAGGATCTCAGACCTAGAAGTGGGCAGCCATCTGGGAACAAGTGACCACCAAACAGTGTGGTTCATGATAAACTCAGCTACAGAGTCAAGCCACACAAAAGTGAGGGTTCTGGACTTCAGGAGGGCTGACTTTGGCAAGATGGGAGAGTGCCTTAGAAAAGCACTAGCAAACAGGCTAGAGGAGGGGGTGGAGCAACAATGGGGATATATCAAAACTGCCATCACAGAAGCAACAAGCCTTTGTGTGAAGCAAATAAACAAATCAAAACAAAAGAAAAAGCCACTATGGTCCTCAAAAGAGGTGGCAGGGAAAGTCAGGGAGAAAAAGATAGCATTCAGGAAGTATAAGGAAACACAGAAGGAGCAGGACAGACAGCTGTACCAGTTAAGACAGAAGGAAGCAGGGAGGGAAGACAGAATAGCAAAGGACCAAACTGAGGAAAAGATAGCCAACTCAGTTAAGAAGGAGGATAAAACCTTTTATAGGTACATCAGGAGTGTAGAAAGACAAAGGGAGGGATAGTGAGACTGAAAAGAATGGATGGTGGGTGGGCAGAGAGGGGACAGTGAAAAGGCAAGGATACTGAACAAATATTTCTGCTCAGTATTCTCAAAAGAGGATTATGGGGAGGTGCCTGATCCAATTAACAGAAGCTCTCTGGATAGGAGGGTTGATCCCAGTCCTTTCACAGAAGAAAGGGTTCTGAAAGAACTCCTAAAACTGAAGGTGGACAAAGCAATGGGGCCTGATGGAATTCACCCCAGAATTCTGAAAGAATTAAGGGGAGAACTAGTGAAACCACTGACTACCCTTTTTAACAAATCATGGGAGGATGGGGTGGTACCTGAGGACTGAAGCAAGGCGGATGTGATTCCCCTTCACAAAAGTGGAAGCAGGACACAGTCAGGAAACTACAGACCTGTCAGTTTGACCTCTGTGGTAGAGAAAGTGATGGAATCACTTCTGAAGGAAAGAATTGTTGAATACCTAGAGGCCAGTGGGGCACAGGACCCAAGGCATCATGGGTTCACAGAGGGAAGGTCATGTCAGATGAATCTAATTGATTTATTTGACTGGGTGACAAAAGTAGTAGACCAGGGAGAGGCTGTGGACATGGCCTACCTAGACTTTAGAAAGGCATTTGACACAGTCCCACACAAAAGATTAATAGTCAAATTAACCAGCCTGGGAGTGGGTCCCAGGGTGGTAGCCTGGGTAAAACATTGGCTGGACAACAGGACACAGAAGGTCATTGTAAATGGAGTCCACTCTGAAGAAAGAGGGTTACTAGTGGGGTACCGCAAGGTTCAGTACTGGGTCCAGTCATTTTTAATGTCTTTATAAGTGACATTGCTAAGAGACTAGAAGAGAAAGTATGCCTCTTTGCAGATGACACAAAGATCTGCAACAGGGTTGATACATAAGGAGGTGTGAAAAGGATGAGAAGGGACTTATCAAGGTTGGAGGAATGGTCAGAAGTATGGCAGCTTGGATTCAATGCAAAGAAGTGCAAAATAATGCACCTGGGAAACAAAAACCCAGGGAAAGATTACACAATGGGGGAGAGGTAGCAACAACAAAAATGGAAAGGGACCTGGGGGTAATTATATCTGATGACCTTAAGGTTAGCAAGCAATGTGAGAAGACAGTAGGGAGGGCTGGGGGAATACTGGGATGTATAGGGAGAAGCATCACCAGCAGAAAACAGGAAGTTGTTATTCCTCAGTTCAGACAGTTGGTGAGACCCCAACTGGAGTACTGTGTCCAGTTCTGGAGACCCCATCTCCACAAGGACATAGACAGGATAAAGGCTGTCCAGAGGAGGGCAATTAAAATGGTGCAGGGTCTGCAAGAGAAGCCGTATCAGGAGAGACTAAAGGAGCTTAATATGTATACCCTTGAGGAAAGAAGGGAGAGGGGGGACATGATAGAAACTTTCAAGTACCTCAAGGGAATCAACAAAGTCCAAGAGGGTTGCATCTTTCAGAAAAACAGACTTGCAAGAACAAGAGGACACAATTTAAAGATAGAAGGAGGGTGGTTCAGGGGCAATGTGAGGAAGTATTATTTCACAGAGAGGGTAGTGGATGCATGGAACAGCCTTCCTGAAGAAGTTGTGGGGTCTAAAACTGTGGGAGAATTCAAGAATGCATGGGACAGACATAAGGCAATTTTTGTAGGGGGGTAGGAAGAAATAGGCTGTTGGTTAAATAGGCTCTGCAGCTTATCCTGTAGGTAGGGAAATGGGTAGACTAGGTGGGCCAAGCGGTCCTTATCTGCTGTCAAAGTCTATGTTTCTATGTTTTTATGTAATATGCTGGGAAATTAGAAAATTAGTCAAAAGGATGATGAAGCAATGGATGGAAGAAATATATGTCAGGAAGTTTCTAAGAGAACAAGGTTACTAATGACATTAGTGATATTTGATCTTTGAGTATACTTGACTGAAAGAGTTACATTAGAATTCTGGGCCTCCATTTGGAAGTTAATGGGTCAGAGGAATTTTTGAAGAACCGGGTTCTGTTTATTCTTAGAGACACTGTGGGTCTTTCTGTAGAGGATGAGGATATTTTCATTACTAGAAACACATCTTTCATTGAAACACCGACAGTGATTAAGGTTTTTAGTTATCACAAAAGAGTTCTATATTATATATGGAGAAATGTTGAGGGGTTATACTTTGGTAACCTGAGTTTTGAGCTAGTGGATGGTTGCGTTAAACCAATGAATATGGGGGATGCTGGATACAGCCCTGTCTCACTCACACTTTTTGGTTTGAGACAAATATATAAAAAAACTATGGATAAGATAAGATTTTCACTGTGTAATTTTCTTTCCAATATTATTGGGATTAGTCTGGGAAGAAATGGAATAATGGATGTCTTTAGACATCCCAGTTTACACAAAGAGTGTCAGGTGGATGTGTTATGCTATAACAAGGAAGTTAGTGAAAATATTCTGGCAAAGTCAGTGCTCCTTGATAGTTTGGGAATCCATGCTGTTGTCTCCTCAGTGATCTCTGATGAACCTGTATTGGTTACAACTAAACAGGTTGTTAAATTCCAAAGTCAGTCTGCTATAGACAAACCAATGTCATAGGTTTTAGGCATAGCATTTGGACTGATTTGAAACTTGGTAACAGGTTTGAGACATTAGCAGACTTGGTGGATTGACAAAACTTAAAAATTCTAACCCCCACTCATGATTTATCTACTAGTATACCAAATGGCCAGATTCTAAATTACTCACTTAATTACCTAAATGTTATATCATTGAATGTTGCTGGGCTCAGGGCTAAATTAGTGGCTATAGAATTTGTTGAATATCTTTCTGGCTTTTCGGTGATTTGCCTACAAGAAATCTGGCATGCACTATATGATAATAACAAATGGGACAGCTTCCAAATTTTTCAGTATCCAGGGAGTAAGATATGTAAATTGAGGAGAACAGCTGAGGGTCTGATTATTTATGTTAAAACCAATGTCTTTGTACATTGCTCTCAAATAGAGCTAAACAGACATTTTGAAATTATTAGATTATTAGGTGTTGGTTTCTAATAATTATATGTAACACTTATATTCCACCTAAGACTTCAACATTTTCAATAAAGAAGTTTGGCAAAATTGGAGGGTTACCTTATTAAAATTGCTGAAGACTTCCTAGATTCCTAGATGAACAATTTTTATTGATTGGCGACTATAATGCTAGAATTAATAAGTATGATGGGCTAGCTGATGACACAATATCAGGTTTTATTTATCCAGAAGCTGTTAAATTTCCCAGGAATTCCAAAGATTTGGTTACTAATAGTAATGGAAAAAGGTTAATTGAATTGCTTAAATTAAATGGTATATTCCCATTAAATGGTAGGTTCCAGGTAGCTGATGGGGAATTTACATTTCATTCTGCTGTGGGAATCAGTCATAGCTTTAGCATTATGGAAGGTCCTTTGAATTTCTGAAGACACTTAAAATTGATGACAGGATTGAGGGTGATCACTATCCTGTTTGTTTGACTGCTAACATCTAACTAACTAGAAACAATTCTTTAACTCCAATAATAATTAATAAATCCAATGTAGAGGTCTGCAGTAAGAAAAGATTAATTTGGACTCGTATGATAGACTTAGATTTTTGCCCAGAGTTGGAATTACTGTTTGATAAATACAATAAAACTACTACTATAGATTTTGAAGTTAAAAATAAACATATGCTTGAAATTTTGGGTAGGATTCAACAGTATCTATACTGAAGTATTTAATAACAATAGAAAAAAACAGAAAAGCTGGTTCGACAATGAATGTCTTACTCAAAAACATTTATTGAGTATACAGTTGAGGAATTATAAGACCTTACCTACTCCTAATAATTTAGCCCAATTAAGACTGAATAGAAACACATATAGGAAATTATTAGTTGATAAAAAGAAACAACACTATTTACATCAATGGCAATTAATAAATCAGGCAATTAGAGATAGAGATGATAGACTGTTCTGGCAATTGACAGCCCATGGATGTAAGCAGGCTACCAACCATATTGAGAGAGCTATTGGTGACAGGGATTGGTGTAATTTTTATGCACAGATTCTTTTCCAAGAATCACATTAGCTTATATCCTCATTTGATCAAAAAGTGATGTCAAAGATCACTATTTCTAAAATGGAAGTGAGTCAGGCAATTGATGGTTTAAAAAACAACAAGGCTCCTGGCCCTCATTTAATTCCTTGTGAAGTGTATAAACAGCTGAAATCAAAATAGGTTGAGTTGCTGACAGACTTTTTTAATGTCTGTTTAACTACTAATCATATACCGGACTCATGGAGAGGCTCTGTGATTGTACCTATTTTCCAGAAGCATAGCAGGGAGAATCTGGCACATTATTGTCCTATAAGCTTAATTGACATCATGGAAAAAGTGCTTCCAAAAATTTTGCTTAATCTTCTGATTTCGAATATACAAAAACTGGGTGATTTATTCCAGGGTCAGGCTGGTTTTCATAAGTCATTTTCAACACTTGATAATTTGTATATTTTATTACACTTACAAGAGAAATATGTTAAATTGAGAAGTCAGAAGTTATATATGGCATTTATTGACTTTATGTCAGCTTTTGACACCATAAATAGAGAAATGCTAAGGTATATTATGAGAAGTGACGGAATTGATCCTGCGCTCATAAATGCTATTAAACTATTATACACTGATACATGGGCTCAGGTTAGAAATAGTGGGGAGCTTGACTGAGCATTTTAATACCAATTGTGGTGTGAGACAGGGCTATATCCTTGCTCCTGCACTGTTCTCAATTTATATAAATAATTTCTTAGTAATACAAATAATTTGAAAACTGATTCTCCTAAAATTGGAAGAAATTTATGTGGAATTATTGCTTATGCGGATGATTTGTTAATGTTATCATTATCCCCAAGGGACTTCAGACAAAGTTAAACAAACTGGCTATGTTTGCAGACCAGAACTTCTTGAAAATAAATTTGACCAAATCAAAGGTTATGGTATTGGGAGGCACTACATGTAAGTATAAATGGTTTATAAAGTCTGAAAGGCTGGAACTTGTGAATGAATATCAATATTTAGGAACTGTGGTATCATCTTCTTTTAAATGGAATAAGCATTTTGTAGTTGTCTCGGTAAAAACTGAAAGAACTATTGAAGCTCTGAGTAGATTTAATTATAAATATGGTGGTAATTTACTTGTTCCACTTTTAAGAACTCTGGATGCGAAATATAATTCTCAAGTCCTTTATGGATGTGATCTATGGGATCATAAATATATTGTTAAATTAGAAAAACCAGCAATAAGAGTGCTTAAAAGAGCTATTGGTTTCCCTAGAACTACTCCCCCTCAGTTTGTTAGAGCTGAACTGGGTCTCTTTAACCTTATTGCTATAGCTGAATCTCATTTAGTTAATTTTTGGATTAGGCTTAATCTGTTACCAGACCACTGTTATTCAAAAAAATGTTTGTTTGGAAAATTTAAATGGGAATTTCTGGACTGCAAAAAATCCAATTGGTTGTCCTGGGTAAAAAAATATTTTGAACTCAGTTGGTTATTTGAATCTGCTTGTATTGACTACACAACATATTTGTATCTCGAAAAGCTATGGACTTTCTTAATCAGCTGATTATTCAGAATATAGGACTGATGATTTAAATTATATACAGAATTCAAAGTTTGCAACTTGGTATACTCAAAATGATTGTCATCACTATTGTCGGTATTACTTAGAATATCTGGAACAACCTGAAATGCGCCGCACATATGCAAGATTCCGGATAGGTTTTTTCCTGTCTAATATGCTTGAGTGTAGGTTTAATAAGATCTATGACCAAGGATCCTGTTACTGTTTTTGTGGTACCAATAAGAAGGAATATCTAGAACATGTTGTTCTAAAATGCCAGTGGTACAGGGCAGCTAGACAGAGATGGTTGGGGCCGATTCTTGCCTCCCTTATAGATTGAATGAGAAAATAATAAGGATTCTTTTACTACAGAAGATGGGTATACCATTAGAAATACCACTCTCTTTTTATGCAATATACAGAAAATAAGGAAACGAATAATAAGTACTATTCAGAGATAGAGTCTGTGCTGGAATTACTTGCTGCCTTGCACAATATTATTGTAATTTATTCAGTAAATTGTATTTTCTATTTACTTATCTGTTTGTTTTCACTGTATAACATTTTGTAATGATCTTTTATGATTGAACAAATAAAATGAAGACACACATACCCTCCCACTAAGTTTAGTGTCATCTGCAAACAGGGAGATATTGCCTTTGATGCTCACTCCAATAACACTGATGAATGTGTTAAAAAAGATTGGTCCCAGGACCGAACAGAGGCACTCCACTAGTGACAACCTTTTCTGCAGATTCCATCCCATTTACAGCCACCCTTTGCTTTCTGCACTAAGTCAATTTCCTACCCATCCTACAATCTGACCCACCACCCCCAGGTCCTCCAGTATTTTCAGAATGCATCTATGTGGGACTGTGTAAAATGCCTTACTGAAATCAAAGTAAAGCAGGTGTACCACACTCTCCTTATCAAGCCCCTTGGTGAATTGATTGAAGAATACAATCAGGTTAGTCTGACGTGATCTGCCTGCTGTAAATCCATGCTGCTTGCTGTTGTTTGGGTTGTTAGCTTTGCAATATTCTACCAGATCCTGTTTTACTAGGGATATAATTAGTTGACCCAAGACAGATGTAAGGCTAACTAGTCTATAGTTTCCCGTCTCTTCCCTGTCACCACCCTTATAGAATGACACCACATTCGACACTCTCCAGTCCCATGGCACCACCCTGGTCTGAAGTGACCTACTGTAAAGGTATGCTGGGGGTCTGCCAGCTCCTTCAAAACCCTGGGATCTATTCCATCAGGGACCAGTGCTTTGTCAGGTTTAATGCCCCAAAGACCTTTCTGGACTCTGTCTGTACTAAACTCTTGGATGGTCAATTTTGGTATCCCTGCATCAGAGGCCTTGATGCCACCTTCAGGTAAAGGACCCAGTTTTTCCATAGTAAAAACTAGTGTGAAGTATTCGTTAAGGGCTTCTGCCTTTTGACTGTCATCCTCTATGTCCTCCCCTCCAGCCTTTAATCTTACAATCCTCCATTCTTCCTTTTCTCACTGATATAAAGGAAAAAATGCTTTTCCCCTGTTTTAAACCCCTGTGCAATTTGAAGCTCCTTACCTGCCTTTGCCCTTTTTACTGCTTTGTGTACTCAGGCAAACAGTATTTGTCTAGTGATCCCCAGAAGGCAGGGTACAGGTAAATTAAATCAAGCAAGACTTTGGGGCACAGGACCATGGCCATGACTCCAATTCAAACATTGAACATTAAGCAGGCCTTGCTTTGTTTTATATGTTGCATAAATTGTGACTGTGATGGTGTGTAGGGAAGATTAAGTGGCAGTGCTAAATGAGGGCACTACATGCATTCGCAGGGTATAACCCCTCACTTGTAATGATGTATTTTGCTGAGAAGCAAGCATCATAAAATGGTGCTGCCCACCTGGTGGCACCTCCGTTGTTCTTTTTCTCCCCCATGTTACAGTGCTCCTGAGAGACTGTAAGTCAGGATCAAAACTTTTGCAATACTGCTCAATGGGGCCACTATCAACAAATGTACTACAATATCTAAAATTATTGGCACTTCTACAATGAGGAGAGGACTATATATACCATTGCAGGGGATATTTCCAAACTTCTTTTCTGGTTGGCTGGTCCACATATGGGCACAATGACAAGTTGTTTGTCTTAGTAGCAGATTGCCATAAGCCTTTTGGCCTTAAGGTAAAAAGCAAACAACAAGGTATGCAACTGCTCACTTAGTGTTGAATTAAAATAATATGAGTTGTTTTAGAAACATAGAAACATAGACTTTGATGGCAGATAAGGACCGCTAGGCCCATCTAGTCTGCCCATTTCCCTACCTACAGGATAGGCCGAGATCCTATTTAACCAACAGCCTATATCTTCCTGCCCCCACAAGAATTGCCTTATGTCTGTTCCATGCATTCTTGAATTCTCCCACAGTTTTAGAGTCCACAACTTCCTCAGGAAGGCTGTTCCATGCATCCACTACCCTCTCTGTGAAATAATACTTCCTCACATTGCCCTGAACCGCCCTCCTTCTATCTTTAAATTGTGTCCCCTTGTTCTTGCAAGTCTGTTTTCTGAAAGATGCTACCTCCTTGGACTTTGTTGATTCCTTGAGGTACTTGAAAGTTTCTATCATGTCCCCTCTCCTTCTTTCCTCAAGGGTATACATATTAAGCTCCTTTAGTCTCTCCTCATACGGCTTCTCTTGCAGACCCTGCACCATTTTAGTTTCCCTCCTCTGGACTGCCTCTATCCTGTCTATGTCCTTGCGGAGATGGGGTCTCCAGAACTGGATGCAGTACTCCAGATGGGGTCTCACCAACTGTCTGTACAGAGGGATAACAACTTCCTGTTTTCTGCTGCTGATGCCTCTCCCTATACATCCCAGTATACCCCCGGCCCTCCCTACTGCCTTCTCACATTGCTTGCTAACCTTAAGGTCATCTGATATGATTACCCCAGGTCCCTTTCCTGTTTTGTTGTTGTTACTACCTCCCCACCCATTGTGTATTCTTCCCCTGGAATCTTGTTTCCCAGGTGCATTATTTTGCACTTTTTTGCATTGAATCCTAGCTGCCATACATCAGACCATACCTCCAACCTTGCCAAGTCCCTTTTCATCCTTTCCACGCCTCCTTGTGTATCAACCCTGTTACAGATCTTTGTGTCATCTGCAAAAAAGGCATACTTTTCCTTCCAGTCCCTCTGCAATGCCACTGATGAAGACATTAAAAATGACTGGACTCAATACTGAACCCTGCGGTACCCCACTAGTAACCGCCCTTTCTTCAGAGTGGACTCCATTTACAATTACCTTCTATGTCCTGTTATCCAGCCAATGTTTTACCCAGGCTACCACCCTGGGATCCACTCCCAGGCTGGTTAATTTGACTAATAATCTTTTGTTGTGTGGGACTGTGTCAAATGCCTTGCTAAAGTCTAGGTAGGCCATGTCCACAGCCCCTCCCTGGTCTACTACTTTGGTCACCCAGTCAAAGAAATCTATTAGATTCGTCTGACATGACCTTCCTGCTGTGAACCCATGCTGCCTTGGATCCTGTGCTCCACTGACCTCTAGGTACTCAACTATTCTTTCCTTCAGAAGTGACTCCATCACTTTCCCTACCACAGAGGTCAGACTGACAGGTCTGTAGTTTCCTGCCTCTGTCTTGGTCCCACTTTTGTGAAGGGGAATCACATCACCTTCCTCCAGTCCTCGGGTGCCACACCATCCTCCCATGATTTATTAAAAAGAGTAGCCAGTGGTTTCACTAGTTCCTTCCTTAATTATTTTAAAATTCTGGGGTGAATTCCATCAGGACCCATTGCTTTGTCCACCTTCAGTTTTAGGAGTTCTTGCAGAACCCTTTCTTCTGTGAAAGGACTGGGATCAACCCCCCTATCAAGAGTGCTTCTGTTAATTGGGTTAGGCACTTCCCCCTCCTCTTTTGTGAATACTGAGCAGAAATATTCGTTCAGTATTCCTGCTTTTTCACTGTCCCCCTCTGCCCACCCACCATTTATTCTATTCAGCCTGACTATCCCTCCCTTTGTCTTTCTACGCTCGCTGATGTACCTATAAAAGGTTTTATCCCCCTTCTTAACGGAGTTGGCTATCTTTTCCTCAGTTTGGGCCTTTGCTATTCTGACTTCCCTCCCTGCTTCTTTCTGCCTTAACTGGTACAGCTCTGTGTCCTGCTCCTTCTGTGTTTCCTTATACTTCTGGAATGCTATCTTTTCTTCCTGACTTTCACAGCCACCTCTCTTGAGAACCATAGTGGCTTTTTCTTTCATTTTGATTTGTTTATTTGCTTCACACAAGGCTTGTTGCCTCTGTGATGGCAGTTTGATAATTCCCCTTGTTGCTCCACCTCCTTCTAGCCTGTTTGCTAGTGCTTTTCTGAGGCACTCTCCCATCTTGCCAAAGTCAGCCATCCTAAAGTCCAGTACTCTCACTTTTGTATGGCTTGACTCTGTAGCTGAGTTTAACGTGAACCACACTGTTTGATGGTCACTTGTCCCCAGATGGCAACCCACTTCTAGATCTGAGATCCTCTCACTGCCCCCGTTTGAGAGTACGAGGACTAAGATTGCTCCCTCATGAGTGGGTTCCAAAACTAGCTGTCTAATACCTGCCACCTGTAGGGCATCAAGAATGGCTCTGTTCTTAGATGTCGCTGCAGCAAATGTGCTCCAGTTAACATCTGGCATATTCAGGTCTCCCATCAACAGTATCTCCCCTTTCTCTGCCATTCTAAGAATGCCTTCCATCATATCCTTGTCCATTCCTTCCCCCTGACATGGGGGTCTGTACACAACCCCTGTGCGGATTGTGGTGCCCTTTCCAGTCTCCAAGGTGACCCACAGTGCCTCCTCTCCTCCCTGTTTAATCTTTTGTTCAGTTGCTTTTATCCTTCCTTTACATGAGAGCTACTCCTCCCCTCTTTCCCCTGCCTGTCTCTCCTGTAGGTTATGTACCCTGGTATGTTTACATCCCAGTCATGGTTCTCTGTGTACCATGTTTCTGTGACTACTACGATATCCAGGCATCCCTCTTCTATTAAGGCATTGGTACTCATTACCCTCCATTTCCTGATGGCCTTACCCCCTTTTGCCCCATCCCTGTCCTTCTTGCCTTTGTCACTTTCTTCATTTACCCCTGCCCTTCTCCCTATTGACACCTCCATGTTGGTGTTTGCCACACTTACTACCGTGATTGTTTGGGGGGGCTAGGATTTTCCTGCTCCTTTCCAGTGCCTCCCCCCTTGGCAAGTTTAAAAGCTTGCCAATGAAGCATTTAAACCTATCACCTAGGATCCTGGTTCCCCTCCCGGACAGATGCAGCCCATCATGCCAGTATAGGCTTGCATCACTCCAGGTGGACCCCCAGTCCTCAGTGAAGCCAAATCCCTGAGATTCACACCAGTTTTTCAACCACTGATTGAATCCCATGGTACGAACACCTAGCCTCTCTCCTATGCCATAGATGGGTAGCACCTCCGAGAAGGTTACCGTGCATGCTACTTGACTAAGGCCTCTCCCAATTCCACAAACTCTTCCTGCACTTCTCTAATCCCTTTCTTAGCCAGGTCATTTGTCCCTAAGTGGACAATGACATCCAACTCCCTCCCTGTGCAGCGTATAAGCCGGTTTCAACTACAGAAGGTATATCAGGTTATTAATGTGAAACCCATACCTGTAGCAAATCAAATTTAGTGATGAGGCTACAAATATCACTGGAGGTTATAGTTAGCCTGCAGAGCTTACTATGTGAATCCATAACACATGTCTTTATGTAGCAGGGAGGGATGAGCTGGTTGCCCACCAAGCAACTATAGTCTTTTTTTGGGACTGAGTGGGGGTGGGAGGAGGGTGGTTGGTGCCAGATGGTGATGGGAGGTATCCTTGATCTGACTGGGTCGCTTGAGGGTGAGAATGGGTTTTACCACGAAGTAACTGGGAGGATGGGAATTTCACTTTTTGCGTCCAATACTTTGCCAGAACTGGGGGAATGAGGGTGATGGGGTACTATGATGGTGCAGAGATGATGGAATGTATACTCTGGATGGTGTGGGTTCAGGGAAGGGGGTGGTAATAATTGTTAGGCAAAGGACTTAATACTTTGTCTTTTTTTAGGTTAGTAGGTAAATAAAACTTTACTTTTATACAGGATAAGTCATGCCATTTGGACTTTGCAGTCCAGTTTACAACACAGTCCTGTTACAAAATATATGTTGTTATTTAAAAAGAACCTATCTTGTCTTCACCTGCCCTACAAAGATTGGAAGAAAAACCACACGTAGAAACACACTCATGGAGCCCACTGGAGCAGAAATTTAAGTTTCCATTCCTTATGAAAATAGTTACAAAGAATGCAAAAAAGCAGAAGTGCAAATAACAGACTATGGTCCAAAAAGGGGGAGAGATGTTGCAAAACACCCCAGTGCTTCGAGCTGCACTAGCTTTTATTTGCTGTATTTGGGAATTAATTTACTCCAAAGCTTGAGCAGAAAGTAATTTATGGGGTTAGATATATTGGGCTGCCAAATGGGAGCAGAGCTGGCCTGGAAAACTTTACTAGTTTCAACAACCTCAAAAGCCTCAAGCTATAGGAGGAAAATGAGCATTTGTCAATGCCAAATGTTGTCTCTGGCATTGCCATTGGTAGTGCTAGAGTTAGAGATGAATTATAGGAATGGCAGTGTAGTATTGAAGTGACACCAACCCCACCCCCACCATGGAAAGACCGAGATTGTCAGCTATTGTACCTCACCCTACCCTGTAGACAGTGACAAGTGTGGTATGCTTTGGGGTCTTTGGGTGTTATACTTACCCCATTCCATAAGGAAATATGCTGAGGTGGGTGCAGTATCAGAGAATGGGGTGAACTTTGTGGCTGAACAGTGCAAAGCACACCACGATGCCTGTCACTGACTGCAGGGTGGGGCTGGGGGTGGAATGGCGTGAACATTACAGCAGATGATCCCAAGTCACACCCCTGATGCCTGTCAGTCTCTACAGGGTGGAATGTTACAATTGGAAACCATAACACCATAGACATGTGTTGGTATTTTCACTCCAAATTTTCAACATGGGCTATTTGTGAGCACACCTCATGAAAAGTGGCACTATCAGTTTGTTAACTGAAAGGTGGTTTTGCACAGTGGCTATGCCATTTGGTGACACAGGGATGAAAACACATGTTGGACAGGATGTGAAAAATGTGACATCTGTGTTGTTCATGAGCAGCCATAAAAAAATGGCAACATTGAAAATCTGGAGTGAAAATATGAAAAATTGGTGAAGTCATGAGCATGCATAGAAACAGTGCAACACATGCCCGTTACCCAAGGAGGTGTGGAAAAATGGCAAGTTTACAACTCTGGAGTGAAAATATTACAAATTCACAAAGTTACAAGCGTGCGTGGAAACAGCACAATGCACGCTTGTAAAACAGCCATTTTTTTTCCACCAAATTTACAACATAGGCTTTTATTTTTGGGAGTTTTTTAGGCACATTTTCAACATAAGCATTTTGGGACCTCCCCTTATGAACAGTGCTGCTGTGATTTTGTTAATCTGTCCCAAAAGTTGATTTCCCCCAGCGACCACACCATTGTGCACCACAGGTGCAGAAGCACATTTTGGGCAGGCTGTGAAAAATGACAGCTGTACTGTTGATAAGGAGGTGTGAAAAAATACTAGTGTTGAAAATCTGGCATGAAAATATTGCAAATTTGTAAAGTTACAAGGGTTCATGGAAACTGCGCAAAACACGATTGTTTTGGTAGCTACTGCATAAGAGGGCTCATTTGTTTGATGTTTCACTGTGTGGCAGGCTGCATTTGTACAGGCCTATTTCTTTTATTTAAAACTTATTTGCTGTGATTTAACTAGGGCTGTTTCTTTGAATTGGAGACCTATATCTTCTAATTTCAAGCCTATTTTGATGTGTTGTTGGTGAAGCTGTTTGAATTGCAGTCATGTTTCTTTTGGTAGCAAACCTATTTTGGGGGCTTTGAGTAGAATTGTGATTCATTTTTGCTGGCTTCACTAGCTGCAAAGTTTAGTGTAGAGACAGGGAAGGGTGCAAATGGACTGACCAGGAGCCTCAGCTACCTGAAGAATTGGCTGGTCCCACCCCAACCCTTCACCCTCCCACCCCTGGTCCATTATTTCCTTTATACCAGGGGTTCTGACATCACTTCTGTAAATGGGCAAAGGATATGCACCTGTCATAGCAGAAGCAAACATCCAGGAAAGGAACAGCAGCAAGTGAAGAGGTGACTGATATCTCAGTGGAAGGGAAGTAACTGCAAATCTAGGAGCTTATTGTTACTTTGCATTGATATTGCTCTGGGGAAAGGAGGAGTAGGAGTTTGAAGAAGGTTGTGCAATAGCTACTTAAAGTCTCTTTTTGAGAGTGGATAGGAAGGATAGGAATATAAAAAGCAGTTGCTCAGTCTATCTAAATGTGTACAGCAAAGGGGGTAAGGGAAATAAAGAAAAGAATGTTTGCACCAATACAGAGGCGAGAGGTGAGACTTGGGGAAGTGTTTGGTATCCTGCATCTGGAAGGGAGGGGAGTCACTGGTGAGCAACAACAGCGATGGGTAGGGTGATAGGCTGCAACAATTGTGGTGCACCATCTTTATTGTCTACCTACTGAGCCAGTGTCAGTGGCTCAGTAGGTAGCACTTTGTCTCTGAGGCTGGGAGATCAGAGGGCTGTGGGTTCAGTTCCCACATCTGGCACTTGGGTTAATATCCCAGTACTGACACTGTAGTGCAGCATGAGAGGGAGCTGCACTTTGAGGTGCCGCCTTTGGATGAGACGCTAAACCGAGGTCCCATCTGCCTGGATTGGTGGTAGTTCAGGTGGATGTTAAAGATCCCATGGCACTTATGGAAAAGAGTAGTGGAATTTCCCCGGTATCCTGGCCAAATTTCCCTCATTCACTGAAAATACCACCAACAGCTTTATCTGGTTCAAGGTCAGTTGGCATTCATCTGTATCCCCCTTCCCCGGGTCGTGCCTGAAAATAGGCAGGATTTGTCTAATGCACTTACCTGGTCTACAAAAACTAACTAACTAACTAACTAAAAATTGCCTGGAGTGTGGGAGGATGTTTAATGTGCAACCACATAGAGCAACTTAGAAAGGAGATTGAGGGTCTGCAGGAGGAACTAAGACAGGCAAGGCAGATTGGGGGTGGGTTTAGCCCAGTACTGGAGGAAGGAAGAAGGGGAGATGAGGAAGGGTGATTTAAGCCAACAGTGGTGAGGAGAGGGTCAGAAGAAGGGAAGCAGAGACAAAGGGGCCCAGACCAGGAAGAACGATTGCTTGGGAAACCAGGTCAGGAGACAAACGACAAATGGAAGGAGGAGATAGGGACTTGTGATGGGAGGCAAAGAAGTGGAAAAAGTCATGGAGTGGAAAGGAGAGAACAGGTTACTATGCAGAGAGAGGGAGCGGGCATTTATGAAGGGTCTTCAGAAAATAGTTTTGCACTGCTAGAGAGGAAGACGGTGGAGGAGGGAAATTATGAAAATAGAGGAGTAACTGATAGATGCCTGGACCAAACTGGAGCGGGGGAAGTTCTTGCTGATGAATTGCAACAGGGGAAATAATGCAGGAGGAAGAAGAGGAGCTGGAAAATGAGAGGGAGATGAATGGAAGCAAGCAGGGAATAAGAGTTGGAATCTTATGCTGGGGACTCAATACTAGGAAGAGTCAGGTGGGGTAGCAAGGGGGAGAGGCATAGTCGCATTTGGGTGGAGGCCATGCTAGGAATGACAGCGGAAAGGGTGGGACAATCTGTTCTGAAATATGCTAGACAGGGTAGGGACAAGCTTCATTTAATTATACATCTTGAGACAAATGACCTGGCTGACAAGACAGTAGATATAGTCCAGAGGAGGTTTGAGGAACTAGCACAATTATGTGAGGGGGCAGGAAGATCAGTAACTTTTTCAGAGATACTTCCAGTGCCCAAGGCAAGCACAACAAGAAAGCTGAGCAAAGAGGAGTTTAACGAATGGCTAAGAACCTGGTGTTGTGCTAAAGGGTATGGGCTGTTGTGAAGGTGGGGAGGGACCTGGGAGGACAGTAGTCTCTATGCCAAGGACAGACTGCACTTGAGTAAGGAGGAAAAGAAAGTGTTGAAACAGAGGATGAAGGAGTACATAGAGGAAGTTGGGAATTTAAACTAGAGCAGAGGGTGGCATTGGGCAAGAGATATGCAGAGACCACAGAGTGGGAAACCATATGAGCTTACCCCATAACAGTGAAAAAGACAAATGGCAAGTACTATTGGTGATGCTAGTAATGGAGGGCAGGATGTGGGGGGGAAGGGTGGAAGGTGGTTACCCTTAATGCTAGGAGCCTTGTGAGGAAAACTGCAGAGTTACAGGTGCTCATGGCAGATAGAGAGGTGGACATTGCAGCCATCATAGAAACATGGGCCACCCAATACAATGACTGGAACCTGTCTGTACCAGGGTACAGTTTATTTCTAGGACAGGGTGACTGGGAAGGGGGGGCACTATATGTAAGGAAGGAAGGAATGAAGTCTGTAAGGGAGGAAGGGAGGAGGGTAGTAAGGAGTCACTTTGGATGCAAATCCAGGATTCCAAGAATAGGATTGTTAGAATGGGAGTGGTGCAGGCCACCATCTCAGATGGAGGAGTTAGACAGGAACTAGTGGAACAGATTAGGAGGACCTGTGAGAAGGGTAGTGTGGTGATTGTGGGGGACTTCAACATGCCAGGAGTGGACTGGAGTACCCCAACAACCAGGAACAGAAGGGAGCAGGTACTGCTGGATGCCTTCCAGGACAGCTTCCTGCTGTAAATGGTCGGTGAACCAACCAGGTTAGGGAATACCCTTGACCGTGTGCTGACAAATGGGGACTCTGTGAGAGAACTTACAGTGGAGGAACCGCTGTCAGGGAGTGACTACCACTCAGTATAGCTTACATTGGATATGGGCTAGGAAGGAGTGGCATATGGCACAAGAGTGCTGGACCTCAGGAGAGCCGACTTTGGGAGGATGGGGGAAGTGGTAAAAGGGTACATGGCCAGAATTCAGTCTGGTATGGACACTAATCAGAGGTGGGAGCTCATAAAGTTGGGGATAGTGGAGGCAACCAAAACCTGCTGCAAGGCCCACAGAAAGAAGGCTAGGGCTAAGAAACCGAGCTGGTTGAGCAAGGAGGTCATGGAAAAAGTAAGGAGGAAAAAAGTACAAGAAAACAGGGAGGGAGCGGGGAGGACAGGGAGGAGTACTTGACAGAATTGAAGGAGGTGACAAGGGCAGTAAGGGGAGTCAAAGCATCTACGGAACTCAGGCTGGCACAAGGCATTAAGAAGAGGGAGAAGGACTTCCTTAGGTACATCAGGGAGAAAAGGAGCTGTAAGGACCACATAGTAAGGATTAGGAAGGAAGGGGGTTGGGTGGATCAGGGTGCGATAAGACAGAAGCACTAAATGAGTTCTTCAGCTCAGTATTTACTAAAGAGAAGAGGAGGGTGATGCCCAAGAGGGGAGAAATGACAGAAACGGGGGGAAGGGGTGACAGATGGGGAGATCATGGAGGACAGAGTTCAGGATGGTTTGAAGGCAGTGAGGGTGGACAAGGCACCAAGCCCAGATGGCATCCACCCCAGGGTACTAAAGAAGCTGGCAGAGGTCCTTGCAGGATCTTTGCAGACCTATTTAATGCCTTACTACATTTGGGGTGTGTACCTCAGGAATAGAGGATGGCTCATATGGTGCCACTCCACAAGAGTGACCCTAAGGATGAACCAGGAAACTACAGACCAGTGAGCCTCTCATCCATTGTGGGTAAGCTAATGGAGACTATCCTGAAGGAGAGGCTAGTGGCCCTCCTAGAGGCCAAAGGACTACAGGACAGCAGACAGCATGGCTTCATATGGGGCATATCTGGCCAAACCAACCTGGTGGAGTTCTATGACTGGGTAACTAGGCAACTGGACAGGGGCAATGCAGTGGATTACTGTATCTGGACTTCAGTAAGGCATTCGACTCGGTGCTGCATGGAAGGCTAGGAAGTAAGTTAGTAGGCACAGGGGCTGGTGCAAAGCTGGTGAGATTGGTAGGAAACTGGCTTTAGGGAAGGCAACAAAAGGTGGTGGTGGGTGGCGAGCTCTCTCACCCAAGGGTAGTGACGAGCGGTGTTCCACAGGGCTCAGTGTTGGGACCAGTGTTGTTTGAGACATTCATTGCAGTCATATCATGGGACAGCAAGAGCAAGATCAGTCTGTTTGCTGATGATACCAAGGTAGGAGTGGTGGTGGATGACCTAGGAGGATGGCAGGGGTTGAAGGATGATCTGGCAAAGCTTGAAACCTGGTCAGACACCTGGCAACTGGGTTTAATGCCAAAAAGCGCAAGGTGCTGCATTTTGGGATGAAGAACCCAAGGAGGAGTTACCAGCTGGGGGAATGCAGCTAGCCCAGACAGAGGAGGAGAAGGATCTGGGGGCACTCATTACAGGGTCAATGAACAACTCAGCACAATGTAGGGAGACAGCTGCAAAGGCCAACAAAATGCTGGGTTGTATTGCAAGGGGTATATCCTTGAGGAGGGAGGCGGTGATTCTGCCACTGTATAGGTTATTAGTTAGACCACACCTGGAGTACTGCATGCAGTACTGGCGCCCGTATCTGAAGTGAAACATTAAGTTACTGGAGGAGGTGCAGCGCAGGGCGACAAAGATGATCAGGGGATTGGAGGATTTATCATACGAGAGGAGGCTGAGGAAGTAGAACATGTACTCACTGTAGGAGAGGTAGGATTGGGGGACATGATTGAAACCTTTAAGTACATGAAAGGAATAAACAAGATAGGTACAGAGGGGCTGTTCAAAGTAAGGGAAGGGAGGGACACCAGGGGCCATGATATGAGACTGGAGGGAGGAACGTTCGGGAAGGAGATGAGGAGACACTTTTTTACAGAGAGGGTGATGGCTGGGTGGAATGCGTTACCTGCAGAAGTGGTATCCAGTAGAACAGTGAACTGCTTCAAAAGGGATGGGGCAGGACAAGTGGGAGGGTTAATGAAGGGGAAGGTGGAAGGAGGGGCGCTGCAGAATAAGGGTGTTAGCTGCACATTCAAGCAGACTTGATAGACCTCTAGGCCTTTATCTGCTGGAAAATTTCATATGTTCATAACACAGTAATTTTATGGACTTTCGTCACCAACTTTTCAACATAGGCATTTTAGGACCTCTGCTCATAAACAATGTCACCATCATTTTCTCAAACTGTCCCAAAAACTGATTTCGCACAACAACCTTGCTGTTCTGCGCCAGATGTGCGAAAACACATTTTGGCCAGGATATGTAAAATGACAGCTGTACTGTTCATAAGGAGGTGTGGAAAAATGGTAAGTTTACAACTCTGGAGTGAAAATATTACAAATTCACAAAGTTATAAGCGTTCGTGGAAACAGCACAATGCACGCTTGTAAAACAGCCATTTTTTTTTTTCACCAAATTTACAACATAGGCTTTTTGAGAGACCCCCCTCTTGAACAGTGGCACTGTCATTTCATTACTCGGTCCCAAAAGGTGATTCCGTGCAGTGACCAAGAAATCATCTTTTGGGACCGAATAACACCATGACAGTGACTAAATTGATGAGGAGGGGGCCCAATAACCTCTATGTTGAAAATTTGGTGCAAAAATTCCAAAACATGGCTGAGATATGCACCAAAGTTGAAAAAACCCTATTTATGCCATTATACAGCTTACCGGCATTTCTTCAGTTTGCGGTTGGCTTTGAAGAATGCAGACGTGTTCTCAGTCCACCGAGGATCATCACGCCAGACTCAGGAGGTAACTATGAGGTGAGTGGGGTGTGGGGAGGCAGGGTGCACAGAGGGTGGGCTCTGGTTGTGGAAGGGGGCAGGGAGACTGCGAGGGACCATTTTCTTCTTTCATGAGGGGTAAAAAAAGAAAAATTGCAGGACAGTTTTCTTTTTCAGATTTGGCATGCTGGGGTGGGCTCCCAGCATGCCGCCTAAGTTTTTGGGGATGCTGTAGCCAACGGGATTTGGCACCCCGCCGGCACACAACAAAAGTGGGGGGCAAGAACTGAGGGGGATTGAGCACCCCCGCACATAACAAATGGGTATGATGCTGATGGGGAGTGTGCTCCCATCAGCACATACATTGTATCAGGGCATGCCGACAGGGGACAGGGCACTCTAAAGTCATCATTATGGCAGGCAGTATGCCACCATGTGTTACATTTTTTTTCACCAGGGAAACCATGTCTGGAGGTGCCGCTGCATGACGAGCTTTGCTCACATTGTAGCAGGCCATTCGTTAGATATGCTCACCACATTATGTATTCATGGTGTGGCACCAGCATGTAGGCTTATCAGGGAATGAGGGATGCACCTACTGATGCGTGCCCTGCATTTGCCCAATAGTGACTGTGCCTCCAAATCACATTATCTGCAATATGTTGGCTGTGCATGCATGAGCCAACATAAAATAGCTATGGTAACAGGCTCCCAAATATTACCTGTGGAAATGTTATGTGATACTGATAAACACAAGCTGATTAACTGGGAAAAGTTATGTAATATCTCTTAAGACAGAAATGACGTGAGAGGGAGAGAATACTAGAACTATTTGTGCATGTGAGTATGAATGACCGAGCAGGTGAAGCACAGAACAGGTGAAGTTAGACTTACAGTATGTGCTCTGGGACAGTAGCAAAGAGAGAGCGGTGGTAACCTTGTACTAGGTGCTACTGTGGCCACATCTGAATCACAGTGAACAATTCCATGTGTTCCAATTCAATGCATGGCTAAAGCATTGGTGCAGAAAGTATGGAATTTGGTTTCTCGGGGACAAGGACACAACCAGGTGGGATTGAAAGCTGTTCAAAATGATGGTTTGCATCCCAATGAGTAGAGCAGGAGGGTACAGCATATAGGTAATTTAAACTAGTGAAGGAGTCAGGGTGGCAAGGTTCACACAAGATGTCACAAATGGAGGGACCTTGCTATCCTCCCCCAGTGGCCAATACAGCAGAATCAAACATGCTTAGGGTATGGGGAAGAGAGGGGGCAGGGATAAATGTTGGACAAGATTGTGCTCCATCAATCCAAGAAGTCTTGGTAGCAAAATGCCAGAACTGAGGCAATGGTCACAGAAGGAAGCATTGACCTGGTGGCTATCACAAAGATGTGGACAACCTCAAACCATGAATGGGACATGACCATACAAGGAAGCTGGGAAGGCAGTCAGAACAGCAAAGGCCCAAACCGAGGAAAAGATAGCCAACTCAGTTAAGAAGGGGGATAAAACCTTTTATAGGTACATCAGGAAGCGAAGGAAGACTAAGGGAGGGATAGTGAGGCTTAATAAAGGGGAGTGAGGGTGGGCAGAGGGAGACTGTGAAAAGGCAGAGATACTAAACAAATATTTTTTCTCAGTATTTACAAATGAAGAGGGGGAGGTACCTAAAACAAACAGTAGAAACACTCTGGATACAGAAGTTGATACCAGCCCATTTACAGAAGGAAGGGTTATGAAAGAACTCTTAAAACTGAAGGTAGACAAAGCAATGGGGCCTGATGGGATTCATCCCAGAATTCTAAAAGAACTAAGTGTAGAACCTGTGACATCATTGACTACCCTCTTTAACAAATCATGGGGGGATGGGGTGGTACCCGAGGACTGGAGGAGGGCAGATGTGATTCCCCTTCACAAAAGTGGGAGCAAGGCAGAAGCAGGAAACTACAAACCTGTTAGTTTAACCTCAGTGATAGGGAAAATGATGGAATCACTTCTGAAGGAAAGAATTGTTGAGTATCTAGAGGCCAGAGGGGCACAGGACCCAAGGCAGCATGGATTCACAGCGGGAAGATCATGCCAGATGTATCTGATAGATTTCTTTGACTGGGTGACCAAAGTAGTGGATCAGGAGGGCTGTGGACATGCTCACTAGACTTCAGCAAGGCATTTGACACAGTCCCACACAAAAGATTAAAATACAAGTTAGCCAGCCTGGGAGTGGGTCCCAAGATGACAGCCTGGGTAAAGAATTGGCTGGAGAATAGGACACAGAGAGTAATAGGAGTCCACTCAGAAGAAAGGGGGGTTACTAGTGGGGTACCGCAGGGTTCAGTATTAGGACTGGTTGTCTTCAATGTCTTTATAAGCGACATTGTAGAGGGACTGGAAGGAAAAGTATGTCTCTTTGCAGATGACACAAAGATCTGCAACAGAGTTGATGCACAAGGTGGGTGGAAAGGATGAGAAGGGACTTGGCAAGGTTAGAGGAATGGTCAAATGTATGGCAGCTTAGATTCAATGCTAAGAAGTGCAAGGTAATGCACATGGGAAACAAAAACCCTGGGGAAGAGTACACAATGAGGGATGAGATACTAACAACAACAAAAATGGAAAGGGACCTGGGGGTAGTCATATCAGATGACCTAAAGGTGGGCAAGCAATGTGAGAGGGTAGCAAGGAGGGCTGGGGGGATACTGGGATGCATAGGGAGAGGCATCACCAGTAGAAAACAGGAAGTTATTATCCCTCTTTACAGACAGCTGGTGAGACCCCATCTGGAGTGCTGCGTGCAGTTCTGGAGACCCAATCTCCGCAAAGACATAGACAGGATGGAAGCTGTCCAGAGGAGGACAACTAAAATGGTGCAGGGTCTGCACCGGAAGACATATGAAGAGAGACTAAAGGAGCTTAATATGTCTAGCCTCGAGGAAAGGAGGGAGAGGGGGGACATGATAGAAACATTCAAGTACCTCAAGGGAATCAACAAAGTCCAAGAGGGTAGCATCTTTCAAAAAAAGAGGTGTGCAAGAACAAGGGGGCACAATTTGAAGATAGAGGGGGCGCTCAGAGGTAATTTAAAAGTATTTTTCACAGAGAGGGGTTGTGGATGCATGGAACGGCCTTCTGGGAAGGTTGTGGAGTCAAAAACAGTGGTGGAATTCAAGCATGCATGGAAAGTCATAAGGCCATTCTAGGGGTGGGGGTAGGAAGGAGTAGGCTGCTGGTTAACTAGGATCTGCAGCTTATCCAGTAGGTAGGAAATGGGCAGACTGGGTGGGCCAAGCGGTCCTTATCTGCCATCAAATTCTATGTTTCTGTGTTTCTATGTTAAGGGTGCCCACTGTTCAGAAAGGACAGAGCAAAGGAAATTGGAGGGGAGTAGTTGTATGTAAAAGAGAGAGAAGGCAACTAACATAGCCTAGGCGTCATGCAAACTAGAAACTCTGTGCATGCTTGCAGCAACTGGAAATGGGAAACAATTAGGATTGGGTGGTCTACAGACCATCAGATCAGTATCAGGAGGCAGACAAGGAACTGGGAGAGATACTCGGATGGTGGCCAATTTAGGGAGGTGGTGGTACTAGGGACTTTAATATGCCCGATGTGAACTGGAAAGTGCCAATCAGTGTCTTGTAGATGCATGCCAAGAGGCATTCTAGTTCAGCTCATCCAGGTCCCAACAAGGGAAGGGACTCTGATGATCTGGTGCTTACCAACAGTGAAAGGATACAAAATGCATCAGTCCTGGAACCACTTGGTTCCAGTAAAGACAGAACAGTGGTTCTGGAGGAACAGATAGGGACCAACAACTAGAGATGGTTGAAGTGGCCTCGATTTGCTCCATGGAGTGATTTGTGGAGTGAAGGTGAATTCTTGAGTGCTCTGCAATGCGAAGGGGTACTTCACATTATAATGGGTAACGTGAAGTACATTGAAAACAATGACTTTGAGTTATTCCGCCTTCCAAACCACTACTCCACCAATCTTTAAGGTGAAGCACATTGAGAACAATGTAGTTTGCCTCATTTCACCTTGTTTTTAAGCTCCAAAGGTGAATTTTGCAGTGATTCATGGGATTTCAGGTTGCATGGGCTCTAGATTGTTCTGCACAGTCTCAGTTCGGAGAAGTGTATGTAAGAAGCTGTAGGAGATATTCTGCTCTGAGAGCTCTCTGTGATTCAAACCTTCTAAAAGCTGTTAAAAAAGCCTTTTTGAGTAATTTTTTCTGCTGAGACTCTAGTTCATTGATTGTAGGAAACCCTCCTGTGACTATCATCAACCATTTATTGGTTGTGTGTGGATTTTGAATGTTAATGTGCAACATTCCATCTGTGTACTGAGAGACAATGGAAGTGTGCTTTGGGGGAGGGGCGTATCTGTGGTGTAGGTAAATTAACTTGGAGAAAAGGACAGTTCTTTGGTGATATTCTTTTGTATAACTGTGTTAATGTATACACAGTAATATTTTCAATCATTCTTGACATTTTTAGTTGGTTGTTGTGGTGCAGCAGTGCATAATTTTAGTTTGTTTAAAATATGTGCTTATATTACTGAAGTTTTCAATTTGCTACACATTACTTAGTGTGTGTGTGTGTGTGTGTATGTGTGTGACGATGTCATCAAATCAGACACTTTTATTGTGCCACATGGTAATTTCAGCAATGTGAACCTGCTATCCACTACAGCTGCGTGATTTTGTACTTCTTGTGGTATCTTTACTGGTACTAGTACTAGTGACTGTTACTGCAGTACACTGCCCCCCGCCCGCCCCAACCGGCAAAGGTATTCTTTCCAGATTTGAATTTCTGATGGTGAGCACTGCTTAAGTGTTGTGCCTTTGTGTCTGTATCTCTTCAGTGCTCAGCCCAATCTTAATCTGTCTATGCATTTGCATCTCTTTAGGGCCCAATCTCCATCTGTAACTTAAGACACAGTTGTTTCTTTGGCTTCCCTTCAGAGTACTGGACTAGTGTGGTGCATAACTCTGCATGAACATTGTACTCATTAATATGTTTTAAGTCAGGGCCATCATCATGAGTCACTCGTGATACAAATCATGTTTCTTCATCATCATGGTCACAAATGCAGTCACAAATTATGATTCACAATCATGTCATGGATCACAAAATTAATTTTCTTACTAGTTACTTGCATGTATTGTAATCCTATTTTATAGTATTCTCCGGCTTCACCACCTCACCACTGTACTCTTAATAAGAGTTTTAAGTTGCCTCATTTAGAGAGAGGATAGTATCCTCATTTTTGGATGAAGTTGGAGAGTGGCTCTCATTCTCTCAGTTTATTTACAAGTTCAAAATTCCAGAGTCTCAGGTTTTTAAAGTGTTTCAATTGAGGCACTTGTTAACCACGGTTCTTGGGGCCACTCCACCCCGTCCAGCGGCGTTTGCATTGGTATCTGAACTTTCTCCTTTTCTCGTCTCCTCTGGTGTGATTTCTAAGATTTGTCAAGTGTTGTTCCGATGGAGGTTTGGATGTGGTGGTGGCCCCAACAACTTCTGGGTTTCGTTTTTTCCCCAGTATACTTTTAAATGGTTTGTCCTCTGGATGTACTGTCATAAATATGTATCCCAAGATAGACTGCGTCTCATGCAGTTTCACATCCTGCATAACTTATACTACACCCCAACTAAACTGGTGAAATGGGACCTTCTTGATACCGATAGGTGTATGTAATAAGTGTTCCCAGGACACAGGGTCACTTTTTCATCTATTCTGGGCATGTCCCCAGATAGCATCATTATGGGAGCATTAAAAAACAATCTGGATCCTTTATTGGGTTTACAAGATTATTTTACACCGGATATTTGCCTGTTGGGGGATTTGTCTTCCATAAAGGTTAAAATCCGGAGATTTTACATATCCATGGTTGCGCTCTCGGCCAAAAAAAGAATTCTTAGGCATTGGAAGGAAAGGATCAGTCCAACATATCAGGAGTGGCTCAATTAGATTTTAGCAAATATGCATACAGAGAAGGCTATTGCTAGCCTTCAAAACAGAGTACATAGGTATAAGGTTATCTGGGATCCCCTTCACACTTTAATTACAGTGGCTATGAAGTAATGTGTAGTCGAGGTTACCACTTTAATTATCTTGGTAAAGGTAGTTAGCGGGTGATAACAGTGCTAGAATGAACTGCTGTGTCCGGGGGTGGAGGAAGTGTTGGGGCAGTATGAGTTGTCTTATGAATCCTATGTCAGAGTGTTCATTACTGCCTCCTGTAATGTGGAAAATGTGGTGAATAAACTTGAATTAAAAAAAAAGAGTTTTAAATTGGGAGTTTTGTGTTACAGCTTATCGGAAGTACAGCCATAGGCATTAGCTTCCATACAGTTTCATATTGGTTTTCCACATCGAATCACGTTTTCATCATCACGGTCACAAATGCAGTCACAAATTATGATTCACTTAATCACAATCACGTCATGAATCACAAAATTTATTTTTTACTAGTTACTTGCATGTATTGTAATCCTGTTTTGTAGTATCTCTCCAGGCTTCACCCAACCACCACCACTGTACTCATTAATAAGAGTTTTTAAATTGGGGAGTTTTATGAAACAGGCTCAGCTCATCAGGGAAGTACAGCCATAGGCATTCGTTCCTTCCTGTACAGCATGTGAGTTACAGTACTGTGAGTAGAGGCGGCAAAGTGGTCTCCATTTGCTCCGCGAAGTGATTCATGAAGTAATGCAGAATTCATGGAGTACTCTGCAATGTGAAGTGAAGTACTTCACTTCATAATGAGGAACATGAAGTCCATTGAAACCAATGACTTCGCGTTATTCCGCCTTCGCCACCAATTTTAAGGTGACGTACATTGAAATCAATGCACTTCGCCTCACTTCACCTTATAATTGAGCTCCAAATGAAATTCTGCAGCGATTCATGAGATTGCAGGTCACATGGGCTCCAGATTGTTCTGCACAGCCTCAGTTCTGGCCTGCGTAGCATGTGTGCAGTGCTAGCTGGAGACAGTTTGCTCTCAGAGCTCTGTGATTCAAAACCTCTAAAAGCTGTTTAAAATGCCTTTTTGAGTCTTTTTGTTTGCTCAAAATTTAGTACATCGATTGTAGGAAACCCTTCTGCACTCATATCATTGAGTGTTTATTGTTTGAGTGTGGATTTTGAATGTTAATTTAGAACAGTCAGTCTGTGTACTGTGAAGAGTGCTTTGGGAGGGGGCGTATTTGTTGTGTAGGTACATTAACTGGGAGAAAAAGGCAGTCTTTCTGTTTTGGCTATATTTTTCTTGTATAACTGTGTTAATGTACACACAGTAATATTTTCAGTAATTCTTGACATTTATTTGCTGATTGTTGTGGTGCAGCAGTGTATAATTTTTCTGTTTAAAACATTTGGTTATATTACTAAAGGTTTTCAATTTGCTACGCATTACTTGTAGCATGTGTGTGTGAGTGTGTGTGCAATGCATGCAGTTAAATCAGACATCTTTTATTGTGCCACAGAGTAATTACAACAGTGTGAACCTGCTATCCACTGTACCTGCATGAATTTTTTGTACTGCTTTGTGGTATCTTTACTGGTAGTGGATTGTTACTGTCATGCACTAATCCCCCATCTGCAAAAAGGTATTCCTTTCCAGATTTGGATTTGTGACTTGTGAGCGTTGGTTAGGTGGTGTTGTGCCTTTTCATATGCATCTCTTGAGTGTGCAGCACAATCTCTTAATCTGTCTGTGCGTTTGCAGTGCACCATTAATTCTGGGAGACTGCATCTCTGTTCATGCTCTTATTTCACTTCATCAGCACTGGGGAATTTTCTGGATGCAAGACAGTAGCATTTTGGGGATGCACATTAATTCTGGTGACTCTGTGTGTGACCACTGCGTGCATGACTGAGTGCACCATTAATTCTGGGAGACTGCATTTCTTGTTAAGCTCTCATTTCACTTCATCAGCACTTGGGAATTTTCTGGACACAAGACAGTAGCATTTTGGCAGCATTGGGGAGTTTTCTGGACACAAGACAGTAGCACTTTGGGGATGCACATTAATTCTGGTGACTGTGTGTGTGTCGGGTATTGCCAGCATTGTTGTCACTCCACCTTACTTCGTGTTAAGGTGGAATGATAACGTAAAGTAATAATCACAAGGCAAAGTGAGCCTTTCCTATGGGGCATGCCACATAGCAAAGTGCCAACGCAAAGTGCCTACTTCACAGGCACTTCCCAGCTGGAATTTAAATTTGCTGCATCTCTTCCAACAACGAAACAAAAACAGTAAGGGTATGGGACTTAACCCTTGCTGTGCCGTGGACTGGTATATCAGTCCAAAATTCCTATACGTTCTAATTTTGTCAGCAGCCTAAGCGTTAAAAAACTGGATTTCTGCAAGATGAGGGAGCAGCTGGAAAAAAAGCACAAGGAGTATAGAAAAGGTAAGGGCCAGAAGAAAAATGGGAAGCATTTAAAAAAGCAATGATAGTAGCAGCAGAAAGCCCAGTTGCGAAGGTATCAAAGGGAAAAAGGGCAGGGGGTCCACTGTGGTACACACCTGATGTAATAGAAGTATGAGCCAAAAGGAAGGTATTCTTAAAGTATAAGGGAATTCAGCCAAAGGAGGATAGGCAGAAGTACCTCAAGCCAACAAAGGTAGCCAGCAGGAAGGTGCGTGAGACCAAGATGGAGATGGAACTCCAGCCAGCAAAGTAAGTGAAGTAAGAGGAAAAGGCATTCTTCAAGAACATCTGGGAGAAGCATAAGATCAGTGGGGTGTTGTGAGACTGAACAGTGAGGAAGAATGGGAGGAAGGGACAAAGGAAAGCAGAGATACTTAACAAATATCTTGTTGTGTACATTTACTAGGGAGAAGGATGGGCCACTGCCAGAATGTGGGGTTAAGATAAGAATGGTAGCGAGCAAGGGCTCAAGAGGCATGTCAAAATAACAGAGAAAAGCATGTTGGAAAAGCATACAGGACTGACAGTATATAACTCTATGCGAAATTATGGCTTATGTCTGATGTTGTGGAATGAGGTAGCAGAAGGGATAATAGGGCCACTTGTAGACATAGGCAACTGTTCACTGGCCACAGATGTAGTCCCTTGGAACTTGAAGATAGTGTATATGGTCTCTCTAGCCAAGAGCGGAAGGACTGATAAGCCAGGGAACTACAGACCAGTCACCCTGACATCTGTTGTGAGAAAAAGTATACAGTCTTTACTAAGGGAGGAACTGGTGGACTTTCTGGAGTGAAATGGGCTATGGGGCCCCATACAACATCGATTCATGAGGTGAAGGTCTTGCCAGAAAAATCTGGTCAATTTCTTCAACTGGATAACCAGGGCAGCAGATAGGGGACAGGCTGTAGTGTGGAATACTTGGATTTCAGCAAGGCCTTTGACTTAGTTCCCCCACAGGAGGCTGGTCAAGAAAACAAGGGACTTAGAATGGGGGAAAGTTGGCCACTTGGGTGGAGAACTTGCCAAAGGGAAGAACACAACATGTAGTAGTTAATGGGGAATTTTTAGAGGTAAAGGAAGAAACAAGTGGAGTACCTCAGTAATTGGTGCTGTGTCCTGTCCTTTTCAATTTATTCATTTGTGACATAGGGAAAGACATCCCGGGCAAGATCTGCCTCTTCGCAGATGACAAAGATCTGCGCAAGGGTGGACACAGAGGAAGGGATAAAGAAACTCAGGGAAGATCTGGGGAAGTTGGAGAGGTGATCAAAGATCCAGAAGCTGAGCTTCAATGCAAAAAAAAAAAAGTGATGTGATGCACATGGGGGAGAGGAACCCCAAAGTGCAATATGAAATGGGGGGACTGGTGCTAAAAACAAAGTGCGGTAATAGAGCTGTGGGCAAGGCAAACCAGATGCTGGGTTGCATGGGAGGGAATAAGCAGTGGAAGTCAGGAAGTTATCCTCCCATTGTGTTGGTAACTAGTGCGACCACACCTGAAATACTGCGCAAGGTACTGGAGTTCACACCTGAGGACAGACTGCGATAGGATGGTGAAAGCAGTACAGTGCAAGGCAGATAAGTTGGTCCGTGGACTAGGAAGCAAGACATACAAGGAGAGTCAGCAGGACTTGAACATGTACACTCTTGATAAAATGAGGGAAAGGGGTGACTTGATCGGAAGCATGCAAGTACCTGCATGGGATAAATAGGATGGGCAACAAGGAACTTTTCTCCCCTTGAGTTCAACTACAGGGATGAGAGGGAACTCATTTAAATTCACAGGGAGGAGATTCAGATGGGACATCTGTAAGCATTCTTTCACAGAAAGAGTGGTGGACAAGTGGAACAAGCTGTCAGAGGAAGTGGTACAGGAAAAATCAGTGAGCAGCTTCAAGAAGGGATGGGACAAGCATATGGTGTTAGTTAGAAAAGGGGTCAGAAACAAACGCGAGGGATAGCCACTTGGGCCAGTGCAGAGTAGTCATGAAAGGTAGGAAGACTACATGAGCCAATAGGCCTTTTTCTGCTGTCACTGTCTATGTCTCTGTATATCTATGTAAAGGAAATGAATTTGGTTTTATATGGTGCCTTCAATACAAACTACACCCCAAAGCACTTTACAGTCCAGGAGAAGGAAGGAAGTGAATGTTGCTGGAATTTTCAGAGGACAAGGAGTCAGAGAGGCCAAATATAGATTATGATAGGGGATACAGATAAGCACAGTGGAGGATTAGGGACTTTCTTGGGGTCAGACAGTAAGTGGCTACGGTAAGATTCAAAGTTGGGTTTCCAGCTTCACAGCTCTGCGATCTAATATTTAGGCCAAACTCCCTCTGTATCTTTATCTTGAATACTCAGAATAAACTCGTTACAGAAGAATTTGTATATGGAAGTTTACAGAAGATCAGATGACAAGAATTCTATCAGTAAATTTTCCACTAATGACTTGGATCACTCTGTACTGTAGTGCCCTCTTGTGGTTGATTCTAGAAATAGTTCTGCTATTAAAAGCTCAGCATACTTGCATAGAAACATAGTTAGAACTGAAGAAACCTTTAAGTTCATCAAGTTTGTCTTGAGGCCATGCTTCACATTACTTATTCTGTAAATTCTCATCCCTAAACTGATACCCTTCCCTCCAATGTTTTTCTTTGTCCTCATGTTGTTGATGTTCCCCTTGAAGTTGTCCCAACTTGCCTTGATACCATCTTATGTTTCTGCAATAACCACATTGCTTGGTAAGCTGTTCCATCTGTCCACCTGTTACTTCATCAATAAAAAAAAACTTCCTTTTGTCCTTCCTTAACTTCCCCTCTGTCTGCCTGAGATTGTGACCCCTGTTGGTTAAAGAGTTCCTGATTTTGAGCAGTTCTGCGTAATCCACCCTATACAACATGCAATATGCAAGGAGGCAATATAGTACAACATAGAAACATAGACTTTGACAGCAGATAAGGACCGCTTGGCCCATCTAGTCTGCCCATTTCCCTACCTACAGGATAGGCCGCAGATCCTAGTTAACCAACAGCCTAGTTCTTCCTACCCCCCACAAGAATTGCCTTATGTCTGTCCCATGCATTCTTGAATTCTCCCAGTTTTAGACCCCACAACCTCCTCAGGAAGGCTGTTCCATGCATCCACTACCCTCTCTGTGAAAAAATACTTCCTCACATTGCCCCTAAACTGCCTCCCATCTTTAAATTGTGTCCCCTTGTTCTTGCACATCTCTTTTTCTGAAAGATGCTACCCTCTTGGACTTTGTTGATTCTACTGAGGTACTTAAAAGTTTCTATCATGTCCCCCATGTGTAATGGTTTAAGGATCTGAGCTGAAAACCTGGAAACCTGGGTTTGAATCCTACATCTCCCACTTGCATACTGTGGGACCCTGAGCAAGTCATTTAATTTCCTTGTGCTCTCAGGTCGCACCTGTAAACAAGCTTTCAGCTTAGTGTGCCTCTCCTGGTTTAAAAAAAAATAATAGTAATAATACAACTTCTGAATATATTTGTATGTCTTTATCTCATCCTTTGTTTTGCTCCTGTCCTCCAGTGAGCACATACAGAGGTATACCAATATGTTCTCATGGGTTTAACTCTGCAAGCCTTGAATTATTTTTGTTGCCCTCTTCTATATTATCTCTAATCTGACCCTGTCTTTCTTCAGAGGAAGAATTACTTCCCTGTTACAACTGGCAACCCCCCTACTAATGCAACCTAGCGACCTAGTAGCCTGCTCATATGTTTTGCTACACTGAGTGCAGGACCAGAAACTTTGGAAAGCCAGACTGCAAAGATGAGATATCTTGGGCCCAACTGTGAAAGGGATAGACATCGTGAATGTTTGGCAGAAAACTGCAATTCCTGCAGCATATGTGGGATTTTCTTAAAGCTTTCCTTTTTTGTGACCTTTCAGAGCCTTTACGTAGATACATAGAATACACAGAAGTTGACGGCAGATAAGGGCCTACAGCCCACCTAGTCAGCCCACACATTGGACATTTTTAGTGTAGATATAGGAATTTACTGCCCAAAAAATAGAATTTTTGCCAGGGTGGGACTTCTTCTCCACACTAGCAAGTTGTTTATGGAGATTTAGGGCCAGATTCTCAAAATGCTTGAAACTCCTACAACTGTGGGAAAAACTTGGCACAAGTGGGTTGCCACATGCATAACTGTAGTTTCTCCCATAGCCACAATATTCCCAAAAGTGGAGCCGATTTAGGACTGGCTCCATGAATTATGGTGGCTTGTGGGTGGTGTTGCCATGGAACTTCCTTCAGCTGCAGAAAAGTGTTATGGCCAGTAAGACTAGCTGTAACATCTTCCATAACTGCTGCATCTGTGAATAGCAATCTCTGCAGTTGCAGAGATTTTGGTCTGCAACTGGAGTTGTGGTGTGGGACTTAGTCCCAAAGATATTTGAGAATCTAGCCCTTAGCCTCTGGGTCATTCAGGTCTGGATGACAATTAGATGTTTTTGGTGCAGTACTAGCCACTGCTAAGCAATTTAAATCACAAATTGCACTGAGAAAGAAATAATGTGACCTACTGGGAATTGAACCCAGGTCCCCAGAATACCATTCCGATGCTCTAACCACTAAGCATTCCTCAGAGGCAATTCAGCTCTGTAATCCTGTAACCAAAAAGGGGAAAATGGCTAAACTTTGACCCACATAAAAAAAAAATATATATGCTGCACATGGTTGGGGTGTGCATGACAAGGTAACAAGATAAACAAAGCAACAGAGTCAGGCACTCACGCCCCCCCCCCGGCCCTTAGGTCTTGAATGAAAAACACGCAGCTCTAGTAAACTTTTTGTGCATAAAATGCTGTTTTTTATTTAGTACCATCAACATATTGCTATGGTGATGACTGTCACGTTTCCAATTACAAATCCTTTTTCAAAGACAGAAAACACTGGTGTCACATCCTCTTAAATACACAGTGATGACATCATCAAAATGTGATGTACTTTGACACATTTGTCCACTTGCAATGTAAACAGTTTAAATAAGTGCAAAACTGTGCTCAGTGAAGTTAAAATAATAAATACAATAAATAACAATATATAATAAAGGTGAATCCCACTCACTCACCTGCCAGGGCCATGTGTCTCCCTTTATACCCCTCCCCCAATCACAGTCCACCTCCCTTCACAGTTCTCACATGAACGCTTAAAGTAGGAATCCTTCTAGAGCACGGAAATGCTGCATCATCCTCCACCCCCACCCCCAAAAAATAAGGATAAATCTCACTGTCAATCAGCATCATGAAGCTGGTCCCATTAGAACATGTCTCAGCAACCCTCCTTCTGCTACTATTTTGTACTGGTGGCTACAACTGGGAACCATCTTTATCTTCTACACCAGCCCCCCTCCCACCTTCCCCGATAACCTTGCCCCTACCCTGGGACTACGCTGAATTCCCTACATGCTCAATCACGTCTTCCTGTTCCTTGCCCCAATCCACCTAGAATATCCCAAACGTCTGCAGACCCCATTCAGGCACCTTCCCTGGTCGGGACCATTACATACATTACCTTTGCTTTCTTTGTGAGTGCACTCCTTTTTGTCACTCCCCACGTGACAGGAGCCTCCTCCTGCTCCTCCTCCTCTCCAGGTCAATTCACCCTAGCCCAGGACCCCAGTAGGAAGCTCCAGGTACCCCCCCCCAAAAAAAAACATCTATCTACTCAAAATTGCTCACCTGAACATCCAGAGCCTCCTGGCCAAGAAATATCAGCTCAAAGCCTGGTACTTTGTCAATAGATTCAATATTATTGCCCTCACAGAGACCTGGCTAACCCATAGAAGATCCCTTCCAATGAAATCAGCCTCAAAAGGTATTCCCTTTTCAGAAGGGATAGGCAAGGGAAAAGAGGGAGTGGATGCCTCCTCTGGATTGCAAATCACCTTTCAGCCTCTGAATTTGAAACCCAGGTAGTGACACCCAACCTTGAATCTGTTTCTGTAAATCTTCTCCTCCTCGGCAAAACCAAAATAATCACTATTAGCGTGACTCATCCCCCCGGCACCCCTTAAATGAGCTAGATGTTTCTCAACCTTAAAACACTCTCCCATGCGGAAGGAGTGGATCATCCTGAACTGGCAGTTCTCACAGGCCAGCGTAGCCAGAAAAATATTGCCAGCCTTGGCGTTCACCAGTTAATCTCTACACCCACTTGCACAAACTATAGGACAGGGTGTGAATCAGTTCTGGACTTGATACTTGTCTCAAACCCATCACATAACTGAATCAGGGGTTCTCCTCGACTCCCTAAGTGACCACTGCATTGTCTTTTGCTGTTGGTTAGCTAATACTCCCAAAATGGAACACAAGTTTATCTACTCAAGGCAGCTAAAAAAACTCAACACCGACGAATTCAATAAAGCTTTCCTAGCCACCGACTGGTCCTTCACTGAATCCATCAATGACATCGACATCACCCTTGGCATGTTCAGTAGGAATTTTCTAGCTATCTGTGACACCCTCATCCCTTTTAAAAAAACTCAGGGTAAAAGGGCACAGCCACAAATGGGTCTCCACCAATCTCCTTAACTTAATGAGTAAGAGAGACAGGGCCTGGTCAAAATATAAGAAACTAAAACTCACCAACCTCCTACAACAGTACAAAACACTCTGCAATAGCTGTAAATCAGCAACCAGAATGCAGAAATCAACTTCCTCAGAGTAAAACAACTAAGCTCCAGGCGCAACACTAAGCAAACCTGAAGGTTTCTTAATGACCTAACAGGGAGAGGTATGCGCAGTGAACAAATCAACCTCTCCATTGGGGGAAAACCAGTCACTGACCCTTTTTCAATTGCCACACGTTGACAAGTACAAGCTCAACCCTTCAACTGACCCCAGTCCCACATTGTTCCCCCCCATCCCAAACCCATGCCCCAGTTACCACTTCCGATACCCCTCACCCCGGGAGGTGGTAAGACTCGTTAAAACAAATGATCCCAGGCCCAGCCTAGGACTGGTCAGCATTGACTACCATATCCTTAAGCCGGTCAGTGAGTCTATCGCCCTCTCCCTAACCAACATATTTAACTACTCCCGCTGCACTGGTTCCTTCCCCCTTCAATGGAAATGCACCATCATCAAACTCCTTCATAAATCAGGCCCCACAAATGATGTCACTAACTACAGGCCCATTTCCTTCCTGGTTCCTCTGTCCAAAATTATGGAAAAAAAATCATCCTAGGCCAAACAATCAAATACCTAGAGAAATACAACTTGCAAACAGATGCACAGCATGGGTTCAGAGCTAACCACAACACCAAGACAGCACTGATCAAATTCACTCACTTCATCAATAAAGCCAATGATTAAGCTCTCTACACTGGCTCAGTGTTTGTGGACCTCACAAAAGCCTTTGTCCTTGTTGACCACAAGGTTCTCCTCTATACCCTCACCAGTCTCAACTTCTCAATCGATGTTGTAAACTGGTTCTCCAATTACCTAAGCCAAAGATCCTACAGAACTGTGATTGAAGGTGTTCTCTCCGAACTTTCCCCATCAAATATCGAGTCCTCAGGGTTCCATTCTGGGACCCCTCTCTTCTCCCTCATGATTAATTCCCTCTCCAAAATCTGCAGGCACACTGAAATAATACTCTCGCTGATGATGCAGCGCTCTTCTGCAAAACAAGGACCCCACTACTCTTCGTGACAAACTCCAACAGAACTTCCACAGGCTCCACCCTGGTTCTCTACCAGAGGGCTAGTTCTTAAATTAAAAAAAAAGAAAAGTCCATGGTTTTCCAGTTCTAGGCAACCTGCAGCCTTTGACTTCTCACTTCTGGACAATGATGGCAACCTCATTGTGCGAGTTACAGAGTTGGCCTACTCTTCGACTACCACCTGACCTATGAACCTCACATCAATCAGCTAATCGAGAAAGCACACCAAAGGCTTGGCATGCTATATCAAGTCAAATCTTTTCTAATCCCTGACCAAGGATGCTACTTGCCACCAGCTTCCTGCTCTCCATCTTTGACTATGGAGCTCTGATCTACTACCCCACCCTTTCCCAAAGAAATTTCAGTAGGTCGCGTAGCAACTATCACAATGTCGTCTGGTTTGCCACAGGCCTTCCCAGACTAACCCACCATTGTGACTTCTACAAATCCACCAACTGGCCCCCTCTGGAGGACAGGTTCGACAGCAAAATCCTGACCTTCCACAAACTTGCACTGGTATGTCTACCAAACAGCATCATCTCCCTTTTCCTCAAGTTTGCACTCATGCTGTCCACCAGACGGTCCTCTTTCCTCTCCTTCTCCTTCTCCCTTCCTTTCTGTCACATTACCCAAGGCCAAAACACCCTTCCTACAAGGGCATTAAACTGCTCAACAGCCTATCCTTATCTCTGGTCCAACATCCTCAACGGATTCATTTAAGTACAATCTAAGGGATCATATTTCCAGGTCACATGCATGTAAATGCCCCAGGCCATGATTGTTATTTGAATGCCTGTTTTAACCTAATGCTACCTCCTAAGTTCTTTGTTATACAGTATATTACCTGACCCTTTTATCCCTGTCTGGATTGTACTGTACTATTCAATTTAAGATGGCACTTCGTTCCATACCCTTTTAAACCTAATATTTCTATGTAATGCACTTTCCTGTTAACATTGTAACATTCTTTTGTTTGTCTTTACTGGACGCTTATGAAACGGCAGTCTTTGCTCATATGCCTTTCCAGTATAAAAAATAAACTGAGATTGGATATCCAAAAATTATATTTGTAAAGCTAGTAATTCTCATAACGAAATGCATATCTAAATTATGGGATAATTATTGTCCTAAGACTAGAATGCCTTTATTTTTGTGACATGCAGTATTGCACTAAAATATTGCACAGAAATTATTGCTGATAAATTATACATTGTACAGCCTGGCCGAGATATTCAAAAGGCACCCAGTATGTGCGCAATGGAATGTGTAGCACAATACACATGCGCCATAGGAAATGGACGCCATATTCAGAAGATACGCCAGCGACATGCGTTGTTGCAAAGCACACTGAATATAGCAAAGATGTGCCACCATGCAACCAGACATGCACTGGAGCAACCAGGAATGCACATGAGTAAGCAAGTATGCAGAAGCCAGCAGGCTGAGCAAGCACAACAGGAAAAGGGGAGCGCAGGCAGGGCTGCACAAGAGTAGAGCACCAGGCCAGCAATGACAGACCCAAACCACAAGGGCACACTGGCCAGGATGCGCCGCAGGGGCACCAGGCCAAGGGCCACACAGGCTGCCAGGCTGCCAACACCAACCCATGTTGCAAAGCACACCAACCCACCCACCCTGAAGGCACACCCACGGGCAGGCCTATGCCAGTGCACCACTACCACAACTCTGAAAAGCAGCACTGTAGTGGACAGTGGCACAGCCATGATGCAAGGTCATCAGACATGCACAGTGGACAGCAGTAAAGAAAACAGTGATGCACAGGGGAACAAGGGGCAAATGAACCACAAACAGGCAAGAACACAGGGCACAGCACTGCAGTACACACCGGCACTGGAAAGGGCAGCAGGGCAGCACAGGCAGACAGGGACAGAAGGCGGTCGACTGCGCACAGGACAGGGGGAGACCCACCACCCATGGGCACACAAAACACAGGGACACACCAAACAGGACCCAGTGCACACAGCAGCACAACCCAAAGGACACAGCATTGGGACAGGTGGCAACACGGCCAAGGGCACAACCCTACAAACTGCAGCACAGTGCAACAGGCTGCCTGCAAAGGAGACACAGACACAGATGTGGTAGAAAAATAAAGGTTTACTGCAATAATAACAAACACTGGTGTGCCAACAGGGCATGCAGTAACAATAAGAAAGGGGTCAATACAGGGAGAGGCAAAGTGGGACAACAGGGGAAAGGGACTGGGAGGAAGTACAGAGGTGGAGAAGGTGGAACAGTCAAAGTGGAGAAGGGCAGGTGATGTCTATGTAACAGCAGGAATGGGGGACAGAATCAAAGCTGCTGCTAACGCAGCATGGCCCGCAGTCTGTGCACCTCCTCGATCAAAGTCTCAGACCCTACCAGCTGGTGCTGTCCCACCCTGAGCAGCATAGTTGTGCAGCCAATGCTCCTCCACATCAGCTGGTGGAGGATCAGCAGGCCCCCCATGAGTCGACCTGGCCTCTGTCTTCCCAACCCAGGAGAAGGGACAGAACAGGCAAAAAGTGGTGTGTGACAAGGAGGCCATGCCCACCCATGTGTGCATACTGGACAGCTGATGCAGCCACCAGTGGACGGAACCCACAATGGCATGTGCACAGTGGACAGCAACAGCTGATCCTGTCGCACCCCACAGCCAGACTGCCAGGCCACCCTGGGGTGACATGCACCCACACCTCCGCAGTGTACCCCACAATGCTGGTGCAAGTCCCCCCCCCCAGGTGGGCTGTAAACACCCAGCAGCAGTCACACACCATGAGGCCACGCACACAGTCCCACCCTACCAGGGTCAGCACCGGGGTGCCACCATACAAGGGCCTCATGCATGGTGCCGCCACACGCTGCACAACACGGCACTTGCAATGGAGGCAGGCACCTACCCAAGCAGTGGCCATGAATGGCAGCAGTGCCCAAGGCTAGATCACAACACTCTACACAGTCTCACACAGATGCACCGTAAGACATGCTGCACACGCTTCACCTGCCCATCCATGCACCGGTGCAGCTGTGGCACCATCATGCCACTGCCTTTTCTGGCCTGCAGCTACTGTGGTCCTCCTGCGGTCCACCAGTCCTGTGGATGGAACAGAGATACAGACACTGACATGAGTGGCATGCCATGCACGGTCCCTCACCACCAACACCATGCACACTGCTGGCACAGCATGGGAAGGTACACCAACCTGGCTGTGGGCACTGGTGCCTGACACAGCACCACGCAATGCAGAGGTATGTTGTGGCACCCAGAGGGCACACAGCACCCACCGGCTCTGGCTACACCCCAAGGCAGCCACACATGCAGCATACTTGTCAGAACAGTAAATGGACAATGCTAGCATGAGCAGTGCAGGTGGACACCTACCTGGCTGTGGCACAGGCCCCCATTGTGCTCTTGCTGCAGCCGGCATAGGCACACTGGATCACTCCATCTCAGGTCCCCATACTGGTGGCGCCACTGCTCCCCCATAAACGGCACACCCGTATGGTGCCCTAGCTCTGCCTCCACCCAGTCCCATACCTGGAACCATGGCTCCCAAAGATCATCAACCTTAAACAACTGAGCAGCCACAGGCTCCACCGGGGCCACCAGGTTGCAGATCTCAACCTCACTCCAGTTGACAGCACATCGCGAACGGGACCCAGACCCCGACATACTGCACTTGTATCAGACATGGCGATAGCTTGACCACTGCAGTCTACAATGCATGCACATGGAAATGCGGAGTATGGGGTCATGCCCATGAGCCATGTAGGCACCATGCATGACCCTGCACAACATTGTGCACATGCCAGTCATGTAGTATCCAGCAATGCATGGTCGGTGTCATAATGCATCTGGCATGGTTGCACAATGGGGCCAGGTGGCACAGTATACCCGAATGTGCGGCATGCACACTGTGCCACATGTGCAACAGGGGAACAGTGTGCATAGCACACAGCCGCGTGATAGGCCACAGAACGAGGTGCCACCAATACATACGCGCATCACGCAGCAGCGCACAGTGCATGTGCTGGGAGTGTGCCAGTCAGTTACTCCGGTGCATGCATATTGCACAAGGCGCAACTTCACAATATTCATCCGGCATATGCAAATAGCCTCATGAGGCAATGCACAGTCAAGCTCATTAGCATCGCATTACAATTGTGCTGGAGCTCATATGCATGCGTTGCTCCATAAAAGTGCCACAGTACAGCACAGGTCACTGACAGGTATTGCAGCCAATAAGGTAAGGCACAACACATGTTGTGAATGGGCTGGTCATGTTGCCAATGCAGCACTGTTACAGGTTGGGCTGCCAAGCCACTGACGGGCCATTGTCTGACGGTCCACAGGTAGCAACATGTCTGAGATGGAGAGAGCTGAGGAGCAGGGTCCTGCGCAGAAGCACAGGCCCAACTTCATAAAGGATGAGCAGTATGCCCTGTTAGAGGTCTAACTTGACAGGGAGAAACTGCTGAGTGGTGCCACAGGCATGCTGCAGGACCATGCCACCAGGTGGGATGAGGTGGCAACCTATGTTAATGCCCATGGGAGGCATAATAGGAGTACAGAATAGTGCAAGAAGAATATGGGGACGGACCATTGATGCATCAAAGAGAAGGTGGCCACCAACGGGGCATCCTGCAGCAGGGCAGAGAACCCTGCACTGCCCCTGTACTGACAGTGGGAGAGGAGATTGTGGTGGCGACCATCAGCCATGCCACCATTGAGGGCATCCCAGGAGGAGAGTTCCAGATGGGTAGCAGCCCCTCACAGCACTGTGAGTCAGTGACTGTCGCATGTAGGTGTGGGTGTGTTTGTCGCCCGGCACTGTGCAGGCATGATGACTGCAGTGCTGCGTGCCCCCTTGTGTCTGCAGCATGCAGCAATGTATGGTGCACATGGGGCCACCATGCATGGCATTGTCTACCTATGTGCAGTAGAACAACAGCATGGGCACTGTACTGAGACCGAGGCACCTGCTCCAGGGTGTGCAGCACTACTGGCCAGCCCAGTGCACCAGTGGCACAGCATGGTCCACTGGGGCACAGGCTGCAGCATGGCACAACACCGGTGTTGACTCCCTGGGGGGGCACTTGCGTGCCAGCCGTGTGTTGGTGTGACACTGTGGTTGTGTTGGCATGGGCACCATTGGTGGCATGTCCACCCTGCTGTCTGCTGTTGCACTGGTGCACACTGTTGCATGCCAGCATGGTGGTGGTGCACATGCCCCCACTGCACTGGCTATGGCTCTGCATGCCAACTGCCATCATCACCACTGATAATGCTCTCCTGAGTTCCAGCACCATCACTCCTCAGAGCCGCCGATGACATTGGACCTGAAGAGGAGGAGCTATCATGTCCACAGGCATCCAGGCCAGGGACCATTGGCATTGAGGCAGTGTGGGGCTGCTGGATTTCCTGTGCATGGGCAACGATGACACACTGTCGGACCTCCTGCTCACCGAGGCCCTACCCGTGCTGCTACCGGGGACGCAGGAGGGTGGGGCATCTGACATGGATGATGACATTATACTGATTCTGGATGGCATGGGCCTAGAAACACTGCCCAGGGTACAGGGCCTTAGAAAGGCAGCAGTTGCCACCAGTGGCATTACGGCACCCACGCAGCTGCACCCTGACTTTGGCCACACAGTGGTATGTGGGGCCACTGCTGTCACCGACTGTGGAGGGGGTGGCTGCCATGGACGTCAGTGCCACAGGGATGGCCCAGCAGGCAGTTGGGCAGTGACAGCAGGTGCAGTGGCCACAGTGCAGCACACCACATGGGCCTCCAATGGGTCACCCGCACAATCTCCTCCCTGTGCGCGGTCCCCTGTGCAACGTCCCCAGCCAAGGGATGTTGAACAGCATGCCACCACACCCACAGCAGGTCGGTGTCAGCCCCAGGATGTGCAAGGTGCTGATAGGCTGAAGAAGCACACCAGGCTGCTGTGGTCATCCATGGACAACCAGGCGATGCTCAGGGCTGAGTTACATGCACTGCAGGTAGATGTTGCATCATCTATCTGAGCGTGGGAACATTGGATGAGCCCAGCTGATTGGTGAGCTCCGACAGCTGCGGGAGGCCATGACCACATTGCCGGTACCATTGCTTCTGAATTTGCATTGCTGGCATCCACTGGGCATGGCAGGGCACGTAGGCTTCCCATAGAGCCACATCGACACCATAGACCCGGTGTTTGGCAACCCCAGCACAGCTGACACTGGGCTCTGACATGGGCATCCCTGACACACCTGGCGGTACTCTCTTTGCCGGGCTTTATACACCCATGAGGACCCTGTCCCATTCTCAGGCCTCTACCCCTGCGAGTGTGTTGGTTGCACCTCCAGTGGCTGTTAAGCAGTCTATGGCTGCCACACAGCCCAGGCGTGGCTGCCCACGTGGCCGTGGTGGCCATGGCACTGCATGGTAGGCCTGCTGGGTGTGCTGTCCTATCCTGCTGCCTGCTGCTGTTGGCTGGTGCACACGTGGCTGGGCATGCCCGTGTGCATGTGGCAGCAGGGATGTGTGGCGAGTGGCACATCCTCCATGTGAGCATGCTGTGCTGCTGGCCCTTGTGGTGTGTGTGTGTGATAAGGACAGCACTGTGCCAGCCTTGCCTGTGTCCTGGTGCATTCACCCTGATCCATGCCACGTCCAACTGCATATGTGTGTGTGTGTGTGTGTGTGTGTGTGTGTGTGTGTGCGCCCATGCCTGTGCACTATGTTGTGGGCATGTCGATGTGTGTTTGTGTGGTCCCTGTGCATGCTGTGTTTGTGATGGTGTCACTGCATGCATCCCTGTCTGGCCGTGCACACATGTGTTTGTGTGTGTATGTGTGTGGTGGTTCATGCATGCATGGCTGGCATGTGTGGTACTCACCTATGGTTCTCAAAGTGCTCCTGTATGATTGTGGCCCAGTGTCTCCTTGCCTGTACAGCCATCCTGGGGTCCCTCCTCTGCATCTGTGGCTGCACGCCCCCATCTGGCCCATCATCCCCATCCTCATCACTGCTATTGCCCTTATCCACCTAGACAGCTATCCCACAGTCAGTGGCCATGTTGTACAGCATGCAGCAGACCAAGAATAGGCCACAGGTTTCCGCAGGGCTGTACTGTAGGGCACCACCAGACCTGTCTAGGCAATGGAACCGCATCTTGATCATGCTAAAGACTCGCTTAATGATACTGCATGTAGCGATGTGTGCCTCGTTGTACCTCTCCTTTGCAGCACTGGATGAGCACTGGATGGGAGAGAGCAGCCAGGGGCACGGGGGTAGGCGCTGTCACCTGTGTGAGTAAGACAAGAAGGTTGTACGTGGCATTGCTTGTTCCCTCCCTCACCTCTGCCACCTATAGCCTCCTCTCTAATCCCACTGTCTGTGGCATGGGCCTATGCTCCATGCATGGCTGCCCACACACCCTGTCCCATGCCGTGCTTGCTTAACAGGTGACCCGTGGGGATCTCCCATGCTCAAACCTCTGGCACAGGATGGAGCTCTGCCAGATAAATGCATCATGTGCATTCCCAGGGTGGGTGGTGCAGATATTGGTGATGCTCCCTGTGGAATTGCACACCACCTGGCAGTTGACCAATGGGTACCTTCCTATTCATCCTATTCATGTAGGTGGCCCCTCTGGGCCAGGTGGTGTCGATATGTGCGTGGGTGCAGTCTTTGGCCCCAGTCATGCCTTGCATGCGTGCCACCCTGTGGAAGTCCTGCATGTTTGCTGAATGCTCTGCCTATGTGCTTGGGAATCATATGAACTCCTAAATGTGTGGCAGCAGGGTGTGTTGCTCCTATTTGTTTCTGGAAAATGCCCATGGTGAGCAGGCACACTGCTGCTGTCGCCTTGGTCTCCACTGTCATGGCGTGGCTCCTTCTGGTTGGTGCCTGCAACTCATCATGGCACAACTCACAGAGCTGCTTCAGAATTGCCCTGTTCAGCCAGTACCGGCCCACAATCTCTGCCTCCCCATAGTCCTCAAAGGTGAGGGAGGCACAGTACCATCTGTGTTTGGCATACCGCCACCAGGCCCTTCCTCGACCACGTTGGTGTTCCTCCCTCCTCCTCACACCACTGTTTACTGCATCCATCATGAATGGCCTGCATCCATATCAGTCAGTGTCTCCGACTACGCATCTGCTGTGTGTGTGTTGAGCCTCCTTTTATATGCTCAATTCTATCTGGTGCATTCTGTATGTTGCTCCTGATTTATGGCATTGCACAGCTTATTCATGGGTACGCCCCTTGTACTTGTGCAGCATACATTATTGTTGCGCTTCTGCACATTGGATTTTGTGCTGCACATTCATGTTGGTTGAATGTGGTTCTGGGGCACGCTTCTATGGTTGCGCATGTACAACTCCTCAGAATATCAGGCCCCCTGAGTGCAAATATTTATTTATTTGGATTTTGTTAAATGGGTAGGCTCACTGAGGTTAAACGTCCTTTTTTTCAGGAGCAACCAAGAATTAATTACAAAGATGCAATCATAATTAAATACATGTAACAGTCATAATTATTGTGATACAGATAGCAAACATATTCAATAAAGTACTACTAGAAATTATTAGGCAATGTAGGGCCTCGCCAAGTACAGGGATGATTCACAGTTTTGCACTTAACATGGAATGTAACAATACAGTGTTAAGAAGATACAACAACAAGGTATCTGCTTAAAACAAGTGTAAATAAATATATATTTATACTATATATCATAATGGGATATTTTAACATCATTGAGCACGGTTTTGCACTGATTTAAACTGCGGGCATTGAAAGTGCACACAGGTATCGTAGTATGTCACATTTTGTCGATGTCATCACTTTGTATTTAAGAGGATGTGACTCCAGTGTTTTCTGCCTTTGAAAAAGGATTTGTACTCTGAAATGCATTATGCATCAGCATAGCAATGTGCTGCTGGCAGTAAATAAAGAACAGTACTTTATGCAAAAAATGTTTTACTGGAGTTGCGTCTTTTTTGTTCAAAGTCTGAGAGGGGGAGTGCCCGACTTTTTTGTTTTGTTTATCTAAAATGTGACCCCCCCTCCACCTTTTTGACAGGGACCTCAGGTAACTGATTCTCAGCAAAAAAAGCTCCATGACTGCTGTAAAGAGAGTGGTTAATTCTAGTCTAGGCAAGTGTGAAGTACAGAGCAGCACTGAAGCAGTACAGAACTAGAATTAAAGGGATACTGTCAGGTTTTTGTCTTAAAAGAAAAACTTAAAAAGACTTACACAGGCCCTCAAAACCATTTCTGATAACAATAATCAGTTATGCTGGTGTTTATGATGATTCTTTTTTTGTTTTTAAGCTAAAACCAAATCACGAGTGATGTTCCTATTTCTGCTCATGTCTCCCACCTCACAGTCGTGTGAGGAGATGTTCATTACAGGAAGCATGCATTCTTATACAGTGTTTACAGGAGTGTGCATGAGAGGCAAAATGGTGCTGGATCCCTCTCATACAGGGCTATATTTCACAGTGTTAGGTGAAAAATAAACACAGCAAGTTAAATGCATGGGCAGAAAGAGCGAAATTAGATTGGACGCTGCATCTATTTCCTGTGTTAAAATGAGCAGTGGAACCACAAAAAGGAGCGGCCTGAAAATTAAAGCTGGGGCTTTAAATGCGGGTTAGTGCTGATGCTCTTTTAATCACAGTGTTCCCTATAAATCGATATGTGTTTGCGCAGCATACTTATTTCATCACTGCTTATGGAGGCACCTAGAGTATCTTCTGACTTTAAATTATTATGGGTCTGTTTACATTTAGCCACCACTTGTCATTATGTGTACTCCAATGTCATGGAAACACTAGAACAGAAGAATTTGCCGTTAGAAGGAGACCGTGCGGTTCATCTAGTCTGCCCGAGATGTCTATCCCCCCATCTACTGCTCTTGTTGAGGTGACTATATTGACTGTCCCATGCCTGTTTGAATTTTCTGACAGTCTTAGCCACCACCACCTCAGGTGACAGGCTGTTCCAAGGGTCCTTGACCCTCTCTGTGAAAAAATACTTCCTAACACTGATTCTGAATTTATTGCCAATCAGGCATAAGTTGTGCCCTCTTGTATGCGCAGTCCTATTTTTCTGAAAGAGGTTACAGGTTTGTACTGCATTAATCCCTTTAACAAGTTTAAATGTTTCTATCATGCCTCCTCTGTTCCCTCTCTGCTCCAGGGAGAATAGATTTTATTGGCTGAGCCTATTTTCGTCAGGCTTGTGGTGTAGTCCCTGCACCATCTTGGTGTCTTTCCTCTGCATGGATTCCAGACAGTCAATGCCCTTTTTTAGGTGTGGCCTCCAGAACTGTACACAGTACTCAAAGTGAGGCCTCACCAAGGACCTATAGAGTGGGATGATTACCTCACGCTTTCTGCTTATAATACCCCTACCTATGCATCCAAGGATGCCACTTGCCCTTAGTGCTGCATTTTCACATTGCTTTCCTACCTTTAAATCGTCAGATATCATAAATCCTAGATCCTGTTCCATCTTTGTCTTTTCCAGTTGCTGCCCTTCCAGGACATAGTTATTTCCTGGGTTCCTCATACCCATGTGCATTACCTTACACTTTTTGGCATTGAATCTCAACTGACAGTTCTTGGACCATTCCTCCAACTTTCTTATATCTGCCTCCAGTCTTTGGACCCCTTCCTTTGTGTCCACCCTGTTGCAGAGCTTGCATCATTTTGCGAACAGGCAGGCTTTCCCTTTCAGTCCCTCAGTGATATCGCTAATGAATATGTTGAAAAGGATTGGGCCAAGCACTGATCCCTATGGAACCCCACTGGTTACTCTCCCCTCCTGCAACAGGGTGCCACTAGAGCAGAGATGAGCAATACTACAGTAATACTACAAGTCGGCTAACATGCACTGCCTGTTGTTGTGCCAGTGTTTCCCAGTGATGAACATTCATGATGTCAGGCAGTGGCTATACATTATATGCAATAAATAGACCCCATATAAGGTGTAGTGGTCATTTAATGGTGATTTATATAGGGACATTTTGAGTTAATATGAAGTGGTATGGCTAAAATTACTGAAATTATTTTATTTCGTAAGTATCCAGGATGCCAGGCTTAGGTACAGTATCTAGTTTTCAGTGAGTCCTTCTTATAACATTTTGTGCAGTAGCTGAGAGAATAGCTGTTCAAACTCACCCAATTTCTCAGTTTATAACTTTTACAACCATGATCCCAATAGATCACGGGAGTAAGCTTCTATTGGAGACATGAGTTAGACCTTAATTTAGATGATAAGGAATGGCAACAAGTATGGCAACGTCTATATAGGTATGTAAAGCAAGACCGTTTATGGTTTTTGCAATTTCACATTTTACATTACCTCTACTTCTCTCTCGCTCAACTATACAGGATGGGTAGATCGGCATCTCCCCTTTGCATTAGATGTGGGAAATCAGAAGGAACATTAAAACATATTCTCTGGGACTGTGCCATGGTGGCCCCCTTCTGGCAACCAATCTGGGGTGCTCCAGATCCTATGATGGGCCTGGACTCTTATTTTACTCAGCAGATATAGAAACATAGAAGTGGACAGCACATAAGGACATAATGCCCATCCAGTCTGTCTATTTCTTTTCTACCTTATGAATGTGCCATCAGCCTTTACTTTGTCAATGGCCTATCTATTCATACTCATCTGTATTGCTCCCTTATGCCTATCCCATGCCTGTTTGAAGCCCTGCACTGTATTCATATCCACCACTTCCTGAGTGTAGGCCATTCCATGCATCCACCACCCTTTCTGTAAAAGATCTTCCTCACATTACCCCTTAATCTGCCTCCCTCTAATCTCATGCTGTGTCCTCTTGTCCTGCTATTTTTCTTATATTGAAACATGTTAGACTCTTTCACCTTGTTAATGCCCTTAAGGTGTTTGAATGTTTCGATCATATCACCTCTCTCCCTCCTTTGCTCTATGGTATACATATTGAGCTCAGTTAATCTGTCCTCATATGTTTTCTGATGCAGTCCCTGCATCATTTTGGTTGCCCTTCTCTGGACTGCCTCAATTTGGTTAATGTCCTTGTGAAGTTGTGGCCTCCAGTACTGCATGCAATATTCCAGATGGGGCCTAACCAGTGTCTTGTAAAGAGGGATTATTATCTCCCTCTTCCAACTTGTGATACCCCTACTAATACACTCCAACATCCCCCTAGCCTTACCTACTGCTTTAGTGGTCTGCTTGGATGCTTTCAGGTCATCAGTGATGATGATGATGCCCAAGTCTCTTTCTTCCTGTGTGACTGCCAGCAACTCCCCTCCCAGCCTATAGGTGGCTTCAGGGTTTCTCTTCCCCATGTGCATGATCTTGCACTTCTTTGCATTAAACCCCAGTTGCCACTCTTTCGACCATTTTGCCAGTTTATCCAGATCTCTTATCATTCTGCCCACCCCATCTGGATCATCTACTCTGTTGCAGATCTTGATGTCATCTGCAAACAGACAAACCTTCCCTCTAGTCCATCTGCAATGTCACTGATGAAGATGTTGAAGAGGACTGGCCCCAGGATTGATCCCTGAGGTACCCCACTTGTGACTTGCATCTCTTCTGACTGCATACCGTTTACCAACACACTCTGTTTTCTGCCCGTCAACCAGTTTACCACCTAGTTGACCAACTTCTGACCCACCCTGAGTCTACCCAACGTATTAAACAATCTTCTGCGTGGCACAGTATCGAAAGTTTTGCTGAAGTCAAGGTAGGTGACATCAACTGCTCCCCCTTGGACCACCACTCTGGTACCCAGTCAAAGAAATCTATGAGATTAGTTTGACACAACCTTCCTTTTGTAAACCCATGCTGTCTTGGATCCTGTGCTCCTATGGATTCCAGGTGTTGCACTATCCATTCCTTAAGGAGGGCCTCCATAATCTTGCCCACTACTGAGGTAAGACTGACTGGTCTATAGTTTCCTGCCGCCTCCCTGCTACGCTCTCATGAAGCAGGATCACATGAGCCCTTCTTCAGTCTTCTGGGACCTCTCTTGTGCTCAGAGACTCACTAAACAGTTCTGATAATGGCTCTGCTAGTTCCACCCTTAGTTCCTTTAGTACCCTGGGATGTATGCCATCAGGTCCCATTGCCTTGTCCACCGGAGCTTATCGAGGTCTTGTAGGACCCTTTCTTTTGTGAAGGGACTAGTGCACACCTCCTCCCCCGTGTCCATGGTGCTGAGCTGTAGGCCCTGCCTACCTTCTCTTCAGTAAATACTGAGCAGAAGTATCTATTTAGGATAGATGCTTTTCATGGTCCTCCTCCTCCTCACATGCTCCCTTATCCTTTTGATCTTAGCAATACCCCTCTGGACTTTCTCCTTTCACTAATGTATCTATAGAAAGTCTTGTCACCTTATTTTACTGTTTGTGCTAGTGTTTCCTTGGTTTGGGCCTTTGCTTGCCTTACCACCTTCCCTACTTCCCTTGGGGAACTTTGGTATGCCTCCCTATCTTCATCCTGCTGCATTTCCTTATATTTCCTGAAGGCCAGCTTTTTGGCTCTGATCTTTTCTGCTACTGTTTTTGAGAACCAAAGTGCTTTCCTTCTTTGTTTGCACTTCCTTTTCTCTCTAACACAATGGGATGTTGTTTCAAGTATTGCATCCTTAATGCTTGCCCACTTTGCCTGTACCCCCTCACCTGTATTTCTTTTTGCCAGTGCTTGCTTAACCTGTTGGCCATCTTATCAAAGTCAGCTCCTCTGAAGTCCCATATTTTTGCCTTGGATTGGGATGATTTAGTTCTAGTGACCAAATTGAACCATACCATGTGATGGTCACTGGCTCACAGGTGACCTTCTATCTGAAGATCTGTGATCCTTTCCCCATTAGTCAGTACTAGATCTAGGATAGCCCTGTCTCTTGTGGGTTGATGGGCCATATGTCTGATGGGCCATTTTCCAATGGACATGATAAATTGCTGGAGAGCCTTTATGTCCATAATTTCAGTGGTAACTAAACTTGCCATAACATGACATTGGTTAGACCAAACTAGCTCCTTTCTGAGAGAGTGGCATTCAGAAATTCTCCAAGCTTTTGAATTGGAGAGACATATTGCTTCTCGGCCAAACCGCCAGGAGACATTCAATAAGTGATGGGCCCCCCTGATGGCCCTTTTACCTATTATGTGCTGCACTCCAGTGAATCCAAATTCATAAGGAGGAGCGGGGATTCCCACTTATACAATTACCTAACAGGTACAAGAATAGGGCTGGTGCTCTAGTTTCTGCCTGTCTGGTATGCGTCTGCATGACTACTCCAGATAAGTCATTCATCTGGTGGTTTATTTCCAGGGGCTCCAACAGGAGTGGGGGCATGGGTGGTGGGAGGAGAGCTAAAATGTTAGGATGTAGATAAGTTCACCTGAATAGGCCTGATCACTGGTAGATTCAGTTTATGTATTTACTGGGCCTTACAGAGTTATGGTCACAGCTTTCCATATTGGTATGGCTAGAGTTAATCACATGTAAGGGGGGGGGAGTTGTTGATGTATGGTATGTATCATAATGTTGTATATTATGTTATGTGAAAATGTCTAATAAAGTATATTAAATTGACAAAAAAGGATTTGAGGAGGGGGGGTTTCCAAATGTTTTTCTAGTGATTTCGGGGGCATGCTCCTACAGAAAAGTTTGAAATTTAGGAGTTAAATTGTGCAGTTTAGTGCGTTTTTTGGCAATAATTTTTATTTTACAAAATGCATCAAAATTTAAGTTGTCAGTCTTCTCATTCCCCAGTCCCAGGTCTTCAGGATTTTTCTCCTTTTTATATTTACATCTGTCTCTTCTCTAGATCTCGTACCATTCTGTTACCATCCCTACACCACCTTGACTATTTTTTCCAGCTCTTCCTTTAAAGTTTTTTTTTAATTTTCACTTCCCTTGCCATTTTCATACCTTTTTTCACCTCTCAACTAGCCTTTTATGTTCCAGCTCTCTCACTGCATGTATTTCCCAACTTTCTATGTCTTCTCTTTACATTAGTCTTCCGCTCTTTCTCCTCTACCTACATTATATGCATAATGTAGACAACCCACTAACACAGAAATATTACTTTATTTCCCTCTGCCTTGTTCTATTCATCTTTGCCTTCACTTTCTATGTGTTCCAGTATGTTGATTCACAATCATTTCTGTCATTTGACCTAAATATTCTCTTTCCACTGACTGGAGGCAGTTCACTGGAACTCTTTTATTCCGCCTGTATTTGAATTTCATTTGCTAACAGAAATGTGTTATTTGCCCTGCCTTGTTCATCTTTGCCTTTATTAAATATGTCTTCACAAACTCTGTCATTTGACTCAAATGTTCACTTTCCTCTGCGGTAACTGCCCAGCATACCTCTCAACTGTACCACATTACGAGGCGTTCCTCATTTTACTTCACAAAGCTCCCTGTTCCACATTGTGAGGACTTGTTCCACATTCAAAGTCAACATTTTAAAGCAGAAATCCACAGTAAATGATGCAAAAAATATTTTATTCAATTAATAACAGACTTTCTGAACATAAAGGCAACATTTTAACAGCGTCTTGAGCTTCTTAGGTAAAGATTTGATTAAGAGTTCCACATTTTGCTCATTTGTTCCACATTTTGACAGGCAATGTTCCACATTTGGGGGACAAAAGGTTGAGAGGTATGCTGCCCAGGCATTTCTACATTGAAACTCCTAATCTCCTGTATTTGAATTTTCTTTACTGATTAGTACTGCAGGTCAGTATTAATCCCTTATGAACAACTGCTTTGGGTTTGAAATAGGAGCAGAAATAAAAAAATAAAAAAATAGAAATCTGAATTCTAAAATTGTTTTGCTTCAGTCTAATAGTCATGATGAATGTTATGGGTGGCCTGATTGAGGATATGCATACCATACAGAACAACTGTGGCAGAAATGGGAACAAAAGCACAGTGACTGCTTTAAAACATCCAATTACCAAGTAGCCAATGGACACTTAAAATATCATCACTGGTCACTAAAAAGGATGTACTGATCCACAATGTGTTATGCACATACACAGTTACAACTTCTATGGCTACCAGTACAGGAAAGCTTTCACTACTAGTAACATTTTTATACTTACTGTTTTGCTGTAAGATAGTGTTGGGAGTAGTGGAGGTACAGCAGCAGCCCCACACACATCACAAAGGTTTTTTTTCCCTTTTTCCCATCTCTATTATCACACCATTTGTGGCTTATTTCTTTTCTTCTTTTCTGCCAGGAAGATATGCAGACACTATCATGACAGACTGCTTTTAGGGCAAGGCATGTAAGAATTTTGCAATTAACGCTGCTGCAATTAGCAGCTTCAGCTGCAGGGCTACAAACACTGACTTGGGGAGTGACTCTCTGAGCTTCTTCAATCCGACCCACAGAGATGATGTTGAGCTGAGGAGGGCAAGTCAGAGACGGGGTCCATTTTTATGCCGCCAACTGAAATAGTCAGAGATGCAATTAAAAAAAAATCAGCGAGAACGCTCTCAGAGACGCATTTCTCCAAATTGACTGTGGCAGGAAAGTGACTTCCTGTGACTCTGTGTGCTCTGCCTCTCTGACCACTCAAATGACACTGCTCCACCAGATCATCTGATCAATCCAGCAATGTTTGGAGGTGGCTCTTCAGCTGTCCTATCACCAGAGGGAGACGGGCTTGTGCTGCATATTCAGGAGCTGACGCCCACGTCCGTGTCTCGCTTGTCCTTTGATTTTTCTGACCCTGCAGTTGCCACAGTTCAGTGCTGACAATGCAAATATTTAAGCAAGCAGGGGAGCAGGGTTTCTGTGCACCCAGGACTCACCCCCAGCTACACCTATGCTTCTAGACATTAAAAGGCAACACAGGCCCCTGAGCTGGTGGCTGTGTCAGGCCACCAGGAAGACCTTCTTCTCACTCTCTGGAGCAGCATCATGGAGCTCCCCTTCCAATGAATTGACTTCAAGTCAGACTGTCCCCTGGATTTTAAGGAATCAGGGCAGCATCCTCTTGGTCAGAACAGGCTGTCCATCAGAAAATTAATATTTATTAGGCTTACTCAACACCTGATTGTCTGGCTATTTGGATGCCAAAACATTGTCCATCCCTTATCCCATAAGTCCTTTGGTTAAGTCTCCTAGGGTTCTTAGCTTCCTGATTGGCTGCAGCACAGGTCAAAGGTAGCAAAAATGGGTGCTATAAAATAGTTCACGCAGCATACCATCAGGATGGACATGCGACCAGATTGATCTAGTAATTTCTTTCTGTTAATGTATTGTGTTAATGTAGTAATGTTGTTGTCATAAGTGGGCACAAAACATGGCTCTGATGTCAGATGACCAAACAGGTCTTATGGAAAACATTGGCCAAAAGTTGCTCAGTGAAATGTTCCCTTGGGAACATTCAACCACAGATTCTGTAAGGCAGATTGGAGAGTGCCAGTTTGAACACTTCAGTCAGCTTAAAAGGCAAGAAGCTTGTGGTTACACACCTTGGGCATTCTTCAAAACGGAATCATAAAAATGGACAGAGCAGTGTTGGGTGTGGAGTGAGCAAGCTGGCCTGAATGATATTGTCCATCCATAAACACACACACACACATTTGGGGAGAGGGGGCAGTGGAGGACTGTCACTCAAAGAGGGTGAGATCCCTCCCCACAATGAAAAGAAATAAATTGAGGTGTTGTAAGAAAGCACTTCCCCTTGGACTTGGAACATCTGAAACCCCAGAGCCCTGCAGCTAAAGGTCTGGTAAGAAAGATAGTTTAGGGAATAGTGTTTTCTTCAGACAGCAGCAGGTACATGAATAGGTTTTAAAGTGAGAATAGTTCAGATTTCTTCTATCTGCAGCCTGTCTTTTGTAACTCCTATTTGTTTTCATTTCTAGTAAACTGTAATCCTTTTGTCTGGCTGTACCTAAATCCTGTTGTAAATACCTGTAGTCTTTTAGTAAAGCATTTATTTTTATAGAATAAGTGGCTACTTGTTTTATTTGAAAGGGTAATTTTGCTATTGCTGCTGGACTCTGTTTGCAGTCCGTCTCTGAAGGGGCACTCTACCCACAGTTATTGTGTTGACCTTCTTGACCATATACAAAGGAGGAGGTAAGAAACAGGTTTCCCTGAGTCCTGTTGGTAAAAACCTATTGAACTTGAAGTCCCTGGTGAGGGAATTTTGTCACACCCATCTTAAAGCTATTTTTTTCAGGCAATCTGCAATGTTTTATTTTTAACTGCCACCATGGTTATGTAGCTACCCCTCTACCCCTGTGTTTGGTGGCCAAATGGAGCATGGTAGGGGGTTCCCTGGTTTGTCATCAGCACTGTAGCACTATCCCCCAAGGCAGCAAAGAAGAGCTCTATTCAAACAACTGCCTCGGCTGCTCTTAAAATGCACCGGGTCATAATGTCATACGTTTAATAGTGTACGGCATTATGGCAAAACCCAGACCTGTGCGCTCTTTGAGTTGGACCCCCCCAGAGTTGGAATCTTTAGTGGGGGGGTCCGGAGGGTAACTAAAAAGAAATTATGCAGCTGTTGTATTATGGTTTGTGTGTGTGTGTGTGTGTGTGTGTGTGTGTGTGTGTTAACATTCTCTGTTTTGATTGACACCAGCAGTGAGAAACAATCTTGCAAATAGGCCCCTTTCCCTTTGTAACTAGGCAGTCAGTAATTGGATGGCTGCTGTAAGGCAATAAAGAAGTCAGCTATGAGGAAAGCATCAGCTGCAGCATATGGAAGAAAGGTAATCTAGTGGTTAAAGCACAGGCACAAGCACTGGGGGACTCTGGTTCAAATCCTGCTAGAGTTCCCCTAACCTTCTTGGAAACTGTGATGGCCCCTCGGGTCCATTACTTTAAAAGTGCCCCAATTCCAATTATAAATAATTAGCAGTGATGTGAGGGCTACAACACTTCACTTTCAAGGTATTAAGGATATGCTGTGGCTGCCCCCCCCTGCATTGTAATGCCAGCATTTGAAGTAGGATGTCCCTCACAAATCAGATGCTACACCTCAGCTGTTGTAGGTAAAGAAACTAATCAGTTTCAGTGTTTGTAGTGCTCTGTATTAGCTTAGCTCACACCTCCCATGTCATATACATTCTGTCTCTTGGTATTTCCAGTCAAAAACTCAGATTTAAGGAGCATTTGAAATGTAAAACAATACACTTTATAAAGTAAGTGATCTAGCTCTCCACTTTCAGGCTGCTGAAAGGGGATGTGTACAAGTCAGTCTTGCGTGATTCTTTGGTAAACTGCCCAGGCTCATCTTGTAATGAATCTTCTCAAGGGTATTCACCTGGTTCAATACAGAGTGACTGATTGACTGCTCGATTGATTGATTGGTTGGTTGGCTGATTGGTTGATTGACTGATTCAGTCTACTGCTTTCCAAAACATGTTACAACTGTCTCACAGAGAGAAATGAGCAGTAAAGAGAAACAGCTTTTGTTTCCAGTGAATGAAATACTATTAGATGTATTATTTGCTCTACACATACAGTATTAAGGCTACAAGTACTACTCCCTGTGTGAGTTGCATGACAGAACTGCCTTAAGTCATTGCAAACTTAAACTAAAATCAGGCTAGACAGCATTGGTACCCTTATGTTTTGTTCTGCACTGTTGCTGCAGTGACATCCAGGAATGGGAGGGGCTGTATTACAAGTGACTCATTGCATGTAAATGGAGGCTTGCTTGACATTTTACTACCTTGTGTCAGGGCCTCAAACTCTAGATATGTGTTGCAACAGAAGAAATGGCTGATCTCTTATGGACATACAGTATGTATAGTACTTGATGTAATGTATTATAAATACATAAGACATATTCAAATCATAAATATACAGGAGTCTTCTCCTTTAACTTCATCTTATCTGTGTACATTCTTTTTTTTTACAGTTAATGTTTTTTTTGAGTATCAGAGATATACAAAAACACAAATTCTTAGTAACAGAGTTGTACATCAGTATTGTAACAGGAATTACATAAAATACATTCTTGTATGTTATTAACTATGTCAATGTCAATGTCAATTTTATTTAAAAAGATGCCCAATCCCAAAGGCTCTGGGCGCCGCACAAAAACTATACAGTATGTCATACCATGCACCATATACATTACATTAAAATATCATCATACATATAAAACTATGCATCCAACTTGCATGCTGACACAGATGAAATATTCAGTACTGCTATATCTTAATATGAAATAGTTTGATTGACTTAAGGGAGTTACACAGAGAAAAAAAACTTGCTAAGTACATCTTGGGCAGTCATATAGAGCACTTAGGCAGCGTGTGGAACTTATACTGTTAATACTGTCTAAAGGCAGAGTTTGTGGGTGATGGTGGGGGGGTCCTTGCCAGGGTGAGGTTTAGGTGGGCCTCTCCAAGGAGTTCTGAGTCCGACTCCTAGTTAGGAATCCACTTATGGAGGTTTCAGCAGGTCTTTGCTTTGGGGGACTGTAGTGTCTTGGGCGCTGGTGTCTATGTAGTGGATGAAAGGGGACCATCTCTCTAGGTAAAGGTTGCCTGTTCTGCCATGGCTGACAGCCATTCATTAAACATGGGAACGTCTGTTGTGCGCCATTTACTTCAAATGAGTCTCTTAACCTCCACTGTGGCTTGTATCAGCCATAACCTTTGCTGTGTCATCAGCAGTAGGTAGTCTGAGGCTAGGCCTAGGATTATGCGAGTAGGAGAGGATGGCAGCTGGCATCCTACCACTTCTGAACAGCATTGCAATACTCAGCTCCATGGAGTGGAAAGGGGGAGGGGGCAGTGCCACAGCACGTGTAGTAAGTCTGCTCCTGCTGCATCACATCTCCTGCACTCATCTTTCTCTAGTAGACCCATGTTTTGTAATTGTGTAGTTATATGGTACCATAAGTGGGGAATTTTATTCTGTATTAAGAGACTCCTCGGATCTCCTCATGCTTTGTGCATCTGCGTCCAGCAGGTTTTCCATTGTGCCTCATCAATGGATCTGATCACTAGTTTCTGCCACTGCAGTCTGGGAGGCTGGGAAGGGTCTGTCATTGCATCTCTTAAGTGTCTGTATACTGCTCCTGCCAGGCCCTTTCTCTTGCCAATCCAGACATCAAGGGGGAGAGCTGTGGGCCTTGTGCTTTTTAGGTTAGCAGACTGTACACTGGCAGTCCTTTTTTACCCATTCTTGAACTAAGTGCCAAATCTGCAAGTATTTCCAGAAATCCCTGTTGGGCACGGTGAACCTGACTTGCATTGAGGAAAGGAATCTATTGTAGAGCCCTCTAGTAGCATGATGTCCTTGACTGCTCTGATCCCCTTTTCTTTCCAGTCTTTCCATAGAAAGATGTGGTTTTCTATTAGCCACTGATGGTTAGACCAGAAAGTCATTAGGCCTCCAAGGCCTAGACATGCCCCTGTGCTATATCCCACCTTGCGCCAAGCCATGTGCACTGTCCTCAGTGTAAACCACTTTTTGTAAAGTGCAGGGAGTTTGTGGCCCAGTATAGTGTCTAGGCAACAGCTCAGACATAAAGGGTAACCATAGGAGGCATACTCCAAGTATGGTCCAGCCCCTAGCCTTACTGACTGCCGAGCGTCACTGATCTTCACCGACTGGGAGATAGACCAAGCATGAGGAGAAGGCAGACTCCATCAGGTGTAGAAGCAGGGATTCCTTGACAGCAGTTCTACCTGGCTGAATCCCCTTGGAGTGCGCAGTCCAGGCTCCTATCTCAGCTGAGATGACTTCTCTCCTCGATCGCTCTGCTTAGAGCTGTCCAGCATAAGGAGCAGTTGGAACACTTACCCAGAATTCCTGGCTGCGGTATGTAAATCAGCATTTGTACTGCTGTACCATTACTGAAATAGTGATCGACTAATAAAAATCTCTCAGCTGGAAGCAACAGCTCAGATAAAAAGGGCACCCCTCGGAGGCATATGCCAAGAGCGGTCCAGCCCCTAGCTTTACTGTCTGCTGTACTCACTACTGAAATAGTGGTTGATTAATAGAAAGCTGTCAGCCAGAAACAATTGGAAGCAACAGCTCAGAGGCAAAGGGCAACCCTAGGAGGCATATGCCAAGTGCGGTCCAGCTTCTAGCCTTACTGTCTGCTGAGCTTCACTGATCTTCACCTGAGAGAAGCACAAGTAGGAGATTTAAATTCTTCCATGCTCTTGCCTGCAGGTCTGCTGACTGAAGCGCTACAAGTGGAACTCACGGCAACATAGCCGCATCCAGGTTCCATCTCATAGGCGGTTTCTACTCTTGTTGGCGGCATCTGCTGCAGCAGTTCCCTGGGTACTCCAGAGTTTGAGAAGGGTGGGTATCATCCTGCAGCCAGTGGATCAGTCCCTTCTCCCTCACTGCAGCAGGGAACCAGGATGCACAGACCACAGGCAGGGTTTTTTACTGCAAGCAGCGGTGACTCCATAGAGCTGTTCTGAGCCAAAGGGCAGAACAACTGAGCTAGTAACCAGATTACGTCTTACCTTTCAGGAATACAGCTGGACTTCATCTGTTCAACAGCTACCTGATTGTTTTTTACAGCATACAGGGAACAGTCGGATATGCCCAGCCACCCTCCCCTGAGTGCTCTTGCTTTATAGGTGTGTAGCACCACCCACAACTCCTGATAGGAGGTAGTAAGATTAAAAAAAACTCACTGATCTGTATTCTTTTTCATCCACACTTTCTGCCAAGAAACAGGAATCAGCCCCATTTCTCAACTAAAACAAACAAAAAAATGGACCTTGTCAGTTGCGAAAACTGTGGTGCACTGTACAACAGGATCTACAAACGGTAACCATGACCCTGCCATGGATGCTGCACCATAGTAGATCTTTCAGTCCAACTACAGGATGCTTGGACTATAATATATGACCTACAATACAGGGAACCCTATAGCATACCTCCTCAATACCCCCACCATCAGTACCAGCATGTCAGCCAGGGCCCAGGACTAGAGGCAGGGCCCAGAGACTGGCAGGTGGTAAGGAAAAAGAGGCATCCTATGAGGCCTAGGAAGGAAACCAAAAAGCAGGAGCATTTCCCAGACATCCAAACAAAAAACAGGTTCACTCCACTTCTACCACCCACAGACAAAGTAATACAATTTAAAGAAATCAAACCACCAAAAAAGGCTAACACGCCAATTAAAATCAATACAAGCGTTGATAAAAAACCAAAAATACTAATGCTCAAAATATAACTAACAACTATACCAAAACCAAATGCAAAAACAACAAAAATACTAAAACTCAAAATAAAAATGACACACATATAAACAAAAGCAAAATTCTCATAATTGGGGATTCCATGATCCGAGGAGTGGAACACCACCTAACACAAAATGTTAAAAGCAACATTGTGGAAAAGTGTCTACCAGGAGCCTCTGCAAGTAGGGACACTAACTACATAAAAACAATTGTGCAGGAATCGGGGAATGTTACACACTTAACACAATGACTTGGCAAATCACACAGTTCAGGAGGCCAAGAAACACTTTGAGGACCTGGCCAACAAACTTTCTTCCCTTCCGTCCAAATTAGCCTTCTCAGAAGTGCTGCCAGTGTGGGAAAACTGAAAAAGCATCAAGCGAGTCAGAGTGATTGAAATAGGTGAATTCAGATCATAGCTGTGTGATTGGTACCAAGCCAAGGGATACCACTACATAGGGAACTAGCACAACTTTTGGGAAAGAGCTTTTTTTAAATAAGATGGATTGCACCTAAACAGAAAAGATGTGCAAGCACTCAGACAAAAATGTGATGTCTATACAGGAAGTTTAAACTAAATAAAGGGGAGTATGATGCAGCTCACACCACTGCCATCAGTGAGCTGGTCATCACTCCCCAAAATGCCAAATGCATGCATACATCCTCAGAAAACAAATCAGAGCCAACATCCACCTGAACCAGCAACCTCCATAATCTTTTGGCCTGAAAGAGCAAACTGGAGCGGCCCAGGAAGAGGGTACAACCTCGCGCCAAAGAGTATATACATTCCAGGAAGGCAGTGGTTGATAATACTAGGAGCCTAACCAACAAACTTCCCAAACTCACAACCATCTTGGAAACAGAAAGGTTGGACTGCTGTAACAGAAATGTGGTTCACGGAAAACCATGGATGGGATATGGCCATTCCTGGTTACAATCTGTTAAGTAAAGATAGGCAGGCCAAGAAAAGAGGAGGGGGGCATAGACAATTACATTTGGGAGGAAATACAAGTCACAGAAGTAAAAGGGCAACCTGGGGACTTTGAGTCACTGTAGCTAACTGTAGACATGGGCAAGGGAAAGCCCTTCAGAATCAGCATCGTGTACAGGCCCTCAAATCAAGGAGATAAAGGAGACAATGACCTAATACAGGAAATCCACAAAATGTCTGATAAAGACGAAGTAATACTGGTGGGGGACTTCAACCTACAAGTTATTAACTGGAGCACACTAATGGCAGCAACAACAAGAAATAGGGACTTCTTGTCACTACAAGGTGCGGGACTGTGCCAACTTGTTAAAACCCCAACAAGGGGAGATGCCATTCTCGATCTTGTCCTTATAAGCTCAGAAAGGATCAAGGACATCGAAGTGGGATGCCATATGGGCAACAGTGACCATCACATGGTAAGTTTTAAGGTAAACATACCACAGGACACCAGCAACTCGATGATAAAGATGCTAGATTTCAGAAAGGCTGATTTCCAAAAAATGAGGAACAACATAAGTAGCCAGTTAATGGAAACAGAGGTTGAGGAGGTGGAGGTCATGTGGGGGAAACTCAAGACAGCAATAAAGACTGCTACAGAGCAGTGTGCCAGATGGGTCAGCAAAGCAAAAAGAAAAATAAATCCTCTATGGTTTTCCAAGGAAGTGGCTACCACAGTCAAAGAAAAAAAGAAGGTGTACAGCATATACCAGGAAACCAAAACTGAGAAAGACTGGGAGTTGTACAAGGAAAAAATGAGTCTAACAAACAAATTAGAAAGGTAAAAGCCCAGACAGAGGAAAATTTAGCAGAAGGGGCAAAGAGAGGAGACAAATCGTTTTTTTAGATACATTAGGGAATGTAGGAAGGCAAAAGGTGGTATAATAAAGATTGCTACTGAAGAAGGGAAATAAACTAAACATGACCCAGAGAAAGCTGAAATACTCAACAAATACTTCTGCTCAATGTTTACCAAAGAGGTCCCAGGGGATGGCCCAGCCCTTAAAAAACACAACATCCCAGGACCAGGGGTAGACATGAGCCCCTTTACAGAAGCCAAAGTACAGGAGGCACGAAATAAACTAAAAGCAGACAAAGCCATGGGACCAGACGAGATGCACCCCAGAATCCTTAAGGAACTAGGGACAGAATTAGTTGCCCCTCTGGCACTTCTATTCACAAAATCCATGAAGAGCGGTGTGGTACCCAAAGACTGGAAAAAGGCAATAGTGGTTCCACTTCACAAATCAGGTAGTTGCAAAGAGGCTAGTAATTACAGACTGGTGAGCCTTACATCTATAGTAGGGAAACTAATGGAGACACTACTCAAACAGAGGATCATAGCATTCCTTGAAACTAGTGGCCAACAAGACCCTAAACAGCATAGTTTCTCAGTAGGTAGGTCATGTCAGACAAATCTGCTTGAGTATTTTACTACGCTAAAAAAATAGTTTTTTTTAATTTTTAATTTTATTGAACTCTAGGATTACAAGTACCTTTGAGCAAGGACTGCTCATTTACAAAGGTTCCAAGTCACGGGAGGTGGGTAACATACGTACATACAGAGGTAGACAATGATTAACAGTCTTAACACATATTACAGTTACAGTTACAAATTGTTGCTTGATTTCAGAGGGCGGCTTAAATAAGGTTTCAGACTAGCAAGAGCCAAGATAGAAACAATAGAAAGGATGGATTGAGTGTGCAGGGTAGTGGGGGAACAGGAAGAGGTAGGCAGGTGGAGGTGCCGCTGTCGGAGTGAGGGGTGGAAGGGTGAGGTGTAAGCAGAATTATGGGAGGGGGGCAGATGCCTATAGGGTACAATAGTGGGGGAGGTGGCATGAAGGACTAGCGCAGGGCAGGAGTAAGGCGGTGGGGGGCAAGGATGGGGCAGGAGGGCAGTTGCCATAAGGAAGTTATCTGTAAGAGGTTACTGGTCACAGTTCGGAGACAGCCAGGGAGACGGAGAGCCTGAATTATGAGGGGCAGTTGCATTGCGAGGTTGAGGTGAGATAGTGTCAGAGATTCCTTATGAAGGGTCCTAGCAAAGCAGATGCCGGTGGTAGTGGATGACGGTGGGGCAGTAGATGTGGTCTACCTAGACTTTAGTTCGGCCTTAACTTGGTTCCACATGGAAGGCTGGTAAAAAAGCTTGACCACACAGGGGTTGGTCTAGAAGTAGTCAGATAGGTACAAAACTGGTTACAAGGCAGAACCCAAAGGGTACAGGTTAATGGAATGCAATCGACGGAAAGCAGGGTGACCAGCAGGGTGCCCCAGGGCTCAGTGCTGGGACCTCTGCTCTTCAATGTTTTTCTAGCAGACATCACTGATGGACTGTAAGGGAAGGTGTGTCTGTTCACAGACAACACCAAGATTTGTAACAGGATGGACACCTCAGAAGGAGTAAGCAAGATGGAAGCTGACTTCAAGAAACTAGAATAATGGTCTGTAGTGTGGAAGCTGAGATTTGATGCCAGAAAGTGCAAGGTCATGCATATAGGAAAGAAAAATCCAAGAAAGAAGTGTTACCTTGGAGACAAAAGACTGGCGGCCTCAAAACAGGAACGAGACCTGGGAATCAAAATCTCAGATAACTTTAAGGTTAGTAAGCAGTGTGAGAAGGCAACATTGAATGCCAACAGAATGCTGGGCTGCATTGGTAGGGGAATCACGAGCAGGAGGAGGTTGATACTACTGTATAGATCACTGGTCAGGCCTCAGCTGGAATCGAAGTCAGTTCTGGAGCCTTACCTCAGGAAGGACATTGACCGGGTGGAAACAGTACAGAGAAAGGCAACGAAAATGATTCAGGGTCTGCAGTACATTTCCTATGAGGAAAGACTTAGGAACTGAATGTGTACTCCCTGGAGCAGAGAAGAGAGAGAAGGGACATGACTGAAACATTCAAGTACATAAAAGGCATTAACAAGGTACAGGCACAGGAACTTTTTCACTTCAAAAAGGGGTTCAGATTCAGGTGACACGACCTCAGGCTGCAAGGAGGGAGGTTCCAGGAAGTTTTTCTTCACTGAAAGGGTGGTGGACGCCAGGAACAGCCTGCCCCAAGAGGCTGTGGGGGTCAACACTTTGGGGGGGGGGAATTCAGGAATGCATGGGATAGACAAAAGGGAGCCCTGACTACAAAGGGCAACTACAGTGTCAAAATAGGTCTAAAACAAATGGGCAGACTAGATGGACCTAGCGGTCTCCTTCTGCTGTCAACTTCTATGTTTCTGTGCCTGCCCCTTGTAGTAGTGCCGATTCTAGACTAATCCATAATGGCTCGTTGTGGCCCAGGGTTTGGAATACTTTACATGTCATTGCTATTGAGAAGGCATAAGCATATTGCTTGAAGTAGGGGAGACCCCATCCTCCTCTAGTCCAATGGGCTTGGAGTTTGGCTCTACTATATCTGGGAATTGATGTTTCCCACAGAAAATTACCCAGCATGGCATCCAGTGTGTGGAACCAGTACCCTGGAATTTCAATAGGAATAAGTGCCAGCAGATAAAAATGTGCTTTAAGGGGAATGTATCCATCTAACATCTACCAGAGCCAAGAAATTTAAATCTCAGATGGAAAACCTACTTTGGAAAATCAAATCTCTTGAAATGGCCATCAGTTGACATTCATTAGAGGCTCATTGGATTAAATTACACACCTTACATGCCCAATTCTCAGGCCTCATGTCCCAAAAAGCTGAACTTTCTTTAAAAAGAATCAAGATTACATATTTGGAATCTGGAGAAAGAGCTGGTAAGTTGCTAACCATTCAAATTATCAAGCAGAGACTAAAATATCTATACTGGGATTGTACCTAACAGAGAATGGGCCCCCAGTCATGAACCCGAGGGAAATAGCTTTAGGTTTGAGCAATATTTTGAGAAATGATATACTGTTGCACAAGAGGAGATCCCAGGGGGACAAAATATTCATAATTATTTAGAGCAGTTAGACCTTCAGACATTGTTCCCAAATAATACTTCCTTTGGGCTCTCTCATTCTGGAATGGGAAGTCGTCAAACAATTAAGCAACTTCCACAGATAAGTTTCCTGGGCCAGATGGCCTCTTGACTAATTATATAAATCATATGTTACAGAGCTCTCCCCACTTTTGGCAAAAGTATTTAATTTTGGTATGAGACTGGAATCTCTGACCATACATATCTTAAGGCCTTAATCACCATAATCCCTAAGCTGGGCTGAGATCCCCACTATTCTAAAAATTATCATCCCATCTCATTACTTAATGTAGACATCAAAATTTTGGCTAACATACTAGCCAATTGGATGGGACCCTTGATGGGCAAACTAAATTAGTGGTAACTAGGTTGGTTTCATGACAGGTAGATCCTCGAGTGACCACATGCATAGACTACTACACCTTCTTTTTTTAACTAGTAATTCAGATATACCAGCAGCCCTTATAGCATTAGATGCAGAGAAAGCTTTTGATCATGTTTGTTGGCATTTCCTTTTCACTACTCTATCCTGTTTTGGTTTCTCACAAGCTTTTATTAATTGGGTTAAATTATTATATACTTCTTCAACAGCTCATGTCTGGTGCAATGGTTTACTCTCCAATTCATTCCCACTGCATCATGGCACCAGGCAAGGCTGCCATCTCTCTCCCCTTCTTTTCAATCGCTATCTAGAACCCTTTATATGGAGACTAATCACAACCCAGAACTTTCATGGAATTACTGTAGGGGCATGACAGCATCTTTTGTCAGCATATGCTGATGATTTGTTGTTACACATGGCAAACCCAGTGGATGGCATTCCAATTTTATTAAGAGAGATTGATTCCTTCTCTAAGTTTCCCACTACAAACTTAACCTTTCAAAAACAAGCATTTTTCCCCAGAATAATAAACTACTAAGAGCAAATATAGAAGAACTCAGGTTAAACTGGGAATCTAAAACCCTGACTTGCCTGCATATTAAAATCTCCAAGAATATTCCACAATTGTAAAGAGAATCTTCCAAATTAACACAGACAATCAAACTAGATCTTGACAGATGGGGCACATTACCTCTTTCTCTATGGGAAGAATCAGCATAGTTAAAATGAATGTGCTACCCTGGATCTTATATCCCTTAAATATGTTAGGTTTATATTTCCTTAAATCATGGTTCATTAACCTCCAAAAATTACTAAATTGATATATCTGGAAAGACAAGATGGTTTGAAGAGCATGCTATAAGTCAACCGCACCAAAACCACATTGTGATCTCTCCCTACCCTCTTTCTTTACATCGGTGATCCACATCAGCAAATTAGTGCACTGGATGCACACACAGGACATGGGAGATAATACTATATATTCCCCTTCTTGGTTAGACATTAAGAAAACCCTAGTCTCCAAACATTTTTGCACACTATCAGCTTTAATATATTCTTCCCAAATAACTCTGGAAAAATCTAATAGGATGGTCTCTGATAGCTGTACATCAAATACAGCATCACTTGAATACAAACTGGCATATATCTCTGGAGCAACCACTTCTTAATAATCCCCACTTCCAAATTCAACATCGACCCATTCCTACAGCATACTAGACTTCTCTAACAAGACTACGGCTTACAGATATTGCTCCCAATGGCAAAGTGATTACATATGTCAAAGCTGCTAAGAGCAAGTACTGTAAAGACCTACTGATTAACTCGGCCAATGATCCCAGAAAATTCTGGTCACACATCAAATCCTTCCTAGGATCCTCACAGTCAACTACCCCTGGTGATATGCTGATAAATGATACGCATTGTAATGACTCTAAACCATAATTAATTCTTTCAACCTGCATTTCTCTGATCTCTCCCAATATACCTCTTCCTTCAATCCACTGCAGTGTCCTCCCTCCTCATCAGGAACCTGTCTGGATAAGTTAGAAGTGTTGTCCCTATGCCTCCTTATAATTCTCCACTCTGTTTTAAGGCTGTGTGTAGAAAGTCCTGAAGCTCCTGAGGTCCATCTCTGATCATACCAGCTCTGGCTCAGACTATCTTGAATCCCACCTCTTGAAACTTGCAGCTCCCCTTATTGCATTACTGCTGGCCAAAATTTATACATTATCACTTTCAGGTGGAATGGTCCCTGACCTCTGGAAAGCTGCTCAGATCACACCTGTACTTAAAAAGGGGGATCCTAAGGTTGTCATGAACTACAGACCAATTTCCATACTCTCAGTACTGAGCAAAATCCTAGAGAAAATTGTCGCAACTCAGACAACTGACTATCTACTTAAGCACAGCCTGCTCTCGGATACCCAACATGGCTTCAGGAAAGGACATAGCATGACGACTGCAATTCTTAAATTCACCAGTGACACTCTTTCAATAATAGATACTGGCAATCTGACTGGGGCTGTCTTTATTGACCTCACAAAGGCTTTTGACCTTGTTGATCACGCTTTGCTTATCTCCTCACTTCGACACCAGCATTTCTCCTCCTCTGTTGTTGACTGGTATGAAAGCTACCTGACAAATAGAACTCAGGTGGTGAAATTTAATTCCTCTCTATCGAACAGTACCACCATTAACATTGGTGTACCTCAGGGCTCCATCCTAGGGCCCCTCCTATTCTCTCTTTATATAAATAACTTTGGAGCTGCTCTAAAATCCTGCTCTGCTATTCTATATGCTGATGATCTTGTCATCTATACAAGTTCTACTAATATAGATGCTATCAACACAACCCTTTCCTCTGACTTTAACAATATCCAAAACTGGCTATATGACCATGAACTGGCTGTCAACACTAGCAAAACTAAAGCCATGTGCTTGGATCGGCCCCATAGCTCCAGGCTTGCAAAACAGCACTGATGGTGCAGGACTTAGAAGGTCAATTACTGGAATGTGTGACCTCTTTCAAGTACCTGTGCATCCTGCTAGATCAATCTCTTGATCTTAATCTTCATGTACAGTCTGTTTGCAGAGCTGTCAACTCCAAACTGGGTGTTGCATATAAGACTAGTTATATGCTCATGCCATCAGCTAAAATGGCCATTGCAAGGGGGATTCTGCTCCCCACCCTAACCTATGGGGCTTCCTTATTTGGGGCTGCTCATAAAAATGACCTACTCAGATGGGATATTACATATAACAACCTATGTTGCTATGTGTCGTCTGCTCCTCTGCTTAAACACCACTGTCAGCTTTATAATGATCTTGGTTGGCTGTCTATGTTAGCTAGTAGGAAATACTACTTTGGCTGTCTTATTGATTTGATAATTTGAAATCAAACCCCTAGGTGTCTTGCAGCTATGCTTGTTCCTCAGGACACACTCCATGGTCTACGATCGGCTGACAAATCCTTTCTGAATTTGCTGAGGTGCCACACAAGGAAAGGAACTGTTGCATTTGAACATGCAGCTCCACAGCTATGGAATTCCCTTCCCCTTGACAGTGGACTTTCTAGCTCCCACACAAGCTTTAAGAGAAAACTGCACTCGAATCTGCTGATTGCTGATACCTGTTCCTGCTTTCACCCTACCTAATGACTGATGTCTCTGGCCATACAATAGTATTTCCCTCCTCTATATAACCCTCTTACTGCCTCAGCCTGTCCCAGCTCTCTTTCCCTGCCCATATACAACTTTGCACTGCAGGCATCTCCCTTACACTTACATACACTCATATAATCTACTTTCATGGCTTGCTCCCTCTTCCTCACTTACCCACCTTTCAATGACACTCCTGCTCTCAATGGTTATTTCTTCCTTTTCTATTTCCTGTTTTTGTTTTGTGTACCTTGTTTCTGTTCGTATGATGTGCCACCTGAAAATTTATTGTCCAAGGTCCTCTCTATTCATTGCATAGATAGGCACCTATAAACTTATGAATGGTCTACTCTGTATGTCTCGATATATTGTATCCACTTTAACTCATTGTATGTAAAGCACTTTACTTTGTATGTTCAGATATATTGTATCCTGTCTAACTCATTGTATGTAAAGCACTTATAATTCGTTATCCTGTTAAGTTTCTGCATGTCTGTATTCTCCTGGGTCGTGCCTGAAAATAGTAATTTTATGGCTAGTGTACTTATCCAATAAGCAAAGCTAAACAAATAAAATAAAATATAATCAGTTACTACAACACTTTCCTGATATAGCCGGGAAACCTTTTAAATACTGGCAGGTCAGACATACAATGGTTTCCTTCTTAAATAAAACAAAAGATTTTGATTCTCCCAAAATTGAGTTATCCCCTATTTTAACAATAGCTAACCAGCCACATCCAATTTCCAAAGTATATAAGGAATTACAATCTTTAGATGTTCAAATACCCAAAGGAATATGCTGTTATTGGGTTCACAGATTACCTCTTATAGAAGAAGCTGACTTATGGCAAAGAATATGGATTAATTTACTGTATATAGATTTGTTAAGCAAGACCAACCTCACCTAATATAATTTAACATAATGCATAATCTTTACTTCACTCCCAAGAAACTACACAAAATGGGAAAGCTTTCCTCCCCCAATGTCACCGCTGTTTAGAGGCAAATGGAGACCTTTACCATATGTTATGGACTTGCCCTAAAGTTCAGGTGTTTTGGCAAGCCATCAACAACTCACTAGATCCTTATTGGGACTGGAACTATTGCTCTTGCCAGAAGTCTGGTTACTTAATCATTATCCTTTGGGAACAATAAAATCTAAGAAAGCCTTCATAGCCTTAATTGCTGCTGTGGCTAACCTCATAATCATGAGACACTGGATGGATGATTTTACCTACTTTATTAGAATGGCATAGAGATGTTACTCTGCTCAATTAGAAAAGCATTTAGCCATGATGGACAATAGTTTGCAACATTACTTGGATAAATGGGGCACCTTAAATGCTCTGTTAGTAACACAGAAACTTTAGAACCCCTAGTTTTATACTACATATTTTAATATAATTTACTATTGTTTTAATGGTTACGAATTTGTACACTTGATATCACTAAGGGGATTAGTTTACTTTTATAATGTATATTTTATACTAATTATTTTGTTTTATATTAGTATTGATTTAATTATACTTTTGTATAAAATGTCTCACCATACAGTCTCCACGAAGGTAACCTATTTTAACTACTTATAATTCAGACTGTATATTGTCTCTACTTCTGTAACGTGCAAAAACTGAATAAAGTTTATTGAATTAAAAAAGAAAGTGTACTTTAAAGAGCAGCTGACACTTTCAGGAGAACTTTAACAAAACATAACATTTGGACATTGTTCAGCTTGTAATTCACATTAGTATTGTGTTCTCCCTCCCAAATTATCAAAAACAAAATTGGGTTTAGTGAAAACACTACAGACTAGATTGGAACAATGAGAACCTACCTCATTATCCTTACTCCCTCCCTCTTGCTCACTCTGCCACTGATTTTAAAGTCATTTGCAAAAAAGCAGATCTTTCCCTGAATCCCTACCCCAAAGTTGTGTATAGAGAGATTAAAAAGACTTGGACCAAAGATTGATCCCTGGGGGAACCCTACTTGTGACTCCCCTATCCTCTGCAAATTTCCATTCAAGACCACCCTCTACATCCTTCTGATGAGACAGTTTTTGACCCACCCTTAAAAATTCTATCCCCAAGTCCTTCAGTTTTTCTTAATTAGCCATTCATGTGAGCCTGATCCAAAGGCTGGGTTAAAGCCCTCATACAACACACGCATGCACAGCCTGCCATTATCTGCTACATTCCCCTCCACAGGCAACAACAGAAGAGAAGGCTGTCAGGAAGAAGCTTTTTTATTTTAATAAGATCATGCTGGAATACACACACACACACACACACACACACACACACACACACACACACACAGATTCAGTTAGCTTCATTTGGGGAGTATTTGACTTCCAAAAATAAGGCAAAAACTTCCAAAATTAAGGGACAGGAATTCATTGACTTCCTAATGTGAAACAAAAAATTAGATTACTTAAAAAAATGCAAACAAGGAAGTGATAAATGGTGGATTCTGCTGAAAATTGTTTTTTGCCACTAATATTTATATTAACATAAATTGGTCCATCCTAGAATATTGACTTCAAAAATGTCAGCTCAGGAAAGTATTCTGACAATTCTAAAAATTGGAATGACTTCCAGATTACAATTTATGGAAGTTTTAGACTTTCACCAGTAATAAATTAACTGAAGCCCTGCACACACCCTTAGCCACTGAGCTGTACAACAACAAAAGTATTTTGCCCAAACTCTGCATCAAGCAACAATGCACAGTGAGAGCCTTTCTCAAGTCCTCAGTCACCCTCACCTTTTCATTTTCCTCCAGAGTCCACTTAGCCTAGGACATACACAGTGTGGTGTCAACACTGCTCTCCATCACCAACCCAGCACCCAACACCACTGTCTGCAACTGAAACTGATATTACCACCATTCCCCAGCAGTTTATCAGGAATGCTATATCACAAAAGATGGCCAGGAATTAAAGAAATGCAAGAAGAAGAGTGAAGGCAATGCTGAGTCGACAGCATACAGTAGTAAATATGCTTTAAGGAGCAGGGGAATGTGACTCAGGGCAGAGGTGTAGGACAGAAAACATATGCTGCTAGGTAAATCTTTTGTTTTTGAATAACAAAGGAGGGGGTTAGGACAGGAGCTGAAAAAAGGCTAGCTGGTTTCTCCATCATACATATTAAGTAAAGGCAATAATGACTTAAAAAAAACAAAAAACAATACTGTCTTGTTTGTCATGCACCTTAGCTAAGGGGAATGCTGCACCAGCAAAAACAAACTGTAAGCCGTGGTGCACATGGCGTATGCCCTCCAGTGTCATTGTATACAGGGGTACCATACTTGCTAATCTCAAGTCTTGTGCTGCCACCGCTGATTCCAGTGAGCTATTATCCGCCAAAGGTGTGGCCAACTCCTGCCCCATTTTCTTTAACACTTTAGGGTGAAGCACATCCAGACCCATTGATTTATCCACTTTTAAAGCTTTGAGACCCTTCTGCACTCTTTTCTAATTTATGAGTTCAGTGTCAATTCCCTCTCCCACTGTCTCTCAGCTGACATTCCAGTAGTGGACCCTTGTCTTCTGCCATAAATACAGAGCATAAATACTCATTTAGTTTGTCTGTCTGTGCCCCTCTTTCCAACACACACTCATTTTATTTCAACCATACACTCCTTGGTTTTACTTTTTTCTCTAACGTAGCAGAAGAATGTTTTACCTCGCTTCTTCACTCCTTTCAGTATTTTTAATTCCCCATGTGACTTTGCCAGTATTACCTTCCCGTTGGCCTCCATCATCCTGCTCAGGTATACTTCACTGTTTTCTGCAGTCTGTCTAGCCTTGTAGTTTTTGAAGGCCTTCCCTTTCTCCCCCACTGTCTCGCTCACCTCCTTTGTGTACCATAGTGTTTTTTTCTCCTGTTTTTTTATCAACTGCCTTAACATAGAAACATAAAAACAAAGAACATTGCTGGCAGGGGAAGTCCTTACATTCTGTCAAGTGAGGTTGTACATGTACCCTAGGGGCCCATAACCATCTTCTCCCTACCCTGCCTTCCTCAGCTTCCTTAATCAGTGCGTTATGCATGTTAAATTGCCTTTAGAATCTTTGTAGCATTTTCACATTGACCTCTGTGGGCAGCCTGTTTAACTTTTCCACCAACTGCTTTGTGATGTACTTTCTAATTTCCTTTTCTAAATCTACCCACCACAAATCTTATGTTATATACCCTGGTATGACTGTTGCCACTTTCCGGTGAACAGCTTGTTTGTGTCCACTTTGCTTATTCATTGCATGTATTTAGCATTTTGACCTATCCTTCTACCGACTTGTGAAGAGCACGTAATGAAGCTCTCAGTCTCTGCTCATGGTCCCACCCTGCTGGCCGTGTATAATGTTGGTCACCCTCCACTGTACCAACTCTTTTGTTTAAGTCTTTCCTGAGGTGGGGGCTCCAACACTTCACACAGTACTTTGTGTGGAGTCATATCAGCATTCTGTACAGGGGCAAAGTACCTCTTTTCTCTTGCTGCTGAACCCACTTGCCAATGTATCAATGCATCCCAGCATTATATTTACTTTCCCATCACTCTGTTATGTTGTGTTGAAGATTTGAGGTTGTTGGAAATCACCACCTCCAGATCTCGTTCCTCCTTCATGATAGCAACGTTAATCTCTCATAGTTAGTATTAAACCACAGGGTTTCTGTGCCTTTGCAAATGGCTGAACACTTTTTGGCTTTGAAGCTCAACTGCCAGACCTTTGACCATTTCTCCAGCTTCTCCAGACCCTTCTGCATATAATAGATACTCCCCTCAATATATTCCCTGCCACAGTGCTTAGTGTCATCCATATATAGGCAGATTATCCTTTGATATCCTTTTCTATGTCACTGATGAAGATATTTTAAAGTACCGGCCCCCCAAAAAAAGACACATGTTGGACCTCACTAGTAGCCTCCGTCACTTGTGTGTTCTCCATTTACCACTACCCTCTGTGTTCTCCCCCTTAGTAAATGTCCCACCCCCACCATGTTAGTCTGTTTCCTGCTCTGAGATCCACTAGTTTCTTAACCAGCCATTTCTGTGGAATCAAGTCAAAGGCCTTGCTTAAGTCCAGATACAGTGTATCAACCACCTGACCTTTATCAAAAGGGTTCATCACCCACAAAGAAGTCAATCAAGTTTATTCAGCAAGATCTGCCTGCCATAGCACCATACTGTTCTCTGTGCTGTAGCCAACTTGCTATGAGGAACTTTACTATCTTCCCTTTCATGGTTGATTCCTGCAGTTTGCCTTCTACTGAGGTCAAACTGACTGAGCAATAGTTGCTTGGACTCATCCTTTCCAACTCTTTTCTGGAGGAACACCAAGTCTGCTGCTCAACAGTCTGCAGGCACCTCTACAGACTCCATTGAGCAATGGCAGCACCTGTGCCATCTCCCTTAGAATCCTGGGGTGTACTCCATTTGGACACAGAGATTAATCAACCATAAGGGACATGAATCCTTTAAAATCCTTTACTAAAGAGAGTCATAGGTTTTGGAACTCCATGGTTAATTTGACTCCATTTTTTTGTTGGCCCCCACAGCATCTACCACACACACTAGCTTTTCCCTGAATAACTCCTGTATCTTAGTAAAATCAGATTTCTGTAGTCCAATACTTTTATTAGTGAACATTTGTTTTCTACCACTTATTTTGAACCACATGGCCTACTGATCATTGGATCTCAGAGGCTCATGAACTGAGATTTACTCAGTGCTGTCCTGGGGGCTGAATCTAGAATAGCTCACTCCCATGTAAGTTACTCTTCCTTCTGTACTAGATATGCCCTTGTAAGGCCTCTATCATCATCTGGTTTAGTACTTGATGTCACTGGGATACTCCAGTCCATGTCAAGCATGGTAAAGTCCATTACTGAAAGCACCTCACCCTGTGCTACTGCTCTTCTGATCTCCACCACCATCTCCTTGTATACCTTCTCTTAATGAGAAGTGGCATATATACTGCACCTACCCTGGTGGCCCTCCCTCCTGCTGTGACTCCACAAACTCACAATGTTTTTACATATGCACCCTGCCTTGATCTCCATGGCCTGTATGCCATCCCTTCCGTATAAAGCCACTCTTCCCTTTCCCCTATTTTTCCTGAATTGTGTGAAGCCAGCAATTGATAGTTCCAAGTCATGGTGCTGTATGGACCATGTTTCCATCTCTTCCACCAAATCTACTTGGATTTCAACTATTATTGCCTGCAGGTTGCTAATTTCATTTTCCAGACTCCTAGCATTGATGCACTTTGCTCTAAAGTGCTCATGTATCTTACTCCTTGTACCTTGTCTGTTGTCCCTGGCCTCTTTTTCCCTTGCTGCCACATGTCTTAGCTCCTTCCATCTTCATGCCACTGTGGCACCCCTTGCTGCTAGAATTGTGTTATTTTCTCTGAGTTTCTGCCTGTTCTAGTCCCCTCACCTTGTTTGCTACACTCTGCTCCTTCACTCTCTGTCTCTCTCTGTCTCTCTCTCTCTCCTCCTCTCCCTCTCTCCCTATTTGCACTTCCAAGCTCACTGCTATGCTGTTTTCTCAGACTCCTGTCAGTCACACAAGCTTCCCAGGAATGTGTTGGTCCCCCCGGTCTTCCCTCTTTTTCACCCAGTGGATAAATCACCACTCCTACCCCCCTTATTGGCATTACCCTTCATCCAGATAGGACCCTGCATGTTACCACTTGAAGGGGAGTGCCTGCTTGGCCTCCCTTAGCTGCTATACTAATACCCTGGATGGCCTCCCCATGTCAGTTTAAATGGTCAGCCATGCTTGTAGAGCAGAAAGCAGCTAGCTAAAAGAAGCTACATTTTCTTATTAATTTAACACTTATATCTCAGCAGGAGTTGGTGTCTGTTGAGATTAAGCAAAGAGATACTTTATTAGAGGTAGAAGGGATCTTATTTAGGGTTAAAAAAAGAAAGAAAGTCAGTGTGTGTTCTGTACTGGGAAGGGCATTGTATCAACTTAGTTTGCTAAACCAGTAGGAGGAGAGAGCTTAATTGGGTGTGGCTTAGACACTATAAAGCAGGAGACTCACATTACAACTTCCTGTTGTTAACCTTTTTCTTACTAATTGCCTTCCATCCACCCCTCTACCCACCCACCCTAAGCCAGTTCTACTTTTATAGCCACTGGATTTGACTGTCAACAGGAACTTCCTGTTTGGCAGTAAGAAGGGAAGGATCATAGAGAAACATTGGTTTTGTCAACCCTAAAGGAAAAAAGTAGCTCACTCTCTACCCCCCCCAGCAGCTGGTGGTCTGACACTGAGCAAGGAGAAAGAAGGCTACTGAAGAATATAGGAAGCTGCTGTCCCAGAACAGGAAGGGTGAGAGTTTTAAGGAGAGGAGAGAGTAAGCATACAGAGAGACAGGAGAGGAGACACAAAATAGGACATGATAGGAGTGGTGCATTGCAACGGCTGTGGGGTGGCAGTGATCTGGGAGACATTCTGGAGGCTGTGATGCTGCCCTATTTGCAGGCACCTCTCTTGTCTAAGGGAAGAGGTTGCCTGTCTCCAGGCTGACCCGGCTAGGATTCGTGAAACCTCCTCCCCCACCCAGGGACCACCAGGGCCAATGCCACTGCCTCAGAGGTTGCCAAGAAAGAGGAGCGGCTGGACCAGGGTGGGCTCAGGGAGGGAGAGGGTGGTGGAACAGAGTTGCATCCCTCCAGCTGTACCTCTCCACAATTCATTTTCTCTTCTGGTGGATAGTGGTTCCTCTATGGAGGCACCTGCAGTGGAGACCAAGCAGTATGCTGAGAACTTTCACAAAGGAGACCCACAGGAGGGTGGCATGGGACCCCACAGGGGAAGAAAACAACTCCTGGTGGGGGACACAATCATTAGGGGGGTAGAAATGGGGGATGAAGGCGAGAGGAGGGTAAGGTGCCTGCCTAGTGCCATGGCTTGGAAGGACAGGAAGCTAATCCTCACGATCGTGGGAGTGGCTGCACGAGGGAGGGAGCTGGATGTCATTGTCCACCTAGGTACAAATGACCTGGCTAGGAATGGGATCAGAGCAGTGCAAAATGAGTTTGTAGAGTTGGGACAGGGCCTTAGACAAGTAGCACAAATGGTAACCTTCTTGGAGGTGCTGCCTGTCTATGGCAAGGGTGTAGCTGGGGTACTACTCACCAGAGAATTCAATGAATGGTTGAAAAGCTGGTGTGGAGCTCAGGGTTTTGGCTTCATTGGGCACTGGGGAGCCACCTGGAGGGATGCAGACCTATACTGGTGTGATGGTCTGCATCTGTCCGGGGGGGAACCAGGATCCTAGGTGAGAGGTTTAAATGCTTCATTGGCAAGCATTTAAATTAGCCAAGGGGAGGCACTGAAAAGAGCAGGAAAATCCCAGCCTCCCCCACAAAACACAGTAATTAGAGAGGTAAACACCAAGGTAGAGAAGTCATTAGGGAGCAGGACAGAGGTAAATGTAAAAAAAGGCAAAGGCAGTAAGGACAGGAATGGGGCTAAAAGGGGTAGGGCCATCAAAAAGTGGAGGGTGATGAGCACCAATGCCCGTAGTCTGTGTAACAAGGTCCCTGAACTAGTGGCATTGATGGAAGAGGGATGCCTGGATATTGGCAGTCTCAGAAACATGGTACACAGAGAACCATGACTGGGATGTCAAGATACCAGGATACACAATCTACAGGAGGGACAGGGAGGGTAAAGAGAGGAGGAGTAGCTCTCTATGTAAAGGAAGGATCAAAGCAACAGAACTAAAAAGTAAACAGGGGCAGATGAGGCACTCTGGGTCACCCTGGAGACAGGAAATGGCACCACAATCCGCATGGGGGTTATATACAGACCCCCATCTCAGGGGGAGGGCATGGACAAGGAAATGGTAGAAGGCTTCCTTAGAATGGCAGAAAAAGGGGAGATATTGTTGATGGGAGACCTGACTATGCCAGATGTTAACTGGAGCACCTTTGCTGCAGGCACATCCAACAGCAGGGTCATTCTTGATGCCCTACAGGGGGCATGCCTCAGACAGCTAGTATTGGAACCCACTTGGGAGGGAGCAATCTTAGACCTGGTACTCTGAAATGGGGACGGAGAAAGAATCTCAGATTTAGAAGTCGGTAGCCATCTGGGAACAAGCGACCACCAAACAGTGTGGTTCACGATAAACACAGCCATACAATCAAGCCATACAAAAGCAAGAGTATTGGACTTTAGGAGGGCTGACTTTGGGAAAATGAGAGAGTGCCTCAAAAAAGCACTAGCAAACATCAAGAAGGAGGGGTGGAGGAACAATGGGGAGTAATCAAAACGGCCATCACAGAGGCAGCAAGCCTTTGTGTAAAGCAAATCAACAAAACACAACGAAGGAAAAAAAAATGCTATGGTTCTCAAAAGAGGTGGCAGGGAAGGTTAAGGAGAAAAGGATAGCATTAAGGAAATATAAGGAAACACAGAAGGAGCAGGACAGATAACTTTATCAGTTAAAGCAGAAAGAGGCTGGGAAGGCAGTCAGAATAGCAAAGGCCCAAACCGAGGAAAGGATAGCCAACTCTGTTAAGAAGGGGATAAGACCTTTTATAGGTACATTAGGAGTGAAGAAAGACCAAAGGAGTGATACTGAGCTTAAAAAGGGAGGAATGTGGGTTGAGGTGACAGTGAAAAGCAGGGATACTGAATGAATATTTCTGCTCAGTATTCACAAAGGAAGCGGAGGGTGAGGTACCTAAACCAAACAAGAGAAACACTCTGAAGATGGGGGTCAGTACAAGTCCATTTACAGAAGAAAGGGTTCTGAAAGAACTAATAAAATTGAAGGTGGACAAAGCAATGGGGCCTGATGGTATTCACCCAAGAATTCTAAAAGAACTAAGGGTAGAACTAGTGATACCGCTGACTACTCTCTTTAACAAACCATCGGAGGATGGGGTGGTACCTGAGGACTGGAGGAGGACAGATGTGATTCCTCTTCACAAAAGTGGGAGCAGGACAGAGACAGGAAACTATAGACCAGTTAGTCTGACCTCAGTGGTAGGGAAAATGATGGAACCACTTCTGAAGGAAAGAACTGTTGAGTACCTAAAGGCCAGTGGGGCACAGGACCCAAGGCAGCATGGATTCACAATGGAAAGATTGTGTCAGATGAATCTAATAGATTTCTTTGACTGGGTGACCAAAGTAGTAGACCAGGAAGGGGCTGTGGACATGGCCTACCTAGATTTTAGCAAGGCATTTGATACAGTCTCACACAAAAGATTAATACACAAGTTAGCCAGCCTTGGAGTGGGTCCCAAGGTGGTAGTCTGGATAAAAAATTGGCTAGACAACAGGACGCAAAGGGTAGTAGTAAATGGAATCCACAGTGAAGAAAGGTACTGCAGGGTTCAGTAATGGGACCGGTCCTTTTTAATGTCTTTATAAGTGACATTGCAGAAAACTGGAAGCAAAAGTATGTCTCTTGCAGGCGACACAAAGATCTGCAACAGGGTTGATACACAAGATGGAATGGAAAGGATGAGAAGGGACTTGGCAAGGTTGGAGGAATTGTCAAATGTATGGCAGCTCAGATTCAATGCAAAGAAGTGCAAGGTATTGCAGCTGGGAAACAAAAACCCAGGGGAAGAGTACACAATGGAGAGTGAGATACTGACAACAGTAAAAATGGAAAGTGACCTGGGGGTAATTATATCAGATGACCTAAAGGTGGGCAAGCAATGTGAGAAGGCAATAAGGAAGGCTGGGGCGATACTGGGATGCATGATCAGAGGCATCAATAGTAGAAAACAAGAAGTTGTTATCCCTCTGTACAGACAGTTGGTGAGACCCCATCTGGAGTACTGTGTGCAGTTCTGGAGACCCCATCTCCGCAAAGACATAGACAGAGTGGAGGCTGTCCAGAGGAGGGCAACCAAAATGGTGCAGCGTCTGCACCAGAAGACATACGAAGAAAGACTAAAGGAGCTTAATATGTATACCCTTGAAGAAAGAAGGAAGAGGGGACATGATAGAAACTTTCAAGTACCTCAAGGGAATCAACAAAGTCCAAGAGGGTAGCATCTTTCAGAAAAAGAGATGTGCAAGAACAAGAGGGTACAATTTGAAGATAGATGGGGAACGGCTCAGAGGTAATGTGACAAAGTATTTTTCCACAGAGAGGGTTGTGGATGCATGGAACAGCCTCCCTGAGGAGGTTGTGGAGTCAGGAACTGTGGGGCAATTCAAGAATGCATGGGACAGATATAAGGCAGTCTTAGGTGGGCTAGTGGGAGGGGTAAGAGGAAGTAAGCTGTTGGTTAACTAGGATCTGCAGCTCATCTGTTAGGTAGGAAAATGGTCAGACTAGGTGGGCCAAGTGGTCCTTATCTGCCGTCAAATTCTGTTTCTATGAAGGCATCAAGCCTTTTTGCCAAAGTCATGTTCCCTGTAGGTTGGAGGCCATCCAGCTGGAATAGCCTCTTGCCCCCCCTGAAAATCCCATGCAGTTCCCACTATGCCAAATCTCTCTTCCCTGCACCACTCCTTTAACCATTGTTAAAGCATTTGATCAGGAGAAGCCTGGCCTCTTCCTTGAACCACACTGGCAGAGCTTTAGAAAGAATAACTGAGACTGCAGAAAGTTTGAGTCTCCTGTCCAGCTCTCTAAATCCATCTTTCACCTCTCCCATAGGGCCATCATCTAGACCATTTATACCCAAGGGTCAGTTACCTCCAGCATCTTCCCTCCCCCAATCCCTCTAGCAATCCTTTCAATTCTACACATATGCCTCCCTACAATGGCATCCAGGAGGCATCTGACCACCCTACTCCCTTGGTTTCCCACACACACTACTCTTCCTATCCCCTTATAGTGGACTTCCCTACTACTAGCAGATTTCTAGTCTTCTTTCTGCCCTTGAACTCCAGTATTATCCCAGGTTCACTCTGGCCAAGTATTGGTTGTCTGGGAGTTAATAGGTGCCAACTCACTGTCAAGAGATACTAGATAAACTGTTGCTCAGGGTAGCAAAATGATTCTATGTTACTATCTTGAGCCTCACCATCCCTATAGGAACCCCTTTCTTCTTTCCCACTGCCAACTAGTCACAATGTACTAGTTCAAAAGAAGTGGGACAGTAGCCACCTGCTCCAGCCCCACATGGCCCTGCTATGGAAAGGACTAGTTCAACCTGTACTGCGGCCAATCCTGCCATGGCGTTGCAACTCTACTGCACATTGGGCAGCAGCCTTATTCCTAATAATCTCTTGGAAGATGGTTGCCCCATAGCCATTGCAACATACTAGGCTACCTCCCCATCACTGGCTATCCTGTCAGCTTCCTACATTTCTCATTCCAGTCCCTTGGTAAGATGTGTGGAACAGTACTCTATCTGGAGGCAGACACAGCCAGTTCATTTTTCCTTATCACGTCATCAGGTCTATGACCTCACCATCTGACATCACAACTGACCAAGAAGAGTCAGTCATCTGCTACAAGATCAGTCATTTGTGATATCACAAAAAGTGAGTTCACAATGCTGATGAGGTATAAAAAGGAATAGACCTACATACAGTATGTCAGTATCCAGGTAATGTACTTCTCTTTACATTACACTTAATACCACCAGGTGGACAACATTACAATGAACAAACGGGAAAAGAAAAATATGTTACAACTAAAAAGTAACAACTGATTACTGTAGTTTTAAAGAACCCTCAACAGCATATGGAAACACCATCCCATTTCCTTTATTACTTCATATATTTTCAATAATTAGTTCCCCATTTTCTCTATTACTAAGGACAATAGCATAAAAACAAGATCCTTTTCCCTCAGACTCTATCATCTCTTGCTGTGTGTCTACATATGACATCACAATCCCCTATTTATGACATCATGTGTATCACCACAGCAATGGATGGTGAAGTCATAAACAGAATTATGATGTCAGGTGTAGACAAGCAGCCAGAGCTGAAAGGGCATGGCTATTGTTTTCATGCAAATACGCATAGTAATAACATAGAAACATAGAATCTGTCAGCAGATAAGGACCATACGGCCTACCTAGTCTGCCCATTTCCCTACTCACTGCTGCACCCTCATTTCCTTTTGGATCTATGGCTCTCCTGCTCTGCACATCTCCAGGGTACCCTTATGTCTATCCCATGCACTCTTGAACCCCCATATTGTTTTCATCCTCACCACTTCTGCTGGAAGGCTGTTCCATGACTCTACCACCATTTCAGTGTAAAAGTACTTCCTAACATTACCATTGAGCCTTCCACCCTTCAGCCTCATATCATGCCCCCTTGTACTTGTGCAGAGTTTTCTCTGAAATATGCTTTCCACCTGTACCCTGTTTATTCCCTTAAGGTACTTGAAAGTCTCTATCATATCTCCCCCCTCCCTTCTTTCCTCCTGTAAATAGATATTAAGGGCCTTAAGTCTTTCCTCTTAGGGCTTCTGTTACAGTCCCTGTACCATCTTTGTTACTCTTTCTTGAACTGCCTCTATTTGGTCAATGTCCTTCCAGAGATGTGATCTCCAGAACTGGACACACTACTACAGTTGCTGCCTCACCAGTGATCTATACAGTGGCATCACTACCTCTTTCCTCATGCTTGTTATGCCCCTCCCTATGCACCCTAACATTCTGTTGGCTTTCCCCACCACCTTTTCACATGGTTTGGTCACCTTCGGGTGATCAGATGTGATAACCCCCATGTCTCTCTCTCCTGACTTGTGGTGGCCAGAATTTCCCCACCCATCTGGTACTCCTCCCTTAGACTCCTGTGACCCAGGTGCATGATCTTGCACTATTTAGCATTAAAACTCAACTGCCAGACACCCGACCACTCCTCTAATTGGATTGGTCCTTTCTCATTTTTTCCACCCCCTCCAGTGTGTCCACTGTGTTGCAGATCTTGGTGTCATCTGCGAAGAGACACATCCTTTCCCTCCAGATGCTCTACAATGTCACTAATGAAGACATTGAATAGGAATGGCCATAGCACCAACCCCTATGGCACCCCACTGGCCACCTCCCTTTGCTCAGATTTCATGATAAGAAAATACAGGTGAGAATTAAAAAATAAAATATGAAATATTAGTCACACGTATATCAATATTACATTTTTTATGGCTGCATAGCATCAGAGCTATGCTGATGTATTTCTGTGAGAAGAAGGGATCGGACCAGAATTCCTAATGCAGCATAGCTGTGTTGTTAAGGTGCAGTGCAGTTGAATCATAACTTTCTGCAACTCTGTCTGCATCCTCCTTATTCACCAAAATGTGTTTCCTTCTTCTCCCCTTCCCTCCAGCGCACTACTTTCTTGCATTAAGCAGTGCAGCCTGCTAAGCACCCTTATAGCTCACCCCAAACACTAAAGTAATTTAAAACTTACCTTCAATAACCCAGAGGAGCAGACACTGGGGGACAAGAGGGAAATCAAGAGCTCCCATGACTGGGTATTTTTATTTGTTCCCTTAGGGCTTGTTTGTCAAGTGTATCCAGAGCCAGGATTAGGGTTAGGAGGTGGGGGCAATGAGGTTTCCATCACTGCCAGCCAGAGCTCCACACTGCTTTCCCCTACCTTCAGGGAGCAGGCACGTCCATCAAAATCCTAGAAGCAATGATCAAGTAAACTGCACTGTCAGAAACTCTACGATTCATTTTTTCCTCAGCTTGCAGGTCTGTTCCAAGGATCAGGGTACCAGTTTGGGTGAGAGGGGTCTAATGTGCTGCTTCCAAAGTAGAAATCTCCCAATGGCAGACAGAGTGCTCAGTAATACATAATCCTGTCCTGATCAGCAGAAGTTTATAATAGAAGCAGTTGGCAGTCCTGCCTCTCTTCTCTACTGATTGAGGGTCTGGTCAGTGTAGTGACTAGTGTGGTGAGCTCTCAAGTTTCAAACATATCACCCCACCAGGCCAAATCAATTATGTTGCACTCAGCAGGTGCTTTTCTTGTGAGGAGAAAGGAAAGGGGAATAGAATGCTTACAGGTTGTGCAGTCAAACCCCATGGCTGGGGGTTTTAAGGGAACCAGAGCTATACTATAAGAAAGTAAAGTGCTGCGGACTGTGCTTTGGAGCGGCAAACTGAACAGGTGAACTCAAACAGATGGGCAGACCAAACTGATTGACTCTGCTCCCGGTGCTGCTAGTGATTTGAATTGGGTGGGTTTTAAAGTTTAGGGGAAATGCTAAAAGGTGGGGGCTGGCTATGCGGGTTAAATGTAGCTTGGCAGTGGAGCAGATCATCTACATATGGTGGTAAGCTATTTATAGCACTGTGTGCAGCAAAGATGCAGTACCAGATCTGTGATGGGACCCTGCTTTTACACATGTTTTACACTGCTTTCCACGAAGATAGCCTAGTTTTTGCCACACGGTGTAGCACCGTCTCAGATGAAGTCTGTTTTACATTCAGTATCTTGCTAAGCTGCCTGGTCAAACCATGCTGTGAGGACATCACAGGGGATGCTAATTAGCATAACTGTCTCTATGGAGACTGTTTGTCCCAGCACGAACTTTGAAAAGCTTTCCAGCAGCTATCAGTTCTGTAAACAAGGGATGGTGTCTGCTGCTTGCTCAGAGTGGAACATTTGATCTGACAGGTCAGATTAGCCTCTAGATATATCAGATGAAAGTGGGGGCTCTCAGAACATTTATGTGAGTAGTATGATTTTGCCATATTCATTTCAAACCCCTTCCTCTCACAGTCTTCCAAAGGGTGATGGCGATGATACAGAGCTGTCTGAAAGAAAGCCAAAGAAGGCATTGACATCAACCACTCTCAGCCCAGAGAATGCTAATTAATGTTTCTATCTGATATTATACTTTTGTTTATTTTGAGACTGTGATTACCATTATTTATGTGCCCACAATGATTCCCCTCTGTGAATTTATGAGGAGCTGCAATATCTCATTTTTATTAGGGTCCTATTTTTACTCGTAATTGCAGCTGGGAAGGTTGACACAGTAAGAGGATTCTTGTGGGATACATAGAGTAAGTGCTGGTTGTGAGATTTGAACTCAAACCTTCTGTTTGTTGGGATCCTTATTTGACTAATTTTATCACTGTATTTCCCAGAGGACAGCCTTGTAGAGATGGTGGAGGTCCTCTTCATTTCATTAAAGAAGTGTAAAAGTGATGCCCTACTGAAAATGAAATGTTGCATCTCATCAAGGCTATTCTAGGGTAGAAAAACTGGTACTAACACACTGAAACTGCTGCAAGACTCATGAGGGATTATTTTTCCCTCCCCCATTGCTGAAGTGCACACGTTACTGTGCTCATGTGGAAGTGGATGCATACTGCAGAATCCCACAGCACCCTCCCTTCAATGCCGCCATTTGACCCACACTACCACCAGGCCTCCACCTGGTGGCAGTTGTTCGGTTGGAATGGCATGCCTCCCACCCGGAAGAGGAAAGCAGTCCATGGGATGCTCAATCCTCTCCCCCCCTTGGCCAACCCCCAGCAAGTTGAAGTCCTTCCTGAACTCGGGTCACCAGCGCGGTGGGCGGTAGCACTACCACCATGCCAGTGGGCAAGCTTTTCTTTTCAACTCTGTTTATGCTCCCCTTACCACTGGCCTCTCTCCAGCATGGTCTCTCAGAATGCTAGCTCTAGCCATCCAGCCTGAAGCTCCAACCATCCATACACTGGCTGGGGACACCCCCACTCCATGCACAGCTTGCCCTAACCCCTCAGCTCTGAGTCCCCCAAGGGAGAACCACCATGACTCCTACTGGCTCTCTATCTATAGTGCTGAAGGGCTGCTGTTGCAGGAGTATGAACCGAGCGGACATCTTGATGCCTGGCATGGGACTTAGGACCACTGTCATCGGACCCACCTTCGCCTACCAGTGGAAGGGGGGGGTTCCTTCCCTCCCCTCAATTGCGGGACATGCAATGTTGTCCAGCCTGCTATGTGAGCACTCCCGCACACAGCCGGAGGATGGCTGCCCTACATTCCCTGTTTCTATATGGTCCCTGCATCTGTAGTGCCCCTGACTTCATGGGATGAAATCCCCCCTCCCTCCCAGGAGAGGAGAGGAGAGTAGTCCTATGGATGCTTCATCCACTCTTCCCTGGCCAACCCCCAGTGTCCCAGGCTTGTTCCCGAACCGGGGGCGCTGGCATGGTGCAAGGTAGGGCAGATGCCTCAACCTTCAGTGCCACCAGGCCGGCTTGCCAGGGGGCAAGCTAACATAGCCTTTTTTAACCCATCTCCTGAACAAAGTAGGTGTAATTCTTTAGATCTCCACCGAAATCTGTTCTGTGGTCCACTGCAAAATCACCTTTTAGTCGGGATTTAAAAAAAATTCCACTTCTCTTCTTCATAAGGTGGGGAAATAAAAGGTGTGTGTGTGTGTGTGTGTGTGTGTGTGTGTGTGTGTGTGTTTGTAAGTGTGTGTGTGTGACTATTCACTATAATCCAATCCACACATTAACTCTATATCCCTTGTCAGATTAATGCACTACAAGCCATTTTGGCTCTGACCATATTTTGTTTCAAAGTTGTTTCTATTGCATCAAGTGCTCTTTAAAAATTAATCTTATCTGCTTACTTTTGTTGGTGCCACTACCTCTTTAAGTTGACTGGCCTATAGTTTTCAGGCTCAATCCTAAAGTATTTTCTGAACATTTGAACCAGGTGAGTCACTCTCCAGTCATCAGGCACCTACGCAGTTCTTGACTCATTATTCCCAAAGGAATAAGTAGTTTTTTGGCTAATTCCAGCAGCATGTTTGGATGTTTTCTGTTAGGCATTGCCTTGTTTATATTTGCCATCTTCATTACTCTTTCAGTCCCTTCAGGTATGTTACATGTGCTGTAGTGTTTCCTGCTACTCCCCTGTGTACAACTATTCACCATCTAATATCATCATGCTTCCCTTCTTAAGTGCATATTGATGCAAAATACTCATTTAAAGGAAAACATTGTTTAACAACACAAAGTGCAGCAGCTGCTGCAGAGATGCCTAGTTAGGGCTTTTAGCAATAAAAGAATGTTTTAAATACATTCACATCCTGCTACTTTATAATAAAGAACCTGCTGACTGCCTTTTGGCAGACTCTCAGGGGACTATCTAGCACACACCAGGTGACTTCCTGTATGTGGGTTATGCTAATGGCGCTATCAACTAATGGCACAGTTGGTAGCACTCATTGCTATAACTTCACAGGAAGTTGCCTAAGCGTCTTCAGATAGCCATGGGCAAGTCTGCCAAAGAGCGAAAGGTGTGGTTCTTTTATTATAAAGTAACAGAGCATAAGCGTTTAAAAAATTGATGTTATTGCTTAAAGCCCTAAATGGCCATTGCTGAAGCAGCTGCTGCACTTTCTGTTAAGCTTTATTTTCCATCATGTGTTCCTCCTTGGTTATTATGTCACAGCTTTTCTGATCCTTCACTGTTCTAACAGCTGTTGGTGCTTTCCTCTGTTCATGAATATATCTAACAAACTCAGTGTATTAGATTTTACTGCAAGTTTTATGTGTTCTTCTACCATTTGGTTTGCATCCAATTCTACATGTGCTGTCCCTGAATTTGTCTCGGTAGTTCTATTTTCTCTGATTTCTTTCAATTTTCTCATATTGCATTTTTCCTTTTCCACAGTTATGCTGAATATCTTTATCTAAATCCACATAGTGATACTCTGGGGTACTTCTGTTTTTTGTTGTTTTTTTTACATATAGGTTTTTTTCTCTGCAGGGGTGTAGACGGGCTCTCAGTCCTATTCCAGCCTCCTCTTGCCCGGCACCTGCCACATCAGTAACATTTTGTGATGCCTCTGTAATCCTCAGTGAAATGTTGAGGTCCTTCACCATTACTTTGTGGTCCATTTGTGATTCTTTAGGTTCCCTCAGTGATGCTATAGGGTAGGGTCCCTCACTAATACTTTGGGGTCCATTTAGATGCAGTACTTTAGGGTCCCTCTGTGTTGCTTTGGGGTCCCTCAGTAATACTACTTGGTCCCTTGGTGTGAGTTTGGGTCCCTCAGTGATACTGTTGGGCTCTCAGGAATACTCTGAGTCTTTGGTGATATGTTGTTTCCCTTGATGATACCTTGGGGTCCTCACTGATACTTTGGTGTCCCTTAGTGTTATTTTAGGTGGTCCTCAGTGACACAGTTTGGTCCCTTTGTGTGACTTGAGTCCCTTAGTGATATAGTAGATGTCTTAGTAATACTCTGGGTCTGTTGGTGGTACTTTACCTCCCTTGGTGATACCTCTGTAGAGACTGCTGATGTAGCTGGTTGTTTGACTCAGACTCCTTTTTCTTTTTAAAAAGTAAAAAACTAAGTGTCAACCACATTGGTGTTACCACACCAAAACATGTTTGTTTACATTTCTTGACCAACTACAGCTACATCTTTCCCATACTCTGGAACACCCCAAACACCAGCTACTCATTATGCAGTGGGAGTAGATAAGACTATTGTATCACGAGTGGCTGAACTGTTGTTTTTTTTCCTAATGTTTAGGAAGTATGTAGTACACTTAGGTAAACAATTCGTAGAAAAACAAGGCTGTGTATAATTATACATTCCCATGCATTTCCGTTCTAATAAGTAAGGAAGCAGATTAAACAACCAGCAACATCAATGAATTTTAGAAAAGGTAAGCAATCATAAAATGTAGGTTTTTACCTAGAAATAATATGATGCAAAAAGGTTGACAGTATCCTTTTAATGATACTTTAGGTCCCTCATTAATACTTTGGGTCTTTTTGTGATACTTTGGGGTACCTCAGTGATATCAGTAACATTATGGAACTCACTCCCGCTTGAAATAGCTGCCAGTAAGGATATGACAGACTTTAAGACAAAGTTGAATGATTACTGTATTACCCATAGAATAACAGGGTACCATAGCTAATTGGGTGTGAGTGTAATGCACAGTTGTCTTCTTTGCTCAGAATATACCTATGATACTTTTTGGTCTCTGAGTAATATTTTGTGATCCCGCAATGATACTTGCTGTCTCTCAATGATACTTTAGGTCACTCACTGATAATTTGGGGTCCCTTACTGATACTCTAGACACCTGAGTGGTACTTTATAGTCCATCAGTGATATTTTGGGTGTCTCAGTGGTACTTTAGGGTCTCTCAGTTATGCTCTGGAGTCTGTCAGTGACTCTTTGGGGTCTTCCATTGATAGTTTGGGGCTTCTCAGAATAGCACTGTGGATCAGGGCACTGAGCTGCATACCTGGAGAACTGGGTTTGAATCCCACAGCTCCCACTTGCATACTGTATAACCCTAAGCAAGACACTTAGTTTCATTGTGCTCCCGGGTCACACTTGGAAACAAGCTTTGGCTTAGTGTGCCGTTCCTGGTTAAACAATTTTTTTCTCCTCCTTCCTCCTCCTCCTCCTTCTTTCCTCTTCTCAGTTCTATTTTGGGGTCCCTCACTGATATTATGTGGTACCACATTGATAATTTGTGGTCCCTCAATAATACTTTAGGGTCCCTCAATGCTGCTTTATGATCCCTCATATATTTTGGGTTCCCTCAGTAATGCTTTGGGATCTCTCATTGATACTTTGGGGTCCCTCATTGATAATTTGTGTCCTTCAATAATACTTTGGGGTCCCTCATTGTAAATTGGGATCCTTCAGTGATACTTTGTGGTCCCTGTGTGGTGCAACATTGATCACTAAATAGCTTCCCTTTGTCTTGGAATGCCATATGTGCATGCTCTATTTATTTTATTGTTTTACTAGGATGTTGACTGGCTCATTTGTCCCATTTTCAGCTATGCCTATCAGTACAGCTATATAAACATAGTGAACATGAACTATAATATGGAGTATTGTTCAGGATTTGTAGTGATCGTTTGGGGTCCCTCAGTGGAGTTTGCTAAATTCTCTGTCAAGTAGTAAATTAGAAGTACAACTTAAAACAACTCACAGGCAAAACAAGATGAATTTCTGATGTCCAAATTGTAGGAAAAGCAAACTTGCCAAACAGTTGTCTACTATTCCATAGCCCTAATCAAAATTGGGTCCCCCTGGATCATTTCAAGTTGTGTCTGGTGCCAGTACTTTGTAGATTTACATGATTTAGAAGCAGAAGCATGCATAATTAACTTTCAAATTACATTTCTTTTCAGGACTAGTGGGGATTTGCAACCCATAGTGCCAAAACCAGCAGAAACAACAACGGACAAACACAATGAGACAGGTAAATAAAGTGATAAGATGGCATATTTAGAATAATGAATGGGCAACCATACACTACAAGGTTGTGCTTTCACTGAGAGATGAGATTACACCATAGACCTCAAGAGCATAGCTTGAGAGATATCTGTGATGTCATCTCAGCACTAGATGGAACCAGCAGCCTTACTGAGTCTGTTTGTCCATACATTATTTTGTATACTATACTGTATGTTTGTTTTAATTAATTTACCTTCTTTCTGACTTGAGCAGGGGTCAAATTAACAGAACACAGAAGAAACAATGTGTTAAGAATAAAGCACTGTGATTTAAGTAATAGTTATGTGAACAGGCAACATTTCTAGTAGTTCATCTTTTAATGAAAAGTTCACTTGGGGTGTTTTCTGTCTTGCTGATATCTTTGTTACAAGGAACATGCAGAGTAGGTAATCATAAGGAATCTTAACAGACATGAGATTCTGTGCTGTTGTACCACAGTAGTGATATAGCTTCTGCAGTACAACAACATGCTGACATCACTACTGTGGTACAGCAGCAAATAGAAGTGTATAGGTTTCCATACGCAATACCATATACTATAAACAAGTGGTGCACCTTCATGGTTGCCTGCAGTTTCAGGTAATCTTGATGGACCAATTCAGTTTGCATTTGTATATGGACAGGCATTATTCTGTATAAAAATCAGCCTGCTTAAAATTCTTATAGTGTGTGGTGGAATGTTGCTCTGCATGGAAACCCATGGCTCAAATATATAGAATTATGTATGAGGAACCACACTCAACAAGGCTGCGTTTGCATCAAGGGGTTGAGATGACATCATAGGGCCCTTGACAGCGAAGCTCGAGAGGTCCCTGATTGTATCTCAACCTCAAGATGGAAATACATGCTGAGTGGTGTTTTGGTTGCCTCTTGTGAAGTCAAACCTGTATACCTGACCTCAAAAAAAAATTTTTTTTTCTTTCTTTTTTTATTTAAAAGTCTGTTGCAACAGCCCTCTACTTTAATCTTTGTTTCCCTCTATCTGTCTCTATATAGGCTGGCCACCTATATAATCATATTATCTCTTTCTGTATTTCTCACAGCAGGTCTTGGTGTACAGGGTATGACCCCCCTTTTTCTACAGAGTGTACAAATAGATATATTCCAAAATACCAAAATAGAATCAAATCCTTAAGTGAAAGATTTTGAACCTCCTCAAGCCAGAATATGTGTTAGGAATTCATAAAATAAAACAATTCCAGTCAGTTTAAAATAAACTCATTGTTGTTAAAAAAATCAGCTTTCAGATATGGCTCCTTTAATGGAGTCCTTCTGTAATAGTAGTGTTCAGCCTTGGGTAGCCTCGAGAATTTTGACGACAAAAGAAATGCAGCACAGTTCATAATTCTGCCCCTTTCCTTTTTGTTTGCTGTTTTGCGAGTGAAACGCTGCTCCATCTGTGCACACATTCGCGTTAGCGGTGTTTTTTCCTTCTAACGTGCGCACAGTCGCGTTGGTTTCTTCTAGTGTATCTAGCGCTAGAGGATTCGTTTTTTTTGGCTCTTCAGTCTAGTTTTGGTCAAACGTACCTCCGGAGCTAAACTGGAGCCTTTTCAGCATGAAATAAAGACCAAAATAAAACGAAGGAAATCGTACCTTGCTGTGCATTTGGAAGTGGTCCTTTTCATTCTCAATCCCTTTCTAAGAGCCGGCTGGCCCCATTCTGTCCCCTTTTATAATGTTAATAGAGGGGGTGGTGCTTCAATCTCCAAGTATGAAATTTAAAGCTTGAATTCTCAAAATAATTATTCAATGCCAATACAAAGAGATTTGTACAAGAATTTAAAGGCATACTGTTACAGTTTGTTGTAAAATTAATAAGTGAATCAAAAGATATGATTTGTAGAAACATGTAGAGGTGGAGCTAGTTGACCACCTGACCATTTCTCTGTATAAATTCAAAGTGCCTGAACTAAATGGTCAGATAGTTCTGGAGGTTCAGTCTTGTGCTGACCTCAATGAGAGTAATGCTCTAGCTTATTCTAGTGCTACTGAAAGTCAGTCTACTTTCTGTGTGGATGTAATTTTTTTTTTTTGGTTTCTTTGGAAAGTCCGGCTTGTAATTTTATTTATCGCTAATAAATTTATTTTGGATTTATGGTCAACTGAGTCGTTTGGACCTCCTTTCAAACCCACACCTCACATGTGGTGGCAGTGGTGGGATCTTTTGGAGGATACTGCTATAAGTGTCCAAGGAGGTTGGAAATTGTGAATGTCCCAGGAGGAGTACATTGGGGTGTTGACCAGTACCATGGCGGAGAAGACAGGGATACCTCTTCAGTCCGGACTACCTGATGTACGATGAAAACTGGTGAAACCTAAAGAAGATGTGGATGTTTCAGAGGCGGAACAAGAGGAATTGGAAAAGGAGCCCCCTACAGGTGATCCACAAGAACTTCTACAGTGGTTATGCATGCAACAGATAGCGATAGAAAAACAGAGAGATAGAGAAATAAGAAGGTATGAGGCAAGATGGGCTGATACCATAAAGGCTATTCAGGCACTTGGTGTCAGTAGACCCCCTTCATTACCCACAGGTGACACTCCTAAATATATAAAAATGACTAAGCTAAGTGATTCAGATGATATAGAGACTTATCTTACTACCTTTGAACGCATAGCCAGAGCCTGTCAGTGGCCTAGAGACCAGTGGGTAATTCGTCTTGCTCCTTATCTCACAGGGAAAGCCCAATTGGCCTATGGCAGAGTAGAAGAGGCTATGAGTGACAATTTTGATGTGGTTAAAGAAGCAATTTTAAAAAGATATGACATCTGTCTAGAGACATATAGACAGAGATTTTGAGCCCTAAAATTCCAACCCTCAGATACTCCTCAAGAAGTATTCACTCGACTCAATGACTTAGGCTCCGACTCAATGACTTAGGCTCTAAATGGCTACAACCTACCATGAACACTAAGGAACAAATGTTGGAAGCAGTGGTGTTAGAACAATTTATATGGATTTTGCCTCCAGATGTCCAGATATGGGTACGAGAGAGCACCGTCTGGAGACAGCCAAGAAGGCAGTCTAGCTAGCAGAGGATTATCTAACTGCCCGACCCAGTCGACCTAAAAGTTATTCAGGAACTGGTGCACCACATTCTCCTACGGTAAGAACTGCTACTCCAATGACTACACCTTTATCAAGTGGGCTAAATAAAACTGTCGGAACCTATAAATTCCCCCCTAATGAACTGATATGTCATTTTTGCCAAGGAAGGGGACATATCACAAGATTCTGTCCAAAAAAAAGAAAGTTGCTTCCACTCACCTAGCCCTAGCTAATTGGGGACAGTATTTTATTCCTGTAACAGTAAATGGTAAAGAGATGGTGGGGCTCTTAGACTCTGGTAGCCGACAGACTTTAGTGAATGCCTGTATGATATCTAAAATACCTAGCATATCTCGAACTGAAGTAATTTGTATCCATGGAGATACACATGCATACCCAGTACAGCAAGCAAATATACAGGTACAGTCAACTACTCGAACCATGGAGGTTGGAGTGGTTCCACAACTACCAGTGTCAATTATATTGGGGCAGGATCATCCAGATTTTCACCAATTATTGAATAATGCCAATAAGATTAGTGCTATAACTACCAGAGCACAGGAGAAAAAGAACCTTGATCTTCAATATTCCTTCCCTTTTGAGGACAGTTTGTTTGAACTTCCGGGGAAGACAAGGAAGACAAGAAAACAAAAGAAACAAGACAAACAGGTGTGGCAGCATCTTTATAAGGACTTTACAGACACTGGGGACTTTAAAAATATTGAGTTAAAAAAAACTTTTAAGGAAATGCAAATGCAAGATGAGTCATTGAAACCCTATTTTTTACAAGTAGGGAAGGTACAAAATGCTGAGCAGAAATTTGTGATTGAGAATGGGCTACTATATAGGAAATGTATGAATTCAAATACTGGAGAAACTGTACTACAATTATTGGTACCTACCATATATAGGGAACACTTGTTGGCGCTTGCTCATGACATACCCATGGCTGGCCATCAGGGAAAGGAAAGAACTTTAAAAAAGTTATTGTACCGATTCTTTTGGCCTAGTATTCACGATCAAGTAACTGAATATTGTAAGTCATGTGTACAATGCCAAAAGGTATGTCCAGTACTTAGAAAGGATAAGGTACCCCTACAGCCATTGCCTCTTGTGGAAACCCCATTCACTCAGATCGTAATGGATGTAGTGGGCCCCTACAAAAAGTGCCAAAGGAAATTGTTTTATCTTAGTTATCTGTGATTTTTTCAAAATACCCTGAGGCTATTCCTATGCAGACGGTTACAGCAGAGAAGGTCGAGAAGAATTAGTAAAAGTTTTTCAAGGATGGGTATTCCTAAAGAAATAATCACAGACAGAGGCAGCAATTTTGTTCACAACTTTACAGCGCCTGTATCAAGCTTTAGGAGTTCATTCTATATTTACATCCCCATACCATCCCCAATCTGATGGGTTGGTAGAGCGCTTCAATAAAACTCTCAAACAAATGTTGAAAAAATTTGTTGTGGATGAAGGTAAACATTGGGATAAATATCTCCCATATTTAATGTTCGCCTATCACGAAGTTCCTCAAGCTTCGACGGATTTTCTCCCTTTGAGCTACTTTTTGCAAAATCCACGGGAGTATTAGACATCATTAGAGAAAATTGAGAAGGGTCTAGAGCAGATGTAATCCCCATTTCTACTTTGGAGTATGTTTCGACTTTAAGACAAAGATTGAGGAAATATGCTAAAGTGGCCCTGCCAGATTAATGAAAACATCAATTAACCCAAAAGCAAAATTATGATAAGGGGTAGGGACCAAAACATTTCAACCAGGTGACAGAGCTTTATTATTATTACCCTGTTCAGAAAATAAGTTACTAATGAAGTGGCAAGGACCCTATAGTGTTCATAGACAGGTAGGCCCGTGAATTACGTAAATTATATGCCCTGAAAAAGAAGACAGTTGAAAATCTATCATGCAAATTTATTAAAACTCTGGCATGAATGAAATTCCCCTAGTTTCTTTGTATATCCTGAAACCAGTGAAAGTGAAATGGATCTTGCCTATAAACGCTTAGAAAATCAAGATGATAACAAGGAAATAGTTATCAACAACAATTTGGACCTTATACAGAAACAAGACATAAAAAAATTACTATATTCTTTTCGAAATACATTTACAACCAACTCGGGGATAGTAGACGAGATAGAACATCATATAGAAGTCACGGATACCAAACCTATTAGACATAAACCCTATAGGATACCCGAAAGTTTAAGGGAAGAAGTGAATAGAGAGTTGTTGAAAATGCAACAAATGGGGGTTATCAAGCCATCTAAAAGCCCCTGGAATTTTCCTATGGTGGTAGTACAAAAAAAGTAAGCTGGAGTAAGGGTCTGTTTGGATTTCCGTAAACTGAATAGTATTACTAGATTTGATGGGTACCCCATGCCCAGGATTGACGATATTATAGATCGACTAGGTAATGCCCAATATATTAGTACGCTAGATCTTTCCAAAGGTTATTGGCAAATACCCCTTGATGCTGAATCCCAAGAAAAGACGGCATTCAGTACTCCAATTGGGTCATTCCAATTTACTAAAATGCCATTTGGTCTTAACGGAGCCCCAGCTACATTTCAGAGATATATGGATCAATTACTACGACCATGTACAGAATACAGTGCAGCCTATTTGGATGATGTGATCATTTTGAGCACATCCTGGGAAAAACATCTAGTTCATTTACAAAACATTTTGTCTGTTATAGCTAACGCAGGATTGACTATAAATCCCCACAAATGTTCTATAGGTATGCAGGAGACCAAATATCTGGGTTTCATAATTGGACAAGGGAAATAAAACCTGATGTTAGCAAAGTAGAAGCAATTGCTAATAGTACTCAGCCACAAACAAAAAAACAAGTTAAATCCTTCTTAGGATTAGCTAGTTATTATCGTCGTTTCATACCTAATTTTTCAGATATTGCTAGTCCTCTGATAGAACTGACAAAAAAAAATCGCCCCGAAAAAGTTTATTGGGATGAACAATGTAATATAGCTTTTAATACTTTAGAGGCTAAACTCTGCTCATATCCAATCTTTATACAGCCCTGATTTTCAAAAGCATTTTTATTACACACTGATGCTTCTAATAATGGGATCGGAGCTGTATTATCCCAGATGGACAAAGAAGATGAGCACCCAATATATATATCAGTAGAAAATTACATGTCAGAGAAACTAGATACTCTACAATAGAAAAAGAGTGCTTGGCTATCTATTGGGCAATAAATTCTTTAAAATTTTATTTGTGGGTAGACCATTTTACTACTCACAGATCACAACCCATTATGTTGGTTAAATACAATGAAAGATAAAAATCCTCGATTATGTGTGGTATTTGGCTCTTTAGCCGCATAAATTTGAGATACAACATAGGTCAGGGAAAAAGCATGCCAATGCTGATTATTTATCCCGTCATGGAGCAGAACAGAGTAATACACCAGACTTCGGAGTAAGTGAAAGTATTGAATAACATTCATGTCTGAATTGAATTAAAGGAAAATTATTGGCAATAGGGACTCCGGAGTGGAGCTTTGGGAGTGGGAGGGCTAAAGCTCCATTTTCCTTATTAGAATAAGGAAGATCTGGTAATATTTTGTTATGAAACCAGTGAAATAGATGGTAAAAGCACTGGTTTCATTTTAATGGGGGAGGAATGTGAAGTCAAACCTGTATACCTGACCTCAAAAAAAAATAAATTTTTCTTTCTTTTTTTATTTAAAAGTCTGTTGCAACAGCCCTCTACTTTAATCTTTGTTTCCCTCTATCTGTCTCTATATCGGCTGGCCACCTATATAATCATATTATCTCTTTCTGTATTTCTCACAGCAGGTCTTGGTGTACAGGGTATGACCCCCCCCCCTTTTTCTACAGAGTGTACAAATAGATATATTCCAAAATACCAAAATAGAATCAAATCCTTAAGTGAAAGATTTTGAACCTCCTCAAGCCAGAATATGTGTTAGGAATTCATAAAATAAAACAATTCCAGTCAGTTTAAAATAAACTCATTGTTGTTAAAAAAATCAGCTTTCAGATATGGCTCCTTTAATGGAGTCCTTCTGTAATAGTAGTGTTCAGCCTTGGGTAGCCTCGAAAATTTTGACACAAAAGAAATGCAGCACAGTTCATAATTCTGCCCCTTTCCTTTTTGTTTGCTGTTTTGCGAGTGAAATGCTGTCTGCCTGTGCACACATTCGCTATGTTTGCCTTCACAACGCGGTTTATTAGTCACATATTTCTTCTAGCGATTTAGCGCTTAGAGGATTCGCTTATTTTGGCTCTTCAGTCTAGTTTTGTCAAACGTATTCGAGCTAAACTGGAGCCTTTTCAGCATGAAATAAAGACCAAAATAAAACGAAGGAAATCGTACCTTGCTGTGCATTTGGAAGTGGTCCTTTTCATTCTCAATCCCTTTCTAAGAGCCGGCTGGCCCCATTCTGTCCCCTTTTATAATGTTAATAGAGGGGGTGGTGCTTCAATCTCCAAGTATGAAATTTAAAGCTTGAATTCTCAAAATAATTATTCAATGCCAATACAAAGAGATTTGTACAAGAATTTAAAGGCATACTGTTACAGTTTGTTGTAAAATTAATAAGTGATTCAAAAGATTCAAAAAGATTTGTAGAAACATGTAGAGGTGGAGCTAGTTGACCACCTGACCATTTCTCTGTATAAATTCAAAGTGCCTGAACTAAATGGTCAGATAGTTCTGGAGGTTCAGTCTTGTGCTGACCTCAATGAGAGTAACGCTCTAGCTTATTCTAGTGCTACTGAAAGTCAGTCTACTTTCTGTGTGGATGTAATTTTTTTTTTTTTTTTTGTTTCTTTGAAAAGTCCGGCTTGTAATTTTATTTATCGCTAATAAATTTATTTTGGATTTATGGTCAACTGAGTCATTTGGACCTCCTTTCAAACCCACACCTCACACCTCTATATATCTAGGGCTGCTGGGAGTGTATCTCCATTGCCTGCAGCTGGTGCAGAATGCTGCAGCCAGGTTGTTGACTGGGTTACCAAGAACTTGTCACATCACACCTGTGCTGCGTGAACTGCACTGGCTGAAGGTGCAGTGGAGAATCACTTTCAAGGTTGCATTGCTGACCTATAAGACCCTACATGGTCAGGAACCAGGCTACTTGCAAGGTCTCCTTTGACCTTATCACACTCTTCACCCACTCTGCTCCACTGATGAGGGATTTCTAGAGATTCCCAGGGTTCATCTTCAATCTTCTGAGGCCAGATCTTATTCTTTTATGGCCCCAACCTGTGGAATTCTCTACCTTGTCGGATTAGAGAGTGTCTGTCCACTGAGTCATTTAAGGTGTCTTTGAAAAGTTATCTGTTAGAATTAGCGTTTGAATAGGTCTACTGCTGCTTTTATTGTTTTTATGCTGTTATTTATTATTGTTTGATGTTATTTTGTTATGTAATTGTGCTTTGATCTGTAGAAAGGCACATTATAAAATTATAATTTTATTTCATATTATTTTTATAGTATATGGATTTTATAGTATATGAATAAATAAAATTGATTGGGTTGTAATACTTCTTTTCTTAGTAAAAACAATGAAAATGATTTGCTTTGCAATCTAAACTGTGAAGATGAGTGGTAGATTTGTGTGTTGGGTGAGGGTGAGGAGTAGGGAACATCCCAAGGAGAGGCTGTTGGGCAAACTTCAAAATGAAAAGTTGTTGTCGGGTAGTAATGATGTCAGTATGATACTACAACAACTTCTGGTGAGTTTTGAACAGTATTATAGCAATTTCTGATGACCTTTACACATAGGGATAACTACATACTATATATAGAATAGTGTATGGGCAACCAGGCTGTGTTTCCATTGAGGAGTTGAGGTGATATCATAGAACCTCAACAGCGAAGCTGATGAGGTCCCTGATGTCATCTGAACCCTGAAATGGAAATGCATGCCTGGTTGTGTATGGTTGCCGATACACTGTTTTTTATAGTATGTGGTTAAAAAAAAGAGAGTCGTGAGCATCTCTGCCCAACCCCCACCCCTGCCCATCTGTTTTTTTTAATGTACCATGTTATTTTATATAGTATTATTTTTTCACTTACTTTAAATTCTGTGATTGTTTTCTGTTAGACATGATGTGGCTTTCCTCTGTGGGTCAGTAATGTCACAAGCTCAAACTGCTGTCTGCCGACCCACTCCATTGAGACATGGGAAAACTCCAAAGGAAATACACCTCTAGGCATATATGGGCAGGAGTGGAGGAAATGCTCTTATTCTTGCCTTGTGCACCCCAAAATGATCCCTTTTTTAGGCTGCTCTCACCAACTCCATTGCTCAGCTTATTGAAGCACTAGTGAGTAAAATGGACAGTTCAAAAATCACAAAAACCTGTAGTATTGTTCTGATATTAGAACAATACTACAACTTTTCGTGACCTTCAAACTATCCTACTACAAGAATACAAGGGGAAACTATATACTATAGAGTTGTTGTGCTACAGTAGTGACATCAGTATGTTGTTCTGATGTAGCAGTGATGTTACTACTGCAGCGCAACAACTTAGAATGCCACCACACAGTTGCTTTCCTCTAGTCATTTGAGCTGAAAGCTGTTGATTTTTAAACTTGAACTTACAGAAACAGCAGCAGCTGTAGTCATAGCCACACATTGAATCAGGTGCCTCCCCTAACTCCCTATTCATTGAAAGGAAGAGGAGCATCTAAAATGGGCATGGATGCCCATAAACTGTAAAACATACTGTATTGACATTGATACACAGACAACCCTGTATCTTCATCGTGAGTTTTCTAAGGCAACCAGGGATCCACTCAAGATTTGCTCTCAAGGTTCCTGGTTGCCATAGAAACATTTTAATGTAGAAACAGGCTTGCTGTGTATGGCTGTCCACTCATTGTCTTCTATATTGTGTGCATTCTAATCTGCACGTTCTAAAGTTGTGTTGTGCATGTTCCAAACAGTTGTTCTGCACAGTTAAACGTCATAACCTACATACTCTGTCCACATTGCCTCACTGATCTGGTGCATCAATCAGAAGATGGTGCTTAGCTATCGCCTAAATAATCACCTCACACCTGAAGCCCACCCTGCTGTACCTGCGGCAGCCTCCTCTGCCTCCTCGATTATAGGTATTCGGTGTACTCCCTTACCTCCACTGCCAACCTGAACTGGCTAGATACTACCTATAATCAGATATTCCCTTCATGCCCCTCTCACTACTCACCACTACTCTCTCTACAAGTCCGTAACTGGCTCGCCCCTCAAGCACAACATTCCTACCTGCTGGCCTGAACAATCAGCGATGCCTTACACAATCCTATTTATTCTCTACTATCCCTCCTGATCCAACACAAAACTTTCAGCCGCATTCTTCATCAGTCATCTCACCTCCAACTCATCCATCCTAGCATTACCATCAGGATGGGCCAAGGATCCTTGTCCATGCTTGACCCTCACTATGGCATGACCTCCCACCTTTACTACACTCCCCTGACCCCCCCCTCTAAATCTAAATACCCTATTAAAAACCCACTTCCTGTCCTCCTCCACCTGTGTTTGTCCACAGGCCAGCAGCACTGCTATGCCTCCTAAACAGCCCACACTTACCTCCTTCCCCCAATAGTAGCCCTGCTCTCCCATGCTGAATACTTGCTCACTAACCATTTTTTTCTATCTTGATTGACAGCTGTGTTTCTACCTGCATGTATTTTCTGTTGGACTATAGGTATTACCTGATGTTGCTGGCTCCGCTGATGTTTATCCATCCTATTGTTAGAGGATGTTGCTACATAGCTCTGTTTACTGTTTACATATATCTTATTACACCTACCTTGTTGATGTACTTGGTTGTTTACCTGTATTTATTTTCACCTCCTCTTATTGTTAGCCTGACTGCACTGGATTTCCTGTTTATGATTCCGTATTTTTTTCACACTGTATTCTTATCATTGTGTGTGCCAGTACCTGGCCCATGCCATTACTGAAAAAGGTATTTGGATCAGTGCACTAACCTGGTTAAAAAATGAATAAATGAATGAAAAAAAAAGTAAAACAACTAACCACCCAACCTGTGCCCACAGTTGTACTGTACCTTTTACCTTGAAAAATCTGTAAATTTAATTTTGATCTTAAAACAGTTTAGATAGCTAGATACTTTATATAGAGCTCCTTTCCAAGGACTCTGAGCACTTCACAATTAATACCATACATTTTATAAATATACAAAAATGCAATTAAAATCAGCAGTAGCATTCAATCAAGACATAACTCAAGTATCTAAAAATTAAAAGCTTAAAATTAAATAAATAAGTTTTAAACCTTTTCTGAAGGTATCCACAGAGGGTGCCTCCCATAGATGTCTAGGTAATAGATTCCAAAGGTTAGTTGCAGACACTGAGAATGCTCAATCCCCAAGTGGTGCAACCTCACCCTAGGAATATCCAGGAGACAACCCTCTATGGAACGGAGAGCCTGGGAAGAGCAGTGAGGCACAAGGATCTCTTGCAGGTAGACTGGTCCGACTTCATTTAGGGCTTTATAGATCAGTAGACCGACGTTGAAAGCAATCCTCCACCTAACTGGCAGCCAGTGCAGTTCACGGAGGACTGGTGTGATATGGTCATACTTACACACACCCATCAACAGTCTTGCCGCCACATTCTGCACCAGCTGCAGCCAGTGGAGGTTACCTCCAGATAGCCCTAGGTACAGAGCATTGCAGTAATCCAGTCTGGATGTTACAAAAGCATGTACTACTGAGGCTATGTCCTTGGGGGGGGGATAATAGGTTCCAAATCTGGGCAATGTTCCTCAGATGATAAAATTCACTCTTAACAATGACCGACACCTGCGGAACACCACAGGTAAGAGGCTTCAGGCTAGATGATGCCAACCCCATCACTACCCTCTGCACTCTACCTTGTAGGTATGACCTGAACCATTTGATGACCTTACTGGACAGGCCACACCAAAACCGCAGTCGGTCAAGTAGCACCTCATGGTCCACAGTGTCAAACACTGCTGAGATGTCCAGGAGGACCAAGATTGAACGACCTCTCCTGTCTCTCACCATTAGGAGATCATTAAGCACCTTTACCAGTGCGGTCTCCATACTATGCCCGGCCCTAAACCTGGATTGGAAAATTTCATGGGTGGTGAAGGAATTAAGATGTTCCCCAAGCTGACTTGCCACCACTTTTTCTATAACCTTTCCTAAAAATGGGAGGTTAGAGACCGGCCTATAATTGTCAAGACAGTCCAGGTCCAATGAGTCATGTGATGACCCTGGCATATTAAACACTTCCATTTCAATCAATGTTAATGAAATGGAAGTGCTTAAAAGTGAAGTGGTAGCTGCCTTTCATGGTAGTCATTCTAGCCAGGTTAGACAAAATGTGTGCAGCCCATATTTCTGATATTTTACTCATAAAATTAGTTTTAGCATCAACTGCCTGATGCACTGTAGGAGCCCCAGTCCAGGCGCCATGTCCCCTCCCTCAAGCATGTAATGATATGTGGCCAGGAAGAGCTCAGGGGCACACCCCATTGAAATGAATGGGGCTAGATTTTTCATTAATTTTTAACATCAAGAATGACTAGTAACAGATTAATGAAAGGCACCGCTTGACTAACAAGATCCTTATTAGTCAAGCGGTGCCTTTCTCTGCATGGTTGCAGTTTATCCTGATTATGTGCTGAAAATGAAGCTTCAGGACCCATTGTAATGGGCCCTTATGTTCTCTTTAGTACACAGAACTTCCTGGATTACCTTGAATGTCAGGAATGAGGACTGAGCTAGTGCCTCCACCTCCATTTTGCAGTGATTAGTGTTGAGGAAGGGGGTGCTGGGGAGTGTGAGCTTTTTTAATATGTAATTAAATAGTGTGATATGCCTCGTAGAAAACTAAAAAGAATACACTGTTCCAGTAGTATTCCCCATGGTTCCTGTTTTTACCTTTCCCTTATTCTCTATGACTAAGGAAATGTGGATGGAAACAGTGGCCTGATATATAGTCACGCTTTAGTGGCATACGATGGTAGACACTGCTCTATCATGCACTCACTTGTTTTATATGCAAATGGATCACAAACCTTTCTCTGCATGGTTGCAATTGGCAATGTGCCTGCACAGGGAAAGGGGTGGGGCTGTCATGCTAATCAAGTGCTGTGCTATGCACAGATGTCTCCTGGACCCTGAACAGCCACCTGCATGCTACAGTGCCTCTGACTCCTGTGGAACTGTAAGATCCAGTTCCTCATGGGTTGTGCATGCACGTGGTGGCTCTAATAGACCTCCTATTTGACCCGTATTTGATCTTTGAAGAACCTGTAACAAAAACCAACAATGCTATAAATAAAAAGCTTAAGGACCTCTATAGAGCAAAAAACAGACAAACTGCCAAACAACTGAGGCCAGAAAAGCAGTTGCAAGTTACTCTGTCCCCAGGGGTCTCTCTGAAAGGAACAAGGCAAACTAAGAACTACAGTACATACTTACAATAACGTGTGTAGATTCATGCTAAATGCACCAAGGCTCCCCACCACTGCCAACTGTACTTGCAAATGGGCACCTTCCCCCCTTGGAAAGGTGGGCTGCCTCTGGTATAAAAAAACATTTCACATGTGTGACGAAAAAAACAAACTCAGAGATATTTAAAAAAAAAACACTACAACCTCTGCTCCACTGCCGCTAACATTTTCAATATCTCCAGGACAAAAAGACAAAAACTGGAGAACGTGGTTTTCATGCCGGGGCTGTGGTTATTGAACAAGCTACCTCTCAGTGCCAAAGTGAGTCAAACTATGCTCCATTAAAAAATTATGTTGTGAATTACCTAATGGCGAACTCAACGTGTACTGATTTCAAAGTATAATGCTGCCTATTATCAGTGTTGATGCCTTTTAAATACTCTGAAAAAGTTTGAATTGAGGTAATATACTGAAACTGTTTAAACTGATGTATTATACTGTATTATTTTCCATTTCCCCAGTTTGCGTCTGAAAAAGAGGCCTATGTCTCAGTCCACCTTACCCACTTATCAATAAATAAATAACATTTCTACAGGAGACTGGATTGGTCGGTGGGCATTGGGCCACTAGAAATGGGATTTCTACAGGGTATTGGTCGATGAGCCTTTGGACCACCATAGATAGGATATCTATGGTAGATTGGCCTGGTTCGTGGGCTTTTGGCCCATCAGGGATGGGATTTCTACAATGGACTGGGTTGGTTGGTGGGCCTTTGGACCACTATGGATGGGATTTCTACAGCGGATTGGTCAGTGGCCCACTGGACCACTAGAGATGATCGTCAGGGGGTACTAAAATAAAACAATGAGACCTACAGGCATGCCAAAACGTATGGGGTTGGTGGGTAGGGGAACAACTGAGGGGTAGCACTGCATGCAAAGGTCTCTTGGCATGTCATTACACCTTGCCACTGCAGTGACAATTACTTTTTGTAATCCTTTTTCTCTCTAGCCAGCCTACACCACCCTCTGGCAACCACTGAGCCCCACGTGCCATTAAATGTGCTACAGCTGCCTACTCCCATGGTTCTTCCTTCATTGCAGAGTCTTAGGTGGGGGGGTGCAAAGCTGGACCATAATTTAGATTGGGTCCAGGCTGTTTTTCTCCCCATTTACCACCTCTTCTCTCCCACATTGTGTGGGCAACATTTATTTATTTATTTATTAAAAGAGTTTTGCCAGGAAAGTCCTACTGAGCTGTAAATAGCTCATTTGCAGAGGTATCCTGGAGAAGGGGTACAGGGGGAAAATATGCAGTTTTATAACAGACAAACACTTCATATACAATAAGTGTCAGCAGTTTAAAACAGAGGCTGCTGGAAGGGTGCAACAGCTAAAATAAACACAACTACAGTATAAGGCAATTTGACTGTAACTATTCATTTACTGTATCAACAGTTTATAATACAGCCAGTAGGAACAGTCAGATAGTTAAAAGAGATACTACTGGCAAAGTGAAATGAGGGCAGAGATTGTGTTCCAGAGTGAACATGAGTAGCGTGGGCTTCAAGTAGGGTCTTCAAAGAGGATTGGAAGGAAGCAGCGTGGATGGAGCAGAGGTTTTAGCCTAAGGAATGGAAAAGGAGTAAGAGTCAGTACAGTGGAGGGAATAAAAGGCTGGTGGAGAGAGGAGAGGTAACATGATCAGGTGCAAAGGACCAAAGCACTGAGGACATGGGGGAGTCTGCTTGGAATCAGCCTGAGGTCAGTCGTTGGCCTCCCACTCTGCTCCCTTCATGTTCCACTTGATTCCTACCTCACTTCAAACCTGGACACTACTCGACTACCCTGCTACATGGTGACTGTACATCCAATTATGGTGTGCTACTCTAGGCTTCCTCTGCTTACTCTTTCCTGCCACAGTTCCCAAGACGTGACGTACACCAGCTTTTCTGCTTTCTCTCCGCGCTCATTACTGGTGCTTTACAGCTGTGTCAATTTTTTTACTGAACTGTTGTCTGCTGCTTGTTGAACCTTGTCCACATTGCTCAACTGCTGCATGTAATGTGCTGTTTTATCTTGTAGCCTACTGCTTCAAATGTGTTGCTATAAATTTCCCTTGCAGTTTTGGTTCATTGCCTCAGTTTATTCACCTCGAATGCTATTCCATTTAATATTGTTGCATTGCTGCTTACTAGCCTGTTTTAATGTTCTGTACTACACTGGTGTTCTGATTACCCTTGTGCTTTGTTTAATCACAGCAGTCTATGTATAGCCAGTTACCTTCCTTTCCCCTTCAGCCATAATGTTCCTGGCCCTATTCTGCTTCTTCCATTTCCCCCCCTCCTTCCTCCTCCCCCTCCCCCCCGGCCTCCCCATCCAACTCCCTTTCACTTATCCTCCTCTCCACCCACCCCATGCTCTGCTTTCCTTTTTCTTCCTCCTTCCTATTCATCCTGGTATCCTGCCTTCCCCCATCCTTAACCTGGAATCCCTTCACTGTGTCCTCCTTTTTCCTTGCTGCCACTCCTCACCTTGATCTCCTTTCCACTCCAATTGTAAGAAGCTCCACCTCATCCTTCTCATTCTCCTACTCCTCCTGTCTGGTAATATGAAGCCCAATCATGGTCACCCTCCTCCCTCCCTCCCCCACCACCTCCAGTGGCCTTAGAGTTTTCCATCTAAATGCAAGGAGCATGCTACTGAAACTTGACCTCCTCTCTGTTTGGCTGCTGCTACACTCCCCTGATGTCCTATGTATCACTGACTCATGGCTCTCCTCCAGGATTTCCAACCATAACCTGTCACTTCATGATTATGGAAACAGAAACATAGAATTTGACAGCAGATAAGGACTGCTTGGCCCTCCCAGTCTGCCCATTTCCCTACCTAATGGATAAGCTGCAGATCCTAGTTAGCCAACAGCCTACTTCTTCCTACCCCCACCCCCTAGAATTGCTTTATGACTGTCCCATGCATACTTGAATTTCACTACTGTTTTTGACTCCACAACCTCCTCCAGAAGGTCATTCCATACATCCACAAACCTGTCTGTGAAAAAATACTTCCTTACATTACCTCTGAGCTGCCCCCACCACTGTCTTCAAATTGTGCCCCCTTGTACTTGCACACCTCTGTTTCTGAAAGATGCTATCCTCTTGGACTTTGTTGATTCCATTGAGGTACTTGAAAGTTTCTATCATGCCCCCTCCCCTCTTTTCCTCAAGGATATACATATTAAGCTCCTTAAGTCGCTCTTCATATGTTTTCCAGTGCAGACCCTGCACCATTTTAGTTGCCCTCTTGTGGACTGCCTCCATCCTATTTATGTCTTTGCGGAGATTGGGTCTCCAGAACTGCATGCAGTACTCCAGATGGGGTCTCACCAGCTGTCTGTACAGAGAGATAACAACTTCCTGTTTTCTACTGGTGATGCCTCTTCTTATGCATCCCAGTATCCCCCCAGCCCTCCTTACTGCCCTCTCACATTGCTTGCCCTTTAGGTAATCTGATATGACTCCCTCAGGTCCCTTTCCATTTTTGTTGTTGTTAGCATCTCACCCCCATTGTGTACTCTTCCCCTGGGTTTTTGTTTCCCAGGTGCAATTACCTTGCATTTCTTAGCATTGAATCTAAGCTGCCATACATTTGACCATTCCTCCAACCTTGCCAAGTCCCTTCTCATCCTTTCCACCCCACCTTGTGTATCAACTCTGTTGCAGATCTTTGTGTCATCTGCAAAGAGACATACTTTTCATTCCAGTCCCTCTGCAATGTCGCTTATGAAGACATTGAAGAGGACCAGTCCTAGTACTGAACCCTGCTGTACCCCACTAGTAACCCCCCTTTCTTCAGAGTGGACTCCATTAACGATTACCCTCTGTGTCCTGTTTTCCAGCCAATTCTTTACCAGGCTACCATCTTGGAACCCACTCCCAGGCTGGCTAACTTGTATATTAATCTTTTTGTGAGGGACTGTGTCAAACGCCTTGCTAAAGTCCAGGTAGACCATGTCCACAGCCCCTCCCTGATCTACTACTTTGGTCACCCAGTCAAAGAAATCAATTAGATTCATCTGTCATGACCTTCCCGCTGTGAATCCATGCTGCCTTGGGTCCTGTGCCCCTCTGGCCTCTAGGTACTCAACAATTCTTTCCTTCAGAAGTGATTCCATCGTTTTCCCTATCACTGAGGTTAAACTAATAGGTCTGTAGTATCCTGCTTCTGAGCTGCTTCCAATTTTGTGAAGTAGAATCACATCTGCCCTCCTCCTGTCCTCAGGTACCTCCCATCCTCCCATGATTTGTTAAAGAGGGTAGCCAGTGGTGTCACTAGTTCTACCCTAAGTTCTTTTAGAATTCTGAGATGAATCCCATCAGGCCTCATTGCTTTGTCCACCTTCAGTTTTAAGAGTTCTTTCAGAACCCTTTCTTCTGTAAATGGGCTGGTATCAACTTATGTATCCAGAATGTTTCTATTGTTTGGTTTAGGTACCGCCCCCTCTTCATTTTTGAATATTGGGCAAAAATATTTGTTTAGTATCTCTTCCTTTTCACCATCACCCTCTGCCCACCCCCCTCCCCTTTATTAAGCCTCACTATCCCTCCCTTGGTCTTCCTTCACTCCCTGATGTACCTACAAAAATGTTTTATCTCCCTTCTTAACTGTGCTGGCTATATTTTCCTTGGTTTGGGCCTTTCTGTTCTGACTGCCTTCCCAGCTTCCTTTTGCTTCAACTGATACAACACAGAAACATAGAAACATAGAATGTGATGGCAGATAAGGACCGCTTGGCCCACCTAGTCTGCCCATTTTCCTACCTAACAGATAAGCTGCAAATCCTAATTAACCAACAGCTTCGTCCTCCTACCCCCACTAGGACTGCCTTATGTCTGTCCCATGCATTCTTGAATTCCCCACTGTTCTTGACTCACGACCTCCTCAGGAGGCTGTTCCATGCATCCACAACCCTCTCTTGAAAAAATACTTCCTCACATTACCTCTGAGCCGCCCCCCTCTATCTTCAAATTGTGCCCCCTTGTTCTTGCACATCTCTTTTTCTGAAAGATGCTACCCTCTTGGACTTTGTTGATTCCCTTGAGGTACTTGAAAGTTTCTATCATGTCCCCTCTCTCCCTCCCTTCCTCAAGGGTATACATATTAAGCTCCTTTAGTCTTTCTTTGTTTGTCTTCTGGTGCAGACCCTGCACCATTTTGGTTGCCCTCCTCTGGACAGCCTCTACTCTGTTTATGTCTTTGCAGAGATGGGGTCTCCAGAACTGCACACAGTACTCCAGATGGGGTCTCACCAACTTTCTGTACAGAGGGATAACAACTTCCTGTTTTCTACTATTGATGCCTCTCCCTGTGCATCCCAGTATTCTCCCAGCCTTCCTTACTGCCTTCTCACATTGCTTGCCCACCTTAAGGTCATCTAAAATAATTACCCCCAGGTCCCTTTCCATTTTTACTGTTGTCAGTATCTCACCCCCCCACTGTGTACTCTTGCCCTGGGTTTTTGTTTCCCAGGTACATTACCATGCACTTCTTTGCACTGAATCTGAGCTGCCATACATTTGACCATTCCTCCAACCTTGCCAAGTCCCTTCTCGTCCTTTCCACTCCATCTGGTGTATCAACCCTGTTGCTGATCTTTGTGTCATCTGCAAAGAGACATACTTTTCCTTCCAGTTCCTTTACAATGTCACTTATAAAGACATTAAAAAGGACTGGCCCCAGTACTGAACCCTGCGGAACCCCGCTAGTAACCCTCCTTTCTTCACTGTGGACTCCATTTACTACTACCCTTTGCATCCTGTTGTCTAGCCAATTTTTTATCCAGGCTACCACCCTGGGACCCACTCCAAGGCTAGCTAACTTGTGTATCAATCTTTTGTGTGGGACTGTATCAAATGCCTTGCTAAAATCTAGGTAAGCCATGTCCACAGTCCCTCCCTGGTCTACTACTTTGGTCACCCAGTTAAATAAATCTATTAGATTCGTCTGACATGACCTTCCCATCATGAATCAATGCTGCCTTGGGTCCTGTGCCCCACTGGCCTCTAGGTATCCAACAATTCTTTCCTTCAGAAGTGATTCCATCATTTTACCTACCACTGAGGTCAAACTAACTGGTCTGTAGTTTCCTACCTCTGTCTTGCTCCCGCTTTTGTGTAAAGGAATCATACCTGCCCTCCTCCAGTCTTCAGGTACCACCCCATCCTCCCATGATTTGTTAAAGAGAGTAGTCAATGATGTCATTAGTTCTACTCTTAGTTCTTTTAGAATTCTTGGGTGAATCCCATCAGGCCCCATTGCTTTGTCCACCTTCAATTTTATTAGTTCTTTCAGAACCCTTTCTTCTGTAAATGGACTGGTATTGACCCCCGTCTTCAGAGTGTTTCTCTTGTTTGGTTTAGGTACCTCTCCCTCCTCTTCCTTTGTGAATACTGAGCAGAAATATTCGTTCAGTATTCCTGCTTTTTCACTGTCACCCTCTGTCCACATTCCCTCTCTTCTATTAAGCCTCAGTATCCCTCCTTTGGTCTTTCTTCACTCCCTAATGTACCTATAAAAGGTCTTATCCCCCTTCTTAACAGAGTTGGCTATCCTTTCCTCAGTTTGGGCCTTTGCTATTCTGACTGCCTTGCCAGCCTCTTTCTGCTTTAATTGATAAAGTTCTCTGTCCTTTTCCTTCTGTGTTTCCTTATATTTCCTGAATGCTATCCTTTTCTCCTTAACTTTCCCTGCCACCTCTTTTGAGAACCATAGCGTTTTTTTCCTTCATTGTGTTTTGTTGATTTGCTTTACACAAAGGCTTGTTGCCTCTGTGATGGCTATTTTGATTACTCCCCATTGTTCATCCACCCCTCCTTCTTGCCTGTTTGCTAGTGCTTTTCAGAGGCACTCTCTCATTTTCCAAAAGTCAGCCCTCCTAAAGTCCAATACTCTTGCTTTTGTATGGCTTGATTGCATGACTGTGTTTATCGTAAACCACACTGTTTGGTGGTCGCTTGTTCCCAGATGGCTACCCACTTCTAAATCTATGATCCTCTCGCCATCCCCATTTGAGAGTACCAGGTCTAAGATTGCTCCCTCTCGAGTGGGTTCCAATACTAGTTGTTTAAGGCATGCCCCCTGTACGGCATCTAGAATGACCCCACTCTTAGAAGTGGCTGCTGCAAATGTACTCCAATTAACATCTGGCATATTCAGATCCCCCATCAGCAATATCTCCCCTTTTTCTGCCATTCTAAGGATACTTCCTATCATTTCCTTGTCCATGTTCTCCCCCTGAGATGGGGGTCTGTATACAACCCCTATGCAGATTGCGGTGCCGTTGCCTGTCTCCAAATTATACCCACAGTGCTTCTTCTCCTCCTTGTTTACCCTTTTGTTCTGTAGCTTTGATTTCTTCGCTTATGTAGAGAGATACTCCTCCTCCTCCTCCTCTTTTACCCTCCCTGTCCCTCCTATAGATAGTGTATCCTAGTATGTTTACATCCCAGTCATGGTTCTGTGTGTACCATGTTTCTGTGACTGCCACAATATCCAGATGTTCCTCCTCCATCAAGGCCACTAATTCAGGGAGCTTTCTACCCATACCATGAGCATTAGTACTCATTGCTCTCCATTTTTTGATGGCTTTACCTCTTGTAGCACTATCCTTGTCTTCACTAACTTTGCTTTCTCCATTTACCCCGTCCTGCTCCCTACTGACCTTTGACCTTGGTCTTTCCCTCATTTAGTACCCTGCTTTGTTGGGGAGGCTGGGAATTTCCTGCTGCTTATCAGTGCCTCCCCCCCAACTAGTTTAAAAGCTTGCCAAGGAAGCATTTAAACTGATTGCCCAGAAGACTTGTTCCCTTCTTGGACAGATGCAGACCATCCTGCCAGTATAGACTGGTATCCCTCCAGGTGGAACCCCAGTCCCCAATGAAGCCAAACTCCTATGCCCTGCACCATTTTTTTAACCATCCATTGAACTGAATGGTGCAAAGTACCCTTGCCTCACCCTTGCCATAGACAGGCACCACCTCCGAGAAGGATACTGTATGTGCTTGCTACTTGCCTTAGGCCCCTCCCCAACTCCACAAACTCCTCCTGCACTGCTCTAATCTCATGTTGAGTCAAGTCATTTGCCCCTAGGTAGACAACAATGTCCAGATCAGTCTCCTGTGCAGCTGTTCTCACGATTCTGAGGATGCTTTTCCTGTCCCTCCAAGCCATTGCACCAGGCAGGCACCTTACTTCAGTTTTCTCTGCCCCCCAGTTCTATCCCCCTAATGACTGAGTCCTCCACCATGAGCTGCTTCCTTTCCCTGTGGTGCCCTCTGCCTCCTTCCTGCAGGGCTCCCTTGTGACAGTTGTCCATAACCCCTTAGTCTCCTCTGTGGATGCATCCATTGGAGAACTATGCTCCATCAGAATGTTTTATGGATTGTGGAATGGTACAATTGACTGGGTGTGCCTCTGTTCCACCACCCTCACCCTCCCTGAACCCACTGTGGTCCAACTGCTATGCTTTCTTCGCAACCTCTGAAGTAGTGATGGTGGCTCTGGTGCTCCCTGGATGGGGGAGGTTCCCTTACTACTGTCCAGTATTGCCTGAAGTGGGGCAACCCCCTCCCTCAGGGTAGAGAGTTGTCAGCAAATAGGGCAGCATCTCAGCCTCCAGAAGGATTCCCAGAAGACTGCTGCCCCACAGCCATTACTTTGCACTACTCCCCACCTGTCTGTCTACCTTCTTGTTTATCCTGTTTAATTTTTTTGTGTGTGTGATTGTTTTCTTATATATAAATATATATATTATACAATGTGTATGCTTATTCAGTGCAGTGTGCTAGAAAGGTCATGACAGTGATATGCACCTTGCCCTCTTGAGGAAATTATGTCAGAACACCGGGTATAAAGGAAATGGTATCATATAATGTTAATGTATCTTTTCAGAGAGGATAGGGGTAAATGTGGTGGATGGGTGTCCATTTACATTTGCCAGAGTCTAACATACACTGTGGCCAGCAAGGAGGTTATTTCCTACTCCCTTGAATATCTCTTAGTCAAATTCTCCTTCCCCTTCTCTATACCCATGTAAATTTGAGTTCTTTACACCTCTCCTAAGATTTCTTACTGTTCCCTGGTAGACTGTCTTTTCACCAGTGCTTCTTTTTCCTCCACAGGAGAACTCATCCTGCTTGGAGACTTCAGTATCAGTTAGATTTGCCCATTCTCCAGACCTACCATTCACAAGACTGAATCACTTAATTTGACACAGGTTATTTTTAGAACCAACCTGGCTCAATGCTGGCCCAGTGGCGCTGAGAGCAAAGGTGCTGGATACCTTACCTTGCACTGTGCTGGTGATCCGGGTTTAGGAATGACCTTGGGTTACAGGGGTGCCAGCACGAGGGGGGGGGGGCAGGATAGAGCAATTGCTCTCCTCTCCTCTCCTGGGTGTGGGGGGTCACCCACCCGTAGTCCCGCCATCACTGAATGAAGGTTCAGTGACAAGCGCAGGTGGTACCGGGTGACCTGTAGGGTGGGGCATCCACAAGATGTGTGTGTGCGTGCCTCCACACACATATGCCATGTTGAGGACACGTGAAAATGGGACAGAAGACAACCCAGAAAAACCCAAAAGTTACAAATTAAAAGAAAAACACCCAGCTTGATCCCCACTATGCTAACCATTCCCTATTGGACTATGTTCTAACCTCTCACCCCCATGGCATCATGGCTGCTGGTATTTTGCCAGATACCATTAGTGACTACTGTAAGACCTTCTGTGTCAGAAAAATCTGATGCCCCCCTCACTACATAAATATATCTGGGCTTGGTCACTCCAGTCACTAAATATTCAATGTTCTATTGGGCCACCTTACTGCTACCAACTGGTTTGACATCCACACTGCCTCAGATATTGATGTTGCCCTTGCTCTTTTTCATTCCATATTTTCTGCTGTCTGGGACAGGCATGCCCCCCTCAGGAAACTCAGAGTAAAAGCATTTCACCTTCCTGAAATACCTCTGATATCATAGGCTTGTGTAAGTCTCAGAATTGTGCTTGGGCCCATTACAAATCATCCCCTTCTTCCTCTGACCACTTCTTCTACAGGGCTCTGAGGAACAATTGCACTAAGGCTGTCCAGTCAGCTAAATCACAGTATTTCAAAGCCAACTTCCAGTCAAACCTAAATTCCCCATCTAAATTTTGGAAGGTAATACACTCCCTTTTGGCCCAGTCAGCACCACCCTCCATTCTTGTGGAAAATGGTTCAACTGTATCTGACCATGCCTCTGTTGCAGCTCTCTTTAAACATGTTCTTCACAACCTGTACCCTTCTGTCCTCCTCCACTAATAATTCTCCCTCTACTCCTCCTCTCCCCCGTACCCCTCCAGGTTACCACTTCCCCACTGTCACCATCCAGGAAACCCTATTTGTCCTTTACTCCCTCAACCAATCAAAGTCCAGTTCTGATGGTCTCGACAACAACTTACTACACCTCTCAGCTTCTGCTATTGCAGCTCCCCTTACTCACCTGCTTAACTTTTCCTTCACTCTCTGCACTGTTCCCCAGTCCTGGAAGATGGCCAAAGTCATTCCTCTTCACAAAGGGGGTTACCCATCTTCTCTTGGTAACTATTATTCCTTCTCCCTCCTCCCCTCTCTCTCTAAACTGCAAGAGAAGTGGTCCATGACAGATTCCTCAATTTCTTCTTATCTACTAACTTCCTATCACCTTTCCAGTCTGGCTTCCAGAAGCACCATTCCAGTCTTCTCCCTGTTGCGTGTAACTGATGCCATCTTCTCCAGGATGGACCAGGGGCTCATTACCGCAGTAATGTTTGTCAATCTGGTCAAAGTCTTTGACTCTGTGTCCCACCCGCTTCTCTTGGTCAAGCTGAGAAATGCTGGCCTCTGCCTACCAACCATCTACCATCAGTACAGGTTGGTGGTTCTCTATCACCTCCCCTTCCTGTCCAATTTGGTGTTCCACAGGGCTCCATCCTTGGATCCCTCCTTTTTTCAGTCTTCCTCAATGACCTCTCCTCCATCTGTATCAACTCACATATACACATGTATGCAGATGACACAGTCATCTTCACCTCTGGTCCTTCCTCTGCAGCTGTAGAAAACCTGCTCCAGTGGGACTTCAACAAAGTCCTCCACTGGTTCCATTCCTACCAACTTAATGTTGACACTAAAAGGACAGTTTCCATTACCTTTGGTACCAGTCAAAAACTAGCCAGACACACTGTCCCCACCTGTCCTCACCACGCTGGATGGCACCCCACTTGAAGTGATTCAGACCCTTAAGTATCTGGGTGTGTGGCTTGACAGTAAGCTTGACTTCTAAGCCCACATTGATGCTATCCATGTCAAGCTCCATCCAGTGGTTTCTGATGGAGGTCGGGAACCCTGCATGAGTGTTGCCGATATTGGGGACAGAGCGGCAGTGAACGTCAGCATGTAGGTGCTTGGACGTCATTGCACGTTTCCACTCTGAGGATGTAACACCATGGAAAAAAACCTGCTGGACCAGAGGAGGTGAAGGAGACCCCGGGGACCAATGCCCACATCCTGCTGCTGGACCAACCCTTCACCAGATCTCCTGGCTCCCTACCCAGCCTGGGGACTGTCCTTCTAATTTCAGATATGTCTCCAGGTAGGTGAGGTGGGCCCTCCCCCAGGAGGGTGATCGGGGGGGCTGGACGAGTCCATGGGACTGGGTTGGTGATGGGTAGGAAGGAGGTTTCAAGCCGGGAGTAGAGGCAGAGTTTGCGTGGGTACTCCAGAGAGATACCCTGGTCCTACTGGAGAATAAATGGAATTCACAAAAAAAAAAAAAACACTCTTCCATCCTACCTTTCCTCACTCCTCTCCCAGATCCCCCTGCCTACTGCTGTCTCTGCTTTAGGGACCACTGCACTTTGTTATTCCTCACCCATGCTCTTCTTCTTCTGGACAGTCTGCATTCTGCATATAGGCTTCTATCTTTCTGGAAAAACTCCCCTCCTCCCTTTGTCTCTTCCTTTCCTTTAACACCTTCAAATGCCTGCTGAAATGTCAACCAACCCCCCCCCCCCCAACTTGCTCCTGCTATCCTTCTACCGGTTACCCCTGAAGTCTTGATTTTAACCCTTACAAATTTTTGGTCATGATTGTCAGCACTGCTAAAGTTCATTGCACTTTAATTGTTATACATGCAAATTCTCTTCATTTATTCTGTTACTGTAACACATTGCTCATCTGTCTGTTCAGATGTTGCTTTGTTATTGTCTACTGCTGTTTTGTTCCATCTCCCCTTCCCCAGATCACCCCCTGGAAATGTGTCTCAGCTCAGTGTGCCTTTCCTGGTCACTAAATTTCAAATAACTATATAAATAAATTAAAACCTTCCATCCATTCATCCATCAGTCAATAACAGGGTAGGGCATCAAGCCAAAACTTAGATATGAGGGAAGCATAGTGAGAGAGGCAAAAGAGAGGGACACATACAAGGAGCAGTGGTGAATGCAGGGAGGGTAATCCAGTGCAAAATGACAGAAAGAATGGAATGGGGGTCCAGTCTGGCAAGAGTAAATTTCTGTGCACCACCATAGTTCACATCACCACAATCAAAATCAAAGTCAGGGAGTATCATGTTTAAGAAAATCTCAAGCCTAGCGGAAGGAGGGATGCAGGCTTTATTCCTGAAAAGTGCCCTCAACTTGGGAAGAAGCTTGGAGTGGATGACCTTGATTAAGACTGAGAAATCAAGGTGACTGGTGAGCCACACAACCAAATATTTGAAGGAAGGGATCTAGAGGGAAGCCTATGGAATCCTGAAGACAGGAGAGGTTTGGATGTCAGCCAGATGCTGCAAGGTGCCAAAGATCATAGAGACTGCCTTTTTTGGCATTTAAGAGAAGTTTTTTGTTGCAAAGCCAACACTGAACAGTACTGAAGTCATACTAAAGCTGCATTGCCATCTACGAGGCAGAAGCGCCAGATCTAGACAGAACTGTATCATCTGCATAGTTGAATGTTAGAGGAGGTGCAGGCCTTCAGAAGGTTCCTTATGAAAATCAAGAACAGAATGGGGCCAAGTACAGAACCTTGGGGAACCCCAGATTTAATGGGAAGGGGGAACATGGTTTCTTCATCTGAGATGGACTAGGACTTGCCACAGAGGTACAAGTGGAACCAACTGACCAAAAGGAAAGTTAGGCCAGCTCCCATGAGTTTGTTTAGCAGAAGAGTGTGGGAGCCAATGTCAAAATCCTTTGCAAAATCTACAAGTATAGCAGAGGTGTTGCGACTCAAGTCCATCTCTGTAAAGATGGAGTCAGATGTAGCAGAGAGGTGGTGGAGTGTAATGTATAGAAGTCAGACTGGTAAGGGCAGATAAAACCCTCAATCCTTGGAGACATCTGCAATAGCCATCTAGTGGTCTCTCATTCATGCAGCATGCCTCTACGAGAAGCACACTCCATAGACCATCTACATAGGTCACCGTGGCATTGAACATCCATTGCCAACCCTCCCAGTTTAAGGTACACTGCTGAAAGGCAGCTATAACAACCTCGCCTGCCCCTCCACATGACTCTAAACTCATTTCACAACTCACATCAACCTGCTCTCCAGTATATGGAGCTGCTGCTGGGCCATTGAGGTACCCCAAAATGGCTTTTTGTTAAGGAAGATTTTATTGACTTAAACTGCAAAATTAATTAATGGCTGTATTCACTATGTGGTGTGTTATGCACATACAGTAAATAGTGCATTCCCAGCCAATTCAGTTTTTCACCAGTAGTGCCGCATGGTGTGCCTCGTGAGCTGGCAGCATGTGCTACACCAGCAATGCCATTCACACCCCAATAGAGCTTTTCCAAGGTGGCCAGTGAGGTAGAGCTGTGCCAGACCATGGGCTTCTAATCTGAAGTCCAGTCTGGCCTCCTCATGGATCCCTTGCAACACACATGTACAGGGACCATGGGACACAGCAGTCTGTAGAGGGGTCTACTTTAGGCCCTACAGATGGACAACATTTGTGTATAAGATAAAAAAGAAAATCCAGTGATTGCTGGCCAATTGCATATAGGAGGGCTAGACACAGGCAGGGTAGCTCTTATAGTCCTACAATGTACCAGCTTGGGGCATGGAAAGGTTTATTTTAAGTTGCCACCAGATGTAATTCATACTGGCCCCTGGCATCCTTTAGTCATGTGTAAGTGTCTTTGTACAAGGTGCGGGCTGTATCTGTACCACCAACCCTGACCCCCTACCAGACATGCCAAGTAACTCCCCCCCCCCACCGAAGCTGAACACACAATTTCATGGAACATCTGGAATCAGGTGGGGGCAGAACACAGGGCCTGCAGTAGGCTACATGAATGCTGCCAGGGCCACCTTGGTCCCAGTTATGCAGCAGGTAGACAGAAACAAGTTTATTCACGCATCACACATAATCAGCTTTTGGACTTGGGGATTAGGACTATAAGAGTTTTGTATTCTGGGGAAGGCAGCAAGGTTTTTAAGCCATCCCCATACCCACTTGTTGAACTGTGGCTCCCAAATGCAAGCAGGAATTGTGGCAGCAACAATGAAAGAAACCTATTCTGTCAAGAAATATGAAGATAGGTCCAGATCCTAAAGACTTATATGCTCTGTGATCTGTATAAGGACCTGTGTTACTGTGACTTTCAAACAGATCTGTCTGCCCATATTTTTAAGTATTAAATTTAAAAAGTCAGGTACTCACTATCTATAAAAAATAACATTCAGGCTCAGGATATTAGAAGAGGGTATCCCAGTGAAAAAAGCGAATGCAAAAAAATGACAACAGAAACAGTGGCAGTAAAACAGAGCTTGCTATTTTGGCAACTTATGGCTTCCCCCACCCACCCCAAGTTGCATTCCCCCAGAGCTGGTTATCTGTAGTAAGGGAGTGGGTGGGGGGTGCAGCCCCCTTCAAAAAATATGCTTGCTGTATGTGACTGCTCTATTTTACCATCTCTGTTTCTGTTGTCACCATTTTGCACTCGCTATTGTCACATGGAACCTTACAATAGCTGCTAAAAAAATACCTTTATTTCCAAAACCAGAACATGTTGAAAGAGAGATAACCCTCTGCATGCCCAATGTGTTTTGGATCTGTGAGGCTCCTTTTTCCAAAAGAATCCTTATAGATCCGAAACACATCGGGCGTGCAGAGGAACGTCTGTCTTTCAACACGTACTGGCTTTGGGAATAAAGATATTTTTTTAGCAGGTCTTCTAAAATCCTGAGCCCAAGTGTAATATTTTTGGTATCCTGTGACATGCAGTATTCCGAAGTGGGTGCCTACTGAAATGGCGACCCACTTTTGACACATGTTGACAGGGTGACATCGTAGGGAAGGGCAACCAGAAGGGGGGTACGTGAATGGTGACAGGATGTCGCTGTATGTACATGCGTGCAGAGGGGTGGGGAGCAAGCATGCTGAGGGAGGGGCAGGACAGGAGGGAGGGTTTTTCAGGGGTGGTGTTGCAGACAGCTGCAGAGCTAGCTCCATGCCGTGGTGGGTGGGTGCTGGTCTAGGGTGGCCGGGATGCTGGTTTCAGGTCTGGGCACAGATGTATTTTGTTGTGCCCGGCCTGAGTTGTGTTATTTTTATTTTTTTAGAATTTGCACCCCCAACATGCAGCCCCCTGGAGTCGAGAATCCTAAAGTAGGGGTGTATGGCCAGCAAAGACTTCCACGGGGGGGGGTGAGAGAGGGCACTGTCCCCCACATGAAATAAAACTGCCGTGTCCTTTGCACCGTTTTGTTTTGAGCCAGGGGTGTACATCGCCAGAACTGAATTTCGACAATGTACAATTGCCATTAGGACACTCGCCTTTCCGCAATCTTCCTTATGGCATAGTACCATTTTTTATAGGTGGTGAGTGCCTGACATTTTAAGTTTTATAGTAACTTTTTGTGTGGTGGGTACCTCCATCCCAGTGCAGGCTATCTTTTGCTTTTATCTTTACCCATATTTTTAAGTGCAGACTTGCATATGCATTTATTGGAACTGACCGAATATCTTTTAGATGGCATAACAGCTCCTTGCGTCTTTCAAAGCCAGGGCCAGATTAAGACCAAAAAGACCCCTGGCATTTTTAAGCTGAAGCCCCTGTCGTCCAGAAATTGAAAGTATGAGATACCTTCCTTTTACAGAAAGTGGATTACAGAAATGAAACTTAGGAGCAAGCAGACAAAAAACAGTTAATGTAACTTGAACTGTTATTTTTTTTTCCAGTGGCTTATGCAGCCAGTATAATGTTATGCTTCTGCAACTGTGTTAGTTTGGTTTTGGCCATTTGCACTCTCTATTCCAGAGGAATTACCACCCTGTAGGGGTACCAAAGGCAAGGAACCCTCGAAGGGTGTTCCATCCCTAGAGGTGCCATGAGACGATTCCTGAAGGTAAAGATACTGACTACTCCCTATCTCTATCATTTGGTGCCCTCCTCAAACTAATCTTCTTCCTTCTGATCAGTATTGGTACTATTGAAATCAATCCTGGCGAAACTGAAAGTTTTTTATCCCCATCTGATCTAGCATCCATAAATGGCCTAAGTTTTTTTCACTTCAATGCCTGCAGCCTCCTAAAAAAGTTCTCCTTAATACAGGCCTGGGTTGCACATACCCTACCTGACTTTCTGGTGATCTCTGAAACTTGGCTCAGATCTACAACAAAAGATAGTGAAATAAACCTTCCCAATTACCAGCTCTTCAGATCAGACCGCCCTTCCAGGGGAGGTGGTGTGGCCATCTACGTCAAGGAAACCTTCTCTGCATCCTGCCTCATTAATACATCAGAACCAAAGGAATTTGAATGCTTGTCAATCAAAATAACCCTTCCTAACATGTCTTCCTTTAAATTGATTGGCTGCTATAGGCCCCCCTCTGCAGGCCTCAAACTCCTATCCCACCTAGGAACAATACTCAATCTAGGCCCTGAAGACACCATTATCCTTGGTGATTTGAATTTAAATTGGTTATCTAATGCGTCTGCACCCCTAGTAACCTTCTGTGGCACCTATGGATTCACTCAATTAATCAAAGATCCAACGAGGATTAACCTAAAAAATATTACCAGTAGTTCACTCCTGGATATCATGATGGTAAACAAGCCTCACTTATATTCTCATGCTGGAGTGCTACCCAGTGACATAAGTGATCATTGTCCCATAGCTGGCATACGATCTACACTCAAGTCATCCAATCCTGCAAAATTTCTCCATAAAAGGTCAAAAAAGAATTTCAACATCTCAGGATATCTCCATGATTTGTGCAATACAATGCATTGGCAAGAGTTCTACCTCACAACCTCAGTTGAAACAGCTCTTCAGATCCTAAGGGATATTATCACAAATGCCCTCAATATACATGCACCACTCACCAGTGTCAGAACCAAATTAAAATCTTGTCGTTGGTTCACTGCTGACCTTAAATCAGCTTTGATAGCCAGAGACAAACTCTGGGAAAAGGCAAGAAAACAAAGGATCCTAGAGACTGGCTTCAATTCAGAAAAGCAAGAAATTCATGCACAAAACAAATAAGAAATGCCAAAGCTGCCTTCTATAGAACTGAATTGGATGCCTCCTATACTAACCCATCTAAGTTCTGGGTACTATAAGGGAATTCTAGGTCAAAATTCTACCCTGCCTTACCCTCCAAACTGCTCCTAAGTGACATTGAAATCACTGACAAGCAAGAAATATTAAATGCCTTCAATGACCATTTCACTAGCTGGCCTAGCCTTTGACTTCTTCACCTGCAAATCTCTTGAGATCATCATTAAACCTTCAATCCACTGTGGGCCAAAAGGCTGCCTCAACATTCTCCTTCTGAACCAATATCCTTAAAAGAAGTAGAAGACCTCCTGTCCAATTTAGACACATCTAAGAGTGCAGGTGCAGACCCCTGGATCCCTACTTTCTTAAAGTAGCACTGCACGCCTTAGCTGCCCCCTCACTCATCTCTTCAATCTTTCCCTAGCTACTGGTTCCATCCCCTCTATATGGAAGACAGCTCAAGTAGTTCCACTACTTAAATCAGGTGATCCCATGGACCTTAACAATTACAGACCCATTTCCATCTTACCGGTACTGTCCAAGATGCTTGAAAAATTAGTAAACTCGCAGTTAAGGGCCTACCTGGACACCAACAACCTCCTAAATCCATCACAATCTGGTTTGAATCAATGCATACACCATCTCTGCCTTAGCCAAAGTCACTAACGATTGGCAGACTGCCTTGGATAAAAGAATAGTACCTGTGCTGTGTTCCTGGATTTGAGTAAAGCATTTGATACAGTGGATCACGATTCATTAATCTCCTCTCTTAGCTCTGTAGGCCTTGATTCATTCTCTCTCAATTGGTTTAGGTGCTATCTCTCTGGAAGGTTACAACTGGTAAAAAATGAAAATGACCTATCTACCTCTAAACCACTGCTAAGAGTGTACATGAAGGCTCTACCCTGGGCCCCATCCTCTTTGCCATTTATATTAATAACATTGATTCCAACCTCCAATCTAACATTCACCTGTTTGCTGATGTTACTGTATTATATGTCAGCAATCCCTCACCATCAAAAGCCTGTGAACTGTTACAGTCAGAATTCTCCTTCCTACAACACAACCTATTGGAAAAAAAACTACTTCTAAATGCCAAAAAAACCAAAGCTATGTTCTTTGCCACCAAGAGTTGCTCTTCCATTACCCCATCATTCACCACCCCACATTTATCCACCTTATTTGGAGAACATTTGGAATTTGTGGATAAATTCAAATATCTTGGAGTCTGGATTGACAATAAGCTTGACTACTCTGTCCATGTTGAAGAACTACTAAAAAAGTTGAGACAAAGACTTGGCCTATTTTTCAGAATAAAACACTACCTTACCAGAGACTCCAAATAAAGATTAATCCAGGCATCATTCCTATCCCTTATTGACTATGCTGATTTCCTCGCCATTGCTTCTCCCTCCCTCTTAAATAAGCTGGACACCCTGTATCATAGAGCCATTAGATTTATTACAGACCTTCCTCCAACACCATTCATTGCTCTCTTTACATGGCAGTCAATTGGACATCCCTACAGCACAGAAGAAAAGAATGCTGCAATCTGGATCTTTAAAGCTTTATCAGACAAACTCCCCTCCTATATCTCAGACTGTTTCACCCAAATCACATCCAGGCCATGCACCTTAAGGATCAATAAGCTAATTATGCTAAAGATTCCCAATACCTGCACCCGGTTTGGGAGGGCTGCTATCAGCTATTCCCAGCATTTATTTGGAACTCACTTCAAAAATCTATGTGAATCTGAATACCCTCTTACCCTTATTATCCTTCAAAATTATACACCACCCTATTCCCAGAACGGTTGCAACTGCTTCCATAAGGCCTAGTCTCCACCCAACCTCCACCTCCCTTCTGTAATCCACTATGTTTAGTTTCCTTCTTCTACCCAGTCAGTTATCATATTTCATATAAAAAGCCTATAGAAGCCCTACTATCTGAATATTATCCCTTCTATATTGAATGTCCTCTTCATTTTTACAGGTTTAAGTTATTGTTTCTGTGCCTTGTATATCTGTAAATTTTGTATATATCTCTCATCTATTTGATTGTATTAATGTTATGTTATTCTCATGTCTTTGTAAAAAACTTGTATCCTTCTTTGTATGACCACTCAGGTCCATCTTGTAAAAGAGCTACGCTCAATGATGTTCACCTGAATAAATAAAGATTTTGATTGATTGATGCCTTAGGAAGGATCCCAAGCAGAGAGGTGCAGCCGCTGGAGGAGGAGGAGGAGGGGAGGATGGTGTGGCATAGGAAAAAGTGCTTCAGAAGGAGGCTGAGAGGAACTGCTTATATAACTTAGGAAGTGGGAGTGCCTGGCTGCTTGTTCATTGAACTACAGGCCCAGCCTTCCAATTCAATGGCCTTCGCAGCCAGTATAATGTTATGCTTGTGCAACTGTGTTAGTTTGGTTTTGGCTGTTCTTACTCTCTATTCCAGAGGAATTACCACCCTGTAGGAGTACGAAAGTCAAGGAACCCTCAAAGAGGGTTCCACAGGATGATTTCCCATGGCTAAAGGTACCTTAGGAAGGATCTCTAAAAGAAATGTATTATGAAGCATAAAAGCAAGCAGGAGCTGTGACATAGTAAAATAAAGCAACAGGCAGCTTGATAACATAATGATATGCTCAGGTTTGTGTAGCATTATTCAATGTTTGCACTGAGAATGAGAGGACCTTCTAAGGAGAGAAGGAACAGCAGGGACACCATCCATCTCCATCCAACAGCAGAACCTATCTAAAAAAACTAGGGAACACTACTATGCTAACTAACAGTTATGACCTGAGGCACGGAGGAGAGAAAAAAAAAACCCTATGAGGAGGAAATCTCTGGGAATCCAAGGCCTAGGTCGCCTTCCCTCCAGGCTTGGGATATTTTATTTAGTGAAGGCTTTGCTGCTGCTGCAGTTTGGAACCCCAATTAAAGGGAGGTGGGAAACATTTCAATTTGAAGGAAAGTTTTCACTCAATCCCTCTAGCTGGAACACCATGGAGGGTTGCGAGAGTGCTCTGCAACATCGAGGGCAACCAAGGCAGGAAGAGGAGAGCAACAACTGCTGAGGCACTCACCTGGCCTACTTGCCCTAAACACAAACCAGGTGAACCAGAGGCAGTCATGGGGAGAATGCAATGAAGATGCCTTGCTAAGGAAACCACTAAAGCCAATGTATAACTGTTATATAGTGAAACCACTAGAGCCATAGGAGATCGGAGTAACCACCCTTCACATCTAGTCTTAAATGCTACACCAGGAGGTGCTGTCACATCAGTGAACAGCTAAAGCCAAGCTCAGAGCAAGGACATTTCCAACTATGGGCCAGGTGAGAAAGACCCCGCCCCAAGTCGGGCATGCTCAAGATGTGGGCTTAGAATGCAGAGTGAGACAGTCAGTGGCAGGGAACCTTGTGCCAGAATGGTATGGCTGGCATGCCCCAGAAACTGATAAGGAGCTGAAGCACTGGTGTGCTGAGACCTTATGAGTGTTAAGTGCTGAGACCTTGCCAAGGTCAGATGCAGTAGTGAGCACAGCACACATCCCAGAGGCTGAAGCCGAGGGGATGGCGGTAGGTATGAAGCAATGATTGTGTAAGCAAGAGGGGACCAGCACGTAGGTCAGTAAGTAGTAGTAATAATTGGACCTGCATGTCGGTCTGCAAAATGTAGTAGCAAAGGAGCAGCACTGTGAATAGTGGGGCAAGCCAGCCAGGCATTCAAAGCTAATAAAGGTGACAAATACTCTAAGGATTTTTCAGCAGCGGAGATAGGATTTAGAACAGAAATAATTAGCCACATGGGACCATGACTCTCAAACACCTCCAAGTCCCACCGTAGGAAAAACAAGAAAGTGATGAAATGGCCATGACCCACATGCGGGTATTGAAGCTAATTTACAGCATCAGCAGTAGCTTTAGCTAACCTCAGAATATAACAGAGTATACAAACATAGAAACAGCATCTGTATTAAGTACACTGAGTTGTAAACTTCGAGAAACATAGCAAGAAAGGAGACACCATGCTCTGAAGCAGCTATCACCATTCACTGCAATGAAACTGCAGCAATGAAGAGGTAGAATAAGTTAAGAGAGAATGAATGAGTTGCTTAGCTAGGGTTCAGAGTGAGCCTGAATCAGGTGAAAACAATTAAGTGCAGCATGGAGAGCAGCTATGGCGAGTTGAAACACACAGATCATGGTTGCAGTTGCATTGCAAGTAATTTGAGTTGTGAGTAACTGAGAACAATTAATTTGAGCACTGTAGTAGCAATATGCTAGGAGCTTAGAACAAAAGCCCCAAAAGACAAAACCAAAACACACAAGCATGGAAAACAGGGAACAAAGACACACAAAACACAGAAAGCTAGGAGCAGAAAGAAGCACACAGCTGGAGGCAAAATACAAACCAAAGCAGGAAAACAAACACCAAAGTCCATTGAGACAAACACCAAGGTGGATGGGGATGCAAAGAATGCCCTAGCCAGCTCTGAGGACTGACCAACAGAGCCTCTGGCTGGCAAAGAAAAAGTGCTTCACAAGGAGGCTGGAGAGGAACTACTTATATAACTCAGGAAGTGGGAGAGGCTGGCTGCTTGTCCATTGAACTACAGGACCAGCCTTCCAATTATGAGTTGTTTTCTCCAAATTTGTTATATGCAGTTTCATCTCAAAATGTTTGTATGTCACAGATAATACAACAATGAGATTAGCACGTCAACTGTCAAACATTTTTCAGTATTTATTCAATACCGACAGGTACTATTTTAGCAGGATTATCACTGCCTATGAGGCAACAACTCACAGCTGCATGTAGCAATGACAGTACCTTTTAAAACTGCATATGAGCCAGAAGCTCAAACAAGTTCCCATGGTGGTAAAGGACAAGTACCAAGGCTGTGCAGCTGAATCCTGGTGGTATGCACTCTTTGATAGCTGCCATGGCAGCATCCTCACTACAGAACAGAGGAGTCTGTTATACTCCTTATATTCATTATCATTACATACATCTCGTGATGTTTTCTTCTCAAGTGACATGACATTCCATACATTTGTACTTGTAAACCCTTCTAACTCAGGATATTTATTCATTTAGGACTAGCTAGTACACAGATAACATCAGTAAACACACTAGAAGGAATATGATATTGATTTATAGTGCATTTGTAGAGCGTATTGTGCACTGAATTCGCACAAGTCAATAAGTCTATTGTGATCCTTCTCGAGCCCTTATAGTGCAAGTTCCATATTCAAATTCCCCCTTATTGTGCACGTTCCATCTTCAAATCACCCCTTATTATGCACATTCCATATTCAAATCACCCCTTATTGTGCACATTCCATATTCAAATCACCCCTTATTGTGCATGTTCCATATGCAAATACCACCCCCTCCCCCCCATAGCTCACAGCAACTCCTACCAACTTCTCTGGCTGTTTTCCTTTGCAACACTTCAAATTACCACAAAGAAATCTCTTTGCTTAACAAGATGGGCAGTCTTGGCATGGGAGACAAGGTGGTAAACTGGGTTAGGAGCTGGCTAACAGACAGAAGACAGACGGTGGTGGTAAATGGAGTACAATCTGGGGAGAGGAGGGTGATCAGCGGAGTACCTCAGGGATCAGTCCTTTCACCAGTTCTGTTCAATGTCTTCATCAGTGACATTGCAGAAGGGCTGGAAGGTAAGGTCTGCCTGTTTGTAGATGACACAAAGATCTGTAACAGGGTGGATACTCCTGATGGGGTGGAGAAAATAAGGAGGGACCTGGAGAAGCTTGAGAAATGGTCTGCAGAGTGGCAACTGAGGTTTAATTCAAAAAGTGCAAAATTATGCAACTGGGACACAGTAACCCTGGGGAGAGCTACAGGATGGGGGGGAGTTGCTGACAGTCACCAAAGAGGAAAGAGACCTGGGGGTTACTATTTCAGATGATCTGAAAATGTCAAAGCAGAGCACAAAGGCAGCAGGGAGGCGAGGGCATACTGGGGTGTAGCAAGGGGTATCACCAGCAGAAGGCGGAGATATGATGTTGCTGTATACAAAACCCTAGTCAGGATCTTGCAGTACGTGCTGTGTGCAGTTCTGGAGGCCTCACCTTTGAAAGGACATTAACAGGCTGGAGGCAGTCCAGAGAAGGATGATTAAGATTGTACAGGGCTTGCACCACAATACTATGAGGAGAAATTAAGTGACCACAATATGTACTTACTGGAGGAGAAAAGGGAGAAAGGGGACATGATAGAAACATTCAAGTACCTCAGTGGCATAAACAGGGTGCGTGGGGGGGGGGATCTTCCAAAAGAGGAAGAGTACAAGAACTAGGGGGCATGACATGAAATTGGAAGGTGGCAGGTTAAGAGAGAATGTGAAGATGTTTTTCTTCACAGAAAGGGTGGGGGACACATGGAATGGTCTGCCACAGGAGATGGTGGGAGTGAGCACGGTGGTTGGGTTTAAACATACATGGGACAGGCATAGGGGAACCATGGAGGTTAAGCGGAGGGAAGGTCAAAAGCTATAATCAAGTACAGGACTTACGGGCAGACTAGATGGGGTTAGCAGTCCTTATCTGCCGACAATTTCTCTGTTTCTAAGTCAGAACAAAGGTTCTGAGAAAAACAAAACATCAGGCATGGCTCAGTGAAGCATGGGTCAGTCCAAGTAACTATCAGCAAGAAAACAAGTGGACTGCCCAAAAATTTAGTTAGATTATTATAAGTTTGAAATGAAATTGTAAACATTGAAACTGTGTCTCGCTCATTCTTACTGTAGTCCACCCACCCACTTTCATTTTCTTTTTAGCATTTCTCACAATCTGCGCCCACCTGCTTTTCTGACCATCCACTCTCAGTACCCTCGTACCACGATGTACTAGCTAAAAAATAAAAAGTAGGAATTATTTGAATACTTGGTGATACTGCTCCTGTCCAGCTCCACTCAACATAATGTGTGCTGTTTTGTTCTGTAAACCATGATAGCACACAGCATCCGACTTGCAATGGCTTCATTTCTCTCTTTTCTCATCCATAGACTGTCAAAACACTAAAACCATACACTATAAGAAAGTAATATATGGGCATCCATTACCCAACTCACCTTGTGTTTTTCATTCGGGTTGAGATTAGCATGGACCCTCTGAGCTTGCTCGAGGTCCATATAGCTATCTCAACCCAGGCTCATTCTAATGTGTAGAAGAAGAAGAAGAATCAGTATTTATATAGCGCTTTCATACATCAAAGCACTTTACAAGCAATGCTAGACTGGTAGTGAAGTGACTGAATGTGGTGGTATGCCATATCGCACATCATCACCCACACACAGCCTGGATAACTGCATGAACCGGGTTTATGGAAGGGGAATGTTGGCTGGACACCGGGAATGTTCCCTACTCTTTTGCGGAGTGCCCTGGGTTCTTTTACTCCACCTGGACACCCACCAGACAACACCAGGATGGGTAGAATGGACCTCAGTTTAACGTCCTCATCCAAAGGACTTGTACTTACCCCAGCAGTACAGCACTTCCAATACTGCACTCAGATGCCAGCGATTTTTAGGTGCAAGTCTAATCCCGGTGTGGGACAAGAACCCACGACCTTCTGGTCCAGAGGCGGATGTGCTACCAACTGAGCCACGCTGACCCATACATTATTCCTTATATGTGTACAAGTTAGTCAGACTCCAGTTACAGCAGGCTGGCCTGACAGATCACAGACTTGTTGAGTGCCTCACAGACACACGCACACACTGGCACATCTTTTTGATCCCACCTCCCGGTCTCATTCTCAGTGTTCCACACTGATCTGCTTCTGCAGCACTGCCGGAGGCCAAGAGTGACACACTGCTGGCATGGCAGCCCCAATTTGCATCTACTTCACCATCCTCTCTTTGCAGCTTGGCTCACTGCTCCTCCACACACTTCTCGCTCTGCCCACACAGAAACACCGACACTGCACAGCCTCTCTAGCTGATCTTTACTGTGAGACTGTCTCAGGCAGACAGAGATTCATCTCCAGTGGGCTTTCTCAGTAGTTAGTGTCTACTAATGTCCATGACAATCAGTCTGACTCAACAGTTCACTTTCTTCCTTCCAGAGCTTCAGCAACTCTACAAGACTCTTCCAGGGCGCCGACCTGGACTGCTAGGCCTCCCACACCCCCTCTACTTAATAATAATAGCAGCCTGTGCCATGCCTGTGCACAGTCAGAATTGGTCTCTACTATCGCCTAACAACAGACTTCAGAGAAGGGAGCTAAGAAAAAGAAGAACATCTTTACGGCCAGTGGTGGCCTACCAGACGCTTCGCATTCAGAAAAGTGCTGATGTCATTTTTGCTGTCAAACAACATTATAGAGTGCTAAAATAGATTCTACTGCTTGAAGTCTCATTACTGTAGTTCTTTGTGTATAAGAAGCTGTAAAGCACTATTTTTTCCTTTGTCTTGAGAAGTTAATTGAGCCCACAGAAAGTTAACTCTATTATCTTTGGCCGCTATTCTGTGTCAGATTATCAATGGATAGTACAGATATCATAGAAAGCTTTTGAAGTAGAATGGGTTAAACCTTCCTGGAGCTTTCTGCATGACAAATAAGCTCTGCTGTCCTCCAGACCCTATGGCCACCTCATTTAGCCATTTGGCTTCTACCATCCTAAGAGCAGTCATTGTGCTCCTTTGCAGGACATTCCTTAGCAAAGATCCCAATGATGCCTGTTTCAAATAATACAGCAACTTCTTTATTTTCAGGCAGGCAGTTCTGGGTTACTGTTTATGTTCTACTGAATGTTCCTAATCTGTACTTTTTGACTATAGGTGTTTACAACTGAATGTTAGTAACCACATTTGCTTCACTTACAAACAGGTAGGAATCTGTGTGTCTATTTTTTGTTTGACTTAGGTTACACATAGAATCTGATCAGTTCATAACATGCTGTATTGTGATTAAATTAACTGATAAATGGGAACTTCGGTTTCTTTTACAAATTAATTTTTCCTGACCCCTGGCAAAAGCTGGGGGCATGGCAATGCATGGGGTCCCACTAACTAATGGGGCATGGTGAATGTCGGCGTACATCTTACATTAGTGGCAAGCCACACCCACGAGGAGCAAGGGGAAAAGAGCCCTGTGGCCAACCAGATGACAGTCGCCAGCTCACACTGCTGCAAGACCTCGAGCAGTGCATGGACCATCCAGCAGCCCCTGGGCCAAGACTTGCACTGTGGCTCCACCAGTGCTCTGCCCAGGAGGAGAAGGACCCACCAGTGAAGGGTTAAATCCAGGTTACCCGGAGGGCTGCAATATGGGGTGATGGGTGGCTCATCAAGACAGCGTGGCAGCGAGGGGCATAGGAGGGCTGAAGGAGAGGCTAGCCCAGAGCTGAGGGGAGTGACTAAAAGGAGGTTAGCAGTAATTTACTTGATGTGGTGTAAAAGAACTGCTCCCTGGAAAATTACATGGATTGTTGGTGGTGGGGGGCTGCCAAGCAGAATGGGACTTCATGGATGGGGGAGCTCATGGCAGTGGAAGAGGCATGATGGCATTAAAAGCTTAATGGTGTGGAAGTAGAGGCACCAATATTCGAGCATGACTTTGGTAGAGGTCTCACAAGTGTAACTTGGGGTGTGATCATCAGGAATTGAGTGAGTCTTGGTATTTTTAGTATAATGGTTTTCTGAAACTTCAGTCTTCAATGGCTTAGACTCTGCATCCATCTGTACAGTATGTGTCACTAAGCTACATGCAGTGGGGGTATGGATAAAACCAGATCATTAGACCTCAGACCAGAGCTGTAAAATCTGGACTGGGCATAGCTTGTGAAATATTGCTGATCCACTCACTCCCAATGATCTGGGCTTTGTTGCTTGTCTGGTCCTGTCGTTCCATTTTCAACCATACCAAGGAAGGGTTGAAAATAGACTTTCAGGAGTGGACCAGATACATAAAAGTCAGACTGAATAGTGCAGCCAGAGGATCGGACGTCCAGTATTTGTAAATTCCAACCACTATGGCCAGTTTGGATTTTTACAGAAATGCTGGGTGGTTCAGGTCATTTGATTCAGTACAGTTTTAATCCATCAATCAATCTTTATTTTATACTGAAAGGTATGTGAGCAATAATGCCTGTTTTCGCAAACATCCAGTTAAGCATAGAAAGAGAACAGAACACAAGGTCCAACAATTACATAATAAAATACAGTATAAACAGATCTAACATAAACCGAGTGCTCAATACAGAGATATTGAGGATATACAGAAGAAAAGGGAAGCAAATAAATAACAGTGACAAACTGACATCATGGGATATAACTGGAGGTGCAATTTAGGAACATGAACAGTTGGGTGATGCATCAGAAGGAAGAAGAGCAAGTACCATGGCACCCAGATCCTGAATGCAGATGAGAATTCCTGCTGCATGATCTGCCTAGGCTCTAAACACTGAGTCAAGGACTGTGCACCCTGCCAATCCTTCAACCAGGCCACACAGATTAGGCACCAGAAAAAGCTTGAAGCCCACTTGTTGGAGAAGTGATTAACTTTGATGGAAAAGAAGTTGCAGAATCTGTGGGAAAAATCTTCTCTAACGCTAGAACCCAAAAAGAAGAAGAAAGACAAGGGGAGACACCTAGACCGGGATAGGTCTCCATCCATTTGGCGGTGACCATCAGGTACCACTGACACTGGAGGGGCCTTCACTTCAGTAAGTACCCCTACTGCCAGGTCTCCTACCACTCCAGCGGATAAGACCATAGCCTCCCTGCCTGCTTTACTCACAGTTCAGTCAGGGATCTTCTTGGATAACGGAATCCCTATTGTGCTCCTTAACCCCATATCTTCTTCAAGATCTTTCACCAGCAGCCAGGTCAATAAGCCACTCCTGGTCCCACCAAAATGCACAGTCACGAGCGGTGAGCTGGACTCAGCTCTGCTGTTGTCCGCATGGCCCAGGCTGATAAGTCGGATGTTAGCTCTTCTTATGTCTGGTGACCAGCTGATAAGTTGCCCCAGTTCCTCTTTGAGACTGCACAGCTGAGGCTCTCCGTCAGGTTGCAGAATACCTTCAATGTCTAGTTGTCAGCTGGGACATTTAACATTCTTAGAGGTTCTTGCTCCCACTGACATGTCCAGAACCTCTGGGCTTGTTTGGAAGATCATGAGCCAGAGGTGCACTAACTGAGGTTCTCCTTTGCTGGGTCAGTCTCTTCCTTGTTCACCCACTGCCTATTGTTAATCCCTCTGGGACCTTCCATCAGACCCTCCTCAACTCCTTTCCCTTGACAACAAGGTTGTTCGACCATATTGACGCTTTTCTCAGACTACAGCAGGTCCTTTGGGTTCTACCACAACCTGACACCATGACCCCACCAGTCAGCATGTCTAGTATTCTGGCTATTCCTCAAACACTGATTTGTTTCCATCAGGCCCCAGGTGCAAAAACATCCAGTAAGACAATTGTGTGCCTGATCCAGTGCCAGCCATTTGAATGTCCTTACTGGGTGATGCTTGGTCTCTACCTCCTGCCAGGCTTTCAGTTCCAGCTCTGGCTAGACCTATGGGCAATGTTCAGTCGTCCGGCCCACACTACCAATGTACCTTTCAGATATCCAATGCCTGTATCAACTCCATTATGTACTGGGGTACCAGACACCAGGCTATGTCTAATCAAGAATATGTTCCTCTGGCTTTCCCTACCCTATGAGGCTTATGGATACTCATATCAGATGTCGCATCCATTACCAGCCTCTTCCTTCACCACCTACTCCTCCTCCTCTCTGTCCTGCCTCCACAGCCTCAGGCTGATATCCAGGCAGTGTTTCAGACTGATTCAGGAGGCCAGGACTCTACTAGTATTGAGCTGACCATCAGAACCAGTGACAGCCTCTACTTGCCTCCTTTTCTGACCCCAGATCAGCCTCCAGTGGATTCCCACCTTCTGGTGAAGGTCTCCAGACACTGGTAAGGGATAAACCCACCTCCAAAAAGGGTTTGACCAGCATGCACTCTTCAGAATCTGACTGACTCATCCTCTAGCTCTGTATGCATAAACCCACAGAGTCCAGCCTGAGTCCCAGTCCCTCCAGAGAACCCTTCTTTGCAGAACCTTATAATCTACAAAATACCCGTGGCTAGGCTATCCAGGAACAAATCCAGAGGAAAGCTTGAGGAGCATCTAGACATGACAACACAGCCCTATGTCCATACTGCCTTGGCTTAGCCTGTGAATCTTGACATCCACATCTGGCACAGCCTCCATTCTGGCTGTTCAAAAAGGCAGACAGGATGTGCACTCACACAAACATTTAACCAGCACTCCGGAGCCAGGAGTTTAGCCTTGCAACCCAGTAAGGAAAACCATGCACACAGTTGTTAAACCAAAAAATGTTTTATTTGAGATCATTCTCCATTTTTAGAAGAGCAGGTACAAGAGTCCGCCTTAATCAGGCTGCCCTGTACCCTTTGTCAGGGTTTCATCAGAGGTCATACATCTACTGGCCATCCTAATGCAGACTCGTTGTTATTATGGCTGCCCACTGGTCATCTAAACCTAAACATGTTTACGTCTCCTACAAGGAGTTCTGTGGACAATTTTGGTCACAAGATCCATTCCTTCCACTTGTACCCTTCAGGTCCCTTTAATTATGTGGGTTTGCGGTTTTCACCAGGAATCTTCCTGGCCTCACTCAGTCCAGTTGGGCTATCAGGACCAGCAAGGCTGAAATTGCCAAGAGGGTGAGAATGGATTTTGCAAATCTAACTGATTTCTTTGACTGGGTGACCAAAATAGTAGACCAGGAGGGACTATGGATATGGCCACCTAGATTTTAGCAAGGCTTTTGACACAGTCCCACACAACAGATTAATAAACTATTAGCCAGTCTGGATTGGGATCCAGGTAACCTGGTAAAAACTAGCTGAACAACAGGGCATAGAGTAATAGTGTGGAGTCCACCAAGAAAGGAGTGTTACTAGTGGGTACTGCAGGTTCAGTACTGGGTCTGGTCCATTTAATGTTCATAAGTGACATTGCAGAGGGACTGAGGGAAAATGCCTTTGTAGATTTACACAAAGATCTGCAAGAGGGTTACACAGGAGGGGTGGAAAGGAGGAAAGGATTGGTGTTGTTGGAGGAATGATCAAAAGTATGGTGCTTAGATTTAATGCAGAAGTGCACTCCAAATAAAACCCAGGAAGAGTACGGGGGAGGAGGTACTAACAACAAAATGAAAGGGACCTGGGGTTATATCAGATGACCTAAAGGTGTGCAACAATATGCTGGCAGTGGTTGTTGGATACTGGGATGTATTGGAGAGACATCACCAGTAGAAAATGTAAGTTGTTATCCCTATGTACAGACAGTAGGAAAGACCCCATCTGAGTACAGTGCAGTTCTGGAGACCCCATCATAAGGACATAGACAGATGGAAGCAGTTCAGAGAGGGCACCAGCTAATGGTCTGCACTGTAGCTATATGAAGAGAGACTGAAATATTTAATATGTATACCCTGAGGAAAGGAGAGAGAGGGGTATGATAGAAACTTTCTGCACCCTGGGTAACAAAGTCCAAGAGGGAGCATCTTCATAAAAGAGATGTGCAAGAACAAGGGGCAATTTAAAGATAGAGGGAGAATGGCTCAGAGCAATGTGAGTAAGTATTTTTCATGGAGGTGTGGTGATGCATGAATGGGCTCGTGGAGGTCAGGTCAAAAATAGTGGAGAATTCAAGAATGCTGGAACAGACATAAGGCAATTTGGTGGGGGGCAGGGTAGGTTGTTGGTTAACTAGAATCTGCTGTCGTCCATTGTAGGAAATGGGCAGACTGAGGCCGCGTCTTATCTGCCATCAAAGTCTATGTTTCTATGTTTAAATCTCCAGTCATCATGCCCTGGGCACCTTATGACACAGTAGACCAGCTGGATTCGTGTTCAAGACTGCTGGTTATACAAGACATCCAGATTCCATCCTTGATGCCTTTTCAGGGATATGTATAATCAGAGGATGCTGAGGTTATTATCATTGAACAAGATTATGCTACATCCATCCGTCATGTCCGCTTGGGTGCATGAGGGGTTCAAAGGCAAAAAAGCCTTTTGGCAACAGAGGTACCAGTCCAATAGGCCCCTGCCAACACCAGGCCAAATTTTTTTAGGTCTTTGTAACCAGGTAAGGAAGTGCTGGTATTCAGCATCAGAACCCCTACTTCCCCCGTCAGGTCCCCAGCCCCAGAGGAGCTGCCGCTCACTTCCTGGTCTCCCTGACTCATGGGGACGCATCTCTATACAAGTGAGCTACCTTTCTAGTCTCACCTGTTACTAGGTTCCCCCTACCAAATGACTTTCAAACACAACCACCCTATATTATCCCTCACAAATGACCTCTCCCCAGTCTCCAGGTCTTCTTCCACTCCTGACCTTGTTCATTTCCATCCTCCTCCTTAAGTCCATGTCTACTATTTGACATATCTCCTCTCTCTTTACTACCCCCTTATTGGTTACCCTCACTATCTCCTTTGTCTCCACTTTCTAGCTCACCTAAGTCCACCACTATATAATGTTTTCTTTCTCTTAATTTATTTGCTATTTTGGGGCCATGGTCCTAATCGTTGTAGTTTACGTTTCTGTTCTTTGATGACAAGAACTGTTTTCTAACATGTTTGCTACAAATTACTGTTAAAACGTTTATCTAATTCAATGTTTCCTACATTTTCTGTGTATGAAATTTTCCCCTCATTTTATTGCATTTTACAATGATGTTGGTCTCTTTTATGTTTTGACGTGGAACCTCTGTAAATGAGTCTATGGCTCAAAGGTCTTGTAATCTGAGATTTAATAGATAAATAAACATGGCCAGAAGTCATCTAACTACTAGAACAGGGAGTGCCCTCTATAGTGGATACAGTCGCCTGGCAGACAATCAGTTTATCCCTTCCTCCACCATGGTCAGAAGTCATTTAATTAATGGAACAGAGAGTGCCGGTCCATTAATCACCTGATTGTCTCGAGCTGAACCACTAGATTATGGCAGTACACTATTGTAACCCCTAGGTGGCACTATCTCAAGGGCTACTACCCCTGCCTGCTTAACTACTAACAGGTTGAGGGGCCTAGGTCCAATGGCAGGTGCCTCCACCCAGAGGTCAGGGTTTGCAGTAGTTAAACTAACTTGGTCACAGCCCTCTGGGACACTGTAATCCCCCTTTCTTCCCACTAGTGGCCCACACAATGCATTAGGAATACCTTCACAATGTACACTTACCCCCAGGACTGGCTCCATCGACTGGACCCCGGGGAACCCCTGCAAAACAAGATGATACAGTGCAAAAACCACAGTACAATACTTCAACATAAACGAATACCTCAGCCAGTGTAACTTTGCTGAAACCAACAGACCTGATTTATTTAAGAAGCTGTAACAAGGAAGGGGAAATCAAGTTAATTAGGTTAAACACATTAATAATCACAGTACTGTGTGATATTCAGAGTCCCGAATTGTCACTTTCACTGGGTACCCAGGATGGGGTGGGGGAGGCTAGCCAGGATCGGTTGCAGCTGGTTGGGGCCTGTGATGGAAAAACACTGGCACAATAACCAAATTGTAATCCAGAGCCAGTTGGCTCAGTTCATGAAGAAATGAAAAAACAACAACAATTAGATGAACACTTGCAATTGATAAACAGATGGCAGGGACCTACCCTGCTTTGTACTCACAAACTCAATGCAAGGAACTGGACAGAAGGCAGATTGTCCTGGATTGCCAGGAGGAGCAGACCATGTGGACAAGGTCCTTGTGACTGGACCCCACTGCAGTTTAGAGCAAATAGATGTAGTCTGGATTAAGCTGGGGTTCACTTGCAGCTTCATGCACTCTATTCACTGTGCAGGGGATTTGAAACGTGATTCCCCACAAGCACTACACACATTTATATGTAAAAGGAAAGTACTATACCAGGCAGACTGCTTCTCTATCCCGATCGCAATTACTGCACAATACCTGGGAGAACACACAGCAGATTCAGTTCCTGACAGACCGAGCGCGATTCAACAATTTCTCCAGTCTTTACAGGTAAGCCTGGTTTCTACTCTTCAGAGCTCCTTGATTCTCTTCACAGGTCGGTTTCAGTCTGAACAGGTGCTGCACAAACTGCAGACCGAAACTTAGGGCCTTACATGAAATTGCCACGCTAAACTACACACACAAGAAGCACACAGCTCCCTGTCTCTTCACAGCCCAAACTGATCTGATCTTTCCAGTAGACAGAGCCAGGCATTTCTTTGAGTTCCTCCCAGTTCAGTTGGCTGGTTTGACTGTCACTCACAGTAAACTCCTCCTGTTGGTAGAAAAAGGCCAAGTCCAAACTATAATTCCCAGAAGCATTGGCCATACAGTACATAGGTGACTGACTCCACAATAAGAGTCCAAGTTCTGATTTGCCAGCAGCAGGCTCCATTTCAAAGGTCCCCCCACACTGATTGGTCCAGTTCAGCAATTCAAAACTGGAATGGGGGACTAGGCAAACACAGTTCTGACTGCAACGAAAAGCAGGTTAGACAAACTGTATTTTTGTTATTACTCTAATGATGTCTGGCAGACAGTTACATCTTTGAAAAGTGCTCAATCTGCCCACTTAGTGACGGCAGAAACAGAGTGATTTGGTAGCAGCTCGAGTGGGACTCAAGCAGGGAAACACACAGATCCCCATCCAAATTAATTATGTCTGCAGGCAGACAGTTCTTAAAGAGACAGTACCAGAGGCTCTAAAAGCACTCACAGATAAACAGCTTAGACGCCGAACACCATCCAGGCTTGGAGCATTCAAGCAAGCTCCTGGAAGACTTTCTGGAACCTCTATTTGCAGGGGGGTTACACTATGGAAGTAGCAACCTTCACTCAACATACAATCAATGCCTTATAAGTTGTACACTGTATCTAGCACCATTTATAGCTGTAATAAAATCGCTTGTCATCAGAAGTTTCACCTTAACTGGATATCATTGTAAATGAGCTCTGCTCAATGGAGTTTATCCTAAATAGAAGTGAACTGAACTGAAATGGTAAATCCCAGATGTACCAGACCAGCTCTTCTCTGGGGACCTGACCATGGAGCTAGCCTCTTGTAGGACCCTGACCTAAGGCACCCTTAATTTTACTTCAAGCCCGTATTAGTTAAAGACATCCTCAAGTATATTAGAAAAGTCCTTGGCAAAACCAGAGTGTTAGGGACGCGCTTGACATGCAGCTACTTGCCTTGGCTCTGGAGGAGCTCTCCCTCCCCATCTCCAGAATCTTCAACTTCTCACTAAGGTACACCTTGTTCCCAGAGTAGTGGAACTCCACACAGGTCACATCAGTATTCAACAATGGCGACATTTCCAACATAGCCATTTACAGACCCATCTCAGTTCTGCATCCACTGTCTAATGCCCTGGAGAGAATTGTGTCAGATCAGCTAGTCACATACCTAGCAAAATATGAATTGCAATGTTCCCAGCAGTATGGTTTTAGGAAGCTCCACAGCACCAATACAGCACTGACAGAATACACCAACTACATTCCCAAGGCCCTTGATACTGGTAATGTGGTGGGAGCCATTACATGGACCTAAAAGGCCTTTGATTTGGTCAAACATAACCTCCTATTCAGTAAGTTCCTTGGTTTGGACGGTCTAGGGACTCAGTGGCCTGTTTTCAAAGTCACCTATCTGAGTGCACAGAGGGTGAAAACTGATACTCCTGTCTGACACCCATAAAGTATCTGCTGGTGTGCCACAGGGCTCTATTCTGGGCCCTTGCCTTTTGGCTTTTTATAAACCAGTTACCAGATGCCCATCAGTCAACTCATGTTCTCCTGTGTGCAGATAATGCTATCATCTGTGCTAGAAATACCAGCTGTAGCAATCTCACCTCTAATCTCCAGGAAACTTTGAGACCTTAGAAAAATGGTTCTCTAGTAATAAACTAGTCTAGGGACTTAGTGGCCTGTTTTCAAAGTCACCTATCTGAGCCCACAGAGGGGTGAAAACTGATGACTCTCGGCTGACACCCATAAAGTATCTGCTGGTGTGCCACAGGGCTCTATTCTGGGCCCTTGCCTTTTTGGCTTTTTTATAAACCAGTTACCAGATGCCAATCAGTCAACTCATGTTCTCCTGTGTGCAGATAATGCTATCATCTGTGCTAGAAATACCAGCTGTAGCAATCTCACCTCTAATATCCAGGGAAACTTTGAGACCTTAGAAAAATGGTTCTCTAGTAATAAACTAGTCCTCAGCTACAAAAAAAAAACATGCTTATCACCAGTACTCAGATGAAGAGATAGACCTCCCTCCTTATCATCCTCAAAAACAAAGGTTAAGTGCTGGAACAGTTAGAGACATTAAAATATCTCAGGATAGTTCTGGACTACAATATATCCTTCACTCCCCATGAGGATAATCTGGTGTCCTCAGTAATACAAGGCTGGGTGCCCTATTCAGAAATCGGAACAGCCTTCCTACAGATGTCAGGTGGCTGATTGTGTCCAGCTCTATCATGTCTCTAGTGGAGTATGGACTACCTGTAAATCAATATTAAACAGTGCCAAGGGGCAAGGGTGCCGGAAGATGGTAAAAGCTGAGGGGGCTGAGAATCAAAAGGGTACTTATAATGGAACAAAGGGCACTTTTTCTACTAGTTCTTGCCATACAGAAATAAAAAGTGGAGGGGCTACCGTCCCTTCCACCCCCCCCCGGTTCCGGCACCTATGCAAGGGGGTATGCAATAAAGCTTGCTGCTTTATGTTAGTTGTTGACAAAAGCACCATCTGTACCCTTTACTCACTAACTAGAGTAGAATAAAGTTTCAAACTTGTCTACTAGCCAAGAAAGCACGGGCATGCCTAACAAACCCTATGCCAAAATAAATTATTTCCACCTAGTGTCTAACCACTATAGCATGAGGAGCATGGCCAGAAATGCAGTTGAACTATCTTTACACATAACTCAGCTGGGTAAGTTCTTTAGGGCTGCAGGCTGGTGAAATGAACTGCCGAATCCATGCTGAACCTCTCCAGGTTTGTCCAGTTCAAAAATCTCTTGCAGGCTGCACTAGCAGTTCAGTGCAATAGCAGTGAGTAATTGAACTAGTCATAATAATCACATATGTGTTCTACTGTTTCTTTAGCAACCTGCTGCTGGAACCTGTTCTTGTTCACTCAGTATTGCAGTTACACAACTTTGATGTATCTTGATTGTTTAGACAAACTTTCCTCTGGAATGTCCTAATCTGTCCTGTCTCTGTCTTAATTGTAACAACTGCTGTAATTCTATTGTAGCATATGCTGTAATATTTGTAATACTAATGTGAAACTTTTGTAAAATATTATTTGTGCTCAAATGTGTCATCTGAATCTTCAAATAAATTAAATACATACATACATGTACATGGGCAACAGTGCCACCAGAAATTTTTTGCTAAAACATGTGGTACCGCTTTTCACCACTAAATGTCAGCAGCACTCCTTGAAAAAGAGACTTGTTTACCCAAAAACTGTACCATCAGACCAGGCCATATATGGGACAGTGACACTCTTTTAATGTCCCCACTGGAATGCTTTCCTTGTTACTGCCGTAGCAGAATGCCTCCACACCCACATGTAGTGATTGCCTCAAACTATTAAAAGGTACTTTAACATTCTTTCTTTTTACTGTAGAAAAGCTAATTGGGGCCTAAGTACTGGCGAGGAGAGAGCTATGCAGATTTAATATAAGCAAATGGATGGCCTTCACTTGACAGCTTCAGCCAGATAAGTAGGCATTTCAGAAAGAATACCACTATAACAATTGTATTGCAGGAAGCTTTGTGGTTTTAGGTATTTCTTCCTTCAGTTTGTTGTCATCACAGCAATCTGGAAAAATTAAACAGTATATTTCTGAAAAAAACTGATTTACTTTATCTTAGATATATTTGGATGTAATCAGTAACTTGGTTAAGTTGCTACAACAACAGCAAATAAACAGGGGTTATTCAATGGGCTAGGAAAGTCCTGTAACCAGTAATCTCATTGGCTGAAACACATCACATGAGCTTTGATTATTCTCTGAGGAATGCACTACTGGAACTGCTATATACTGCACCTATATAAAATGGTACAAAAACACTGGTTTCTGGTCCAGAGCCAGTCACATGACATTGAAGACTTTTTAGCTATTTTTCACCATGCCCCAACCCCAACTCAGCCAAAGCCAGAGTTAGTTCCTTCTTCTTACTTGCCAGTGTTCCTATTCCCCCTGCTCTGCTTCATTTTCTGCAATATAATTTTCACCTTTTGAACCTGTATTTAATAAAACCTGCCGCCAACTCTAATATGATACAGAGCAAGAGAGTTGGTGCCTGGCTTCAACATTTTAGAAATGGCGGAGTGTGATTGAAGGTTGTCTTTTTAACTCTTGTGCTTTGCTGTTTTAGAGGCAGGCAGCTTTATGAAGTGGAAGTTGCTTTGATTTTTCTGGGAACTGCCTTTGTACTCTCCTCTCTCACTCTGGACACTTCCCAGCATTACATCCACAGGTAGATTGCTCCAAAGAGTGGAGCTGCGAAGTTCCCAGCTGCTTCACCAGCCAACGTACGTGTTGCAGCTAGCATTAGCACCAAAGCTGAAAGGCTGCAAATACTATACATTTTTATTTATTTGAAAGTATCAGAATTACAAAGCTTTGAGTCAGAGACTCATTTCCCGGGGGAGGGGGATACAGGTGAATGCCAACTGACCTTGAATCAGATGAAACTGTTGGCAGTATTTTTACTGAAATGAGAGAAATTTGGCCAGGACACTAGGGAAAATTCCCCTACTCTTTTCCATAAGTGCCATGGGATCTTTAACATCCACCTGAACTACCACCAATCCAGGCAGATGGGACCTCAGTTTAACGTCTCATCCGAAATACAGCACCTCAGAAGTGCAGCACCCCTCTCATGCTGCACTACAGTGTCAGTACTGGGATATTAACCTAAGTGCCAGATGTGGGAACCAAACCCACAGCCCTCTGATCTCCCGGCCTCAGAGGTGAGTGTGCTACCTACTGAGCCACTGACACTCTATATTGGGCAAGTGGAAACAGCAATCTGCCCACTAAAAGTGAATGCCCGTATAAAGCATGGGTGCTATAAGTGGCGGGGACTGTATTAACAGTTTGAATGGTTTTCAATAACCTGCCTGTCTAGCTGCTATCACAAAAGTTGTTAACATTTAAAAATGGTGAGATATCTTCTCACCAAACTATTCAAAGGCACAACATTGGCGCAGACTGCACCATCCCTGAAAATTTCAGAAAATAAATTACTTTCCTCTGGGCTGCAGATGAGAGCAAAAATTCCATGTTAAATATAATGAAAAAGCGCCTGTTTTACAATTTTACCACTCCATATTTCAAAAACCATACAGGATGCTGTTCCGAAACTTTCCATGTTTTGAGATACTGGCAGAATGACTACGCATGCCAACGTTTGAACTATTTCATCAAAGAATGCCAAAGCTATTAAGGTGCAAAAATGTTAATTTAACATTAAGTGGTGGTGCAATCCTAACTATAGGGGCACAGTATCACCCCTAATATATACATATATATATATATCTATGGGATATGCAGGGTTCAGTGTGTGATTATGCATTGTTAGTGTTTCCAGTGACCCTCAAGTAAATTCCTCATGAGTGCCAAAGGCACGAGGAGAGTTATGAGAGGTCACTGAAACTGTACAAAATAATGCATCATCACACACTAAACCACTGTATATTCCATTTATGCAACAGGTTTAGACATTGTGTGAACGTTTTGATTTTGGTAAATGTAAATAGTTTGTCAAAAAGGAAAAGAAAATTGAATGTTATGCTGTTTTTGCTAATTATAAAAAAATGGTATCATAAAATGAAATAGCACTCATTTTGTAGATAAATTTGTGCTGAATATTTTCATGCTCACAGTACCATGCTATTATTTTTTTGTTTAAATTTATTCACATTTGTTTGTCAAAAAGTGAACAAAAATTTAATTTTCTTCTGTTTTCTTGCTAATTATAAAAAGTATATAAGGTATCTATAAATTAAACACCACTCATTTTGTAGATAATTTTGTGCTGAACAATTTCGTGCTCACAGTACCATGGTATCTTTTTCATTTGAAAGTTATTCCCATTTGAATATGATTAGTACTGCTTCTGATGCCAAACATTCTAAATGAATTCTGAAGAGATTTGTGACATACTGTAGTAACTGTGTGGATAAATGGATACTGTGGTGATAAATAATAGATTTGCAATGGAAGCAAGTGTAACATATAGGATAATGGCTGGGGATCGGGTGATAACCACGCTGTAATCGCCTCGAGTGGTTGCTAGGGCAACATGGTAAACCTCGAGAGCGCAGCTCGAGAGGTTTACTGTAGCCCTAGCAACCACGAGAGGTGATTTCAGCGTGGTTGTCACCCAATCCCCAGCCATCATCTTTTATAGTGTATGGTCAAAAAAACACTGTTTGCATTCTATGTGTGAGAATTATGGAACTCTGGTGCATTCTTTTTTATTATGCCACTGTTTGGAGGTTCCGAAGTGTGGTTAACAACTTTTAAAATTCTAAACAGTGCATAACAAAGCTGTGTGGCTGCTGATTATGGTGGTTAATAGGCACTTACCATACATTATAAATGATTTATCTGCACAACAGCAGTTTGACCTCGGTAACCTCAATGAGTGGCAAGCATGAGTGAGGTGTCTGAGGTCAAATGGCTTGAGTGCACATAAATAATTTATTACATGAGTTTTCTATTGCATATTCCATTTATGCAATTCTTTCATTTTGCTTTGTAGGTGGTATTTGTTAGTCAAAAACTGAATAAAATTGAATTTTCTGCCATTTTTCTGATTATAGAAAATCTTAAAAGAATCTAGAAATGAAACACCTCTCATTTTGCAGATATTTTTATGCTGAACAACTTTTGTGCTCAAAGTACCATACTATAATTTTTTGTTTTCAAGTTATTTGCATTTGTTTGATGAAAAAGTGCATAAAAATGGATTTCTGCTATTTTTCACTAATTCTGAAAAAACTAAAAAGTATCTATAAATGAAACACCACTCATTTTGTAGATGTGTCTGTGCTGAATAAACTTTATGCTCATAGTAGTACCATGCTATCATTTTTATTTTAAAGTTATTTACATTTGTTTCATGGACAAAATGAAAGAAAATATGAATGTTCTGCTGTGTTTTTGCTAATTATCAAAAATCTAAAAGGTATCAATAAATAAACACCTTTCATTTTGTAGATGTTTCCGTGTTGAACAACTTTTGTGCTCTAAGTACCATGCTATAATTTTTCATTTTAAAGTTATTCATATTTGAATATGGTTACTACTGCTACTGAGGCCTAACATTCTAAATGACATAAGCACTGTATAGATAAATGGCTGATGACATAAGCACTCTGTGTGGATAAACAGCTGATGACATAAGCACTGTATACATAAATAACATTTATGTACACAGTTACTCAGATAAATGGATTTATCATACTCTGTTTATTTTACCCCATTGCATAAATAAGTTTATCACCATAGTATTTATTTATTTATTGAATTTTGATGACCGGTAGGCCCCTAGGCCCCGAGGTCCCTTTTCAGGGGCGACCTGGAAGTAACAATTATTACAGGTAACAGATCAGTACACTCAGATAATTATCATATTATATGCCAGAAAAGACTTCATAGGTTTACAGACAGTAAAGTTGTGGAAGACATACAGGCAGTTCGGACATAATAGTTACACATCGAGAAACATTTTACATAGTAGTTACAAGTTTAGATTAAGTGTGCACAAGGTTAGGGCAAGGCAATTGGCTAGGGTCATATGGTTCCTTCCTTATGGGCATATAGGGAAGGGGACATGCAGACACGTAAGTGCTCCCCATCCTTGAGGCAGGTGCGTTGACCTACCAGGATGGCATTAAATGGTCAGGTCCTGTAACATAGGCATATGCTCCTATTGAGCAAGTGAGCCTTAAGCTTTGTTCGGAAGCAGGTGATAGACTATGCTTCCCACACCTCCAGGGGAAGGTTGTTCCAGTTGGAAGGGGCAGCATATGCGAAGGACACAGACCCGGCTTTTGTCCTTGCCTTAGGAACCATGAGGAGGGTTTGGCCTGAGATTCGTAGATTCCTTGGGCTAAGTTTTACCCTAATGAGACCATTGAGGCTAGGAAGAGGTGTGGGACCCATTAGCTTAAAAGTAAGGCAGATGGTTGGATAGATGAGGCAAGCTTCCAGATAAATGGTTTTATTCTACAGTTTTTATCATGACCCATGTTGCATATTAATATATATATCTTACCAAAACATTTGACTTGGTCAACCATAATCTCCTACTTAAACTCCTTGGCCTAGGTTTGTCACAGAACATACAGTAGATGACTGGTTCCACAGCTGTCTCATCAATCATACCCAGCAGGTGAAGATTTATAAATCTTCATCCAGCATTAGGGAAGTAGCTGTTGGTGTCCCCCAGGGCTCCACACTGGGCCCATTCCTTTTTGGCCTCTTCATAAATCAGCTGCCCAATGCTTGTTAGACAACAATGCATTCCTTTATGCCAATGATATTGTCATCTATTCCAAAAAGCCAGATCTTGACAACCTTACCTCTGCTCTCCAGAGTAACTTTAGGTCACTTGAAAGTTGGTTCTCCAAAAAAACATTGGCTCTCAATTACATAAAAAGCAGACCATCCTCTTCTCTAGCTTCCCCAGAAGAAGAAAGTCCCATCTTTTATCATCCAAAATAACCAAGGTCAAAACCTTGAACAGGTGGAGACCTTCAAATACCTTGGTGTAGCTGCATGACACCCTATGCTTTGCACTCTGTGTTGATAGTCTGGTGATCATAGGTAACAGAGGACTGAGTGCCCTGTACCATAATAGGAACAATTTCACTGGGGATGCTTGATGCCTTATTGTGGTGAGCTCCATTCTATTACTTATAGATTTCAATGAAGCTGCCTGTGACACAGAACTAAATGAAATAAAGCTGATCTATGATAAGGTATGCTGCTTTATAAAATGAGTAAGGAAAATCCTGTATTTTGATTGGTTGCTACACATGCATTAGATGTGTCTAATGCATGGCTAGCAACAAGTTCAGGTAACCACAGCCACATTTAAAGAGCCACTGACACCAAAAGCACTACATTGCAGAATCCAAATAAGTATATTCCCAGTAAATCTCATACTAAAAACTAGATTTTTACGTTGCTTGGTTTTAAAGTTATTAGCCATTTTGTAACTTTGATTGCACTACCTGTGCCATAAATGCAGGTGTCAGTAAAGAGCTGCTGATGATATCACGTAGGGAGCTCAAAGTCTAGTAATGACTGTCAGCAAGCTTATAAGACCCATTTCTCCAAGGCTGTAAAGATCATGTGCAATGGTTGCACAAGTCAAACAGAAAGCACCAGTCAGTAAACATTTCTATAAATACTATATAAGTTCCAGGTTTTGTAACAAAGTTGCAAAAATTGTATTATTTAATGCTGTTTTTGTGTGGTCCGTTTCACCAGGGTTGCCGGATACTAAGTCAGCATGCCTCCAGACTGCTGAAGCCAGTTAGAGTGCTACTAATTTTACTGCTGTTTATCATTGTCTGCTTTGCAATATGTTTTAATAGGGGCCTTATATGTGTTAAGTCCTACTAGGGGTGGAAGTGTTAGTTCTGGTAAAATGATCATTGTAATTTAGAGTAGAACATAGATTAGTCTGCCCCACCCCCATTAACAAGGAGATGGGAAAATTATTTTAAATTGCCATTCTTAGAAGTTGCTGCAATTGACTGATAGGTGTGAACAAGCTCATCCTTTCATCAGAAACTTATTCAGTCTGCAAACCTCACAGTGTGCTATGATCAGCATTCAGCAAAAGGAACACAATAAAAAGGCATCCAGGCACAATATTGTCAGTTTTGTTACAAAGCCTGAAACACAAATTTTTAAAGCAATGTCTACTAACTCATATTGCCTGCTTTACTTATGAAAACCATTGCACGTGATCTTTACTGCTTTAGAGAAACAGGTCCTATGAGCTTTCTGACATGGAATAATAAACTGTAAGGTCCCTAGATGACATCAGCAGCAGCTCTTCACTGGAACAGGCTTTCTTTGAACAGATAGTGAAATCAGGGTTACAAAATGGCTAATAACTTTAAAATGAAGTAACACAGAAATCTTCGTTTTGGTATGAGATTTACTGTGGATATGCTTATTCTAATTCTGCAATGTACAGTAGCACTTTTGGCCAGATGGCGTCAGCAGCTCTTTAAAAAAATAAGTATTAAGAAGCCAAATGGAATGTTCATTTTAAAATTGGTGCCATTTTATTCTCCGCTAACCACAAACTTCCTCAAACCAGTAATCAGCAAAGCACTAGCTGCATATTAGCAGCCTTTTTATTACATAAATAAAGATATTACTGTTTTTGTGCCTTCTTGTTTTTTTCCCTGCCCCCATACCCAAGGGCTCCACAGATTGTGGGCAGGTACTGCGCCTTCCAAAACCCATCCAACTCGGGCGGTGCTATGTAATGCCAGGTCTATTAGGAACAAGACTGCTATTATTGCAGACCTTGTTGCAACATCTGACCTGGCATGTATCACTGAGACCTGGCTGGATGAGAATACAGGTCCTATTTTAGACTCTGCTGCTCCGGCTGGGTTCTCGGTGATTCGCCACCTGAGATTGGATCGTGGGGCGAGGGAGTGGCCATCTTTTTTAGATCAGATCTGAGTCTTGTGGAGGTGCCAGTGGGTAACACCAGATCTTTTGAGTATATCCTGGCAGCAGGTGTAGAGTTTAGGATTCTCCTCATCTACCATCCACCCGGCGATGGTGGAGAATTCCTGAAGGAGTTCACGGACTTCATCGTTGACATGGCATTGGAGTTGTCCAGATGGTTAATACTGGGTGACTTCAATGCCTGGATATCGACAATGAACTCTCACACTTTGGAAAGAACTTCCTCCAACTTATGTCTATGTTGGGCCTGTCACGGTAGTTACCTCTGCTACCCATATGAGGACACTTTGGACCTGGTGTTCCTACTGGATTTGGATATTACGCATCTGGGGTGGAACCAAATGTGTGGACAGACCATCACACCATAAGATTCAGTTTTGGGCACCCCTAATAGGCCTGCTTTCACGGAAATGGTCCAGTATCGCCTTTTAAGGGGAGTAAACCCAGAAGGCCTATTAGCGGTACTGGACCTATCGGGTGTTTTGGGTGAGAGCATGAGTCCAGGGGACTTTGTTCTTGCCTATAATAAGGCAGTGAGCAGGGCCTTGGACCAAATTGCTCCTGTTCGTGTTCGCCCACTCACTCAGCACCCAAAGACTCCATGGTTTGATGAGTCTTTGAAGGAACCGAGGAGAGTGGGGCGAAGGCTAGAGAGGGCCTGGCAGAAATCTTGCTTGGATGCTGACAAACTTGGATTGATGGATCATTATGTTATCTATCAATCGGCAATAACCCGTAAGAAGGCAGAATTCCTGTCCAGGGAGATTACTGCTGCGCAGAACTGACCAGCTCACTCTTTCAGACTGTTGACAGACTGTGCAATCCACTTTGTCTACAGTCTGGAAGAGATTTTTCACAAATAAAGTGTGATAAGCTTGCTCGGTTTTTCGCTGATAAGATTGCCAGCATTAGGTCAGATATCGGCCAGGCTCACTCTTCAAGGGTTTGCAGTGATCGGCAGGGGGAAACAAACACCTGTATCATCTGGTTTGACTTTGGTAGGTTGAATTCATGGATATTGTGAGGATTGTCCAGACTGTATGTCCAACCAGCTGTAGTTTGATCCGGCCCTACGCCTATTATTAAGTTGTGAGATACTATCTGTCCGACCATTGCTGAAATTGTTTGGAAATCTCTGGAGCAGGGGATCTTTCCTGATCCCCTAAAGGAGGCAGTCATTCGACCACTCCTAAAAAAACCTTCATTGAACCCGAACTGCCCAGCTAACTACAGACCTGTCTCTAACCTGCCCTTTCTGGGCAAGGTTATTGAAAAGGTGGTTGCACTGCAACTGGATGACCATATTACAAATCGCAATGTCTATGATACTCTTCAATCAGGATTTGGGAAAATACATAGTACTGAGACTGCCCTTGTCCGGGTTCTAAATGATCTCCTGATAGCGAGAGATCAAAAGGCTTGTACTATTCTAGTCCTTCTTGAACTCTCTGCAGCATTCGACACTGTGGACCATGGTGTGCTTCTGGAACACCTGCGGCTCTACTGTGGACTATCTGGTACAGTTCTGCAATGGTTTCAATCTTTTCTCACGAGGCAGAGACAGAGGGTTATCACCGGAATTTATTCCTCTGATACCTTCCTCCTGCCCTGTGGGGTTCCGCAGGGCTCCATTTTAGCACCCATGTTGTTCGCTGTCTATATGCTGTCATTGGGAGACATTATTAGACAATACAGCTTGGGTTTTCACTGCTATGCAGGTGATACCCAGCTGTATTTGTCTTTTAGTCCTGGACAGGAAGATGCAGTCTCTACACTTAACAGCTGTCTGTCCAAGATCAAGGATTGGATGAGTGCCAGCTGGCTACGGTTAAACCCGGATAAGACTGAGGTGTTGGTGGTGGACCCAGGTTGCCTTGAGGCGGGGTGTAGGGCTGGGCTTCCTTCGGGCATATGGATCAATGGTGCCCAGCTCTCAACCTCAGACCGGGTGCATAACCTGGGCGTTATTATTGACGATGGTTTGACCCTGAAATTTCAGGTGTCATCCGTTGTCAAATCCTCCTTTTACCATCTTAGAAATATCGCTCAGGTGAAACACCTAGTTCCTTCGGCTGACCTTCCGACATTGGTCCATGCCTTTGTTACTTCTCGCCTTGATTACTGCAATGCCCTGTACCTAGGGCTACTGGGGGTTGATATCTGCTGCTTGCAGCTGGTGCAGAATGCAGCAGCCAGGCTTTTGACTGGGACATCTATGAGAAGTCATATTACGCCTGTGCTGCGCGAACTGCACTGGCTGCCGGTTCAGTGACGGATCACCTTTAAGGTCGGGTTACTGACCTATAAAGCCCTACATGAACAGGGACCGCGGTATCTTCAAGATTTCCTTATTCCCTACTGTCCCTCTCGCTCGCTCCGCCGACGAGGGATTGCTAGAGGTTCCCAGGGTCCGCTTAAAAACTTCTGGAGCATGGGCATTTTCTTACGCTGCCCCTACCATGTGGAATTCTCTACCTCGTCGGATACGAAGCTGCCTGACCGTTGAGAGTTTTAAGTTAGAATTAAAAACTTATTTATTTCAAAAGGCATATGGAGAGTGACTTTATTGTGATTATACTGTTATTGTTGTTGTTTTATGTTATATGTATGTATTTTAATTGTTTCTATTTGTGCAGTGCTTTGGCTTTGAAAAGTGCTTAAAAATAAATTTTTACTTACTTACTTACCCACCACTCACTCCCATCCACCTCTCGCTTGTTTGCTGAGTAAAAAAAAAACTGTCTTGACATTTCTCTTGTGTGAAGCTGCTGTGATCTGTACCCAGGCCCTGGCCACACATGAGGTATTAGCATCACTTACTGCTCCCACTGCATTTTCTCGGCCCTGCCTGGCACTTACATCTGCTCACAAACCAAATTTGTATTTAATTATTTATTTATTGCTTCCCTGTTTTTTTGTGTGCAGCCATCGCAATCTGGCCCCTGCTTGCCCATATCAACTCTTGTACATGTGGCTCTCTCCAGAGGCTGTATTGGGTGGTGTAGATTTGGAAACTGATTTGTCTCTCCTCCACTTCTCTTTGCATTCACCACCTGTAGGCATCATGAGCTTGACTGCACAGACTGCACTGAACTGCTAATTTGCACCTTATTCTCAGTCTTCTATTGCAGGCTTAATCAGTGAACAGTTAATAGTAGCTTCTGGGTTGCTGCGTGATTCCGCCTCATCCCACCCCCCACCCCCACCAGGTGCCTTGCTCACAAACTGGACAGGACATTTCTAGTAAAATAATAGCAAAATACTGATGGTTCAAGCACAAACTCCCAAAATAAGATGTCCACCACACACAGCTACAGTATCTGCTGAAGTGGCTGCAGCTTTTCTCCCTCCCCATCACTCACTTGTGTGCTCGCTATCCTGCGTGTCAGAAGAGGGACAAAACTATAATCAAAATTAAAAAAAAACTGATAAATGCATAACAAATTTAAAGAGAAGCACACACTGAATCTGCTTTTATGTGTGTGTGTGTGTGGGGGGGGGGCATGACAACCAGCTAAAGTTATGGTGCCAGAGTAGATCAACAATCTGTAAAACAAAAGCAAATGCAGGCAGAGGAACTATTTTGCATTAAAATACAGAATCAATTGTATTTTTTTTTACTATTTTAACATAGAAATTTAGATTTTACCTATATGTAAAAACACATTCCCATTTTTAAGTGCAATAAGACACTCTGGGGTGTGCATTAGACATTTCTAATACACCGGCAGGGGCTGAAGACACGCGACCTGCAGTCTTGTGCCTTACTGCACCCCTGGTTGTACGTTAGAAAGTCTAATGCACACCACACCACATTGTGTCTTATTGCTTATTTGTACTTGGTGCAGATAGCCACACTCATAGTTGTACCTTTCACACACTCACTCGCTGGCTACCTTTACGCTGCAAGGCAAAAAGGCACTCTTCAGCCTACCCCCCATCTTCCTGCTTTAACAAACTGCTTCTGCACCATCTCCAATCAATAGAACTACAAGAACACAGCCCGGAATGCCCCTAACTGCCTGTCTGACATACTCAGCTGGGAAAGCAGTCATTTGCTGTCAGGGCCACTAACTGGTTAAAAGAATTCCTGATACATTGCTGAATCTCCCCAAGTTTAAGTAGTTTAAGAGATCTTTGTTGTCTACTTTTGCAGTTCAATGCAATTTTAACTTTTAAACAGTTTTATTTGGTTTTTCATTGTACATAACTTGTGAATTCTTATACAATGATCTGTATTGATTTTTTTTTTCAAAACATTATGCAATTGTTCTGGCTTAAGTGCTTGGAGCCTGACTCAACTGCATTTCCAATGGAACTGCATATTGTATTTGTAATGCGTTTCGTGACTATGTATTTGATATGGAACCTTTGTATATGAGCAGTTGATCTTAAAGATTATCTCTGAAATTTTCAATAAATAAATATGTGTTGTGTCTTAAAAAGATGTACTGTATCTTGTCAAACAATGAAAGATATTAAATTGAAGCATTAGGTGTGTGTTGGTGAGACAGGCATAACGTGCATGTTGTGCATGATTGTGACATTCATGAGGTGGGTGCATGCTGCTGACAAGCATGCGTACCATGTTGGTGGCAATGGTTTCAAGCATTAGGCTAAAACTGATGACAAGCATTAGTTACTGGTTGGTGACATGCAAGAGGTGAATGTTGTTGACATCCATGAGGGTCATGTTCCTAACAAGCATGAGGTGCATGTTGGTGACAGGTAAGAGGTGAATGTTAATGACAGTCAAGAGGTGCATGTTGACAATGTGCATGAGCTACATTTTGGTGACTTGCATGAGGTGCAGGTTTGGATTTCTTTGCAATTCTGTTTTAGTGCCTCAGCTCAGTGCAGGGGATGTACCCCCTCTTCAGTGCCAAACCTCATACCTGGCATCCCTCTCCCAGGATGCCCACACTGGGAGGTTCACAGCTTACCCTCTGTGTCAGAGCCCCCCCCCCAAGGGAGGGACAGAGATCTACATCTATCTGAGGCCCCAGCTAAGGCATACACTTGGGGCATCATTTGGGTAGATGTCCTGGGGCTTCATGGTGCAGCCGACACAGAGGTTTACCTTGTAAGTTTCCCAGAGGCATGGACATGCAATGTAGTCATTCCAGGTTGGGCACACTCCTGCAACTGACCTACAGACATTGGCCATTGCTTCTGCCCTGAAGAGTGGCCCTGGCTGTTGCACATCCAGCCTTCACTGGGTGTTACTGATATGCCAGGAAGCTATGACCCCCCTCAGAGGAGAAGAGCTGTCTGTGGGATGATCCTCCTACCTCCCCTGGCTGATCCTTTGATGCACTGCTCTCATTGCCAAATGTGGGTCATCAGCACCACCACTGCACTGGTGGGTCGGCTGTGAGGTGCATTTTGGTGTCATGCATAAGAAGCATTTTGGTAGCCATCGTTAGTTGTATACTGGTGATATGCATGAGGTACTGTGCATCTTACATGATAAGATGCATGTTGGGAACAGATATTAGGTATATGTTGGCAACATGTCTAAGGTGCATGTTGACACAAATATGGTACATGTTGGTACAATGGACAATCATTAGGTTCACTTTGGTGACACAAGTGAGGCACATGTTGACATGGCAAAGTGCATGTTGGTGACAAATATGTCATGCATGTTCCTGATATGGATGATATAAATGTTGGCAACAAGCATGAGGTGCATCCTGGTGTCATACATGATGTGCATGTTAGAACAAGCATGAACTGTATGTTGGCAACATGCACAAGGTACACATAGGAGATATGTATGAAGTGTATGATAAAGACATGTATTAGATGCATGTTCATGACATGAATGAATGGAATATTGGTGACATGATGAGATGCATGCTGGAGACATGCATGTGATGTGCTGCATGTTGGTAACTTGCATGAGGTGCATGTAACTGTAAGGCATATGGCGTATATTGCCAACATGCATTAGGTGCATGTTGCTGACATTCATGTGGTGCATGTTGGTGACTTGCATGCAGTGTATGTTGATGACATAAATGATTTTCATGGTGGTGACATGTATGAGGTGCAAGTTACCAATAGACATGAGGAGCATTTGGTCATATATATATATGAGGAGCACTTTGAAGCAGTATAGTGTAGTGGTTAAGGCACCGAGCTGCAAACTTGGAGACCTGGGTTTGAATCCATTCAGCCCCCACTTGCATACTGTGCGACACTGAGCAAGTTGGTTAACTTCCTTGTGTTCCCAGGTCACACCTGGAAACAAGCTTCAGCTTAGTGTACCTTTCCTGGTTAAACAATTATTCCCTGTTCTCCTTTCCCACTTGCTGACAAGAATGAGGTTCATACTGGCAACATGCATGTCAATGACATATATGAGGTGCATGTTGACAACATAAATGAGGTTCTTGTTGATGCTGATGACCAGCATAAGGTGCTTTTTGGCTACATGAATGATGTACATGTTACTGACATAATGAGGTGCATGTTACTGACATAATGAGGTACATGTTACTGACATAATGAGGTGCATGTTGCTGACATAATGAGGTGCATGTTACTGACATAATGAGGTACATGTTGAGAATAACCATTGCTTATTTATTTATTTATTTCAAATTTGGTAACTGACAAAGGCACGCTGAGCTGAAGCTTGTTTCCAGGTATGACCTGGGGAAGAGGGTGCAAAACACAACAAAGGGTTACAAGGTTTATGATACAGTAAAATACAATATGCAAATGTTGTCCTTTTATACAATTGCTTTACAAAGTAAATTATACACAAAGAAAAAATAAATAAAAAACAACATAAACAGAGCATAAAACTGAGGTAGCAAAATGTTCAATTATTTTATTATTTTTGCTAAATAGAGATGGGAGACAAGGAGGACAAGAAGTTTAATTGTGCTTAAGATCAGTGAGCAGCAGCACGATGTAACAGGAGATGGTCTGAGAAGTCGCTTAAGTGCAGGAAAGGAGGAGCTAAGGTGAGTTGGGAGGGAGGTTATTCCAGAGGGAAGAGAGTCAGAGAGAAAGCAAGTTGCCCTGCTGAGATGCGAGCATGTGGGAGGGTGAAGGAGAGGTGGTAATTTGTGCTTGAGTGATAAGGGGAGGGGGTGGCTGGAGCTAGGAGGGAGGAGAGGTAGGATGGGAGGGTGCAAACCAGTATTTAGAGATGAAAGTCAAACAGAGGAAAAATGTCTCTGTGAGAGGGCTTCAAGAGATATGGTAGAGTAGAGACCACAGTGGTGAGTTGGGGGGGGGGGGGTTAGAGGCAAAATGACAGAACACATTAAAGAGGACATCAAGTTTAGCATGGGAGATGGCTGGGGCCGAGCCATATATACATCAGCGTAGTTAAAGATTGGGAGAATCCATTTGACTAGAAGATCACGTCGGACTGGAAGTGAGAGACTACTTTTATGGCGGTAAAGAAGTCCCAGCTTGGGGTGGAGCTTAGAGTGAAGGCATTAAAGTGGGAAGGGAAGTCCAGTGAAGGGTCAGGCCATACCTTAAGATATTTGTAGGCAGGTACCTCTTCAAGAGGGGTGCAAGCAGGGGTAGTGAAGGCAGGGAGGGGAGCCTGGTAAGCTTCTACTTGGTGCCAAAGGTCATGTCGACATTTCTTTTGGCATTCAGTTTCAGTCTGTTAGCTGAGAATCAGTATAGTACTACAGTGAAGTCATGTTGAAGAGGGTTTTTGACATCAGGGGTAGAGGGACCAGATAGGAAAAGGATGGTGTCATCCACATACTTGTGAATGAGGGCATGAGTGCATACAGAAGGCAAACAATTTATAAACAGAGAGAAAAGGACAGGTCCAAGGATCTAACCCTGAGGGACACCAGAAAGGATAGGGAGATAGGACATTGTTGACTTTTACAGACTGGGACCAACTGGTTAGACATGATGTGAACCAGGATACAGTATGTAATACGTGCATATTGGTGACACGGATGAGGTGTATGTTGGTGTCATTCACAAGGCTCATGCTGGTGACATGCATAAGGCACATGGGGTGACAAGCATGAAGTCTTGTATGTCAGAGAAAAGCAGGAGTTGCATGTTGATGACAAGTATTAAGTGCATGTTATTAAAATGCATATTGTGCATTGATTCAACATGCATTACGTACACGTTGCTTACAAGCATGAGGCACATGTTTGGAACAGTTCATGTTGGCTACTTGTATGAGACCCATGCTTGCAAAAAGCATGAGGTGCATGGTGGTGTCAAGCATGAGGTTTATGCTGTTGATATGCATGTGGTGTATGGGGGTGACACGTATAAGGTGCTGCATGTTGAACAAAGCATGCAATGCATGCTGGTGCCAAGTTTGTCATACATGTTCCTTATATGCATGAGTCTTGTTTGTGACAAGCATGAGGTGCATGTTGACATATATGCTGTTGATGGTGACATGTATGAATTGCAAGCTGGTGGAAAGCATGTGGTGAATATTTGTGACATACATGAGGTGCATGTTGGTGACAAGCATGAGGTGCATGTTCATGAGACTCAAGCTGCAAAATTCAAGTCAAATGTAATAGTTCAGCCTTAGACTTTTACAATGGATAAAAACTAATACACATACAGTATTTACATGCAATTGTACGACCAGTTAAATATGATTCATTAAAACCATTCAGATATCAAATATATTATTCTTATTCTAGAACTCAGATAGGTTTAACTGAAAGTAACAAGCACTGTGTTTCACAGTCTCACTATATGGATGCTTTAAGCAATAAGGCACAACTGGGTGTGGGTTATAGGGAATTTACACATCAGAGGAAATCACTATTCAATTTACCTATTATTTCAATTGTCTAAGGCACCATACTTGTGCATAAAATGCAATCTATCCTATATTCTCTATACACAGTTTCATACATTACCTTTAACAAGAAACAAGACATGCATATTGGCAACATGTCATGAGGCGGATGTTGTCAAAATGCATGAGGTGCGTGCATGTTTGTGACATACATTACATTCATGTAGGTGACAAACATAAGGTGCTTTGGTGCATTTTGGTGACAGACATGAGATGCACATTGGTGATAATCATAAGGTTTATGCTGGTAACATGCATGAGATGCACATTGTAGACAAGCATGAGATGCTGCATGTTGGTGACAAGAATGAGCAGCATGTTGGTGACAAGCACGATGTGCATGTTGGGGACGTGCATAATGTGCTTGATGAAGGCATGCATGTGGTACATGTTGACATGAATGAGGTGAATATTGGTGACATGATGAGGTACATGTTGGAGACAAGCTTGAGCTGCATGTTTGTAACATGCATGAGGTGCAAGTTATTCTCGTGGACGAGATGTATGTTGCCAGCCTGCATTAGGAACATAGTGAAGAAATGCATGACGTGCATGTTTGCAACATACTACTAACATACTAAAATGCCAGCAGAATAGGCCTAACGGTCTTTCGTGTCTGCTCGTTTGGTCAGCCCCCACCCTGGGAGCTGACCTTGCTGCCCCCCTCGCCTTCTCTGGCTTCTCCCTTCCCAGTTCCGTATATTCTCACTGCACTGGATTTTGCTTCCAGAACCCTTCCCCTGTACCTGTCCCACCCCCTCTTGAACCTCTCCACCATCTATGCCTCCACCAGCCCCCTGGGCAGCACATTCCATGGCTCCACTACCCTCTCAGTGAAGTAGCACCTCCTCCTTTCTCCCCTGAATCTTCCCCCTCTCCAGCTTCCACCCATGCCCTCTAGTTGTCCCCTCCTCCTTCCTTCGAAGCACCATGACTGCTCCTCCTCTATTTACCCCCTTCATGTACCTGAAGACCTCTATCATGTCTCCCCGCCCCCCGGTCCCTTCTCTCTTCCAATGTGTACAGATTTAGCTCTTGGAGCCTCTCCCCAAAGATCCTGTCCCCCAAGCTCCAAATCATTTTGGTTGCCCTCCTCTGGACCCTCTCCAGGAGTTTAATGTCCCTTTTTAAGTGTGGCCTCCAAAACTGTAAGCAGTACTCAAGGTGTGGCCTCACCAAGCAGTTATACAGAGGGGAGTATCACTTCCCTCCTTCTGGAGGTGATCTCCTTAGCGATGCATCCCAGCATCCTGTTGGCCTTGGTTGCTGCCCTCCTACAAGTGTCTGAGTTGTTCATCTTGACATCCACCACCACCCCCAGGTCCCTCTCAGCCATCGAGACTTGTAGCATTCCCCCCCCCACCCCCCGGGTGTACACTTGACCTGGGTTTCTGGACCCCACATGCAGTACCTTGCATTTCCCCGCATTGAACCTCAGCTTCCACTTTCTAGACCATCTTTCCAGAGCCTCCAGGTTCCCCTATAGGGCCACCCTCCCCTCCTCCCCATCCACCACCACCGTGAGTTTTGAGTCATCCGTAAAGAGACTCATCTCACTCCTGATACCTGTCCTTATGTCAGAGACATAGGCGTTGAACAGGAGGGGCCCAAGGACTGATCCCTGTGGGATTCCACTAATGACCCTCTTGGGGATGAGACTACCCACCAACTACAACCCTCTGGGTCCGGTCCTGGAGCCAATTGTCTATCCATCTGATCATCTGGTTCCCCACCCCCATTTCTCCCAGTTTATCCATCAGGCCCTTGTGAGGAACAGAGTCAAATGCCTTGCTGAAGTCTAGAAAGAGGACGTTCACTGGTCTACCCAGGTCCAAGGCACTCATCACCCAGTCAAAGAACTCCACAAGGTTTGTCTGACACGATTTCCCTGGGACGAATCCATGCTGCCTATCATCTAGGCACCTTGACTTTTCCAGGTCCCCCTAGCCTCTCCTTGACAATGCCCTCCATCACATTGCCCACCACCGATGTCAGGCTGACAGGCCTGTAGTTCCCTGCCACCTCCCTTGATCCCCCCTTGTGGATGGGCACTATATGCGCCACCTTCCAGTCCTGGGGCACCCACCCTGTCCTCAGAGAGATAGTGAAAAGCTCTGCCAGGGGTTTCGCCAGGACATCTGCAAGTTCCTTCAGCACTCTGGGATGTAATGTATCCGGTACCAGTGCTTTCTCCATATTAAGGGACCTGAGGGCTTCCCTCACTCTCTCTGCTGTGATTTCCACCTTTGCTACCTCTTCTCCCTGCTTAGCCTTCCCTCCTCCTGCCAGTGATGCCTCCCCTTCTCCCCAGACCCGCCGATCGGTGAGGGTCCCACCCTGCTCAGTATCACTGTCTCCTCCCATGTATGATGCAGCACCCCCCATTTTCCTTGGTGAAAACAGAAGTGAAGTACTCATTTAGTACCTCAGCCTGCTCCCCTGGGTCCTGTGCCCATCTCTCCCCTGTTTTAATCCTGCTAATCTGCCCCTTCACCCTTCATTTTTCCCCAATGTATCTAAATAACCCCTTGTTCCCTCTCCTAATTTCCCTGGCCAGGTTCTGCTTCTTCCTTGCCTTAGCCACCTTCACCTCCCTAGTGGCCCTTTTAGCCATCAGCTCATACTCCTCTTGATCTCTTTCACTCCTTGAGCACTTGAATTGCCTATAGGCTGCCTTCTTACCCCGCACTCCTCCTGGACCTCCTTGGTCCACCAGTAGGGGTTTTGGGCCCTACCACATTTTCATTTTACCCTGGCACAGGTGCTGGTAGCATCCTGCACCCCTCTCCTGATTATTTCCCACCTACTGTCAGCTTCCATGTCTAACCCAATCACATCCAAATGCTCCTTAAGGATCCCTCCCATTTCCTTAAAATACGCCCCCCTTGAAGTCAGTTACCTCCATCTTTGTGCAGCCTTCTACCCCTCCTAGGTCCAGGCAGAACCAGACTGTGACATGGTCACTCCATGCCAATGGGTCCCTCACCTCCAGGCCCCCAATCTGGTCACTGTCTGCCAGGACCACATCCAGTACCCGCGCCTCCCTGGTCAGTTCCCCTACTTGCTGAGTTAGGAACACATCTTGAAAGACATCCAACAACCTCTGTTCCCTGGCCACCGATGATGTCATGGTCTCCCAGTCTGTTGCTGGCATGTTTAAGTCCCCCAACACCACCACCCTTCCCCTGCCCAGTCTGCATTGTCTCCCAACATCTGCCACCAGACTCTCATCCAGCTCCTCCACCAGTGCAGGGGGTCTATACACCACTCCTGTTTTTACTGTCTTGCCCCCCCTTGTTATCAAGGTGACCCAAATTGCCTCCATGGTTCCCTCCACCTCCTCTATTCCCCCATGCCAATGCAGTTTTTGACTATTATTGCTACCCCTCCTCCCCTTCCCACCCCCTGTCCTTCCTGAACATAGTGTAACCCTCTAGGTTCGGGTCCCAGTTATGTTCTGCGGTGGCCCAGGTCTCAGTGGCCCGCTGCCACATCCACCGCTCCCTCAGTTAGCATCATCTGGAGCTCAAGCATTTTATTGCCCAAGCTCCTGGCATTTAGCAGGACTACCTTCCACCCTTCCCCTATACTTCCATTTCCCCTGCTCGTGTTCCTATGGGGATTCCATTTTCCCCATGTCTGCCCTTTACCAGTCGGCCTTTTCCCACATTCCTCTAGCTTCCCGGAGGGGGATAAATGGATGAGGTACATGTTGATGCCATGCATAAAGTGCATTTTGGCAACAGGCATGAGGAGAATGTTGTGACATGCATGAGGTTCATGTTAGCAACATGCATGAAATGCAGGTTAGCAACATGCATGAGGTGCACATTGACAATATGCATGAAGTGTATGTCAGTGACATGCATAGAGTGCATGTTTGTCAGTAGCATAAGGGAGGTGCATGTTACTGACATGATGAGATACAGGTTGGGAATGGCCATTAGGTCCATGTTGACAACATGCATGAGGTGTGTGTTTGTGAAAAGCATGAGATATAAGCTGGCAATATGCAGGATGTGCATGTTTGTGTCAAGTATGAAGTTCATTCTGGTGACATGAATTAAGTACATGGGGTAACAAGCAGGGGGTGATGCATGCTGGAGACAAGCACAAGGTGCATGTTAGTGACAAATATGAGGTGCTTGTTATTGAAAAGCATGTAGTGTATGTTGGCAATGTGCGCATAAGTGCATGCTGGCAACATACATGAGGTGCTTATATAGTGTAATAGCTGTTATCTCAGTATACCGACTTATGGTGATATTAAGTCATGTTTTCCTTAGTATAACTTGGATGGTGAGTCTGAATAGTAGATGGGCTGTTTAATAGGAGTGATATCCAGATGTTAAGAATTGTTAGCTTATAGTTTTAGCGGTGCACCTTGGGAGGGGAGGGGTGGGGGTTTATCTTTTGGCACATAGATTGATAGATAGATGTTTTATGTTGTCTTAATCTTGGATGTGCCTTAATGTTTATTATATTGATTAAAGGGAGGGGTGGGGGGGGGTTGATTTGGGTTTACCGGTTTGTTACCTTAATCATTATGGTTTTTTGGTTGTATTATCTTAAACTAATAAACTTAAATTTCAACATACATGAGGTGCATCGTATGACATGCATTAACTGAATGCGATAACAAACATGAGGTGCTGCATGCTGGAGACAAGCATGAGGTGCATATTAGTGACAAGCATGAGGTGACTGTTACTGAATACATGCAGTGCATATCAGCAACATGCATAGGTGTATGTAGGTGAAATATGAGGTGCATCATTATAGAAAGCATGAGATGCATGATAATGTCAAGCATGAGATTCACCCTGCTGTCATGCCTAATGTGTATGGTGGTGATAAGCATGAGGTTCTGCATGCCTGAGAAAAACACGAGGTGCATAATGGTGACATGTACAAGGTGCATGTTGGGGACAAGCATGTGGCGAATGATGGCAGAATGCATTCTTTGCATAATGGAGACATGCATTCTGCACATGATGGTGACATGCATGAGGTGCATCTTGGGGACAAGTACGTGACACATGTTGCTGACATGCATGCTGTGCAATGTGACAGTCAAGGTGACAAGCATGAGGTGCATCTTGGGGACAAGTATGTAGTGCATGTTTCTGACATGTATGAGATGCATGTTGGAGACATCCATGAGGTGCATGTTGGTGACAAGGTATGGTGCATGTTGCTGATAAACATGAAGTGCATGTGGTGACAAGCTGGAGGTGCAGGTTGCTGACATATATAAGGTCTGTGTGGGGGACATTATGAGATGTATGTTGGGAACAGCCATTAGGTTTACATTGGCAGCATTCATGAGGTGCATGTTGGTGACAAGCATTAGGTGCATGTTGACATAAATGAGATATATGTTGCTGAAATGTATGAGGTGAGTATTGGTGACATGCATGAGGTGTATTTTGGTGACAAGCTATAGGTGCTTGTTATTTAAGAACATGCATGCTTGTTTATGACAAGCATGAGGTACATGACAGCATGGATGATATGCGTGTTGTTGACATACATAAGGTACCTATTAATAACATGTATGAGATGAATACTGGTGACAGTGTGAGGTGTAGATTAGTGACATGTATGAGGTTCATGTCGGTGAATTGTGAGGTGCATGTTATTGATAAGTACATGTTGGTGACAAGCATGAGCCACATGTTGGTGACAAATGTGAGGTGCATGTTGGTGACAAGTATAAGGAGCATGTTGGTGACATGTGTGAGGTATATGTTAGTGAGATGTATGTTGGTGACAAGCATGACATAATTGTTGATGACAAGCAAGAGGTACATGTTGGTACCAAAGGTGAGGTGCAAGTTGGTGACAAGCAAGAGGAATAAGGTTGGTGACATGAAGTTGTATGTTGCTGACAAAGTGGGTAAGAGAATACCTGTGTTTAAAAGGGTGATGCCAAACCATCAAAAACTATTGCCCTATTCCCAGTCCTGCCTACCCTTAGCAAACTTATGGAAAAAATTGTTTCTTCCCAAGTCTCTGACCACCACCGAAAAAAAGTATTCTGTTATCCTCAGTCCAACATGGATTTATGCCTGCACACATCACTTCCACTGCTCTTATCCTGTTCACCAGTGATGAAAAATCTAATATGGATGAAGGCATGCCTTCTGGGGCTATTTTCATTGCCCTTATTAACATCTTTGATTTGGTTAATCACTCACTCCTTAAACACGACCTGACATCCCTAGGTGTCTCCACCTCCACCTCTAATTAGTTCTCTAGTTGTCTCTGCAACAATGTGTTATGTTTATCAAGGCATTTATACTCCTGCCACTATTAAGGTTGGCATTCCACAAGGTTCCAACCTTGGCTCACAACTATTTTCTGTCTTTATAAATGATATCCCCAACACCACTTCCTACTGTCAAACTCTTCTCTATGCTGATGACTTAGTGCTTTACTCCAGGTCCAAGTCACTGATTGATATTAAAGCCAGGCTCACAATCAACTTCCACAAAGTTCAAAACTGGCTGATTCAAAATTGCCTTTTCCTGAATGCTGGCAAGACACAGGCCATGCTCTCTGGGTCTGCTCAAAAGGTTTAGGCCTGCACAACTGGCCTAGTCATCCACTGTTTTGATGGCTCCCCTTTTTCTATGACCAGCCACTTCAAATACCTAGGTGTCACCATTGACCCTGCCTTGGACTTTCTGCAGCATATCTTCAGTATCTGCAAGTCCATTAATGGCAAACTTGGGCTTGCTTATAGGGTCTGCCGATGTGCCCTGACTCCTGTGGCTAGGATTGCTATTGCCTAGGGAGTCCTACTCCCCAGCCTGTGCTATGGACTCACCTCTTTTTATCAGGCTAGTTCATGCAGTTTCCACAAATGGAATGTCTCCTATAATAATGTGTGTCCATTTGCCCTATTAGCTCCTCAGCTTAATCACCACTGCTCGCTATAGTGCATACCGGGTTCCACCTTGGCACCTCTATACCCTATGCTGCTCAACTGATAACCTCCTCATGTCTTCTAAACCTGTCTCACTGGCCTTCAGATTCTGTCCTGCTGACAGAGCCTACATCCTGCTCTCTAAAGATCAGGCCCTCTGGGCTGTACCCAAGTGCTCCTACAAAATTAGTGAGCAGGCGTTTGCCCATTTTGCCTCAGGGCATGGAACTCCCTACCCGCTCACCTTTGAGTCTGTCACTCCCACCTCACATTCAAAAGAGAACTATTTGGTTATCTCTGTTCCTCTGATAAATGCTCTCGCTCGTGATCTGTCTCATTCTAATTGCTACTCTGACATTTGACCTTGCTTCTGAATCCACTAATGGCTTTTATTTCTTCTCTTTTTGTTTGAAGCATAGAAACATAGACATAGACTTTGACGGCAGATAAGGACCGCTTAGCCCACCCAGTCTACCCATTTCCCTACATATTGGATAAGCTGCAGATCCTAGTTAACCAATAGCCTACTTCCTCCTACCCCCAACTAGAATTGCTTGCTGTCTGTCCCATACATTGCTGAATTCCTCTAATGTTTGTTTCATGTTGCTCTTACAACTAGCCCCTGGTTATTGGTGTTTTGCCATTATCAAACGGATGCATAGGCAGTGGAGCCAGGGGGTCAGGGGGGCCAGGAGACCCCTCAGTTTTGTTGCTGAAGGGTCAGACAATGAATTTTGAGGACCCTTCCCAATTTCCATCAATGGAGCAGCATTAAAATGACACTGGTGGAATTTCTTCAATGACAGCAGAGATGCTGCCTTTAAACCTTTTGGTACTCAACATAAATTGAAAATCCAGGCAACACAAGATTGTACTTTTTGGAAAAAATAAGGACTATTTTGTCTTACTGTTTCATGAGTTGAACTGTTTAGCTATTTTTGGTTTCATTTCTCCTCTCATTCCTCTGCAAAAGCTATCATCCCTGACTCTGTTCTGTTATGAATATCATGAATAACCCATGTTTTTCTGTTAATAAATCATGAAGTGGTCATGAAAATGTATGGATTATTCATTATTATAAAAAGCTAGGTTAGTTGACTAAATTATATTCAAAAAGAAGATTGTTATTCCAGTGCCCCGGGCTAAGATTTTCTGTGCAATTCTGACCCCCAACATTTTGGTACGGTCCTCCACCACTGTACCATTCTTACTGTGTTCTGCAGGTTACTGACTCACTACTGCTCCTGGTCCTATTTATGGTTATTGCTTCTTATTTTGTCTGTTTATTATGCTTTTTATGCCATATCTCTGGCTACTGTTGTTTGTATCATACAGGTTGTACTATTCTTACTGTTTTTCAGCTGTCTCCTGATTTTTTTAAATCTCTGCTTGACATTGTTCTCACATATTCTGCTTTGTTTAACTACTGTATGTTACTGTATTTGTTTGTAAACCCTGCTGTTTTTGTACTTTCATCATTACTTTGTAATCTTACTAGTCATTCCTGAAAATAGACATTTTATTGTCTAGCGCACTTACCTGGTCAAAAAACACGAAATAACTACATACATACATACATACATACATACATACATACATATATATTAGTGACAGGAATTATGTGCATATTGCTGACAAGCATGAGGTGTATGTTAATGATGTGATATGGCGCACGTTGGTGACAAGCATGAGGTAAATGTTTCAGACATTATAAGGTGCATGCTAGGAACAGCCTTTAGATGCATATTTACAATAGTTATAAGATGCATGTTGGTGTCAAGCTTGAGATTAATGGTGGTGACTTGCATTTGGTGCATAAGATGACATACATGAGGTGCTGCATGTTGGTGACAAAACTGTGTCATACATGAGGTTCATGCTAGTGACATGCTTGAGGTGTGTGAGGTGACATGCATGAGGTGCTGCATGTTCGTGGCATGCATGAGGTGCATGTTGGTGATAAGCATGCGGTACATATTGCCCATACGCTAAAAGGAAACTCAAATTATCACTACTGGACCTGCTCCTCTGTTCAATAAGCTCCTCCTACTTCTCCTACTGATCTTGGGCAATGTCCATCCGAACCCTGGCCTGGGTTTGAAGCCTTCTGAAAAAGGCAGGGGCCCTCACCATCACAACCATTAACATCTGCAGCCCGTTACCAAAGCTTGACGCACTCCAAGCCTTTACCGGCCAACATAATCCTGACATCCTTGCTGTAATTGAAGCATGACTGACACCTAAAGCTCCTGATCTGGCAAATACCTTACAGAGCTACAATGTTTTCAGACTGGACCGTGTCTCTAAAAGGGGAGAGGGCTGTGCCATCTACATTAAGGATAATCTCCTGGGGCACCTTATTCCAACCCTAGCCCTCGGCTACTTTATCACCACCTTCAATAAGGCCTGTGACCTCTTCTGTCCTTCAAAAAAACAGAAAACAAAAACCCTCTGTAACCCTTGGATAACTGTGGAGCTCCTTTCCCACCTGAAATCTAGGGACCACCGGTGGGCAGTGGCTAAAGCCACAGGCAAACAATCTGATATCCAAAAATACAAACATGCCCGTAATGCCTGCACAAAATCCATTCATCTCATGAAAAGCTCATATTATAAGGACATCCTCAACAACACCTGGAAAGATGGCTGTGATTTCTGGGACAATATCAAGGACATTACTGGGAAACAGTCAAAGTCCCCTCTGACAATATTAACTGTTGAAGGATCCCCTACCCTTAATCCCATGGTCACTGCAAATACCTTTAAAATGGCTTTTACTGATCTCAGTACTGTTCTATCACCTGATTTCTTCATAGTAAGTCACACCCCCTCTAACACACCTTGCACTCTGCTAACCACCCTCATTTTTATGTTGGCTTGCTGCTCTTGCGCGGCAGTCAACATATTGGGAGAGTCAAGCTTTGGGGGTGCGGCTGCTGTTGGGAAAATGCAGGGTACGCATCAGTAGGTGCGTCCCTCATTCCCCTATAAGCCAGCATGCTAGTGCTGACACCAACATTATGTAAAGTGGACAAAACTTCTAAACAAAGTGCCGCTGCAATCTGTGACAAGCTCGTCATGCAGCGTCACTTTGTTTAGACATTATGTCCACTTTACTATGTGCCGTCCCCCCCAGTACAGGGTGCCATGCTGAAAGCCCACCCCAGTGTGGCAACTGATGCCATGGCCGATGGAGGTGCCCAATTCCCGTTGGCTCCACTGTCCTCCCCCCCAGTACAGGGTGCCACGCTGGGAGCCCACCCCAGTGTGGCAACTGATGCCATGGCCAGCGGGTGCCCAATCCCCCGTTGGCTCCACACCCCCCCAGCCATCCTTCTGCCGTGCTCGGAACCCACCCCAGCATGGCAAATGTCCCGCGTTGTTTTTTTCCTTTTTAAAACCTGCAAATTAAAAACGGTCCCAGAGCACTTCTCCCTGCCCCCCACAACCCCCACCCCATACTTACCTCTGGAGTCCGGCGCGACAATCTTCGGTGGACCAGGAAAATGTGTGCACTCTTCAAAGCCGACCGCAAACTGAGGAAATGCCGGTAAGCTGTATAATGGGATAGATAGAGGTTTTTCAACTTTGTTGCATATCTCAGGTATTTTTTGAAATTTTTGCACCAAATTTTCAACATGGGTTTTTTGGGGCCCCTCCTCATGAATTCTGTCACTGTCATGGCGTTTATTGGCCTCAAAAGTTGATTTCGCAGTCACTGCATGAAATTACCTTTTGGGGCCCATTAACAAAATGACAGTGGTGGTGTTCATGAGTTGCCCTCTTAAAAAGCCTAAGTTCCAAATTTGGTGGAAAAAATCCAACAAATGCCTGTTTTACGAGCGTGCATTGAGCAGTTGCTACGCGGGCTCGTAACTTCGCTCATTCCCAATATTTTACTGCCAAATTTTCAGCATTGTCATTTTTGTACACTTCCTTGTGAACAGTACAGCTGTCATTTTCCACATCCTTCCCAAAATGTGTTTCCACACTTCCGGCGCACAATAGCGTAGTCGCTTTGGGATATCAGTGTTTGGGCCAGATTATGAAAATGACAGTGACACAGTTCATGAGCAGAGGACCTAAAATGCCTATGTTGAAAATTTGGTGCTCATAATCCTTAAAATAACTGTATTACGAGCATGCGTTGGCAGATTGCACGCTCGTACCGTTGTGCATTTGTGATATTTTCAGTCATGATTTTCACTATTACCATTTTTCCACACCTCTTGATGAACAGTACAGCCGTCATTTGACATATCTTGCCCAAAATGTGTTTTCACACTTCTGGCACAGAAAAGTGTGGCCGCTGTGCGAAATCACTTCTTGGGACACTGAGGAAATAACAGTGACACTGTACATGAGCAGAGGTGCTAAAATGCCTATGTTGAAAATCTGGTGCCGAATGCCCATAAAATGGCAGTGTTGCAAGCGTGCATTGCATATTTCCCACACACCCTAGTAGCTTCGTAAATTTGGTATATTTACATGCCACATTTTCAACACTGGCATTTTTTTACACCTCCTTATGAACTGTGCAGCTGTCATTTCTCACATTCTGCCTGACATGTTTTCCCGCACTGCACTACCAAACACCCAAAGGGACACCCTAATGCTTGTCACTCTCTGCAGGGTGGGGGTGGGTTGGCATCAGTTCAGTACTTCACTGCCATTCCTATGATGCATCTGTCTAGCTCCAACACTACCAATGCCAATGCCAGCAAGCCAACATTCGGCATTGACAAATGCGTGTTACTTCAGGGAGATTAACTCATTGCCTCTACAGGCTCACTCTGTGATTACACCACTTGCCTCCTGAATCTCCTGTATACTTTTAACAGTGAATCCTGGGCCTTTCTAAGCAAAGTCAAGCCATAGTCAGCATGTCACAAACAAATGCTAATAGCTCAATAACTGTACATGCTAGACACAAAGTATGAGTGGCAGAGCTATTCAGCACAAAATTGCCTTTCCAATGGTGGCAAGCATGTAATAATAAGTAATTTTGCTTTTTTTCTATGCTGGTCGAAAGAGCAAACTAAATATTTTTTTCACTAAAAAAGGGCAACATAAGCCATTTTTTGTTGGAAAATATGTAAAATATCTACACCAAATTAAGCATACAGACATTTGATGGTGTTTTAATATTATGTTTGTTAAAAAAAGATATCTTTTTACTATAAAACGTAATTTTTTCCTATTTTAGTCAAGGTGGTTTGGTGAGATTTGAGGGATGAAATCTCAACCACACACCATATCATAAATAAGTGTGTATAACTCCAAAAGTATACATGATACACACAAAGTATCAGCATGAAAGTTGATGAGCACAAAAATGCCTTTCCAATGATGCTATGCAACCAGATGTAATCAATACAGTTTTTATTTTATACCTGCTGAAGTGCCAAAAAACTGAATTTTATTCAAGCTGCTTAGGTGAATCTTGATGGAAAACATGTTCGCCATACACACCACACCATAAACAAATGTGAATAACTCCTAAAGTATACATGATATACACAAAATATCAGTGGCAAAGTTGTTCAGCACAGAATTACCTTCCCAATGGTGGTATGCAAATAATAATATGTAATTTTGTTTTTTTTAAAAGCTGGTTGAAACAGCAAAAAAAAAATATTTTTTCGCTAAAATAGGCAACATAAGCCATACATACCATACCATAAACAAATGCAAATAACTCCTAAAGTATACATGATACACACAAAATATCAGTGACAAAGTTGTTCAGCATAAAATTGCCTTCCCAATGGTGCTATGCAGTCAAATATATATTATATTCTGTTACACTATATATTAAAATATATAAGTTACTTCTCCAGACATTGCAAGGGCACACTGGGAGTCAGTAGCCGACTTCTGCAGATGTTCTCCGGACACACCAGTGTATTTTACTGATGACTACTGGTATCTGCTAGGAGACAATGAGTTAAGATGAATGAAGCTCACTGCCACATCGCCTCAGCCATCTCCACTTCCAGAATCAGCAGTGACACCGTGGACCTTAAGCTACTATCACTTACACTTGACAAGGTCCTCAGTCCCCTAATTAAAATTCTTAACCTCTCTCTCCACACTAATACATTCCCTGAAATATGGAAAACTGCCACTGTGACCCCGGTCCACAAAAGTGGGATAAGACCTGCCACTCAAACTACCGCCTGATCTCCTTATTGCCACCACTATCCCAGGCCCTAGAGCACATTGTTGTAGACCAGCTTACTGATTATTTGGACAAATATAATATTCTATGCACACAACAGCACAGTTTTAGAATAGGACATAGTACCACCACTACCCTGCTTGAATTTACTGGTAAAGTGCACAGTTTCCTTGATAAAGGTTTTCTGACAGGGGCTGTCTTCATCGACCTCTCAAAGGCATTTGACACAGTCCATCCTTGGCTGCTGTATGACAAACTACTCCTTGCTGGCCTCACACTAGACTCAGTCAACTGGTTCAAAAGCTACCTTGACAACCACTCTCAAAGAGTAAAAATTGTCAATACTATCTCGAAAACCTTGCCTGTCCGCTCCGGAGTCCCTCAGGGTTCCATACTGGGCCCACTCCTTTTCAGCCTCTTTTGAAACTCCCTACCACAATCCTGCTCAGGACAAATCATCCTGTATGCGGATGGTGCTGTTGTCTTTTCTACACACAGGGACCTTTCACCACTACAACACAGCCTCCAACTCGGATTCAGTGCCATTGAAACATGATTCTCCAATCATAAACTAGTTCTCAATCACAAGAAAACCAGGTCATTGCTATTCTGCAGATCACATAACCATTACAAGCAACACCCCCTTGTCATCTCCACCAAGCAGGTGACTGTCCTCGAACAAGTTTACTCATTCAAATACCTAGGGATTCTGCTTGACCCCAATCTCTCCTATAAGGCTCACATTGACAGCATGGCTAAGGCTGCCAACACATGCCTTAGATTACTCTACAAGCACTGGAAGCACCTCATCCCAGAGACCCTGAAGATTGCCATCCAGAGCTCCGTGGTGTCAATTATTGATTATGGCCTTATTATCAGTGGCTCCGCCATGACATCTGCCCTATGACATATAACAACTGCTGTTAACAAAGCATGCCAACTCACAACTGGTACCCACCACCTCACCCACACCTGTGCCCTTTATGAACAATCTGGATGGCTCCAACTCTTCAAATATATAAAGTATCTAACATGTGCTATGGTGGGAATAATCAACCTTGGCCTCACCCCCCCCCAGTGTTACTGCCTTGTTATATCAAAACACCAACCAACAGAACACCAGGCACTCGACAACCCAGATTCTACAAGTTCCTCACTGTCGAACTACGCAGGGCCAATGTTCCTTCGCCTATAGGGCTCCTCTATGGATGAATGGTCTCTACCACACCATCTCCTCTGCCTCAACACTAGGTCTGTTCAAAACCAGGCTCCGGGCCCATCTCTTTGCCTCTAGCTCCTGTGACTGCCTCTCCTAGTTGATGACCTACACAGCTTTAATCCTAACTTATATACTGCTTAATCCCAGGACCCCACCTCCGAGCTCCTGAGGTGCCACTTCAAATCTCAGGTCTTCATACAACCTTATTAGTCTCTCCTGCCCCATTATAGCACTTATTTCCTCCTCTCACCCTGCCCTCTTTTTCTCTTCCATCACTCCTTCACATTTATTTTTCAACAAATGCCTCCAGCTGCATCTTCATCCTCCCCCTCTCCTCTCATCCCTGTTTCTCTGCCACCCCCAGGCACCTGACCCTACTCATTCCTTGTGGGTATATGCATCCTAGCTGTGTTCACCATTTTACTACAGCTGCCTCCGTTAACTACCAACACTTCTCCTCCTCCTCTACACCTTACTCTTCATATAATTGACCCCTTTCAATAACACTGTTGTACATGAATTGTTTGCTGTTATTTCACTGTTGCTCTCTTGTTGTTTGTTATTTCTGATGTGGAACCTTTGTAAAAGAGCCTTGGTTAAAAGGTACTTGTAATCCTAGAATAAATAAATAAAAAAAATATATTGATGACAAATATGAGGTACGTGTTGACAACATGTATCAGTTGCATAGAAATATAGAAACATAGGATTTGTTGGCAGATGAGGACCACCTGTCTGACCTAGTCTGCCCATTTTTCCCCCTGTCTATAGTATCACTGCAGATCCTGCTAAATCACAGATGTTAGGGACAAGCATGTGTTGCATGATGGGGACATACATGCTGTGAGTGAGGATGACATGCACGAAGTGCATGTTGGGGACAAGCATGTGGTGCATCTGGGTGACATGCATGCAGTGCATGATGCTGACAAGCATGAGGCACATATTGTTAACTAGAATGGGGTACATGTTGGGGAAAAGCATGTGGTGCATGTTGATGACATGCATTCTACGCATGGTGTGACATTCAGAGTTGTAGAGGATGTACACAGAGGCAAAAGGACTGGATAGGAGATGCATGTTGGTGACATATACATATATATATATATATATATATATACATATATCTATATATATATAGAGAGAGAGAGAGTAAGAGAGAGCATGCAGTGTATATATATATATATATATATATATATATATATATATATATATATATATATATGGAGTATGAGCTGGGTGTGGGTTATTGGGGATTTACATATCAGAGGAAATCACTATTCAATGTACCTATTATGTCAATTGTCTAAGGCACCATACTTGTGCATAAAATGCAATTTATCCTATATTCTCTATATACAATTTCATATATTACCTTTAACAAGAAATAAGACATGCATTTTAGCAACATGTCATGAGGTGGATGTTATCAAAATGCATGAGATGCTTGCATGCTTGTGACATGCATTACATTCATGTAGGTGACAAACATAAGGTGCATAGGTGCATATTGGTGACAAACTTGAGATGCACATTAGTGATAATCCTGAGGTTTATGCTGGTAACATGCATGAGATGCATATTGTAGACAAGCATGAGTTGCTGCACGTTGGTGACAAGAATGAGCAGCATGTTGGTGACAAGCACAATGTGCATGTTGGGAACGTGCATAATGTGCTTGATGAAGGCATGCATGCGGTACATGTTGACATGAATGAGGTGAATACTGGTGACATGATGAGGTACATGTTGGAGACAAGCTTAAGCTGCATGTTTGTAACATGCATGAGGTGCAAGTTATTCTCATGGACGAGATGTATGTTGCCAGCCTGCATTAGGAGCATAGTGAAGACATGCATGAGGTGCGTGTTTGCAACATGGATGAGGTAGATGTTGATGCCATGCATGAAAAACATTTTGGCAACATGCATGAAGAGAATGTTGTGACATGCATAAGGATCATGATAGCAACATGCATGAGAAGCAGGTTAGCAACATGCATGAGGTGCACACTGGCAATATGCATGAAGTGTATATCGGTGACATGCATAGAGTGCATGTTGGTCAGTGGCATAAGGGAAGGGCATGCTACTGACATGATGAGATACAGGTTGGGAATGGCCATTAGGTCCATGTTGGCAACATGCATGAGGTGTATGTTTGTGAAAAGCATGAGGTATATGTTGGCAAAATGCATGATGTGCATGTTGGTGTCCAGTATGAAGTTCATTCTGGTGACATGAATTAAGTACATGGGGTAACAAGCAGGGGTTGATGCATGCTGGAGACAAGTAGTGAGAGCATGTTAGTGACAAGTATGAGGTGCATGTTACTGAAAAGTATGCAATGTATACTGGCAATATGCATAGGTGCATGCTGGCAACATACATGAGGTGCATCGTATGACATGCATTAACTGAATGAGATAAACATGAGGTGCTGCATGCTGGAGACAAGCATGGGGTTCATATTAGTGACAAGGATGAGGTGAATGTTACTGAGAACATGCAGTGCATATCAGCAACATGCATAGGTGCATGTGGGTGATATATGAGGTGCATCATTATAGCAAGCATGAGGTGCATGTTAATGTCAAGCATGAGGTTCACCCTGCTGTCATGCCTAACATGTATGGGGATGACAAGCATGAGGTTCTGCATGCCTGAGACAAACATGAGGTGCATAATGGTGACATGTACAAGGTGCATGTTGGGGACAAGCATGTGGCGAATGATGGCAAAATGCATTCTGTGCAAAATGGTGACATGCATTCTGCACATGATGGTGACATGCCTGAGGTGCATCCTGGGGACAAGTATGTGATACGTGTTGCTGACATGCATAATGTGCAATTTGACAGTCAAGGCGACAGGCATAAGGTGCATCTTGGGGACAAGTATGTAGTGCATGTTTCTGACATGTATGCTATGCAATGTGACAGTCAAGAGTTACCAAGAGAGTACACAGGGGCAGAAGGACAGTAGAGGAGGTATATTTTGTCGACATACATGAGGTTTATGTTGGTAACAATGATAAGGTACTGGTTGGTGGCATGAGTGAAATGCATGTTGGTGACATCCATGAGGTGCGTGTTGGTGACAAGGTGCGGTGCATGTTGCTGACAAGCATGAAGTGCATATGGTGACAAGCTGGAGGTGCAGGTTGCTGACATGTATAAGGTCTGTGTGGGGGACATTATGAGGTGTATGTTGGGAACAGCCATTAGGTTTACATTGGCAGCATTCATGAGGTGCATGTTGGTGACAAGCATTAGGTGCATGTTGACATAAATGAGGTATATGTTGCTGAAATGAATGAGGTAAGTACTGGTGACATGCATGAGGTATATTTTGGTGAAAAGCTATATGCGCTTGTTATTTAAGAACATGCATGCTTGTTTATGACATGCATGAGGTACATGACAGCATGGATGATGTGCATGTTGTTGACATACATAAGGTACATATTAATAACATGCATAAGATCAATACTGGTGACAGTGTGAGGTGTAGATTAGTGACATGCACAAGGTTCATGTTGGTGAATTGTGTGAGGTGTATGTTATTGACAAGTACATGTTGGTGACAAGCATGAGGCACATGTTGGTGACAAATGTGAGGTGCATGTTGGTGATAAGTGTAAGGAGCATGTTGGTGACATGTGTGAGGTATATGCAAGTGAGCTGCATGTTGGTGACCAGCATGACATAATTGTTGATGACAAGCAAGAGGTACACGTTGGTACCAAGGGTGATGTGCAAGTTGGTAACAAGCAGGAGGAATAAGGTTGGTGACATGAAGTTGCGTGTTGCTGACAAAGTGGGTAAGAGAATACCTGTGTTCAAAAAGGGTGATGCCAAACCACTAAAAACTATTGCCCTATTCCCAATCCTGCCTACCCTTAGCAAACTTATGGAAAAAATTGTTTCTTCCCAAGTATCTGACCACCTACAAAAAAAAGTAACCTGTTATCCTCAGTCCAACGTGGATTTATGCCTGCACTCAGCACTTCCACTGCTCTTGTCCAGTTCACCAGTGATGCAAAATCTAATATGGATGAAGGCATGCTTTCTGGGGCTATTTTCACTGCCCTTACTAACATGTTTGATTTGGTCAATCACTCACTTCTTCAACACAACCTGACATCCCTAGGTGTCTCCACCTCCACCTCTCATTGGTTCTCTAGTTGCCTCTACAACGATTAGTTATGTTTATTAAGGCCTCTCTACTCCTGCCACTATTAAGGTTGGCATTCCCCAAGGTTCCATCCTTGGCTCACATCTATTTTCTGTCTTTATAAACGATATCCCAGGAGGTCACGTGATGTCTGCTTGCTGAGTAGCAGTTGAGGTCTGGAGCTCTCCCTCCCCGCTAGCAAATTAAGTTTTTTTTGGCGCTTCTTCGATCAAATCAGGAGTTAAGAACGTTAAAACCGGCACGTTTACACTTTGTCTGTCGGTTTGTGTGAGTCGTCGGAGGCGTACCCCAAAGTCTGCAGCAGGATGGAGGTGGACAAAATGCAGGCCGCAATAAGACACACTCCGCCGGCTATGCCAGAAAAGATCCCTAAAAAACCTCGAAACCAGCCCGGGCCCGCCTCGGATAAAACAGGGGATAAATTTCAAGCAACCAATCTCCTATCAGAGGAGAGATTTTTGGAAGAGATTGCTCCGTTAAAGGATGTGCTACAGTCCATTACAACTGATCTGAAGTCCATCCGGGGGGATCTTTTCTGCCCTCACCACAGGGTAACTGACTCGAGGCCAGGATATACTGCCAGTGAAGTGGAAGCTATCAGAGGCCGAGATGGTCTCTTTGGCCCAGCAAGTTAAAAGCTGCAAGCAAAACGGTAGATCTACAGGGTCGAAGTCGGAGAAATAATCTTGTGATCCTAGGTCTCCCGGAGCTTGAGGAAGGGGCTGATATTATTGCTTTTCTCCAGAAGTTCCTGCTCAAGACTGTGGGCCCCTTACCCCTCAACCCGCAATATCACTTAGAGCGGGCACATCGGGCTCTTAGGCCCAGGCCTCCACCCGGCTCTCCTCCACGTCCCATCATTTTGAAATTTTTGAGCTATGTTGAGCGACAGCATGTGTTTAACAAGGCCTGAGAGCTGCAGGCTATAACCTGGGATACTTCCAAGTTACGTATTGCTCAGGACTTACCAAAGGAAGTCAGACTTAAAAGAGCTGCTTTCCATCGTGTGGTTCAGAAGCTGGTGGCTGCTGGTATTCCTTTTCGCATGCTCTACCCGGCTACTCTCAAGGTCACGATCAATGGAAATCCCCTCAGCTACAAATCCTTGGACTCAGCCTTAAAAGACCTGTCCGCTAAGATGCATAGCCTGTTTTCAACTAATGGTTGAGTGGCTATCCCTGATCTGGAATCTTAACAGGCTTCTCGAGTTGCTTTTGGACTTAAAATATTAATGCTGGTTTTGATCTTTTTCCTTTCTCCCTCTCTTTTCTGGTTCCCCCCCCAATAGCTAGTTTGCCTGCTGCCCAGTTTTGACTCACCTGCCTGGTTGTTCTTGAGGTCGCTGGGTCGGCCGGGGGCTTCAGACAGATGGACGGAGGGTGAATTGGGCCGTTTTGGCACCCATTGTCTTTCTTTCCCTTCGCGAGGTAGTTTACCCGGAACGTCCCTGGGCGGGCATTTGTTTCCTACCATATCATTTTAGGGAGGGACCGTTTTGGTCCTAGCGGTAATTAGCTCCCCTGGGAAACTGCCTGCACTTATCGCGAAGGTGACATGATACTGCGGCTTGCTTTTTGTGCACCTCTTAACCTTTTGCTTTCCTCATCGCCGATGGTGAGCTAGTTCTAATTATTAGTTTTGCAATCTCCTGACTGATAGAGGTGCAGGTGTAACTTTAAGATCTGTTAGTTTTTGGATCCTGATACTGTACTGCTGTTGGGGGGGGTACTCCTAGGCCTAGCGGGATTGCTCACAGCTGCATTACGCGTTGATGGATGGGGGGGTTGCAATTCATATCCCTGGTCCTAGGCTTCTACTAAATGGTTTGGGGTGGAGTAGGGTGGTTTCCCTGTGGTGGTTCATTGGGCTTTGGGTATTTTCCAAGCTTCCGAGCCCCTACTGTCTGATGGGTTATGGATTTGCGTTGGGGAAGTGGCTGCCAGAATATCATGGTTTGCATATATTTTTTTGGTTTTGTCTATGTCTGGGGCCGAGTTGTATATAGTTGGAGCGTTTTTTCTTGGGGGGTATTATTGGAAATTGGGCGCGTTCCAGCTTGTTGGGGCTTATGTGTGTTTCTAGTAGTGTTAAACATTCTCCATTTGGATAGGATATCCTTCCTTTGGCAAATACTATTTAGTATGTTATGGGGAGCTGGAACTGGGGGGAGTAAGTGTGCCTGCTATACTACATTGTACCTGGTTGTTCTAGTACTTGACATATATTTAAAATGACTTTAGGTGCACTCAAATTTGCATCGTGGAATGTGCGTGGGCTCAGAGGGAAGGCCAAGAGAACTCAGGTTTTTCAACACTGTGATTTAATTCAGGTTGATATTCTATTTTTGCAGGAGACTCATATAACCAATGCTGAATCGAAATGGTTGATTAGATCTGGTTTTTTGCAGGTTTCGGTAGCAAGTGGAACCAATAATAAGGGTGGGGGGTGGCAATACTCATTAAAAGATATGTCAATTTTCTGGTCAATAAGACAATAGCGGGCCCTGAAGGAAGATACGTGCTGATTAAAGGCTCTCTTAACGGGGATACTACAGTGCTAGGATCTGTGTATGGCCCAATGGGGGCAGTCCCACCTTTTTATGTCCTTAGCAGATAAAATCAGTGCTCTGCTTCCTTCTCAAATTGTATTGGGGGGCAATTGGAATCTTCCACCTTCCCATTTGCTAGACAAGGATCCTAAATTCAATTCCCCACCTACTCCGGCTCAAAGGTCACTACTAGATTTTATTCACATGCTTGGGCTTTGCTATCCTTGGCATCTCTCTAACCCATCCCTCCGATCTTTCTCATTCTTTTCTCAGCCCCATGGATCCTGGTCTAGAATAGACTATATTTTGCTTAGTAAATCCCTTTTCCCGGATCTTCTCCAGTCTGGTATTGAACCAATTATTCTCTCTGATCATGCAGTTGTGTGGGTAAATATATCCCCTGGTTCTAAATTTCAAAGGGACACTGTTTGGAAGCTTAATACCCAACTTCTAAAAGATACTCAAATTGTGTCTCAGATTAAATCCCTTATTTTGTCCTTTCTGGAGAAGAATCTTGGATCTACCCCTAGATTTGACTGTGTTTGGGGCTCCCTGAAATGCTATATCAGGGGTGAACTGATCAAGATTGCCTCAGCTAGGAAAAAGGCTTGATTGGCTAGAGCATCCCTCCTTATGACTAAAATTAGAGAGTTGGAAAACGCTCGCTCCCTTTCCTCTCCCTTGTCATCCTTAGAAGCTCTAACGGCCGCCAAAAATGAATATACTGATCTTCTGAGGGAAAGGGTTGAGTACTGCCTCGTTAAGACTTAGGCCAAATATATTGAGCATGGTGAGAAAGCTGGTAAACTCTTGGCTCTGAGACTAAAAACATTAGAAAGTTCCAGGTTGATCCCCGCTATACAATCCTCTTCAGGTTCCATTGAATCCTCCCCTAGAGATATAGCTGGAGTTTTTGAGAGGTACTATAAAAATCTCTATAGCGCGCCTTCCCCTCCGACTTCTTTAACTGATATATTGGCATATCTTAATGATATTGATATCCCGAAACTTTTGCTCTCGCACATATCTACTCTGACTGCCCCCATTCTACTCTCTGAAATTGAGGCGGCAATTGGTTCTATGGCTCCGGACAAGGCTCCCGGTCCAGATGGTTTCCCCGCCAACTTTTATCGATCCTTTTCTAAGGAACTTGCTCCTATACTTCCTAAGCTTTATCAGTATCTTTTCTCTGCTAATACAGTAGATCCGGCACTACTTCAGGCTACAATTATCTTAATTCTTAAACCAGACAAAACTCCTACGGACCCTGCGAGCTATAGGCCTATATCCCTTCAGAATTGCGGTATGAAAATTCTCGCTAAAGTTTTCGCTGAAAGGATTAAGAAGATATGGCTTTACCTTCTTAGCCCTGAGCAAGTAGGATTTGTCCACTCTCGTTCCCCTTCGGACCACCTTAGAACCCTTTCCCATATCTTTCATCTGGCTCAAACATCTCAATTTTCTATGGCCTTGGTCTCACTAGATGCTGAGAAAGCTTTTGATCATGTAAGTTGGTCCTTTCTCTGGGCTACTTTGGCCAAGATGGGGTTTCCAGTCTCTTTTCTCAAATGGATACAGGTTCTCTACAACTCTGCTTCAGCTAAGATATACTGTAATGGGGTTTTCTCCTCGAAGTTTCAATTATTTACTGGAACAAGACAGGGCTGTCCCCTATCACCTTTTCCTTTTAATCTAGATCTTGAACCTCTTCTCATTAAACTCAAATCCTCCCCACTTGTACAAGGGTGCCAAGTGTGTCAGCAGAACTTGGTCCTCTCGGCATACGCGGATGATGTACTCCTGCATATTACCAATCCTGCTGAATCTCTAGAACAGGCAATAACTCTCATTAACCAGTTCGGTAAATTTTCTCAATACAAACTAAATGTAACCAAGTCTGTAATTTTCCCCTTAAATGCCTATACATATAAATTTGACTTTGCTAAGTTTGGGATGCGCTGGTCCCCAAGGTCGATTAAATATCTGGGTATTCATTTCTCTTCAGATCCGGCCCAGCTTAAAGAACTTAACCTAGATACTGTCAAAGTCCAGGTTAAGCAAGACCTGCAGAGATGGTCTAATCTTCCTATCTCTCTCTGGGGGAGGATTAACATTATTAAGATGAACTTGCTTCCTCGCATTTTCTATCCTCTTAACCTGTTGGGTCTCTGGTTACTGATCTCATACCTGCAACAATTTCACACCGCGTTTTCAGAATTTATTTGGCGTGGGAAGGTGGTTAGACGTTCCTTCCTCAAATTATCCCTCCCCAGAGATAAAGGTGGTTTCAGGCTCCCTAACCTTCTATTGTATTACTGGGCCACTCATCTATCCAAAGTAGGAAGATGGATCTCATCTCAGCATGATCCCTCTTCCTCGACTTGGCTCTGAATTAAGAGATTAATTCTCTCGGAGTCTAAATTAGATCCTTACGCCATTTTGTACACTCCTATTCCCCACCTCTCGCAGTGGATAACGAACCAAACAATCCTTACGTCTCTGAGGTCCCTTTCTCAATGTCTACTGTTTTTAAAATCCCTCCTAAATTGGATTTAGGACAGCCTATTGTATTAAATCCTAACATCAAGCTTGATAACTTGATAATTACCCCTAATTGGCTCCCCATATCAAAAATACTAATTTGGAGCAGTACTATGATCAAGGCTGTCTTCTCCCGACGACTGGCATTCTTGCCAAATTTGGTATTCCCATTGATAGAGTTTTTAAAGTATATCAGCTAAGACATCTCATTGTTGAGAAGTTTGGTACTCAATTTAGGGAATCCCCAGTACAACTCTTCCTGTCTCGTATTTTTACTCTCGCTTCTAAGCCTCACTCCATCTCGACTATATATTCCTTTCTATTGGACTATAAGTTCCCAGAGCCCACCGTGGGATCCAGTATCTGGCTCTCTCTACTTCCGAATGCTACCTTGAATTGGGCCCGGGTTTGGAGGGACCTGCATAGGTACCATACCCAAGACAGGCTTAAACTTACCCAATATTATATTATTAACAATATGTATTACACGCCTAAGAAACTCCTCTGGCTCAAAAGGCTGACTCTCTCTCAGTGCTCCAGATGTTCGCAGGGAGAGGGGAATCTTCTTCATATTTTCTGGCAATGTAACAAAGTAGCCCCGCTCTGGTCGGCCATCCAAGCTAATTTAGACCCCCTATTGGGCATTACTACTTTTTTTATTCCTGAAGTATGTATTTTGGGGGACTATAGTGCTATTGATTGTGCTGAGCGTCGATATCATATGGTCCTGGTGGCTGTGGCAGTCAAGAGGCTATTCCTTAGGCACTGGACTGACCAACTGTCCTTAACCTATCTGGAGTGGTTGACAGAGCTTTCGGCTTGTCTTAATATTGAAAGGCTAGCTGCCAGTGTGCAGAATTGCATGGACTTATTTCAGAAGAGGTGGGGTAAGCTCTACGCTCTTTATTTGCACTGTTGATCTCTTGGCCTTCTCTCTGGTGCCCAGAAAACTTCCTCTGTGTCTCTTTTTTTTTTCCTCGGCTCTTCTGAGCATGGTCCTCCTTGTAAAAGATGTAATAACTTTACTTTGCTCCTTATATTTTAGCTGGCACACTTGGGTGGGAGGGGTGGGGGTGAGGGTAGGTGGGATGAGGGGGGTGAGGGGTTGGAGGGGCAGTTGTGGGGCAGGGTAGGTTTTTTTTTTCCTTCTTGTATTTTACTTTGTTTTATACCAGATGTTAATTATTGATTGGTTGTGTCCAATGTTATTGTGGATTTTGTCTTTTAGTCTGGAAATTTAATAAACTTGAATTTCAAAAAAAAATAAACGATATCCCTAACACCACTTCCTACTGTCAAACTCTTCTCTATGCTGATGACTTGGTGCTTTACTCCAGCTCCAAGTCACTGATTGATATTAATGCCAGGCTCACCTCCGACTTCCATGAAGTTCAAAACTGGCAGATTCAAAATTACCTTGTCCTGAATGCTGTCAGGACCCAGGCCATGCTCTCTGGGTTTGCTCAAAAGGCTTAGGCCTGCACAACTGGCCTAGTCATCCACTGTTTTAATGGCTCCCCTATTTCTATGACTGACCACTTCAAATACCTAGGTGTCACCATTTACCCTGTCTTGGACTTTCTGCAGCATATCTCCAGTATCTGCAAGTCCATTAATGGCAAACTAGGGCTTGCTTATAGGGTCTGCCGATATGCCCTGACTCCTGTGGCTAGGGTTGCTATTGCCCAGGGAGTCCTACTTCCCAGCCTGTGCTATGGACTCACCTCTTTTTATCAGGGTAGTTCATGCAGTTTCCACAAATGGAATGTCTCCTATAATAATGTGTGTCCATTTATACCAGTAGCTCCTCAACTTAATCATCACTACTCGTTCTATTAAATTCTGAGTTGGCTCTCCCCCCCCCCACCTTGGCACCTCTATACCCTATGCTGCTTGACTGATAACCTCATCATGTCCTCTAAACCTGCCTCACTGGCCTCCAGATTCACTCCTGCTGACACAGCTTACACCCTGCGCTCTAAAGATCAGGCCCTCTTTGCTGTACCCAAGTGCTCCTACAAAATCAGTGAGCAGGCATTTACCCATTTTGCCTCAGGGCATGGAACTCCCTACCCGCTCACCTTTGGATCTGTCATTCCCACCTCACATTCAAAAGAGAACTATTTGGTTATCTCTGTTCCTCTGATAAATACTCTTGCTCCTGATCTGTCTCATTCTAATTGCTACTCTGACATTTGACCGTGCTTCTGAATCCACTAATGGTTTTTATTGCTTCTCTTTTTGTTTGAAGCATAGAAACATAGACATAGACTTTGACGGCAGATGAGGACTGCTTGACCCACCCAGTCTACCCATTTCCCTACATATTGGATAAGCTGCAGATCCTAGTTAACCAATAGCCTACTTCCTCCTACCCCCAACTAGAACTGCTTGATGTCTGTCCCATACATTCTTAAATTCCCCCAATGTTTGTTTCATGTTGCGCTTACACCTAGTCCCTGGTTATTAGTGTTTTGCCATTATCAAGCTGATGCATAGGCGATGGAGCCAGGGGGTCAGGAGGGCCAGGAGACCCCTCAACTTTGTTGCTGAAGGGTCAGACAATGAATTTTGAAGACCCTCCCCAATTTCCATCAATGGAGCAGCATTAAAATGACACTGGTGGAATTTCTTCAATGACAGCAGAGATGCAGCCTTTAAACCTTTTGGTACTCAGCATAAATTGAAAATTCAGGCAGCACAAGATTGTACTTTTTGGAAAAAATATGCAATATTTTGGTTTCCTTTCTCCTCTCATTTTCTGCAAATGCTACAATCCCTGACTGTGTTCTGTTATGAATATCATGAATAACCCATGTTTTTCTGTTAATAAATCATGGAGTGGTCATGAAAATGTGTGGATTATTCATTATTATAAAAAGCTAGGTTAGTTGACTGAAGTATATTCAAAAAGGTGATTGTTCTTCCAGTGCCCCGGGCTATGATGTTCTGTGCAATTCTGACCCCCAACATTTTGGTACAGTCCTCCACCACTGTACCATTCTTATTGTTTTCTGCAGGTCACTGATTCATTACTGCTCCTGGTCCTATTTATGGTTATTTCTTCTTATTTTGTCTGTTCATTTTGCTTTTTATGCCATACCTCTGGCTACTGTTGTTTGTATCATACAAGGTGTACCAGTTTTACTGTTTTTCTGCTGCCTGCTGATTTTTTTTTTAATCTCTGCTTGACATTGTTCTCACATATTCTGCTTTGTTTAACTACTGTATGTTACTGTATTTGTTTGTAAACCCTGCTGTTTTTGTACTTTCATCATTACCTTGTAATCTCTCAGGTCATTCCTCAAAATAGACATTTTATTGTCTAATGCACTTACCTGGTCAACAAAAACTAAATAATTATATACATACATACATATATATTAGTGACAGGAATTATGTGCACATTGCTGACGAGCCATGAGGTGTATGTTAATGATGTGATATGGTGCATGCTGATGACAAGCATGAGGTAAATGTTACAGACATTATAAGGTGCATGCTGGGAACAGCCTTTAGGTGCATGTTTACAATAGTTACAAGATGCATGTTGGTGTCAAGCTTGAGATTAATAGTGGTGGCATGCATTAGGTGCATAAGATGACATGCATGAGGTTCTGCATGTTAGTGACAAAGCTGTGTCATGCATGAGGTTCATGCTGGTGACATGCTTGAGGTGTGTGAGGTGACATGCATGAGGTGCTGCTTGTTCGTGGCATGCATGAGGTGCATGTTGGTGATAAGCATGCAGTACATATTGCCCATACGCTAAAAGGAAACTCAAATTATCACTACTGGACCTGCGCCTCTGTTCAGTGAAGCTCCTCCTACTTCTCCTACTGATCTCAGGCAATGTCCATCCAAACCCTAGCCTGGGCTGTTCAAGCCTTCTGAAAAAGGTAGTGGCCCTCACCATCGCAACCATTAACATCTGCAGCCTGTTACCAAAGCTTGATGCACTCCAAGCCTTTATTGGCCAACATAATCCTGATATCCTTGCTGTAGTTGAAACATGGCTGACACCCATTACCTTACAGGGCTACAATGTTTTCAGACTGGACCGTGTTTCTAAAAGGGGAAGGGGCAGTGCCATCTACATTAAGGATAATATCCTGGGGTACCTTGTTCCAACCCTCGTCCCTGCCTCCTCGGCCCAGTTTCTACCCATTAAAATTCTTCTAGGTCCTAATCAAAAAGCCCTCACCATCATCTCTGTATACATTCCACCTTGAGATCAAGATCTTGGCATCAAAGAAGTTCTTAACTTCATCAGCTCCCAACCTCCTGGCTCTGAACACATTCTGCTTGGTGATTTCAATATAAACTGGCCGCATCTGATGTCTACACTCACAAGGATGCCCTTGCAGCTGCCAGCCCTCACAACTGGTCACCACACCAGCTCGGATAAATTACAAAACTGGCACCAGTACCCTGCTGGACTGGGTTCTTACCAATCACCGTACCAGAATCTCTCGTATCTCTGTTCTCCCAGACTGTCTCAGTGACCACTCCCCGGTTATATGTGAATGGTCTAATAAATTTCTAAAGCCACGCCTTATAATCATTACGAGCAGAGTCCTCCCCCATGGTCAATTTACCCATCTCAAACAGTATCTATCCTTGCAAGACTGGCTGCCCATCTACAAGGCAACGGATGTTAACCTAGCCCTCAGCTACTTCATCACCACCTTCAATAAGGCCTATGACCTCTTCGCTCCGTCAAAAAAATGGAAAACAAAAGCCCTCTGTAACCCTTGGATAACTGCGGAGCTCCTTTCCCACCTGAAATCTAGGGACCACCTGTGGGAAGTGGCTAAAGCCACAGGCAAACAATCTGACATCCAAAAATACAAACATGCCTGTAATGCCTGCACAAAATCCATTCATCTCACGAAAAGCTCATATTATAAGGACATCCTCACCAACACCTGGGGAAATGGTCGTGCTCTCTGGGATGATAACAAGGACATTACTGGGAAACAATCAAAATCCCCTCCAGCCATATTAATTGTTGAAGGGTCCACTACCCTTGATCCCATGGTCATTGCAAATACCTTTAACATGTCTTTTACTGACCTCAGAACTGTTCTACCACCTGATTTCTTCACAGTCAGTCACACCCCCTGTAACACACCCTGCACTCTGTCAAACCACCCTCATTTTTACTTCATGGAGATTAAGATGAATGAAGCTCGGCACCACATTGCCTCAGTGATCTTCCCTTCCAGAATCAGCAGTGACACCCTGGACCTTAAGCTGCTATCATTAACACTTGACGAGGTCCTCAGTCCCCTAACTAAAATTCTTAACCTCTCTCTCACATCAATACATTCCCTGAAATATGGAAAACTGCCACTGTGACCCCGGTCCACAAAAGTGGGGATGAGACCTACTACTCTAACTACCACCTGATCTCCTTATTGCCACCACTATCCTAAGCCCTAGAACGTATTGTTGCGGACCAGCTCACTGATTATTTGGACAAATATAATATTCTGTGCAAACATCAACACAGTTTTAGAAAACGGCATAGTACCACCTCTGCCCTGCCTGAATTTACCAGTGCAGTGCACAGTTCCCTTGATAAAGGTCTTCTTACTGCGGCTATCTTCATCAACCTCTCGAAAGCATTTGACATGGTCCATCATCGGCTGCTGTATGACCAACTACTCCTTGCTGGCCTGACACCAAACTCAGACCGCTAGTTCAAAAGCTACCTTGACAACCGCTCTCAAAGAGTAAAAATTGACAGTGATATCTCGGACACCTTGCCTGTCTGCTCCAGAGACCCTCAGGGGTCTATACTGGGCCCACTCCTTTTTAGCCTCTTTTAAACTCCCTACCACAATCCTGCTCAGAACAAATCATCCTGTATGTGGATGATGCTGTTGTCTTTTCTTTGAACGAGGACCTTTCACCACTACAACACAGCCTCCAACTTGTATTCAGTGCTGTTGAAACATGGTTCTCCTATCATAAACTACTATAGTCCTCAATCACAAGAAAACAAAGTCATTGCTATTCTGCAGATCACATAACCATTACAAGCAACACCCCTTTGCCATCTCCACCAAGCAGGGGACTGTTCTCGAACAAGTTTACTCATTCAGATACCTAGGGATTCTGCTTGACCCCAATCTCTCTTATATGGCTCACATTGACAGCATGGCTAAAGCTGCCAACACACGCCTTGGATTACTCTACAAACACAGGCTGCACCTCACCCCATAGTCCCTGAAAATTGTCGTCCAGAGCTCTGTGGTGTCAATTATTGATTATGACCTCATTATCTATGGCTCCGCCATGACGTCCGCCCCCCAACGTATAACAACTGCTCTTAACAAAGCATGCCAACTCACAACTGGTGCCCATCACCTCACCCACACCTGTGCCCTTTATGAACAATCCGGATGGCTCCAACTCTCCAACCGTATAAAGTATCTCACATTTGCTATGATGGGAATAATCAACCTTGGCCTCACACCCCCTGGTGTTACTGCCTTGTTACATCAAAACACCAACTCACAGAACACCAGGAGCTCGACAACCCAGATTTGTCAAGTTCCTTGCTGTTGAACTATGCAGGGCCAACACTTCTTTACCGATAGCTGTCCTCTATGGATGAATAGTCTCAGCCACACCATCTCCTCTGCCTCCACACTAGGTCTGTTCAAAACCAGGCTCCGGGCCCATCTCATTGCCTCTAGCCCCTGTGACTGCCTCTCCTAGGTGATGACCTACACAGCTTTAATCCTAACTTATATACTGCTTAACTCCAGGCCCCCCACTCCTCCTACCCCCAGCTCCTGAGGTGCCACTTCAAATCTCAGGTCTTCATATCACCTCAATAGTCTATCCTGCCCCATTATAGCACTTATTTCCTCCCCTCACCCTGCCCCCTTTTTCTCTTCTATCACTCCTTCCCATTTATTTTTCAACAAATGCCTCCAGCTGCATCTTCATCCCCCCTTTCTCCTCTCCTCTCATCCCTGTTTCTCTGCCACCCCCGGCACCTGACCCTACCCATTCCTTGAGGGCACATGCGTCCTAGCTGTGTTCACCATTTTACTATAGCTGCCTCTGTTAACTACCTACTCTTCTCCTCTTCCTCCTCTACACCTTACTCTTCCTATAATTGACCCCTTTCAATAACACTGTTGTACATGAATTGTTTGCTGTTATTTCACTGTTGCTTCCTCGTTGTTCATTTCTGACGTGGAACCTTTGTAAAAGAGCCTTGGTTCAAAGGTGCTTGTAATCCTAGAATAAATAAATAAATAAATAAAACATATTGATGACAAATATGAGGTACATGTTGGCAACATGTATCAGGAGCATAGAAAAATAGAAAGATCGAATTTGTTGGCAGATAAGGACCACTTGTCTGACCTAGTCTGTCCATTTTTCCCTGCCTATAGTATCACTGCAGATCCTGCTAGATCGCAGATGTTAGGGACAAACATGTGTTGCATGATGGGGGCATACATGCTGTGAGTAATGATGACATGTCTGAGGTGCATGTTGGGGACAAGCATGTGGTACATCTGGGTGACATGCATGCAGTGCATGATGCTGACAAGCATGAGGCACATGTTGTTGACTAGAATGAGGTGCATGTTGGGGACAAGCATGTGGTGCAGCTGGATGACATGCATGCAGTGCATAATGCTGACAAGCATGAGGCACATGTTCCTGACTAGAATGAGGTGCTTGTTGGGAACAAGCATGTGGTGCATGTTGCTGGTGTGACATTCAGAGTTGTAGAGGTTGTACACAGAGGCAAAAGGACTGGATAGGAGGTGCATTTTGGTGACATATATATATATATATATATAGAGAGAGAGAGAGAGAGAGAGAGAGATAGAGTGAGTGAGTGTGAGAGAGCATACAGTGTATATAGATATATATATATACTGTATATCTATTTATCTATATATACTGTATATATACTGTATATATATGTGTGTGTGTGTGTGTATATATATATACATATATATATATATATATATATATATAGAGTATTCTGGTGGCCAGCATAAGACTCATGTTGGATACAAACATGGAATTTATGACAAGGATAAGGTACTGGTTAATGACATGTATGAGATGCACATTGGTGGCATCCATGAGGTACATGTTGGTGACGTGCATGAGATGCATATTGCTGACATTATGAGGTGCATGGGAATAGCCGTTAGGCACATACTTGCAACATACTGAGGTGCATGTTGGCCAGAAGCATAACGTGCATGCTGACATAAATGTTAATGAAATGCATGATTCAGTACTGGTGACATGCATGATGTGCATTTTGGTAACAAGCAATAGGTGCATGTTCTTGAAAAACATGAAGTGCATGTTGGTGACAAGTATGAGGTACATGATGGCATAGATATTTTACATGTTGTTGACATACATGCAATACATGCTAATAACATGCAAGAGGAGAATACTGGTGACTGTGTACAGTGTGGGTTGGTGACATTATGAGGTTCATGTTGGTGAAATGTGTGAGGTGCACATTATAGACATGATATAGACAAGTGAGGTACATGTTTGTGATACAAATGAGAGGCATGCTTATGATAAGCATGATGTACTTTGTGAAAGTGTGAGGTACATGTTGGTGAAAAGTGTGAGGTGCATGTTGGTGACAAGCACAAGATGCATGTTGGTGACAAACATGAGATGCATTTAGTGACAAGAATGAGGTGCAACTTGGTGACAAGCATGAGGGGTATGTTGGTAACATGAAAATGCATGTTGCTGACATGCATGAGTTAAACGTTATTGACATGCATGATAGGAATAATGGTGACAAGCATGAGGTGAATGGTTTCTTTATATTCAAATTTCTTATTTATAAAATACATACAGAAAAACATTAACATACCTGTAGACATACATGAGGTGAATGTTAATGACATGATGTGATGCATGTTAGTGATAAGCATGAAGAAAATAGTTAACTACCATAACAGTAGGTATTCAAGAGAATCTCCTGTATTGAGCCACATCATGGAACTGTAAGCTGTCAGTGTCAGGACAACCCAGAATGGGCCTCCCACATCAATGCACCTCATCAACACCTGTATAATGTAGGCATCCCATAATGCCTCAGTTTCCTACCAGAGACAAGCTCAGAGGCTCATAGGACTGGTAGGGACCAAAGTGAACTGGACCAAACCAGGCACACAGGAGAGGATATAGCAACCTGAGTGGAGATACTGTTTAAGGCATCAGAGGAGAAGTAGCACGTGAAAGCAGGCAATATTGTCACCCCATCACCTAAACAAGGGGGAAAGGAAGAAGACTCAGGTGTGGCTCAATGAAGAAGATGCTCTCAAGAATCTACTGTTCTGTCTTCCTTGAGGGTATCTCCCTTCATTGAGCTGCTTAATGGAACAATTCCCAAGCAGTACCAAGTACAGAGGGAGGATGGCAGGAACTAATGATCCTGAGCAAAGAGGCCTTTTAGATCCCCTGTCCATTTCAGAACCAGATAGTACCGAGAGTAATATCGTTGGTTTATTTCTGAAACTGGGACAAGTTCCACAGCCCTCTTGAGGAGGATAGTTTCAACCTCCTTCAATAGGAGTGCAGGATGTCCCAGGGATATCTGTTGGGCCATGGGGGGGTCACCATACGTACAGTAAAGTGTTCTAGGGCATGTCCTTGCTGAACCACCTCCAGTACCCATGCATCTATAGTGATCACCCTCCATTTCTGCAGAAAGAGGGACATATGGCCTATGTCTAAAACTTCCTGAGACAGTGAGGCTGAAGGAAAGAGAGTAGAGTCATAAAGTGCCAAGGGTGACGGGTGTGTCTGTAATGGTTTGACCTTTGCAAGTCTAACATGGGCACCTGGGAGCAGAGCAGCAACTTGGGAAGTGTAGGCTGAGATCTCTGGCAATCATGTCCTGGGCCCCTTGAATAGCCCCAGCCTGATGTGCATAAGGTCTGCAAAAGAACCACAACCCCTTCTCCAGAGCTTAGGATTCAAAGTATGCAGGAATCTAAGAGTCATGTTAAAGGAATTTAAATCCCTTAATGCATATTCAACATCATTACTAAACAATTACTTCCCTACAAATGGAGCTTTCATCACTGATTGTTACATATCTGAGACAAAACTAGCCAACCTAAGCCTAGAGTGGTGGCATAGGCAAATTTCAGAGGCAGTAGCAACGGAGACATCACAGGCCCATCTCAGCAGATGCTTACCAGCTTCTGGGCAATTAACAATAGTTTGCCATGCCAGTGTTTTATCCTGTCCTACTGGCAATTTCTCAGCTAGAGTGGCCATAGTCTTCCACAGCAAATTCTGATATGTTTTCATATATGCCTAATAGGTAGTCATCCTTAGGCCCTGGAAAGCAGAAGCAAAAGTTTGCTTCCCCCATCACATTAAGCTTCCTTGACTCCTGATCAGGAGAAAATGAGTTTATGTGTTTAGGAGCTTTGGATCTGTCATGAGCAGGCATAATCACCATAGAGTTTGTTTCAGGCTGTGAGGAATAATAAGGCTTTGCAGTGGGCTCTGGATATTGCTTATCAGCCTTCCAGGGAACTGCTGGCAATGCTCAAGTGCAGAATGCACAGGGGGAGTGATCAGTGCAAAGGAGGTGGAAGCATCCAATACCTCATAGATATTTCTCTTGGAGGAATCCTTACCTTCTGCTTGAATCCCCAGTTTAGCCTGAACCTTTTGTAGGAAGGCTTGTAAAGAGGCATCCTCACCACGGGTAGAGACCATGATGTGTTTTTCACAATTTCCTCTGATCCTCTGAGAAAGAGGACAGAGTGGAACTTGAGCCCACCACATCTATTGCTGCTTCTTCTTCTTCCATTACCTCTTCCTTTTCTTCCATATACTCTGAATTATACTCCAGTTCATTGTTGATGCCTACTGTCATTGGATGAGGGTTAATGGGATGAGGAGATCAATGAGGAAGAGCCATCGATGGAGGTCCAGTTGACAGAGGCTGTTCAGGTCCTGGTATTGTGGCAGTGACTGAGAACTGGATCAATAGTAGGATTGATGACAGCCCACCTGAGGGCACCAATCTGACCAGGCAATGATGGCGGCAGTGGCAATAGATGCTGGAACAGCTCAGACAGAAGGATTGATGATGGCTGAACCATCAAAGGGACAATGCCCAGTGGCAGTATAGGCTGCAAATCCACAAGCTAGTGCTAGACCCTGATCTTGGTGTCTGAGAGATGGTCAGGTGGGCAGTACCAACAGCTGGAGTCAGGGACATGTCTTTTTCAACAGACTTACCTCTTTTTAGAGGCAAATGGGAATGGTTTGGGTATGTGGCCTTGTCCTTGTGCCATTTGTCCTTCTTTAAGTGGCAGTATTTTTCTGCCATCTTGGAGGACTTCTCCCCTTTCTTCACTGAATCAGCAATGGACTCTGTTTACCACGGTGATTGACAGGCTGAAGGCAAACAGAGAACAGAAGCAGTTGATGACAGTGAAGCCACCTACACCGCAGCCTGTTTCTCCATTTCCTTAAGCTTTAGATGTTCCTCCACAACTTTCTTACAATGTCTCTTGGTTGTACGGTTAAAGCTCTGGAAAATTTGACAGGCCTTAACACCATGGTCTGTGCTGATGCAATGGATACAAATGGAATGGTTGTTGTCTTTATAAACCTTATTATCACTGCAATGACAATAGTGGACCAACATTTCCTTTTCTGTCCGCAGCAGTATAAAAATAAATTTAAAATAACATGCTTGAAGTGAGTAGCGACAGAGAAATGCCCAAAGTTTGATGCCATTCTTCAACAGTGGTGGACCAACGAATGGTTGATCATGACAGAAAGAACTGAGGTATGCTGTGGACACCCATTTTAATGGCTCAGTGGAGGAAGTTGTCCTTGAAGAAGATCATAAGTTTCTGACAGCCATAAGGATATGAAAACCTCAAAGGGTTCTGTGGTTCTAAAAGGTTCTGATAAGCAAAAAAAGGTTTGGATCCTTATCCAAACCTTATCTGAACCTTTTACGACTTGTATTATTTTATGATGACTGTATGTGAAAAAATAATTTTAAACTGCTTTTAATCAACATATCTGTAAAAAAAAAAACTTTTTAGAAAGTAATACTAATATTGCGTTTAAGTTATATTATTAACGGTAGAGATTTTTATTTCTCAACAGGTGCAGGCAGGCACCATATGTGTTTTAGACAGTTTAGTGATGATGAAGAAGCCAGGAACACAAAAGCAGCACCAGGCTAGAGCAGAGGGCAGCCGGTCAGTCAGCTACCACTTCAGAACTGCAGTCTGCTACTATGCCCACCTACTACAATCAGGGGAAAAGCAGAGGTACTGTAGTCTACCAGCACTGAAATCAATTTGGTTAAGGCACATTTACCAAAAATGACTGCTTAGAAAAGAATGAGAAAGTGACTTGTGATGACAAGAAAGTCCCAGATCAGAGGTGATAATAGTGTGTTTGAATAATTATACTTTGTAGTAGTAGTATTACCACTACTACAAGGGGGAAAAAACAGCTACCAGCATTTATCAATGTGGTTATTTAATTATGAGCATTTAGGTAAATGATCTCCTTAGAATGACAAAGCGACTGTGTATGTGTGTGTATGTGTGGGTGTGTGTGTGTGCATGAAAGAAAAGTGACTTGACTGCCACAGTTGCTACTAGTACAGTACGTGAGGACATGAACTTGATGTGCTGACTGCACCTCCCACCCACCCCCATGATGACGATGCAGTCAAAAGGCAGGCAAGTCCCAGATCTCTATTTTTTTTTAAACCAGTTCCCTGAGTCTGACTTTTTGTAAAAGGGGTTAGTGTGTTTATTTGTATGTCACCAATTATTTTAGCATAGCAATAGGTCTCAGTATGGAATACAGTGCAAAGATATGTGACTGAGCAAAGTGCACCAGGCAGTCCAAAGTGACCACTTCACCACTGCTACTACTACCACTACTATCAGGGGGAAAAACAGCTACCATTATATAAGAAATAATTATTCTTAGGTGCAATAGGTAATAAAATAAATGATCTAGTCAGAATGAGAAAGCAACTGTGTGTGAGATCAGGGATGTGTCTGCCGCATTTGCTACCAGTATGTGATGACATGAACGTGATGTACTGGCTGCACCTCCCACCCACCCCCAGGATGACAATGATGCGGTCAAAAGGCAGGCAAGTCCCAGATCTCTACTTTTAAGCAGTTCAGTGAGTCTCAAAATTGAAAGCTGATGTGTCACTCCATTGCTGCAGCACAGGTACTGCTGTCTGTGTCATCTTCTTCAAGTTCAGCATCACATATGTAACCAAAGTTTGGCAAGTTAACCTTCAAGAATGTTAGTTCTTCACATTGTCTGGTGTTAATCTTGTTAATTTATCAGTCACTACATCCCCAGCAGAGCTAGATAAAAGCTCAGAACAGACACTGAACGGTGGACATCCAATATACTTATAGCTATGGTCGCTGCTTTCGCCAGCATGATTTTTCTCTTGCTAGTAAGCTAAAGGGTCATCCTAATAGTAATATGGGGCTCAGACAGATATGTGTCTACCTTGCTTACTACTGAGCATGCATTTTCTCCTTGTGGAATGTCAATGTCCTGCAGCTGGCCCCAAATGTCATTCTCCTCATTGTCTGCTTCTTTACCAGTTTTTGGAACAGTCTTTTGGATTTGAAGTGAGGTCATTGTAGTTCTGCTTGCCAATCCTCCTAATGAAATCTCATCTACTGCATCAATAAAAAGTTGCCTGTAGTTCAACATCTCCATATTGTCAAAAACCACATCAGAAAGGTGTCTATTCTGGAAATGTGGATCTAGTAATGTTGCTAAGAGACATTCCTTGCTCCGTGTCATGGCTGATAATTCCTCATCATTGCTAAATCTGGTAAGCATGATCTTGACTAGAGACTGGTTCATATCAATGTTGCTCCTCATTTTCTCCGACCTTTTTTTGAGAAGTATAATGAGTGGAAAAACTTGGATAAGGGAAGCCTTTTGTGCACTGACATCTTTTGTAGCACTCATGAATGGTTTCAGAATGTGACACAACTGTTCCAACAGAGACCATTGAGTTGAATGGAGTACAATACCCTCCCCTATATCATTGTAGATGATGTACTCAATGATAGCTACCTTTTGTTCAAGGATGAGTTCAGTCATAAAGTAAGTTGAATTCTACCTTGTTGCTACATCCTGAACAAGCTGGAGATGAGGAAGACATTTGCCCTTCTGGATATCAGCAAGGATGTCGCAGGCTTTTACTGAACCGTAGATGTGGCCACACACTTTGCACACTGCACCCACAGTGGTTGATACTTGCTGGTCATTATCCAGGGAGCTTTGAATGATTAGGTTAAGGTAATGGGTAAAACAACGTATATGTACATAGCTGCCATCGTGAAGGGCTTTTTTGATATTTTGACCATTGTCGGCAACCAGAGAAAAAAAACTTTCAAACCCTGTGAAGTGACCCAAGCAGTAAATAATCTTTCTAGTTCTTGCTAAAAGTGCTGTGTGTTTGTGTGTCTTGAAAGTGACATACATGGAGAACTGCCATTTTCTGAAATGTGACAGTTTTTTTAGAGCTCTGAGAGATAGCAGTGGTAGAAATAGTACTGGTTGAAGTAGTAGCAGACAGACTAGTAGTACATGAGGATGAGGATGAGTTGCCCACAAAACTGACCCAGTGGACAGTAAGAGAAAGATAGGCAATGGTTTGGCTGCTGGTTCACATATCAGTAGTGAAGAGAACTATCTTGTCCTCAGCCTCTCAGAGATGCATGTCTTACTTGAACAATTAAGCTGTCATACATCCTGGGCACAGCGATTACTAAGTATTTCATACTTGGCATTAAATGTCATGGCTGTGAGTATTCCATAAGCATTCTGGAACCCACATCTTCCACAACAGAGTATGGCTACAAATAAAGTACAATCATTTCTGCTATTTTACAATTTATTGCCATTGCTATGGGATGGTTTCCTGAATATTTAGACTTTCTTTCCAAAACTTCTTTTAACTTCAACTGCCTCTTATTAGGGGGGTAAAGTTACATTTAGCAGGAGGTGTTGTATGACTATATGCTGTGTCTGGTAAAACAGAAGACCTTACAGAATTATTATGACCATGACTGTGAGGCAAGAGTGGACTTTTGGATCTTGGCTGGTGCTCGCCTCCCACTGTTTCAGTGGAATGTTCCTGTTCACTGAGAGCCCTGCTATATTTCGACCCACCAATGTTAGACTGTTTTTTTGAACCATGTTCAACAGTAGGGTGAATTTTGAAAGATGTTACATTATTGTTATGGTTCCAAGATGCCCTTTATTTTTTCCTCTACTGACACATCTGTTGCAATACACACATACTGTATAGCTTACAAGCATCCTTGGGGTTTACATAAAAATGATTCCAAACAGTAAAGGTGGACTGTCTATGTCTAGTAGTAGTAATGACCTCAGTAGGACTTGGAGTTGAGTAGTTGGGTTTATGTGGGGAAGACATATAAGCAGAGGATTCAGGTTCATCAGGTGAGACAATCATAGAATCCTCTGCAGCACCATTGCAATCATCATCATCACTACAGTCAGACGTCAGACTTTGTTTCACTTTGTGTGACTTGTGCTTTTGACTTTTTCTCTTTCCCTTTTGCACTCTACTACTGTCATTATTTTTATCCACATGGTCACTGTTAGAACCAGAATGAGATATACATAGCTAAAGGTAAAGTCACAAGCTCATCATTGTCAGTCTCACCATGACCATAGTCATCATCACCACCATCATTATCAGACTCAGTAGAGCTAACATTTGCAGTGACAAATTGAGGTTTTTGATACAGGTATGCATATGTAGCAAATTGAGCAACTCCACTGTGAGTTGTACCTGTAGGTGCTTTAACTTCATATACAATTGGAATAATTTGTTGTTGCACTTTTTTCTCAGATGACTTGCTATTGCCACTGTCTTTCGACACTTTGTTGGCTGTGCTACTGAGTCCTTCTGACACAAACAGTCCAACAACCCTTACTGGGTTTTCAGTATTTTGAGAGTTAGCCTGCACACAGATAGTAGTAGCATTTAGTTCAGCCCCTTCAACAGACTGTGGTGCTTGTTGTTGTTTTTGTACTTTACTTTTTGGGCCACTTTTCTGGGCTCTTGAATAAACTTTTTTTATAGTTATTACTTCCTTTTCCCCCTGCTTTTGCTTTATTATTTTCTGGAGTACTCATAATGCCAGTCTGTCACTTGTTCAGGGTCAAAAGGTGGTATTATTTTTTTATTTACTTTACGTGATGTGACAGTGTGCAAGAGGTGGTTCTGATACACTGATGGCTGGCTGGCAGATTTTATTACATACACGCACACAATTTATTTCACATACCACCTATGCTAAGGGTGATGCTGCAGGCACTGCTGCTACCCACACAACTTCAGGGACCCTGCCTGGCATAATCCTCTCTGACATAGTACTTTTTTCCTTCAAGGATTTTTTTTTTATTTATTCCACACGATGTGACAGTATGCAAGAAGTGTCACTGGTGTACTGACAACTGGTTAGCAGATTTTATATTTCATACACACACACACACACTGTTATTTCACACACCATCTACACTAAGGGCATTGCTGCAGGCACTGCTGCTACCCACACAGTTTCATGGACCCTGCCTGACCTAACCATCTCTGACACAGTATTTTTTCCCTTCAAGGATTATTTTTTTATTTATTCCACATGATGTGATGGAATGCCTGCCCATTGAGCCAAAGCTTATAACCCACTGAGTGAGCACAGGGAGGAAGATGACAGATGACTGACTTCTTAGGGGGTCATATAGTATGCAAGAAGTGTCACTGGTGCACTGATGACTGGCTGGCAGATTTTATTTCACACACACACAGAATTTATTTCAGACATCACCTACACTAAGGGCAATGCTGCAGGCACTACTGCTACCCACACTGATTCAGCGACCCTGCCTGGCCTAAGCCTTTCTGACACAGTACTTTTTCCTTTCAAGGATTTTTTTTATTTACTCCATGTGATGTGATGGTATGCAAGAAGTGGCGCGGGTGTACTGATGACTGGCTTGCAGATTTTATATTAAACAACACACACATAGAATTATTTAACACACCACCTATGCTAAGGGCAATGCTACAGGCACTGCTGCTGCCCACACAGATTCAGGGACCCTGCCTGGCCTAACCCTCTCTGATACAGGACTTTCTTCCTTCAAGGATTTTTTTTTATTTATTCCACATGATGTGACAGAATGCCCTACCCACTGAGCAAGCACAGGGAGAAAGATGACAGATGACTGACTTCTTTGGGGGGGGGGTCAGACAGTATGCAAGAAGTGGAACTAGTGCACTGATGGTGATGACAGACTGGCTTGGTAGATTTTTTATCACACACACATACATGGATTGTATACTACAAAAAATAAAATTAATCCCCACTGAAGTTACTGGGCACAGGCAGAAGAACTGAGAGAGCTGACTTGTTGTTGGGGGGCAATTGTGCAAATATCAAGAAGACTAACAGGGAGTGGTGTTGTATTGGGTAGAACACTGGCACAGTTGAACAGACTTCAGCCCTCTGCTAGACTGCTACCCCCCCAAAAATGGGCAGTCTGGCTCTGGCACTTAATAGTGAAGTCTCTCTTCAATCTCTTGTTCTCTTCCTTCTTGTCTGCAGCACTCTGTCTTTAAGTTCCTTCTCACAAAAAGTCACCCCCAGTTTCTTCCAAGTCTTCCTCCCTCCCTCCTCTGAGTCTCCTCACCCAACAATAACTACTCCCTCCCCACCCCACTTCTCCCACATCCAGTCCTCTGCACAATCCCTTCCAGAGTCCTTGACTCCCAGTCCCCTACTCCCCATTCCCATTTCCCCTCACTTGTTTTCTTTTCTTTTAGTTTAGTATATATATATATATATATATATATATATATATATATATATTTATAAAATGGTGTGTTAAAATGACAAAATCCACTAACATGATTGGACACATTAAATCACATGACCGGGCATTATTTCCCAACGACTCGAGACACCTAGCATCGCGACCGCACACCTGAACTACTTCCACTGAGACCAAAACTCATCACAAAGCCACAGCAGTATCACCCAAGTGTAAACAATAGCATCACTCACAGAGAGACTACTGAAAGAAAAGCAGCACATCACTGCCTCACTCTAACAGAAATACAAATATCTGACAGAAAATTTTAAAAATGGCAGAATTACCACATACCTCAAAGGAGCTGACATCAATACTCACCAAAGATGACTGGTACAACGATGATCTCTTCAAAGAACTTGAACAGCACTTACCTGAGCAGGCACTTCAGAATCCAGCACAGCAAACAGTGAGTAGACATGCCAGCCTTCACCCTGAAGAAATAGATAACATAGAAGAAAACAAAGCTGAAAAATACTAAAAAAGCAAACTGTCTGGGCAACAAAAGTATTTACAGACTGGGTAACAGAAAAGCAAATAGATCTGGATTTAAAACAGTAACAGCAGATAAATTAAACACAACCTTGAGAGAATTTTATGCTACAGTTAGAAACCCTCAGGCGTAATCGATGGCATTTCAAGTTTTATTGGCTTAAGAGCAGGACTCAACAGGCATTTAAATTCACTGGCTCTATCACAACAAATGAATCTTTGTCACAGACACAGATTTTCAATCTGCAAACAATGTTTGTGTCTCCGTCATAAAACAATACAGAAAAGAAGGCAGAGACTGCACTCAACACCACGAATGCCTCACAGAATCAGACTTCAAAAGTTAAAGCACTCTCCAGCACTATCACCAAACACAGCTGCAGGACTAGTCAGAAAGGTCTGGTTCACCTACAAATATTCATGGCTCAGAGAGGAAGAGAAGGACAAAGAGAACTAAAAGAGATTCTTTCCATATAAAACTGATGAAAATGGATTACAGTACATAACCCAAAATACAACCCAGACAGCAAAATCATAAAGACGCTAGAGAGCTAAACCAAACCACTTTAAGAGGCTTTGTTTTGCACAGCTGAATGATCCTCTCTGCCCTGTACTTTCTTTCAAAAAGTACCTCACTAAATGCCCACCTGAAACCACAGCTTTTTTCCTACACCCCAAAAGAGCCTCACAGGACATATTAGACAAACAGACAATCTGGTACACTAAAGAGCCCATGGGAATTAATTACCTATCTTCCCTCATGCCTCACCTGTCTATTGAAGCAGGACTCTCTCAAAGATACACAAATCACTGCTTAAGATCAACTGTTGTTCAGATGCTCTCCTCAGCAGGTCTGGAATCACGTCAGATCATGGCTATAACAGGGCACAAATCAGAAATAAGTTTAAAATCTTACTGGACACCCACATTACAAGACAGAAAAAACTGGTCAAATATATTGGCTGGCACTAGCCCATCAGACTGCCAACCCTCGCCAAAAAATACAACTTTGCCCCAAACTGCCAAGATTCATTCCGTTACAGCAGCCGAACCACCGCAGAGACCCCTGTACACTACCGCGAAGCATCATGAACTGCAACCCGCCTTCCCCGAGATACGTGAAGAAACAACATTAATTTCACCGACCACATCAACCAGCTGCCTCACAAGAAGACAAGACAAAGAATCTCACCCCATCCACATCCAAACTGAGCAAGAAAACGAAGAAAATTTTCTGACAGACTACGAAGAGTATTTCCCGGCTCAAAACTCACCCGGAAGCTCCGTACACATAAAAGTGCAGCCCGAAACCGCAGCCGTTGTCCAACGATCCCCATAGACCCACAATCCCAAAAATGCCAGAAATCACAAATAAAAGCCAAAACGAAGAGAATGAAGCAGTGAATCAAGCAGTCCTCAACGCTATCGGCAGGACCGCAGATCCACTTGCACCATACATGCAAAACGTCACGGTGCATGGGAATCTACAATTCAACATATATTACAAATAAAATAAAAAACAAGAAACAGTTCAACCTACTAGTATTACAATGTGACATAAAAGTTCAGCATTTCAGCATTTCTTACACTTCTCTAACCAGTTCTTCCCCTTGCAAAACATAAGCACTTCCTGTTCAACAGACGCTTTCCTCCCAAAATGAACCAGTCTTAAAGTCACAGTACTCATTATTCTTCAAGTGTTTCTAAATGTTCAACTGTTGCCTTCACCTACAGTTTCATCCAGTTACATGTTATTCAACTGTTGTATTCACCTACAGTTTCATCCAGTTACATGTTTATGCATTAAAAATAACTACTTTTTCCTCCACAGGGGCCATTTTATAAGATAGATAACTTTTGGGTCTGGTGCTCACTACTTATCGCTTCTTTGGTGAGTTGAACGCTCGGCCTTCGCCTCGTGCATCAAGCAACGCATACCAAGGCGCGATATCAGAGCGCCACCGCACACCCAAGAGTGGTATATCTATTACTTATATATATATATATATATATATATATATATATATATATATGCATGAGGTGCATGTTGGTGACAAGCATGAGTCTGATATCCTAATACCATGCTGAGCAATAATTGTTGGTGCAAGCCTGGATCACCAGCAAACATATTTTTTAACTTACTCTGGACTGGGCAGCATGGATACATTATCTAGTTTTCAATGGGGTCCTGCCTTTTCCCTTTTTTACAGATGAATGGACAGAAGTACTGAGAGGTTTAGTCACACAGGGCCCAATATTCAGATGGTAAACATGGTGCTAACCATGTTGGCACTATGTTAGCAGGAAATAGCATGGTCCAGATGGGGGGGAATATTCAGTGGTCCCCAATGTCCTCGCAAATGAGGGGTCACAGTGGTATATATAGAGGCTTTAGAAGCACTAAACAGCCAAAATTGCTGCACCTTTTAACACTTCCAAAACTGGAGCAAGTACAACACTACCTGTCTTCACTTAACACTTCTAAAACCCTGTCCTTATTGCAGTGCACAGTGATGTGCTTTGCTCTCCCTTTCCCCTGTCACTATTGATATGACCCTGGACACTGTTAGAAATGTATCACTTGTGTTTAGTGCAGGGTTTCTCAAATGGTGAGGCCAGCCTCACTGGGGAGACCCCAAACTGTTGCAAGGGAGGCTCAAACAAGCCTGAAAAAGTACTGTATTTAAATTTTGAGTTTTAGATATTTGTGTTGAAGGGATGAGGTAAACTAAAAGAAGATGATAGTAGGCGAATTTATGGATTTATTTATTTACAAATCTGTGACAAGGAAAGGCACACTGAGCTGAAGCTCATTACGGGTGTACCTGGGGAAGGGTTAGGAGTGAATATAATCCAAAATGTAACTGCAGAACAGTCAAGCAGTACAAAATGAACAATGTTGTAAACAAGTAAGAACAATGAACACATAAAGAGAGGTAACAATTAGCCAATTAAATCAGTGACAGAACAGTTTTTAATGCAAGGGTCAAGCAGTGAGGTACTAGGAGCAAGAGCAAGCAAAAAAATCTCTAAGAGCAGGGTAAGAGGGGGGAGTGGCAGATGTGAGTAGGAAGGTTATTTCAGATACAGGTGAAACAGACAATGCAGTCTGACTCATGAAGGTATTGTAGTAAAGGGTAACAATGGTTTGAGAGTCAAATTAACAGAGCAGATAGGCTGGCCTGGGGAGAGGGGTTATGGGGGAGTACAATGAGCTGAATAAAATGGGAACCAGCCACTCAAAGGAGTTTTACATTTTTCCTGATGTACTGTACAAAGTATGTAATTTTTTTTTATGGGAGGCCCAAGAATATTTCAATATCTGGGAGAGGCTTATGATCTTTTCCATGGATTGGGGGAGGCTCACTATACAGGAAGCTGATAAAGAAGATAATCAGCCTAGAGATGGGTGCCAAAGTGGTGAACTGGGTCAGAAACTGCTTATCAGATAGGAGACAGAAGGTGGTGGTAAACAGAAGTCACTCAAATAATGGACCTGTGATCAGCGGTGTGCTACAGAGCTCAGTACAGGGACTGGTCCTCTAGAATGTCTTCATAGGTGACATTGCCGAGGAACTGGATGGGAAGGCACGCCTTTCTGCAGATGATACCAAAATCTGCAATAGGGTTAACACTCAGGAGGGGATAAAGAGAATGTGCAGGGATCTTGAGAAACTCATGGAGTGGTCAAGAGCATGACAGCTGGGGCTCAATGTCAAAAACTTGTAAAATAATGTACCTAGGGTATATTAACACAGACAATGAGTATAGGACAGGAGGGAGGTACTGACAGTCACTAAACAGGAATGGGACCTTGAGATTATCATATCTGATTACCTCAATCTGGCAGGACAGTGTGACAAAGAGGTGGGTAAGGCTAGTGGGAGGCTGGGGTGCCTAGGGAGGGATATCTCCAGTGGGAGGAAGGAAGTGGCGTTGTCATTGTATTACTCACTGGTGAGAACCAACCTGGTGTACTGTGTCCAGTTTTGGAGGCTGCACTTCAGAAAAGACATAGAAAGGGTGGAGGCAGTACAGAGGAGGGCAACTAAAATGGTGCTGGGGTTGTATGAGAAGCCCTACAAAGAGAGACTGAGGGATCTCAGCATGTACACACTGGGACAGAGGGAAGCAAGAGGTGACATGATAGCGACCTACAAGTACCTCACAGGGGTGAACAGGAGGTAGGTCTCTTTCAAATGAGTTTACTGGCTTGTGCAGTGGTAGAGCTCAAAATAGGAACGCAATCTAAAAGGCAATGAACCTGAGCACAAAAGCACTGAAGCAAGGGTTACCTGAAAAGAGCAGTGGCAATAAAGCCAGGTTTCAAAGAAACAGTATGTCTGGCATCAAGTAGCTCACCATTTGTATGTCCAAAGCCCCCTTACCACCCCACCCATTCAGGTCCCTTCACTTCTTTCCATAGCAATCTCCACCCACCCCAGCTGGCAGCCCCCTCCATGTAACAACAACTGACACTGTCCCTCCACTCACCACCTCAGCTGGCCACTATCTGAGGGACTAGGAACAAAAGCATGCCTACTGTAAATAAGCTGAATCTGAGAAAGCTAAAAATACACTGATAAGGAATCTAAGGATGTCAGAACTAGATTATTACTATGAAACTATGTGATGACATGTTTTGCCTACTAGCAAATACCACTGCTCAGGGTCCCCCCATTTTTAAGGTCTGTCATCTATCGCTTCTGCCCACTTCTCTGCTGTATTTAAGAGAGGAAAATGCATGAATCCTGTAAAAATGATGGAATGGCCTCAGCACATTAAGAGTTTGGGTGGCGAGGAGGTCACAAACGCATGTCAGCATGTCAGACCATTCAGTTTCGGCATTTATGCCTCCTTCCACCCACTTCTCATAGCAGCGTGTACACTCCAGCATCCTTTGAAATGTCCGACAGTGCCACTGATGGCACCACCACCCCCAGAAGCAGATTGTTGCACCATCCAGTCCATCCACTTCCTTCAGACTCCACTCCTATCATCACATGCTTGGGGCATCAATCCATGTCAGAAGAATATCAGACTGGTCCCTCCCTGCTTAGCACCATGGAGCTAGTATACAATAGAACTTCCATTTGCTAGCAAATAGCACACTTTCACTATCATATTTACAATTTTTCTGCCAGGCCTACCATCAGACACCGAAAACTCAACTCCCAGGAACAACTCTCCCCTACTATGATACATTAATACTGAGGTTTATATTTATACATTTATTCCATTGTATGTATAATAAGGAATTTTGTGTGTTAGCAATAACCCACGACAGCGTATGGAGTCACAGGCATTTAATCCACACCTGGGGTGCACTGTGAGGCACGAGCCCACAGGCCAAGTATGTATGCAATGGGATTCATCTGAAAATAGGCTTCAGCCCAAGTATGTAATTTTTGTATAAAATTAAATTTTACTTAAGTGCTCACTCACTTACTTTGCCTCTTTGTCTCCCTGGGTGCAGAAATCAGACAGGCACAGATCAAGTAAAGGGGGGACAAGAACCAGGCTAGAAAGTGACAACTGCCACTATCCAGTTGCCCTCCCTTGTTTCCATGCTCTAGGTACCTACAGGAGCCATCAAAGCTGCATGATCTCCACATCTGCCTCATCAATCAGTACACATCTCTCTACCCTTGGTCCATAGCTTCTCCTCTTGGGATTCTAATGCATGAATCAGAGTTTTTCCTTGGTCTGGAGCAGGGGTGACTACAGGATCAACACACTGGAGGTGTGTGTGTGTGTGTGTGTGTGTGTGCGTGTGTGTGTATACACATAGAAATCAGCTGGATTTTGAAAATTGAAGGCCCAGGCATTAGTACATGACAAACACAATGGACCAGTGACTTCATTTATGTTTTATTTCTGATGGCCCTACATAAACATGTATTTTGGCATCCTTTCATCAAAGACATACAGACTAACATATGTATTTAGTAGTGCTATAAGGAATGCAGAATCTAGCTGATGGAATTATGGTAGAATGGCAATTCTGCTTCTGCTAAATTTGGCATAATTCTGTAGTGAATGCCATGTAATATCACTAAATTAATTGTGATTTCTGAAAATAAATTGCAGGATTTATATGCGAACCATTTTCATTTTTTTGGTTTTTTTTTAAATCGGGGCAACGTGTACTATGGGAAAATCAAAGAATGTTGTCATTTTATATGGAATGTGGTATCAGATAGTGGCATTCTGTATTTTCTGAAAAATTTAAAAGGCCTATTCCATTTTAGGCAGGATTCTGTGAAATTCTACAAAATGTGTGTAATTCCATGGAGGTCTGATGGAAGCAAATTCAGAAAGAAAGAAAGAAAGAAAGAAAGAAAGACAGGCAACAGTTGATGTCAAACTCACATGTGTGTGGCTATGCAACTGGGTTGGAAGTCTTCTCCCTTTGGGCTTGGGTCTGCTGGCGGTAGGATGGGTCAACTTCTCAGATGACACTGATACACAGTCCAGACCATCTACTTCTGGGAAAAAAAATAGACAATCTCTTAGTAACAATTTAGACTTAGTCTTCCAGCATGCTAGTTTTTTCATATTACAAGTTTCTGGCAAAGTTGTTGAGACTATGCAGACATCCACACTCAAAGGGCAACATTTCCAAAAGGGAGAAAACAAACTAGTAGCATGCTGCAACATCATGTGCCAAGTTATGTCTGTGTCTACACACCCTATTAAAAAAAATGCTTATGTTTTTTACCTTAAGTCATGATTTGCAGCAATTTGTGCCATTGTGTACACAAATGCCACAAAAGCAGATGCAACTTGGATCAGGTCCAAAATAACAGAAGGGAAAACAGGGTAATGTCCCAGGGCCCTGAGATCTGGGTGGCCCTCTGACCCTCCCTTAACAAACATTTATTTACAGGAAGGACTGGGGGGTAGGGATAGGGGTTGGAGTAGCACTCTATGTGAGAGAAGGGGTCAACTGTATGAGAGACGAGGGTGAGGGAGAAAGGAAGGACAGAGGCACTATGGGTGCAGCTTTGGGACTCCAAGGGTAGAAAGCTGAGGCTGGGGGTGGTGTACAGACCTCCAGCTCAATCAAGGGAACTGGACAGGGAGCTATCAGAGCAAATAGGGAGGGTGTGTAGATAGGGGAGCGTGGTGATGGTTGGGGATTTCAATCTACCAGGGGTTGCTTGGTGATCCAGGAGGGTCTCCTGATGCTGATGGTAAGTGGACCTACAAGACTAGGTAACACGCTGGACCTGGTGCTGTCAAATGAGGAGGTAAAGAGAGAAGTAAGGGTTGAGAACCCACCAGCTGGTAGTGACTACCAAACAGTGTGGTTCATACTCACACTGGGCCGGGAGACTGGAGGCACAGGTAACTAGGTTGGTGGATTTTAGGAGGGTAGACTTTGGGAGAATGAGGGAAATACTACAAGGGGGTCTCCAGGGTATTAGACCAGAGATGGATGCAGAGCAAAAGTGGGAAACTATAAAAACTGGGCTAGCAGAGGCTACAGAAGCCTGCACCAGGACAAGGAGCAAGAAGGACAGAGCCAGGAAACCATGCTGGCTGAACAGTGGAGTGCTTGAGGGGGTGATGGTGAAGAGGACTGTGTACAGGAAGTTTAGGAGAACTAGGAAAGAAGAGGATAGGGAGGCTTACAGGAATTGGTCCAGGTTGGTGACCAAGCAGGTGAGAATGGCCAAGGCTGCCAGGCAGCTTAGGTTAGCACAGGGCATAAAGGGAGGGGAGAAGGACTTCTTTAGATATATCAGGGAAAAGAGGAAGTGCAAGGCCCATATAGTGAGGATAAGGCAGGGAAGGGAATGGGTGGAAAAAGGAGAGGGACAAGCAGAAGTACTGAATGAGTACTTTTGCTCTGTTTTTAATAAGCAGAAGGATGGACCACTACCACCATTGACTAGGAGGATGGGGGAAGGGGAAGAGGAGACGAAAGACTTAAGGGTTGTGGGGAGTAGATTGCTAGAGGTGTTGAGGGCCTTAAGGGTGGACAAGGCACTGGGTCCTGATGACATCCACCTCAGGGTGCTGAGGGAGATTGTGGAGGCACTGGCCAAGCTTTTGGCAGATCTGTTTAGCACCTCTCTGGAAATGGGTTGTATGCCTCAGGACTGGAGGGTGACCCATGTGGCCTTAAGGGTGGACAAGGCACTGGGTCCTGATGACATCCACCTCAGGGTGCTGAGGGAGATTGCAGAGGCATTGGCCAAGCCTCTGGTAGATCTGTTTAGCACCTCTCTGGAAATGGGTTGTATGCCTCAGGACTGGAGGGTGACCCATGTGGTGTCCATGCATAAGAGTGGGCCTAGGGACAAGCCAGGAAATTATTGGCCTGTAAGTCTCACTTCCATAGCGGGAAAGTTTATGGAGATGATAATGAAGGAGAGGCTAGTGATGTTCCTTAAGGACAATGGCCTCCAGGAAGGGCAGCAGCACGGGTTCATCTTGGGGAGGTCTTGTCAGACTAATCTAATAGAATATTACGACTGAGTAACAAGGGAGCTGGATGGGGGTCATGTGGTAAATGTACTGTACTTGGACTTCAGCAAGGCCTTCAAATACAGCGCCACATGGGAGACTGGGGAGGAAGCTGACTGCTGCGGGGTGGGAAAAAAGATGACAAACTAGATAGAAAACTGGCTACAGGGGAGGATGCAATGGGTGGTTGTGGGGTGGGAGGTCTCAACACCCAGAAGGGTGACAAATGGTGTGCCACAGGGATCAGTGCTGGGCCCGGTGCTATTTGGGCTTTATTTCTCAGATATTGCACACAAAATTGGGAGCAGGATTAGTCTGTTCACAGATGATACCAAAATGGGGGTTTTGGTGGACGAAGAAGATGGATAGAAACAATTGCAAGGGGACCTAACCAGACTGGAGGTATGGTTCGGGAAGTGGCAGTTGGGACTCAACGTGAGTAACTGCAAGCTAGGTGGGGTGAGGCTGGGGATCACTGAGGAGGAGAAGGACCTAGGAGTGTTGGTAACAGGGAGCATGACCAACTCTGCATAATGCAGGAATACAGTGGCTAAGGTGAACAGGATACTGGGATGTATCGCAAGAGGCTTCTCATCCAAACATAGGGAGGTGATCCTGCCCCTCTACAGATCTTTGGTCAGGCTGCCCTTGGAGTACTGTGTGCAATATTGGCAGCCATATCTGAAGTGGGACATAATTTACTGGAGGGGGTGCATCGGAGGGCAACAAAAATGTTGCAGAGGATGGAAGGAAAGGCCTACAAAGCCAGGTTGCAGGAGCTGAACATGTACACACTGGAGGAAAGGAGAGATGGAGGGTATGATTGAAACGTTCAAATATTTGAGGAGGGTAAACAAACCCAGTACTGAAGGGGTGTTTTAACTGAAGAATGGTAGGGACACAAGGGGGCACAGGTTAAGATTGGAGGGTGGAAGATTCAGGAGGGAGATGAGGAGGCACTACTTCACCTAGAAGGTGGTGCCTAAATGGAATGCTCTACCAGAGGGGGGTGGTATCATGTTAGACAGCAGGAAGTTTTAAGAGGGAGTGGGACACAGCAAGAGGGAGGGTCTGGGTGCCGGGGCAGTTATGGGAGAGATAGACAGGGAGGGGGTTGGGGCAGCTGCAATCTAGGTTGCTAGCTACACACTCGGGCAGACTTCAATAGACCAAAAGGTCTGTTTCTGCTGGCAGCTTCATATCATATTTTATTTTATGCACTGTTATAGCAATCAACTCAACAGAACCAGACCATCATATACATGAAAATACTGTACCTTATCTGCAAACACTGCTGATACAACTATATATTGTAACAAGGCAGAATATAAACACAATGTTGAGATATGTTTAGGAAGACATTTGATGTGTTTGATTTTTTTTAGAGATTGCTATAACGTACACACACGCATAATTAGTACATTATAAAAGTGCATATACCCAAATGTCAATGGAAATCTTACATATTTCATTACAAGTTGTTCTCTTGAAGGAAGATCTTACTGTACTAGGCCTAAAAATGAGCGCTAAGTAAAAGTAAACTGGGATAGGTGTGTTATTGAGGGTATTGCACAGTTTATCTTTTATTGCTGCTCCACCCCAGGCACACAATATGAAAATCAACAACCCCTTGACATGAAGCAACAGGAATTCATTAGTACAAGGACAGAAACAAGTAGGAGACTGAGTAAGTGGGTAGATAAGCATGAGTATGGTAAATTAAATAACATTTCAAAAAGTCTCACTATCATAATTAATTTTTTACAAATGCATCTGCACAGCTGACAATGTTTGTAAAAAAAAAATAACAATGGGAGTTATTCCACATATGTCCACAGGTGCCACGTATGCAGGTGAAGGGATATGAGGCCCAGATGCACCAGTTTGCCCTGCTCCTGAGTCAGAAGATCATGGCAGAGAGGTAGAGGTACTAGAGGTTCCATCGATAGCTGTTGAAGCAGAAGGGAACCAAATCTGATGAAGCCAAAGAGGGGAATATTAGAATCATGTGAGCCCTTTCCGCCTGTAGCTTCAGGAGAACCCTCTGAAGCACTGGGAAGGGAGGAAAGGCATACAAGAACCTCTCTGTCCAGCAGAGACTGCATGTCTCACCAGAAAAAACACCAATCTCAGGAATAAGCAAGCAAAAATTGAGTAGTTTTGCGTTGGATATGGAGGTGAAGAAGTCTATCTCTGGCTGACCCACAGGTTGAATAAGCTTTCAACCCCCTCTTGATTTAGCTCCCACTCATGATCTCTGAAAGTGGTGGGGCTGAGACTGTATGCCAGGATGTTGTTGATGCCTGGCACATGGACAGCAGTCAGGCGGAGGTTGTGCTGGACTGCCCAGTACCACAATTGCATTGCCTCAATGCATAGAGGATACAAGCGAGTGCCTCCCTGTTCGTTCAGGTACCAGACCACAGACATATTCTTGGTCTGAATCAGGAGTGTCCCCAGACATAATGTAGAAAAGGTTGGAAGGCCTGGAGGGCATACAGCATTGCCTTCATTTCTAACGCATTGATGTGTAGAGATGCTTCCAGCTGAGATCATGTTCCCTGGGTCTGACAATTTCCTAGGTGGGCTCCCTTGCCTTGACATGAAGCATCCATTGTAAGGGTCATGGTAGGAGCAGGGGGTTGAAAGGGGAACCCACTTGGAGAGATTGGACAACTCCAACCACCAAGGAAGATCCTTCATCATGTACCCAGACACTAGGACCCTGTGGTCCAGGTTGTTCAGCCGCTGATCTCATTGGGCATGAACAGTCCATTGGGTCACCCTCATATGCAGTCTGACTAGAGGAACTGTAGGGATTTCAACTTCCATCAGCCTGAGAAGACGGAAGATCGACAGGGCAATGGTCCAGCATGAGTTGGCCAGTAATCTGGCCTGTTCCTGCAGGGTCTTCACTCTGTATTATGGGAGAAAGGCCCTGCACTAGACTGTATCCAGCACTGCCCCAAATAAATTGTTGGTGCTGGGAGGGGAGAGGTGGGACTTGGGATAGTTGACTGTTATTCCAAGTCTGGAAAAGAGGTCCAAGGTGAAGGAGAGGGACTCCCTCAGACTGCTCTGTGATGGGGCTGACAGAAGCCAATCATCAGGATACAGGCACAGTTAGATCCCTCTGCAGCACAGGGCCGCAGTCACCACCAGTAGGCACTTGGTAAAAACCTGAGGTGCTGAAGACAGGCCAAACGGGAGAGCCTTCATCTGGTAAAGTTCCCCCTGGAAGGCAAACTGAAGAAAGTGGCGGTGGGCCTGGAAGACAGAGATGCTTATTATTTTTGTTTATTAAGATCTAGGATTACAAAATACCATTGAGCCAATGCTCTGCAGGTGTGCAGGTAAACATCCTGCATGTCCAGTGCACAAAGCCAATGGCCCTTGTGAAGCAGAGGTAGAAGTCCCTGGATGGTAAGCATGCAGAACCTCTTGTACTTGATGTACAGGTTGAGCATGCTGAGGTCCTAGATGGGTCTTAGGTCAACCATCTTTTTGGGCACTAGGAAGAAATGGAATTAGTACCTTCTTATCTGTGCCAGAGCCACAGGTTCTGTGGCTGATGTTTGCAGAAGAGCCTGGATCTCATCCGCTATTAGAGACAGGTGCCTCAGAGGATAATGGGAGAGGCCTGGGGAGTTGTCTGGAGGCCTGTCTAGAAACTCTATGATGTGATCTCTTGCTAATAACTGAAGAACTCAAGAGTTCATGGTTATGTCCTATGACCCCAGAAGGTGGAGGATAAATCTCCCTTCCCCCACCAGTTCCCCTAGAGGATCTGGAGGAGGCAGTGGGTCCCCCATGAGTCAGGAGGCCAGGGAAGTGAGCCGGCAGCTCCTCTGGGGGGCTTCTGGGACCTGACAGGGGGAAGTAGGGGTTCCTGATGCTGGATACCAGCACTTCCTTACCTGGTTACCAAAGACCTAAAAAAAAAATTTGGCCTGGTGTTTGGCAGGGGCCTATTTGGACTGGTACCTCTGTTGCCAAAAAGGCTTTTTGCCTTTTTAACCCCCTCGATACCTGAAGCGGACTTCGCGGATGGATGTAGCATGGTCTTGCAATTCAATGATAATAACCTCAGCATCACCTCTGATTAATACATATCCCCTGAAAGAGGCATCCAGGATGGAGATCTGGATGTCTTGTGCCAGGCCAGCAGTCTTGAGCCACGAATCCAGCTGAGTCTACTGTGTCATAAGGTGCCCAGAGGCATGATGACTGGAGATTTAAAACATAGAAACATAGACTTTGATGGCAGATAAGGCCCACTTGGCCCACTCAGTCTGCCCATTTCCCTACCTATTGGATGAGCAGCAGATTCTAGTTAACCAACAGCCTACTTCTTCCTGCCCCCCACCAGAATTGCCTTATGTCTGTTCCATGCATTCTTGAATTCTCCCACTATTTTTGACCCTACGACCTCCACAGGAAGCCCATTCCATGCATCCACCACCACCTCCATGAAAAAATACTTCCTCACATTGCTCCTGAGCCATTCTCCCTCTATCTTTAAATTGTGCCCCTTGTTCTTGCACATCTCTTTTTATGAAAGATGCTCCCCTCTTGGACTTTGTTGATTCCCTTGAGGTACTTGAAAGTTTCTATCATACCCCCCTCTCTCTCCTTTCCTCAGGGGTATACATATTAAAATATTTCAGTCTCTCTTCATATGGCTTCTGATGCAGACCCTGCATTATTTTAGTTGCCCTCCTCTGAACTGCTTCCATCCTGTCTATGTCCTTGTGGAGATGGGGTCTCCAGAACTGCACACTGTACTCCAGATGGGGTCTTTCCTACTGTCTGTACATAGGGATAACAACTTACTGTTTTCTACTGGTGATGTCTCTCCCAATACATCCCAGTATCCCCCCAACCTTACTTACTGCCATCTAATATTGCTTGCTTACCTTTAGGTCATCTGATATGACTACCCCCAGGTCCCTTTTCATTTTTGTTGTTGTTAGTACCTCCTCCCAACCTGCACTTCCCCTGGGTTTTTATTTTGGAAGTGCACTTCTTTGCATTAAATCTAAGGTGCCATACTTTTGATCATTCCTCCAACCTTGCCAAATCCCTTTTCATCCTTTCCACCCCTCCATGTGTACCAACCCTGTTGCAGATCTTTGTGTCGTCTGCAAAGAGGCATACTTTTCCCTCCAGTCCCTCTGCAATGTCACTTATGAACACATTAAAATGGACCAGACCCAGTACTGAACCCTGCAGTACCCCACTAGTAACCCTCCTTTCTTCGGAGTGGACTCCGTTTACTATTACTCTATGTGTCCTGTTGTTCAGCTAGTTTTTTTTACCCAGGTTACCACCCTGGATCCCAATCCCAGACTGGCTAATATGTTTATTAATCTGTTGTGTGGGACTGTGTCAAAAGCCTTGCTAAAGTCTAGGTAGGCCATGTCCATAGTCCCTCCCTGGTCTACTATTTTGGTCACCCAGTCAAAGAAATCAGTTAGATTTGCTAAATCCATTCTCACTCTCTGGCATTTCAGCCTTAAGCTGCTGGTCCTGGATAGCTTCCAACTTGGACTTGAGTGAGGCCAGGGAAGATTTCTGGTAGGAAACCACATGAGCCACATAATTAAGGGACCTGAGGGTGCAAGTGGAGGAGGAATGGATCTTGTGACCAAAATTGTCCCACTGCTTAGACTCCTTATTAGGAGACATGCTTAAATGTTTAGGTTTAGATGACCAGTAGTGGGCAGCCATGATAACAACCGAGTCTGCATTAGGATGGCCAGTAGGTGTGTGACCCTCTGATGAAGCCCTTACGTGGAAGGGTGTCAGGGCAGCCTGATTAGAGACGGACTCTTGTACCCGTTTTCTCTAAAAAAATGGAGAATGAATTCCAACAAACATTTTTTGGTTTTGCAACAACTGTGTTGCATGATTTTTCTTCACTGAGTTTGCAAGGCTAAACTCCTGGCTCTGGAGTGCTGTTAAATGTTTTGTGGGTGGTACATCCTGTCTGCCTTTTTGAAACAGCCAGAATGGAGGAAGGCTGTTGCCAGATAGTGGATGTCAGGTCTTCATGGGGTACAGTCCAAGGCAGTATGACATAGGAGCTGTTAGTCATGTCAGATGCTCCTGAAGCCTTTTCCTCTTGGATTTTGTTCCTGGATAGCCAGCCACAGGTATTTTGTAGAGTTATGAGGAGTTCTGCAAAGAAAGGGTTCTCTGGAGGGGACTTCTGGGACTCCTTAGGCTGAGGCTCTGTAGGTTTATGCATACCAGAGCTAGAGGATGAGTCAGAGTCAGATTCTGAAGAGTGCATGCTAGGGGTCTAAACCCTTTTTGGAGGAGTGTTCTGGGTTTTATCCCTTACCTGATGTCTGGAAGAACCTTCTCCAGAAAGGTGGGAATCCACTGGAGAGGCTGATCTAGGGGTCAGAAAGAAGGCAGAAGTAGAGGCTGTCACTGGTTTCTGATGGTCAAGCTCCAATGCTAGTAGAGTCCTGGCCTCCTGAATCAGGGTCTGAAACACTGCCTGGATATCAGCCTGAGGCTGCTGTGGAGGCAGAGACTGAGGAGGAGGAGGGGAAGTAGGTGGTGAAGGAAGAGGCTGGTATAATGGATAGCCCGGCATCTGATATTGAGAGTATCCATGAGCCTGATAGGAGTAGGGGAAAGCCAGAAGGAGCATATTCTTGATTAGACATAGCCTGGTGTCTGGTACCCCAGTACATAATGGAGTTGATGACCAGGCATTGGATATCCTGGCAAAGGGTACATTTGGTAGTGTGGGAGCGGACAGCCTGGAACATTGCCCACAGGTCTAGCCAGAGCTGGAACTGAAAGCCTGGCAGGAGGTCCAGAAGGACCAGGCATCAGCCCAGTAGGGACATTCAAATGGCTGGCACTGGATCAGGCACACAGTTGTCTTGCACTGGATGTTTTGGCACCTGGGGCCTGATGGAAGGCCGTCCAGTGTTTGAGGAATGGCCAGAATGGCTGTAGTCATGCTGACCTGCAGGGTCACTGGTGTCGGCTGTGAGTAGAACCCAACAGAGGACCTGCTGTCGCCTGGGAGCCAGCGTCCAATATGGTGGAACCTTGTTGTCCAAGGGCTTGAGTTGAGGAGGTCCTGATGGAAGGTCCCCAGAGGGATTAACAATAGGCCCAGTGGGTGAACCAGGAAGAGACTGACCCAGCAAAGGAGGGGGAACCTCCAGATTAGTGCCCACCTCTGGCTCTTGATCTTCAGGCATGCCCAGAGGTTCTGGTTGTGTCAGTGGGAGCAAGGAACCCCTCTAAAGAATGTTAAATGTCTGGCAGCTGGCTTAACTAGACATTGAAGGTATTCTGCAACCCTGACAGGAGAGCCTCAGCTGTGCAGTCTCCAGAGGAACTGGGGAGCAACTTATCAGCTGTGGTCACACAGACATCAGAAGAGCTAACATCCCACTTATCAGCCTGGGCTATCGGACAACAGCAGAGCTGAGTCCAGCTCACCTGTGTGACTCAGCATTTTGGTGGGACCAGGAGTGGTTATTGACCTGGCTGCTGTGAAAGATCTTGAAGAAGATATGGGTTAAGGAGCACAATAGGATTCCGTTATCAAGAAGATCCCTGACTGAACTGTGAGTAAAGCAGGCAGGAGGCTATGGTCTTATCCACTGAGTGGTGGAGACCTGGCAGTAGGGTACTTACTGAAGTGAAGGCCCTCCAGTGTCAGTGGTACCTGATGGTCACCGCCAAATGGATGGAGACCTATCCCGTGTCTAGGTGTTCCCTTGTCTTTCTTCTTCTTTTGGTTCTAGCGTTAGGAAGATTTTTTCCACAGATTCTGCAACTTCTTTTCCATCAAAGTTAATCACTTCCCAGCAAGTGGGCTTCAAGCTTTTCTGGTGCCTAATCTGTGTGTGGCTGATTGAAGGATTGGCAGGGTGCACAGTCCTTGACTCAGTGTTTAGAGCCTAGGCAGATCATGCAGCAGGAATTCTCATCTGCATTCAGGATCTGGGTGCCATGGTACTTGCTCTTCTTCCTTCTGATGCATCACCCAACTGTTCATGTTCCTAAATTGCACCTCCAGTTATATCCCATGATGTCAGTTTGTCACTGTTATTTATTTGCTTCCCTTTTCTTCTGTATATCCCTCAATATCTCTGTATTCGACCTGTTTATGTTAGATCTGTTTATACTGTATTTTATTATGTAATTGTTTGACCTTGTGTTCTGTTCTCTTTCTATGCTTAACTGGATGTTTGAGAAAACAGGCATTATTGCTCACATACCTTTCAGTATAAAATAAAGATTGATTGATGGATTAGAAACTGTACTGAATCAAATGACCTGAACCACAGCATTTCTGTAAAAATCCAAACTGGCCATAGTGGTTGGAATTTGTACAAATACTGTAGGTCCGGTCACTCTGGCTGCACTGTTCAGTCTGACTTTTATGTATCTGGTCCACTCCTGAAAGTCTGTTTTTCAACCCTTCATGGTATGGTTGAAAATGGAACTATCGGGACCAGACCAGATAAATAAAAGCCAGCCCAGATCATTTGGAGTGAGTGGATCAGCAATATTTGCACAAGCTATGCCCAGTCCAGATTTTACAGCTCTGGTCTGGGTCTAATGATCTGGTTTTTATCCATACCCCCACTGCATGTAGCTTAGTGACATACTGTACAGATGGATGCAGAGTCTGCTTCATTGAAGACTGAAGTTTCAGAAAACTATTATGCGTAGTACCAAGACTCACTCAATTCTGATGATCACACCCCCAAGTTACACTTACTGTAGACCTCTACCAAAGTCATGCTCTAACATTGGTGCCTCTACTTCCACACCATTAAGCTTTTAATGCCATCATGCTCTCCACTGCCATGAGCTCCCCATCCATGAAGTCCCATTCTGCTTGTGGCAGCCCCCCACCACCAAACCATGTAATTTTCGAGGAGCAGTTCTTTACACCACATCAAGTTAAGTTACTGCTAACCTCCTTTTTTGTCACCCCTCAGCTCTGGGCTAGCCTCTTCCAGGCCCATGCCCTCGCTGCCACGCTGTCTTGATGAGCCACCCATCACCCCATATTGCAGCCCTCTGGGTAACCTGGATTTAACCCTTCACTGGGTGGTTCCTTCTCCTCCTGGGGAAGGCACTGGTGGGAGCCACCAGTGCAGAAGTCTTATTGCCAGGGGCTGCTGGATAGTCCATGCACTGCTCGAGGTCTTGCAGCAGTGTGAGCTGGCGACTGTCATCTGTTGGCCACAGGGCTCTTTTCCCCATTTGCTCCTCGTGGGTGTGGCTTGCCACTAATGTAAGATGTACGCCGACATTCACCATGCCCCATTAGTTAGTGGGACCCCATGCATTGCCATGCCCCCAGCTTTTGCCAGGGGTCAGGAAAAATTAATTTGTAAAAGAAACCGAAGTTCCCATTTATCAGTTAATTTAATCACAATACAGCATGTTATGAACTGATCAGATTCTATGTGTAACCTAAGTCAAACAAAAAATAGACACACACATTCCTACCTGTTTGTAAGTGAAGCAAATGTGGTTACTAACATTCAGTTGTAAACACCTATAGTCAAAAATTACAGATTAGGAACATTCAGTAGAATATAAACAGTAGCCCAGAACTGCCTGCCTGAGAAAATGAAGTTGCTGTATTATTTGGAAACAGGCATCATTGGGACTCTTTGCTATGGAATGTCCTGCAAAGGAGCACAATGACTGCTCTTAGGATGGTGGTGTCAAATGGCTAAATGAGGTGGCCATAGGGTTTGAGGCACAGCAGAGCTTATTTGTCATGCAGAAAGCTCCAGGAAGGGTTTAACCCATTCTACTTCCAAAAGCTTTCTATGATGTCTGTACTATCCATTGATAATCTGACACAGAATGACGGCCAAAAGATAATGAGTTAACTTTCTGTGGGCTCAATTAACTTCTCAAGACAAAGGAAAAATAGTGCTTTACAGCTTCTTATACACACACAGGCTACTTAGTAATGAGACTTCAGCAGTAGAATCTATTTTAGCACTCTATAATGTTGTTTTGACAGCAAAATGACATCAGCCCTTTCTGAATCGCGAACGCCTGGTGGGCTACACCATAGTCCGTAAAAGAGATGTTCTTCTTTTCTTAGCTCCTCTTTGAAGTCTGTTGTTAGGGCGATGGTAGAGACCCATCTGACTGTGCACAGGCATGGCACAGGCTGCTATTAGTGGTAGGTGAGAAGTGAGGCTAGCGGTCAGGTCGTGCCCTGGAAGGAGTCTTGTAGAGTTGCTGAAGCTCTGGAAGGAAGAGAATTGAACTGTTGAGTCAGACTGATTGTCATGGACATTAGTAGACACTAACTACTGAGAGAGGAAACCCACTGGAGATGAATCTCTGTCTGCCTGAGACAGTCTCACAGTAAAGATCAGCTAGAGAGGCCAGCAGTGTCGGTGTTTGTGTAAGGCAGAGCGAGAAGTGTGTGGAGTGAGCAGTGAGCCAAGCTGCAAAGAGAGAGGATGGTGAAGTAGATGCAAATTGGGGCTGCCATGCCAGCAGTGTGTCACTCTTGGCCTCCGGCAGTGCTGCAGAAGCAGATCAGTGTGGAACACTGAGAATGAGACCGGGAGGTGGGATCAAAAAGATGTGCCAGTGTGTGCGTGTGTCTGTGAGGCACTCAACAAGTCTGTGATCTGTCAGGCCAGCCTGCTGTAACTGGAGTCTGACTAACTTGTACACATATAAGGAATAATGTCTGGGTCAGCGTGGCTCAGTTGGTAGCACATCCGCCTCTGGACCAGAAGGTCGTGGGTTCTTGTCCCACACCGGGATTAGACGGTTGTTTTAAAATCGCTGGCATCTGAGTGCAGTATTGGGGGGTGCTGTACTGCTGGGGTGTGCTGCCCTTGGATGAGACGTTAAACTGAGGTCCCTTCTACCCATCCTGGTGTTGTCCTGGTGGGTGTCCAGGTGGAAGTAAAAGAACCCAGGGCACTTTTCGCAAAAGAGTAGGGAACATTCTCTGTGTCCTGGCCAACATTCCCTTCCCCTGAACCGGTTCATGCAATTATCCAGGCTTGTGTGGGTGATGATATGGGATGTGGCTTAACACACATTCAGTCACTTACTACCAGTCTAGCATTGCTTGTAAAGTGCTTTGGATGTATGAAAGCGCTATATAAATACTGATTCTTCTTCTTCTTCTCCATGCATAATGAGCCTGGGTTGAGATAGCAGCTTATGGACCTCGAGAGCAAAGCTCAAGAGGTCCATGCTGGTATCTCAACCCCGAGATGGAAACACAAGGTGAGTTGGGTAATGGATGCCCATATTTTATTTCTTATAGTGTATGGTTTTAGTGTTTCTGACAGTCTGGATGAGAAAGAGAGAGAGAGAGAGAGAGAAATGAAGCCATTGCAAGTGGGAGTGCTGTGTGCTATCATGGTTACAGAACAAACAGCACACATTATGTTGAGTGGAGCTGGACGAGGTAGTATCACCAAGTATTCAATAATTCTACTTTTATTTTTAGCTAGTTAGACATGTGGTACGAGGGTACTGGAGAGTGGATGGTCAGAAAAGCAGGTGGGCAGCAGATTGTGAAATGCTAAAAAGAAAATGAAAGTGGGTGGGTGGACTACAGTAAGAATGAGCTTAGATACAGTTTCAATGTTTTGTACCTCATTTCAAACTTATAATAATCTAACTAAATTTTGGGCAGTCCACTTGTTTTCTGCTTGATAGTTACTTGACTGACCCATGCTTCACTGAGCCATGCCTGATGTTTTTTTTTTCTCAGACACCTTGTTCTGACTTAGAAACAGAGAAATTGTCGGCAGATAGGGACTCGCTAACCCCATCTAGTCTGCCCGTAAGTCCTGTACTTGATTATAGCTTTTGATCCCTCTCTTAACCTCCATGGTTCCCTATGCCTGTCCCATATGTCTTAAACCCAACCACCGTGTTCACTCCTTACTTCCTGTGGCAGACCATTCCATGTCCTCACCTTTCTGGGTGAAGAAAACATCTCACTTCTCTTAACCTGCCACCTTCCAATTTCATGTCATGCCCCTAGTTCTTGTACTCCTCCTCTTTGGAAGTTCTCCACGCACCCTGTTTCTTGCCACTGAGGTACTTGAATGTTTCTATCATGTCCCTTTCTCCTTTCTCCTCAGTAAGTACCTGTTGTGTCCCTTACTTTCTCCTCATATTATTGGTAAAGCCTGTACCATCTTAATCATCCTTCTGGACTGCCTCCAGCCTGTTAATGTCCTTTCAAAGGTGAGGGCTCAGAACTGCAGATAGTCATTACTGAAAGATCTGACTAGGTTTTGTATAACAGCATCATCTATCTCACGCCTTGCTGGTGATACCCTTACTGTGCACCAGTATTACTGCCTCGCTCTGCCTCTTTGTGCTCTGCTTTGACATTTTCAGATCATCTAAATAGTAACCTCAGGTCTCTCCTCTTGGTGACTGTCAGCAACTCCCCATCCTGTAGCTCCCCAGGGTTACTGTGTCCCAGCGGTATAATTTGTACTTTGAATTAAACCTCATTTGCCACTCTGCAGACCATTTCTCAAGCTTCTCCAGGTCCCTCCTATTTTCTCCACCCCGTCAGGAGTATCCACCCTGTTACAGATCTTTGTGTCATCTACAAACAGGCTGACCTTACCAGCTTTCCTTCTGCAATGTCACCGATGAAGACATTGAACAGAACTGGTGAAAGGACTGATCCTGAGGTACTCCGCTGATCACCTCCTCCCAGATTGTACTCCATTTACCACCACTGTCTGTCTTCTGTCTGCTGGCCAGCTCTAACCCAGTTTACCACCCTTGTCTCCCATGCCAAGACTGCCCATCTTGTTAAGCAAAGAGATTTTTTGTGGTAATTTGGAAGTGTTGCAAGAAAACAGCCAGAGAAGTTGGTAGGAGTTGCTGTGAGCTTGGGGGTGTTGCTATGGAACATACAATAAGGGGTATTTGAATGGGTATGCACAATAAGGGTGATTTGAATATGGAATGTGCATAATAAGGGTGATGAAGATGGAACGTGCACAATAAGGGGGAATTTGAATATGGAACTTGCTATAAGGGCTCGAGGATCACAATAGACTTATGACAGTGACTTGTGTCTGTCGCCTGCATGTACTATAAGTCAATATCATATTCTTCTAGTGTTTATTGATGTTATCTGTTTTAGCTAGCTCCTAATGAATAAATATCTGAGTTGAAGGGTTTACACAATATGGAATGTCATGTCTGTAGAAGAAAACATGAGATGTATGTATGATAATGAATATAAAGTGTATAGACTCTCTGTTCTGTAGTAGGATGCTGCTGGCAGTTATCAAGGTGCATACCAGGATTCAGCTACAGCCTGTACTTGTCCTTACCACCATGGGACTTGTTTAGCTTCTCTCCTATGCAGTTTTAAAGGCGTCTTGCACATGCAGCTAGTTGTTGCCTCATAGGCAGTGATAATCCTGTAAAATAGTACCTGTCGTTATTGAATAAATACTGAAAAATGTTTTGACAGTTGATTAATCATTGTTGTTATCTGTTATACAAACATTTACAGTGAAACCATAACAACTTTGAAAACAACTCATAATTGGAAGGCTGGTCCTGGTTCAATGGACAAGCAGTGGCCTCTCTTCTGAGTTATATAAGTAGTTCCTCTCAGCCTCCTTGTAGGCACTTTTTTTTGCCAGCCAAGGCTCTGGTCAGTCTCTGGGCTGCTTAGCCTTTCATCCCCCATCCCACCTTTTGTTTTTGTCTCGGACTTGGTGTTTGTTTTCCTGCTTCTGGTTTGTATTTGCCTCCAGCTGTGTGCTTCTTCTGCCCTTGCTTGTGTTTTGTGTCTGTTCTGTTTCATGCTTGTGTGTTTTGTTTTGCTTTGGGGCTTTTTTCTAAGCTCTAGCATATTGCTACCAGTGCTCAAATTAATTGTTCTGTTACTCAACTCAAATTACCAAACTGCAACCATGATCTGTGTGTTTCAACTCGCTGCTGCTCTCCATGCTGTATAATTGTTTTCTACCTGATCAGGCTCACCTAGCCCAGCTACAACCATTCATTCTCTTAACTTATTCTACCTTCATTGCTGTGTTTCATTGCAGTGAATGGTGATTGTTTGTACATGGTGTTCTCTTGCTATGTTTCTCTAGTTATAACTCAGTATTTTAATACAGATGCTGTCATGTTTGTATACTCTGTTATATTCTGAGTTAGCCAGTTACTGATGCTGTAAATTAGCTTCCATACCGCATGTGGGTCATGTCTATTTCATCTTTCTTGTTTTTTCCTCGTTGGGGACTTGAGGTGTTTAAGTCATGGTCCCATGTGGCTAGTTTTTGTTTCGATCATCTGGCTGCTGGAAAATCTTGAGTATTGTCGCCATTAGCTTTGAATGCTGGCTGTTTGCCCACTATTCAGTGCTGCTCTTTGTTACTATATTTGCAGACCTACACGGTCAGTTTCTACTACTGACCTACGTCTGGTCCCCTTGCCGCAATCATTGTTTCCATTTCTCGCCATCCCTCGGCTAGCCTCTGGGATGTATAGCTCCTGCATCTGACCTTGTAGGTCTCAGCGCTTCGCACTCTATGGTCTCAGCACACAGTAAGCCAGCTCCTATCAGTTTCTGGGGCATGCCAGCCATGCGATCTGGCACAAGGTTCCCTCCACTGACTGTCTCACTCACCTTCTAAGCCCACATCTTGAGTATGCCCGATTTGGGGTGGGTCTTTCTCACTGGCCCTTGTTGGAAATGTCCTTGCTCTGAGTTTGGCTTAGCTGTTCCTTGTGTGACAGTACCTCCTGGTGTGCATTAAGCCCGGATGTGAAGGGTGTTACTCCGTTCTATGGTTTAGTGGTTCACTATATACTGTTATCATTGGCTTAGTGGTTTCTTAGCAAGGCATCTTCATTGCATTCTCCCCATGCCTCTGGGTTCACCTGGTTTGTGTTTAGGCAAGTGGGCCAGGTGAGTGCCTGTTGTTGCCTCCTCTTCCTGCCTTGTTGCCTCGATGTTGAGAGCACTCTCGCCCTCTGAATGTTCAGCTAGAGGGATTGAGGAAATCTTCCTTTAAATTGAAATGTTTCCTACCTCCCTTTAATTGGGGTTCCAAACTGCAGCAGCAGTGCTGTTTACCAATAAATATCCCAAGCCTGAGGAAGGACGAGCCTTGATCTGGGAATTTCCTCCTCATGGGGTTTTTTTTCTCCTCCGTGCCTCAGGTCATAACTGTTAGTTAGCATATAGTTCCCCTAGTTTTTAGATAGGTTCTGCTGGATGGAGATGGATGGTGTCTCCTGTTCCTTCTCTCTTGTGGTCTCTATTCTCAGTGCAAACATGAATAATGTTACACAAACTGATACTTTATGTTATCAAGCTGCCTGTTGCTTTATTACTGTGTCACAGCTCCCTTGCTTTTATGCTTCATAATACATTTCTTTTAGATCCTCCTAAGGTACCTTTAGCCATTGTGGAACCTCTTTGAGGGTTCCTTGACTTTCATATTCTACAGTTGGTAATTCCTCGAATGAGGTAAGAGCAGCAAAACCAAACTAACACAGTTGCACAAGCATATATTATACTGGCTCGAGGCTATTGATTGGGCTGGCCTGTAGTTCACTTAACAACAGCCAGGCACTCACTTCCTAAGAGATGGCAGTTCCTCTCAGCCTCCTCTTCTGACACTTTTCCTGCCCACTGTCCTCCCTCCTCCTCCTTCTCAGCTGCTGCACCTCTCTGCTTGGGATCCCAAGGCATCAATCAATCAGAATGTATTTATTCAGGTGACATCATTGAGCTCTTTTTACAAGATGGACCTGGTGGTCCTAAAAGAAGGATACAAGTTTACAAGACATGAGAATTGCATATTAATACGATAAATAGATGCGAGATATACAAATTTTATATACAAGGCTGAAACAATAACTTAAACCTGTAAATGAAGGGATATCCAATAGAAGGGATAATATTCAGATAGTAGCTTCATAGGCTTTTATATGAAATATGATAGCTGCTGTAGAAGAGGAAGCAAATATAGTGGATTACAGGCTGGAGTTGGAGGTTGGGTGGGAGACTAGGCCTTGTGAAGCAGTTGCAACGTTCTGGAATAGGGTGTATAATTTTTAAGGATAATAAGGGTAAGTGTGCATTCACTTAGATTTTTTGGAGTGGTTCCAAATAAATGCTAGGAATAGCTGATAGCAGCCCAAACGGGCAGGTATTGGGGATCTAGCATAATTATTTATTGATCCTAAGGTGCATGGTCTGGATGTGATTTGAAACATCTGAGATATAGGAGGAGTTTGTCTGATAAAGCTTTAAAGATCGTTGCAGCATTTTTTCTCTGGTAGGATGTATTGACTGCCATGTAAAGAGCAATGATATTTTGAGGAAGGTCTGTAATAAATCATGGCTCTATGATGCAGGGGTCCAGCTTATTTAAGAGGAGAGGGCAATGGCGTAGAAATCTGCATAGTCAATATGATAGGAATGATGCTTGATTAATCTTTTTTGAGTCTCTGGTAGGTAGTGTTTTATTCTGAAAAATAGGCCAGTCTTTGTCTCAACTTTTATTAGTTCTTCACATGGACATATAGTCAAGCTTTATTGTCGATCAGACTCCAGATATTTAATTATCACAAATTCCATGTTCTCAAATGAGGTGACAGGGGGTGTGATGATGGGGTAATGAAGGCAACTTTGGTGGCAAGAACATAGCTTTGTTTTTTGGCATTTAGAAGTAGTTTTTCAATAGGTTTGTTGTAGGAAGGAGAATTCTGTTATGATTCTAGGCTTTTGATGGTGAGGATTGGACATATAATATGCAACATCAGCAAACAGGTGAATGTTAGATTGGGAGAGGTTGAATCAATGTTATTAATATAATGGCAAAGGGATGGGGCCCAGGGTGAGTCTTACACCTCTTAGCAGTGGTTTAGAGGTAGATGGTCATTTCATTTTACCAGTTGTAACCTTCAGAGAGATAGCACTAAACCAATTGAGAAGGTAATCAAGGCTACAGAGCTAAGAGAGGAGATTAATGAATCGTGATCCACTGTATCAAATGCTTCTCAAATCCAGAACACAGCACAGTACTATTCTTTTATCCAGAAGTCTCCAATCGTTATGACTTTGGCTAAGGAGATGGTGCTATGCATTGATCAAACTCAGATTGTGGTTTGGGGTTGTTGGTGTCCAGGTAGTCTTAACTGCAGTTTACTATTTTGCTTGGGTAATTGGAGAACCAGTTTACAACATCGATTGAGAAGTTGAGACTGGTGAGGTATAGAGGAGAACCTTGTGGTCAACAAGGACAAAGGCTTTATGAAGTCCCACAAACACTGAGCCAGTGTGAGACCTTAATCATTGGCTTTATTGATGAAGTGATGAATTTGATCAGTGCTGTCTTGGTGTTGTGGTTAGCTCTGAACCCATGCTGGCCATCTGTTTGCAAGTTGTATTTCTCTAGGTATTTGATTGTTTGGCCTAGGATGATTTTTTTTCCATAATTTTGGACAGAGAACCAGGAAGGAAATGGGCCTGTAGTTGGTGAAACATCATTTGGGGGACCTGATTTATGAAGGAGTTTGATGGTGGTGCATTTCCATTGAAGGGGGGAAAGAACCAGTGCAGCGGGAGTAGTTAAATATATTTGGTTAGAGGAGGGTGATAGACTCATTGACGGCAGAGGATATGGTGTAGTCAATGTTGACCAGTCCTAGGCGACCTGGGATCATTGTTTTAATGAGTCTCACTCCCGAGGTGAGGGAGTATCGGAAGTGGTAACTGGGGCATGGGTTTGGGATGAGAAACAATGTGGGACTGGGGTCAGGTGGAGGTTGAGCTGTACTTGTCAAGTGGCAATTGAAAAAGGGTCAGTGACTGGTTTTCCCCAATGGAGATGATTTGTTCACTGTACGCCCTCTCCTGTTAGGTCATTAAGAAACCTCCAGGTATGCTGAGATGTTGCCCCTGGAGCTTAGTTGTTTTACTCTGAGAGTTGATTTCTGCATTCTGGTTGCCGAGTTACAGCCTGTACAGAGTGTTTTGTACTAGTGTAGGAGGTTGAGATTTTTAGTTTCTTATAGTTTGACCAGACCTATCTCTCTTACTCATTAAGTTAAAGAGTTGGTGGAGACCCATTTGTGGCTGTGCCCTTTTACCCTGAGTTTTTTAAAAGGGATGAGGTGTAACAGATGACTAGAAAATTCTACTGAACATGCCAAGGGTGATGTCGATGTCATTGATGGATTCAGTGAAGGACCAGTCGGTGGCTAGGAAAGCTTTGATGAATTACCACGAGTGTTGAGTTTTTTAGCTGCCTTGAGTAGATAAACTTGTGTTCTATTTTGGGAGTATTAGTAACCAACAGCAAAGACAATGCAGTGGTCACTTAGGGAGTCGAGGAGAACCCTGATTCAGTTATGTGATGGGTTTAAGACAAGTATCAAGTCCAGAACTGATTCACACCCTGTCCTATAGTTTGTGCAAGTGGGTGTAGAGATTAACTGGTGAACGCTAAGGCTAACATTTTCTCTGGCTACGTTTACCTGTGAGAACTGCCAGTTCAGGATGATCCACCCTTCCGCAGGGGAGAGTGTTTAAGGTTGAGAAATGCATCTAGCTCAGCTTATGGAAGTGCCGGGGATGAGTCACACTAATGGTGATTATTTTGGTTTTGCCTGAGGAGGAGAAGATTTACAGAAACAGATTCAAGGTTGGAGTATCACTACCTGGGTTTCAAATTCAGAGGCTGAAAGGTGATTTGCAATCCAGAGGAGGCATCCACTCCTCTTTTTCCTTGCCTATCCCTTCTGAAAAGGGAGTACCTTTTGAGGCTGATTTCATTGGAGAAGGATTCTTCTATGGGTTAGCCAGGTCTCTGTGAGGGCAATAATATTGAATCTATTGACAAAGAACCAGGCTTTGAGCTGATATTTCTTGGCCAGGAGGCTCTGGATGTTCAGGTGAGCAATTTTGAGTAGATAGATGTTTTTTTTTTTTTGGGGGGTACCTGGAGCTTCCTACTGGGGTCCTGGGTTGGGATGAATTGACCTGGAGGAGGAGGAGCAGCAGGAGGCTACCTGTCACGTGGGGAGTGACAAAAGTGCACTCACAAAAAGCAAAGGTAATGTATGTAACGGTCCCAACCAGGGAAGGTGCCTGAATGGGGTCTGCAGAAGTTTGGGGTATTCTAGGTGGACTGAGGCAAGGAACAGGAAGACGTGATTGAGCATGTAGGGAATTCAAGCGTAGTCCCAGGGTGGGGCAAGGTTATCGGGAAGGCTGGGAGGGGCTGGTGTAGAGGGAAAGATGGTTCCAATTACCAGCCACCAGCACAAAATAGTAGCAGAAGGAGGGTTGCTGAGACATGTTCTAATGGGACCAGCTTCATGATGCTGATTGACAGTGAGATGTATCCTTATTTTGGGGGCGGGGTGAGGTGGGAATGATGCAGCATTTTCCGTGCTCTAGAAGGATTCCTACTTTAAGCGTTCATGTGAGAACTGTGAAGGGAGGTGGACTGTGATTGGGAAGGGAGTATAAGGGAGACACATGGCCCAGGCAGGTGGGTGGTGGGATTCACCTTTATTATATATTACTTATGTATTCTTATTATTTTAACTTCACTGAGCACAGTTTGCACTTATTTAAACTATTTACATTGCAAGTGGACAAATGTGTCAAAGTACATCACATTTTGATGATGTCATCACTGTGTATTCTAGAGGATGTGACACCAGTGTTTTCTGTCTTTGAAAAAGTTTGTAATTCGAACGTGACAATCATCACCATAGCAATATGTTGTTGGTACTAAATAAAAACAGCATTTTATGCACAAAAGTTTATTAGAGCTCGTGTTTTTCATTCAAGACCTAAGGGGTGTGAGTGCCTGACCTTTGCTTTGTTTATCTTGTTACCTTGTCATGCACACCCCAGCCATGTGCAGCATATTTTTTTTTATGTGGGTCAAAGTTTAGCCATTTCCCCTTTTTGGTTACAGGATTACAGAGCTGAATTGCCTCTGAGGAATGCTCAGTGGTTAGAGCATCGGAATGGTATTCTGGGGACCTGGGTTCAATTCAGGAGGTACATTATTTCTTTCTCAGTGCAATTTGTGATTTAATTGCTTAGCAGTGGCTAATACTGCACCAAAAACATCTAATTGTCATCTAGACCTGAATGACCCAGAGGCTAAGGCTAGATTCTCAAATATCTTTGGGACTAAGTCCCACGCACAACTCCAGTTGCAGACCAAAATCTGCAACTGCAGAGATCGCTATTCACAGATGCAGCAGTTATGGAAGATGTTACAGCTAGTCTTACTGGCCATAAGCATTTTCTGCAGCTGGAAGGAAGTTCCATGGCAACACCACCCACAAGCCACCATAATTCATGGAGCCAGTCCCAAATCGGCTCCACTTTTGAGGAATATTGTGGCTATGGGAGAAACTACATGATTATGCATGTGGCAACCCACTTGTGCCAAGTTTTCCCACAGTTGTAGGAGTTTCAAGCACTTTTGAGAATCTGGCCCTAAATCTCCATAAACAACTTGCTAGTGTGGAGAAGAAGTACCACCCTGGCAAAATTTTCTATTTTTGAAGCAGTAAATTCCTATCTACACTAAAAATGTCCAATGTGTGGGCTGACTAGGTGGGCTGTAGGCCCTTATCTGCCGTCAACTTCTCTGTATTCTATGTATCTACGTAAAGGCTCTGAAAGGTCACAAAAGGAAAGCTTTAAGAAAATCCCACATACTGCAGGAATTGCAGTTTTCTGCCAAACATTCACGATGTCTATCCCTTTCACAGTTGGGCCCAAGATATCTCATCTTAGCAGTCTGGCTTTCCAAAGTTTCTGGTCCTGCACTCAGTGTAGCAAAACATATGAGCAGGCTACTAGGTCGCTAGGTTGCATTAGTAGGGGGTTGCCAGTTGTAACAGGAAGTAATTCTTCCTCTGAAGAAGACAGGGACAGATTAGAGATAATATAGAAGAGGGCAACAAAAATAATTCAAGGCTTGCAGAGTTAAACCCATGGAACAGATTGGTATACCTCGTATGTGCTCACTGGAGGACAGGAGCAAAACAAAGGATGAGATAAAGACATACAAATATATTCAAAGTTGTATTATTACTATTATTTTTAAACCAGGAGAGGCACACTAAGCTGAAAGCTTGTTTACAGGTGCGACCTGAGGCACAAAAGTTAAATGACTTGCTCAGGGTCACACAGTATGCAAGTGGGAGATGTAGGATTCAAACCCAGGTTTCCAGGTTTTCAGCTCAGATCCTTAAACCATTACACATGGGGGACATGATAGAAACTTTTAAGTACCTCAGTAGAATCAACAAAGTCAAGAGGTAGCATCTTTCAGAAAAAGGATGTGCAAGAACAAGGGGACACAATTTAAAGATGGGAGGCAGTTTGGGGCAATGTGAGGAAGTATTTTTTTCACAGAGGGTAGTGGATGCATGAACAACCTTCCTGAGGAGGATGTGGGGTCTAAAACTGGGAGAATTCAAGAATGCATGGGACAGACATAAGACAATTCTTGTGGGGGGTAGGAAGAACTGGGCTGTTGGTTAACTAGGATCTGCGGCCTATCCTGTAGGTAGGGAAATGGGCAGACTAGATGGGCCAAGCGGTCCTTATCTGCTGTCAAAGTCTATGTTTCTATGTTGCACTATATTGCCTCCTTGCATATTGCATGTTGTATAAAGGTGGATTACAGAACTGCTCAAAATCAGGAACTCTTTAACCAACAGGGGTCACAATCTCAGGCAGACAGAGGGAAGTTAAGGAAGGACACAAAAGGAAGTTTTTATTGATGAAGTAACAGGTGGACAGATGGAACAGCTTACCAAGCAATGTGGTTATTGCAGAAACATAAGATGGTATCAAGGCAAGTTGGGACAACTTCAAGGGAACATCAACAACATGAGGACAAAGAAAAACATTGGAGGAAGGTATCAGTTTAGGATGAGAATTTACAGAATAAGTAATGTGAAGCATGGCCTCAAGACAAACTTGATGAACTTAAAGTTTCTTCAGTTCTAACTATGTTTCTATGCAAGTATGCTGAGCTTTTAAATAGCAGAACTATTTCTAGAATCAACCACAGAGGCACTACAGTACAGAGTGATCCAAGTCATTGGTGGAAAATTTACTGATGAATTCTTGTCATCTGATCTTCTGTAAACTTCCATATACAAATTCTTCTGTAACGAGTTTATTCTGAGTATTCAAGATAAAGATACAGAGGGTTTGGCTAAATATAAGGTCATAGAGCTGTGAAGCTGGAAACCAACTTTGAATCTTACCTCAGCCACTTACTGCTCTGACCCCAAGAAAGTCCCTAATCCTCCACTGTGCTTATCTGATCCCTATCATAATCTATATTTGGCCTCTCTGACTCCTTGTCCTCTTGAAAATTCAGCAACATTCACTTCCTTCCTTCTCCTGGACTGTAAAGTGCTTTGGGGTGTGGTTGTATTGAGGCACCATATAAAACCAAATTCCTTTCCTTTACATAGATATACAGAGACATAGACAGTGACAGCAGAAAAAGGCCTATTGGCTCATGTAGTCTTCCTACCTTTCATAACTACTCTGCACTGTTGAAGTGGCTATCCCTCGTTTGTTTCTGACCTCTTTTCTAACTAACACCATATGCTTGTCCCATCCTCCTTGAAGCTGCTCACTGATTTTCCTGTACCCTTCCTCTGACAGCTTGTTCCACTTGTCCACCCTCTTCTGTGAAGAATGCTTACAGATGTCCCATCTGAATCTCCTCCCCTAAATTTAAATGAGTTCCTCTCATCCCTGTAGTTGAACTCAAGGGAGAAAAAGTTCCTTTTGCCCATCCTATTTATCCCATGCAGGTACTTGCATGCTTGATCAAGTCACCCTTTCCCTCATTTTATCAGAGTGTACATGTTCAGTCCTGCTGACTCTCCTTGTATGTCTTGCTTCCTAGTCCACGGACCAACTTATCTGCCTTGCACTGTACTGCTTTCACCATCCTATCGCAGTCTGTCCTCAGGTGTGAACTCCAGTACCTTGCGCAGTATTTCAGGTGTGGTCGCACTAGTTACCAACACAATGGGAGGATAACTTCCTGACTTCCACTGCTTATTCCCTCCCATACAACCCAGCATCTGGTTTGCCTTGCCCACAGCTCTATTACAGCACTTTGTTTTTAGCACCAGTCCCCCATTTCATATTGCACTTTGGGGTTCCTCTCCCCATGTGCATCACATCACTTTTTTTGCATTGAAGCTCAGCTTCTGGATCTTTGATCACCTCTCAACTTCCCAGATCTTCCCTGAGTTTCTTTATCCCTTCCTCTGTGTCCACCCTGCATGATCTTGTCATCTGCGAAGAGGCAGATCTTACCCGGATGTCTTTCCCTATGTCACAAATGAATAAATTGAAAGGACAGGACACAGCACCAATTACTAGAAGGTACTCACTTGTTTCTTCCTTTACCTCTAAAAATTCCCCATTAACTACTACATTTTGTGTTCTTCCTTTGGTAAGTTCTCCACCCAAGTAGCCAACTTTCCCCATTCTAAGTCCCTTGTTTTCTTGACCAGCCTCCTGTGGGGAACTAAGTCAAAGGCCTTGCTGAAATCAAGTATTCCACACTACAGCCTGTCCCTATCTGCCCTGGTTATCCAGTTGAAGAAATTGACCAGATTTTTCTGGCAAGACCTTCACCTCATGAATCGATGTTGTATGGGCCCCATAGCCCATTTCACTCAGAAAGTCCACCAGTTCCTCCCTTAGTAAAAGACTGTATACTTTTCTCACAACAGATGTCAGGGTGACTGGTCTGTAGTTCCCTAGCTTATCAGTCCTTCCGCTCTTGGCTAGAGAGACCATATACACTATCTTCAAGTTCAGGGACTACATCTGTGGCCAGTGAACAGTTGCCTATGTCTACAAGTGGCCCTATTATCCCTTCTGCTACCTCATTCCACAACATCAGACATAAGCCATAATTTCGCATAGAGTTATATACTGTCAGTCCTGTATGCTTTTCCAACATGCTTTTCTCTGTTATTTTGACATGCCTCTTGAGCCCTTGCTCGCTACCATTCTTATCTTAACCCCACATTCTGGCAGTGGCCCATCCTTCTCCCTAGTAAATGTACACAACAAGATATTTGTTAAGTATCTCTGCTTTCCTTGTCCCCTTCCTCCCATTCTTCCTCACTGTTCAGTCTCCACAACACCCACTGATCTTATGCTTCTCCCAGATGTTCTTGAAGAATGCCTTTCCTCTTACTTCACTTACTTTGCTGGCTGGAGTTCCATCTCCATCTTGGTCTCACGCACCTTCCTGCTGGCTACCTTTGTTGGCTTGAGGTACTTCTGCCTATCCTCCTTTGGCTGAATTCCCTTATACTTTAAGAATACCTTCCTTTTTGGCTCATACTTCTATTACATCAAGTGTGTACCACAGTGGACCCCCTGCCCTTTTTCCTTTGATACCTTAGCAACTGGGCTTTCTGCTGCTACTATCATTGCTTTTTAAATGCTTCCCATTTTCTTCTGGCCCTTACCTTTTCTATACTCCTTGTGCTTTTTTCCAGCTGCTCCTCATCTTGCAGAAATCCAGTTTTTAATGCTTAGGCTGCTGACCAAAATTAGAGCGTATGGAATACTTGGACTGATATACCAGTCCACGGCTACAGCAAGGTTAAGTCCCATACCCTTACTGTTTTGTTTCATTTGTTGGAAGAGATGCAGCAAATTTAAATTCCAGCTGGGAAGTGCCTGTGAAGTAGGCACTTGCGTTGGCACTTGCCATGTGGCATGCCCCATAGGAAAGGCTCACTTGCCTTGTGATTATTACTTTGCGTTATCATTCCACCTTAACACGGTAAGGTGAGTGACAACAATGCTGGCAACACCCACACACAGTCACCAGAATTAATGTGCATCCCCAAAGTGCTACTGTCTTGTGTCCAGAAAACTCCCCAATGCTGCCAAAATGCTACTGTCTTGTGTCCAGAAAATTCCCAAGTGCTGTGAAGTGAAATAGAAGCTTAACAAGAAATGCAGTCTCCCAGAATTAATGGTGCACTCAGTCATGCACGCAGTGGTCACACACAGAGTCACCAGAATTAATGTGCATCCCCAAAATGCTACTGTCTTGCATCCAGAAAATTCCCCAGTGCTGATGAAGTGAAATAAGAGCATGAACAGAGATGCAGTCTCCCAGAATTAATGGTGCACTGCAAACGCACAGACAGATTAAGAGATTGTGCTGCACACTCAAGAGATGCATATGAAAAGGCACAACAACACCTAACCAGCGCTCACAAGTCACAAATCCAAATCTGGAAAGGAATACCTTTTTGCAGATGGGGATTAGTGCATGACAGTAACTAATCCACTACCAGTAAAGATACCACAAAGCAGTACAAAAATTCATGCAGGTACAGTGGATAGCAGGTTCACACTGTTGTAATTACTCTGTGGCACAATAAAAGATGTCTGATTTAACTGCATGCATTGCACACACACTCACACACACATGCTACAAGTAATCGTTGCAAATTGAAAACCTTTAGTAATATAACCAAATGTTTTAAACAGAAAAATTATACACTGCTGCACCACAACAATCAGCAAAAAATGTCAAGAATTACTGAAAATATTATACTGTGTACATTAACACAGTTATACAAGAAAAATATAGCCAAAACAGAAAGACTGCCTTTTCTCCCAGTTAATGTACCTACACAAAAATCGCCCTCCCAAAGCACTCTTCACAGTACACAGACTGACTGTTTCTAAATTAACATTCAAAATCCACACTCAAACAATAAACACTCAATGATATGAGTGCAGAAGGGTTCCTACAATCGATGTACTAAATTTTGAGCAAACAAAAGACTCAAAAGGCATTTTAAACAGCTTTTAGAGGTTTTGAATCACAGAGCTCTGAGAGCAAACTGTCTCCAGCTAGCACTGCACACATGCTCATGAGCCAGAACTGAGGCTGTGCAGAACAATCTGAGCCCATGTGACCTGCAATCTCATGAATCGCTGCAGAATTTCATTTGAGCTCAATTATAAGGTGAAGTGAAGAGAGTGCATTGATTTCAATATCGTCACCTTTAAAATTGGTGGCGAAGTGGAATAACTAAGTCATTGGTTTCAATGGACTTCATGTTCCTCATTATGAGTGAAGTACTTCCTTCACATTGCAGAGTACTCCATGGATTCTGCATTACTTCATGAATCACTTGTGAGCAAATTGGAGCCACTTTGCCGCCTCTACTTACAGTACTGTAACTCACATGCTGTACAGGAAGGAACGCGAATGCCTATGGCTGTACTTCCCTGATGAGCTGAGCCTGTTTCTAAAACTCCCAATTTAAAACTCTTATTAATGAGTACAGTGGTGGTGGTTGGGTGAAGCCTGGAGAGATACTACAAACAGGATTACAATACATGCAAGTAACTAGTAAAAATAAATTTTGTGATTCATGACGTGATTGTGATTCGTGAATCATAATTTGTGACTGCATTTGTGACCGTGATGATGAAAACGTGATTCGGTGTAGAAAACCAATATGAAACTGTATGGAACGCGAATGCCTATGGCTGTACTTCCCGATAAGCTGTAACACAAAACTCCCAATTAAAAACTCTTTTTTTTTAATTCAAGTTTATTCACCACATTTTCCACATTACAGGAGACAGTAATGAACACTCTGACATAGGATTCATAAGACAAATCATACTGCCCCAACACTTCCCTCCCCAGACAGCAGTTCATTCTAGCACTGTTATCACCCGCTAACTACCTTTACCAAGAATAATTAAAGTGGTAACCTCGACTACACATTACTTCATAGCCACTGTAATTAAAGTGTGAAGGATCCCAGATAACCTTATACCTATGTACTCTGTTTTGAAGGCTAGCAATAGCCTTCTCTGTCATATATTTGCTAAAATCTCATTGAGCCACTCCTGATATGTTGGACTGATCCTTTCCTTCCAATGCCTAAGAATATTTTTTTTTGGCCGAGGCGCAACCATGGATATATAAAATCTCCAGATTTTAACCTTTATGGAAGACAAATCCCCAACAGGCAAATATCCGGTGTAAAATAATCTTGTAAACCCAATAAAGGATCCAGATTGTTTTTAATGCTCCCATAATGATGCTATCTGGGGACATGCCCAGAATAGATGAAAAGTGACCCTGTGTCCTGGGAACACTTATTACATACACCTATCGGTATCAAGAAGGTCCCATTTCACCAGTTTAGTTGGGGTGTGGTATAAGTTATGCAGGATGTGAAACTGCATGAGACGCAGTCTATCTTGGGATACATATTTATGACAGTACATCCAGAGGACAAACCATTTAAAAGTATACTGGGGAAAAACGAAACCCAGAAGTTGTTGGGGCCACCACCACATCCAAACCTCCATCGGAACAACACTTGACAAATCTTAGAAATCACACCAGAGGAGCGAGAAAAGGAGAAAGTTCAGATACCAATGCAAACGCCGGCTGGACGGGTGGAGTGGCCCCAAGAACGTGGTTAACAAGTGCCTCAATTGAAACACTTTAAAACCTGAGACTCTGGAATTTTGAACTTGTAAATAAACTGAGAGAATGAGAGCCACTCTCAACTTCATCCAAAATGAGGATACTATCCTCTCTCTAAATGAGGCAACTTAAAACTCTTATTAAGGAGTACAGTGGTGAGGTGGTGAAGCCAGAGATACTATAAAATAGGATTACAATACATGCAAGTAACTAGTAAGAAAATTAATTTTGTGATCCATGACATGATTGTGAATCATAATTTGTGACTGCATTTGTGACCATGATGATGAAGAACATGATTTGTATCACGAGTGACTCATGATGATGGCCCTGACTTAAAACGCATATTAATGAGTACAATGTTCATGCAGAGTTATGCACCACACTAGTCCAGTACTCTGAAGGAAGCCAAAGAAACAACTGTGTCTTAAGTTACGGATGGAGATTGGGCCTAAAGAGATGCAAATGCATAGACAGATTAAGATTGGGCTGAGCACTGAAGAGATACAGACACAAGGCACAACACCTAAGCAGTGCTCACCATCAGAAATTCAAATCTGGAAAGAATACCTTTGCGGTTGGGGGGGGGAGGGGCAGGTACTGCAATAACAGTCACTAGTACTAGTACCAGTAAAGATACCACAAAGAAGTACAAAAATCACGAGCTGTAGTGGATAGCAGGTTCACATTGCTGAAATTACCATGTGGCACAATAAAAGTGTCTGATTTGATGACATGCGTCACACACATACTCACACACACACACACACTAAGTAATGTGTAGCAAATTGAAAACTTCAGTAATATAAGCACATATTTTAAACAAACTAAAATTATGCACTGCTGCACCACAACAACCAACTAAAAATGTCAAGAATGATTGAAAATATTACTGTGTATACATTAACACAGTTATACAAGAAGAATATCACCAAAGAACTGTCCTTTTCTCCAAATTAATTTACCTACACCACAGATCGCCCCTCCCCAAAGCACACTTCCATTGTCTCTCAGTACACAGATGGAATGTTGCACATTAACATTCAAAATCACACACAACCAATAAATGGTTGATGATAGTCACAGGAGGGTTTCCTACAATCAATGAACTAGAGTCTCAGCAGAAAAATTACTCAAAAGGCTTTTTAACAGCTTTAGAAGGTTTGAATCACAGAGAGCTCTCAGAGCAGAATATCTCCTACAGCTTCTCACACACTACTCGAACTGAGACTGTGCAGAACAATCTAGAGCCCATGCAACCTGAAATCCCATGAATCACTGCAAAATTCACCTTGGAGCTTAAAAACAAGGTGAAATGAGGCAAAGTACATTGTTCTCAATGTGCTTCACCTTAAAGATTGGTGGAGTAGTGGTTTGGAAGGCGGAATAACTCAAAGTCATTGTTTTCAATGTACTTCCGTTACCCATTATAATGTGAAGTACCCCCTTCGCATTGCAGAGCACTCCACAATCACCTTCACTCCACAAATCACTCCATGGAGCAAACTGAGGCCACTTCAACCATCTCTAGTTGTTGGTCCCTATCTGTTCCTCCAGAACCACTGTTCTGTCTTTACTGGAACCAAGTGGTTCCAGGACTGATACATTTGTATCCTTTCACTGTTGGTAAGCACCAGATCATCAGAGTCCCTTCCCTTGTTGGGACCTGGATGAGCTGAACTAGAATGCCTCTTGGCATGCATCTACAAGACACTGATTGGCACTTTCCAGTTCACATCGGGCATATTAAAGTCCCTAGTACCACCACCTCCCTAAATTGGCCACCATCCAAGTATCTCTCCCAGTTCCTTGTCTGCCTCCTGATACTGATCTGATGGTCTGTAGACCACCCAATCCTAATTTGTTTCCCATTTCCAGTTGCTGCAAGCATGCACAGAGTTTCTAGTTTGCATGCTCCTAGGCTATGTTAGTTGCCGCTATTCTCTCTTTTACATACAACACTTTCCCCTCAATTTCCTTTGCTCTGTCCTTTCTGAACAGTGGGCACCCTTAACATAGAAACACAGAAACATAGAATTTGATGGCGATAAGGACCGCTTGGCCCACCCAGTCTGCCCATTTCCTACCTACTGGATAAGCTGCAGATCCTAGTTAACCAGCAGCCTACTCCTTCCTACCCCACCCCTAGAATGGCCTTATGACTTTCCCATGCATGCTTGAATTCCACCACTGTTTTTGACTCCACAACCTTCCCGAGAGGCCGTTCCATGCATCCACAACCCTCTCTGTGAAAAATACTTCCTAAATTACCTCTGAGCCACCCCTCTATCTTCAAATTGTGCCCCTTCTTCTTGCACACCTCTTTTTGAAAGATGCTACCCTCTTGGACTTTGTTGATTCCCTTGAGGTACTTGAATGTTTCTATCATGTCCCCCTCTCCCTCCTTTCCTCGAGGCTAGACATATTAAGCTCCTTTAGTCTCTCTTCATATGTCTTCGTGCAGACCCTGCACCATTTAGTTGTCCTCCTCTGGACAGCTTCCATCCTGTCTATGTCTTTCGGAGATTGGGTCTCCAGAACTGCGCAGCACTCCAGATGGGGTCTCACCAGCTGTCTGTAAGAGGGATAATAACTTCCTGTTTCTACTGGTGATGCCTCTCCTATGCATCCCAGTATCCCCCAGCCCTCCTTGCTACCCTCTCACATTGCTTGCCCACCTTTAGGTCATCTGATATGACCCAGGTCCCTTTCCATTTTGTTGTTGTTAGTATCTCATCCCTCATTGTGTACTCTTCCCCAGGGTTTTGTTTCCATGTGCATTACCTTGCACTTCTTAGCATTGAATCTAAGCTGCCATACATTTGACCATTCCTCTAACCTTGCCAAGTCCCTTCTCATCCTTTCCACCACCTTGTGCATCAACTCTGTTGCAGATCTTTGTGTCATCTGCAAAGAGACATACTTTTCCTTCCAGTCCCTCTACAATGTCGCATAAAGACATTGAAGACAACCAGTCCTAATACTGAACCCTCGGTACCCACTAGTAACCCCCTTTCTTCTGAGTGGACTCCTATTACTCTCTGTGTCCTATTCTCCAGCCAATTTTTACCCAGGCTGTCATCTTGGGACCCACTCCCAGGCTGGCTAACTTGTATTTTAATCTTTTGTGTGGGACTGTGTCAAATGCCTTGCTGAAGTCTAGGAGCGCATGTCCACAGCCCTCCTGATCCACTACTTTGGTCACCCAGTCAAAGAAATCTATCAGATACATCTGGCATGATCTTCCGCTGTGAATCCATGCTGCCTTGGGTCCTGTGCCCTCTGGCCTCTAGATACTCAACAATTCTTTCCTTCAGAAGTGATTCCATCATTTTCCCTATCACTGAGGTTAAACTAACAGGTTTGTAGTTTCCTGCTTCTGCCTTGCTCCCACTTTTGTGAAGGAGAATCACATCTGCCCTCCTCCAGTCCTCTGGTACCCCCATCCTCCCATGATTTGTTAAAGAGGGTAGTCAATGGTGTCACTAGGTTCTACACTTAGTTCTTTTAGAATTCTGGGATGAATCCATCAGGCCCCATTGCTTTGTCTACCTTCAGTTTTAAGAGTTCTTTCATAACCCTTCCTTCTGTAAATGGGCTGGTATCAACTTCTGTATCCAGAGTGTTTCTACTGTTTGTTTTAGGTACCTCCCCTCTTCATTTGTAAATACTGAGAAAAATATTTGTTTAGTATCTCTGCCTTTCACAGTCTCCTCTGCCCACCCTCACTCCCTTTATTAAGCCTCACTATCCCTCCCTTAGTCTTCCGTCGCTCCCTGATGTACCTATAAAGGTTTTATCCCCTTCTTAACTGAGTTGGCTATCTTTTCCTCGGTTTGGGCCTTTGCTGTTCTGACTGCCTTCCCAGCTTCCTTGTATGGTCATGTCCCATTCATGGTTTGAGGTTGTCCACATCTTTGTGATAGCCACCAGGTCAATGCTTCCTTCTGTGACCATTGCCTCAGTTCTGGCATTTTGCTACCAAGACTTCTTGGATTGATGGAGCACAATCTTGTCCAACATTTATCCCTGCCCCTCTCTTCCCCATACCCTAAGCATGTTTGATTCTGCTGTATTGGCCACTGGGGAGGATAGCAAGGTCCCTCCATTTGTGACATCTTGTGTGAACCTTGCCACCTGACTCCTTCACTAGTTTAAATTACCTATATGCTGTACCCTCCTGCTCTACTTGTTGGGATGCAAACCATCATTTTGAACAGCTTTCAATCCCACCTGGTTGTGTCCTTGTCCCCGAGAAACCAAATTCCATACTTTCTGCACCAATGCTTTAGCCATGCATTGAATTGGAACACATGGAATTGTTCACTGTGATTCAGATGTGGCCACAGTAGCACCTAGTACAAGGTTACCACCGCTCTCTCTTTTGCTACTGTCCCCAGAGCACATACTGTAAGTCTAACTTCACCTGTTCTGTGCTCCACCTGCTCGGTCATTCATACTCACATGCACAAATAGTTCTAGTATTCTCTCCCTCTCACGTCATTTCTGTCATAAGAGATATTACATAACTTTTCCCAGTTAATCAGCTTGTGTTTATCAGTATCACATAACATTTCCTAGGTAATATTTGGGAGCCTGTTACCATAGCTATTTTTATGTTGGCTCAGCATGCACAGCCAACATATTGCAGTAATAGCGATTTGGAGGCACAGTCACTGTTGGGCAAATGCAGGGCACGCATCAGTAGGTGCATCCTCATTCCCTGATAAGCCTACATGCTGGTGCCACACCATGAATACATAATGTGGTGAGCATATCTAACGAATGGCCTGCTACAATGTGAGCAAAGCTCGTCATGCAGCGGCACCTCAGACATGGTTTCCCTGGTGAAAAAAAAAGTAACATGGTGGCATACTGCCTGCCATAATGATGACTTTAGAGTGCCCTGTCCCCTGTCGGCATGCCCTGATACAATGTTATGTGCTGATGGGAGCCCACCCCACTCAGCATCATCACCCATTTGTTATGTGCCGGGGGGTGCTCAATCCCCTCAGTTCTTGCCCCCCACTTTTTTGTTGTGTGCCGGCGGGGTGCCAAATCCCGTTGGCTACAGCATCCCCAAAAACACTTAGGCGGCATGCTGGGAGCCCACCCCAGCATGCCAAATCTCTGAAAAAGAAAAACTGTCCTGCAATTTTTCTTTTTTTACCCTCAGAAAGAAGAAAATGGTCCTCGCAGTCTCCCTGCCCCTTCCACAACCAGAGCCCACCTCTGTGCACCCTGCCTCCCACACCCCACTCACCTCATAGTTACCTCCTGAGTCTGGCGTGACGATCCTCGGTGGACCGAGAACCGTCTGCATCATCAATAAGCCAGCGAACTGAAGAAATGCCGGTAAGCTGTATAATGGCATAAATAGGTTTTTCAACTTTGGTGCATATCTCGGTCATGTTTTGGAATTTTTGCACAAATTTTCAACATAGAGGTTATTGGGCCCCTCCTCATCAATTTAGTCACTGTCATGGTGTTATTTGGTCCCCAAAGATGATTTCTTGGTCACTGCGGAATCACCTTTTGGGACACAATCAAACGACAGTGCCACTGTTCAAGAGGGTGTCTCAAAAGCCTATGTTGTAAATTCGGTGAAAAAAATGGCTGTTTTACAGCGTGCATTGTGCTGTTTCCACGCACTTGTAACTTTGTGAATTTGTAATATTTTCACTCCAGAGTTGTAAACTTGCCATTTTCCACACCTCCTTATGAACAGTACAGCTGTCATTTTACATATCCTGGCCAAAATGTGTTTGCACATCTGGCGAGAACAACAAAGGTTGTATGCGAAATCAGTTTTGGGACAGTTTGAGAAAATGATGGTGACATTGTTTATGAGCAGAGGTCCTAAAATGCCTATGTTGAAAAGTTGGTGACGAAAGTCCATAAAATTACTGTGTTATGAACATATGAAATTTTCCAGCAGATAAAGGCCTAGAGGTCTATCAAGTCTGCTTGAATGTGCAGCTAACACCCTTATTCTGCAGCTGCCCTCCTTCCACCCTTCCCTTCATTAACCCTCCCACTTGTCCTGCCCCATCCCTTTTGAAGCAGTCCACTGTTCTACTGGATACCACTTCTGCAGGTACGCATTCCACCAGCCACCACCCTCTCTGTAAAAAGTGTCTCCTCATCTCCTTCCTGAACCTTCCTCCCTCCAGTCTCATATCATGGCCTGGTGTCCCTCCCTCCTTACTTTGAGACAGCCCCTCTGTACCTATCTTGTTTATTCCTTTCATGTACTTAAAGGTTTCAATCATGTCCCCAATCCCACCTCTCCTACAGTGAGTACATGTTCTACTTCCTCAGCCTCCTCTCGTATGATAAGTCCTCCAATCCCCTGATCATCTTTGTCGCCCGCTGCACCTCCTCCAGTAACTTAATGTTTCACTTCAGATACGGCGCCAGTACTGCATGCAGTACTCCAGGTGTGGTCTAACTAATAACCTATACAGTGGCAGAATCACCTCCTCTCTCCTCAAGGATATACCCTTGCAATACAACCCAGCATTTTGTTGGCCTTTGCAGCTGTCTCCTACATTGTGCTGAGTTGTTCATTGACCCTGTAATGAGTGCCCCCAGATCCTTCTCCTCCTCTGTCTGGGCTAGCTGCATTCCCCCAGCTGGTAACTCCTCCTTGGGTTCTTCATCCCAAAATGCAGCACCTTGCGGCTTTTGGCATTAAACCCAGTTGCCAGGTGTCTGACCAGGTTTCAAGCTTTGCCAGATCATCCTTCAACCCCTGCCATCCTCCTAGGTCATCAACCACCACTCCTACCTTGGTATCATCAGCAAACAGACTGATCTTGCTCTTGCTGTCCCATGATATGACTGCAATGAATGTCTCAAACAACACTGGTCCCAACACTGAGCCCTGTGGAACACCGCTCGTCACTACCCTTGGGTGAGAGGCTCGCCACCACCACCACCTTTTGTTGCCTTCCCTAAAGCCAGTTTCCTACCAATCTCACCAGCTTTGCACCAGCCCCTGTGCCTACTAACTTACTTCCTAGCCTTCCATGCAGCACCGAGTCGAATGCCTTACTGAAGTCCAGATACAGTAATCCACTGCATTGCCCCTGTCCAGTTGCCTAGTTACCCAGTCATAGAACTCCACCAGGTTGGTTTGGCCAGATATGCCCATATGAAGCCATGCTGTCTGCTGTCCTGTAGTCCTTTGGCCTCTAGGAGGGCCACTAGCCTCTCCTTCAGGATAGTCTCCATTAGCTTACCCACAATGGATGTGAGGCTCACTGGTCTGTAGTTTCCTGGTTCATCCTTAGGGTCACTCTTGTGGAGGGATGAGCCATCCTCCATTCCTGAGGTACACACCCCAAATGTAGTAAGGCATTAAATAGGTCTGCAAGATCCTGCAAGGACCTCTGCCAGCTCCTTTAGTACCCTGGGTGGATGCCATCTGGGCTTGGTGCCTTGTCCACCCTCACTGCCTTTCAAACCATCCTGAACTCTGTCCTCCATGATCTCCCATCTGTCACCCCTTCTCCCCATTTCTGTCATTTCTCCCCCTTGGGCATCACCTCCTCTTCTCTTTAGTAAATACTGAGCTGAAGTACTCATTTAGTGCTTCTGTCTTATCGCACCCTGATCCACCCAACCCCTTCCTTCTAATCCTTACTATGTGGTCCTTACAGCTCCTTTTCTCCCTGATGTCACCTAAGGAAGTCCTTCTCCCCTTCTTAATGCCTTGTGCCAGCCTGAGTTCCTTAGATGCTTTGACCCCTTACTGCCCTTGTCACCTCCTTCAATTCTGTCAAGTACTCCTCCCTGTCCTCCCGCCCCTCCTGTTTTCTTGTACTTTTTCCTCCTTACTTTTCCATGACCTCCTTGCTCAACCAGCTCGGTTTCTTAGCCCTAGCCTTCTTTCTGTGGGCCTTGCAGCAGGTTTTGGTTGCCTCCACTATCCCCAACTTTATGAGCTCCCACCTCTGATTAGTGTCCATACCAGACTGAATTCTGGCCATGTACCCTTTACCACTTCCCCATCCTCCCAAAGTCGGCTCTCCTGAGTCCAGCACTCTTGTGCCAGATTCCCTCCTTCCTAGCCCATATCCAATGTAAGCCATACTGAGTGGTAGTCACTCCCTGACAGCGGTTCCTCCACTGTAAGTTCTCTCACAGAGTCCCCATTTGCCAGCACAAGGTCAAGGGTATTTCCTAACCTGGTTGGTTCACCGACCATTGCAGCAGGAAGCTGTCCTGAAGGCATCCAGCAGTACCTGCTCCTTCTGTTCCTGGTTGTTGGGGTACTCCAGTCCACTCCTGGCATGTTGAAGTCCCCACAATCACCACACTACCCTTCTCACAGGTCCTCCTAATCTGTTCCACTAGTTCCTCGTCTAACTCCTCCATCTGAGATGGTGGCCTGTACACCACTCCCATTCTAACAATCCTATTCTTGGAATCCTGGATTTGCATCCAAAGTGACTCCATTACTACCCTCCTCCCTTCCTCCCTTACAGACTTCATTCCTTCCTTCCTTCACATATAGTGCCACCCCCTTCCCAGTCACCCTGTCCCTACAAAATAACCTGTACCCTGGTACAGACAGGTCCCAGTCTTGTATTGGGTGGCCCATGTTTCTGTGATAGGCTGCAATGTCCACCTCTTTATCTGCCATGAGCACCTGTAACTCTGCAGTTTTCCTCACAAGGCTCCTAGCATTAAGGGTAACCACCTTCCACCCTTCCCCACATCCTGCCCTCCATTACTAGCATCACAATAGTACTTGCCATTTGTCCTTTTTCACTGTTATGGGGTAAGCTCATATGGTTTCCCACTCTGTGGTCTCTGCATATCTCTTGCCCAATTGCCACCCTCTGCTCCTAGTTTAAATTCCCAACTTCCTCTATGTACTCCTTCATCCTCTGTTTCAACCTTTCTTTTCCTCCTTACTCAAGTGCAGTCTGTCCTTGGCATAGAGACTACTGTCCTCCCAGGTCCCTCCCCACCTTCACAACAGCCCATACCCTTTAGCACAACACCAGGTTCCTAGCCATTCGTTAAACTCCTCTTGCTCAGCTTTCTTGTTGTCTTGCCTTGGGCACTGGAAGTATCTCTGAAAAAGTTACTGATCTTCCTGCCCCTCACATAATTGTGCTAGTTCCTCAAACCTCCTCTGGACTATATCTACTGTCTTGTCAGCCAGGTCATTTGTCTCAAGATGTATAATTAAATGAAGCTTGTCCTACCCTGTCAGCATATTTCAGAACAGATTGTCCCACCCTTTCCGCTGTCATTCCTAGCATGGCCTCCACCCAAATGCGACTATGCCTCTCCCCTTGCTACCCCACCTGACTCTTCCTAGTATTGAGTCCCCAGCACTAAGATTCCACAACTCTTACTCCTGCTTGCTTCCATTCATCTCCTCTCATTTCCAGCTCCTTTTCTTCCTCCTGCACATTATTTCCCCTGTTGCAATTCTCCAAGCAGAACTCCCCGCTCCAGTTTGGTCCAGGCATCTATCAGTTACTCCTCTATTTTCATAATTTCCCTCGTCCACCTTCTTCCTCTCTAGCAGTGCAAAACAATTTTCTGAAGACCCTTCACAAATGCCAGCTCCTCTCTCTGCATAGTAACCTGTTCTCTCCTTTCCACTCCATGACTTTTCCACTTTTGCCTCCCATCACAAGTCCCTATCTCCTCCTTCCATTTGTCGTTTGTCTCCTGACCTGGTTTCCCAAGCAATCGTTCTTCCTGGTCTGGGCCCTTTGTCTCTGCTTCCCTTCTTCTGACCCTCTCCTCACCACTGTTGGCTTAAATCACCCTTCCTCATCTCCTTCTTCCTTCCTCCAGTACTGGGCTAAACCCACCCCAATCTGCCTTGCCTGTCTTAGTTCCTCCTGCAGACCCTCAATCTCCTTTCTAAGTTGCTCTATGTGGTTGCACATTAAACATCTTCCCACACTCCAGGCAATTTTAGTTAGTTAGTTAGTTTTTGTAGACGGGTAAGTGCATTAGACAAATCCTGCCTATTTTCAGGCACGACCCCGGGAGGGGATACAGATGAATGCCAACTGACCTTGAACCAGATAAAGTTGTTGGTGGTATTTTCAGTGAATGAGGAAATTTGGCCAGGACACTGGGGAAATTCCCCTACTCTTTTCGATAAGTGCCATGGGATCTTTAACATCCTGAACTACCACCAATCCAGGCAGATGGGACCTCAGTTTAACGTCTCATCCAAAGGCGGCACCTCAGAGTGCAGCTCCCTCTCATGCTGCACTACAGTATCAGTACTGGGATATTAACCCAAGTGCCAGACGTGGGAACTGAACCCACAGCCCTCTGATCTCCCAGCCTCAGAGACAAAGTGCTACCTACTGAGCCACTGACACTGGCTCAGTAGGTAGCACATTAGAAGACTGGTGCACCACAATTGTTGCAGCCTATCACCCCACCCATTGCTGTTGTTGCCCACCAGTGACTCCCTCCCTTCCAGATGCAGGATACCAAACACTCCCCAAGTCTCACCTCTCACCCCTGTATTGGTGCAAAACATTGTTTCTTTTTTCCCTTACCCCTTTGCTGTACACATTTAGATAGACTGAGCAACTGCTTTTATATTCCTATCCTTCCTATCCACTCTCAAAAGAGACTTTAAGTAGCTATTGCACAACCTTCTTCAAACTCCTACTCCTCCTTTCCCCAGAGCAATAGCAATGCAAGAAGTAACAATGAAAGCTCCTAGATTTGCAGTTATTTCCCTTCCACTGAGATATCAGTCACCTCTTCACTTGCTGCTGTTCCTTTCCTGGATGTTTACTTCTGCTATGACAGGTGCATATCCTTTGCCCATTTACAGAAGTGATGTCAGAACCCCTGGTATAAAGGAAATAATGGACCTGGGGTGGGAGGTGAAGGGTTGGGGGTGGGACCAGCCCAATTCTTCAGGTAGCTGAGGCCCTGGTCAGTCCATTAGCACCCTTCCCCATCTCTGCACTAAACTTTGCAGCTAGTGAAGCCAGCAAAATGAATCACAATTCTACCAAAGCCCCCAAATAGGTTTGCTACCAAAAGAAACATGACTGCAATTCAAACAGCTTCACCAACAATACATCAAAATAGGCTTGAAATTAGAAGATATAGGTCTCCAATTCAAAGAAACAGCCCTAGTTAAATCACACCAAATAAGTTTTAAATAAAAGAAATAGGCCTGTACAAATGCAGCCTGCTACACAGTGAAACATCAAACAAATGAGCCCACTTATACAGTAGCTACCAAAACAATCGTGCGTTGCGCAGTTTCCATGAACCCTTGTAACTTTACAAATTTGCAATATTTTCATGCCAGATTTTCAACACTAGTATTTTTTCACACCTCCTTATCAACAGTACAGCTGTCATTTTTCACAGCCTGCCCAAAATGTCTTCCGCACCTGTGAGTGCCCAATGGTGTTGGTCACTTGGGAAATCAACTTTTGGGACAGATTAACAAAATCACAGCAGCACTGTTCATAAGGGAGGTCCCAAAATGCTTATGTTGAAAATGTGCCTAAAAACTCCCAAAAATAATTGGGTAGCGGGCATGTGTTGCACTGTTTCTATGCATGCTCATGACTCACCAATTTTCATATTTTCATTCAGATTTTCAACGTTGCCATTTTTTTGCCTGCTCATGAACAACACAGATGTCACATTTCACATCCTGTCCAACATGTGTTTTCATCCCTGTGTCACCAAATGGCATAGCCACTGTGCAAAACCACCTTTCAGCTAACAAACTGATGAGTGCCACTTTTCATGAGGTGTGCTCACAAATAGCCCATGTTGAAAATTTGGGTGAAATACCAACACACGTCTATGGTGTTATGGTTTCCAATAGTAACATTCCACCCTGTAGAGACTGACAGGCATCAGGAGTGTGACTTGGGATCATCTGCTGTAATGTTCACTCCATTCCACCCCAGCCCCACCCTGCAGTCAGTGACAGGCATCGTGGTGTGCTTTGCACTGTTCAGCCACAAAGTTCACCCCATTCTCTGATACGCACCCACCTCAGCATATTTCCTTATGGAATGGGCTAAGTATAACACCCAAAGACCCCAAAGCAACCACACTTGTCACTGTCTACAGGGTAGGGTGAGGTACAATGGCATAGTGTTATAGCTGACGATCTTGGTCTCTCCATGGTGGGGTTGGGTTGGTGTCACTTCAATACTTCACTGCCATTCCTATAATTCATCTCTAACTCCAGCACTACCAATGGCAATGCCAGCGAGACAACATTTGGCATTGACAAATGCTCATTTTCCTCCTATAGCTTGAGGCTTTTGAGGTTGTTGAAACTAGTAAAGTTTTCCAGGCCAACTCTGCTCCCATTTGGCAGCCAATATATCTAACCCCATAAATTACTTTCTGCTCGAGCTTTGGGAGTAAATTAATTCCCAAATACAGCAAATAAAGCTAGTGCAGCTTCGAAGCACCGGGGTGTTTGCAACATCTCCCCTTTTGGACCATAGTCTGTTATTTGCACTTCTGCTTTTTAGCATTCTTTGTAACTATTTTCATAAGGAATGGAAACTTAAATTTCTGCTCCAGTGGGCTCCATGAGTGTGTTTCTACTGTGGTTTTCTTCCAATCTTTGTAGGGCAGGTGAAGACAAGATGGTTCTTTTAAATAACAACATATATTTTGTAACAGGACTGTGTTGTAAACTGGACTGCAAAGTCCAAATGGCATGAGTTATCCTGTATAAAAGTAAAGTTTATTTACCTACTAACCTAAAAAGACTTAAAGTATTAAGTCCTTCACCTAACAATTATTACCTCCTTCCTGAACCCACACCATCCAGAGTATACATTCCATCATCTCTGCACCATCATAGTACCCCACCCCTCATTCCCCAGTTCTGGCAAAGTATTGGACTCAAAAGTGAAATTCCCATCCTCCCAGTTACTTTGTGGTAAAACCCATTCTCACCCTCAAACAACCCAGTCAGATCAAGGATACCTCCCATCACCATCTGGCACCAACCACCCTCCTCCCACCCCCACTCAGTCCCAAAAGAATATAGTTGCTTGGTGGGCAACCAGCTCATCCTCCCTGCAACATAAAGATATGTGTTATGGATTCACATAGTAAGCTCTGCAGGCTAACTATAACCTCCACTGATATTTGTAGCCTCATCGCTAAATTTGATTTGCTACAGGTATGGGTTTCACATTAATAACCTGATATACCTTCTGTAGTTGAAACCTGGCTTATACCAAGAGTTGTAGACACGGCCATTCAACTTCCTGGTTATACCATTTTAGGTTAGATAGGCTAGGTAAGAGAGGAGATAGGTGCAGTGTCTATGTAAAAGAGCATCTCCAGGAACAAATGCTTCTTCCAGTAACAACTACTTGCAACACCGAGCTGCTACTGCTAACAATTCTGCTTGGCACAAATGGCAAAGCTCTAACTCTGGTATCTGTCTATATCCCTCCTAAGGAACATGCCAGCAGCTTCAAAGTGATCCTGAACTACCTTGCTAATCTCCACCAAAGCACAGACACACCTTATCCTCCCTTAACATAGCACAATTGGTGGAATCCCACTCATGTTAACTACCAATCAGGGACAAGTATGTTAATTGACTGGCTTATTACTAACCGCCATGAAAGAATAACCCACACAGCTGTCCTCCTGATGCCATCAGACTATTCCCAATCCTCTTCCTCTGGTCCAACAAGTCCACTAAGACACCAACAAAACACTATATACTAGAATACTAAATGAAGGAAACTGCATGTGCTAAAGCACACCTTAGCCACCAAAACTGGGGCTTCCTAGACACCGCAACTGATGTTGGCGTAGTCCTTAAGCTTTGTCTACAAATTCAGTGAGGCCTATGATATCGATGCCCTTACTCTACACGTACACTTTGGGGTTCCTGCAACATCTGGATCTCTCCCCAACTTATTGTACAAATGATACTCAGAGACAACATATGGTGCAAAGCAAAACATGGGTTCTCTAACTGATGTACAGAACTATAAATCAACATCAAACAAATGTACCTGCAATATATAAGGCAAAAGCGAACACTTTAAAATGAGTTGACAAATTCCTGGGGTAATAGATGTAGATTCTAGGATAACATTAAGTCACTGTCTGGCAAATCAAATAAGACACCCCTACCATGCTAAATGTGAGGGGACTCCAACACAGGACCTTAGTGTCATTGCCAACACATTCAATAAGGCTTTCACCAACCTCAGTAGTGTTCTGCCACCAGACTTCCTCAAACCTCTGAATGATTGCAACCTTTACACAATATTATAACCCAGCCGGGGACAACCCCACCTTCTACCTAAAACTTATCACCCAAACAGAAGTCAGAAGTACCTTTCACAAGTTCTTGCTAAATCATGATATAGTAGCGACACCCTTGGTGGCGCTCTCTAATATTCTTCCCTCCTTACAAGAATCTTAACTCTATCATTAATATCTGGCAAATTCCCCGGCTTTGAAGGCTGCTGTGGTAACCCCTGTCTACAAAGGAGGGAGAACCATTCAACAAATTATTGCCCTATCTCAATTCTACCACCACTATCAAAAGCCCTGAATGTATTATCCCGATCAAATCACTGACTACCTTGACAAGTATTGACTACAGTGCCAGAAACAACACAGATTCCACAAACAGCACAGTACTAGTGGAATTTATGGGGTTTATCCATGATGCACTTGACAAGGGGCTCTTGGTGGGGAAACATTCATTGGCCTCATCAAGGCATTTAATACTGTAAACCATGAGCTACTTCTGCAGCACTTATCCCTCACAGGACTCACCCCTGAGTTGGTTTCTTGGTTTAGAAGCTACCTCAGTGGTAGAATCAAAATGTCTCAATTATTGATGTTCTCTCAGAAACATGAAGTATAACTACATAGGTTCTCCAAGGGTCCCTCTTAGGACCACTGCTATTTAGTCTGTTTCTCAATCACCTTCCTTTAGCTATTCAAGACAATGTTCTACTTTATGAAGATGACATGGTACTATATTCCAGACACTCTGATCCCTTAGCTCTTGAAAATCAAATACAGACCAATTTCACTGCAATTGAAGACTAAGTCCTAAAATCTAAATTACTGCTAAACTACAAAAAAAAAAACTGAAACCATGGTCTTTGCCTCTACTCATAATTGACACAGGACCTACCAACTAAAAGTTCTCAACAGCCAAACTCACCGCTTGAAATGGTACACGACTTTAAATATCTAGGAGTAATATTAGACAGCTCTCTCTTATGCCCAGTGTATTGACCTCATAGCTGAATCTGCAAAGGCAAACTGAATCTGCTTCACAGAAGCAGACAGAGCCTAACAGATGAATCTCTAAACATAGTGGTGACTAGCTCAGTGTTGTCAGTTATCAGTGCGACTAGTGGTCCTAGTGGTCTATGGGGCCGCTAATGAGTCTGCACCAAAGAATAAAAAACACCCTCAACAAGGCTTGTCAGTTGGTTCTTGGAGCTCACCACCTTATTCACATTTGTGATCTTAACACAATCAGGATGGCTCAACCCTGACTGCAGAATTTGGTACCAGATTTGCCTTCTTGCTAAAAGCTACATTTGGACTAACTCCCCTGGAGTGCTAAATCTCTTCAGTATGGCAAACAAAATCAGATGCACTAGGAGATCAAACCATCAAACTCTAAAAGTCCGGTTCCATAGGACCATAAAGGCCAACATTCATTTTGAGTACTGAGCACTCTCTGGCTCAACTCACTCAATGACGATATACTGAATGATACTAAACTTGGGTCTTTCAAATTGAAACTATGTGCTCTTTTAGCATCTAGCAGCAGCTGTGATTGTGGAGCCTAATCCCTATCATCCCTCTACTTTGCTTGTTGATCTACTAGCCCTTTCATCTCTACTCCTTTTCACTGAATATGTCCCTCTTCCCCAACAATCCTTCAACAATATAACCCCTTGCCTTTTCTCTATACAAGTGAGCTACCTTTTCTAGTCTCACCTGTTACTAGGTTCCCCCACCAAATGACTTTCAAATACAACCACCCTATATTATCCCTCACAAATGACCTCTCCCCAGTCTCAGGTCTTCTTCAACTCCTGACCTTGTTCATTTCCATCCTCCTCCTTAAGTCCATGTCTACTATTTGACACATCTCTCTTTACTACCCCTAATTGGTTACCCTCACTATCTCCTTTGTCTCCACTTTCTATCTCACCTAAGTCCACCACTATATAATGTTTTCTTTCTCTTAATTTATTTGCTATTTTGGGGCCATGGTCCTAATCGTTAGTAGATTACGTTCTGTTCTTTGATGACAAGAACTGTTTTCTAACATGTTTGCTACAAATTACTGTTAAAACGTTTATCTAATTCAATGTTTCCTACATTTTCTGTGTATGAAATTTTCCCTCATTTTATGCATTTTACAATGATGTTGGTCTCTTTTATGTTTTGACGTGGAACCTCTGTAAATGAGTCTATGGCTCAAAGGTCTTGTAATCTGAGATTTAATAGATAAATAAACATGGCCAGAAGTCATCTAACTACTAGAACAGGAGTGCCCTCTATAGTGGATACAGTCACCTGGCAGGCAATCAGTTTATCCCTTCCTCCACCATGGTCAGAAGTCATTTAATTAATGGAACAGAGAGTGCGGTCCATTAATCACCTGATTGTCTCGAGCTGAACCACTAGATTATGGCAGTACACTATTGTAACCCCTAGGTGGCACTATCTCAAGGGCTACCACCCCTGCCTGCTTAACTACTACTAACAGGTTGAGGGGCCTAGGTCCAATGGCAGGTGCCTCCACCCAGAGGTCAGGGTTTGCAGTAGTTAAACTAACTTGGTCACAGCCCTCTGGGACACTGTAATCCCCTTTCTTCCCACTAGTGGCCCACACAATGCATTAGGAATACCTTCACAATGTACACTTACCCCCAGGACTGGCTCCATCGACTGGACCCCGGGACCCCTGCAAAACAAGATGATACAGTGCAAAACCACAGTACAATACTTCAACATAAACTGAATACCTCAGCCAGTGTAACTTTGCTGAAACCAACAGACCTGATTTATTTAAGAAGCTGTAACAAGGAAGGTGGAAATCAAGTTAATTAGGTTAAACACATTAATAATCACAGTACTGTGTGCATATTCAGAGTCCTGAACTGTCACTTTCACTGGGTACCCAGGATGGGGGAGGCTAGCCAGGATTGGTTGCAGCTGGTTGGGGCCCTGTGATGGAAAAACACTGGCACAGTACCCAAATTGTAATCCAGAGCCAGTTGGCTCAGTTCATGAAGAAATGAAAAAAAAAACAACAATTAGATGACACACTTGCAATTCGATAAACAGATGGCAGGGACCTACCCTGCTTTGTACTCAAACTCAATGCAAGGAACTGGACAGAAGGCAGATTGTCCTGGATTGCCAGGAGGAGCAGACCATGTGGACAAGGTCCTTGTGACTGGACCCCACTGCAGTTTAGAGCAAATAGATGTAGTCTGGATTAAGCTGGGGTTCACTTGCAGCTTCATGCACTCTATTCACTGTGCGGGGATTTGAAAGCGTGATTCCCCACAAGCACTACACACATTTATATGTAAAGTACTAACCACCAGGCAGACTGCTTCTCCATCGATGCCAATTACTGCACAATACCAGGAGGAACACACAGCAGATTCAGTTCCTGACAGACCGAGCACAATTCAACAATTTCTCCAGTCTTCTACAGGGTGAGCCTGGTTTCTACTTTCAGATCTCCTTGATTCTCTTCACAGGTCGGTTTCAGTCTGAACAGGTGCTTGCACAAACTGCAGACCAAACTTGGGGCCTTACATGAAATTGCCACACTAAACTACACATCAAGAAGCACACAGCTCCTGTCTCTTCACAGCCAAACTGATCTGATCTTTCTAGTAGACAGAGCCAGGCATTTCCTTTGAGTTCCTCCCAGTTCAGTTGGCTGGTTTGACTGTCACTCACAGTAAACTCCTCCTGTTGGTAGAAAAAAGCGCGAAGTCCAAACTATAATTCCCAGAAGCATTGGCCATACAGTACATAGGTGACTGACTCCACAGTAAGAGTCCAAGTTCTGATTTGCCAGCAGCAGGCTCCATTTCAAAGGTCCCCCACACTGATTGGTCCAGTTCAGCAGTTCAAAACTGGAATGGGGACTAGGCAAACACAGTTCTGACTGCAACGAAAAGCAGGTTAGACAAACTGTATTTTGTTATTACTCTAATGATGTCTGGCAGACAGTTACATCTTTGAAAAGTGCTCAATCTGCCCACTTAGTGACGGCAGAAACAGAGTGATTGGTAGCAGCTCGAGTGGGACTCAAGCAGGGAAACACACAGACCCCATCAAATTAATTATGTCTGCAGGTAGACAGTTCTTAAAGAGCAGTACCAGAGGCTCTAAAAGCACTCACAGATAAACAGCTTAGATGCGAACACCATCCAGGCTTGGACCATTCAAGCAAGCTCCTGGAAGACTTTTGGAACCTCTATTTGCAGGGGGTTACACTATGGATGTAGCAACCTTCACTCAACATACAATCAATGCCTTATAAGTTGTACACTGTATCTAGCACCATTTATAGCTGTAATAAAATCGCTTCATCAGAAGTTTCACCTTAACTGGATACCATTGTAAATGAGCTCTGCTCAATGGAGTTTATCCTAAATAGAAGTGAACTGAACTGAAATGGTAAATCCCAGATGTACCAGACCAGCTCTTCTCTGGGGACCTGACCATGGAGCTAGCCTCTTGTAGGACCCTGACCTAAGGCACCCATAATTTTACTTCAAGCCCGTATTAGTTAAAGACATCCTCAAGTATATTAGAAAAGTCCTTGGCAAAACCAGAGTGTTAGGGAGCGCTTGACATGCAGCTACTTGCCTTGGCTCTGGAGGAGCTCTCCTCCCCATCTCCAGAATCTTCAACTTCTCACTAAATGTTACCTTGTTCCCAGAGTAGTGGAACTCCACACAGGTCACATCAGTATTCAACAATGGCGACATTTCCAACATAGCCATTTACAGACCCATCTCAGTTCTGCATCCACTGTCTAATGCCCTGGAGAATTGTGTCAGATCAGCTAGTCACATACCTAGCAAAATATGAATTGCAATGTTCCCAGCAGTATGGTTTAAGGCTCCACAGCACCAATACAGCACTGACAGAATACACCAACTACATTCCCAAGGCCCTTGATACTGGTAATGTGGTGGGAGCCATTACATGGACCTAAAAGGCCTTTGTTTGGTCAAACATAACCTCCTATTCAGTAAGTTCCTTGGCTTTGGACGGTCTAGAGACTCAGTGGCCTGTTTTCAAAGTCACCTATCTGAGTGCACACAGGGGTGAAAACTGATGACTCCCTGTCTGACACCCATAAAGTATCTGTTGGTGTGCCACAGGGCTCTATTCTGGGCCCTTGCCTTTTTGGCTTTTATAAACCAGTTACCAGATGCCCATCAGTCAACTCATGTTATCCTGTGTGCAGATAATGCCATCATCTATACTAGAAATACCTGCTTTAGCAATTTCACCTCTAATCTCCAGGAAACTTTGAGACCTTAGAAAATGGTTCTCTAGTAATAAACTAGTCCTCAGCTACAAAAAAAAAAACATGCTTATCACCAGTACTCAGATGAAGAGATAGACCTCCTCCTTATCATCCTCAAAAACAAAGGTTAAGTGCTGGAACAGTTAGAGTCATTAAAATATCTCAGGATAGTTCTGGACTACAATATATCCTTCACTCCCCATGAGGATAATCTGGTGTCCCTAGTAATACAAGGCTGGGTGCCCTATTCAGAAATCGGAACAGCCCTCCACAGATGTCAGGTGGCTGATTGTGTCCAGCTCTATCCTGTCCCTAGTGGAGTATGGACTACCTATAAATCAATGTTAAACAGTGCCAAGGGGTATGCAATAAAGCTTGCTGCTTTATGTTAGTGATTGACAAAGCACCCTCATCTGTACCCTTTACTCACTAACCAACTGGTTATCCCTACCCAGTAGAATAAAGTTTCAAACTTGTCTACTAGCCAAGAAAGCACGGGCATGCCTAACAAACCCTATGCCAAAAAAATTGTTTCCACCTAGTGTCTAACTACTATAGCATGAGGAGCATGGCCAGAAATGCAGTTGAACTATCTTTACACAGAACTCAGCTGGGTAAGCTTTCCTTTAGGGCTGCAGGCTGGTGAAATGAACTGCCAGAATCCATGCTGAACCTCTCCAGGTTTGTCCAGTTCAAAATCCCTACAGGCTGCACTAGCAGTTCAGTGCAATAGCAGTGAGTCATTGAACTAGTCATAATAATCATATATGTGTTCTACTGTCTCTTTAGCAGCCTGCTGCTGGAACCTGTTCTTGTTCACTCAGTATTGCAGTTACACGACTTTGATGTATCTTGATTGTTTAGACAAACTTTCCCTCTGGAATGTCCTTATTCGTCCTGTCTCTGTCTTAATTGTAACAACTGCTGTAATTCTATTGTAGCATATGCTGTAATATTTGTAATACTAATGTGAAACTTTTGTAAAATATTATTTGTGCTCAAATGTGTCATCTGAATCTTCAAATAAATTAAATACATACATACATATACATACATACATGTACATGAGCAACAGTGCCACCAGAAATTTTTTGCTAAAACATGTGGTACCGCTTTTCACCGCTAAATGTAGCAGCACTCCTTGAAAAAGAGACTTGCCTACCCAAAAACTGCACCATCAGACCAGGCCATACATGGGACAGTGACACTCTTTTAATGTCCCCACTGGAATGCTTTCCCTTGTTACTGTCCGTAGCAGAATGCCTCCACACCCACATGTAGTGATTGCCTCAAACTATTAAAAGGTACTTTAACATTCTTTCTTTTTTTTTTTTACTGTAGAAAAGCTAATTGGGGCCTAAGTACTGAGGAGAGATGCGCTTAAGTGCAGATTTAATATAAGCAAATGGATGGCCTTCACTTGACAGCTTCAGCCAGATAAGTAGGCATTCAGAAAGAATACCACTATAACAATTGTATTGCAGGAAGCTTTGTGGCTTTAGGTATTTCTTCCTTCAGTTTATTGTCATCACAGCAATCTGGAAAAATTAAACAGTATATTTCTGAAAAAAATAACTGATTTACTTTATCTTAGATATATTTGGATGTAATCAGTAACTTGGTTAAGTTGCTACAACAACAACAAATAAACAGGGGTTATTCAATGGGCTAGGAAAGTCCTGTAACAGTAATCTCATTGGCTGAAACACATCACATGAGCTTTGATTATTCTCGAGGAATGCACAACTTACTGGAACCGCTATATACTGCACCTATATAAAATGGTACAAAAAACACTGGTTTCTGGTCCAGAGCCAGTCACATGACATTGAAGACTTTTTAGCTATTTTTCACCATGCCCCACCCCAACTCAGCCAAAGCCAGAGTCAGTTCCTTCTTCTTACTTGCCAGTGTTCCTATTCCCCTGCTCTGCTTCATTTTCTGCAGTATAATTTTCACCTTTTGAACCTGTATTTAATAAAACCTGCCGCCAACTCTAATATGATACAGAGCAAGAGAGTTGGTGCCTGCTTCAACATTTTAGAAATGGCGGAGTGTGATTGAAGGTTGTCTTATTAACTCTTGTGCTTTGCTGTTTTAGAGGCAGGCAGCTTTATGAAGTGGAAGTTGCTTTGATTTTTCTGGGAACTGCCTTTGTACTCTCCCTCTCTCACTCTGGACACTTCCCAGCATTACATCCACAGGTAGATTGCTCCAAGAGTGGAGCTGGAAGTTCCCAGCTGCTTCACCAGCCAACGTCGTGTTGCAGCTAGCATTAGCACCAAAGCTGAAAGGCTGCAAATACTATACATTTTTATTTATTTGAAAGTATCAAATTACAAACCTTTGAGTCAGAGACTCATTTCCTGGGGAGGGATACAGGTGAATGCCAACTGACCTTGAATCAGATGAAACTGTTGGCAGTATTTTGACTGAAATGAGGAAATTTGGCCAGGACACTAGGGAAAATTCCCTACTCTTTTCCATAAGTGCCATGGGATCTTTAACATCCACCTGAACTACCACCAATCCAGGCAGATGGGACCTCAGTTTAACGTCTCATCTGAAATACGGCACCTAAGTGCAGCACCTCTCATGCTGCACTACAGTGTCAGTACTGGGATATTAACCTAAGTGCCAGATGTGGGAACCGAACCCACAGCCCTCTGATCTCCGGCCTCAGAGCGAGTGTGCTACCTACTGAGCCACTGACACTCTATATTGGGCAAGTAGAAACAGCAATCTGCCCACTAAAGTGAATGCCGTATAAAGCATAGGTGCTATAAGTGGCGGGGACTGTATTAACAGTTTGAATGGTTTTCAATAACCTGCCTGTCTAGCTGCTATCACAAAAGTTGTTAACATTTAAAATGGTGAAATATCTTCTCACCAAACTATTCAAAGGCACACCATTGGCACAGACTGCATCATCCTTGAAAATTTCAGAAAATAAATTACTTTCCTCTGGGCTGCAGATGAGAGCAAAAATTCCATGTTAAATATAATGAAAAAAGCACCCGTTTACAATTTTTACCACTCCATATTTCAAAAACCATACAGGATGCTGTTCGAAACTTTCCATGTTTTGAGATGCTGGCAGAATGACCACGCATACCAACGTTTGAGCTATTTCATCAAAGAATGCCAAAGTTATTAAGGTGCAAAATGTTAATTTAACATTAAGTGGTGGTACAATCCTAACTATAGGGGCACAGTATCACCTAATATATATATATATATATCTATGGGATATGCAGGGGTTCAGTGTGTGATAATGCATTTATCTTGTACAGTTTCCAGTGACCTCAAGTAACCTCACGGTGCCAAGAGCGCAGTGAGGAGAGTTATGAGAGGTCACTGAAACTGTACAAAATAATGCATCATCACACACTAAACCACTTGTATATTCCATTTATGCAACAGGTTTAGACATTGTGTGAACGTTTTGATTTTGGTAAATGTAAATAATTTGTCAAAAGGAAAAGAAAATTGAATTTATGCTGTTTTTGCTAATTATAAAAAAAAAATGGTATCTACAAATGAAATAGCACTCATTTTGTAGATAAATTTGTGCTGAATATTTTTCATGCTCACAGTACCATGCTATTATTTTTTGTTTTAAATTTATTCACATTTGTTTGTCAAAAGTGAACAAAAATTTAATTTTCTTCTGTTTTCTTGCTCATTATAAAAGTATATAAGGTATCTATAAATTAAACACCACTCATTTTGTAGATAATTTTGTGCTGAACAATTTCCGTGCTCACAGTACCATGGTATCTTTTTCATTTGAAAGTTATTCCCATTTGAATATGATTAGTACTGCTTCTGATGCCAAACATTCTAAATGAATTCTGAAGAGATTTGTGACATACTGTAGTAACTGTGTGGATAAATGGATACTGTGGTGATAAATAATAGATATGCAATGGAAGCAAATGTAATATATAGGATAATGGCTGGGGATGGGTGATAACCACACTGTAATCGCCTCGGTGGTTGCTAGGGCAACATGGTAAACCCAGGCGCGGCTCGAAGGTTTACTGTACCTAGCACCACGAAAATATTCAACGTGGTTGTCACCAATCTAACCATCATCTTTATAATGTATGGTCAAAAAACACTGTTTGCATTCTATGTGTGAGAATTATGGAACTCTGGTGCATTCTTTTATTATGCCACTGTTTGGAGGTTCGAAGTGTGGTTAACAACTTTTAAAATTCTAAACAGTGCATAACAAAGCTGTGTGGCTGCTGATTATGGTGGTTAATAGGCACTTACCATACATTATAAATGATTTATCTGCACAACAGCAGTTTGACCTCGGGTAACCTCACGAGTGGCGTAAAGCCATGAGTGAGTGTCTAGTCAAATGAAGCAATGCACATAAATAATTTATTACATGAGTTTTCTATTGCATATTCCATTTATGCAATTCTTTCGTTTTGCTTTTGTAGGGGTATTTGTTAGTCAAAAACTGAATAAAATTGAATTTTCTGCCATTTTTGCTGATTATAGAAAATCTTAAAAGAATCTAGAAATGAAACACCTCTCATTTTGCAGATATTTTTATGCTGAACAACTTCTATGCTCAAAGTACCATACTATAATTTTTGTTTTTAAGTTATTTGCATTTGTTTGATGAAAAGTGCATAAAAATGGTTTTCTGTTATTTTCACTAATTCTGAAAAACTAAAAGTATCTATAAATGAAACACCACTCATTTTGTAGATGTGTCTGTGCTGAATAAACTTTATGCTCATAGTAGTACCATGCTATCATTTTTTATTTTAAAGTTATTTACATTTGTTTGTGGACAAAATGAAAGAAAATATGAATGTTCTGCTGTGTTTTTGCTAATTATCAAAAAATCTAAAGGTATCAATAAATAAAACACCATTCATTTTGTAGATATTTCCATGTTGAACAACTTTGTGCTCAAAGTACCATGCTATAATTTTTCATTTAAAGTTATTCATATTTGAATATGGTTACTACTGCTACTGAGGCCGAACATGCTAAATGACATAAGCACTGTATAGATAAATGGCTGATGACATAAGCACTCTGTGTGGATAAACAGCTGATGACATAAGCACTGTATACATAAATAACATTTATGTACACAGTTACTCAGATAAATGGATTTATCATACTCTGTTTATTTTCCACCCATTGCATAAATAAATTTATCACCATAGTATTTATTTATTTATTTGTTAATTTTGATGACGGGTAGGCCCGCTAGGCCTCGGAGGTCCCTTTTCAGAGGCGACCGGAAGTAACAATTATTACAGGTAACAGATCAGTACACTCAGATAATTATCATATTATATGCCAGAAAAGACTTCATAGGTTTACAGACAGTAAGTTGTGGAAGACATACAGGCAGTTGGGACATAGTAGTTACACATGAGAAACATTTACATAGTAGTTACAAGTTTAGATTAAGTGAGCACAAAGGTTAGGGCAAGGCAATTGGCTAGGGTCATATGGTTCCTTCCTTATGGGCATATAGGGAAGGGACATGCAGACACGTAAGTGCTCCCCATCCTTGAGGCAGGTGCGTTGACCTACCGGGATGGCATTAAATGGTCAGGTCCTGTAACATAGGCATATGCTCCTATTGAGCAAGTGAGCCTTAAGCTTTGTTCGGAAGCAGGTGATAGACTCTGCTTCCCACACCTCCAGGGGAGGTTATTCCAGTTGGAAGGGGCAGCATATACGAAGGACACAGACCCGCTTTTGTCCTTGCCTTAGGAACCATGAGGAGGGTTTGGCCTGAGATTCGTAGATTCCTTGGCTAAGTTTTACCCTAATGAGACCATTGAGGCTAGGAAGAGGTTGGGACCCATTAGCTTAAAAGTAAGGCAGAGGTTGGATAGATGAGGCAAGCTTCCAGATAAATGGTTTTATTCTAAAGTTTTATCATGACCCCTGTTGCATATTAACATATATATCTTACCAAAGCTTTCGACTTGGTCAACCATAATCTCCTACTTAAACTCCTTGGCCTAGGTTTGTCACAGAACATACAGTAGATGACTGGTTCCACAGCTGTCTCATCAATCATACCCAGCAGGTGAAGATTAATAAATCTTCGTCCAGCATTAGGGAAGTAACTGTTAGTGTCCCCAGGGCTCCACACTGGGCCCATTCCTTTGGCCTCTTCATAAATCAGCTGCCCAATGCTTGTTAGACAACAATGCATTCCTTTATGCCAATGATATTGTCATCTATTCCAAAAAGCCAGATCTTGACAACCTTACCTCTGCTCTCCAGAGTAACTTTAGGTCACTTGAAAGTTGGTTCTCCAAAAAACACTGGCTCTCAATTACATAAAAAGCAGACCATCCTCTTCTCTAGCTTCCCCAGAAGAGAAAGTCCCATCTTTTATCATCAAAATAACCAAGGTCAAAACCTTGAACAGGTGGAACTTTCAAATACCTTGGTGTAACTGCATGACACCCTATGCTTTGCACTCTGTGTTGATAGTCTGGTGATCATAGGTAACAGAAGACTGAGTGTCCTGTACCATAATAGGAACAATCTCACTGGGGATGCTTGATGCCTTATTGTGGTGAGCTCCATTCTATTACTTATAGATTTCAATGAAGCTGCCTGTGACACAGAACTAAATGAAATAAAGCTGATCTATGATAAGGTATGCTGCTTTATAAAATGAGTAAGAAAATCCTGTATTTTGATTGGTTGCTACACATGCATTAGATGTGTCTAATGCATGGCTAGCAACAAGTTCAAGTAACCACAGCCACATTTAAAGAGCCACTGACACCAAAAGTACTACATTGCAGAATCCAAATAAGTATATTCCCAGTAAATCTCATACCAAAACTAGATTTTCACGTTGCTTGGTTTTAAAGTTATTAGCCATTTTGTAACTTTGATTGCTACCTGTGCAATAAACGCAGGTGTCAGTAAAGAGCTGCTGATGATATCGTGAGAGCTCAAAGTCTAGTAATCACTGTCAGCAAGCTTATAAGACCCATTTCTCCAAGGTTGTAAAGATCATGTGCAATGGTTTTCACAAGTCAAACAGAAAGCACCAGTCAGTAAACATTTCTATAAATACTATATAAGTTCCAGGTTTTGTAACAAAGTTGATAAAATTGTATTATTAATGCTGTTTTGTGTGGTCCATTTCACCAGGGTTGCTGGATACTAAGTCAGCATGCCTCCAGACTGCTGAAGCCAGTTAGAGTGCTACTAATTTTACAGCTTTTATCATTGTCGCATAATATGTTTTAATAGGGGCCTTATATGTGTTAAGTCCTACTAGGGGTGGAAGTGTTAGCTCTGGTAAAATGATCATTGTAATTTAGAGTAGAACATAGATTAGTCTGCCCCACCCCATTAACAAGGAGATGGGAAAATTATTTTAAATTGCCATTCTTAGAAGTTGCTGCAATTGACTGATAGGTGTGAAAAGCTCATCCTTTCATCAGAAACTTATTCAGTCTGCAAACCTCACAGTGTGCTATGATTCAGCATTCAACAAAAGGAACACAATAAAAAGGCATCCAGGCACAATATTGTCAGTTTTGTTACAAAGCCTGAAACACAAAGTTTTAAAGCAATGTCTACTAACTCATGATTGCCTGCTTTACTTATGAAAACCATTGCACGTGATCTTTACAGCTTTAGAAAACAGGTCTTATGAGCTTTCTGACATGGAATAATAAACTGTAAGGTCCCTAGATGACATCAGCAGCAGCTCTTCACTGGAACAGGCTTTCTTTGAACAGATAGTGAAATCAGGGTTACAAAATGGCTAATAACTTTAAAATGAAGTAACACAGAAATCTTCTTTTGGTATGAGATTTACTGTGGATATGCTTATTCTAATTCTGCAATGTACGGTAGCACTTTTGGCCAGATGCGTCAGCAGCTCCTTAAAAAAATAGATATTAAGAAGCCAAATGGAATGTTCATTTTAAAATTGGTGCCATTTTATTCTCCGCTAACCACAAACTTCCCTCAAACCAGTAAACAGCAAAGCACTAGCTGCAGATTAGCAGCCTTTTATTACATAAATAAAGATATTACTGTTTTGTGCCTTCTTGTTTTTTTCCCTGCCCCCATACCCAAGGGCTCCACAGATTGTGGGCAGGTACTGCGCTCCTCTCCAAAACCCATCCAACTTCGGTGGTGCTATGTAATGCCAGGTCTATTAGGAACAAGACTGCTATTATTGCAGACCTTGTTGCAACATCTGACCTGGCATGTATCACTGAGACCTGGCTGGATGAGAATACAGGTCTATTTTAGACTCTGCTGCTCCGGCTGGGTTCTCGGTGATCGCAACCTGAGATTGGATCGTGGGGGGCGAGGGTGCCATCTTTTTAGATCAGATCTGAGTCTTGTGGAGGTGCCAGTGGGTAACACCAGATCTTTTGAGTATATCCTGGCAGCAGGTGTAGAGTTTAGGATTCTCCTCATCTACCATCCACCCGGCGATGGTGGAGAATTCCTGAAGGAGTTCCGCGGACTTCATCGTTGACATGGCATTGGAGTTGTCAGATGGTTAATACTGGGTGACTTCAATGCCTGGATCGACTGTGAACTCTCACACTTTGGAAAGAACTTCCTCCAACTTATGTCTATGTTGGGCCTGTCACGGTAGTTACCTCTGCTACCCATATAGGGGACACTCTTTGGACCTGGTGTTCCTACTGGATTTGGATATTACGCATCTGGGGTGGAACCAAATGTGTGGACAGACCATCACACCATAAGATTCAGTTTTGGGGCACCCTAATAGGCCTGCCTCTACGGAAATGGTCCAGTATCCCCTTTAAGGGAGTAAACCCAGAGGGCCTATTAGCGGTACTGGACCTATTGGGTGTTTTGGTGAGAGCATGAGTCCAGGGACCTTGTTCTTGCCTATAATAAGGCAGTGAGCAGGGCCTTGGACCAAATTGCTCCTGTTGTATTCCCACTCACTCAGCACCCAAAGACTCCATGGTTTGATTAGTCTTTGAAGGAACTGAGGAGAGTGGGGCAAGGCTAGAGCGGCCTGGCGGAAATCTTGCTTGGATGCTGACAAACTTGGATTGATGGATCATTATGTTATCTATCAATCGGCAATAACCGTAAGAAGGCAGAATTCCTGTCCAGGAGATTGCTGCTGCGTGGAACTGACCAGCTCAACTCTTTCAGACTGTTGACAGACTGTGCAATCCACTCTGTCTACAGTCTGGAAGAGATTTTCTAAATAAAGTGTGATGAGCTTGCTCGGTTTTCGCTGATAAGATTGCCACGTTAGGTCAGATATCGCCAGGCTCACTCTTCAAGGGTTTGCAGTGATCAGCAGGGGAAACAAACACCTGTGTCACCTGGTTTGATTTTGGTAGCCGGAATTCATGGATATTGTGAGGATTGTCCAGACTGTACGTCCAACCAGCTGTAGTTTGGATCGGGCCCTAGGCCTCTATTATTAAGTTGCGTAGATACTATCTGTCCGACCATTGCTGAAATTGTTTGGAAATCTCTGGAGCAGGGGATCTTTCCTGATCCCCTAAAGGAGGCAGTCGTTCGACCACTCCTAAAAAACCTTCATTGAACCCGAACTGCCCAGCTAACTACAGACCTGTCTCTAATCTGCCCTTTCTGGGCAAGGTTATTGAAAAGTGGTTGCACTGCAACTGGATGACCATATTACAAATCACAATGTCTATGATACTCTTCAATCAGGATTTAGGAAAAGACATAGTACTGAGACTGCCCTTGTCCTGGTTCTAAATGATCTCCTGATAGCGAGAGATCGAAAGGCTTGTACTATTCTAGTCCTTCTTGATCTCTCTGCAGCATTCGACACTGTGGACCATGGTGTGCTTCTGGAATACCTGCGGCTCTACTGTGGACTATCTGGTACAATTCTGCAATGGTTTCAATCTTTTCTCACGAGGAGGAGACAGATGGTTATCACCGGAATGTACTCCTCTGATACCTTCCTCCTGCCCTGTGGGGTTCCATGAGGGCTCCATTTAGCACCCATGTTGTCGCTGTCTATATGCTGCCATTGGGAGACATTATTAGGCAATACAGCTGGTTTTCACTGCTATGCAGATGATACCCAGCTGTATTGTCTTTTAGTCCGGACAGGAAGATGCAGTTTCTACTCTTAACAGCTGTCTATCCAAGATCAAGGATTGGATGAGTGCCAGCTGGCTAAGGTTAAACCCAGATAAGACTGAGGTGTTGGTGGTGGACCCAGGTCACCTTGAGGCGGGGTGTAGGGCTGGGCTTCCTTCCAGGCGTATGGATCGATGGTGCCCAGCTCTCAACCTCAGACTGGGTGCGTAACCTGGGCATTATTATTGGCGATGGTTTGACCCTGAAATTTCAGGTGTCATCCATTATACAATCCTCCTTTACCATCTTAGGAATATCGCTCGGGTGAAACACCTAGTTCCTTGGCTGACCTTCCGACGTTGGTCCATGCCTTTGTCTACTCGCCTTGATTACTGCAATGGCCTGTACCTAGGGCTACCGGGGTTGATATCTGCTGCTTGCAGCTGGTGCAGAATGCAGCAGCCAGGCTTTGACTGGGACATCTATGAGAAGTCATATACGCCTGTGCTGAGCGAACTGGACTGGCTGCCGGTTCAGTGGCGGATCACCTTTAAGGTCGGGTTACTGACCTATAAAGCCCTACAGAACAGGGACACGCAGTATCTTCAAGATCTTCTTATTCACTACTGTCCCTCACTCGCTCCGCTCCACCGGAGAGGGATTGCTAGAGGTTCCCAGGGTCTGCTTAAAACTTCTGGAGCAGGGCATTTTCTTATGCTGCCCTACCCTGTGGAATTCTACCTCATCGGATCTGAAGCTGCCTGACCGGTGAGAGTTTAAGTTAGAATTAAAACTTATTTATTTCAAAAGGCATATGGAGAGTGATTTTATTGTGATTATACTGTTATTGTTGTTGTTTTATGTTATATATGTATTTTAATTGTTTCTATTTGTACAGTGCTTTGGCTTTGAAAAGTGCTTAAAATAAATTTTACTTACTTACCCACCACTCACTCCCATCCACCTCTCGCTTGTTTGCTGAGAAAAAAACTGTCTTGACGTTTCTCTTGTGTGAAGCTGCTGTGATCTGTACCCAGGCCCTGGCCACACATCAGGTATTAGCATCACTTACTGCTCCACTGCATTTCCTGCCCTGCCTGACACTTACACCTGCTCACAAACCAAATTTGTATTTAATTATTTATTTATTGCTTCCCTGTTTTTTGTGTGCAGTCGTGTGATCTGGCCCCTCTTGCCCATATCAACTCTTGTACATGTGGCTCTCTCCAGATGCTGTATCGGGTGGTGTAGATTTGGAAACTGATTTGTCTCTCCTCCACTTCTCTTTGCACTCACCACCTGTAGGCATCATGAGCTTGACTCAGCAGACTGCACTGAACTTCTAATTTGCACCTTATTCTCAGTCTTCTATTGCAGGCTTAATCAGTGAACAGTTAATAGTAGCTTCTGGGTTGCTGCATGTGATTCCCGCTCTCATCCGCCCACCCCCTCCTGCCGGGTGCCTCGCTCACTCACTGGTCAGGACATTTCTAGTAAAATAATAGCAAAATACTGATGTTTCAAGCACAAACTCCCAAAATAAGATGTCCACCACACACAGCTACAGTATCTGCTGAAGTGGCTGCAGCTTTCTCCTCCCTATCACTCACTTGTGTGCTCGCTATCCTCGTGTCAGAAGAGGGACAAAACTATAATCAAATTAAAAAAACTGATAAATGCATAAAATTTAAAGAGAAGCACACACTGAATCTGCTTTTATGTGTGTGTGTGTGTGGGGGGCATGACAACCAGCTAAAGTTATGGTGCCAGAGTAGATCAACAATCTGTAAAAACAAAAAGCAAATGCAGGCAGAGGAACTATTTTGCATTAAAATACAGAATCAATTGTAGTTTTTTTTACTATTTTAACATAGAAATTTAGATTTTTACCTATATGTAAAAACACATTCCCATTTATAAGTGCAATAAGACACTCTGGGGTGTGCATTAGACATTTCTAATACACGGCAGGGGCTGAAGACAGCGACCTGCAGTCTTGTGCCTTACTGCACCCTGGTTGTACGTTAGAAAGTCTAATGCACACCACACCACATTGTGTCTTATTGCTTATTTGTACTTGGTGCAGATGGCCACACTCATAGTTGTACCTTTCACACACTCACTCACTGGCTACCTTTACGCTGCAAGGCAAAAGGCACTCTTCAGCCTAACCCCCAGCTTTAACAAACTGCTTCTGCACCATCTCCAATCAATAGAACTACAAGAACACAGCCCAGAATGCCCCTAACCGCCTGTCTGACATACTCAGCTGGGAAAGCAGTCATTTGCTGTCAGGGCCACTAACTGGTTAAAAGAATTCCTGATACATTGCTGAATCTCCCCAAGTTTAATTAGTTTAAGAGATCTTTGTTGTCTACCTTTGCAGTTCAATGCAATTTAACTTTAAACAGTTTTATTTGTTTTTCATTGTACATAACTTGTGAATTCTTATACAACGATCTGTATTGATTTTTTCTTCAAAACATTATGCAATTGTTCTGGCTTAAGTGCTTGGAGCCTGACTCAACTGCATTTCAATGGAACTGCATATTGTATTTGTAATGTGTTTCGTGACTATGTATTTGATATGGAACCTTTGTATATGAGCAGTTGATCTTAAAGATTATCTCTGAAATTTTCAATAAATAAATATGTGTTGTGTCTTAAAAGATATATTGTATCTTGTCAAACAATGAAAGATATTAAATTGAAGCATTAAGTGTGTGTTGGTGGGACAGGCATAACGTGCATGTTGTGCATGATTGTGATATTCATGAGGTGGGTGCATGCTGCTGACAAGCATGCATACCATGTTGGTGGCAATGGTGACAAGCATTAGGCTAAAACTGATGACAAGCATTAGTTACTGGTTGGTGACATGCAAGAGGTGAATGTTGTTGACATCCATGAGGGTCATGTTCCTAACAAGCACGAGGTGCATGTTGGTGACAATAAGAGGTGAATGTTAGTGACAGTCAAGAGGTTCATGTTGACAATGTGCATGAGCTACATTTTGGTGACTTGCATGAGGTGCAGGTTTGGGGTTTTTGCAATTCTGTTTTAGTGCCTCAGCTCAGTGCAGGATGTACCCCTCTTCAGTGCCAAACCTCATCCTGGCATTCCCTCCCAGGATGCCCACACTGGGAGGTTCCAGCTTACCCTCTGTGTCGAGCCCCCCAGGGAGGGACAGAGATCTACATCTATCTGAGGCCCCAGCCTGAGGCATACACTTGGGGCATCATTTGGAGATGTCCAAGGGCTTCATGGTGCAGCCACACAGGGGTTTTCCTTGTAAGTTTCCCAGAGGCATGGACATGCAATGTAGTCGTCTCCGGTTGGGCACACTCCTGCAACTGACCTACAGACATTGGCCATTGCTTCTGCCCTGAAGAGTGGCCCTGGCTGTTGCACATCCAGCCTTCACTGGGTGTCACTGGTATGCCAGGAAGCTATGACCCCCTCAGAGGAGAGAGAGAGCTGTCTGTGGGATGATCCTCCTACCTCCCTGGCTGATCCTTTGATGCACTGCTCTCATTCTCAAATGTGGGTCATCAGCACCACCACTGCACTGGTGGGTCGGCTGTGAGGTGCATTTGGCGTCATGCATAAGAAGCATTTTTGGTAGCCGTCGTTAGTTGTATACTGGTGATATGCATGAGGTACTGTGCATCTTACATGTTGAGATGCATGTTGGGAACAGATATTAGATGTATGTTGCCAACATGTCTAAGGTGCATGTTGACACAAATATGGTACATGTTGGTACAATGGACAATCATTAGGTTCACTTTGGTGACACAAGTTGAGGCACATGTTGACATGGCAAAGTGCATGTTGGTGACAAATATGACATGCATGTTCCTGATATGGATGAGATAAATGTTGGCAACAAGCATGAGGTGCATCCTGGTGACATACATGATGTGCATGTTAAGGACAAGCATGAACTGTATGTTGGCAACATGCACAGGTACACATAGGAGATATGCATGAAGTGTATGATAAAGACATGCATTAGATGATGTTCATGACATGAATGAATGGAATATTGGTGACATGATGAGATGCATGTTGGAGACATGCATGTGATGTCTTGCGTGTTGGTAACTTGCATGAGGTGCATGTAACTGTAAGGCATATGGTGTATATTGCCAACATGAATTAGGTGCATGTTGCTGACATTCATGTGGTGCATGTTGGTGACTTGCATGCAGTGCATGTTGATGACATAAATGATTTGCATGGTGGTGACATGTATGAGGTGCAAGTTACCAATAGGCATGAGGAGCATTTGGTCATATATATATGAGGAGCACTTTGAGGCAGTATAGTGTAGTGGTTAAGGCACCAAGCTGCAAACTTGGAGACCTGGGTTTGAATCCATTCAGCCCCCACTTGCATACTGTGTGACACTAAGCAAGTCAGTTAACTTCCTTGTGTTCCCAGGTCACACCTGGAAACAAGCTTCAACTTAGTGTACCTTTCCTGGTTAAACAATTATTCCTGTTCTCCTTTCCCACTTGCTGACAAGAATGAGGTTCATACTGGCAACATGCATGTCAATGACATATATGAGGTGCATGTTGACAACATAAAGAGGTTCTTGTTGATGCTGATGACCAGCATAAGGTGCTTTTGGTTACATGAATGATGTACATGTTACTGACATAATAGGGTGCATGTTGCTGACGAATGAGGTGCATGTTGCTGACGTAATGAGGTGCATGTTGCTGACATAATGAGGTGCATGTTACTGACATAATGAGGTGCATGTTACTGACATAATGAGGTGCATGTTATTGACGTAATGAGGTGCATGTTGCTGACATAATGAGGTGCATGTTACTGACATAATGAGGTACATGGTTATTGATGTAATGAGGTGCATGTTGCTGGCGTAATGAGGTACCTGTTGCTGACATAATGAGGTACATGTTACTGACGTAATGAGGTGCATGTTACTGACATAATGAGGCATGTTGCTGACATAATGAGGTACATGTTACTGACGTAATGAGGTGCATGTTGCTGACATAATGAGGTGCATGTTGCTGACATGAGGTACATGTTACTGACGTAATGAAGTGCATGTTGCTGACATAATGAGGTACATGTTAATGATATAATGAGGTATGTTACTGACATAATGAGAGTGCATGTTACTGACATAATGAGGTGCAAGTTACTGACATAATGAGGTACATGTTATTGACATAATGAGGTACATGTTACTGACATAGTGAGGTGCATGTTGAGAATAACCATTGTTTATTTATTTATTTCAAATTTGATAACTGACAAAGGCACGCTGAGCTGAAGCTTGTTTCCAGGTGTGACCTGGGGAAGGTGCAAAACACAACAAAGGGTTACAAGGTTTATGATACAGTAATATACAATATGCAAATGTTGTCCTTTTATACAATTGCTTTACAAAGTAAATTATACACGAAGAAAAAATAAATAAAAACAACATAAACAGAGCATAAAACTGAGGTAGCAAAATTTTCAATTATTTTATTATTTTGCTAAATAGAGATGGGAGACAGGAGGAGGACAAGAAGTTTAATTGTGCTTAAGATCAGTGAGCAGCAGCAGGATGTAACAGGAGATGGTCTGAGAAGTCGCTAAGTGCAGGAAAGGAGGAGCTAAGGTGAGTTGGGAGGAGGTTATTCCAGAGGGAAGAGAGTCAGAGAGAAAGCAAGTTGCCCTGCTGAGGTGCGAGCATGTGGGAGGGTGAAGGAGAGGTGATATGTGTTTGAGTGATAAGGGAGGGTGGCTGGAGCTAGGAGGAGGAGAGGTAGGATGGGAGGGTGCAAACCAGTATTTAGAGATGAAAATCAAACAGAGGAAAAATGTCTCTGTGAGAGGCTTCAAGAGATAAGGTAGAGTAGAGACCACAGTGGTGAGTCGGGGGAGTTAGAGGCAAATGACAGAACACATTAAAGAGGACATCAAGTTTAGCATGGGAGATGGCTGGGGCGAGCCATATATACATCAAGCTGTAGTTAAAGATTGGGAGAATCCATTTGACTAGAAGATCCACGTCGGACTGGAAGTGAGAGACTACCTTTATGGCGGTAAAGAAGTCCCAGCTTGGGGTGGAGCTTAGAGTGAAGGCATTAAAGTGGGAAGGAAGTCCAGTGAAGGTCAAGCCATACCTTAAGATATTTGTAGGCAGGTACCTCTTCAAGAGGGTGCAAGCAGGGGTAGTGAAGGCAGGAGGGAGCCTGGTAAGCTTCTGCTTGGTGCCAAAGGTCATGTCGACATTTTTTTGGCATTCAGTTTCAGTCTGTCAGCTGAGAACCAGTATAGTACTACAGTGAAGTCATGTTGAAGAGGGTTTTTGACACCTGGGGTAGAGGGACCAGATAGGAAAAGGATGGTGTCATCCACATACTTGTGAATGTGGGCATGGGTGCATACAGAAGGCAAACAATTTATAAACAGAGAGAAAGGACAGGTCCAAGGATCTAACCCTGAGGGACACCAGAAAGGATAGGAGGGGAGATAGGACATTGTTGACTTTACAGACTGGGACCGACTGGTAGACATGATGTGAACCAGGATACGGTATGTAATCGTGCATATTGGTGACACGGATGAGGTGTATGTTGGTGTCATTCACGAGGCTCATGCTGGTGACATGCATAAGGCACATGGGGTGACAAGCATGAAGTCTTGTATGTCAGAGAAAAGCAGGAGTTGCATGTTGATGACAAGTATTAAGTGCATGTTATTAAAATGCATATTGTGCACTGATGCAACATGCATTACGTACATGTTGCTTACATGTATGAGGCACATGTTTGGAACAGTTCATGTTGGTTACTTGATGAGACCCATGCTTGCAAAAGCATGAGGTGCATGGTGGTGTCAAGCATGAGGTTTATGCTGTTGATATGCATGTGGTGTATGGGGTGACAAGTATAAGGTGCTGCATGTTGAACAAAGCATGCAATGCATGCTGGTGCCAAGTTTGTCATGCATGTTCCTTATATGCATGAGTCTTGTTTGTGACAAGCATGAGGTGCATGTTGACATATATGCTGTTGATGGTGACATGTATGAATTGCAAGTTGGTGGAAAGCATGTGGTGAATATTTGTGACTTACATGAGGTGCATGTTGGTAACAAGCATGAGGTGCATGTTCATGAGACTCAAGCTGCAAAATTCAAGTCAAATGTAATAGTTCAGCCTTAGACTTTTACAATGGATAAAAACTAATACACATACAGTATTTACATGAAACAATTGTACGACCAGTTAAATATGATTCAATAAAACCATTCAGATATCAAGTATATTATTCTTATTCTAGAACTCAGATAGGTTTAACTGAAAGTAACAAGCACTGTTTCACAGTCTCACTATATGGATGCTTTAAGCAATAAGGCACAACTGGGTGTGGGTTATAGGAATTTACACATCAGAGGAAATCACTATTCAATTTGCCTATTATTTCAATTGTCTAAGGCACCATACTTGTGCATAAAATGCAATTTATCCTATATTCTCTATACACAGTTTCATACATTACCTTTAACAATAAACAAGACATGCATATTGACATGCATGAGGTGGATGTTGTCAAAATGCATGAGGTGCGTGCATGCTTGTGACATGCACATCTTATGTAGGTGACAAACATAAGGTGCTTTGGTGCATTTGGTGACAGACATGAGATGCACATTGGTGATAATCATGAGGTTTATGCTGGTAACATGCATGAGATGCACATTGTAGACAAGCATGAGATGCTGCATGTTGGTGACAAGATTGAGCTGCATGTTGGTGACAAGCACGATGTGCATGTTGAGGAAGTGCATAATGCTTGATGAAGGCATGCATGAGGTACATGTTGACATGAATGAGGTGAATACTGGTGACATGATGAGGTGCATGTTGGAGACAAGCTTGAGCTGCATGTTTGTAACATGCATGAGGTGAAGTTATTCTCATGGACGAGATGTATGTTGCCAGCCTGCATTAGGAACATAGTGAAGAAATGCATAGACGTGCATGTTTGCAACATACTACTAACATACTAAAATGCCAGCAGAATAGGCCTAACAGTCTTCGTGTCTGCTTGTTTGGTCAGCCCCACCCTGGGAGCTGACCTTGCTGCCCCTCGCCTTCTCTGGCTTCTCCTTCCCAGTTCCAGATATTCTCACTGCACTGGATTTTGCTTCCAGAACCCTTCCCTGTACCTGTCCTACCCCTCTTGAACCTCTCCACCATCTCTGCCTCCACCAGCCCCTGGGCAGCACATTCCATGGCTCCACCACCCTCTCAGTGAAGTAGCACCTCCTCCTTTCTCCCTGAATCTTCCGCCTCCAGCTTCCACCCATGCCCTCTAGTTGTCCCTCCTCCTTCCTTCAAGCACCCTGACTGCTCCTCCTCTATTTACCCCTTCATGTACCTGAAGAGCTCTATCATGTCCCCCGGTCCCTTCTCTCTTCCAATGTGTACATATTTAGCTCTTGGAGCCTCTCCCAAAGATCCTGTCCCCAAGCTCCAAATCATTTTGGTTGCCCTCTCTGGACCCTCTCCAGGAGTTTAATGTCCCTCTTTAAGTGTGGCCTCCAAAACTGCAAGCAGTACTCAAGGTGTGGCCTCACCAACAGTTATACAGAGGAGTATCACTTCCTCCTTCTGGAGGTGATCTCCTAGCGATGCATCCCAGCATCCTGTTGGCCTTGGTTGCCGCCTCCCACAAGTGTCCGAGTTGTTCATCTTGACATCCACCACCACCCCAGGTCCCTCTCAGCCATCGAGACTTATAGCATTTCCCCAGGGTGTACACTTGACCGGGTTTCTGGACCCACATGCAGTACCTTGCATTTCCTGCATTGAACCTCAGCTTCCACTTTCTAGACCATCTTCCAGAGCCTCCAGGTCCCACTATAGCCACCCTCCCTCCTACCCATCCACCACCGCCGTGAGTTTTGAGTCATCCGTGAAGAGCTCATCTCACTCCTGATACCTGTCCTTATGTCAGAGACGTGGGGCGTTGAACAGGAGGGGCCCAAGGACTGATCCTGTGGGATTCCACTAATGACCCTCCTTGGGATGAGACTACTCGCCAACTCACGACCCTCTGGGTCCGGTCCTGAGCCAATTGTCTATCCATCTGATCATCTGGTTCCTACCCCATTTCTCCCAGTTTATCCATCAGGCCCTTGTGAGGAACAGAGTCAAATGCCTTGCTGAAGTCTAGAAAGAGGACGCTCACTGGTCTACCCAGGTCCAAGGCACTCGCCACCCAGTCATAGAACTCCACAAGGTTTGTCTGACACGATTTCCTGGGATGAATCCATGCTGCCTATCGTCCAGGCACCTTGACTTTCCAGGTCCCCACCTAGCCTTCCTTGACAATGCCCTCCATCACCTTGCCCACCACCGATGTCAGGCTGACAGGCCTGTAGTTCCCTGCCACCTCCCTTGATCCCCCTTGTGGATAGGCACTATATGCGCCCACCTTCCAGTCCTGGGGCACCACCCTGTCCTCAGAGAGATGGGTGAAAAGCTCCACCAGGGGTTTCGCCAGGACATCTGCAAGTTCCTTCAGCACTCTGGGATGTAATGTATCCAGTACTGGTGCTTTCTCCAACTTAAGGGACCTGAGGGCTTCCCTCACTCTCTCTGCTGTGATTTCCACCTCTGCTACCTCTTCTCCTGCTTAGCCTTCCCCTCCTGCCAGTGATGCCTCCCTCTCCCCAGACCCGCCGATCGATGAGGGTCCCACCCTGCTCAGTATCACTGTCTCTCCCATGTATGATGCAGCACCCCATTTTCCTTGGTGAAACAGAAGTGAAGTACTCATTTAGTACCTCAGCCTGCTCCCCTGGGTCCTGTGCCCATCTCTCCCTGTTTTAATCCTACTAATCTGCCCTTCACCCTTCATTTTCCCCAATGTATCTAAATAACCCTTGTTCCTCTCCTAATTTCCTAGCCAGGTTCTGCTTCTTCCTTGCCTTAGCCACCTTCGCCTCCCTAGTGGCCCTTTAGCCATCAGCTCATACTCCTCTCGATCCCTTTCCTCCTTGAGCACTTGAATTGCCTATAGGCTGCCTTCTTACCCGCACCACCTCCTGGACCTCCTTGGTCCACCAGTAGGGTTTGGGCCCTACACATTTCGTCTTACCCTGGCACAGGTGCTGGTAGCATCCTGCACCCTCTCCTGATTATTTCCCACCTACTGTCAGCATCCATGTCTGACCCAATCACATCCAAATGCTCCTTAAGGATCCTCCCATTTCTTAAAATACGCCCCAGTCAGTTACCTCCATCTTTGTGCAGCCTTCTACCCTCCTAGGTCCAGGCAGAACCAGACTGTGACATGGTCACTCCACGCAATGGGTATCTCACCTCCAGGCCCCCAATCTGGTCATTGTCTGCCAGGACCACATCCAGTACCAGCGCCTCCCTGGTCGGTTCCCCTACCTGCTGAGTTAGGAACGTGTCTTGAAAGACATCCAACAACCTCTGTTCCTGGCCACCGATGATGTCATGGTCTCTCAGTCTGTTGCTGGCATGTTTAAGTCCCCAACACCACCACCCTTCCCTGCCCAATCTGCATTGTCTCCCAACATCTGCCACCAGACTGTCCTCCAGCTCCTCCGCCAGCATAGGGAGTCTATACACCACTCCTGTTTTTACTGTCTTGCCCTCCTTGTTATCAAGGTGACCCAAAGTCCTCCATGGTTCCCTCCACCTCCTATATTCCCCATGCCAATGCAGTTTTGACTATTATTGCTACCCTCCTCCCCTTCCCACCCCCTGTCCTTCCTGAACATAGTGTAACCCTCTAGGTTCAGGTCCCAGTTGTGTTCTGCGGTGGCCCAGGTCTCAGTGGCCGCTGCCACATCCACCGCTCCCTCAGTTAGCATCATCTGGAGCTCAGGCATTTTATTGCCCAAGCTCCTGGCATTTACAGGACTCTACCTTCCACCCTTCCCTATACTTCCATTTCCCCTGCTCGTGTTCCTATAGGGATTCCATTTTCCCTGGTCTGCCCTTTACCAGTCGGCCTTTTCCCACATTCCTCCAGCTTCCCGGAGATAAATGGATGAGGTACATGTTGATGCCATGCATAAAGTGCATTTTGGCAACAGGCATGAGGAGAATGTTGTGACATGCATGAGGTTCATGTTAGCAACATGCATGAAATGCAAGTTAGCAACATGCATGAGGTGCACATTGACAATATGCATGAAGTGTATGTCGGTGACATGCATAGAATGTCAGTAGCATAAGGGAGGTGCATGTTACTGACATGATGAGATACAGGTTGGGAATGGCCATTAGGTCCATGTTGACAACATGCATGAGGTGTGTGTTTGTGAAAAGCATGAGATATATGCTGGCAATATGCATGATGTGCATGTTTGTGTCAAGTATGAAGTTCATTCTGGTGACATGAATTAAGTACATGGGGTAACAAGCAGGGGCGATGCATGCTGGAGACAAGCACAGGGTGCATGTTAGTGACAAATATGAGCTGCTTGTTATTGAAAAGCATGTAGTGTATGTTGGCAACGTGCATAAGTGCATGCTGGCAACATACATGAGGTGCATCGATGACATGCATTAACTGAATGAGATAACAAACATGAGGTGCTGCATGCTGGAGACAAGCATGAGGTGCATATTAGTGACAAACATGAGGTGACTGTTACTGAGAACATGCAGTGCATATCAGCAACATGCATAGGTGTATGTAGGTGATATATGAGGTGCATCATTATAGAAAGCATGAGGTGCATGATAATGTCAAGCATGAGATTCACCCTGCTGTCATGCCTAATGTGTATGGTGGTGACAAGCATGAGGTTCTGCATGCCTGAGACAAACACGAGGTGCATAATGGTGACATGTACAAGGTGCATGTTGGGGACAAGCATGTGGCGAATGATAGCAGAATGCATTCTTTGCATAATGGTGACATGCATTCTGCATATGATGGTGACATGCATGAGGTGCATCTTGGGACAATCGTGATACATGTTGCTGACATGCATGCTGTGCAATGTGACAGTCAAGGTGACAAGCATGAGGTGCATCTTGGGGACAAGTATGTAGTGCATGTTTCTGACATGTATGAGATGCATGTTGGTGACAAGGTACGGTGCATGTTGCTGATAAACATGAAGTGCATGTGGTGACAAGCTGGAGCTGCAGGTTGCTGACATGTATAAGGTCTGTGTGGGGGACATTATGAGGTGTATGTTGGGAACAGCCATTAGGTTTACATGCTGGCATTCATGATGTGCATGTTGGTGACAAGCATTAGGTGCATGTTGACATAAATGAGATATATGTTGCTGAAATGTATGAGGTGAGTATTGGTGACATGCATGAGGTGTATTTTGGTGACAAGCTATAGGCGCTTGTTATTTATAAACATGCATGCTTGTTTATGACAAGCATGAGGTACATGACAGCATGGATGATATGCATGTTGTTGACATACATAAGGTACATATTAATAACATGTATGAGATGAATACTGGTGACAGTGTGAAGTGTAGATTAGTGACATGCATGAGGTTCATGTTGGTGAATTGTGAGGTGCATGTTATTGATAAGTACATGTTGGTGACAAGCATGAGCCACATGTTGGTGACAAATGTGAGGTGCATGTTGGTGACAAGTGTAAGGAGCATGTTGGTGACATGTGTAGGGTATATGCTAGTGAGATGCATGTTGGTGACAAGCATGACATAATTGTTGATGACAAGCAAGAGGTACATGTTGGTACCAAGGGTGAGGTGCAAGTTGGTGACAAGCAGGAGGAATAAGGTTGGTGACATGAAGTTGTATGTTGCTGACAAAGTGGGTAAGAGAATACCTGTGTTTAAAAGGGTGATGCCAAACCATTAAAAACTACTGCCCTATTCCCACTCCTGCCTACCCTTAGCAAACTTATGGAAAAATTGTTTCTTCCCAAGTCTCTGACCACCACCAAAAAGTAATCTGTTATCCTCAGTCCAACATGGATTTATGCCTGCACACATCACTTCCACTGCTCTTATCCTGTTCACCAGTGATGAAAAATCTAATATGGATGAAGGCATGCCTTCTGGGCTATTTTCATTGCCCTTACTAACATGTTTGATTTGGTCAATCACTCACCCTTAAACACAACCTGACATCCCTAGGTGTCTCCCACCTCCACCTCTAACTGGTTCTCTAGTTGTCTCTGCAACAATTTGTTATGTTTATCAAGGCATCTCTACTCCTGCCACTATTAAGGTTGGCATTCCACAAGGTTCCAACCTTGGCTCACAACTATTTTCTGTCTTTATAAACGATATCCCTAACACCACTTCCTACTGTCAAACTCTTCTCTATGCTGATGACTTCGTGCTTTACTCCAGGTCCAAGTCACTGATTGATATTAATGCTCACAATCAACTTCCACAAAGTTCAAAACTGGCTGATTCAAAATTGCCTTTCCTGAATGCTGGCAAGACCAGGCCATGCTCTCTGGGTCTGCTCAAAAGGTTTAGGCCTGCACAACTGGCCTAGTCATCCACTGTTTTGATGGCTCCCTTTTCATGACCAACCACTTCAAATGCCTAGGTGTCACCATTGACCCTGCCTTGGACTTTCTGCAGCATATCTCCAGTATCTGCAAGTCCATTAATGCAAACTTGGGCTTGCTTATAGGGTCTGCCGATGTGCCCTGACTCCTGTGGCTAGGGTTGTTATTGCCTAGGAAGTCCTACTTCCCAGCCTGTGCTATGGAGTCACCTCTTTTTATCAGGCTAGTTCATGCAGTTTCCACAAATGGAATGTCTCTATAATAATGTGTGTCCATTTGCCCTATTAGCTCCTCAGCTTAATCACCACTGCTCGCTCTAGTCCATACTGGGTTCCACCTTGGCTCCTCTATACCCTATGCTGCTCGACTGATAACCTCCTCATGTCTTCTAAACCTGCCTTCACTGGCCTTCAGATTCAGTCCTGCTGACAGAGCCTACATCCTGCTCTCTAAAGATCAGGCCTCTATGCTGTACCCAAGTGCTCCTACAAAATCAGTGAGCAGGCATTTGCCCATTTTGCCTCAGGGCTTGAACTCCTACCCGCTCACCTTTGAGTCTGTCACTCCCACCTCACATTCAAAAGAGAACTATTTGGTTATCTCTGTTCCTCTGATAAATGCTCTTGCTCCTGATCTGTCTCATTCTAATTGCTACTCTGACATTTGACCGTGCTTCTGAATCCACTAATGGTTTTAATTCTTCTCTTTTGTTTGAAGCATAGAAACATAGACATAGACTTTGATCGGCAGATAAGGACCGCTTGCCCACCTAGTCTACCCATTTCCTACATATTGGATAAGCTGCAGATCCTAGTTAACCAATAGCCTACTTCCTCCTACCCCAACTAAATTGCTTGCTGTCTGTCCCATACATTGTTGAATTCCCCAATGTTTGTTTCATGTTGCTCTTACACCTAGCCCCTGGTTATTGGTGTTTGCCATTATCAAGCTGATGCATAGGCGGTGGAGCCAGGGGGTCCACAGGGGCCAGGAGACCCTCAGTTTTGTTGCTGAAGGGTCAGACAATGAATTTTGAAGACCTCCCAATTTCCATCAATGGAGCAGCATTAAAATGACACTGGTGGAATTTCTTCAATGACAGCAGAGATGCTGCCTTTAACCTTTGGTACTCAACATAAATTGAAAATCCAGGCAACACAAGATTGTACTTTTGGAAAAAATAAGGACTATTTTGTCTTACTGTTTCATGAGTTGAACTGTTTAGCTATTTTTGGTTTCATTTCTCCTCTCATTCCTCTGCAAAGCTACAATCCTGACTCTGTTCTGTTATGAATATCATGAATAACCTATGTTTTCTGTTAATAAATCATGAAGTGGTCAACAAATGTGTGGATTATTCATTATTATAAAAAGCTAGGTTAGTTGACTAAAGTATATTCAAAAGACGCATTGTTCTTCCAGTGCCCAGGCTAAGATGTTCTGTGCAATTCTGACCCCAACATTTTAGTACGGTCCTCCACCACTGTACCATTCTTACTCTGTTCTGCAGGTCACTGACTCACTACTGCTCCTGGTCCTATTTATGGTTACTTCTTCTTATTTTGTCTGTTTATTATGCTTTTTATGCCATATCTCTGGCTACTGTTGTTTGTATCATACAGGTTGTACTATTCTTACTGTTTTTCAGCTGTCTGCAGTTTTTTTTAATCTCTGCTTGACATTGTTCTCACATATTCTGCTTTGTTTAACTACTGTATGTTACTGTATTTGTTTGTAAACCCTGCTGTTTTTGTACTGTCATCATTACCTTGTAATCTCATGAGTCATTCCTGAAAATAGACATTTTATTGTCTAGCGCACTTACCTGGTCAAAAAACTAAATAACTATATACATACATATATATTAGTGAAAGAATTATGTGCACTTGCTTGACAAGAATGAGGTGTATGTTAATGATGTGATATGGCGCATGTTGGTGACAAGCATGAGGTAAATGTTACAGACATTATAAGGTGCATGCTGGGAACAGCCTTTAGGTGCATATTTACAATAGTTATAAGATGCATGTTGGTGACATGCATTTGGTGCATAAGATGACATACATGAGGTTTTGTATGTTGGTGACAAAACTGTGTCATGCATGAGGTTCATGCTAGTGACATGCTTGAGGTGTGTGGTGTGACATGCATGAGGTGCTGCATGTTCGTGGCATGCATGAGGTGCATGTTGGTGATAAGCATGCGTACATATTGCCCATACGCTAAAAGAAAACTCAAATTATCACTACTGGACCTGCACCTCTGTTCAATGAAGCTCCTCCTATCTCCTACTGATCTCAGGCAATGTCTATCTGAACCCTGGCCTGGGTTTGAAGCCTTCTGAAAAGGCAGAGGCCCTCACCATCGCAACCATTAACATCTGCAGCCTGTTACCAAAGCTTGATGCACTCCAAGCCTTTACCGCCAACATAATCCTGACATCCTTGCTGTAGTTGAAGCATGGCTGACACCAAAAGCTCCTGATCTGGCAAATACCTACAGAGCTACAATGTTTTCAGATTGGACCGTGTCTCTAAAAGGGAGAGGGCTGTGCCATCTACATTAAGGATAATCTCTGGGGCACCTTTGTTCCAACCCTAGCCCTCGGCTACTTTATCACCACCTTCAATAAGGCCTGTGACCTCTTCTGTCCTTCAAAAAACAGAAAACAAAAGCCCTCTGTAACCCTTGGATAACTGTGGAGCTCCTTTCCCACCTGAAATCTAGTGACCACCTGTGGGCAGTGGCTAAAGCCACAGGCAAACAATCTGATATCCAAAAATACAAACATGCCCGTAATGCCTGTACAAAATCCATTCATCTCATGAAAAGCTCATATTATAAGGACATCCTCACCAACACCTGGAAAAATGGCTATGATTTCTGGGACAATATCAAGGACATTACTGGGAAACAATCAAAGTCCCTCCGACAATATTAACTGTTGAAGGGTCCCTACCCTTAATCCCATGGTCATTGCAAATACCTTTAAAATGGCTTTTACTGATCTCAGTACTGTTCTATCACCTGATTTCTTCATAGTAAGTCACACCCCTCTAACACACCTTGCACTCTGCCAACCACCCTCATTTTATGTTGGCTTGCCGCTCTTCTGTGACAGTCAACATATTAGGAAAAATCAAGCTTTAGAGGCGGTGGCTGCTGTTAAGGAAAATGCGAGTGCGCATCAGTAAGGTGCGTCCCTCATTCCCTATAAGCCAGCATGCTAGTGCTGACACCAACGATATGTAAAGTGGACAAAACTTTAAACAAAGTGCCGCTGCAATCAGAGACAAGCTCGTCATGCAGCATCACTTTGTTTAGACGTTATGTCCACTTTACTACGTGCCATCCCCCCCAGTACAGGGTGCCACGCTGAGAGCCCACCCCAGCGTGGCAACTGATGCCATGGCCGATGGTGGTGCCCAATTCCCCATCAGCTCCACTGTCCTCCCCAGTACAGGGTGCCACACTGGGAGCCCACCCAGTGTGGCAACTGATGCCATGGCTGACGGGGTGCCAATCCCCGCCGCTCCACGCCCCCCCAGTTATCCTTCTGCCATGCTGGGAGCCCACCCCAGCATGGCAAACGCCCCTCGTTGTTTTTTTTTCTTTTTAAACCTGCAAGTTAAAACGGTCCCACGGCGCTTTCTCCTGCCCCCCACAACCCGCACCCACCCACTGGCACCCTGCCTCCCCACACCCCCCACCCCATACCATTCTCTGGAGTCCGCGCGACGATCTTCGTGGACTGGAACATGTCTGCACTCTTCAAAGCCGACCGCAAACTGAGGAAATGCCTGTAAGCTGTATAATGGGCTAGATAGGGTTTTTCAACTTTGTTGCATATCTCAGGCATTTTTGGAATTTTTGCACAAATTTTCAACATGGGGTTTTGGGGCCCCTCCTCATGATTCTGTCACTGTCATGGCGTTTATCGGCCTCAAAAGGTGATTCTCAGTCACCGCGTGAAATCACCTTTGGGGCCCATTAACGAAATGACAGTGGTGGTGTTCATGAGGTGCCCTCTAAAAGCCTAAGTTCCAAATTTGGTGGAAAAATCCAACAAATGCCTGTTTTACGGCGTGCATTGCGCAGTTGCTACGCAGAGCTCGTGCTAACACACTAAAATGCCAGCAGAATAGGCTTAAGGTCTTTCGTGTCTGCTCTGTTGGTCAGCCTCACCCTGGGTGCTGACCTTGCTGTCCCTCCCGCCTTCTCTGGCTTCTCCTTCCCAGTTCCGGATATTCTTGCTGCATTGTATTTTGCTTCCAGAATCCTTCCCTGTACCTGTCCCACCCCTCTTGAACCCCTCCACTGTCTCTGCCTCCACCAGCCCCTAGGTAGTGCATTCCATGGCTCCACCACCCTCTCAGTGAAGTAGCACCTCCTCCTTTCTCCCTGAATCTTCCCTCCAGCTTCCACCCATGCCCTCTAGTGGCCCCTTCCTCCTTCCTTCAAGCACCCTGACTGTTCCTCCCTATTTACCCTCTTCATGTACCTGAAGACCTCTATCATGTCCCCGGTCCCTTCTCTCTTCCAATGTTACATATTTAACTCTTGAGCCTCTCCTCATAGGTCCTATCCCCAAGCCCCAAATCATTTTGGTTGCCCTCCTCTGGACCCTCTCCAGGAGGTTAATGTCCCTCTTTAAGTGTGGCCTCCAAACTGCACGCAGTACTCCAGGTGCAGCCTCACCAAGCAGTTATACAGAGGAGTATCACTCCTCTTTCTGAGGTGATCCCAGCGATGCATCCCAGCATCCTGTTGGCCTTGGCTGCTGTCCTCCCACAAGTCTCAGAGTTGTTCATCTTGACATCCACCACCACCCCAGGTCCCTCTCAGCCATTGAGACTTGTATTCCCCCCAGGTGTACACTTGGCCTGGGTTTCTGGCCATAAGCTCGTAACCGCACATTCACAATATTTTACTGCGGATTTTCAGCATTGTCATTTTGTAACCTCCTTGTGAACAGTATAGCTGTCATTTTCCACATCCTGCCCGGAAATGTGTTTCCGCACTTCCTGCACACAATAGCGAGAGTTGCTTTGGGAAATCAGTGTTTGGGCCAGATTATGAAAATAGACAGTGACACAGTTCATGAGCAGAGGACCTAAAATGCCTATGTTGAAAATTTGGTGATGATACTCCATAAAATAACTGTGTTACTGAGCATGCATTGGCAGATTACACATGCTCGTACCGTCGTGCATTTGTGATATTTTCAGTCTGGATTTTCACTATTACCATTTTCCACACCTCTTGATGAACAGTACAGTCGTCATTTGACATATCGTGCCCAAAATGTGTTTCGCACTTCCGATGCAGAAAAGCGTGGTCGCTGTGCGAAATCACTTCTTGGGACACTTGAGGATATAACAGTGACACTGTACATGAGCAGAGGTGCTAAAATGCCTATGTTGAAAATTTGGTGCCGAATGCCCATAAAATGGCAGTGTTGCAAGCGTGCTACATATTTCCCACACACCCTAGTAGCTTCAGTAATTTGGTATATTTACATGCCACATTTTCAACACTGGCATTTTTTACCTCCTTATGAACTGTGCAGCTGTCATTTCTCACATCCTGCCCGACATGTTTTCCTGCACTGCACTACCAAGCACCCAAAGGACACCTAATGCTTGTCACTCTCTGCAGGGTGGGGTGGGTTGGCATCAGTTCAGTACTTCACTGCCATTCTTATGATGCATCTGTCTAACTCCTACACTACCAATGCCAATGCCAGCAAGCCAACATTCGGCATTGACAAATGCGTGTTACTTCAGGAGATTAACTCATTGCCTCTACAGGCTCACTCTGAGATTACACCACTTGCCTCCTGAATCTCCTGTATACTTTTAACAGTGAATCCTGGCCTTTCTAAGCAAAGTCAAGCCATAGTCAGCATGTCACAAACAAATGCTAATAGCTCAATAACTGTACATGCTAGACACAAAGTATGAGTGGCAGAGTTATTCAGCACAAAATTGCCTTTCAATGGTGGCATGCATGTAATAATAAGTAATTTTGCTTTTTTCTATGCTGGTTGAAAGAGCAACTAAATATTTTTTCACTAAAAGGGCAACATAAGCCATTTTTGTTGAAAAATATGTAAAATATCTACACCAAATTAAGCATACAGACATTTGATGGTGTTTTAATATTATGTTTGTTAAAAAGATATCTTTTTACTATAAAGCGTAATTTTTTCCCATTTTAGTCGAGGTGCTTTGGTGAGATTTGAGGATGAAATCACAACCACACACCATAAACAAATGCATTATAACTCCAAAAGTATACATGATACACAAAGTATCAGCATGAAAGTTGATGAGCACAAAATGCCTTTCCAATGGTGCTATGCAACCAGATGTAATCAATACGGTTTTATTTTATACCTGCTGAAGTGCCAAAAAGTGAATTTTATTCAAGCTGCTTAGGTGAATCTTGATGGAAAACATGTCCAGCATACACCACACCATAAACAAATGTAGAATAACTCCTAAAGTATACATGATATACACAAAATATCAGTGGCAAAGTTGTTCAGCACAGAATTACCTTCCCAATGGTGGTATGCAAATAATAATATGTAATTTTGTTTTTTAAAAGTTGGTTGAAACAGCAAAAAAATATTTTTCACTAAAATAGGCAACATAAGCCATACACACCATACCATAAACAAATGCAAATAACTCCTAAAGTATACATGATACGCACAAAATATCAGTGACAAAGTTGTTCAGCATAAAATTACCTTCCCAACGGTGCTATGCAGTCAAATATATATTATATTCTGTTACACTATATATTAAAATATATAAGTGACTTCTCCAGACGTTGCAAGGGCACATTGGGAGTCAGTAGCGATTTCTGCAGATGTTCTCCGGACACACCAGTGTATTTTACTGATGACTACAGGTGTCTGCTAGGAGACAATGAGTTAAGATGAATGAAGCTCACCGCCACATCGCCTCAGCCATCTCCACTTCCAGAATCAGCAGTGACACCCTGGACCTTAAGCTACTATCACTACACTTGACAAGGTCCTCAGTCCACTAATTAAAATTCTTAACCTCTCTCTCCACACCAATACATTCCTGAAATATGGAAAACTGCCTGTGACCCTGGTCCACAAAAGTGGGATAAGACCTGCCACTCAAACTACCGCCTGATCTCCTTATTGCCACCACTATCCCAGGCCCTAGAGCACATTGTTGCAGACCAGCTCACTGATTATTTGGACAAATATAATATTCTGTGCACACAACAGCACAGTTTTAGAATAGGACATAGTACCACCACTGCCCTGCTTGAATTTACTGGTAAAGTGCACAGTTTCCTTGATAAAGGTCTTCTGACTGGGGCTGTCTTCATCGACCTCTCAAAGGCATTTGACACAGTCCATCATCGGCTGCTGTATGACCAACTACTCCTTGCTGGCCTCACACTAGACTCAGTCAACTGGTTCAAAGCTACCTTGACAACCACTCTCAAAGAGTAAAATTGTCAATGCTATCTCGAAACCTTGCCTGTCCGCTCCGAGTCCCTCAGGGTTCCATACTGGGCCCACCTTTTCAGCCTCTTTTGAAACTCCCTCCACAATCCTGCTCAGGACAAATCATCCTGTATGCGGATGGTGCTGTTGTCTTTTCTACACACAGGGACCTTTCACCACTACAACACAGCCTCCAACCCAGATTCAGTGCCATTGAAACATGATTCTCCAATCATAAACTAGTCCTCAATCACAAGAAAACCAGGTCATTGCTATTCTGCAGATCACATAACCGTTAAAGCAACTCCCTTGTCATCTCCACCAAGCAGGTGACTGTCCTCGAACAAGTTTACTCATTCAAATACCTAGGGATTCTGCTTGACCCCAATCTCTCCTATATGGCTCACATTGACAGCATGGCTAAGGCTGCCAACACATGCCTTAGATTACTCTACAAGCACTGAAGCACCTCATCCCAGAGACCCTGAAGATTGCCATCCAGAGCTCCGTGGTATCAATTATTGATTATGGCCTCATTATCAGTGGCTCCACCGTGACATCCCACCCTATGACGTATACACAACTGCTGTTAACAAAGCATGCCAACTCACAACTGGTACCCACCACCTACCCCCACACCTGTTCCCTTTATGAACAATCCAGATGGCTCCAACTCTCCAACCATATAAAGTATCTAACATATGCTATGGTGGGAATAATCAACCTTGGCCTCACCACCCCCAGTGTTACTGCCTTGTTATATCAAAACACCAACCAACAGAACACCAGGCACTTGACAACCCAGATTCTACAAGTTCCTCACTGTTGAACTACATAGGCCAATGCTCCTTCGCCTATAGGGCTCCCTATGTGATGAATGGTCTCTGCCACACCATCTCCTCTGCCTCAACACTAGGTCTGTTCACAACCAGGCTCCGGCCCATCTCTTTGCCTCTAGCTCCTGTGACTGCCTCTCCTAGTTGATGACCACACAGCTTTAATCCTAATTTATATACTGCTTAATCCCAGGCCCCTCCTCCCAGCTCCTGAGGTGCCACTTCAAATCTCAGGTCTTCATACAACCTCATTAGTCTCTCCTGCCCCATTATAGCACTTATTTCTTCCCTCACCCTGCCCCTTTTCTCTCCATCACTCCTTCCCATTTATTTTTCAACAAATGCCTCCGCTGCATCTTCATCCTCCCCTCTCCTCTCATCTCTGTTTCTCTGCCACCCCAGGCACCTGACCCTACTCATTCCTTGTGGGCACATGCATCCTAGATGTGTTCACCATTTTACTATAGCTGCCTCTGTTAACTACGAACACTGCTCCTCCTCCTCTACACCTTACTTCCTATAATTGACCCTTTCAATAACACTGTTGTACATGAATTGTTTGCTGTTATTTCACTGTTGCTTCCTTGTTGTTTGTTATTTCTGATGTGGAACCTTTGTAAAGAGCCTTGGTTCAAAGGTACTTGTAATCCTAGAATAAATAAATAAAAAAATATTGATGACAAATATGAGGCAGTGTTGGCAACATGTATCAGTAGCATAGAAATATGAAACATAGAATTTGTTGGCAGATAAGGACCACCCTGTCTGACCTAGTCTGCCCATTTTTCCCCTGCCTATAGTATCACTGCAGATCCTGCTAAATCGCAGATGTTAGGGACAAGCATGTGTTGCATGATGGGGATATACATGCTCTGAGTGAGGATGACATGTATGAGGTGCATGTTGGGGACAAGCATGTGGTGCATCTGGGTGACATGCATGCAGTGCATGATGCTGACAAGCATGAGGCACATGTTGTTGACTAGAATGGGGTACATGTTGGGGACAAGCATGTGGTGCATGTTGACATGCATTCTACGCATGGTGTGACATTCAGAGTTGTAGAGGATGTACACGAGAGCAAAGGACTGGATAGGAGGTGCATGTTGGTGACATATATATATATATATAGAGAGAGAGTAGGTAAGAGCATGCAGTGTATATATATATATATATATATATATATATATGGAGTATGAGCTGGTGTGGGTTATTGGGGATTTACATATCAGAGGAAATCACTATTCAATGTACCTATTATGTCAATTGTCTAAGGCACCATACTTGTGCATAAAATGCAATTTATCCTATATTTTCTATACACAGTTTCATATATTACCTTTAACAAGAAATAAGACATGCATATTAGCAACATGTCATGAGGTGGATGTTATCAAAATGCATGAGATGCTTGCATGCTTGTGACATACATTACATTCATGTAGGTGACAAACATAAGGTGCATAGGTGCATATTGGTGACAAACTTGAGATGCACATTAGTGATAATCCTGAGGTTTATGCTGGTAACATGCATGAAATGCATATTGTAGAACAAGTATGAGTTGCTGCATGTTGGTGACAAGAATGAGCAGCATGTTGGTGACAAGCACTGATGTGCATGTTGGGGATGTGCATAATGTGCTTGATGAAGGCATGCATGCGGTACATGTTGACATGAATGAGGTGAATATTGGTGACATGATGAGGTACATGTTGGAGACAAGCATGAGCTGCATGTTTGTAACATACATGAGGTGCAAGTTATTCTCATGGATGAGATGTATGTTGCCAGCCTGCATTAGGAGCATAGTGAAGACATGCATGAGGTGCGTGTTTGCAACGTGGATGAGGTAGGTGTTGATGCCATGCATGAAGAGCATTTTGGCAACATGCATGAGGAGAATGTTGTGACATGCATGAGGATCATGATAGCAACATGCATGAGAAGCAGGTTAGCAACATGCATGAGGTGCACACTGGCAATATGCATGAAGTGTATATGGTGACATGCATAGAGTGCATGTTGGTCAGTGGCATAGGGAAGGGCATGTTACTGACATGATGGGATACAGGTTGTGAATGGCCATTAGGTCCATGTTGGCAACATGCAGAGGTGTATGTTTGTGAAAGTGTGAGGTATATGTTGGCAAAATGCATGATGTGCATGTTGGTGTCAAGTATGAAGTTCATTCTGGTGACATGAATTAAGTACATGGGGTAACAAGCGGGGTGATGCATGCTGGAGACAAGTACAGGGAGCATGTTAGTGACAAGTATGAGGTGCATGTTACTGAAAAGTATGCAATGTATGCTGGCAATATGCATAGGTGCATGCTGACAACATACATGAGGTGCATCGTATGACATGCATTAACTGAATGAGATAAACATGAGGTGCTGCATGCTGGAGACAAGCATGAGGTTCATATTAGTGACAAGGATGAGGTGAATGTTACTGAGAACATGCAGTGCATATCAGCAACATGCATAGGTGCATGTGGGTGATATATGAAGTGCATCATTATAGCAAGCATGAGGTGCATGTTAATGTCAAGCATGAGGTTCACCCTGCTGTCATGCCTAACATGTATGGGGTGACAAGCATGAGGTTCTGCATGCCTGAGACAAACATGAGGTTCATAATGGTGACATGTACAAGGTGCATGTTGGGGACAAGCATGTGGTGAATGATGGCAGAATGCATTCTGTGCGTAATGGTGACATGCATTCAGCACATGATGGTGACATGCATGAGGTGCATCCTGGGGACAAGTATGTGATACATGTTGCTGACATGCATGCTGTGCAATTTGACAGTCAAGGCGACAGGCATAAGGTGCATCTTGGGGACAAGTATAGTGCATGTTTCTGACATGTATGCTATGCAATGTGACAGTCAAGAGTTACCGAGAGAGTACACAGGGGCAGAAGGACAGTAGAGGAGGTACATTTGTCGTACATACATGAGGTTTATGTTGGTAACAATGATAAGGTACTGGTTGGTGGCATGAGTGAAATGCATGTTGGTGACATCCATGAGGTGCATGTTGGTGACAAGGTGCGGTGCATGTTGCTGACAAGCTGACATGTATAAGGTCTGTGTGGGGACATTATGAGGTGTATGTTGGAACAGCCATTAGGTTTACATTGGCAGCATTCATGAGGTGCATGTTGGTGACAAGCATTAGGTGCATGTTGACATAAATGGGGTATATGTTGCTGAAATGAATGAGGTAAGTACTGGTGACATGCATGAGGTGCATTTGGTGACAAGCTATAGCGCTTGTTATTTAGAACATGCATGCTTGTTTATGACAAGCATGAGGTACATGACAGCATGGATGATGTGCATGTTGTTGACATACATAAGGTACATATAATGACATGCATAAGATCAATACTGGTGACAGTGTGAGGTGTAGATTAGTGACATGCACGAGGTTCATGTTGGTGAATTGTGTGAGGTGCATGTTATTGACAAGTACATGTTGGTGACAAGCATGAGGAACATGTTGGTGACAAATGTGAGGTGCTTGTTGGTGATAAGTGTAAGGAGCATGTTGGTGACATGTGTGAGATATATGCAAGTGAGCTGCATGTTGGTGACCAGCATGACATAATTGTTGATGACAAGCAAGAGGTACACGTTGGTACCAAGGGTGAGGTGCAAGTTGGTAACAAGCAGGAGGAATAAGGTTGGTGACATGAAGTTGCGTGTTGCTGACAAAGTGGGTAAGAGAATACCTGTGTTCAAAAGGGTGATGCCAAACCACTAAAACTATTGCCCTATTCCCAATCCTGCCTACCCTTAGCAAACTTATGAAAAAATTGTTTCTTCCCAAGTCTCTGACCACCTACAAAAAAGTAACCTGTTATCCTCAGTCCAACACGGATTTATGCCTGCACTCAGCACTTCCACTGCTCTTGTCCAGTTCACCAGTGATGCAAAATCTAATATGGATGAAGGCATGCTTTCTGGGGCTATTTTCACTGCCCTTACTAACATGTTTGATTTGGTCAATCACCGCTTCTTCAACACAACCTGACATCCCTAGGTGTCTCCACCTCCACCTCTCATTGGTTCTCTAGTTGCCTCTGCAACGATTAGTTATGTTTATTAAGGCCTCTCTACTCCTGCCACTATTAAGGTTGGCATTCCCCAAGGTTCCATCCTTGGCTCACATCTATTTTCTGTCTTTATAAATGATATCCTAACACCACTTCTACTGTCAAACTCTTCTCTATGCTGATGACTTGGTGCTTTACTTCAGCTCCAAGTCACTGATTGATATTAATGCCAGGCTCACCTCCGACTTCCATGAAGTTCAAAACTGGCAGGTTCAAAATTGCCTTGTCCTGAATGCTGGCAGGACCCAGGCCATGCTCTCTGGGTCTGATCAAAGGCTTAGGCCTGCACAACCGCCTAGTCATCCACTGTTTGATGGCTCCCTGTTTCTATGACTGACCACTTCAAATACCTAGGTGTCACCATTTACCCTGTCTTGGACTTACTGCAGCATATCTCCAGTATCTGCTAGTCCATTAATGGCAAACTTGGGCTTGCTTATAGGGTCTGCCGATATGCCCTGACTCCTGTGGCTAGGGTTGCTATTGCCTCAGGAGTCCTGCTTCCCAGCCTGTGCTATGGACTCACCTCTTTTTATCAGGGTAGTTCATGCAGTTTCCAAAATGGAATGTCTCTATAATAATGTGTGTCCATTTATACTAGTAGCTCCTCAACTTAATCATCACTGCTCGCTCTATTAAATTCTGGGTTGGCTCCCCCACCTTGGCACCTCTATACCCTATGCTGCTTGACTGATAACCTCATCATGTCCTCTAAACCTGCCTCACTGGTCTCCAGATTCACTCCTGCTGATAGAGCCTACACCCTGCACTCTAAAGATCAGGCCCTCTTTGCTGTACCCAAGTGCTCCTACAAAATCAGTGAGCAGGCGTTGCCCATTTTGCCTCAGGGCTTGGAACTCCCTACCCGCTATGACCAACTACTCCTTGCTGGCCTCACACCAAACTCAGCCCGCTAGTTCAAAAGCTACCTTGACAACCGCTCTCAAAGAGTAAAATTGACAGTGATATCTCGGACACCTTGCCTGTCTGCTCGGAGTCCCTCAGGGTCCCACTGGGCCCACTCCTTTTAGCCTCTTTTAAACTCCCTGCCACAATCCTGCTCAGAACAAATCATCCTGTATGCGGATGATGCTGCTGTCTTTTCTTTGAATGAGGACCTTTCACCACTACAACACAGCCTCCAACTTGTATTCAGTGCTGTTGAAACATGGTTCTCCAATCATAAACTACTGTAGTCCTCAATCACAAGAAAACCAAGTCATTGCTATTCTGCAGATCACATAACCATTACAAGCAACACCCCTTTGCCATCTCCACCAAGCAGGGACTGTTCTCGAACAAGTTTACTCATTCAGATACCTAGGATTCTGCTTGACCCCAATCTCTCCTATATGGCTCACATTGACAGCATGGCTAAAGCTGCCAACTCACGCCTTGGATTACTCTACAAACACAGACTGCACCTCACCCCAGAGTCCCTGAAAATTGCCGTCCAGAGCTCTGTGGTGTCAATTATCGATTATGGCCTCATTATCTACGGCTCCGCCATGACGTCCGCCCTCCGACGATAACAACTGCTCTTAACAAAGCATGCCAACTCACAACTGGTGCCCACCCCTCACCCACACCTGTGCCCTTTATGAACAATCCGGATGGCTCCAACTCTCCAACCGTATAAAGTATCTCACATTTGCTATGGTGGGAATAATCAACCTTGCCTCACACCCCTGGTGTTACTGCCTTGTTACATCAAAACACCAACTCACAGAACACCAGGAGCTCGACAACCCAGATTCTTCAAGTTCCTTGCTGTCGAGCTATGCAGGGCCAACACTTCTTTGCCCATAGCTGTCCTCTATGGATGAATAGTCTCAGCCACACCATCTCCTCTGCCTCCACAGTAGGTCTGTTCAAAACCAGGCTCTGGGCCCATCTCATTGCCTCTAGCCCTGTGACTACCTATCCTAGCTGATGACCTACACAGCTTTAATCCTAACTTATATACTGCTTAACTCCAGGCCCTCCATCCTCCTACCCCAGCTCCTGAGGTGCCACTTCAAATCTCAAGTCTTCATATCACCTCAATAGTCTCTCCTGCCCCATTATAGCACTTATTTCCTCCCTCACCCTGCCCCTTTTCTCTTCTATCACTCCTTCCCATTTATTTTTCAACAAATGCCTCCAGCTGCATCTTCATCCTCCTTTCTCCTCTCCTCTCATCCCTGTTTCTCTGCCACCCCCAGCACCTGACCCTACCCATTCCTTGTGGGCACATGCGCCCTAGCTGTGTTCACCATTTTACTATAGCTGCCTCTGTTAACTACCTACACTTCTCCTCTTCCTCCTCTACACCTTACTCTTCCTATAATTGACCCCTTTCAATAACACTGTTGTACATGAATTGTTTGCTGTTATTTCACTGTTGCTTCCTCGTTGTTGGTTATTTCTGACGTGGAACCTTTGTAAAAGAGCCTTGGTTCAAAGGTGCTTGTAATCCTAGAATAAATAAATAAAAAATAAATAAAACATATTGATGACAAATATGAGGTACATGTCGCAACATGTATCAGGAGCATAGAAAAATAGAAACATAGAATTTGTTGGCAGGTAGGACCACTTGTCTGACCTAGTCTGCCCATTTTCCCTGCCTATAGTATCACTGCAGATCCTGCTAGATCGCAGATGTTAGGGACAAACATGTGTTGCATGATGGGGGCATACATGCTGTGAGTGATGATGACATGTCTGAGGTGCATGTTGGGGACAAGCATGTGGTACATCTGGGTGACATGCATGCAGTGCATGATGCTGACAAGCTTGAGGCACATGTTGTTGACTAGAATGAGGTGCATGTTGGGGACAAGCATGTGGTACATCTGGGTGACATGCATGCAGTGCATGATGCTGACAAGCATGAGGCACATGTTGACTAGAATGAGGTGCATGTTGGGGACAAGCATGTGGTGCAGCTGGGTGACATGCATGCAGTGCATGATGCTGACAAGCATGAGGCACATGTTGTTGACTAGAATGAGGTGCATGTTGGGAACAAGCATGTGGTGCATGTTGATGACATGCATTCTATGCATGGTGTGACATTCAGAGTTGTAGAGGTTGTACACAGAGGCAAAAGGACTGGATAGGAGGTGCATTTTGGTGACATATATATATATATAAGAGAGAGAGTGAGTGTGAGACAGCATACAGTGTATATAGATATATATACTGTATCTATCTATATATACTATATATATATATATATATATATATATGTGTGTGTGTGTGTGTGTATATATATATATATATATATATATATATATATATATATATATATATATATGGAGTATTCTGGTGGCCAGCATAAGACTCATGTTGGTTACAAACATGGAATTTATGTTGATGACAAGGATAAGGTACTGGTTGGTGACATGTATGAGATGCACATTGGTGGCATCCATGAGGTACATGTTGGTGGCGTGCATGAGATGCATATTGCTGACATTATGAGGTGCATGGGAATAGCCATTAGGTACATACTTGCAACATACTGAGGTGCATGTTGGCAAGAAGCATAACGTGCATGCTGGCATAAATGTTAATGAAATGCATGCTTCAGTACTGGTGACATGCATGATGTGCATTTGGTAACAAGCAATAGGTGCATGTTCTTGAAAAACATGAAGTGCATGTTGGTGACAAGATAATGAGGTACATGATGGCATAGATATTGTACATGTTGACATACATGCAATACATGCTGATAACATGCAAGAGGAGAATACTGGTGACTGTGTACAGTGTGGGTTGGTGACATGTATGAGGTTCATGTTGGTGAAATGTGTGAAGTGCACATTATAAACCTGATATAGACAAGTGAGATACATGTCTGTGATAAACATGAGAGGCATGCTTACAATAAGCATGATGTACTTTGAAAGTGTGAGGTACATGTTGATGAAAGTGTAGGCACATGTTGGTGACAAGTGTGAGGTGCATGTTGGTGATGTGTGAGGTGCATGTTGGTGACAAGCATAAGATGCATGTTGGTGACAAACATGAGATGTATTTAGTGACAAGAATGAGGTGCAACTGGTAACAAGCATGAGGGTATGTTGGTAACATGAAAATGCATGTTGCTGACATGCATGAGTTGAACGTTATTGACATGCATGATAGGAATAATGGTGACAAGCATGAGGTGAATGGTTTCTTTATATTCAAATTTATTATTTATAAAATACATACAGAAAAACATTAACATACCTGTAGACATACATGAGGTGAATGTTAATGACATGATGTGATGCATGTTAATGATAAGCATGAAGAAAATAGTTAACTACCATAACAGTAGGTATTCAAGAGAATCTCTTGTATTGAGCCACATCATGGAACTGTAAGCTGTCAGTGTCAGGACAACCCAGAATGGGGCCTCCCACATCAATGCACCTCATCAACATCTGTATAATGTGGGCATCCCATAATGCCTCAGTTTCCTGCCAGAGACAAGCTCAGAGGCTCATAGGACTGGTAGGGACCAAAGTTAACAGGACCAAACCAGGCACACAGGAGAGGACATAGCAACCTGAGTGGAGATACTGTTTAAGGCATCAGAGGAGAAGTAGCATGCAAAGCAGGCAATATTGTCACCCATCACCTGAACAAGGGGAAAGGAGGAAGACACAGGTGTGGCTCAATGAAGAAGATGCTCTCAAGAATCTACTGCTCTGTCTTCCTTGAGGGTATCTCCTTCATTGAGCTGTTTAATGGAACAGTTCCCAAGCAGTACCAAGTACAGAGGAGGATGGCAGGAACTAATGATCCTGAGCAAAGAGGCCTTTTAGATCCCTGTCCATTTCAGAACCAGAAAGTACCGAGTAATATCCTTGGTTTATTTCTGAAACTGGGACAAGTTCCACAGCCCTCTTGAGGAGGATAGTTTCAACCTCCTTCAATAGGAGCGCAGGATGTCCCAGGGATATCTGTTGGGCCATGGGGGCCACCATACGTACAGTAAAGTGTTCTAGGGCATGTCCTTGCTGAACCACCTCCAGTACCCATGCATCTATAGTGATCGCCTCCATTTCTGCAGAAAGAGGGACATATGGCCTATGTCTAAAACTTCCTGAGACAGTGAGGCTGAAGGAAGAGAGTAGAGTCATAAAGTGCCAAGGGTGACGGGTGTGTCTGTAATGGTTTGACCTTCTGTAAGTCTAACATGGGCACCTGGGAGCAGAGCAGCAACTTGGGAAGTGTAGGCTGAGATCTCTGGCAATCATGTCCTGGGCCCCTTGAATAGCCCCAGCCTGGATGTGCATAAGGTCTGCAAAAGAACCACAACCCCTTCTCCAGAGCTTAGGATTCAAAGTATACAGGAATCTAAGAGTCATGTTAAAGGAATGTAAATCCCTTAATGCATATTCAACATCATTACTAAACAATTACTTCCCTACAAATGGAGCTTTCATCACTGATTGTTACATATCTGAGACAAAACTAGCCACCCTAAGCCAAGAGTGGTGGCATAGGCAATTTCAGAGGCAGTAGCAACGGAGACATCACAGGCCCATCTCAGCAGATGCTTACCAGCTTCTGGGCAACTAGCAATAGTTTGCCATGCCAGTGTTTTATCCTGTCCCACTGGCAATTTCTCAGCTAGAGTGGCCATAGTCTTCCACAGCAAATTCTGATATGTTTTCATATATGCCTAATAGGTAGTCATCCTTAGGCCCTGAAAGCAGAAGCAAAGTTCGCTTCCCCCATCACATTAAGCTTCCTTGACTCCTGATCAGGAGAAATGAGCTTATGTGTTTAGGAGCTTTGGATCTGTCATGAGCAGGCATAATCACCACAGAGTTTGTTTCAGGCTGTGAGGAATAATAAGGCTTTGCAGTGGGCTCTGGATATTGCTTATCAGCCTTCCAGGGAACTGCTGGCAATCCTCAAATGCAGAATGCACAGGGGAGTAATCAGTGCAAAGGAGGTGGAAGCATCCAATATCTCATAGATATTTCTCTTGGAGGAATCTTACCTTCTGCTTGAATCCCAGTTTAGCCTGAACCTTTTTAGGAAGGCTTGTAAAGAGGCATCCTCGCCATGGGTAGAGACCATGGTGTGTTTTTCAATTTCCTCTGATCCTCTGAGAAAGAGGACAGAGTAGAACTTGAGCCCGCCACATCTATTGCTGCTTCTTCTTCCATTACCTTTTCCTTTTTCCATATACTCTGAATTATACTCCAGTTCATTGTTGATGCCTACTGTCATTGGATGAGGGTCAATGGGATGAGGAGATCAATGAGGAAGAAGCCATCGATTGAGGTCCAGTTGGCGGAGACTGTTCAGGTCCTGGTATTGTGGCAGTGACTGAGAACTGGATCAATAGTAGGATTGATGACAGCCCAGCCGAGGGCACCAACCTGACCAGGCAATGATGGCGGCAGTGGCACAGATGCTCAAACAGCTCAGACAGAAAGATTGATGATGGCTGAACCATCAAAGGGACAATGCCCAGTGGCAGTATAGGCTGCAAATCCACAAGCTAGTGCCAGACCCTGATCTTGGTGTCTGAGAGATGGTCAGGTGGGCAGTACCAACAGCCGGAGTCAGGGACACGTCTTTTCAACAGACTTACCTCTTTTAGAGGCAAATGGGAATGGTTTGGGTATGTGGCCTTGTCCTTGTGCCATTTGTCCTTCTTTAAGTGGCAGTGTTTTTCTGCCATCTTGGAGGACTTATCCTTTCTTCACTGAATCAGCAATGGACTTTGTTTACCACGGTGATTGACAGGCTGAAGGCAAACAGAGAACAGAAGCAGTGATGACAGTGAAGCCACCTACACCGCAGCCTGTTTCTCCATTTCCTTAAGCTTTAGATGTTCCTCCACAGCTTTCTTACAATGTCTCTTGGTTGTATGGTTAAAGCTCTGGAAAATTTGACAGGCCTTAACACCATGGTCTGTGCTGATGCAATGGATACAAATGGAATGGTTGTTGTCTTTATAAACCTTATTATCACTGCAATGACAATAGTGGACCAACATTTCCTTTTCTGTCAGCAGCATAAAAATAAATTTAAAATAACACACTTGAAGTGAGTAGCAGTGAAATGCCCAAAGTTTGATGCCATTCTTCAACAGTGGTGGACCAACGAATGGTTGATCATGACAGAAAGAACTGAGGCATGCTGTGGACACCCATTTTAATGGCTCAGTGGAGGAGTTGTCCTTGAAGAAGATCACAAGTTTCTGACAGCCATAAGGATGTGAGAACCTCAAAGGGTTCTGTGGTTCTAAAAGGTTCTGATAAGCAAAAGGTTTGGATCCTTATCCAAACCTTATCTGAACCTTTACGACTTTTATTATTTTATGATGACTGTATGTGAAAAATAATTTTAAACTGCTTTGAATCAACATATCTGTAAAAAAAAAAAACCTTTAGAAAGTAATACTAATATTGTGTTTAAGTTATATTATTAACAGTAGAGATTTTTATTTCTCAACAGGTGCAGGCAGGCACCATATGTGTTTTAGACAGTTTAGTGATGATGAAGAAGCCAGGAACACAAAAGCAGCACCAGGCTAGAGCAGAGGGCAGCCAGTCAGTCAGCTACCACTTCAGAACTGCAGTCTGCTACTACGCCCACCTGCTACTAATCAGGGAAAACCAGAGGTACTGTAGTCTACCAGCACTGAAATCAATTTGGTTAAAGCGCATTTACCAAAAATGACTGCTTAGAAAAGAATGAGAAAGTGACTTGTGATGACAAGAAAGTCCCAGACCAGAGGTGATAATAGTGTGTTTGAATAATTATACTTTGTAGTAGTAGTATTACCACTACTACAAGGGGAAAAAACAGCTAGCAGCATTTATCAATGTGGTTATTTAATTATGCATTTAGGTAAATGATCTCCTTAGAATGACAAAGCAACTGTGTATGTGTGTGTATGTGTGGGTGTGTGTGTGTGAAAGAAAAGTGACTTGTCTGTCACAGTTGCTACTAGTACAGTACATGATGACATGAACGTGATGTACTGGCTGCACCTCCCACCCACCCCAATGATGACGATGCAGTCAAAGGCAGGCAAGTCCCAGATCTCTATTTTTTAAAAACAGTTCCCTGAGTCTGACTTTTGTAGATGGGGTTAGTGTGTTTTTGTATGTCACCAATTATTTTAGCATAGCAATGGGTCTCGGTATGGAATACAGTGCAAAGCTATGTGACTGAACAAAGAGCACCAGGCAGTCCAAAGTGACCACTTCACCACTGCTACTACTACCACTACTATCAGGGGAAAAACAGCTACCATTATATAAGAAATAATTATTCTTAGGTGCATTAGGTAATAAAATAAATGATCTAGTCAGAATGAGAAAGCAACTGTGTAAGATCAGGGATGTGTCTGCCGCGAGTTGCTACCAGTATGTGATGACATGAACGTGATGTACTGGCTGCACCTCCCACCCACCCCAGGATGACAATTATGCGTCAAAAGGCAGGCAAGTCCCAGATCTCTACTTTTAAGCAGTTCAGTGAGTCTCAAAATTGAAAGCTGATGTGTCACTCCATGGCTGCAGCACAGGTACTGCTGTCTGAGTCATCTTCTTCAAGATCAGCATCACATATGTAACCAAAGTTTGGCAAGTTAAGCTTCAAGAACGTTAGTTCTTCACATTGTCTGGTGTTAATCTTGTTAATTTATCAGTCACTACATCCCCAGCAGAGCTAAATAAATGCTCAGAACAGACACTGAAGGGTGGACATCCAATATACTTATAAGCCATGGTCGCCGGCTTTGGCCAGCATGATTTTCCTCTTGCTAGTAAGCTAAAGGGTCATCCTTAATAGTAATATGGGGCTCAGACAGATATGTGTCTACCTTGCTTACTACTGAGCATGCATTTTCTCCTTGTGGAATGTCAATGTCCTGCAGCTGGCCCCAAATGTCATTCTCCTCATTGTCTGCTTTTTACCGTTTTGGAACAGTCTTTTGGATTTGAGGTGAGGTCATTGTAGTTCTGCTTGCCAATCCTCCTAATGAAACCTCATCTACTGCATCAATAAAAAGTTGCCTGTAGTTCAACTTCTCCATATTGTCAAAAACCACATCAGAAAGGTGTCTGTTCTGGAAATGTGGATCTAATAATGTTGCTAAGAGACATTCCTTGCTCCGTGTCATGGCTGATAATTCCTCATTGTTGCTAAATCGGTAAGCATGATCTTGACTAGAGACTGGTTCACATCCATGTTGCTCCTCATTTTCTCCAACCTTTTTGAGAAGTATAATGAGTGGAAAAACTTGGACAAGGGAAGCCTTTGTGCACTGGCATCTTTTGTAGCACTCATGAATGGTTTCAGAATGTGACACAACTGTTCCAACAGAGACCATTGAGTAGAATGGAGTCAATGCCCTCCCTATATCATTGTAGATGATGTACTCAATGATAGCAACCTTTTGTTCAAGGATGCGTTCAGTCATAAAGTGTTGAATTCTACCTTGTTGCTACATCCTGAACAAGCTGGACATCGGGAAGACATTTGTCCTTCTGGATATCAAGCAAGGATGTCTCAGGCTTTACTGAACGGTAGAGGTGGCCACACACTTTTGCACTGTACCCACAGTGGTTGATACTTGCTGGTCATTATCCAGGAAGCTTTGAATGATTATGTTAAGGTAATGGGCAAAACAGCATATATGTACATAGCTGCCATCGTGAAGGTCTTTTTGATATTTTGACCATTGTCGCAACCAGAGAAAAAACTTTCAAACCCTGTGAAGTGACCCAAACAGTAAATAATCTTTCCAGTTCTTGCTGAAAGTGCTGTGTGTTTGTGTGTCTTGAAAGTGACATACATGGAGAACTGCCATTTTCTGAAATGTGACAGTTTATTTAGAGCTCTGAGAGATAGCAGTTGTAGAAATAGTACTGGTTGAAGTAGTAGCAGACAGACTAGTAGTACATGAGGATGAGGATGAGTTGCCCACAAACTGACCCAGTGGACAGTAAGAGAAAGATAGGCAATGGTTTGGCTGCTGGTTCACATATCAGTAGTGAAGAGAACTATGTTGTCCTCAGCCTCTCAGAGAGGCATGTCTTACTTGAACAATTAAGCTGTCATACATCTTGGGCAATAGCGGTTACTAAGTATTTCATACTTGGCATTAAATGTCATGGCTCCGAGTATTCCATAAGCATTCTGGAACCCACATCTTCACAACAGAGTATGGCTGCAAATCAAGTACAATCATTTCTGCTATTTTATGATTTATTGCCATTGCTATGGGATGGTTTCCTGAATATTTAGACTTTCTTTCAAAAACTTATTTTAACTTCAACTGCCTCTTATTAGTGGGGTAAAGTTACATTTAGCAGGATGTGTTGTATGTCTATATGCTGTGTCTGGTAAAACAGAGGACCTTACAGAATTATTGTGACCATGACTGTGAGGCAAGAGTGGACTTTTGGATCTTGGCTGGTGCTCGCCTCCCACTGTTTCAGCGGAATGTTCCTGTTCACTGACAGCCCTGCTATATTTCGACCCACCAATGTTAGACTGTTTTTTGAACCATGTTCAACAGTAGGGTGAATTTTGAAACATGTTACATCATTGTTGTGGTTCCAAGATGCCCTTTATTTTTCCTCTACTAACACATCTGTTGCAATACACACATACTGTATAGCTTACAAGCATCCTTGAGGTTTACATAAAATTGATTCCAAACAGTAAAGGTGGACTGTCTATGTCTAGTAGTAGTAACGACCTCAGTAGGACTTGGAGTTGAGTAGTTGGGTTCACGTGGGAAGACATATCAGCAGAGGATTCAGGTTCATCAGGTGAGACAATCATAGAACCCTCTGCAGCACCATTGCAGTCATCATCATCACTATTGTCAGATTTTGTTTCACTTTGTGTGGCTTGTGCCTTTGACTTTTCTTTTTCCATTTTGACACTCTACTACTGTCATTATTTTTATCCACATTGTCACTGTTAGAACCAGAATGAGATATACAGTAGCTAAAGGTAAAGTCACAAGCTCATCATAGTCAGTCTTACCATGACCATGGTCCTCACCACCGTCATTATCAGACTCAGTAGAGCTAACATTTGCAGTGACAAATTGAGTTATTTGATACAGGTCTGCATATGTTGCAAATCGAGCAACTCCACTGCGAGTTGTACCTGTAGGTGCTTTAACTTCATATACAATTGGAATAATTTGTTTTTGCACTTTTTCTCAGATGACTTGCTATTGCCACTGTCTTTTGACACTTTGTTGGCTGTGCTACTGAGCCCTTCTGACATAAACAGTCCAACAACCCTTATTGGGTTTTCAGTATTTTGAGAGTTAGCCTGCACACAGATAGTAGTAGCATTTAGTTCAGCCCTTCAACAGACTGTGGTGCTTGTTGTTGTTTTTGTACTTTACTTTTTGGGCCACTTCTTTCTGGGCTCTTGAATAAACTTTTTTTATAGTTATTACTTCCTTTGCCCCTGCTTTTGCTTTATTATTTTCTTGAGTACTCATAATGCCAGTCTGTCACTTGTTCATAGTCAAAAGTGGTATTATTTTTTTATTTACTTACGTGATGTGACAGTGTGCAAGAGGTGGTACTGATACACTGATGGCTGGCTGGCAGATTTTATTACATACACGCACACAATTTATTTCACATACCACCTATGCTAAGGGTGATGCTGCAGGCACTGCTGCTACCCACACAGCTTCAGAGACCCTGCCTGGCATATTCCTCTCTGACATAGTACTTTTTTCCTTCAAGGATTTTTTTTATTTATTCCACGTGATGTGACAGTATGCAAGAAGTGGCACTGGTGTACTGAAGACTGGTTAGCAGATTTTATATTTCACACACGCACACACGCAATTATTTCACACACCATCTACACTAAGGGCATTGCTGCAGGCACTGCTTCTACCCACACAGTTTCATGGACCCTGCCTGACCTAACCCTCTCTGACACAGTATTTTTTCCCTTCAAGGATTTTTTTATTTATTCCACATGATGTGATGGAATGCCTGCCCACTGAGCCAAAGCTTATAACCCACTGAGCGAGCACAGGGAGGAAGATGACAGATGACTGACTTCTTGGGGGTCATACAGTATGCAAGAAGTGTCACTGGTGCACTGATGACTGGCTGGCAGATTTTATTTCACACACACACAAGAATTTATTTCAGACATCACCTACGCTAAGGCCAATGCTGCAGGCACTACTGCTACCCACACTGATTCAGCAACCCTGCCTGGCCTAAGCCTTTCTGACACAGTACTTTTCCTTTCAAGGATTTTTTTTTTACATGTGATGTGATGGTATGCAAGAAGTGGCACGGTGCACTGATGACTGGCTCACAGATTCTATATTAAACAACACACACATAGAATTATTTAACACACCACCTATGCTAAGGGCAATGCTACAGGCACTGCTGCTGCCCACACAGATTCAGGGACCCTGCCTGGCCTAACCCTCTCTGACACAGGACTTTCTTCGTTCAAGAATTTTATTTTATTTATTCCACATGAATGTCGACTGAGCAAAGCTTATACCCCACTGAGTAAGCACAGGGAGGAAGATGACAGATGACTGACTTCTTTGGGGGTCACACAGTATGCAAGAAGTGGAACTGGTGCACTGACGGTGATGACTGACTGGCTTGGTAGATTTTTATTACACACACATACACGGATTGTATACTACAAAAATAAAATAAATCCCCACTGAAGTTACTGGCACAGGCAGAAGAACTGAGAGAGCTGACTTGTTGGGGGCAATTGGGCAAATAGCAAGAAGACTAACTGGAAGTGGTGTTGTGTTGGGTGGCACACTGGCACAGTTGAACAGACTTTACCCCTCTGCTAGACTGCTACCACCCAAAAATGGGCAGTCTGGCTCTGGCACTTAATAGTGAAGTCTCTCTTCAATCTCTTGTTCTCTTCCTTCTTGTCTGCAGCACTCTGTCTTTAAGTTCCTTCTCACAAAAGTCACCACCAGTTTCTTCCAAGTTCCTCCTCCTCCCTCTCTGAGTCTCCTCACCCAACAATAACTACTCCTCCTCACCCCAATTCTCCCACATCCAGTCCTCTGAACAATCCCTTCCAGAGTCCTCGACTCCCAGTCCCCTACTCCCACCCCAATTTCCCTCACTTGTTTTCTTTTAGTTTAGTACTTATATATATAAATATTTTTTTTTATTTTTTTAAATTGTCTTCTTCCTCTGTTGCCCAAGGGCAAGAAACCCCACAAGCAGTACAAGTCAAGCACACAGAATCCAATGCAGCACGGAGAAGCCTACAGAAGCTGCTGCTCCTTCTCTGTCCTGATTACTCTGTGTAGCTCTAAGGTGGACCACATGGATTGCTAGAGCAGCAACCCAATCAGGTGCCACCTTAGAGAGACAGACAGCTCAGTCATCCAGTGAAGAACCAGAGTCTTGTCTCTGGTCCCTCTTGTGGGTTCCTCCTGTTCTGGTGCTTCTTGTGCTGCATTTCATGACCCAATGGTCGTCCGAACCGATCCGAACAGCCAAAAGTGTTTGGAAACCGTTCATTTATGAACACTTTGACATGTTTTGGTTGATTCATATTTTGAAAACCTGGTTCAACCATCCCTAATAAGGGTATGTTGGTAACATGATGAGGTGAATGTTGGTGACATGCATGAGGTGAATGTTCATGGCATGCATGATGTGCACATTAGTAGCATGCATGAGGCTAATGTTAGCTATGTGATGTGGTGCATGTTTTTAACATGATGTGGTGCATGTTGACATGCATCATGTGCATGTTGGTGACAAGCATGAGGTGCATGTTGGAGACAGCCATGAGGTGTATGTTGGTGAGATGCCTGAGGTATGTGCTGATGACAAATCAGTGGTGTATGCTCATAGCATGTATAAAGTGCATGTTGGTGAAAAGCATGAGGTGCAAGATGGTGACATGCATGAGGTGCATGTTGGTGACAAGCATGAGTCTGATGTCCTAATACCATGCTGAGCAATAATTGTTGGTGCAAGTCTGGATCACCAGCAAACATATTTTTAACTTACTCTGGATTGGGCAGCAGGGATACATTATGTAGTTTTCAATGGGGTCCTGCCTTTTCCCTTTTTACAGATGAATGGACAGAAGTACTGAGAGGTTTAGTCACAGGGCCCAATATTCAGATGGTAAACATGGTGCTAACCATGTTGGCACTATGCTAGCAGGAAATAGCATGGTCCAGATGGGGGCAGTCATATTCAGTGGCTCCCAGTGTACTCGCAAATGAAGGGTCACAGTGGTATATACAGAGGCTTTGGAAGCACTAAACAGCCAAAATTGCAGCACCTTTAACACTCCAAAACTGGAGCAAGTACGGCACTACCTGTCTTCACTTAACACTTCTAAAATCCTGTCCTTATTGCAGTGCACAGTGATGTGTGTTGCTCTCCTTCCCCTGTCACTATTCATATGACCCTGGACACTGTTAGAAATGTATCACTGGTGTTAGTGCAGTGTTTCTCAAATGGTGAGGCCAGCCTCACTGGGAGACCCCAACCTGTTGCAAGGAGGCTCAAACAAGCCTGAAAAAGTACTGTATTTAAATTTTGAGTTTTAGATATTTGTGTTGAAGGGATGAGGTAAACTAAAAGAAGATGATAGTAGGTGAATTTATGGATTTATTTATTTACAAATCTGTGACAAGAAAGGCACACTGAGCTGAAGCTCATTACGGGCGTACCTGGGAAGGGTAGGAGTGAATATAATTCAAAATGTTACTGCAGAACAGTCAAGCAATACAAAATGAACAATGTTGTAAACAAGTAAGAACAATGAACACATAAAGAGAGGTAACAATTAGCCAATTAAATCAGTGACAGAACAGTTTTAATGCAAGGTTAAGCAAGAGCAGGAGGAAGCAAAAAATCCCTAAGAGCAGGGTAAGAGGGGAGTGGCAGAGGTGGGTAGGAAGGTTATTTCAGATAGAGGTGAAACAGAGAATGCAGTCTGACTCATGAAGGTATTGTAGTAAAGGGTAACAATGGTTTGAGAGTCAAATTAACAGAGCAGATAGGCTGGCCTGGGGAGAGGGGTTATGGGAGGTACAATGAGCTGAATAAAATGGGAACCGCCACTCAAATGAGTTTTACATTTTCCTGATGTACTGTACAAAGTATGTAATTTTTTTTATGGGAGGCCCAGGATTATTTCAATATCTGGGAGAGGCTTATGATCTTTTCCATGGTTTGGGGAGGCTCACTATGACAACATCTGAGAACTAGTAGTCTAGTGGTTCCCACCCATGATCACTGTTCAGATGCCCCAAATGCTGTTAGAAATATATTTGGCATCTAGTGGTCCATCACCCAACCAATTACCATTCATCTTGAATTCAATGGGCTTCAAGATCATAGGTAGTATAGATTCATTGGGGGGTTCATGCCAAATTAATATGGTAGATTTCTTTGACAGGATGACCAGGGAAATAAATCAGGAGGGGGCAATGGCGTGGCCTATCTGGTCTTCAGTAAGGCCTTAGATATTGCTACACAGGAAGCTGATAAAGAAGATAATCAGCCTAGAGATGGGAGCCAAATTGGTGAACTGGGTCAGAAACTGCTTATCAGAAAGGAGACAGAAGGTGGTGGTAAACAGCAGTCACTCAAATAATGGACGTGATCAGCGGTGTGCTACAGAGCTCAGTATAGGGACTGGTCCTCTGAATGTCTTCATAGGTGACATTGCCGAGGAACTGGATGGGAAGGCCGCTTTCTGCAGATGATACCAAAATCTGCAATAGGGTTAACACTCAGGAGGATAAAGAGAATGTGCAGGGATCTTGGGAAACTCATGGAGTGGTCAAGAGCATGACAGCTGGGGCTCAATGCCAAAATGTGTAAAATAATGTACCTAGGGTATATTAACACAGACAATGAGTATAGGACAGGAGGAGGTACTGACAGTCACTGAACAGGAATGGGACCTTGAGATTATCATATCTGATTACCTCAATCTGGCAGGACAGTGTGACAAAGAGGTGGGTAAGGCTAGTGGGAGGCTGGGGTGCCTAGGGAGGATATCTCCAGTGGGAGGAAGGAAGTGGCGTTGTCATTGTATTACTCACTGGTGAGAACCAACCTGGTGTACTGTGTCCAGTTTTGGAGGCTGCACTTCAGAAAAGACATAGAAAGGGTGGAGGCAGTACAGAGGAGGGCTACTAAAATGGTGCTGGGGTTGTAGAAGCCCTACAAAGAGAGACTGAGGGATCTCAGCATGTACACACTGGGACAGAGGGAAGCAAGAGGTGACATGATAGAGACCTACAAGTACCTCACAGGGGTGAACAGGAGGTAGGTCTCTTTCAAATGAATTTACTGGCTTGTGTAATGGTGGAGCTCAAAATAGGAACGCAATCTAAAAGTCAATGAACCTGAGCACAAAAGCACTGAGGCAAGGGTTACCTGAAAAGGGCAGTGGCAATAAAGCCAGGTTTCAAAGAAACAGTATGTCTGGCATCAAGTAGCTCACCATTTGTATGTCCAAACCCCTTACCACCCCACCCATTCAGGTCCCTCCACTCCTTTCCTGTAATCTCCACCCACCCCAGCTGGCAGCCCTCCATGTAACAACAACTGACACTGCCCTCCACTCACCACCTCAGCTGGCCACTATCTGAGGGACAAGGAACAAGAGCATGCCTACTGTAAATAAGCTGAATCTGAGAAAGCTAAAAATACACTGATAAGAATCTAAGGATGTCAGAACTAGATTATTGCTATGAAACTATGTGATGACATTTTTGCCTACTAGCAAATACCACTGCTCAGGGTCCCCATTTTGAGTCTGTCATCTCCCTTCTGCCCACTTCTCTGCTGTATTTAAGAGAGAAAATGCATGAATCCTATAAAATGATGGAATGGCCTCAGCACATTAAGAGTTTGGGTGGCGGGAGGTCACAAACGTATGTCAACATGTCAGACCATTCAGTTTCGGCATTTATGCCTCCTTCCACCCACTTCTCATAGCAGCGTGTACACTCCAGCATCCTGTGAATGTCCAACAGTGCCACTGATGGCACCACCACCCCAGAAGCAGATTGTTGCACCATCCAATCCATCCACTCCTTCAGACTCCACTCCTATCATCACATGCTTGGGGCATCAATCCATGTCAGAAGAATATCAGACTGGTCCCTCCTGCTTAGCACCATGGAGCTAGTATACAATAGAACTTTCATTTGCTAGCAAATAGCACACTTTCACTATCATATTTACAATTTTTCTGCGGGCCCACCATCAGACACGAAAACTCAACTCCCAAGAACAACTCTCCCCTACTATGATACATAATACTGAGGTTTATATTTATACATTTATTCCATTGTATGTATAATAAGGAATTTTGTGTGTTAGCAATAACCACCGACAGCGTATGGAGTTACAGGCATTTAATCCACACCGGGGTGCACTGAGAGGCACGAGCCCACAGGCCAAGTATGTATGCAATGGGATTCATCTGAAAATAGGCTTCAGCCCAAGTATGTAATTCTTGTATAAAATTAAATTTTACTTAAGTGCTCACTCACTTACTTTGCCCTCTTTGTCTCCCTGGGTGCAGAAATCAGACAGGCACAGATCAAGTAAAGGGGACAAGAACCAGGCTAGAAAGTGACAATTGCCACTATCCAGTTGCCCTCCGTTGGTTCCATGCTCTAGGTACCTACAGAAGCCATCAAAACTGCATGATCTCCACATCTGCCTCATCAATCAGTACACATCTCTACCCTTGGTCCATAGCTTCCCTCTTGGGATTCTAATGCATGAATCAGAGTTTTTCCTTGGTCTGGAGCAGGGGTGACTACAGGAGCAACACATTGGAGGGTGTGTGTGTGTGACACATGGAAATCAGCTGGATTTTGAAAACTGAAGGCCCAGGCATTAGTATATGACAAACACAATGGACCAGTGACTTCATTTATGTTTTATTTCTGATGGCCATAAACATGTATTTTGGCATCCTTTCATCAAAGACATTCAGACTAACATATGTATTTAGTAGTGCTGTAAGGAATGCAGAATCTAGCCGATGGAATTCTGGTGGAATGGAGATTCTGCTTCTGCTAAATTGGCATAATTCTGTAGTGAATGCCATGTAATATCACTAAATTAATTGTGATTTCTGAAAATAAATTGCAGGATTTATATGTGAATCATTTTCATTTTTTTTTTTTTTTTTTTTTTTTTTTTAAATCGGGCAACGTGTACTATGGGAAAATCAAAGAATGTTGTCATTTTATGTGGAATGCGGTATCAAATAGTGGCATTCTGTATTTTCTGCAAAATTTAAAAGGCCTATTCCATTTTAGGCAGGATTCTGTGAAATTCTACAAAATTGGTGTAATTCCATGGAGGTCTGATGGAAGCAAATTCAGAAAGAAAGAAAGAAAGACAACAGTTGATGTCAAACTCACAGGTGGAGGGCTATGTAACTGGGTTGGAAGTCTTCTCCCTTGGGCTTGGGTCTGCTGGCGGTAGGATGGGTCACTTCTCAGAGGACACTGATCACAGTCCAGACCATCTACTTCTGAAAAAAAATAGACAATCTCTTAGTAACAATTTAGACTTAGTCTTCCAGCATGCTAGTTTTTTCATATTACAAGTTTCTGGCAAAGTTGTTGAGACTATGCAACATCCACACTCAAAGGGCAACATTTCCAAAGGAGAAAACAAACTAGTAGCATGCTGCAACATCATGTGCCAATTATGTCTGTGTTCACACCCTATTAAAAAATGCTTATGTTTTTACCTTAAGTCATGATTTGCAGCAATTGTGCCATTTTGTACACAAATGCAGATGCAACTGGATCAGGTCCAAAATAACAGAAGGGAAAACAGGGTAATGTCCCAGGGCCCTGAGATCTGGTGGCCCTCTGACCCCCCTTAACAAACATTTATTTACAGGAAGGACCGGGGGTAGGGATGGGGTTGGGGTAGCACTCTGTGAGAGAGGGGTCAACTGTATGAGAGACGAGGGGAGGGAGAAAGGAAGGACAGAGGCACTATGGGTGCAGCTTTGGGACTCCAAGGGTAGAAAGCTGAGGCTGGGGTGGTGTACAGACCTCCAGCTCAATCAGGGAACTGGACAGGAGCTATCGAGCAAATAGGGAGGTGTGTAGATAGGGAGCGTGGTGATGGTTGGGGATTTCAATCTACCAGGGGTTGCTTGGTGATCCAGGAGGGTCTCCTGATGCCGATGGTAAGTGGACCTACAAGACTAGGTAACACGCTGGACCTGGTGCTGTCAAATGAGGAGGTAAAGAGAAGGGTTGAGAACCCACCAGCTGGTAGTGACACCAAACAGTGTGGTTCATACTCACACTGGGCAGGGAGACTGGAGGCACAGGTAACTAGGTTGGTGGATTTTAGGAGGTAGACTTTGGGAGAATGAGGAAATACTACAAGGGGTCTCCAGGTATTAGACCAGAGATGGATGCAGAGCAAAGTGGGAAACTATCAAAACTGGGCTAGCAGAGGCTACAGAAGCCTGCACCAGGATGAAGAGCAAGAAGGACAGAGCCAGGAAACCATGCTGGCTGAACAGTGGAGTGCTGGAGGGGTGATGGTGAAGAGGACTGTGTACAGGAAGTTTAGGAGAACTAGGAAAGAAGAGGATAGGGAGGCTTACGGGAATTGGTCCAGGGTGGTGACCAAGTGGGTGAGAATGGCCAAGGCTGCCAGGCAGCTAAGGTTAACTAGGGCATAAAGGAGGGAGAAGGACTTTTAGATATGTCAGGAAAAGAGGAAGTGCAAGGCCCATATAGTGAGATAAGGCAGAGAGAATGGGTGGAAAAGGAGAGGACAAGCAGAAGTACTGAATGAGTACTTTTGCACTGTTTTCAATAAGGAGAAGGATGGACCACCACCACCATTGACTGGGAGGATGGGGAAGGAAGCGGAGACGAAAGACTCAAGGGTTGTGGGAGTAGAGTGCTAGAGGTGTTGAGGGCCTTAAGGGTGGACAAGGCACGGGTCCTGATGACATCCACCTCAGGGTGCTGAGGGAGATTGTGGAGGCACTGGCCAAGCCTCTGGCAGATCTGTTTAGCACCTCTCGGAAATGGGTTGTACACCTCAGGACTGGAGGGTGACCCATGTGGCCTTAAGGGTGGACAAGGCACCGGGTCCTGATGACATCCACCTCAGGGTGCTGAGGGAGATTGAGAGGCATTGGCCAAGCCTCTGGTAGATCTGTTTAGCACCTCTCTGGAAATGAGTTGTATGCCTCAGGACTGGAGGGTGACCCATGTTGTGCCCATGCATAAGAGTGGGCCTAGGGACAAGCCAGGAAATTATTGGCCTGTAAGTCTCACTTCCATAGTGGGAAAGTTTATGGAGATGATAATGAAGGAGAGGCTAGTGATGTTCCTTAAGGACAATGGCCTCCAGGAAGAGCAGCAGCAGGTTCATCTTGGGGAGGTCTTGTCAGACTAATCTAATAGAATATTATGACTGGGTAACAAGGAGCTGGATGGGGTTCATGTGGTAAATGTACTGTACTTGGACGTCAGCAAGGCCTTCAAATACAGTGCCACATGGAGACTGGGGAGGAAGCTGACTGCTGTGGGGTGGGAAAAAGATGACAAACTAGATAGAAAACTGGCTACAGGGGAGGATGCAATGGGTGGTTGTGGGGTGGGAGGTCTCAACACCCAGAAGGGTGACAAATGGTGTGCCACAGGGATCAGTGCTGGGCCGGTGCTATTTGGGCTTTATATCTCAGATATTGCACACAAAATTGGGAGCAGGGTTAGTCTGTTCACAGATGATACCAAAATGGGGGTTTGGTGGATGAAGAGGATGGATAGAAACAATTGCAAGGGGACCTAACCAGATTGGAGGTATGGTTGGGGAAGTGGCAGTTGGGACTCAACGCAGTAAGTGCAAGCTAATGCACTTCAGGGCAAAGAACCCAAGGAGGAATACTGGCTAGGTGGGGTGAGGCTGGGGATCACTGAGGAGAGAAGGACCTAGGAGTGTTGGTAACAGGAGCATGACCAACTCTGCACAATGCAGGAATACAGCGGCTAAGGTGAACAGGATACTGGGATGTATCGCAAGAGGCTTCTCATCCAAGCATAGAGGTGATCCTGCCCTCTACAGATCTTTTGGTCAGGCCGCACTTGGAGTACTGTGTGCACATTGGCAGCCATATCTGAAGTGGGACATAATTTACTGGAGGGTGCATCGGAGGGCAAACAAAAATGTTGCAGGGATGGAAGGAAAGGCCTACAAAGCCAGGTTGCAGGAGCTGAACATGTACACACTGGAGGAGAGGAGATGGGGGTAAGATTGAAATGTTCAAATATTTGAGGAGGGTAAACAAACCCAGTACTGAAGGGTGTTTTAACTGAAGAATGGTAGGGACACAAGGAACACAGGTTAAGATTGGAGGTGGAAGATTCAGGAGGGAGATGAGGAGGCACTACTTCACCTAGAAGGTGGTGCCTAAATGGAATGCTCTACCAGAGGGGGTGGTATCATGTTAGACAGTAGGAAGTTTTAAGAGGATGGGACACAGCAAGAGGGAGGGTCTGGGTGCGGGGCAGTTATGGGAGAGATGAACAGGGAGGGGTTGGGGCAGCTGCAATCTAGGGTGCTAGCTACACTCGGGCAGACTTCAGTAGACCAAAAGGTCTGTTTCTGCTGGCAGTTTCATATCATATTTTATTCTATGCACTGTTATAACAATCAACTCAACAGAACCAGACCATCATATACATGAAAATACTGTACCTTATCTGCAAACACTGCTGATACAACTATATATTGTAACAATGCAGAATATAAACACAATGTTGAGATATCGTTAGGAAGACATTTGATGTGTTTGATTTTTTAGAGCTTGCTATAATGTACACACACAATAATTAGTACATTATAAAAGTGCATATACCCAAATGTCAATGGAAATCTTACATATTTCATTACAAGTTGTTCTCTTGAAGGAAGATCTTATTGTACTAGGCCTAAAAATGAGCGCTAAGTAAAAGTAAACTGGGATAGGTGTGTTATTGAGGGTATTGCATAATTTATCTTTTATTGCTCCACCCCAGGCACACAATATGAAAATCAACAACCCTTGACATGAAGCAACAGGAATTCATTAGTACAAGGACAGAAACAAGTAGGAGACTGAGTAAGTGGGTGATAGCATGAGTATGGTAGAATTAAATAACATTTCAAAAGTCTCACTATCATAATTAATTTTTTACAAATGCGTCTGCACAGCTGACAATGTTTGTAAAAAAATAACAATGGGAGTTATTCCACATATGTCCACAGGTGCCACTCATGCAGGTGAAGGGATATGAGGCCCAGATGCACAGTTTGCCCTGCTCCTGAGTCAGAAGATCATGGCAGAGGGTAGAGGTACTAGAGGTTCCATCGATAGCTGTTGAATCAGAAGGAATCAAATCTGATGAAGCCAAAGAGGGCTATTAGAATCATGTGAGCCCTTTCCGCCTGTAGCTTCAGGAGAACCTCTGAAGCACTGGGAAGGAGGAAAGGCATACAGAACCTCCCTGTCCAGCAGAGACTGCATGTCTCACCAGAAAACACCAATCTCAGGAATAGAGCAAGCAAAAAATTGGGTAGTTTTACGTTGGATGTGGAGGTGAAGATCTATCTCGGCCGACCCACAGGTTGAATAAGCTTTCAACCCCTCTCGAGTTTAGCTCCCACTCATGATCCCTGAAAGTGGTGGGGCTGAGACTGTCTGCCAGGATGTTGTTGATGCCCGGCACATGGACAGCAGTCAGGCGAGGTTGTGCTGGACTGCCCAGTACTACAATTGCATTGCCTCAATGCATAGAGGATACAAGCGAGTGCCTCCCTGTTCGTCTCAGGTACCAGACCACAGACATATTCTTGGTCTGAATCAGAGTGTCCCCAGACATACTGTAGAAGAGGTTGGAAGGCCTGGAGGGCATACAGCACTGATTTCGTTTCTAACGCATTGATGTGTAGAGATGCTTCCAGCTGAGATCACATTCCTGGGTCTGAGATTTCCTAGGTGGGCTCCCTGCCTTGACATGAAGCATCCATTGTAAGGGTCATGGTAGCAGGGGTTGAAAGGGAATCCACGTGGAGATTGGACAACTCCAACCACCAATGAAGATCCTTCTTCATGTACCCAGACACTAGGACCCTGTGGTCCAGGTTGTTCAACCGCCTGATCTCATTGGGCATGAACAGTCCATTGGGTCACCCTCATATGCAGTCTGGCTAGAGGAACTGTAGGGATTGCAACTTCCATCAGCCTCAGAAGACGGAAGATTGACAGGGCAATGGTCCAGCATGAGTTGTCCAGTAATCTGGCCTGTTCCTGCAGGGTCTCCACTCTGTATTAGGGAGAAGGCCCTTCACTAGACTGTATCAGCACTGCCCCAAATAAATTGTTGGTGCTGGGAGGGAGAAGTGGGACTTGGGATAGTTGACTGTTATTCCAAGTCTGGAAAAGAGGTCAAGGTGAAGAGAGGACTCCTCAGACTGCTCTGTGATGGGGCTGACAGAAGCCAATCATCCAGATACAGGCACAGTTAGATCCCTCTGCAGCAGGGCCACAGCCACCACCAGTAGGCACTTGGTAAAAACCTGAGGTGCTGAAGACAGGCCAAACAGGAGAGCCTTTATCTGGTAAAGTTCCCCTGGAAGGCAACTGAAGAAAGCGGTGGGCCTGGAAGACAGAGATGCTTATTATTTTTGTTTATTAAGATCTAGGATTACAAAATACCACTGAGCCAATGCTCTGCAGGTGTGCAGGTAAACATCCTGCATGTCCAGTGCACAAAGCCAATGGCCCTTGTGAAGCAGGGGTAGAAGTCCCTGGGTGGTAAGCATGCAGAACCTCTTGTACTTGATGTACAGGTTGAGCATGCTGAGGTCCTAGATGGGTCTTAGGTCAACCATCTTTTTGGGCTAGGAAGAAATGGAATTAGTACCTTCTTCTTATCTGTGCCAAAGCCACAGGTTCTGTGGCTGACATTTGCAGAAGAGCCTGGATCTCATCCGCTATCAGAGACAGGTGCCTCAGAGGATAATGGGAGAGGCCCAGGAGTTGTCTGAGGCCTGTCTAGAAACTCTATGGTGTGATCTCTTGCTAATAACTGAAGAACTCAAGAGTCCATGGTTCGTCCTATGACCCCAGAAGGTGGAGGGTAAATCTCCCCCCCATCAGTTCCCTAGAGGATCTGGAGGAGGCAGGGGGTCCCCATGAGTCAGGAGGCCAGGAAAGTGAGCTGGCAGCTCCTCTGGGGGCTTCTGGGACTTGACAGGGGAAGTAGGGGTTCCTGATGCTGGATACCAGCATTTGGATACCAACTTCCTTACCAGTTACCAAGACCTAAAAAAAATTTGGCCTGGTGTTTGGCAGGGGCCTATTTGGACTGGTGTCTCTGTTGCCAAAAGGCTGTTTGCCTTTCTAACCCCTCGATACCTGAAGCGGACTTGTGGATGGATGTAGCACGGTCTTGCAATTCAATGATAATATCCTTGGCATCACCTCTGACTAATACATATCCCTGAAAGAGGCATCCAGGATGGAGATCTGGATGTCTTGTGCCAGGCCAGCAGTCTTGAGCCACGAATGTCACCTAATGCAGACAGCAGTGGCTGTGGTGTGAGCAGCTGAGTTCACTGTGATCATAAGGTGCCCAGAGGCATGATGACTGCAGATTTAAAACATAGAAACATAGACTTTGATGGCAGATAAGGACCACTTGGCCCACTCAGTCTGCCCATTTCCCTACCTATTGGATGAGCAGCAGATTCTAGTTAACCAACAGCCTACTTCTTCCTGCCCCCACCAGAATTGCCTTATGTCTGTCCCATGCATTCTTGAATTCTCCCACTATTTTTGACCCTACGACCTCCTCAGGAAGCCGTTCCATGCATCCACCACCACCTCCATGAAAAAATACTTCCTCACATTGCTTCTGAGCTTCTCCCTCTATCTTTAAATTGTGCCCTTGTTCTTGCACATCTCTTTTGTGAAAGATGCTCCCCTCTTGGACTTTGTTGATTCCCTTGAGGTACTTGAAAGTTTCTATCATACCCCCTCTCTCTCCTTTCCTCAGGGGTAACATATTAAAATATTTTAATCTCTCTTCATATGGCTTCTGATGCAGACCCTGCATTATTTTAGTTCCCTCCTCTGAACTGCTTCCATCCTGTCTATGTCCTTGTGGAGATGGGGGTCTCCAGAACTGCACACTGTACTCAGATGGGGTCTCACCAACTGTCTGTACATAGGGATAACAACTTACTGTTTTCTACTGGTGATGCCTCTCCAATACATCCCAGTATCCCCCAGCTACTTACCTGCCGTCTAATATTGCTTGCTTACCTTTAGGTCATCTGATATGACTACCCCCAGGTCCTTTTCATTTTTGTTGTTGTTAGTACCTCCCCAATGTGTACTCTTCCCTGGGTTTTATTTCGAAGTGCACTTCTTTGCATTAAATCTAAGCTGCCATACTTTTGATCATTCCTCCAACCTTGCCAAGTCCCTTTTCATCCTTTCCACCCCTCCTTGTGTACCAACCCTGTTGCAGATCTTTGTGTTGTCTGCAAAGGGCATACTTTTCCCTCCAGTCCCTCTGCAATGTCACTTATGAACACATTAAAAGGACCAGACCCAGTACTGAACCCTGCAGTACCCCACTAGTAACCCTCCTTTCTTCGGAGTGGACTCCGCTTACTATTACTCTATGTGTCCTGTTGTTCAGCTAGTTTTTTACCCAGGTTACCACCCTGGGTCCCAATCCAGACTGGCTAATATGTTTATTAATCTGTTGTGTGGGACTGTGTCAAAAGCCTTGCTAAAGTCTAGGTAGGCCATGTCCATAGTCCCTCCCTGGTCTACTATTTTGGTCACTCAGTCAAAGAAATCAGTTAGATTTGCTAAAATCCATTCTCACTCTCTTGACAATTTCGCCTAAGCTGCTGGTCCTGGATAGCTTCCAGCTTGGACTTGAGTGAGGCCAGGAAGATTTCTGGTAGGAAACCATATGAGCCACATAATTAAGGGACCTGAGGGTGCAAGTGGAGGAGGAATGGATCTTGTGACCAAAATTGTCCCACTGCTTAGACTCCTTATTAGGAGACATGCTCAAATGTTTAGGTTTAGATGACCAGTAGTGGCAGCCATGATAACAACCGAGCCTGCATTAGGATGGCCAGTAGGTGTGTGACCCCTCTGATGAAGCCCTTACATGGCGAAGTGCCAGGGCAGCCTGATTAGAGATGGACTCTTGTACCTGCTCTTCAAAAAAATGGAGAATTTATCTCCAAATAAAACATTTTGGGTTTTGCAACAACTGTGTTGCATGGATTTCCTTCACTGGAGTTTGCAAGGCTAAACTCCTGGCTCTGGAGTGCTGGTTAAATGTTTTGTGTGGGTGGTACATCCTGTCTGCCTTTTGAAACAGCCAGAATGGAGGAAAGCTGTTGCCAGATAGTGGATGTCAGGTCTTCATGGGGTGCAGTCAAGGCAGTATGGACATAGGAGCTGTGTTAGTCATGTCTAGATGCTCCTCAAGCCTTTTCCTCTTTGGATCTTGTTCCTGGATAGCCTAGCCACAGGTATTTTGTAGAGTGAGTTATGAAGAGTTCTGCAAAGGAAGGGTTCTCTGGAGGGGACTTCTGGGACTCCTTAGGCTGAGGCTCTATAGGTGTATGTGCCAGAGCTAGAGGATGAGTCAGAGTCAGATTCCGAAGAGTGCCTGCTGGGGGTCTGAACCCTTTTTGGAGGAGTGTTCTGGGTTTTATCCCTTACCTGATGTCTGGAAGAACCTTCTCCAGAAAGGTGGGAATCCACAGGAGAGGCTGATCTGGGGTCAGAAGAAGGCAGGAGTAGAGGCTGCCACTGGTTTCTGATGGTCAAGCTCCAATGCTAGTAGAGTACTGGCCTCCTGAATCAGGGTCTGAAACACTGCCTGGATATCAGCCTGAGGCTGCTGTGGAGGCAGAGACTGAGGAGGAGGAGGAGTAGGTGGTGGAGGAAGAGGCTGGTATAATGGATAGCCCGGCATCTGATATTGAGAGTATCCATGAGCCTGATAGGAGTAGGGAAAGCCAGAAGGAGCATACCCTTGATTAGACATAGCCTGGTGTCTGGTACCCCAGTACATAATGGAGTTGATGACCAGGCATTGGATACCCCGGCAAAGGGTACATTTGGTATTGTGGGAGCGGATAGCCTGGAACATTGCCCATAGGTCCAGCCAGAGCTGGAACTGAAGGCCTGGCAGGAGGTCCAGAAGGACCAGGCATCAGCCCAGTAGGGACATTCAAAGGGCTGGCACTGGATCAGGCACACAGTTGTCTGGCACTGGATGTTTTGGCACCTGGGGCCTGATGGAAGGCTGTCCAGTGTTTGAGGAATGGCCAGAATGCTAGACATATGCTGACCTGGTGCAGGGTCACTTGGTGTCGGGTTGTGAGTAGAACCCAACAGAGGACCTGCTGTCGCCTGGGAGCCAGGCGTCCAATATGGTGGAACTTTGTTGTCCAAGGGCTTGGGTTGAGGAGGTCCTGATGGAAGGTCCCAGAGGGATTAACAATAGGCCCAGTGGGTGAACCAATAAGAGACTGACCCAGCAAAGGAGGGGAACCTCCAGATTAGTGCCCACCTCTGGCTCTTGATCTTCAGGCAAGCCCAGAGGTTCTGGTTATGTCAGTGGGAGCAAGGAACCCTCTAAAGAATGTTGAATGTCTGGCAGCTGGCTCAACTAGGACGTTGAAGGTATTCTGCGACCCTGACAGGAGAGCCTCAGCTGTGCAGTCTCCAGAGGAACTGGGGAGCAACTTATCAGCTGTGGTCACGCAGACATCAGAAGAGCTAACATCCGACTTATTGGCCGGGCCATCGGACAACAGCGGAGCTGGAGTCCAGCTCACCCACTGTGACTGTGCACTTCTTGGTGGGACCAGGGAGTGGCTTATTGACCTGGCTGCTGGTGAAAGATCTTGAAGAAGATAAGGAGCACAATAGGGATTCCCGCATCCAAGAAGAGCCCTGACTGCACTGTGAGTAAAGCAGGCAGGGAGGCTATGGTCTGATCCGCTGGAGTGGTAGGAGACCTGGCAGTAGGGGTACTTACTGAAGTGGAGGCCCTCGGTGTCAGTGGTACCTGATGGTCACCGCCAAATGGATGGAGACCTATCCCGGTCTAGGTGTCTCCCTTGTCTTTCTTTTTCTCTTTGGGTTCTAGCGTTAGAAGATTTTCCCACAGATTCTGCAACTTCTTTTCCATCAAAGTTAATCACTTCTCCAGCAAGTGGGCTTCAAGCTTTTTCTGGTGCCTAATCCGTGTGGCCTGGTTCAAGGATTGGCAGGGTGCACAGTCCTTGACCCAGTGTTTAGAGCCTAGGCAGATCACGCAGCGGAATTCTCATCTGCATTCAGGATCTGGGTGCCACAGGACTTGCTCTTCTTCCTTCTGACGCATCACCCAACTGTTCATGTTCCTAAATTGCACCTCCAATTATATCCCATGATGTCAGTTTGTCACTGTTATTTATTTGCTTCCTTTTCTTCTGTATATCCTCAAGATCTCTGTATTCGACCTGTTTATACTGTATTTTACTATGTAATTGTTTGACCTTGTGTTCTGTTCTCTTTTATGCTTAACTGGATGTTTGTGAAAACAGGCATTATTGCTCACATACCTTTCAGTATAAAATAAAGATTGATTGATGGATTAAAAACTGGACTGAATCAAATGACCTGAACCACAGCATTTCTGTAAAATCCAAACTGGCCATAGTGAGTGCAACTTGTACAAATACTGTAGGTCCGGTCACTCTGGCTGCACTGTTCAGTCTGACTTTTATGTATCTGGTCCACTCCTGAAAGCCTATTTTTCAACCCTTCCTTGGTGTGGTTGAAAATGGAGCTGTCAGGACCAGACCAGATAAGTAAAAGCCAGACCAGATCATTTGGAGTGAGTAGATCAGCAATATTTGCACAAGCTATGCCCAGTCCAGATTTTACAGCTCTGGTCTGGGTCTAATGATCTGGTTTTATCCATACCTCCACTGCATGTAGCTTAGTGACATACTGTACAGATGGATGCAGAGTCTAAGCCATTGAAGACTGAAGTTTCAGAAAACCATTATGCTAAAAATACCAAGACTCACTCAATTCCTGATGATCACACCCCAAGTTACACTTACTGTAGTCCTCTACCAAAGTCATGCTCAAATATTGGTGCCTCTACTTCCACACCATTAAGCTTTTAATGCCATCATGCCTCTTCTGCTGCCATGAGCTCCCCATCTATGAAGTCCCATTCTGCTTGTGGCAGCCCCCACCAAAACCATGTAATTTTCCAGGAGCAGTTCTTTACACCACATCAACTAAATTACTGCTAACCTCCTTTTTTTTCACTCCCCTCAGCTCTGGGCTGGCCTCTCCTTCAGGCCCTCCTATGCCCTTCGCTGCCACACTGCCTTGATGAGCCACCCATCACCCCATATTGCAGCCCTCTGGGTAACCTGGATTTAACCCTTCACCGGGTGGGTCCCTCTCCTCCTGGGGAAGGCACTGGTGGGGCCACCAGTGCAAGTCTTGGCCCAGGGGCTGCTGGATGGTCCATGCACTGCTCGAGGTCTTGCAGCAGTGGAGCTGGCTACTGTCATCTGGTTGGCCACAGGGCTCTTTTCCCCATTTGTTTTCGTGGGGTGTGGCTTGCCACTAATGTAAGCTGTACGCTGACATCTCACCATGCCCCATTAGTTAGTGGGACCCACGCATTGCCATGCCCCAGCTTTTGCCAGGGGTCAGCAAGCACTGGGTCCCTTCCTGCCTTCCCCGAGAGAAGGTGAGCAGTCATTTGATGCTCGAGCCCTCTTCCTCGGTGGCCCTCAATACCCGGGTCCATTCGCAAATCTAGGTTGCTGGCGTCACAAGCGGAAATCCAACTGCTGCATAAACTCCTCATTTTAAACATTTAGTTGAGAAATTATTTGTTAGTATATCCATGGTCAGGAAAAATTAATTTGTAAAAGAAACCAAATTTCCCATTTATCAGTTCATTTAATCACAATACAGCATGTTATGAACTGATCAGATTCTATGTGTAACCTAAGTCAAACAAAAATAGACACACACATGCCTACCTGTTTGTAAGTGAAGCAAATGTGGTTACTAACATTCAGTTGTAAACCTATAGTCACAAATTGCAGGTTAGGAACATTCAGTAGAATATAAACAGTAGCCCAGAACTGCCTGCCTGAGAAAATGAAGTTGGTGTATTATTTGGAAACAGGCATCATTGGGATTCTTTTGCTATGGAATGTCCTGCAAAGGAGAACAATAACTGCTCTTAGGATGGTGGTGTCAAATGGCTTAATGAGGTGGTCATAGGGGTTGAGGGCACAGCAGAGCTTATTTGTCATGCAGAAAGCTCCAGGAAGTGTTTAACCCATTCTACTTCCAAAAGCTTTCTATGATGTCTGTACTGTCCATTGATAATCTGACACACAATGTGACCAAAAGATAATGAGTTAACTTTCTGTGGGCTCAATTAACTTCTCAAGACAGAGGAAAAATAGTGCTTTTACCTTCTTATACACACACAGGCTACTTAGTAATGAGGCTTCAGCAGTAGAATCTATTTTAGCACTCTATAATGTTGTTTGACAGCAAAATTACATCAGCCCTTTTCTGAATGCAAGCGTCTGGTGGGCTCGCCCATAGCCGTAAAAGAGATGTTCTTCTTTTCTTAGCTCCCTTCTCTGAAGTCTGTTGTTGGGCGATGGTAGAGACCCAATTCTGACTGTGCACAGGCATGGCACAGGCTGCTATTGGTGGTAGAAGTGTGTGGGAGAGGCTAGCGGTCAGGTCGTGCCCTGGAAGGAGTCTTGTAGAGTTGCTGAAGCTCTGGAAGGAAGAGAATTGAACTGTTGAGTCAGACTGATTGTCATGGACGTCAGTAGACACTAACTACTGAGAGAGGAAACCCACTGGAGATGAATCTCTGTCTGTCTGAGACAGTCTCACAGTAAAGATCAGCTAGAGAGGCCAGCAGTGTCGGTGTCTGTGTGAGGCAGAGGGAGAAGTGTGGGTGAGCAGTGAGCCAAGCTGCAAGAGAGAGGATGGTGAAGACATAGATGCAAATGGGGCTGCCATGCCAGCAGTGTGTCACTCTTGGCCTCCGGCAGTGCTGCAGAAGCAGAGCAGTGTGGAACACTGAGAATGAGACCGGAGGTGGGAGCAAAAAGATGCCAGTGTGCGTGTGTCTGTGCGGCACTCAAGTCTGTGATCTGTCAGGCCAGCCTGCTGTAACTGGAGTCTGACTAACTTGACACATATAAGGAATAATGTATGGGTACCCATGCATAATGAGCCAGGGTTGAGATAGCAGCGTATGGACCTCGAGAGCAAAGCTCGAGAGGTCCATGCTGGTATCTCAACCGAGATAGAACACACAAGGTGAGTTGGGTAATGGATGCCCATATTTTATTTCTTATAGTGTATGGTTTTAGTGTTTCTGACAGTCTGGATGAGAGAGAGAGAGAGAATGAAGCCATTGCAGTGGAGTGCTGTGTGCTGTCATGGTTACAGAACAAAACAGCACACATTATGTTGAGTGGGGCTGGACAGAGCAGTATCACCAAGTATTCAAATAACTCCTACTTTTCTTTTTAGCTAGTTAGACATGTGGTACGAGGGTACTGGAGAGTGGATGGTCAGAAAAGCAGGTGGGCAGCAGATTGTGAAATGCTAAAAAGAAAATGAAAGTGGGTGGGTGGACTACAGTAAGAATGAGCGAGACACAGTTTCAATGTTTACAATTTCATTTCAAACTTATAATAATCTAACTAAATTTTTGGGCAGTCCACTTGTTTTCTTGCTGATAGTTACCTGGACTGTCCCATGCTTCACTGAGCCATGCCTGATGTTTTTTTTTTCTCAGAACCTTTGTTCTGGCTTAGAAACATAGAAATTGTTGGCAGATAAGGACTGCTAACCCCATCTAGTCTGCCGTAAGTCCTGTACTTGATTACAGCTTTTGACCCTCCCTCCGCTAACCTCTATGGTTCCCCATGCCTGTCCCATGTATGTTTAAATCCAACCACCGTGCTCACTCCCACCACCTCCTGTGGCAGACCATTCCATGTATCCACCACCCTTTCTGTGAAGAAAATGTCCTCACATTCTCTCTTAACCTGCCACCTTCCAATTTCATGTCATGCCCCTAGTTCTTGTACTCCTCCTCTTTGGAAGATCCCCTCACGCACCTGTTTATGCCACTGAGGTACTTGAATGTTTCTATCATGTCCCCTTCTCCTTTTCTCCTCCAGTAAGTACATATTGTGGTCCCTTAATTTCTCCTCGTAATTCTAGTGGTGCAAGCCCTGTACCATCTTAGTCGTCCTTCTCTGGACTGCCTCCAGCCTGTTAATGTCCTTTCAAAGGTGAGGTCCAGAACTGCACACAGTACTACGTGTAAGATCTGACTAGGGTTTTGTATAACAGCATCACTATCTCACGCCTTCTGCTGGTGATACCCCTTGCTATGCAACCCAGTATGCCACTCGCCCTCCCTGCTGCCTTTGTGTTCTGCTTGACATTTTCAGATCATCTGAAATAGTAACCCCAGGTCTCTTTCCTCTTTGGTGACTGTCAGCAACTCCCCCCATCCTGTAGCTCTCCCCAGGGTCACTGTGTCCCAGTTGCATAATTTTGCACTTTTTGAATTAAACCTCAGTTGCCACTCTGCAGAACATTTCTCAAGCTTCTCCAGGTCCCTCCTTATTTTCTTCACCCCATCAGGAGTATCCACCCTGTTACAGATCTTTGTGTCATCTACAAACAGGCAGACCTTACCTTCCAGCCCTTCTGCAGTGTCACTGATGAAGACATTGAACAGAACTGGTGAAAGGACTGATCCCTGAGGTACTCCGCTGGTCACCTCCTCTCCCCAGATTGTACTCCATTTACCACCACCGTCTGTCTTCTGTCTGTTAGCCAGCTCTAACCCAGTTTACCACCTTGTCTCCATGCCAAGACTGCCCATCTTGTTAAGCAAAGAGATTTCTCTGTGGTAATTTGAAGTGTTGCAAGGAAAACAGCCAGAGAAGTTGGTGAGGTTGCTGTGAGCTATGGGGGGGGTGTATTACTATGGAACATGCACAATAAGGGGTAATTTGAATATGGAATGTGCACAATAAAGGTGATTTGAATATGGAATGTGCATAATAAGGGGTGATTTGAAGATGGAACTTGCACAATAAGGGGAATTTGAATATGGAACTTGCACAATAAGGGCTCGAGAAGGATCACAATAGACTTATTGACTTGTGCAAATTCAGTGCACACGCTCACAAATGCACTATAAATCAATATCATATTCCTTCTAGTGTGTTTACTGATGTTATCTGTGTACTAGCTAGCTCTAATGAATAAATATCTGAGTTAGAAGGGTTTACAAGTACAAATGTATGGAATGTCATGTCACTTAGAAGAAAAACATACGAGATGTATGTAATGATAATAAATATAAGGCGTGATAACAGACTCTCTGTTCTGTAGTAGGATGCTGCCATGGCAGCTATCAAGGGTGCATACCACCAGGATTCAGCTGCACAGCCTTGGTGCTTGTCCTTTGCCACCATGGGAACTTGTTTAGGCTTCTGGCTCATATGCAGTTTTAAAAGGTACTGTCGTTGCACATGCAGCTGTAGTTGTTGCCTCATAGGCAGTGATAACCCTGCTAAAATAGTACCTGTTGGTATTGAATAAATACTGAAAATGTTTGACAGTTGACGTGCTAATCTCATTGTTGTATTATCTGTTACATACAAACATTTTACAGTGAAACTGCATGTAACAAATTTGGAAAACAACTCATAATTGGAAGGCTGGTCCTGTAGTTCAATGGACAAGCAGCCAGCCTCTCCCACTTCCTGAGTTATATAAGCAGTTCCTCTCAGCCTCCTTGTGAAGCACTTTTTCTTTGCCAGCCAGAGGCTCTGTTGGTCAGTCCTCTGAGCTGGCTAGGGCCTTTGTGCCCCGTCCCCCGTGGTGTTTGTCTCTGCTGGACTTTGGTGTTTGTTTTCCTGCTTCTGGTTTGTATTTTGCCTCCAGCTGTGTGCTTCTTTCTGCCCTTGCTTTCTGTGTTTTGTGTGTCTTTGTTCCCTGTTTTCCGTGCTTGTGTGTTTTGGTTTTGTCTTTTGGGGCTTTTGTTCTAAGCTCCTAGCATATTCTACTCCAGTGCTCATATTACTTGCTCTCAGTTACTCACAACTCAAATTACTTGCAATGCAACTGCAACCATGATCTGTGTGTTTCAACTCAGCCATAGCTGCTCTCCATGCTGCACTAATTGTTTCACCTGATTCAGGCTCACTCTGAACCCTAGCTAAGCAGCTCATTCATGCTCTCTTAACTTATTCTGCCTCCTCATTGCTGCAGTTTCATTGCACTGCCAGGTGATAGCTGCTTCAGAGCATGGTGTCTCCTTTCTTGCTATGTTTCTTGAAGTTTACAACTCAGTGTACTTAATACAGATGCTGCTTCTATGTTTGTATACTCTGTTATATTCTGAGGTTAGCTAAAGCTACTGCTGATGCTGTAAATTAGCTTCAATACCTGCATGTGGGTCATGGCCATTTCATCACTTTCTTGTTTTTCCTACTGGGGGACTTGGAGGTGTTTGGGGAGTCATGGCCCTGTGGCTAATTATTTCTGTTCTAAATCCTATCTCCGCTGCTGAAAATCCTTAGAGTATTTGTCACCTTTATTAGCTTTTGAATGCCTGGCTGGCTTGCCCACTATTCACAGTGCTGCTCCTTTGCTACTACATTTTGCAGACCGACATGGGTCCAATTATACAACTACTTACTGACCTACGTGCTGGTCCACTCTTGCTTACGCAATCATTGCTTCATACTTACCGCCATCCCTCGGCTTCAGCCTCTGGGATGTGTGCTGTGCTCACTACTGCATCTGACCTTGGCAAGGTCTCAGCACACCAGTGCTTCAGCTCCTTATCAGTTTCTGGGCATGCCAGCCATACCATTCTGGCACAGGGTTCCCTGCACGACTGTCTCACTCTGCATTCTAAGCCCACATCTTGAGCATGCTCGACTTGGGCGGGGTCCTTCTCCACCTGGCCCATAGTTGGAAATGTCCTTGCTCTGGCTTGGCTTTAGCTGTTCACTGATGTGACAGCATCTCCTGGTGTAGCATTTAAGACTAGCTGTGAAGGGTGGTTACTCTGATCTCCTATGGCTCTAGTGGTTTCACTATAACAGTTATACATTGGCTTTAGTGGTTTCCTTAGCAAGGCATCTTCATTGCATTCTCCCATGACTGCCTCTGGTTCACCTGGTTTGTGTTTAGGGCAAGTAGGCCAGGTGAGTGCCTCAGCAGTTGTTGCTCTCCTCTTCCTGCCTTGGTTGCCCCGATGTTGCACAGCACCTCGCAACCTTCCATGGTGTTCCAGCTAGAGGATTGAGTGAAAACTTTCCTCCAAATTGGAATGTTTCCCACCTCCCTTAATTGGGTTTCCAAACTGCAGCAGCAGCAGAGCCTTCACTAAATAAAATATCCCAAGCCTGGAGGAAGGCGACCTGGCCTTGGATTCCCAGAGATTTCCTCCTCATAGGGTTTTTCTCTCCTCCGTGCCTCAGGTCATAACTGTTAGTTAGCATAGTAGTGTTCCCTAGTTTCTTTAGATAGGTTCTGCTGTTGGATGGAGGTGGATGGTGTCCCTGCTGTTCCTTCTCTCCTTAGAAGGTCCCCTCATTCTCAGTGCAAACATTGAATAATGCTACACAAACCTGAGCATATCATTATGTTATCAAGCTGCCTGTTGCTTTATTTTACTATGTCACAGCTCCTGCTTGGTTTTATGCTTCATAATACATTTCTTTTAGAGATCCTTCCTAAGGTACCTTTAGCCATGGGAATCATCCGTTGAACCCTCTTTGAGGGTTCCTTGACTTCGTACTCCTACAGGGTGGTAATTCCTCTGGAATAGAGAGTGAGAACAGCCAAACCAAACTAACACAGTTGCACAAGCATAACATTATACTGCTGCGAAGGCCATTGAATTGGAAGGCTGGACCTGTAGTTCAATGAACAAGCAGCCAGCCACTCCCACTCCTAAGTTATATAAGCAGTTCCTCTCAGCCTCCTTCTGGAGCACTTTTTCTATGCCACACCATCCTCCTCCTCCTCCTCCAGCGGCTGCACCTCTCTGCTTGGGATCCTTCCTAAGGTATCTTTACCTTCAGGAATCGTCTCATGGCACCTCTAGGGATGGAACACTCTTAGGGTTCCTTGCCTTTGGTACCCTACAGGGTGGTAATTCCTCTGGAATAGAGAGTGCAAATGGCCAAAACCAAACTAACACAGTTGCAGAAGCATAACATTATACTGGCTGCATAAGCCATTGGAAAAAAATAACAGTTCAAGTTACATTAACTGTTTCTTGTCTGCTTGCTCCTAAGTTTCATTTCTGTAATCCACTTTCTGTAAAGGAAGGAATCTCATACTTTCAATTTCAGGACGACAGGGCTTCAGCTTAAAATGCCAGGGCCTTTCTGGTCTTAATCTGGCCCTGGCTTTGAAGGCATGGAGCTGTTATGCCATCTAAAAGATATTCGGTCAGTTCAATAAATGCATATGCAAGTCTGCAGTTAAAATATGGGTAAAGATAAAAGCAAAGATAGCCTGCACGGGATGGAGGTACCCACCACACAAAAAGTTACTATAAAACTTAAAATGTCAGGCACTCACCACCTATAAAAATGGTTCTATGCCATAAAGAAGATTGCAAGGCGAGTTTCCTAATAGCAATTGTACATTGTCGAAATTCAGTTTTGCCGATGTACACCCTGGCGCAAAACAAAATGGTGCAAAGGACACGGCAGTTTTATTTCATGTGGGGACAGTGGCCCTCCTCACCCCCGTGGAGGTCTTTGCCGCCACACACCCTACTTTAGGATTCTGACTCCAGGGTGCTGCATGTTGGGGGTGAAAATTCTAAAAATAAAAATAACACAACTCAGGCCAGGCACAACAAAATACATCTGTGCCCAGACCTGAACCAGCATCCCGGCCACCCTAGCCCAGCACCGACCCATCACGACATGGAGCTAGCTCTGCAGCTGTCTGCAACACCACCCTGATAAACCTTCCCTCCCGTCCTGCCCCTCCCTCAGCATGCTTGCTCCCCACCCCTCTGCACGCATGTACATACAGCGACATCCTGTCACCATTCATGTACCCCATCTGGTTGCCTTCCTATGATGTCACCCTGTCAACATGTGCCAAAAGTGAGTGCGCCATTTCAGTAGGTGCCCAGTTCGGAATAGCGCATGTCACAGGATACCAAAAAAATTACACTTGGGCTCAGGATATTGAAGATCTGCTAAAAAATACTCTTTATTCCCAAAGCCAGTGCGTGTTGAAAGACAGGCGTTCCTCTGCACACCCGATGTGTTTGGATCTATAAGGATCTTTTGAAAAGGAGCTCACAGATCCAAAACACATTGGGCATGCAGAGGGTTATCTCTCTTCAACATGTTCTGGTTTTGGAAATAAAGGTATTTTTTTAGCAGCTATTGTAAGGTTCCATGTGACAATAGCGAGTGCAAAATGGTGACAACAGAAACAGCGATGGTAAAATAGAGCAGTCACATACAGCAAGCATATTTTTTTGAGGGGCTGCACCCCACCACTCCTTACTACAGATAACCAGCTCTGGGGGATGAAACTTGGGGTGGGTGGGAAGCCATAAGTTGCCAAAATAATAGCGCTGTTTGCTGTCACTGTTTCTGTTGTCACTCTTTTGTTCGCTGTTTTCACTGGGATACCTCTTCTAATATCCTGAGCCTGAGTGTTATTTTTTATAGATAGTGAGTGCCTGACTTTTAAATTTAATACTTAAAATATGGGCAGACAGATCTGTTTGAAAGTCACAGTAACACAGGTCCTTATACAGATCATAAGAGCATATAAGTCTTTAGGATCTGGACCTATCTTCATATTTCTTGACAAAATAGGTTTCTTTCATTGTTGCTGCCACAATTCATGCTTGCATTTGGGAGCCACAGTTCAACAAGTGGGTATGGGGATGGCTTAAAAACCTTGCTGCCTTCCCAGAATACAAAACTCTTATAGTTCTAATCCCCAAGTCCAAAAGCTGATTTTGTGTGATGCGTGAATAAACTTGTTTCTGTCTACCTGCTGCATAACTGGGACCAAGGTGGCCCTGGCAGCATTCATGTAGCCTACTGCAGGCCCTGTGTTCTGCCCCACCTGATTCCAGATGTTCCATGAAACTGTGTGTTCAGCTTGGGGAGAGTTACTTGGCATGTCTGGTGGGGGTCAGGGTTGGTGGTACAGATACAGCCCGCACCTTGTACAAAGACACTTACATGACTAAAGGATGCCAGGGGCCAGTATGAATTACATCTGGTGGCAACTTAAAATAAACCTTTCCATGCCCCAAGCTGGCACATTGTAGGACTATAAGAGCTACCCTGCCTGTGTCTAGCCCTCCTATATGCAATTGTGGCAAGTGCATGGGCCAGCAATCACTGGATTTTCTTTTTATCTTATACACAAATGTTGTCCATCTGTAGGGCCTAAAGTAGACCCTTCTACAGACTGCTGTGTCCCATGGTCCCTCTACATGTGTGTTGCAAGGGATCCATGAGGAGGCCAGACTGGACTTCAAATTAGAAGCCCATGGTCTGGCACAGCTCTACCTCACTGGCCACCTTGGAAAAGCTCTATTGGGGTGTGAATGGCATTGCTGGTGTAGCACATGCTGCCAGCTCACGAGGCACACCATGCAGCACTACTGGTGAAAAACTGAATTGGCTGGGAATGTACTATTTACTGTATGTGCATACCACACCACATAGTGAATAGAGCCATTAATTAACTTTGCAGTTTAAGTCAATAAAATCTTCCTTAACAAAAAGCCATTGTGGGGTATCTCAATGGCCCAGCAGCAACTCCATATACTGGAGAGCAGGTTGATGTGAGTTGTGAAATGAGTTTAGAGTCATGTGGAGGAACAGGCGAGGTTGTTATAGCTGCCTTTCAGCAGCGTACCTTAAACTGGGAGGGTTGGCAATGGATGTTCAATGCCACGGTGACCTATGTAGATGGTCTATGAAGTGTGCTTCCTGTAGAGGCATGCTGCATGAATGAGAGACCACTAGATGGCTATTGCAGATGTCTCCAAGGATTGAGGGTTTTATCTGTCCTTACCAGTCTGACTTCTATAAATTACACTCCACCACCTCTTTGCTACATCTGACTCCATCTTTACAAAGATGGACTTGAGTTACATCACCTCTGCTATACTTGTAGATTTTTCAAAGGATTTTGACATTGGCTCACTCTCTTCTGCTAAACAAACTCATGGGAGCTGGTCTAACTTCCTTTTGGTCAGTTGTTCCACTTGTACCTCTGTGGCAAGTCCTAGTCCATCTCAGATGAAGAAACCATGTTCCCCTTCCCATTAAATCTGGGGTTCCCCAAGGTTCTGTACTTGGCCCCATTCTGTTCTTGATTTTCATAGGGACCTTCGAAGGCCTGCACCTCCTCTAACATTCAACTATGCAGATGATACAGTTCTGTTTAGATCTGGCGCTTGCCTCGTAGATGGCAATGCAGCTTTAGTATGACTTCAGTAATGTTCAGTGTTGGCTTTGCAACAAAAACTTCCTAAATGCCAAAAAGGAGGCAGTCTCTATGATCTTTGGCACCTTGCAGCATCTGGCTGGCATCCAAACCTCTCCTGTCTTCAGGATCCCATAGGCTTCCTCTAGATGTCATCCCTTCCTTCAAATATTTGGGTGTGTGGCTCACCAGTCACCTTGATTTCTCAGTCTTAATCAAGGTCATCCACTCCAAGCTTCTTCCCAAGTTGAGGGCACTTTTCAGGAATAAAGCCTGCATCCCTCCTTCCGCTAGGCTTGAGATTTTCTTAAACATGATACTCCTGACTTTGATTTTGATTGTGGTGATGTGAACTATGGTGGTGCACAGAAATTTACTCTTGCCAGACTGGACCCCATTCCATTCTTTCTGTCATTTTGCACTGGATTACCCTCCTGCATTCACCACTGCTCCTTGTATGTGTCCCTCTCTTTGCCTCTCTCACTATGCTTCCCTCATATCTAAATTTTGGCTTGATGCCCTACCCTGTTATTGACTGATGGATGAATGGATGGATGGATTTAATTTATTTATATATTTATTTGAAATTTAGTGACCGGAAAGGCACACTGAGCTGAGACACATTTCCAGGGGTGATCTGGGGAACAGGAGATGGAACAAAACAGCAGCAGAATAGCAAAGCAACATCTGAACAGACAAATGAGCAGTGTGTTACAGTAACAGAATAAATAAAGAGAATTTGCATGTATAACAATTAAAGTGCAATGAACTTTGCAGTGCTGACAATCATGACCAAAAATTTGTAAGGGTTAAAATCAAGACTTCAGGGGTAACGGTAGAAGGATAGCAGGAGCAAGTGTTGGGGGGTTGGTTGACATTTCAGCAGGCATTTGAAGGTGTTAAAGGAAAGGAAGAGACAAAGGAGGAGGGAGTTTTTCCAGAAAGATAGAAGCCTATATGCAGAATGCAGACTGTCCAGAAGAAGAAGAGCATGGATGAGGAATAGCAAAGTGCAGTGGTCCCTAAAGCAGAGAGAGCAAGAGGCAGGGGATCTGGGAGAGGAGTGAGGAAAGGTAGGAGGGAAGAGTGTTTTTTTGTGTGAATTCCATTTATTCTCCAGTAGGACTAGGGCATCTCTCTGGAGTACCCACAACCTCTGTCTCTACTCCCAGCCTGAAACCTCCTTCCTACTTGTCACCCACCCAGTCCCATGGACTCGTCCAGCCCCGATCACCCCTGGGAGGGCCCACCTCACCTACCTGGCGGCATATCTGAAATTAGAGGGACAGTCCCGGGCTGGGTAGGGAGCCAGGAGATCTGGTGAAGGGTTGGTCCAGCGGCAGGATGTGGGCATTGGTCCCCGGGGTCTTCTTCACCTCCTCTGGTCCAGCAGGTTTTTCCATGGTGTTACATCCTCAGAGTGAAGCGTGCAATGGCGTCAAGCACCTACATGCTGGCGTCCGCTGCTGCTCTGTCCCCAATATCGGCAACACTCATGCAGGGTTCCGACCTCCATCAGAAACCACTGGATGGAGCTTGACATGGATAGCATCAACATGGGCTTAGAAGTCAAGCTTACTGTCAAGCCACACCCCCAGATACTTAAGGGTCTGAATCACTTCAAGTGGGTGCCATCCAGGGTGGTGAGGACAGGTGGGGACAGTGTGTCTGGCTAGTTTTGACTGGTACCAAAGGTCATGGAAACTGTCCTTTAGTGTCAACATTAAGTTGGTAGGAATGGAACCAGTGGAGGACTTTGTTGAAGTCCCACTGGAGCAGGTTTTCTACAGCTGCAGAGGAAGGACCAGAGGAAGATGACTGTGTCATCTGCATACGTATGTATATGTGAGTTGATACAGGTGGAGGAGAGGTCATTGAGGAAGACTGAAAAAGGAGGGATCAAGGATGGAGCCCTGTGGAACACCAAATTGGACAGGAGGGAGGTGATAGAGAACCACCAACCTGTACTGATGGTAGATGGCTGGTAGGCAGAGGCCAGCATTTCTCAGCTTGACCAAGAGAAGGGTGGGACACAGAGTCAAAGACTTTGGACCAGATTGACAAACATTACTGCGGTAATGAGCCCCTGGTCCATCCTGGAAGATGGCATCAGTTACACGCAACAGGAGAAGACTGTGGAATGGTGCTTCTGGAAGCCAGACTGGAAAGGTGATAGGAAGTTAGTAGATAAGAAGAAATTGAGAATCTGGCGTGGACCACTTTCTCTTGCAGTTTAGAGAGAGAGAGGAGGAGATGGAATAATAGTTACCAAGAGAAGATGGGTAACCCCTTTGTGAAGAGGATGACTTTGGCCATCTTCCAGGACTGAGGAACAGTGCAGAGAGTGAAGGAAAAGTTAAGCAGGTGAGTGGGGGCTGCAATAGCAGAAGCTGAGAGGTGTAGTAACTTGTTGTCGAGACCATCAGAACTGGACTTTGATTGGTTGAGGAGTAAAGGACAAATAGGGTTTCCTGGATGGTGACAGTGGGAAGTGGTAACCTGGAAGTGCAGGGAGGAGGAGGAGTAGAGGGAGGGAGAATTATTAGTGGAGGAGAACAGAAGGGTACAGGTTTTGAAGAACATGTTTAAAGAGAGCTGCAACAGAGGCGCATGGTCAGAACAGTTGAACCATTTTCCACAAGAATGGAGGGTGGTGCTGACTGGGCCAAAAGGAGTGTATTACCTTCCAATATTTAGATGGGGAATTTAGGTTTGACTGGAAGTTGGCTTTGAAATACTGTGATTTAGCTGACTGGACAGCCTTAGTGCAATTGTTCCTCAGAGCCCTGTAGAAGAAGTGGTCAGAGGAGGAAGGAGATGATTTGTAATGGGCCCAAGCACAATCCTGGGACTTACACAAGCCTATGATATCAGAGGTATTCAAGGGAAGGTGAAATGTTTTAACTCTGAGTTTCCTGAGGGCATGCCTGTCCCAGACAGCAGAAAATTTGGAATGAAAAGAGCAAGGGCAACATCAATATCTGAGGCAGTGTGGATGTCAAACCAGTTGGTAGCAGTAAGGTGGCCCAATAGAACATTGAATATTTAGTGACTGGGCGACCAAGCCCAGATATATTTATGTAGTGAGGGGCATCAGATTTTTCTGACACAGAAGGTCTTACAGTAGTTACTAATGGTATCTGGCAAAATACCAATAGCCATGATGCCATGGGGTGGGAGGTTAGAACATAGTCCAATAGGGAATGGTTAGCATAGTGGGGATCAAGCTGGGTGTTTTTCTTTTAATTTGTAACTTTTGGGTTTTCGGGTTGTCTCCTGTCCCATTTTCACGTGTCCTCGATGTGGCGTTGTGTGTGGAGCCACACACACATCTTGTGGATGCCCCACCTACAGGTCACCCGGTACCACCTGGCGCTTGTCACTGAACCTTCATTCAGTGATGGCGGGACTACGGTGGGTGACCCCCACACCCAGGAGAGGAGAGCAATTGCTCTATCCTGCTCCCCTGCCCCCTCATGCTGGCACTCCTGTAACCCGAGGTCATTCCTGAACCGGGTCACCAGCACAGTGTGAGTAAGGTGTCCAGCACCTCTGCTCTCAGCGCCACTGGGCCAGCATTGAGCCAGGTTGGTTCTAAAAATAACCTGTGTCAAATTAAGTGATTGAATCTTGTGAAATGGTAGGTCTGGAGAATGGGCAAATCTAACTGATACTGAAGTCCCCAAGCAGGATGAGTTCTCCTGTGGAGAAAAAGAAGCACTGGTGAAAGACAGTCTACCAGGAACAGTAAGAAATCTTAGGAGAGGTGTAAAGAACTCAAATTTATATGGGTATAGAGAAGGGAAGGAGAATTTGACTAAGAGATATTCAAGGGAGTAGGAAATAACCTCCTTGCTGGCCACAGTGTATGTTAGACTCTGGCGAATGTAAATGGACACCCTCCACCACATTTACCCTATCTCTCTGAAAGATACATTAACATTATATGATACCATTTCCTTTATACCGGTGTTCTGACATAATTTCCTCAAGAGGCAAGGTGCATATCACTGTCATGACCTTTCTAGCACACTGACAATATAAGCATACACATTGTATAATATATATATTATATATAAGAAAACAATCACACACACAAAAAATTTAAACAGGATAAACAAGAAGGTAGACAGACAGGTGGGAGAGTAAAAGTAATGGCTGTGGGGCAGCAGTCTTCGGGAATCCTTCTGGAGGCTGAGATGCTGCCCTGTTTGCTGACAACTCTCTACCCTGAGGGAGGGGTTGCCCCACTTCAGGCAATACTGGACAGTAGTAAGGGAACCTCCCCATCCAGGGAGCACCAGAGCCACCATCACTACTTCAGAGGTTGCGAAGAAAGCACAGCAGTTGGACCACAGTGGGCTCAGGGAGGGTGAGGGTGGTGGAACAGAGGCACACCCAGTCAACTGTACCATTCCACAATCCATAGAACATATTCTGATGGAGCATAGTTCTCCAATGGATGCATCCACAGAGGAGACTAAGGGGTTATGGACAACTGTCACAAGGGAGCCCTGCAGGAAGGAGGCGAGGGGCACCACAGGGAAAGGAAGCAGCTCATGGTGGGAGACTCAGTCATTAGGGGGATAGAACTGGGGGCAGAGAAAACTGAAGTAAGGTGCCTGCCTGGTGCAATGGCTTGGAGGACAGGAAAAGCATCCTCAGAATCGTGAGAACAGCTGCACAGGAGACTGATCTGGACATTGTTGTCACCTAGGGCAAATGACTTGACTCAACATGAGATTAGAGCAGTGCAGGAGGAGTTTGTGGAGTTGGGGAGGGGCCTAAGGCAAGTAGCAAGCACATACAGTATCCTTCTCGGAGGTGGTGCCTGTCTGGCAAGGGTGAGGCAAGGGTACTTTGCACCATTCAGTTCAATGGATGGTTAAAAAAATGGTGCAGGGCATAGGAGTTTGGCTTCATTGGGGACTGGGGTTCCACCTGGAGGATACCAGTCTATACTGGCAGGATGGTCTGCATCTGTCCAAGAAGGGAACAAGTCTCTGGGCAATCAGTTTAAATGCTTCCTTGGCAAGCTTTTAAACTAGTTGGGGAGGCACTGATAAGCAGCAGGAAATTCCCAGCCTCCCACAAAACAGGGTACTAAATGAGGAAAGACCAAGGTCAAAGGTCAGTAGGGAGCAGGACGGGGTAAATGGAGAAAGCAAAGTTAGTGAAGACAAGGATAGTGCTACAAGAGGTAAAGCCATCAAAAATGGAGAGCAATGAGTACTAATGCTCATAGTATGGGTAGCAAGCTCCTGAATTAGTGGCCTTGATGGAGGAGGAACATCTAGATATTGTGGCAGTCACAGAAACATGGTACACACAAACCATGACTGGGATGTAAACATACTAGGATACACTATCTATAGGAGGGACAGGGAGGGTAAAAGAGGAGGAGGAGGTATCTCTCTACATAGGGAAGAAATCAAAGCTACAGAACAAAAGGGTAAACAGGAGAGAGGAAGCACTGTGGGTATAATTTGGAGACAGGCAATGGCACACTAATCTGCATAGGGTTGTATACAGACCACCATCTCAGGGAGAACATGGACAAGAAATGATAGGAAGTATCCTTAGAATGGCAGAAAAGAGGAGATATGCTGATGGGGATCTGAATATGCCAGATGTTAATTGGAGTACATTTGCAGCAGCCACTTCTAAGAGTGGGGTCATTCTAGATGCCCTACAGGGGCATGCCTTAAACAACTAGTATTGGAACCCACTCGAGAGGAGCAATCTTAGACCTGGTACTCTCAAATGGGGATGGCGAGAGGATCATAGATTTAGAGTGGGTAGCCATCTGGGAACAAGCGACCACCAAACAGTGTGGTTTCACGATAAACACAGTCATGCAATCAAGCCATACAAAAGCAAGAGTATTGGACTTTAGGAGGGCTGACTTTTGAAAATGAGAGTGCCTCTGAAAAGCACTAGCAAACAGGCAAGAAGGAGGGGGGATGAACAATGGGAGTAATCAAAATAGCCATCACAGAGGCAACAAGCCTTTGTGTAAAGCAAATCAACAAAACACAAGGAAGGAAAAACGCTATGGTTCTCAAAAGAGGTGGCAGGGAAAGTTAAGGAGAAAAGGATAGCATTCAGGAAATATAGAAACACAGAAGGAAGGACAGAGAACTTTATCAGTTAAAGCAGAAAAGAAGCTGGCAAGGCAGTCAGAATAGCAAAGGCCCAAACCGAGGAAAGGATAGCCAACTCTGTTAAGAAGGGGATAAGACCTTTATAGGTACATTAGGGAAGCGAAGAAAGACCAAAGGAGGGATACTGAGGCTTAATAAAGGAGAGGAATGTGGGTAGAGGGTAATAATGAAAAAGCAGGGATACTGAACAAACATTTCTGCTCAGTATTCACAAAGGAAGAGGAAGGGAGGTACCTAAACCAAACAAGAGAAACACTGTGAAGACGAGGTCATACCAGTCCATTTACAGAAGAAAGGTTCTGAAAGAACTAATAAAATTGAAGGTGGACAAAGCAATGGGGCCTGATGGGATTCACCCAAGAATTCTAAAGAACTAAGAGTAGAACTAATGACATATTGACTACTCTCTTTAACAAATCATGGGAGGATGGGGTGGTACCTGAAGACTGGAGGAGGCAGGTATGATTCCTCTTCACAAAAGCGGAGCAAGACAGAGGTAGGAAACTACAGACCAGTTAGTTTGACCTCAGTGGTAGGTAAAATGATGGAATCACTTCTGAAGGAAAGAATTGTTGGATACCTAGAGACCAGTGGGGCACAGGACCCAAGGCAGCATGGATTCATGATGGGAAGGTCATGTCAGACGAATCTAATAGATTTCTTTGACTGGGTGACCAAAGTAGTAGACCAGGGAGGGACTGTGGACATGGCTTACCTAGATTTTAGCAAGGCATTTGATACAGTCCCACACAAAGATTAATACACAGTTAGCCAGCCTCGGAGTGGGTCCCAGGGTGGTAGCCTGGATAAAAAATTGGCTAGACAACAGGATGCAAAGGGTAGTAGTAAATGGAGTCCACAGTGAAGAAAGGAGGGTTACTAGCGGGGTTCCGAGGGTTCAGTACTGGGGCCAGTCCTTTTAATGTCTTTATAAGTGACATTGTAGAGAAACTGAAGGAAAAGTAGGTCTCTTTGCAGATGACACAAAGATCAGCAACAGGGTTGATACACCAGATGGAGTGGAAAGGACGAGAAGGACTTGGCAAGGTTGGAGGAATGGTCAAATGTATGGCAGCTCAGATTCAATGCAAAGGTGCATGGTAATGTACCTGGGAAACAAAAACCCAGGGCAAGAGTACACAGTGGGGGTGAGATACTGACAACAGTAAAATGGAAAGAGACCTGGGGTAATTATTTTAGATGACCTTAAGGTGGGCAAGCAATGTGAGAAGGCAGTAAGAGGCTGGGAGGATACTGGGATGCATAGGGAGAGGCATCAATAGAAAAACAGGAAGTTATTATCCTCTGTACAGAAAGTTGGTGAGACCCCATCTGAGTACTGTGTGCAGTTCTGGAGACCCCATCTCTGCAAAGACATAAACAGAGTAGAGGCTGTCCAGAGGAGGGCAACAAAATGGTGCAGGGTCTGCAACCAGAAGACATACAAAGAAAGACTAAAGGAGCTTAATATGTATACCCTTGAGGAAAGGAGGAGAGAGGGACATGATAGAAACTTTCAAGTACCTCAAGGGAATCAACAAAGTCCAAGAGGTAGCATCTTTCAGAAAAGAGTGTGCAAGAACAAGGGGCACAATTTGAAGATAGAGGGCAGCTCAGAGGTAATGTGAGGAGTATTTTTTCAAGAGAGGGTTGTGGATGCATGGAACAGCCTCCTGAGGAGGTCGTGGAGTCAAGAACAGTGGGGAATTCAAGAATGCATGGGACAGACATAAGGCAGTCCTAGTGGGGGTAGGAGGACCTAAGCTGTTGGTTAATTAGGATTTGCAGCTTATCTGTTAGGTAGGAAAATGGGCAGACTAGGTGGGCCAAGCGGTCCTTATCTGCCATCACATTCTATGTTTCTATGTTTCTGTGTTGTATCAGTTGAAGCAAAGGAAGCTGGGAAGGCAGTCAGAACAGCAAAGGCCCAAACCAAGGAAAATATAGCCAGCACAGTTAAGAAGGAGATAAAACTTTTATAGGTACATCAGGAGCGAAGGAAGACCAAGGAGGATAGTGAGGCTTAATAAGGGAGGGGTGGGCAGAGGTGATATGAAAAGGAAGAGATACTAAACAAATATTTTGCCCAATATTCAAAAATGAAGAAGGGGTACCTAAAACAAACAACAGAAACATTCTGGATACATAAGTTGATACCGCCCATTTACTGAAGAAAGGGTTCTGAAAGAACTCTTAAAACTGAAGGTGGACAAAGCAATGAGGCCTGATGGATTCATCTCAGAATTCTAAAGAACTTAGGGTAGAACTAGTGACACCACTGGCTACCCTCTTTAACAAATCATGGGTGGATGGGAGGTACCTGAGGACAGGAGGAGGGCAGATGTGATTCACTTCACAAAATTGGAAGCAGCTCAGAAGCAGGATACTACAGGACCTATTAGTTTAACCTCAGCGATAGGGAAAACGATGGAATCACTTCTGAAGGAAAGAATTGTCGAGTACCTAGAGGCTAGAGGGCACAGGACCCAAGGCAGCATGGATTCTAGCGGAAGGTCATGACAGATGAATCTAATGGATTTCTTTGACTGGGTGACCAAAGTAGTAGATCAGGAGGGCTGTGGACATGGCCTACCTGGACTTTAGCAAAGCGTTTGACACAGTCCCTTTAAAAGATTAATATACAAGTTAGCCAGCCTGGGAGTGGGTTCCAAGATGGTAGCCTGGTAAATAATTGGCTGGAGAACAGGACACAGAGGGTAATAGTAAATGGAGTCCACTCTGAAGAAAGGGGGTTACTAGTGGGGTACCGCGGGGTTCAGTACTAGGACTGGTCCTCTTCAATGTCTTCATAAGCGACATTGCAGAGGGACTGGAAATAAAAGTATGTCTCTTTGAAGATGACACAAAGATCTGCAACAGAGTTGATACACAAGGTGGGGTGGAAAGGATGAGAAGGGACTTGGCAAGGTTGGAGGAATGGTCAAATGTATGGCAGCTTAGATTCAATGCTAAGAAATGCAAGGTAATTGCACCTGGAAACAAGAACCAGGGAAGAGTACACAATGGGGTGAGATGCTAACAACAACAAAAATGGAAAGGGACCTGAGGGTAGTCATATCAGATGACCTAAAGGGCAAGCAATGTGAGAGGGCAGTAAAGAGGCTGGGGGATACTGGGATGCATAAGAAGAGGCATCACCAGTAGAAAACAGGAAGTTGTTATCCTCTGTACAGACAGCTGGTGAGACCCCATCTGGAGTACTGCATGCAGTTCTGGAGACCCAGTCTCCATAAAGACATAAACAGGATGGAGGCAGTCCACAAGGGCAACTAAAATGGTGCAGGGTCTGCACCGGAAAACATATGAAGAGAGACTTAAGGAGCTTAATATGTATAGCCTCGAGGAAGGAGGGGAGGGCATGATAGAAACTTTCAAGTACCTCCATGGAACCAACAAAGTCCAAGAGGATAGCATCTTTCAGAAACAGAGGTGTGCAAGAACAAGGGGCACAATTTGAAGACAGTGGGGGGCAGCTCAGAGGTAATGTAAGGAAGTATTTTTCACAGACAGGGTTGTGGATGCATGGAGCGACCTTCTGGAGGAGGTTGTGGAGTCAAAAACAGTGGTGAAATTCAAGTATGCATGGGACAGTCATAAAAGCAATTCTAGGGGTGGGGGTAGGAAGAAGTAGGCTGTTGGCTAACTAGGATCTGCAGCTTATCCATTAGGTAGGAAATGGGCAGACTGGGTGGGCCAAGCAGTCCTTATCTGCTGTCAAATTCTATGTTTCTGTTTCCATAATCATGAAGTGACAGGTTATGGTTGGAAATCCTGGAGGAGAGCCATGAGTCAGTGATACATAGGACATCAGGGGAGTGTAGCAGCAGCCAAACAGAGAGAGGTCAAGTTTCAGTAGCATGCTCCTTGCATTTAGATGGAAAACTCTAAGGCCACTGGAGGTGGTGGGGGAGGGAGGGAGGAGGGTGACCATGATTGGGCTTCATATTACCAGACAGGAGAAGGAGTAGGAGAATGAGAAGGATGAGGTGGAGCTTCTTACAATTGGAGTGGAAAGGAGATCAAGGTGAGGAGTGGCAGCAAGGAAAAAGGAGGACACAGTGAAGGAATTCCAGGTTAAGGATGGGGAAGGCAGGATACCAGGATGAATAGGAAGGGAGGAAGAAAAAGGAAAGGCAGAGCATGGGGTGGGTGGAGAGGAGGATGAGTGAAAGGGAGTTGGATGGGGAGGTCGGAGGGGGAGGGAGGGAGGAGAGGTGGAGGGAAATGGAAGAGAAGCAGAATAGGGCCAGGAACATTATGGCTGAAGGGGAAAAGAAGGTAACTGGCTATATTTAGACTGCTGTGATTAAACAAAGCACAAGGGTAATCAGAACACCAGTGTAGTACAGAACATTAAAACAGGCTAGTAAGCAGCAATGCAACAATATTAAATGGAATAGCATTCGAGGTGAATAAACTGAGGCAATGAACCAAAACTGCAAGGGAAATTTATAGCAACACATTTGAAGCAGTAGGCTACAAGATAAAACATCACATTACATGCAGCAGTTGAGCAATGTGGACAAGGTTCAACAAGCAACAGACAACAGTTCAGTAAAAAATTGACACAGCTGTAAAGCACCAGTAATGACACGGAGAAAGCAGAAAAGCTGGTGTACGTCATGTCTTGGGAACTGTGGCAGGAAAAGAGTAAGCAGAGGGAGCCTAGAGTAGCACACCATAATTGGATGTACAGTCACCATGTAGCAGGGTAGTCGAGTAGTGTCCAGGTTTGAAGTGAGGTAGGAATCAAATGGAACATGAGGGAGCAGAGTGGGAGGCCAACAGCTGACCTCAGGCTGATTCAAGCAGACTCCTCCATGTCCTCAGTGCTTTGGTCCTTGCACCTGATCCTGTTACTCTCCTCTCCCACCAGCCTTCTATTCCCTCCACTGTACTGACTCTTACTCCTTTTCCATTCCTTAGGCTAAAACCTCTGCTCCATCCCTGCTTCCTTCAATCCTCTTTGAAGACCCTACTTGAAGCCCACGCTACTCATGTTCACTCTGGAACACAATCTCTGCCCTCATTTCACTTTGCCAGTAGTATCTCTTTTAACTATCTGACTGTTCCTACTGGCTGTATTATAAACTGTTGACACAGTAAATGAATAGTTACAGTCAAATTGCCTTATACTGTAGCTGTGTTTATTTTAGCTGTTGCACCCTTCCTGTAGCCTCTGTTATAAACTGCTGACACTTACTGTATATGAATTGTTTGTCTGCTGTAAAACTACTGTGTATTTTCCCCTGTACCCTTCTCCAGGATACCTCTGCAAATGAGCTATTTACAGCTCAGTAGGACTTTCCTGGCAAAACTCTTTAATAAACAAATAAATTAATGTTGCCCACACAATGTGGGAGAGAAGAGGTAGTAAATGGGAGAAAAACAGCCTGGACCCAATTTAAATTATGGTCCAGCTTTGCACCCCCACCTAAGACTCTGCAATGAAAGAAGAACCATGGGAGTAGGCAGCTGTAGCACATTTAATGGCACATCGGGCTCAGTGGTTGCCAGAGGGTAGTATAGGCTGGCTAGAGAGAAAAGAGATTAAAAAAGTAATTGTCACTGCAGTGGAAAGGTGCAATGACATGCCGAGAGACCTTGCATGCAGTGCTACCCTCAGTTGTTCCCCACCCACCAACTCCATACCTTTTGGCATGCCTGTAGGCCTCATTGTTTTATTTTAGTACCCCGATGATCATCTCTAGTGGTCCAGTGGGCCACTGACCAATCCATGTAGAAATCCCATCCATAGTGGTCCAAAAGCCCACCAACCAACCCAGTCTACTGTAGAAATCCCATCCCTGATGGGCCAAAAGCCCACCAACCAGGCCAATCTACCATAGAAATCCTATCTATGGTGGTCCAAAGGCTCATCGACCAATACCCCTGTAGAAATCCCATTTCTAGTGGCCCAATGCCCACCGACCAATCCAGTCTCCTGTAGAAATGTTATTTATTTATTGATAAGTGGGTAAGGTGGACTGAGACATAGGCCTCTTTTCAGGCAAACTGGGAAATGGAAAATAATACAGTATAATACATCAGTTTAAACAGTTTCAGTATATTACCTCAATTCAAACTTTTCAGAGTATTTAAAAGGCATCAATTAACACTGATAATAGGCAGCAGGGTAATCATAGACAATTAAACATTCTGATTTATACTTTGAAATCAGTACCACGTTGAGTTCGCCATTAGGTAATTCACAACATAATTTTTAATGGAGCCTAGTTTGACTCACTTTGGCACTGAGAGGTAGCTTGTTCAATAACCACAGCCCGGCATGAAACCACGTTCTCCAGTTTTGTCTTTTTGTCCTGGAGATATTGAAAATGTTAGCGGCAGTGGAGCAGAGGTTGTAGTGTTTTTTAAATGTCTCTGAGTTTGTTTTTTTCACACATATGAAATGTTTTTTGTACCAGAGGCACGCCCACCTTTCCAAGGGGAGGTGCCCATTACAAATACAGTTGGCAGTGGTGGGTGAACCTTGGTGCATTTAGCATGAATCTACACACGTTATTGTAAGTATGTAGTTCTTAGTTTGCCTTGTTCCTTTCAGAGAGACCCTGTAAACAATCACTCCATATTCAAATATTGGGAACAGAGTAACTGCAACTGCTTTTCTGGCCTCAGTTGTTTGGCAGTTTGTCTGTTTTTTGCTCTATAGAGGTCCCTAAGCTTTTTATTTATAGCATTGCTGGTTTTGTTACAGGTTCTTCAAAGATCAAATCTGGGTCAAATAGGATGTCTATTAGAGCCACCATGTGCATGCACAACCATGAGGAACTGGTTCTTATAGTTCCACAGGAGTCAGAGGCACTGTAGCATGCAGGTGGCTGTTCAGGGTCCAGGAAACGTCTGTTCATAGCACAGCACTTCATTAGCATGACAGCCCCACCTTTCCTGTGCAGGCACATTGCCAATTGCAACCATGCAGAGAAAGGTTTGTGATCCATTTGCATATAAAACAAGTGAGTGCATGATAGAGCAGTGTCTATCATCGTATGCCACTAAAGCGTGACTATATATCAGGCCACTGTTTCCATCCACATTTCCTTAGTCATAGAGAATAAGGGAAAGGTAAAAACAGGAACCATGGGAAATACTACTGGAACAGTGTATTCTTTTTAGTTTTCTACGAGGCATATCACACTATTTAATTACATATTAAAAGCTCACACTCCCCAGCACCCCTTCCTACACTAATCACTGCAAAATGGAGGTGGAGGCACTAGCTCAGTCCCCATTCCTGACATACAAGGTAATCCAGGAAGTTCTGTGTACTAAAGAGAACATAAGGGCCCATTACAATGGGGCCTGAAGCTTCATTTCAGCACATAATCAGGATAAACTGCAACCATGCAGAGAAAGGCACCGCTTGACTAATAAGAATCTTGTTAGTCAGCGGTGCTTCATTAATCTGTTACTGGCCATTCTTGATGTTAAAAATGAATGAAAAATCTATCCCCATTCATTTCAATGGGCATGCCCTGAGCTCTCCTGGCCACACATCATTACATGCTTGAGGGAGGGACATGGCAGCTGGACTGGGGCTCCTACAATGCATCAGGCAGTTGATGCTAAAACTAATTTTATGAGTAAAATATCAGAAATATGGGCTGCACACATTTTGTCTAACCTGGCTAGAATGACTACCATGAAGGCAGCTACCACATCACTTTTAAGCACTTCCATTTCATTAACGTTGATTGAAATGGAAGTGTTTAATATCCAGGATCATCACTGACTCATTGGACCTGGACTGTCTTGACAATTATAGGCCGGTCTGTAACCTCCCATTTTTAGGAAAGGGTATAGAAAAGTGGTGGCAAGTCAGCTTGGGAACATCTTAATTCCTTCTCCACCTATGAAATTTTCCAATCCAGGTCTAGGGCCGGGCATAGTATGGAGACTGCACTGGTGAAGGTGCTTAATGATCTCCTAATGGCGAGAGACAGGAGAGGTCATTCAATCTTGGTCCTCCTGGACATCTCAGCAGCGTTTGACACTGTGGACCATGAGGTGCTTCTTGACCGACTCGGTTTTGGTGTGGCCTGTCCAGTAAGGTCATCAAATGGTTCAGGTCATACCTACAAGGTAGAGTGCAGAGAGAGTAGTGATGAGGTTGGCCTCGTCTAGCCTGAAGCCTCTTACCTGTGGTGTTCCTGAGGTGGGTCATTGTTAAGAGTGAATTTTATCATCTGAGGAACATTGCCCAGATTTGGAACCTATTACCCCCAAGGACTAGCCTCAGTAGTACATGCTTTTGTAACATCCAGACTGGATTACTGCAATGCCCTGTACCTAGGGCTATCTGGAGGTAACCTCCACTGGCTGCAGCTGGTGCAGAATGGGCGGCAAGACTGTTGATGGGTGTGTGTAAGTATGACCATATCACACCAGTCCTCCGTGAACTGCACTGGCTGCCAGTTAGGTGGAGGATTGCTTTCAAGGTCAGGCTATTGATCTATAAAGCCCTAAATGAAGGGGGACCAGTCTACCTGCAAGAGCTCCTTGTGCCTCACTGCTCTTCCCAGGCTCTCTGTTCCACAGAGGGTTGTCTCCTGGATATTCCTAGGGTGAGGTTGCACCACTTGGGTGATTGAGCATTCTCGGTGTCTGCAACTAACCTTTGGAATCTATTACCTAGACATCTATGGGAGGCACCATCTGTGGATACCTTCAGAAAAGGTTTAAAACTTATTTATTTAATTTTAGGCTTTTCATTTTTAGATACTTGAGTTATGTCTTGATTGAATGTTACTGCTGATTTTAATTGCATTTTGTATATTTATAAAATGTTGTATGGTATTAATTGTGAAGTGCTCAGAGTCCTTGAAAGGAGCTCTATATAAATAAAGTATCTATCTATCTAAACTGTTTTAAGATCAAAATTAAATTTACAGACTTTTCAAGGTAAAAGGTACAGTACAACTGTGGGCACAGGTTGGGTGGTTAGTTGTTTTACTTTTTTTCATTATTTATTCATTTGTTAACCAGGTTAGTGCACTGATCCAAAGACCTTTTCAGTAATGGCATGGACCGGTACTGGCACACACAATGGTAAAATACAGTGTGAAAAAAATGGAATCATAAACAGGAAATCCAGTGCAGTCAGGCTAACAATAAGAGGTGGTGAAAATAAATACAGGTAAACAACCAAGTACATCAACAAGGTAGGTGTAATAAGATATATTTAAACAGCAAACAGAGCTATGTAGCAACATCCTCTAACAATAGGATGGATAAACATCAGCGGAGCCAGCAACATCAGGTAATACCTAGAGTCCAACAGAAAATACATGCAGGTAGAAACACAGCTGTCAATCGGGATAGAAAAAATGGTTAGTGAGCAAGTATTCAGGATGGGAGAGCAGGGCTACTATTGGGGAAGGAGGTAAGTGGGGCTGTTTAGGAGGCATAGCAGTGCTGCTGGCCTGTGGACAAACACAGCTGGAGGAGGACAGGAAGTGGGTTTTTAATAGGGTATTTAGATTTAGAGGGGGTCAGGGGAGTGTAGTAAAGGTGGGAGGTCATGCCATAGTGAGGGTCCAGCCATGGATAAGGATCCTTGGCCCATCCTGATGGTAATGCTAGGATGGATGAGTTGGAGGTGAGATGACTGATGAAGAATGTGGCTGTAAGTTTTGTGTTGGATCAGGAGGGATAGTAGAGAATAAATAGGATTGTGTGAAGGCATCGCTGATTGTTCAGGCCAGCAGGTAGGAATATTGTGCTTGAGGGCGAGCCAGTTACGGACTTGTAGAGAGAGTAGTGGTGAGCAGTGAGAGGGGCATGAAGGGAATATCTGATTATAGGTAGTATCTAGCCAGTTCAGGTTGGCAGTGGAGGTAAGGAGTGCACAATACCTATAATCAAGGAGGTGGAGGAGGCTGCCGCAGGTATAGCAGGGTGGGCTTCAGGCGTGAGGTGATTAATTAGGTGAAACCAAGCACCATCTTCTGATTGATGCACCAGATCAGTGAGGCAATGTGGACAGAGTATGTAGGTTATGACGTTTAACTGTGCAGAACAACTGTTTGGAACATGCACAACACAACTTTAGAATGTGCAGATTAGAATGCACACAATATAGAAGACAATGAGTGGACAGCCATACACAATAAGCCTGTTTCTACATCAAAATGTTTCTATGGCAACCAGGAACCTTGACAGCAAACCTGAGTGGATCCCTGGTTGCCTTAGAAAACTCAAGATGAGAAGATACAGGGTTGTCTGTGTATCAATGTCAATACAAGTATGTTTTACAGTTTATGGGCATCCATGCCCACTTTAGATCTCCTCTTCCTTTCAATGAATAGGGAGTTAGAGAGGCACTTGAGGTTTGGTGGTGGGCTCAGATTACCTGATTCAGTGTGTGGCTATGACTACAGCTGCTGCTGTTTCTGTAAGTTCAAGTTTAAAAATCAACAGCTTTCAGCTCAAATGACTAGAGGAAAGCAACTGTGCGGTGGCATTCTAAGTTGTTGCACTGCAGTAGTAACATCACTGCTACATCAGAACAACATATTGATGTCACTACTGTAGCACAACAACTCTATAGTATATAGTTGCCCTTGTATTCTTGTTGTAGGATAGTTTGAAGGTCACGAAAAGTTGTAGTATTGTTCTAATATCAGAACAATACTACAGGTTTTTAGTGATTTTGAACTGTCCATTTACTCACTAGTGCTTTGATAAGCTGAGCAATGGAGCTGGTGAGAGCAGCCTAAAGAGGGATCATTTTGGGGTGCACAAGGCAAGAATAAGAGCATTTCCTCCACTTCTGCCCATATATGCCTAGAGGGTATTTCCTTTGGAGTTTCCCATGTCTCAGTGGAGTGGGTCAGCAGACAGCAGTTTGAGCTTGTGACATTACTGACCCACAGAGGAAAGCCACATCATGACTAACAGAAAACAATCACAGAATTTAAAATAAGTGAAAAAATAATACTATATAAAATAACATGGTACATAAAAAAAAACAGATGGGCAGGGGGTGGGGGTTGGGCAGAGATGCTCACGACTCTCTTTTTTAACCACATACTATAAAAAACAGTGTATCGGCAACCATACACAACAGGCATGCATTTCCACTTCAGGGTTCAGATGACATCAGGGACCTCATGAGCTTCGCTGTTGAGGTTCTATGATATCACCTCAACTCCTCAATGGAAACACAGCCTTGTATATGTAAGTTGCCTTATACTATTCTATATATAGTATGTGGTTATCCATATGTAAAGGTCATGAGATATTACTATAATACTGTTCAAAACTCACCAGAAGTTGTTGTAGTATCATACTGACATCATTACTACCCTACAACAACTTTTCATTTTGAAGTTTGCCCAACAGCCTCTCCTTGAGATGTTCCCTACTCCTCACCCTCACCCAAAACACAAATCTACCACTCATCTTCACAGTTTAGATTGCAAAGCAAATCATTTTCATTGTTTTTACTAAGAAAAGAAGTATTACAACCCAATCAGTTTTATTTATTCATATACCATAAAATCCATATACTATAAAATAATATCAAATCAAATCATAATTTTATAATGCACTTTTCTACAGATCAAAGCGCAATTACATAACAAAATAACATCAAACAATAATAAATAACAGCATAAAAACAATAAAAGCAGCAGTAGACCTATTCAAATGCTAATTCTAACAGATAACTTTTCAAAGACACCTTAAATGACTCCTTGGACAGACACTCTCTAAACCGACAAGGTAGAAATTCCACAGGTTGGGGCCATAAAAGAATAAGCTCTGGCCTCAGAAGATTGAAGATGAACCCTGGGAATTCTAGAAATCCCTCATCAGTGGAGCAGAGTGGGTGAAGAGTGTGATAAGGTCAAAGGAGACCTTGCAAGTAGCCTGGTTCCTGACCATGTAGGGTCTTATAGGTCAGCAACGCAACCTTGAAAGTGATTCTCCACCGCACGTCCAGCCAGTGCAGTTCACGCAGCACAGGTGTGATGTGGCAAGTTCTTGGTAACCCAGTCAACAACCTGGCTGCAGCATTCTGCACCAGCTGCAGGCGATGGAGATCCACCCTGGCAACCCTAGATATATAGAGGCAACCAAAACACCACTCAGCATGTATTTCCATCTTGAGGTTGAGATAAAATCAGGGACCTCTAGACTTTGCTGTCAAGGTTCCTATGATGTCATCTCAACCCCTTGATCTAACGCAGCCTTGTTGAGTGTGGTTCCTCATACATAATTCTATATATCTGAGCCATGGGTTTCCATGCAGAGCATCATTCCACCACACACTATAAGAATTTTAAGCAGGCTGATTTTTATACAGAACAATGCCTGTCCATATACGTAAGCAAACTGAATTGGTCCATCAAGATTACCTGAAACTGCAGGCAACCATGAAGGTGCACCACTTGTTTATAGTATATGGTATTGTGTGGAAACCTATACACTTCCATTTGCTGCTGTACCACAGTAGTGATGTCAGCATGTTGTTGTACTGTAGAAGCTATATCACTACTGTGGTACAACAGCACAGAATCTCATGTCTGTTAACATTCCTTATGATTACCTACTCTGCATATTCCTTGTAACAAAGATATCAGCAAGACAGAAATCACCCCATGTGAACTTTTCGTTAAAAGATGAACTACTAGAAATGTTGCCTGTTCATGTAACTATTACTTAAATCACAGTGATTTATTCTTAACACATTGTTTCTTCTGTGTTCTGTTAATTTGACCCTGCTCAAGTCAGAAAGAAGGTAAATTAATTAAAACAAACATACAGTATAGTATACAAAATAATGTATGGACAAACAGACTCAGTAAGGCTGCTGGTTCCATCTAGTGCTGAGATGACATCACAGATATCTCTCAAGCTATGCTCTTGAGGTCTATGGTGTCATCTCATCTCAGTAAAGCACAACCTTGTAGTGTATAGGTTGCCCATTCATTACTCTAAATATGCCATCTTATCACTTTATTTACCTGTCTCATTGTGTTTGTCCTTTGTTGTTTCTGCTGGTTTTGGCACTATGGGTTGCAAATCCCACTAGTCCTGAAAAGAAATGTAATTTGAAAGTGAATTATGCATGCCTCTGCTTCTAAATCATGTAAATCCACAAAGTACTGGCACCAGACACAACTTGAAATGATCCAGGGGACCCACTTTTGATTAGGGCTATGGAATAGTAGAGAACTGTTTGTGCAAGTTTGCTTTTCCTACAATTTGGACATCAGAAACTCATCTTGTTTTGCCTGTGAGTTGTTTTAAGTTGTACTTCTAATTTACTACTTGACAGAGAATTTAGTAAACTCCACTGAGGACCCCAAATGATCACTACAAATCCTGAACAATACTCCATATTATAGTTCATGTTCACTATGTTTATATCGCTGTACTGATAGGCATAGCTGAAAATGGGACAAATGAGCCAGTCAACATCCTAGTAAAACAATAAAATAAATAGAACATGCACATATGGCATTTCAAGACAAAGGAAACTATTTAGTGATCAATGTTGCACCACACAGGGACCACAAAGTATCACTGAAGGATCCCAATTTACAATGAGGACCCCAAAGTATTATTGAAGGACACAAATTATCAATGGGGACCCCAAAGTATCAATGAGAGATCCCAAAGTATTACTGAGGAACCCAAAATATATGAGGGATCATAAAGCAGCATTGAGGACCCTAAAAGTATTATTGAGGGACCACAAATTATCAATGTGGTACCACATAATATCAGCGAGGACCTCAAAATAGAACTGAGAGGAGGAAAGAAGGAGGAGGAGGAAGGAGGAGAAAAATATGTTTAACCAGGAGCGGCACACTAAGCCAAAGCTTGTTTCCAAGTGTGACCGGGAGCACAATGAAGCTAAGTGTCTTGCTTAGGGTTATACAGTATGCAAGTGGGGGCTGTGAGATTCAAACCCAGTTCTCCAGGTATGCAGCTCAGTGCCCTGATCCACAGTGCTATTCTGAGAAGCCCAAGCTATCAATGGAAGACCCCAAAGAGTCACTGACAGACTCCAGAGCATAACTGAGAGACCCTAAAGTACCACTGAGACACCCAAAATATCACTGATGGACTATAAAGTACCACTCAGGGTCTAGAGTATCAGTAAGGGACCCCAAATTATCAGTGAGTGACCTAAAGTATCATTGAGAGACAGCAAGTATCATTGAGGATCACAAAATATTACTCAGAGACCAAAAAGTATCATAGGTATCATGGGTACATTCTGAGCAAAGAAGACAACTAGCATTGCACTCACACCTAATTAGATATGGTACCCTGTTATTCTGTGGGTAATATAGTAATTATTCAACTTTGTCTTAAAGTCTGTCATATCCTTACTGGCAGCTATTTCAAGTGGGAGTGGGTTCCATAACGATACTGATATCACTGAGGTACCCCAAAGTATCACAAAAGACCCAAAGTATTAATGAGGGACCTAAAGTATCATTAAAGGGATACCATCAACCTTTTGCATCATATTATTTCTAGGTAAAACCTACATTTTATGATTGCTTACCTTTTCTAAAATTCATTGATGTTGCTGGTTGTTTAATCTGCTTCCTTACTTATTAGAATGGAAATGCATAGGAATGTATAATTATACACAGCCTTGTTTGCTACAAATTGTTTACCTAAGTGTACTACATACTTCCTAAACATTAGGAAAAAAAACGACAGTTCAGCCACTCATGATACAATAGTCTTATCTACTCCCTGCATAATGAGTAGCTAATGTTTGGGGTGTTCCAAGTACGGGAAAGATGTAGTTGTAGTTGGTCAAAGATGTAAACAAACATGTTTTGGTGTGGTAACACCAGTGTGGTTGACACTCAGTTTTTACTTTTAAAAGAAAAGGAGTCTGAGTCAAACAACCAGCTACATCAGCAGTCTCTACAAATTAGAACAATTATAAAATGTGTTTTTAAACTAGGAACACTTTGAGGCCAAATGGGGTTGACAGCGTCCCTTTAAGCAAACCAAAGTACCACTAAAGAACTGTGAGTATTATCTGGGAATGAAGCATCACTCAGGGACCAAAAGTATCACTGAGGAAATCCAAAGTATCACACAGGAACCCTAAATATCACAAATGGACCCACAGTATAACTGCTGGACCTCAGATTATCAATGAGGTTTCCCAAGTATCACTGATAGACGACAGAATTACTGCTAGACCTCATGGTTTTACTGAGGAACTCAAAGTATCACTGAGGACGAAGTAAAACATGATGAATCCCAAAGCATCACCAAGAGATGTAAAATATTACTAAGGTACACAGAGTATCACAAAGAGACCCAGAGTATCACTGAGGGACTCAAAGTCACACAATGGGACCAAATGTTATTACAGGGCCCCCAAAATATCACTAGGGACACCAAAGCATCAGTGATGCCCTGAGGTATCACCAAGGAGCAAAGCACACCAACAGACCCAGAGTATTACTGAGACATCTACTATATCACTAAGGGACTCAAGTCACACAAAGGGACCAAACTGTGTCACTGAGGACCACCCAAAATAACACTAAGGGACACCAAAGTATCAGTGAGGACCCCAAGGTATCACCAAGGAAACAACGTATCACCAAAAAGACCCAGAGTATTCCTGAGAGCCCAACAGTATCACTGAGGGACCCAAACTCACACCAAGGGACCAAATAGTATTACTGAGGGACCCCAAAGCAACACAGAGGGACCCTAAAGTACTGCATCTAAATGGACCCCAAAGTATTAGTGAGGGACCCTACCCTATAGCATCACTGAGGAACCTAAAGAATCACAAATGGACCACAAAGTAACGGTGAAGAACCTCAACATTTCACTGAGGATTACAGAGGCATCACAAAATGTTACTGATGGACCCTGAAGTATCACCAGTGGACCCCAAAGTATCAATGAAGAACTCCAAAGGACCACTGATAGCTCCTTAAGCATCACCAACAGATCCAAAGTATCACCAAGGAACCCCAAAATATTACCAAGGGACCACAAAGTATCACTGTGAGATCCATAATATCACCAAGCAATACCAAAGTGTAACAACATAATGCCAGAGTAATACTAACAGACCAAAAAGTATCACCAAGTGGACCCCAGTGTATCACGAGTGACAAAAGTATTACCAAGGACCACAGAGTATCAATGAAGGACCCCAAGTATCATAGAAGACCACAAATACCACAGATGGATGAGCCCAGAGTATCACTGAGGGACCCCAAAGAAATACTGAGAGAACCCAAATTGCAGTATCCGTAAAGGACTCCATTATAACAGAAGTGGCCCCAAGATACCAACAAAGGACCCCAATGTATCACAAGTGGCTGAAAGTATCAAAAGGGACTCTAGTGAATTACTGAGAGACCCCAAAAGTATCACTGAGGGTCTCAGAGTATAACTGAGAGACCCCAAGGTATAACTGAGGAACCCCAAAGTATCACTTAGGAGCTCTGAAGTATCAATAAGAAGTCACAGATATTAATGTGATACCCAAAAGTATCCCTGACAAACCCTGAGTATCACTGAGGGACCCTGATTATTGCTGAGATAGTCCAAAGTATAAATGAAGGACCCCAAAATATCACAAAAGGACCTTAGAAGGCCATCTCAGTGATGTGGATAGCTGAGACATTGACTGCCTTACCTCCTGTGATCCCTGCCATGGATTGCCTGGGGTGGTGAGGTGGGAAGAGGATTGAGCTTCTCAGGACTGCTCTCTCTCCTGGGAGGGTTGACCAGGTGCCACAGCCCTTAACTGCTACCAGGTGGAGGCCTGCTGGTGGTGCAAGCATGAGGGGCTTGAAGGGACGGGCTGTGATCCCACAGGGCATGCATATGTCCTGATGTCTTGTCATAGCGGGGAACCAGGAGAAAACAACAGGTTAGTGTGAGCTATATAAAGCTCTGCCCACCTACTTCTGCCCTGTGCTGTCGGCCAATCACCCTGCTCAATCTGGATGTGTGTCACCGGTGGGGGGATGACCCTCCCTTCCCAGCTTCACCATGGGGGCAATCCATGGGGATCTTGGACATGGCAGTCTGTTGTGGCAGGTGCCAGGCAAGAGGAGGCTGGAATAGGACTGAGAGCCCATCTACACCCTACAGAAAAAAAACCTATATGTAAAAAAAAAAAAAAAAAAAAACAGAAGTACCCCAGAGTATCACTATGTGGATTTAGATAAAGATATTCAGCATAATTGTGGAAAAGGAAAAATGCAATATAAGAAAATTGAAAGAAATCAGAGAAAACAGAACTACCGAGACAAATTCAGGGACAGCACATGTAGAATTGGATGCAAACCAAATGGTAGAAGAACACATAAAACTTGCAGTAAAATCCAATACACTGAGTTTGTTAGATATATCCATGAACAGAGGAAAGCACCAACAGCTGTTAGAACAGTGAAGGATCAGAAAAGCTGTGACATAATAACCAAGGAGGAACAGATGGTGGAAAATAAGCTTAACAGAAAGTGCAGCAGCTGCTTCAGCAATAGGCCATTTAGGGCTTTAGCAATAACATAAATTTTTTTTAAACGCTTTTTCGTCTGTTACTTTATAATAAAGAACCACACCTTTGGATTTCTTTTGGCAGACTTACCGCAGCCATCTCGAGCACGCTAGGCAACTTCCTGCATGTAGTTTATGCTAATGAGTGCTACCAACTGTGCCATTAGTTGATAGCGCCATTAGCATAACCCACATGCAGAAGTCACCTGGTGTGCGGATGGTCCCCTGCAAGTCTGCCAAAAGGGCAGTCAGCAGGTTCTTTAAAACAAAAGTAGCAGGATGTAGAATGTATTTAAAACATTTCTTTTATTGCTAAAAGCCCTAACTTAGCATCTCTGCAGCAGCTGCTGCACTTTGATAAACAATGTTTTCCTTTAAATGAGTATTTTGCATCAATATGCACTTAAGAAGGAGGCATGATGATATTAGATGGTGAATAGTTGTACACAGGGAGTAGCAGGAAACACTACAGACATGTGCAGGGACACTGGTTTACGGACTGAGAAAGGATATTCCATTTTGCACATTAAAAAAAACGGTATTGTCACCACTGTCTGCTAAGCCAAACCGGTTTTACCGGTGTTTGGTTTTGTGTACTTTATTTAATAATTTTTAACTCTGCTAACATGCATTTTAGCAATTTTGACCTCCACTATTACAATCCTTCCATCCTTGTACCAATTTAAAGTTATTTTAGGTACAAGATGATGGCAGCGAGCAACACCACAGCCCCGTCCCTAAGGTGTGATGGAAGCAGAGCTACGGCCCCATCCCTCTGGTGTGACAGAAGCAGCAGCACTATGGCCCCATCCCTTAGGTGTGATGGCAGCAGTACTATGGTCATCATTCCTCATGTGAGATGGCAGTATCAGCACTATGGCCCCCATCCCTCAGGTGGAACAGCAGCAGGCCTACATTCCCTATCCACCAGTGGTGATGGCAGAAGCACTACAGCCCCACCCCTTCTGTGTGATGGCAGTAGCAACAATGCAGTACACATCCCTCTGGGGTGATGGCAGTAGTGACAGCACTATGATCCCCTTTCAACACTCACACTCCACATGCACAAGTTACAAATGACTGGCCTCTTTGCTTGTTAGAACTCAGATGTGAATTAATCTGAACCATCACTGCTAAGGTGGACTACCTTTGTTTTTCCTATCTATAATTTAACTGCCTGAATTGTATATCTGCCTGTGACACTGCTGACCAGGGTAGAGGAACAGACTTGGGGTGTTGGAGGGCCAGCTGGTGGGTGAAGGCTTGAGTGTCCAACAACCACTCCCCTTCTCCTGAGAGGGAGGGTGGGTTCATGGCTCAGGATTTGCTGGTCCATAGTCGAGGCCAAACACAACAACACGCCGGTCCTCACTGCAGGAGGAGTGTGATGGATGCAAACTTGTGCATGACATCACATGTAGCCAGTCACGCTCCCAAGAAAATGGGAAAACACCCACTGGCCAACAGAAGGATGGCTGCTAGTCCCGCCATACACCAGACCCCAGACATGTGTCTGTTCTGACCCTGACATGCCAAGGATACACAGAATGCTTTTTGGGGCAACTCTCTCCTGGTAGCCTCCCACAGGGGTAGGGACCCTCTCAATGAAGGTTACTTTGGGTTACCTGGTAGCACAGCAGTTAGGGTCAGTGGATAGTGGTTGGGACTCAGCAGTGGTGGTAGGGGCCTTGGAAGGCCTGAAGGAGTGGCTGGCCAGGGGGTAGGAGAAGCAAAAAAACTGCTTGAATTTGCTTCTTTGAAATAAAGTGTTTTCACCTAAAAATCCACAAGTGATTAGAGGAGGACCTTCAAATGGATTCATGCATCTCTCAGGCATGTGGATGCTTTTTTTTTCTACTTGGTGTCCATGAAAGGTGTCTCCCAGTTTTCATGTCTTTGTTCAGATGTGAATTAAGCACTACTCTGCCCACCAGCATCCATACAGCCCCTGGGGTCTTACCTTGTTAAGTACTCTTAAATACTTAACATTTGCTTTTGTTGAAGCAGTCTATCAGAAAAATGTTGTTGTCACAGAGACAGAACCAGAAGGTAGGAGAAAAGGTGCAAATGACCCAATTCACCTAAATGGGGTGCTAACTGTGAAGTCTTTTCATAAGTAGTAAAGGCAGTTTCTTCTTAAAGAACATACTTTCATTCAGACTAGTTTTCATTCAAACAACTGAGGATTTTGGATGGCCCTACTGATTATAAGCTTGAATAAGTTAGTCGGTAACAGTGATCCTGCATTTATCAATCTACAGCTTAGATGCTTATATGCAAAGAATACAATACAAACCTGACTAAAGTCTAAAAACAAGCTTATAAAACATATCTGAATATTTACCTTTACCTATACAAAATCATTGCAGCCCAAGTAAAACTCAAGTAAATTACATGGTACTCTGACTACTATTCTATGATGTAGTAAACATATATTGGTATTTTTTTTATATTCTTTGTAAAGCAGGTAAGGCCCACTAGGCAGAGCTGTCTGTTTTAAGGAGTGACCTAGAAGCACTTGGGAGGTTAAGTGACTTGCTTGGATGCAAGTGGAGGTTATGGGACTCAAACCCAAGTCTGCTGGAGGTACCAGTTCAATCACCATTTGTTACTCTAACCACTAGGCATGGGTGGTTAAACTGAATGGCTGATTACAACAAAGCAGTTCAGGGGATTTTCTTACTGTTTCTATATGCAGCAAAGCAGAAAGAATGCAAAAACAGCAGCATTCATTTTAAGATGCCGAAATCTAGGTCAGCCCACTAGCACTGCAGTGGCACTATTGCTTACAATGCCAGTGACCAGGGTTAGAAGCAAACTCTGGTTGCTGGAGGTCTGGCAGGGGTAGGATTGAGCACCTGGGGACTGCTCTCCTCCTCCCGGGAGGAGTGGGCTGGAGGTCCTGCTTCTTTACCACCACTGGTGTGACCATGGGTGGTGGTGCAATGGTGCTGCAGAGTGATCTGGAGGGAGGACACTAGCCAGGATCTGGAGCAGTGACATGTCTCTATGTGAACTACCTTCTTGGATCTTTAGTGCCTGTGCCGTCAGGGACAGAGACCAGAAAACCAGGAACAATCACCCCATATCGGCCACTGGCAAAGGGACCCAGGTGCCCCAGACTTCATAATCAGGCTCCATGAGGGACCCACTGAGCTGCCTGACACACACTAAGGGAATGTGGAGGGTGACCTATGGTCCACTCCCTTTCCACCTGGAGGTACAACCCAGGCAGGATAGGAGCAGGTCCACAGGAGTTCCTGAGCATTACCTGGGGGTGAAGCTAGGGGATACCGATGCTGTGAGAGAACACAGAAAGAAAAAAAAATGTAAAAGATACACGAAATCTTAGAGATTCTGTGCAGTGACATTACAATTTCCGTGAAGCACCGGTACAAGAATGCAAAATCCATAAACCAAGCAGGATTCCGTGATTGTTACCGGTGTTACGGTAAAATGGAAAACCAGGGTCCCTGCACATGTGACATACCTGAAGGGACTGAAAGAGTAATGAAGACGGCAAATATAAACAAGGCAATGCCTAACAGAAAACACCCAAACATCCTGCTGGAATTAGCCAAATAACTACTTATTCCTTTGGGAATAATGAGTCAAGAACTGCGTACGTGCCTGATGACTGAGAGGGTGACTCACCTGGTTCAAATGTTCAGAAAATACTTTAGGACTGAGCCTGGAAACTATAGGCCAGTCAACTTAAAGAGGTAGTGGCACCAACAATAGCAAGCAGATAAGATTCATTTTTAAAGAGCACTTGATGCAATAGAAACAACTTTGAAACAAAATATGGTCAGAGCCAAAATGGCTTGTAGTGCATTAATCTGACAAGGGATATAGAGTTAATGTGTGGATTGGATTATAGTGAATAGTCACTCTCACACACACACACACACACACACACTTCTTTTATTTCCCACCTTATGAAGAAGAAGTGGAATTTTTGAATCCCGACAAAAGGTGATTTGCAGTGGACCACAGAACAGGTTTCGGTGGAGATCTAAAGAATTACACCTACCTTGTTCAGGAGATGGGTTAAAAAGGCTATGTTAGCTTGCCCGCTAGCAAGCTGGGAAATGACACTGAAGGTTGAGGCATCTGCCCCCTTGCACCATGCCAGCGACCGGGTTGGGAACAAGCCTGGGACACTGGGGTTGGCCAGGGAAGAGTGGATGGAGCATCCATGGGACTACTCTCCTCTCCTCTCCTGGGAGGAGGGATTTCATCCCATGCAGTCAGGGGCACTACAGATGCAGGGACCATGTAGAAACAGGGAATGTAGGTCAGCCATCCTCTGGCTGTGTGCGGGAGTGCTCACATAGCAGGCTGGACAACATTGCATGTCCCAATTGAGGGAGGGAAGGAACCCCTTCCACTGGTAGGCTGAAGGTGGGTCCGATGACAGTGGTCCCAAGTCCCATGCCAGGCATCAAGATGTCCACCCGGTTCATACTCCTGCAACAGCAGCCCTTCAGCACTATAGATAGAGAGCCAGTAGGAGTCATGGCAGTTCTTCCTTGGGGACTCAGAGCTGAGGGGTTAGGGCAAGCTGTGCATGGAGTGGGGTGTCCCCAGCCAGAGTATGGATGGTCGGAGCTTCAGGCTGGATGGCTAGAGCTAGCATTCTGAGAGATCATGCTGGAGAGAGGCCAGTGGTGAGGGAGCATAAACAGAGTTAAAAAAAGCTTGCCCACTGGCATGGTGGTAGTGCTACCCCACAGCTGGTGACCGAGTTCAGGAATGACTTCAACTTGCTAGGGTTGGCCAAGGGGAGAGGATTGAGCATCCCATGGACTGCTTTCCTCTTCCAGGTGGGAGGCATGCCATTCCCACGAACAACTGCCACCAGGTGGAGGCCTGGTGGTAGTGTGGGTCAAATGGCTGCATTGAAGGGAGGGTGCTGTGGGATTCTGCAGCATGCATCCACCTCCACATGAGCACAGTAACGTGTGCACTTCAGCAATGGGGAGGGATAAATAATCCCTCAGTGAGTCTTGCAGCAGTTTCAGTGTGTTGGTACCAGTTTTCTACCCTAGAATAGCCTTGATGAGATGCAACATTTCATTTTCAGTGGGCATCACTTTTACACTTCTTTAATGAAATGAAGAGGACCTCCACCATCTCTACAAGGCTGTCCTTTGGGAAATACAGTGATAAAATTAGTCAAGTAAGGATCCCAACAAACAGAAGGTTTGAGTTCAAATCTCACAACCAGCACTTACATATGTATCCCACAGAATCCTCTTACTGTGTCCAACCTTCCAGCTGCAATTACGAGTAAAAATAGGACCCTAATAAAAATGAGATATTGCAGCTCCTCATAATTTCAAAGATGGGAATCATTGCAGGCGCATAAATAATGGTAATCACAGTCTCAAAATAAACAAAAGTATAATATCAGATAGAAACATTAATTAGCATTCTCTGGGCTGAGAGTGGTTGATGTCAATGCCTTCTTTGGCTTTCTTTCAGACAGCTCTGTATCATATCCATCACCCTGTGGAAGACTGTGAGAGGAAGGGGTTTGAAATGAATATGGCAAAATCATACTACTCACATAAATGTTCTGAGAGCCCCCACTTTCATCTGATATATCTAGAGGCTAATCTGACCTGTCAGATCAAATGTTCCACTCTGAGCAAGCAGCAGGCACCATCCCTTGTTTACAGAACTGATAGCTGCTGGAAAGCTTTTCAAAGTTCGTGCTGGGACAAACAGTCTTCAAAGAGACAGTTATGCTAATTAGCATCCCTGCGATGTCCTTACAGCACGGTTTGACCAGGCAGCTTAGCAAGATACTGAGCGTAAAACAGACTTCATCGAGAGCTGCTACACCGTATGGCGTAAAACTAGGCTATCTTTGTGGAAAGCAGTGTAAAACATGTGTAAAAGCAGGGTCCCATCACAGATCTGGTACTGCATCTTTGCTGCACACAGTGCTATAAATAGTCTACCACCATATGTAGATGAGCTGCTTCACTGCCAAGCTACATTTAACCCCCAGCCAGCTCCACCTTTTAGCATTTCCCTAAACTTTAAAACCCACCCAATTCAAATCACTAGCAGCACCAGGAGCAGAGTCAGTCAGTTTGGTCTGCCCATCTGTTTGAGTTCACCTGTTCAGTTTGCCGCTCCAAACCACAGTCCGCAGCACTTTATCTTCTTATAGTATAGCTCTGGTTCCCTTAAAACCCCAGCCATGGGGTTTGACTGCACAACCTGTAAGCATTCCATCCCCCTTTCCTTTCTCCTCACAAGAAAAGCACCTGCTGAGTGCAACGTAATGATTTGGCCTGGTGGGGTGATATGTTTGAAACTTGAGAGCTCACCACACTAGTCGCTACACTGACCAGACCAGCAATCAGCAGAGAAGAGGCGGGACTGCCAACTGCTTCTATTATAAACTTCTGCTGATCAGGACAGGATTATGTATTACTGAGCACTCTGTCTGCCATTGGGAGATTTCTACTTTGGAAGCAGCACATTAGACCCCTCTCACCCAAACTGGTGCCCTGATCCTCGGAACAGACCTGCAAGCTGAGGAACAAATGAATCATAGAGTTTCTGACAGTGCAGTTTACTTGATCATTGCTTCTAGGATTTTGATGGGCGTGCCTGCTCCCTGAGGGTAGGGAAAGCAGTGCTGAGCTCTGGCTGGCAGTGATGGAAGCCTCATTGCCCACCTCCCAACCCTAATCCTGGCTCTGGATACACTTGACAAACAAGCCCTGAGGGAACAAATAAAAATACCCAGTCATGGGAGCTCTTGATTTCCCTCTTGTCCCCAGTGTCTGCTCCTCTGGGTTATTGAAGGTAAGTTTTAAATTACTTTAGTGTTTGGAGTGAGCTATAAGGGTGCTTAGCAGGCTGCACTGCTTAATGCAAGAAGTAGTGCACTGGGGGAAGGGGAGAAGAAGGAAACACATTTTAGTGAATAAGGAGGATGCAGACAGAGTTGCAGGAAGTTATGATTCAACTGCACTGCACCTTAACAACACAGCTATGCTGCATTAGGAATTCTGGTCCGATCCCTTCTTCTCACAGAAATACATCAGCATAGCTCTGGTGCTATGCAGCCATAAAAAATGTAATATTGAGATACATGTGACTTATATTTCATATTTTATTCTTTAATTCTCACCTGTATTTCCTAATTATGAAATCTGAGCAAAGGGAGGTGGCCAGTGGGGTGCCATGGGGTTGGTGCTATGGCCATTTCCTATTCAATGTCTTCATTAGTGACATTGTAGAGCATCTGGAGGAAAGGGTGTGCCTCTTGCAGATGACACCAAGATCTGCAACAGAGTGGACACACTGGAGGGTGGAAAAATGAGAAAGGACCAATCCAATTAGAGGGTGGTCGGGTGTCTGGCAGTTGAGTTTTAATGCTAAATAGTGCAAGATCATGCACCTGGGTCACAGGAATCTAAGGAGGAGTACCAGATGGGTGGGAAATTCTGGCCACCACAAGTCAGGAGAGAGACATGGGGTTATCATATCTGATCACCGAAGGTGACCAAACCATGTGAAAAGGTGGTGGGGAGAGCCAACAGAATGTTGGGGTGCATAGGGAGGGCATAACAAGCATGAGGAAAGAGGTAGTGATGCCACTGTACAGATCACTGGTGAGGCGCAGCTATAGTAGTGTGTCCAGTTCTGGAGATCGCATCTCTGGAAGGACATTGACAAAATAAGGGCAGTTCAAGAAAGAGCAACAAAGATGGTACATGGACTGCAACAGAAGCCCTAAGAGGAAAGACTTAAGGCCGTTAATATCTATTTACAGGAGGAGAGAGGGAGATATGATAGAGACTTTCAAGTACCTTAAGGAATAAACAGGGTACAGGTGGAAAGCATATTTCGAGAAAACTCTGCACAAGTACAAGGGGCATGATATGAGGCTGAAGGGTGGAAGGCTCAGTGGTAATGTTAGGAAGTACTTTTACACTGAAATGGTGGTAGAGTCATGGAACAGCCTTCCAGCAGAAGTGGTGAGGATGAAAACAATATGGGGTTCAAAGTGCATGGGATAGACATAAGGGTACCCTGGAGATGTGCAGAGCAGGAGAGCCATAGATCCAAAGGAATTGGGGGTGCAGCAGTGAGTAGGGAAATGGGCAAACTAGGTAGGCCGTATGGTCCTTATCTGCTGACAGATTCTATGTTTCTATGTTATTACTAAGCGTATTTGCATGAAAACAATAGCTATGCCCTTTCAGCTCTGGCTGCTTGTCTACACCTGACATCATAATTCTGTTTATGACTTCACCATCCATTGCTGTGGTGATACATATGATGTCATAAATAGGGATTGTGATGTCATATGTAGACACACAACGAAGATGATAAGTCTGAGGAAAAGGATCTTGTTTTCATGCTATTGTCCTCAGTAATAGAGAAATGGGAACTAATTATTGAAAATATATGAAGTAATAAAGGAAATGGGATGGTGTTTCCATATGCTGTTAGGGGTTCTTTAAAACTACAGTAATCAGTTGTTACTTTTTAGTTGTTACATATTTTCTTTTCCGTTTGTTCATTGGAATGTTTTCCACCTGGTGGTATTAAGTGGAATGTAAAGAAGTACATTACCTGGATACTGACATACTGTATGTAGGTCTATTCCTTTTATACCTCATCAGCATTGTGAACTCACTTTTTGTGATATCACAAATGACCGATCTTGTAGCAGATGACTGACTCTTCTTGGTCAGTTGTGATATAAGTAGATGGTGAGGTCATAGACCTGATGACGATAAGGAAAAAATGAACTGGCTGTGTCTGCCTCCAGATAGAGTACTGTTCCACACATCTTACCAAGGGACTGGAATGAGAAATGTAGGAAGCTGACAGGATAGTCAGTGATGGGAGGTAGCCTAGTATGTTGCAATGGCTATGGGGCAACCATCTTCCAAGAGATTATTAGGAATATAGGCTGCTGCCAATGTGCAGTAGATTTGCAACGCTCATGGCAGGATTGGCCGCAGTACAGGTTGAACTAGTCCTTTTCCATAGCAGGGCCATGTGGGGCTGGAGCAGGTGGCTACTGCCCACTTCTTTCGAACTAGTACATTGTGACTAGTTGGCGGGAAGAAGAAAGGGTTCTTATAGGGGTGGTGAGGCTAGAGATAGTAATAAAGAATCATTTTGCTACCCTGAGCAACACAGTTTATCTAGTATCTCTTGACAGTGAGTTGGCACCTATTAACTCCCAGACAACCAAGACTTCCTCCAGAGTGGCACCTGGGATAATACTGGAGTTCAAGGGCAGAAAGAAGACTAGAAATCTGCTAGTAGTAGGAAGTCCACTGTAAGGGGATAGGAAGAGTAGTGTGTGTGGGAAACCAAGGGAGTAGGGTGGTCAGGTGCCTCCTGGAGGCCATTGCAGGGAGGCATATGTGTAGAATTGAAAGGATTGCTAGAGGGATTGGGGAGGAAGATGCTGGAGGTAACTGACCCTTGGGCATAAATGATCTAGGCGACAGCCCTATGGGAGAGGTGAAAGATGGATTTAGGGAGCTGGACAGGAGACTCAAACTTTCTGCAGTCTCAGTTATTCTTTCTAAAGCTCTGCCAGTGTGGTTCAAGGAAGAGGCCAGGCTTCTCCTGATCAGATGCTTTAACAATGGTAAAAGGAGTGGTGCAGGGAAGAGAGATTTGGTATAGTGGGAACTGCATGGGATTTTCAGGGGGCAAAAGGCTATTCCAGCTGGATGGCCTCCAACCTACAGGGAACGTGGCTTTGACACAAAGGCTTGATGCCTTCATAGAAACAGAATTTGATGGCAGATAAGGACCACTTGGCCCACCTAGTCTGACCATTTTCCTACCTAACAGATGAGCTGCAGATCCTAGTTAACCAACAGCTTACTTCCTCCTACCCCCACTAGCCCACTAGGACTGCCTTATGTCTGTCCCATGCATTCTTGAATTGCCCACAGTTCCTGACTCCACAACCTCCTCAGGGAGGCTGTTCCATGCATCCACAACCCTCTCTGTGGAAAAATACTTTGTCACATTACCTCTGAGCCGTTCCCCTCTATCTTCAAATTGTACCCCTTGTTCTTGCACATCTCTTTTTCTGAAAGATGCTACCCTCTTGGACTTTGTTGATTCCTTGAGGTACTTGAAAGTTTCTATCATGTCCCCTCTCCCTTCTTTCCTCAAGGGTATACATATTAAGCTCCTTTAGTCTTTCTTCTTATGTCTTCAGGTGCAGGCGCTGCACCATTTTGGTTGCCCTCCTCTGGACAGCCTCCCTCTGTCTATGTCTTTCGTGAGATGGGGTCTCCAGAACTGCACACAGTACTCAGATGGGGTCTCACCAACTGTCTGTACAGAGGATAACAACTTCTTGTTTTCTACTATTGATGCCTCTGATTATGCATCCCAGTATCACCCCAGCCTTCCTTACTGCCTTCTCACATTGCTTGCCCACCTTTAGGTCATCTGATATAATTACCCCAGGTCACTTTCCATTTTACTGTTGTCAGTATCTCACTCTCCATTGTGTACTCTTCCCTGGGTTTTGTTTCCCAGCTGCAATACCTTGCACTTCTTTGCATTGAATCTGAGCTGCCATACATTTGACCATTCCTCCAACCTTGCCAAGTCCCTTCTCATCCTTTCCATTCCATCTTGTGTATCAACCCTGTTGCAGATCTTTTGTCGTCTGCAAAGAGACATACTTTCCTTCAGTCCTCTGCAATGTCACTTATAAAGACATTAAAAGGACCGGTCCCATTACTGAACCCTGGGTACCTTTCTTCACTGTGGACTCCATTTACTACTACCCTTTCGTCCTGTTGTCTAGCCAATTTTTATCAGACTACCACCTTGGGACCCACTCCAAGGCTGGCTAACTTGTGTATTAATCTTTTGTGGGACTGTATCAAATGCCTTGCTAAAAACTAGGTAGGCCATGTCCACAGCCCCTCCCTGGTCTACTACTTTGGTCATCCAGTCAAAGAAATCTATTAGATTCATCTGACACGATCTTCCCATTGTGAATCCATGCTGCCTTGGGTCCTGTGCCCCACTGGCCTTTAGGTACTCAACAGTTCTTTCCTTCAAGTGGTTCCATCATTTTCCTGCCACTGAGGTCAGACTAACTGGTCTGTAGTTTCCTGTCTCTGTCCTGCTCCACTTTTGTGAAGAGGAATCACATCTGCCCTCCTCCAGTCCTCAGGTACCACCCCATCCTCCCATGATTTGTTAAAGAGTAGTCAGCGGTATCACTAGTTCTACCCTTTCATAGGATTCATAGGAAGATACTGAGCTAAAAATGGACTTTACGTCCTATGCTCACCATAGTTATCTAGTTTCTATTCTAATACATATTCCTGTCCCATATTAATTTAAACTTCGACCATAGATCTACTTGCCACAATCTTCAAGGGAGTTCATTCATACATCCACCACCCTTTGGTTAAACCACCGTGTTGTTCTCACTTTATTACATTTAGATGCTGTTAATTGCATTGGGTGGGATCTAGTGCTATATGTACAACTATTTAATGTTAGCCTGTAACGTCCCACAAATCATTGTTTTGCCAAGCTCTGTATACCAAGCACATATCTCCTCGTTTCTCAGTCCCTCCAAGAGTACAAATTCAAATCTCTCAGTCTAGTCCGTAATCTCTACCCTGCATACCCTGATAACTCTTGTTGCCCTCCTTTGCACTCCTCAACAAGAAATATCCCTTTTTAAATGGTGACCACACCTGTGCTCCATACTCCATAATCGGTCTCCAAGCGATATATACAAGGGCAGAATAACCCCCTACTTCTAGATGATATATGTCTCAATATGCAATTCAGGATACTGTTTCCTTTCTGGGCTATATTTTGGCAATGAGATGAAAATGTCATATTATGGAAACTATTATACCCAAATCCCTTTCCTCATATGTTATTTTAGTGAACAGTTCCATTTTATAGGGTAATTTAGGGTTTCTAATTCCCAAATGCATAATAAAGCATTTATCTAGATTTAGTGCCAATTTATATTTTTAGACCATGTGACTATATCATCTATTACATCTTGTAGTTTAGTAGTATTTAATTTAGTATTTACTTAGGCTCCAACCTACAATCATCCATAAACTTTTGCATCCAAACAGATTCCTGTTTTATTTGGAGTGCTGATACATATAAATTAAAGAGGCAGGGACCAAGACCGAGCCCTGAGGCACCCACTAGTAACCCCAAGCTATCGGACAATTCCCTCTAATGCTCCTACGCTGATTTCGGTCAAGTAACCAATTCTGAATCCAGTCTACTATATAAGGATTTATATTCAGTTTACTCATTTGTTGTATTAGCTCCTGGTGGGGTAATCTATCAAGCATATAGAGTAATCAAGGAATAACACATCGACAGGAATACCCTTATCCAGTCTATCAATAACTAGATTATAAAAGCCAACATATTTGTCTGACACGACCTTCCCTTTACAAAGCCGTGTTGCAGATTATCTGTAAGATGGTTAATATCTAGATGTTCTTGTATTTTATCCTTGAGCACCCTTCCAGAATCTTAGATGGTATAGCAGTAAGACTTATAGGTCTATAATTAGCGGATCCATCTTATCTCCCTTCTTATATATTGGAACCACTACTGCCGATCTCCAACACTCTAATACCTCACCTGTATTCAGAGACTGCTGAAAAATATATGTCAAAGGGGGCTATAGACTCTGCTAATTCCCTAAGTACTCTAGGATGCAGGCCATCAGGGCAGAGGTTTATTAAGATTTAATTTAGCCAATCGTTCTTTAATATCTGTACAGGTTATTATTATACTTTCCTTTAGGTCAGATGCAGAACTTTTAATATTATAAATAGATTTATCTTTTGAAAAACAGTTGAAAAATAATAATTTGCTATATCTGCCATTTCTTTATTATCAGATGTACTATCACCATTTAGTTTACAAAGTGGACCTATAGAACTTGAATTTCCTTTAATATTCCTAATATATGCATAGAAGGCTTTAAGGTTACCCTCTACTCTACTAACCAATTTTGATTCATAATCAATTTTTGCCCGCTAATATGTTTTTAATCTGATTTGCAAGTTGTCTATATTGATTTCTAGTTTTAAGGGATCTATTTAATTTCAACTGTTTAAACAGTTTATGTTTCTTATTACTCAATAATCTTATTTTACGAGTCCACCACTGTTTTTAGTTTACTACCAATGTATTTTTGTTTTATAGGGATATTTTCGAGTTCTTGCTGTTTATTTTGGAATAAAATATATCCCAAATGTCATTTAATGGTCTTTCTCCAAACTCGTTTCTCCATTTCCAATTGGAAAAATTCTTATTCATTTATCAAAGTTTGCCTCGGAAAATCATAATTTATGGTCTTTCCTCATGAATTTCTACTGGTTCCACCAATTTAAATTCCACCGTAAAGTGGTCACTTGTTCCTAAAGTATCAGAAATATCATACTCACACAGGGTGTCACCCATATTGGATAAAACTACATCAAAATATGATCTCCTCTAGTTGGCTCTTCCACATACTGAACTAGGCCTATTTGATCACACAATTTGAAACTCCCTCTCCAAAGGTGTGTCCATAAGACTTTCCCCAATCTAGTCCTGGTAAATTTAAGTCACCTAACATTAATATCCTGTCTGTTGGATCTAGAGTCAGCATTTGGTCTAACAAGCTCCTATTATATTGTGGAGTAGATGATGGAGCTCTGTAAATTAAACCTAAAATGATTTTTTGGAGCTTGTATAGGCAATAATTTGATCCATACTTGGTCCTCTATATCAAAGGATGTTGCCATTATTTCAGATTTTATATTATTTATTATATACAAGGCCACTCCACCTCCTTCTTAAATGCTCTAGATCTCTTATATAATGTGTAGCCCTCAATATCCTGTTCTTTTAGAATTCTTGGTAGAATACCATCAGGTCCCATTGCTTTGTCCACCTTCAATTTTATTAGTTCTTTAAGAACCCTTTCTTCTGTAAATGGACTGGTATTGACCCCATCTTCAGAGTGTTTCTCTTGTTTGGTTTAGGTACCTCACCCTCCGCTTCCTTTGTGAATACTGAGCAGAAATATTCGTTCAGTATCCTGTTTTCACTGTCACCCTCTACCCACATTCCTCCCTTTATTAAGCCTCAGTATCCTCCTTTGGTCTTTCTTCACTCCCTAATGTACCTATAAAGGTCTTATCCTCCTTCTTAACAGAGTTGGCTAACCTTTCCTTGGTTTGGGCCTTTGCTATTCTGACTGCCTTCCCAGCCTCCTTCTGCTTTAACTGATAAAGTTATCTGTCCTGCTCCTTCTGTGTTTCCTTATATTTCCTGAATGCTATCCTTTTCTCCTTAACCTTCCTGCCACCTCTTTTGAGAACCATAGCATTTTTTCCTTCGTTGTGTTTTGTTGATTTGCTTTACACAAAGGCTTGCTGCCTCTGTGACTGTTTGATTACTCCCATTATTCATCCACCCTCCTTCTTGCCTGTTTGCTAGTGCTTTTGAGGCACTCTCTCATTTCCCAAGTCAGCCCTCCTAAAGTCCAATACTCTTGCTTTTGTATGGCTTGATTGTATGGCTGTGTTTATCATGAACCACACTGTTTGGTGGTCGCTTATTCCCAGATGGCTACCCACTTCTAAATCTGAGATTCTTTCTCCGTCCCCATTTCAGAGTACTAGGTCTAAGATTGCTCCCTCCCAAGTGGGTTCCAATACTAGCTATCTGAGGCATCCCCCTGTAGGGCATCAAGAATGACCCTGCTCTTGCATGTGCCTGCAGCAAGGTGCTCCAGTTAACATCTGTCATATTCTGGTCTCCCATCAACAATATCTCCCCTTTTCTGCCATTCTAGGAAACCTTCAATCATTTCCTTGTTCATTCCCTCCCCCTGAGATGGGGGTCTGTATATAACCCCCATGCGGATTGTGAGTGCCATTCCTGTCTCCAGGGTGACCCAGAGTGCCTCATCTGCTCCCTGTTTACTTTTAGTTCTGTTGCTTTGATCCCTTCCTTTACATGAGAGCTACTCCTCCTCCTCTTTTACCATCCCTGTCCCTCCTGTAGATTGTGTATCCTGGTATCTTGACATCCCAGTCATGGTTCTCTGTGTACCATGTTTCTGTGACTGCCACAATACCCAGGCATCCCTCTTCCATCAATGCCACTAGTTCAGGGATCTTGTTACACAGACTACGGGCATTGGTACTCATCACCCTCCACTTTTTGATGGCCTTACCCCTTTTGCCCCATTCCTGTCCATACTGCCTTTGCCTTTTTACATTTACCTCTGTCCTGCTCCTAATGACTTCTCTACCTTGGTGTTTACCTCACTAATTACTGTGTTTTGTGGGGGAGGCTGGGATTTTCCTGCTCCTTTTCAGTGCCTCCCCTTGGCTAATTTAAATGCTTGCCAATGAAGCATTTAAACCTCTCACCTAGGATCCTGGTTCCCCCGGACAGATGCAGATCATCACACCAGTATGGGTCTGCATCCCTCAGGTGGCTCCCCAGTGCCCAATGAAGCCAAAACCTGAGCTCCACACCAGCTTTTCAACCATTCATTGAATTCCCTGGTGAGCAGTACCTCAGCATCACCCTTGCCATAGAAAGGCAGCACATCCGAGAAGGTTACCATATGTGCTACTTGTCTAAGGCCCTTTCCCAACTCTACAAACTCATCTTGCACTGCTCTGATCCCATTCTTAGCCAGGTCATTCGTCCCTAGGTGGACAATGACATCCAGCTCCCTCCCTCGTGCAGCCACTCCCACAATCATGAGGATTCACTTCCTGTCCCTCCTAAGCCATGGCACTAGGCAGGCACCTTACCCTCCTCTCGCCTTAGTCCCCATTTCTACCCCCCTAATGATTGTGTCCCCACCAGAGTTGTTTCCTTCCCTGTGGGGTCCATTGCCACCCTCCTGTGGGTCTCCTTTGTGAAGATTCCCAGCATCCTGCTTGGTCTCCACTGCAGGTGCCTCCATAGAGGAACCACTATCCACCAGAAGAAAATGAATTGTGGAGGTACAGCTGGAGGGATGCAACTCTGTTCCACCACCCTCTCCCTCCCTGAGCCCACCCTGGTCCAGCCTCTCCTCTTTCTTGGCAACCTCTGAGGCAGTGGCATTGGCCCTGGTGGTCCCTGGGTGGGGAGGAGGTTTCCTGAATCCTAGCCAGGTCAGCCTGGAGACAGGCAACCTCTTCCCTCAGACAAGAGAGGTGCCTGCAAATAGGGCACATCGCAGCCTCCAGAATGTCTCCCAGAACACTGCCACCCCACAGCCGTTGCACTGCACCACTCATATCATGTCCTATTTTGTGTCTCCTCTCCTGTCTCTCTGTATGCTTACTCTCTCCTCTCCTCTCCTTACAACTCTCACCCTTCCTGTTCTGGGACAGCAACTTCCTATATTCTTCAGTAGCCTCCTTCCTCCTTGCTCAGTGTAAGACCACCAGCTGCTGGGGAGAGTGAGCTACTTTTCCCTTTAGGGTTGACAAAAATAATGTTTCTCTATGATCCTTCCCTTCCTACTGCCAAACAGGAAGTTCCTGTTGACAGAGCAAATCCAGTGGCTATAAAAGTAAAACTGGCTTAGGGTGGGTGGGTAGAGGGTGGGATGAAGGCAATTAGTAAGAAAAAGGTTAGCAACAGGAAGTTGTAATTTGAGTCTCCTGCTTTTATAGTGTCTAAGCCACACCCCAATTAAGCTCTCTCTCTCCTCTCCTACTGGTTTAGCAAAATAAGTTGATACAGTACCCTTCCCAGTACAGAACACACACTGACTTTCTTTCTTTTAACCCTAAATAAGACCCTTCTACCTCTAATAAAGTATCTGTCTGCTTAATCTCAACAGACACTGACTTCTGCTGAGATATAAGTGTTAAATTAATAAGAAAATGTAGATTTTAGTTAGTTGCTTTCTGCTCTTCAAGCAAGGCTAGCAACAGGAAGTTGTAATTTGAGTCTCCTGCTTTTATAGTGTCTAAGCCACACCCCAATTAAGCTCTCTCCTCCTACTGGTTTAGCAAACTAAGTTGATACAGTGCCCTTCCCAGTACAGAACACACACTGACTTTCTTTCTTTTTTAACCTAAATAAGACCCCTTCTACCTCTAATAAAGTATCTCTTTGCTTAATCTCAACAGACACCAACTCCTGCTGAGATATAGTGTTAAATTAATAAGAAAATGTAGCTTCTTTTAGCTAGCTGCTTTCTGCTCTACAAGCATGGCTGACCATTTAAACTGACATGGGAGGCCATCCAGGGTATTAGTATAGCAGCTAAGGGAGGCCAAGCAGTCACTCCCTTCAAATGGTAACATGCAGGGTCCTATCTGGATGAAGGGCAATGCCAATAAGGGGTAGGAGTGGTGATTTATCCACTGGGTGAAAAGAGGGAAGACCGGGGACCAACACATTCCTGGGAAGCTTGCTAGTGTGACTGACAGGAGTCTGAGAAAACAGCATAGCAGTGAGCTTGGAAGTGCAAATAAGGAGAGAGGAGATGAGGAGAGAGACAGAGAGACAGAGAGAGAGAGAGACAGAGAGTGAAGGAGCAGAGTGTAGCAAACAAGGTGAGGGACTAGAACAGGCAGGAACTCGGAGAAAGAACACAATTCTAGCAGCAAGGGGTGCCACAGTGGCATGAAGATGGAAGGAGCTAAGACATGTGGTGGCAAGGAAAAGAGGCCAGGGACAACAGACAGGTACAAGGGTAAGATACACGAGCACTGAGAGCAAAGTGCATCAATGCTAGGAGTCTGGAAAATGAAATTAGCAACCTGCAGGCAATAATAGTTGAAACCCAAGTAGATTTGGTGGAAGAGATGGAAACATGGTCCATACAGCACCATGACTTGGAACTATCAATTGCTGGCTTCACAATTCAGGAGAAATAGGAGAAAGGGAAGAGTGGCTTTATACAGGAGGGATGGCATACAGGCCATGGAGATCAAGGCAGGTGCATATGTAAAAACATTGTGAGTTCTGGAGTCACAGCAGGGGAGGGCCACCAGGGTAGGTGCAGTATATAGGCCACTTCTCATTAAGAGAAGGTATACAAGGAGATGGTGGTGGAGATCAGAAGAGCAGTAGCACAGGGTGAGGTGCTTTCAGTAATGGACTTTACCATGCTTGACATGGACTGGAGTATCCAGTGACATCAAGTACTAAACCAGATAATGATAGAGGCCTTACAAGAGGCATGTCTAGTACAGAAGGAAGAGTAACTTACATGGGAGTGAACTATTCTAGATTCAGCCCCAGGACAGCATTGAGTAAATCTCAGTTCATGAGCCTCTGAGATCCAATGATCAGTGAGGCCATGTGGTTCAAAATAAGTGGTAGAAAACAAATGTTCACTAACAAAAGTATTGGACTACAGAAATCTGATTTACCAAGATACAGGAGTTATTCAGGGAAAGCTAGTGGGTGTGGTAGATGTTGTGGGGCCGACAAAAATGGAGTCAAATTAACCATGGGTTCCAAAACCTATGACTCTCTTTAGTAAAGGATTTTAAAGTTCATGTCCCTTATGGTTGATTAATCTCTGTGTCCAAATGGAGTACACCCAGGGTGCTAAGGGAGATGGCACAGGTGCTGCCATTGCTCAATGGAGTCTGTAGAGGTGCCTGCAGACTATTGAGCAGCAGACCTTGGTGTTCCTCCAGAAAAGAGTTGGAAAGGATGAGTCCAAGCAACTATTGCTCAGTCAGTTTGACCTCAGTAGAAGGCAAACTGCAGGAATCAGCCATGAAAGGGAAGATAGTAAAGTTCCTGATAGCAAGTTGGCTACAGCACAGAGAACAGTATGGTTCTATGGCAGGCAGATCTTGCTGAATAAACTTGATTGACTTCTTTGTTCGGGTGATGAACCCTTTTGATAAAGGTCAGGTGGTTGATATACTGTATCTGGACTTAAGCAAGGCCTTTGACTTGATTCCACAGAAGTGGCTGGTTAAGAAACTAGTGGATCTCAGAGCAGGAACAGACTAACATGGTGGGGTGGGACATTGACTAAGGGGAGAACACAGAGGGTAGTGGTAAATGGAGAACACATAAGTGGCGGAGGCTACTAGTGAGGTCCAACATGTGTCTTTTGGGGGCGGTGCTTAAATATCTTCATCAGTGACATAGGAGAGGATATCAAAGGGATAATCTGCTATATATGGATGACACTAAGCTCTGTGGCAGGGAATATATTGAGGAGTATCTATGATATGTAGAAGGGTCTGGAGAAGCTGGAGAAATGGTCAAAGGTCTGGCAGTTGAGCTTCAAAGCCAAAAGTGTTCAGCCATTTGCAAAGGCACAGAAACCCTGTGGTTTAATACAAACTATGAGAGATTAACGTTGCTATCATGAAGGAGGAAGAGATCTGGAGTGGTGATTTCCAACAACCTCAAATCTTCAACACAACATAACAGAGTGATGGGAAAGTAAATATAATGCTGGGATGCATTGATGCATTGGCAAGTGGGTTCAGCAGCAAGAGAAAGAGGTACTTTGCCCTGTACAGAATGCTGATATGACTCACACAAAGTACTGTGTGAAGTGTTGGAGCCCCACCTCAGGAAAGACTTAAACAAAAGAGTTGGTACAGTGGAGGGTGACCAAATTATACACGGCCAGCAGGGTGGGACATATGAGCAGATACTGAGAGCTTCATTACGTGCTCTTCCAAGTCAGTAGAAGGATAGGTCAAAATGCTAAATACATGCAATGAATAAGCAAAGTGGACATAAAACAAGCTGTTCACGGAAAGTGGCAACAGTCATACCAGGGTATATAACATAAGATTTGTGGTGGGTAGGTTTAGAAAAGGAAATTAGAAAGTACATCACAAAGCAGTTGGTGGAAAAGTTAAACAGGCTGCCCACAGAGGTCAATGTGAAAATGCTACAAAGATTCTAAAGGCAATGTAACAGGCATAACGCACTGATTAAGGAAGCTGAGGAGGGCAGGGTAGGGAGAAGATGGTTATGGGCCCCTAGGGCACATGTACAACCTCACTTGACAGAATGTAAGGACTTCCTCTGCCAGCAATGTTCTTTGTTTTATGTTTCTATGTTAAGGCAGTTGATAAAAACAGGAGAAAAAAACACTATGGTACACAAAGGAGGCAACGAGACAGTGGGGAGAAAGGAAGGCCTTCAAAACTACAAGGCTAGACAGACTGCAGAAAACAGTGAAGTATACCTGAGCAGGATGAGGGAGGCCAATGGGAAGGTGATACTGGCAAAGTCATATGGGAGTTAAAAATATTGAAAGGAGGTGAAGAAGCGAGGTAAAACATTCTTCTGCTACGTTAGAAAAAAGTAAAACCAAGGAGTGTATGGTTGAAATAAAATGAGTGTGTGTTGGAAAGAGGGGCACAGACAGACAAACTAAATGAGTATTTCTGCTCTGTATTTATGGCAGAAGACAAGGGTCCACTACTGGAATGTCAGCTCAGAGACAGTGGGAGAGGGAATTGACACTGAACTCATAAATGAGAAAAGAGTGCAGAAGGGTCTCAAAGCTTTAAAAGTGGATAAATCAAGGGTCTGGATGTGCTTCACCCTAAAGTGCTAAAGAAAATGGGGCAGGAGTTGGCCACACCTTTGGCGGATAATAGCTCACTGGAATCAGCGGTGGCAGCACAAGACTGGAGATTAGCAAGTATGGTACCCTGTATACAATGACACTGAGGGCATACGCCATGTGCACCACGGCTTACAGTTTGTTTTTGCTGGTGCAGCATTCCCTTAGCTAAGGTGCATGACAAACAAGACAGTATTGTTTTGTTTTTTAAAGTCATTATTGCCTTACTTAATATGCATGATGGAGAAACCAGCTAGTCTTTTTCAGCTCCTGTCCTAACCCCCTCCTTTGTTATTCAAAACAAAAGATTTACCTAGCAGCATATGTTTTCTGTCCTACACCTCTGCCCTGAGTCACATTCCCTGTTCCTTAAAGCATATTTACTACTGTATGTTGTCGACTCAGCATTGCCTTCACTCTTCTTCTTGCATTTCTTTAATGTCTGGCCATCTTTTGTGATATAGCATTCCAGATAAACTGCTGGGAATGGTGGTAATATCAGTTTCAGTTGCAGACAGTGGTGTTGGGTGCTGGGTTGGTGATGGAGAGCAGTGTTGACACCACACTGTGTATGTCCTAGGCTAAGTGGACTCTGGAGGAAAATGAAAAGGTGAGGGTGACTGAGGACTTGAGAAGGGCTCTCACTGTGCATTGTTTCCTGATGCAGAGCTTGGGCAAAATACTTTTGTTGTTGTACAGCTCAGTGGCTAAGGGTGTGTGCAGGGCTTCAGTTAATTTATTATTGGTGAAAGTCTAAAACTTCCATAAGTTGTAATCTGGAAGTCATTCCAATTTTAGAATTGTCAGAATACTTTCCTGAGCCGACATTTTGAAGTCAGTATTCTAGGATGGACCAATTTATGTTAATATAAATATTAGTGGCAAAGAACAATTTTCAGCAGAATCCACCATTTCTCACTTCCTTGTCTGCATTTTTTAAATAATCTAATTTTTGTTTCACATTAAGAAGTCAATGAATTACTGTCCCTTAATTTTGGAAGTGTTTGCCTTATTTTTGGAAGTCAAATACTCCCAAAATGAAGCTAACTGAATCCCTGTGTGTGCGTGTGTGTTCCAGCATGATCTTATTAGAATAAAAAGCTTCTTCCGACAGCCTTCTCTTCTGTTGTTGCCTGTGGAGGGAATGTAGCAGATAATGGCAGGCTGTGCATGCATGTGTTGTATGAGGGCTTTAACCCAACCTTTGGATCAGGCTCACATGAATGGCTAATTAAGAAAAACTGAAGGACTTGGGTTGGGGATGGAATTTTTAAGGGTGGGTCAAAACTGTCTCATAGGAAGGATGTAGAGGGTGGTCTAGATAGAAATTTGCAGAGGATAGGGGAGTCACAAGTAGGGTTTCCCCAGGGATCAATCTTTGGTCCAAGTCTTTTAATCTCTTCATACACAACTTTGGGGTAGGGATTCAGGGAAAGATCTGCTTTTTGCAAATGACATTAAAATCAGTGGCAGAGTGGGCAAGAGGAGGGAGGGAGTAAGGATAATGAGGTAGGTTCTTATTGTTCCAATCTAGTCTGTAGTGTTTTCACTAAACCCAATTTTGTTTTAAGATAATTTGGGAGGAGAACACAATACTAATGTGAAATACAAGCTGAACAGTGTCCAAATGTTATGTTTTGTTAAAGTTCTCCTGAAGGTGTCAACTGCTCTTTAAAGTACACTTTCTTTTTTAATTCAATAAACTTTATTCAGTTTTGCAGTTACAGAAGTAGAGACAATATACAGTCTGAATTATAAGTAGTTAAAATAGGTTACCTTCGTGAGACTGTATGGTGAGACATTTTATACAAAAGTATAATTAAATCAATATTAACATAAAACAAAATAAGAAGTATAAAATATACGTTATAAGAGTAAACTAATCCCCTTAGTGATATCAAGTGTACAAATTAGTAACCATTAAAACAATAGTAAATGATATTAAAATATGTAGTATAAACTAGGGTTCTAAGGTTTCTGTGTTACTAACAGAGCATTTAAGGTGCCCCATTTATCCAAGTAATGTTGCAAACTATTGTTCATCATGGCTATATGCTTTTCTAATTGAGCCAGTAACATCTCTCTATGCCATTCTAATAAAGTAGGTAAAATCATCCATCCAGTGTCTCATAATTATGAGGTTAGCCACAGCAGCAATTAAGGCTATGAAGGCTTTCTTAGATTTTATTGTTCCAAAGGATAATGATTAAGTAACCAGACTTCTGGCAAGAACAATGGTTCCAATCCCAATAAGGGATCTAGTGAGTTTTGATGGCTTGCCAAAACACTTGAACTTTAGGGCAAGTCCATAACATATAGTAAGGTCTCCATTTGCCTCTAAACAGCGGTGACATTGGGGGAGAAGCTTTCCCATTTTGTGTAGTTTCTTGGGAGTGAAGTAAAGATTATGCATTATGTTAAATTGTATTAGGTGAAGTTGGTCTTGTTTAACAAATCTATATACAGTAAATTAATCCATATTCTTTGCCAGAAGTCAGCTTCTTCTGTAAGAGGTAATCTGTGAACAATAACAGCATATTCCTTTGGGTATTTGAACATCTAAAGATTGTAATTCTTATATACTTTGGAAATTGGACGTGGCTGGTTAGCTATTGTTAAAATAGGGGATAACTCAATTTTGGGAGAATCAAAATCTTTTGTTTTATTTAAGAAGGAAGCCACTGTATGTCTGACCTGCCAGTATTTAAAGGGTTTCCGGCTATATCAGGAAAGTGTTGTAGTAACTGATTATATTTTATTTTATTTATTTAGCTTTTGTTTACCGGGTAAGTGCACTAGCCATAAAATGACTATTTTCAGGCACGACCAGGAGAATACAGACATGCAGAAACTTAACAGGATAACAAATTATAAGTGTTTTACATACAATAAATTAGATAGGATACAATATATCTGAACATACAAAGTAAAGTGCTTTACATACAATGAGTTAAAGTGGATACAATATATCAGAGACATACAGAGTAGACCATTCATAGGTTCATAGGTGCCTATCTATGCAATGAATAGAGGACCTTGGACAATAAATTTTCAGGTGGCACATCATATGAACAGAAACAAGGTACACAAAACAAAAACAGGTAATACAAAAGGAAGAAATAACCATTGAGAGCAGGGGTGTCATTAAGAAAAGGTAGGTAAGTGAGGAAGAGGGCAAGCCATGAAATTAGATTATATGAGTGTATGTAAGTGTAAGGAGATGCCTGCAGTGCAAGATTGTATATGGGCAGGGAAAGGGAGCTGGGACAGGCTGAGGCAGTAAGAGGTTTATATAGAGGAGAGAAATACTATTGTATGGCCAGAGACATCAGTCATTAGGTGGGTGAAAGCAGGAACAGGTATCAGCAATCAGCAGATTCAGTGCAGTTTTCTCTTAAAGCTTGTGTGGGAGCTAGAAAGTCCACTGTCAAGGGAAGGGAATTCCATAGCTGTGGAGCTGCATGTTCAAATGCAACAGTTCCTTTCTCTTGTGGCACCTCAGCAAATTCAGAAAGGATTTGTCAATGATCGTAGACCATGGAGTGTGTCCTGAGGAACAAGCATAGCTGCAAGACACCTAGGGTTTGATTTCAAATTATCGAATCAATAAGACAGCCAAAGTAGTATTTTCTACTAGCTAACGGAGACAGCCAACCAAGATCATTATAAAGCTGACAGTGGTGTTTAAGCCGAGAGACAGGCGCACATAGCACATATGTTGTTATATGTAATATCCCATCTGAGTAGGTCAGTTTTATGAGCAGCCCCAAATAAGGAAGCCCCATAGGTTAGGGTGGGGAGCAGAATCCCCTGCAATGGCCATTTTAGCTGATGGCATGAGCATATAACTAGTCTTATATGCAACACCCAGTTTGGAGTTGACAGCTCTGCAAACAGACTGTACATGAAGATTAAGATCAAAGATTGATCTAGCAGGATGCACAGGTACTTGAAAGAGGTCACACATTCCAGTAATTGACCTTCTAAGTCCTGCACCATCAGTGCTGTTTTGCAAGCCTGAGCTATGGGGCCGATCCAAGCAGCATGGCTTTAGTTTTGCTAGTGTTGACAGCCAGTTCATGGTCATATAGCCAGTTTGGATATTGTTAAAGTCAGAGGAAAGGGTTGTGTTGATAGTATCTATATTAGTAGAACTTGTATAGATGACAAGATCATCAGCATATAGAATAGCAGAGCAGGATTTTAGAGCAGCTCAATGTTATTTATATAAAGAGAGAATAGGAGGGCCCTAGGATGGAGCCCTGAGGTACACCAATGTTAATGGTGGTACTGTTCGATAGAGAGGAATTAAATTTCACCACTTGAGTTCTATTTGTCAGGTAGCTTTCATACCAGTCAACAACAGAGGAGGAGAAATGCAGGTGTCAAGTGAGGAGATAAGCAAAGTGTGATCAACAAGGTCAAAGCCTTTGTGAGGTCAATAAAGACAGCCCCAGTCAGATTGCCAGAATCCATTATTGAAAGAGTGTCAGTGGTGAATTTAGAAGTGCAGTCGTCATGCTATGTCCTTTCCTGAAGCCATGTTGGGTATCCGAGAGCAGGCTGTGCTTAAGTAGATAGTCAGTTGTCTGAGTTGCGACAATTTTCTCTTGGATTTTGCTCAGTACTGAGAGTATGGCAATTGGTCTGTAGTTCATGACAACCTTAGGATCCCCTTTTAAGTACAGGTGTGATCCGAGCAGCTTTCCAGAGGTCAGGACCACTCCACCTGAAAGTGATAATGTATAAATTTGGCCAGCAGTAATGCAATAAGGGGAGCTGCAAGTTTCAAGGGTGGGGTTCAAGGAGTCTGAGCCAGAGCTGGTATGATCAGAGATGGACCTCAGGAGCTTCAGGACTTCCTTTCTAGACACAGTCTTAAAATAGAATGGAGGAGTATAAGGAGGCATAGGGACAACACTTCCAACTTATCCAGACAGGTTCCTGATGAGGGTGGGAGGACACTGCAGCGGGATTGAAGGAAGAGGTATATTGGGAGAGATCAGAGAAATGCAGGTTGAAAGAATTAATTATGGTTTGTGAGTCATTACAATGCACATCATTTACCAGCATATCACCAGGGGTAGTTGACTGTGAGGATCCTAGGAAGGATTTGATGTGTGACTAGAATTTTCTGGGATCATTGGCCAGTTAATCAGTAGGTCTTTACAGTACTTGCTCTTAGCAGCTTTGACATATGTAATCACTTTGCCATTGGGAGCAATATCTATAAACCATAGTCTTGTTAGAAGGTCCAGTATGCTGTAGGAATGGGTCGATGTTGAATTTGGACGTGGGGATTATTAAGAAGTGGTTGCACCAGAGATATATGCCAGTGTGTATTCAAGTGATGCTGTATTTGATGTACAGCTATCAGAGACCATCCTATTGGATTTTCCAGAGTTCTCTGGGAAGAATATATTAGAGCTGATAGTGTGCAAAAATGTTTGGAGGCTAGGGTTTTCTCAATGTCTAACCAAGAAGGGGAATATATAGTATTATCTCCCATGTCCCGTGTGTGCATCCAGTGCACTAATTTGCTGATGTGGATCACTGATGTAAAGAAAGAGGGTAGGAGAGACCACCATGTGGTTTTGGTGTGGTTGACTTATAGCATGCTCTTCAAACCATCTTGTCTTTCCAGATATATAGATTTAGTAATTTTGGAGGTTAATGAACCATGATTTAGGGAAATACAAACCTAACATATTTAAGGATATAAGATCCAGGGTAGCACATTCATTTTTAACTATGCTGTTTCTTCCCATAGAGAAAGAGGTAATGTGCCCCATCTGTCAAGATCTAGTTTGATTGTCTGTGTTAATTTAGTAAGATTCTCTTTACAATTGTGGAATATTCTTGGAGATTTTAATACGCAGGCAAGTCAGGGTTTTGGATTCCCAGTTTAACCTGAATTCTTCTATATTTGCTCTTAGTAGTTTATTATTCTGGGGAAAATGCTTGTTTTTGAAAGGTTAAGTTTGTAGTGGGAAACTTAGAGAAGGAATCAATCTCTCTTAATAAAATTGGAATGCCATCCACTGGGTTTGCCATGTGCAACAACAAATCATCAGCATATGCTGACAAGAGATGCTGTCATGCCCCTGCAGTAATTCCATGAAAGTTCTGGGTTGTGATTAGTCTCTGTATAAAGGGTTCTAGATAGAGATTGAAAAGAAGGGAGAGATGGCAGCCTTGCCTGGTGCCATGATGTTGTGGGAATGAATTGGAGAGTAAACCATTGCACCAGACATGAGCTGTTGAAGAAGTATATAATAATTTAACCCAATTAATAAAAGCTTGTGAGAAACCAAAACGGGATAGAGTAGTGAAAAGGAAATGCCAAGAAACATGATCGAAAGCTTTCTCTGCATCTAATGTGATAAGGGCTGCTGGTATATCCGAATTACTAGTTAAAAAAAGAAGGTGTAGTAGTCTATGCATGTGGTCACTCGAGGATCTACCTGTCATGAAACCAACCTGGTTACCACTAATTTAGTTTGCCCATCAAGGGTCTCATCCAATTGGCTAGTATGTTAGCCAAAATTTTGATGTCTACATTAAGTAATGAGATGGGATGATAATTTTTAGAATAGTGGGGATCTCAGCCCAGCTTGGGATTATGGTGATTAAGGCCTCATGATATGTGTGGTCAGAGATTCCAGTCTCATACCAAAAATTAAATACTTTTGTCAAAAGTGGGGAGAGCTCTGTAACATATGATTTATATAAATTAGTCAAGAGGCCATCTGGCCCAGAAACTTATCTGTGGGAAGTTGCTTAATTGTTTGCACGACTTCCCATTCAGAATAGAGAAGCAAAAGGATATTATTTGGGAACAATGTCTGAAGGTCTAACTGCTCTAAATAATTATGAATATCTTGTCCCCTGGGATCTCCTCTGGTGCAACAGTATATCATTTCTCAAATATTGCTCAAACCTGAAGCTATTTCCCTCGGGTTCATGATTGAGGGCCCATTCTCTGTTAGGTACAATCCCGGTATAGATATTTTAGTCTCTGCTTGTTTAATTTGAATGGCTAGCAACTTACCAGCTCTTTCTCCAGATTCCAAATATGTAATCTTGATTCTTTTAAAGAAAGTTCAGCTTTTTGGGACATGAGCCTGAGAATTGGGCATGTAAGGTGTGTAATTTAATCCAATCAGCCTCTAATGAATGTCAACTGATGGCCATTTCAAGAGATTTGATTTTCCAAAGTAGGTTTCCATCTGAATTTAAATTTCTTGGCTCTGGTAGATGTTAGACGGATACATTCCCCCTTAAACCACATTTCAGGGATGACCAAACTACATCACTTGAGAAACTGATCCTATATTAATATCCAGGAATGAAGTGATAACATTTTAGATGGGCTTTAGTACTAGGATTTTGGAGTAACTGAGTATTTAGTTGCCACAGGAAATCTCTTTTGGTTCCTGAACCTACAATATAGGTAAGGGAAACAGGAGAATAATCTGATATAACTTGTGGGTGTAGTTATGCATCAATTATTTCTGGCAGAATATAGGAACTAATCAGGAAATAATCAATTCACGAACAGGTACGATGTGGAAAAGAAAAAGTATATTGTTTTCGCTAGGGTTCGAACTCTCCAAATATCTATTAAACCTAATCCATCTGTGAGGTCTTTTAGAGCTCTCTGTGCTGACAATGGGCCAGACCTTTTAAAATCTGACCTATCTAGAATGAGCTGTGGAGTGATATTCCAGTCTCCTCCTAGTAAGATTGTTCTAGGTAGATCAGAAGATATCAGCTCTAAGAGATTTGTGAAAAATGTTGGGGAATCTATGTTTGGGCCATATATGGAACCAATCACAGTCTGATGGAACCAGTGGACCCACAAAGTAGTAAGTAATGCCTTTGACTATCTCAGAGCTCATGTTCCAATTTAAATAGAACATCTTTGTTAAATAAGATAGCTATCACTTTTGATTAGTTGACATCCCTGCTCCAAAGGCCTGTCCGACCCATCCTTTACATAACAGTAAAGTATCTACTCTTTGAAGATGGGTTTCTGCAGATATACAATACTAGTCTTAAGGTTCAATAAATGTTTAAGGATGATTTGTCATTTGCATCTGTCCTAGCACCTTTAACATTCCAACTCACAATTGTATATGGTCTAGACATTCATTATTGATTAGATAATAGCATGAAAATGTAAATATTGAGTGGTACTCAGTACAGTAATAAGTGTAGACTCTTGATATCCTCCTGTCCCAGAAAAATATAACAAAACATCTGTCTCACTCCCTCCCTTAAAATTCCCAAGATTTCCTTTTAACTACCCCCAGTTCTTCCAACTGCACCTACATATTCATTCTGCCAGGTGATGTTGTAGAGCAAACCTTCAAGCAGTACTTCCCTCTCCTCCTCCCCCCCCATTACATAAGAAACCAGTGTCACACCAAATATCTTATTAGTAAAGTGTTAGACTATTTAAGAAAATTAGATTCTGCCATATCACTGTAAAGTTACTGTTGAAGTTTCTCTTACTGTTTTATATGTTCAGTCGAGCCTTTGGTGTAAGCTGAGTAATGGAGTAATGACAAGGTTTTACAACATTCCAGTCTTATCCCCTTCTGGAAGTTGAAGTGAGGAGAACACGTAGTAATTAATACCAAGAAAATACAACTTTTGTCCTTGGTTGGTTGTCTTCACAGTCTCAACTGGTACATTCATTTAAACAGATTTGGAAATACCTTTTAAATCGCACAAAGCCTGATCTTGGGTTTCGTAGGTTTTGCCATTGATCTCTCACTTTAACCGCACTGCAGAGTATTTTACGGAATGGTTTTCCAGCGGTGATCAGTTTAGACGCAGTGGGTGTAGCTCCTGACGTCTAATTCTAACAGATATGGGTAAATCTTAAGTAATTCTGACTCGCTTCTTCCCATTGCACCTCCTGTAGTGATTTTACTTGTGTCAGTATGTGCTGCTCATCTACAACGTTAAGCAGTTTAAAAATAATAGGCCTGGGTGGTGAGCTGGGCGGTGGTGGTGGTTGAAGTGCCAATGGCGCTCTGATTACGTAGGCAGTACCATTTGGAGAAGAGCCTGCTATTTTTTGCAGAATTGGTGAGCTACCTTCTTCTTGCTCTGGCATACCAATAACCAGGAGGTTGTTCCTGTTTTTTCCTCAAATCCTCAAGCTTCTCCTCTAGTTTTTGATTTTCAGTTTGCCAAGGTATGATCAAGATCCATTTTGTCCTGTTTCTTTTCTATGGATATTATATGAGCTTTGGAGTCAACAACTCGCGTAGTAAGTGAATTGGTTGCTATTTTAGTTTGATGCAGTTCATCTGTGATGTTAGCAATTGACTGCTCCATTGGCCTCATTATTTCTTGGAAGTGCTCTTCTGTGAGTGGAGTAGTCCCTGCAGTTGTTTTTGCTGCCTGTTGCTTGGGCCGTTTAGGGGCCTTGTCTTTCTCAGGAGGCGGTGGTGGGGAATGCCGTGGCGTAGCTTTGCACATATAGACTTCCATTATTTAGAGTTAGTAGGCTTCAGAAAGATTTGAAGTACCAATTTGGCAGGTTAGTTTGTATTTTTCCCCGATGAAGTAGTTTAGCGGAGGGTTGTCCATGCGAGGAACAAAGCGAGTAGCCTGCTGCTTGTCTTCTATACTGCCATCATGTGACCGGAAAGTACACTTTCTTCCATCCTGTATTTATCTCCTGTCACTGTAGCTACTCCCCAGCCCTGTCACCTACCATCAATCTGAGAAAGGAGATAGAGCTGTAGTGATGATAAGTATGGTTATTTATGGAAAACTGCATTATAGACAACACTCAATATGTATTTACCCAAGGAAAATCATACCTAATAAACTTAATATCATTCTTTGAACCTAAAAGCAAGGCTTTGGACAAGAGAAAATCATGTGATGTAATATAGCTTGACCTGAGTAAGGTATTTGACACAGTCCCCACCAAATTAATTATCAGACCATTACAGGTAAGAGCACAAATATTTAGTTAACCAGATCAGCAACTGGCTAACACACAAAAGGCAAACATTAAGAGTAAAATATGCTGAAATCAGACTGAGGAAAGTGGTAAATAAGGTACAAGAGGAGTATGTTTCAGAGGAAAGGTGCTCTATAACAAGGGGACATGCTATGAAGCTGGTGGGGTAAATTCAGGAGAGTTGTGGAAGTACTTCTTCAGAGAAGAGTGGTGGATTCCTGGAACAGCCTTCCAGCAAAAGTGGTGGCGGTGAAAACAGTCATGGGATGTAGAAATGTCTGGTATAGGCATAAGGGAATCATAAAGGTAAGGAAGGTGGAAGGAAAAAGAGCTGTAGTTCAAATAGGGTCTGCAGCAAGAATGGCGGTACCAAAATGAGCAGACTAGATGGGCTAAGTGGCCCTTATCTGCAAATCAGATTCCATGTTTCTATCTGACATCTGGTACAGTGAAATGCAATTCCTGTAGTAAAATACATTGGCTATCTATTTCATTACAACTTCAGCCTCAGCAAGAGTAGGACCATCCTTGACTCACTACAAGGGCCTGCTGCTCTCTGCCCTTGTTCAGGTGAACCTGGGGGAGGAGCAGGCGGCAAGATGCGATGCTGCTCTGCTCCTCACAGCCAAGTGTTTAACAATGTGTTTAATAGAGTGTTTTGTAAGTTTTATTCTGCTAAAACACACTTATGCTGAATAAATTTATATTATTTAGCCTTTGGCACACTTTTAAGGAATTTTAATTTTGCTGAGCTCTGTGAACCTAAAATGAGCAGCGTTTCAACTAATGTGCTGTATATTAATTAAATTGCTTACAAACTTTTAAGTATCGCACCAAGAGCTCTGTGTTGAATAAGTTTAAAAAATGATGCTTCTTACTTTGATGTGTTACTACTGGTGGTCGGAATGTCTTCTTTCTTTTCTCCTTTGAAAATTTTAAAGGAATCTTTAAAAGAAGTAAGAGCCGGCATTATTTTATGTGTTTATCTACGGCTTTAAAATTTGAGTTGAAGTGTCCACAGCGGTATTGTGAGTTGAACAAATGCTAGAATGCTGATAAAATATTTTAGATAAACCTCTAGAATTGTGGTGATGGATACAATGGAGCAAGAGCATTGCATTGAGAACTTTTAGCACAATAATGGTTGCAGCAGTGGTATTGAATGGAATATTGATTGCTGTGGTCTCCTTCATTGGGATTGAGTGCTGTGGAATGAACAAGCTTGAGTGCTTGTGTAAAGCTCCCACAACCAAAATAAAAGGTATTCTTTGGTTGCCTAGGGTTGGGGAAATTTAAATTTATTATGAATTTATAAAACTTACTATGCCCAGTGGAGTGTGATTTGTGTTTAGTCCACAGGTGATTCTGATATGAATGGCAAGTGCAGAGATGTTTAAAGATGATTGAAGAAAATTGGTAAGAAGGAATCCTCACTCACTCATAGATATCTGCAGGAATAAATAATCATGCAGGAACTCTCTGAAAAAGGGAGACTGTGCTTCAAAATTCTAAAGAAATTAAGGGACTACTTGTTGGTAATGGAGTCTTGGAAAACTTTTAGAGGAAGTCTGAGGTGTCTTCTCACTAATTTCCCCTTCTCAGGTAAAAGCTTTTATAGCTTCTCAAGAATATCAATTTGGATATGATTGAAGGATCCACAGTTTTATGGAACTTTGGTGGGCTGCTTGTGTGGAGGTTTTTTTTCACTTTTTACTACAGAGGTGCATTTTAAATTACATTAATCCTGTCCATAAAGAGAGAGATTGATTACTGGAACTCCTTTTTACCCACTGGACCTCACACTGTAAATATAAAGGCCTAGGTGATAGTCAGGAGAGCTAAAAGTCTGTCCAATATGTTTGGGAATTAGCCTACAGCAAATGTTAACAATCTCTGTGAATTTTGGAGGTTTAGCAGCGTTTGAGTGACTAGGAATGCTGGAGACTTTAATTGATCTCATGAACTCTTTTATAAATGGAATGAGCCAAGACTGTCAACCTTCTGATTAGCACTGTCCTTTTCACAATGCTGTTATATTCCAAGCTGTTAATATTTAAATACAGGCTTCCATTTATTTAAAAATGTTTCTAAGCTCAAAACATATATGGAGCTTTTTGGTCCTGTATATTAACTTGTAGTCTCCTGATTCATGACATATTGAATGGCATATTGAATATTGTTTCAAAATTAACAGACTCTAAGCAGACTGGAGTCACCTCTGCCTATTAGAAGTTTGATTTGTGCATTCATGTGGACATGCGGACCCTTTAGGGCTAAAAATGTAGCATGCAAATTGTTTATGAACCTCAGTCAATGAGCCTTCAGTTCACACATAGCCCGAAAAGCTGTTTTTTTTCAAACGATGAAATGCTTAAATGCTAACTATTTCATCAGCTCTATTTTTACTGAGCATCACAAATAGTGGTGGTGTGATGCTAATTGTGAAATGTCTATCATTGTATTACAACTAAGTAGAATTGCTGAGTTTAAGAATTAGCCTTAGCTAAATATCAAGCAAGCTTGTGGATGAGACACTGTTTAGGATAAGCAGGTACTGGAATCTAATAATTAGTACCTTGGCGAATGCTGATTAATATAATTGCTCCCTTATTAGATTGGGTTTTAGGAAACATAGTATGCTACATATTTTGTAGTTTAACAGTCACAGATGAGAGTCAGATTATTAATTGATCTGTACCAATTGATAACTGAATATATGTATATGCATTGCAAAAACTTAATTGATGCATCAGTTAGGGTTGAACTAATAATAGCAAGGAAATGAGATGTAGGTTTTCAACCTAACACCTCCCCCACCGACACCAACTGACCACCCCACCCCACCCTCCCACAGACCAACAGGCATCAGAGTGTGCCCTTTGGGTTGTCAGCCTAACTTTTACCCCATTCCAATTGTAAGGAAACGGAGATGGTACTGTATAGGAGAAGAGGGTGAGAGTTAGGCCCGCCAACCCAAAGGCACACCCTGATGCCTGTTGATCTGTGGAGGGTGGGTTGTTGGGTTGGGTGTCAGTGAGGAGGTGTTAGTTGGAAACAACACCTCATTTTTTTACTTTGTTACTTCAGCCCTAACTGATACATTAACAAAGTTTTTTATTGCAATGAATTTCCTCACTTTTGAGAAAGTGTAATGTTACCCTTATAGGTTTGTGAGAGTACAGGGCTCTATCCATCTACACTGTGTTGTGGTTGCATCTCCCTCTGTAATGGTATCCATTTGTGGCGGTTCAGGGCCTGTATCCACCTATCCATAGCTGTAGAAACAATATTGAACTCTCATGTCTCTGGGCCCTGCACTTCACTACTGCTTAATGAAGGATCCTGCAGAACCATAAATGCATAATAATATCCATATGTGGGAGGTCTGGGCCCTGTACTCCTATTTATCATTAACTATAGAGGTACAGTGCAGGCCTACAGACATTCCAAGTAATAGGAACACTGGGAAAAAATTCCACTGCAGTTGTAATCATGCCCTGGCAACCTGCATGTCAGCTTAGCACACCTGCACTTAGTGAAAAATCTGTATCTGGAACCGCTTTCATGATATAGGCGCAGTAAGGTCCAGCGTCCGCCATAATTTTATCTGAAGGGAAGTTTCTAAATTTCAAAATCTTGTAACTATGAAATCAATGTTAACTTTATCACAAGTCAGCAAAGGTCACATCTTTTGAGCAAGCCTATCTACTTGAAAATGTCAGCCCGAAATAGTAAACAGTTTCTTAGCAGTGACCTTTAAAATCCATTTTCATGAGGTGACAAAATCCCTTTTAGGCTAGTGATCCTTTTACTAAGCTGTCAAAATCCTGTTTGGTGAGCCGATCCCTTTTCACAAGGTACTGTAGGGCCATGTTATCCTCCCCTCAAGAAAAGGGATTTTAAGTGCTCATGAAAAGGAATTGACTCGAGAAAAGGATTTTGCATGCTAAAAGTCATCGTAAGCAAGTCGCAAAAGGGATTTTAAACTTTAAAAGTACCATTTTGAAGGAAACTAAGCACACTAAAGGCATGGATTTGTAGAGACATCCTCTTGAGCAAAACCATTCATGGATGTCTACAGAAGACATCCCTGGGAAGTTGTAACATTTTGTTTGTGCCAAAATGTGTAATCCTCCCTGTTACCCGGGTTACTAGAATCCCAGTAAGACCTAGTGGTAGGCAGGAAGGCAGCTTGTGAAACTCCAGTTAAATGGATTTCACACTGTCTCACTCTGTTCTAAGTCTCAGCTGAGACTGAGGGATGACATCACCATAGAACTCTCGCAGCTGCATGAGCCACATTGGATGCTGCAGTTGGAAGTTAGGATAGAATGTTGGGAGTTTGAACAGAGTCTGTGTGCAGTCTTGGAGAGGCAGTAGCACAGCAGTCTGTGTGCAGGCTCTCAGAGCTTTAAGCTCTGTTTTAGAGCTACTGTTAAGAAGGTATGTATTTCCACCATAAGAGAAACACAGAAACTGATTGTTGAAGTGGTGGAGACCGCTGTCACTGGTCCAAGTGTCCCATCCCTGAGAGGATGGGGAAAGGTTTGCCTGTCTTCCAGGGGCAACCCTCCTGGTTCCGGCTAAGGGAAGAAGCTGCCTATTTCAAGTTGTGCTACGGCACTAGAAGCTCTGAGACAGAAATCCTTTGGAGGAATCACCTGTGGGGCACCTGCAACCAAAGGGTGAGTTCGGTCTGACAGAGGGACAATGTTTTCACCTGAACTGTTGGAACATGGGATTGGACTACTTAACCTGAAGAAAGTCTAGTATAATAGACATTGCCAGTTAACTCAAGTAGGTTCAAGTCCAGCACAAGAGTGAAGTAAAGTGGGGATTGGACTGCTTAATCAGTGCAGGGCCTAGAGCAATGGGCTATGCCAATTGAAAATGCGTTCAAGTCCTGCACAAAGGAAAGCAAGACAAGTAGAGGAAATGTGACACACATTTAGCCATAATCTACATTGTCAAGCTTTACAGTATGAGGTGTTTACTGTCCAGAGAAATGGCGGGTATGAATTGTGGGAGCGAGAAGTGGAGACACCCCATCAGTAGTAACCAAATTCACTTCTACGATTTGCTTTGTGGCACCTTCACTTTCTCTAAGGTACTTGGCCAGTGCCTGAGGAAAGTACCCAGACATGGGATTAAAGGAAAATTTCCTGATAGAGCTGAGGTGCTCTTAGGTGGTTTGAGGAGCCACCAGTAAATGTTTCCATGACAAATGGAAGGTGTCTGAGTGGTCGGCAAGGGAGCCAAGCCAAGGAAAACCCAAAACATTATACAAGTTCGAGCTGTGCACCCAAAGCAGTATGCAAGTCCGGGCTGTGTGCCTGGTGGGTTCAGAGCCTGAGGGCTAAAAGTGTTGAGAAGTGTTCTTGATTTTCTTAATCTGCATTACCAGTGTAGCCCCATGGGGTCCATCTATCTTTGTTTGCTCTGCTTGGATGGAATAAAGCCACACTTTAGAATCCCATTTCTGGTACTGGACATAACAGTTATTGCTTCCTGTGTTCGGAGTTACTTGGGTGCCCCTGTGCAGAGTAGCCAAACCTAGCCTTTGTGCCGAGTGACCTATTCATCCTTGAACCCAGCCCCACCTGGTATTGCTGTCAGATTCAAACAGCATACCACCTGTCATTGCAAAACGAAGGGGTTGAGGTCTTACAAATGAAAACATGATAGAAGCTCATGAAAGGGATTTTTGCTCACGGAGATGGATTTAAAATCCTTTTCACAATCCTTTTGTGTGCCCAAACTCCTCTTCACCACTGTGCAGCTATCCAAAAAGAAATGAACTGAGCATTCTGAGAACCCGAAATTTCAAAACTGAATAACTTTGTAACGGATTAATATTTTTGCCAAACCAATGTTGACTTGTTCTATGAGGCAGCTCTTTCAACCCTGAACATTTCAGGGTAAAATTCAAATGACATGGAGGTTAAGGAGCAGCAAGTAGAAATATGTTTTAGTAACCACAAGTGGTCAAACAGAATAGCCTGCAGGTGAGAAAGTCAACTAAAAAGGGTGATTTGCACAGTGTGGGACACTATATCTCCATGCCCTCACATGCAGCTAAACAAAACTTACAACTTCATGAGATGTCTGCTTCATGATGGGGCATGGCAAATTTCATGCATATCACCTGAACTTTTTCAAAGTTATTGAAGCACAAACTATTAAGTTTAGCAAAAAGTGAAGAAAGAATTTGATTACAAATGGCGATATACACATTTTGGGACTGCATATCTCCAGATATGCACTCCCAATCAAACTGAAGCTTAGTATATCAAGAGACCATTATTCTCTCTAGGCACATACCAAATTTCATTAAATTGCTAGAACAGCTGCAAAGTTATTAGTGCACAAAGTGAAACAATCAAAGCAAGAAATTTGAGAAAATGTGGGGATGACACATTTTGGGATTGTATATTTCCAAATGGGCACTCACAATCTGCCTGAAACTTTTCATATCAAGAGACCATCAGTCTTCAAGGGCATATGCCAAATTTCATGTACATTGAAAGAACAGCTGTGAAGTTATTAATGCACAAAGTGAAAAAATCCCTGTTACGTGAGCTGTCAAAATCCCTGTTCCTGAGCCAAATCCCTGTTCGTGAGCTGTCAAAATCCCTTTTGTGAGCCCTAAATCCCTTTTGTACTGTACATCTATCCCAAAGACTGAATTGAGCATGCTCATAACCCAAAATTTCAAAGTTAAAGCAGCAGTGCAATGTAAAAACAAATCTGCACTTTTTCAACAGTTTACTCCTGTGCTCTGTTGAACATGTACCTAGTATTCATTCCATGACACTGTACCAGTTCAAGCTTATTTCTCTTGTCTGTGGCAGCCTCCCCAACCTCTGCCAAACCCCCCACTGCACATGCCCCTGATTTACTCTCCAGTGTTACCCTTTGTTATTACTGTGACTCAAAATCTGTTGCTCTGTTCCTTCCTCAGATCTCTCAGCCCCTGATCGGGAAACATCTGGCTGCCAGGGCTACCTGGGTCAGCCATCCACACCACCACTGCTCACTGCCAAGGAACCCTCCTCTTGCTGATCTCTCAGCCCCTGATTGTGAAAACATCTGAGCGGCCGGGGCTACCTGGGCCAGTCGTCCACACCATCACTGCTCACTGCCAAGGAACCCTCCTCTTGCTGGTAAGCTCCCAGACCAAACTGGGAAGTGCTGAAAGGCTCCCATTGGCCGCTGCCTGTTGCTTCCATCTCTTGTTGGACTGTTGTGCTCCATCGGCCACTGATTGGCCCTACAATCTTGACTGATTCAAACTGTTCTGCTGGGCTCTGCGCCCATAGACTTCAGTGGGTTTGGAAGAAAATTTTGGTTAAATTGCTAGACAGCTTGCTTATTTTTCTGTTAAAGTCTCAATTAATGTGTAGACCAGTCCTGATGTTCTTAGCACTTGACTTCTAAAACTCGGGTCTTAGCCAATAATCTAGGCTAATACTAGGCTGCTTGCTATTTTTTGTCAAAGTCAAAATGAATTGTGTAGACCTGCCTAAATGTTTTAGCATTGAACTGTAAAGTGCAGTTGGAAACTGCTGCAATTTAGAGCTGGAGTAATTCCTGCCCCTCTGCATTCACTCTTTCTCTCCACCCTCCCCACTGCTAAACCCTGCACCTCTTCTCCTCCCTTGTAAATTTCATATTCTACTAAATCTCCTCTGTCCTCCCCTGGTGCCAGTTCAAGCTTATTTCTCTAGTCTGTAGCAGCCTCCTCCCCACCCCTCTGCCAAATTCCCCTCTCTCTCTCCACTGCACACACCCTGATTTACTCTCCAGTGTCACCCTTTGTTATTACTGTGACTCACAATCTGTTGCTCTGTTCTTTCCCTCAGATCTGTCAGCCCCTGATCGGGAAATATCTGAACAGCCGGGCTACCTGGGCCAGCCGTCCACACCGCCACTGCTCACCGCTGAGGAGCGCTTTCTTGCTGGTAAGCTCCCAGGCCAAACTGGGAAGTGTTGAAAGGCTCCCATTGGCCGCTGCCTGTTGCTTCCATCTTCTGTTGGACTGTAGTGCTCCTTTCAGCCACTGATTGGCCCTGCAATCTTGATTGATTCAAACTGTTCTGCTGGGCTCTCGCCCATAGACTTCAGTGGGTTTTGGAGAAAATTTTCACCACCCTCCCCACCTCCACCTTAATTAAATAGGCTTAGCTCTGCCCACTTCTGCCTAGGGAACCGCCCTTTTGTTTCCTATTGGATACTCTCTCTCTCCTGTACCTCCTCTCTTTACTTCCCACTCCTCCTCCTCCTCCCCTCTGCTAATCAACTCAGTCTCCTCACTGCCTCTGCCTCCATTCTGTGCCTGACACCTCCCTTATATCTCCTACTGCCAGTCACTCCATCACTCCATGACTGGCCAAGCCCCCTTTGGCATTCGAAGCTCCCATGCACCTTTCACTCCTGAAGTCTATTCTAGAGCTGCTACCTCCTGTCTCCTATCTTGTTACACTCTTTAATGCCCCTCTACCTCTCTGCTACATCCTCTTCTTTTGCTACTGCACTTGTCTCCTCACTGCCCCACCCTCTGCCCATTCTCCTCAGCCACCTGCTTACCTAGTTCCCTGCCCCTGAGCCTCCATCTCATTGCCTACCTCCTGCCACTTTCACTAGCTGCCTCCCACCTACTCAGCACCCTGTGCCCGATCTCCCTATTCACATTGGAATCATGTATGACACCGGTACTCTGTACCACTTTCTCCTCACCTTATTTGCCCTCTTCCACTCCTACATCCCCCTGCTCATGTTTCCCCACTGTCCTGAACATCTACCAACTCACATTGTCTCACCCCTCTGTGGTACCCTCCCTCTTGATCTCATGTACCCATCTTGGGCATCTCCAATCACTATGAAATGGCCCTCTCCCCAAATGGCCATTGGGTGCTCTCCTGTACACTACTACTGCCATGCTTTACCCACAGCTCCACCCGTTTACTTGCCCTGGTGAATCTCAGAGTTCTCTGGCCTAAAAAAATAGGTGCCAGTCATGGGTATCTCACACCAGTACTCTAAGCGTATACTTCTTCTTCTCTGCTATTGTTGGGAAACATTCATCCCAATCCTGGACCAGCCCCTACAATAAGACCAACTCAGACTAATCAACCAGGATCCCTCTCAATAATCTTCAGTTAACATATGCAGTCTTCTTCACAAAATTGATGCCTTTCAGACTTTTGCCTGCCAGCATAACCCAGACATACTAGCAGTCATAGAAACCTGGCTTTCACCTTCAGTTCCCAACCATGCTATCACCCTGCCTGGGTATAATGTCTACCAGCTTGATCGAACATCAAAAGAGGTGGTGGCTGCGCCCTGTACGTTAAGGACATGATCCGGGGCACCTCATCAACTTAACCCCCAAACCACCACTGCACAGATTCTTCCAGTCAAGATCCTTCTCGTGCACACAATAAAGCCATCACAGTTGTCACAGTCTACATTCCACCAAGAGAGCAAGGTAATGGGCTTAATGCAGTCCTGAGTTTACCAAATCTCTCACCTGATTCAGAAACCATCCTCCTCGGTGACTTTAATATTAACTGGCCTGCTGCAGAGGCAGGGGCATGCAGGGACTTGATAGCAGCAACAAACCTTTCTCAGATGGTTAGCTCCCCAAACAGGACAAACTACAAAACGGGTACCAGCACCCTTCTGGACTGGATCATAACAAGCCATCCCACCAGGATCACAAACACTACTGTCCTCCCTGACACACTTAGTGACCACTCCCCCATCATCTGCTACTGGTCCAATAAATTCATCAAGCCCCCCAAAACCATTACTAGCCAGGTTCTACCTAGAGGCAAGCTACCTCATCTCAAAACCTTCCTTAATCAACAAGATTGGTCCCCAATTCTCACTGCAACCAATGTAAACACTGCACTGGAACACTTCATCAGGATCTTCAACCAAGCATGCAACATATTTGCACCCTTCAAAAGCACAAGGCCAAAGCCCTATGTAACCCTGGCTCATCGGAGACCTACTTAGATGACTAAAAGCTGGAGACCACTTTTGAGAGTGCCAGAAACTCCGGGACACAAGTTGATATTGCTAACTATAAAATGTGCATGAAATGACTGCACCAAATATATCCGGGATCCGAAGACCACCTGTTTCCATAATGCTCTCAGTAACTCATGAGGGTAATGGTAGGGACTTCTGGAATAACATTAAAGAAGTCACCGGAAGCAATCTAAATCACCCCCATCAGTACTCATCATAAATGGTGAAACTACACTTGACCAGAAACTCATTACTGATACATTCAATGACACCTTCCACGAACCTCAGTGCTGTACTCCCACAGGGTTTTTCGATGAGGTGGTTCCCCTTACCCCCAGCCACCCTCCTTCTACTTTAAAGCAGTACAAATGCATCAAGTCTGCAGCTACATTACCAAAGCCATTTGCAACTCCAGAGCCAGCAGTGACTCCTCGACCTCAAACTGCTGTCACTCACACTTGAAGAAGTACACCAACCACTGACCAGGATTTTCAACCTCTCCTCAGCCTCAGCCAGTTCCTGACTTATGGAAATCTGCCATGGTAACCCCAATTCATAAAAGTGGTGACAAAACAGCTACTGAGAATTAATGTCCAATTTCCATCCTACCTCCACTCTCCAAGGCCCTAGAGCGGATTGTGTCAGACCAGCTCACCGACTTCCTGAGACAATCACAACATCCTGTGCAGGAACAACATGGCTTTAGAAAGGTCATAGCACCTCCATGGCACTACTTGAATTCACTAGTGCTATCCATCACTCACTCGATAACAGCCATCTTACTGGGTCCACTTTCATCGACTTAACTAAAGCCTTTGATACCGTCAACCACAATCTCCTACTTGCCCAGCTTTGACTAGCAGGGCCCTCACCTAATTCGGTGAACTGGTTCAAAAGCTACTTAGACAACCACTCCCAAAGAGTGAGAATTGCTGGCACACTCTCAGACCAAAGACCAGTCTGGTCTGGTGTCCCACAGGCGCAATCTTGGGCCCCTCCTTTCAGCCTTTTTCTGAACTCACTGCCAGAATCCTGCCCTGAACAGATCCTACTCTACGTGGATGATGCTGTCATACTGGCATCCCACCATGATCCAGTTCATCTACAAGGTAACCTCCAACAGGCCTTCTCTGCAGTCGAAAATTGGTTCACAAAACACAGACTTATCCTTAACCAGAAAAAACAAAGACCATGATCTTCTACAGCTCCCAAAACAAATACAAACAATATCAGCTCTCCATTAAAACCAAGCAAGGAATCACCCTCGAACAAGTTCATACCTTCAAATACCTAGGCCTCACCTCGACTGTAATCTCTCCTATGTCCCACACATCAATAATGTGGCAAAAGTAGCCAACACCAGGATGGGCCTACTATTCTGACACAGGAAATATCTAACCCCAGAAGCTCTGTCCATAGCTATCCAGAGCTCCATCATCAGCATAATTGACTACAGTCTCATTATCTATGGAATCTGCCACAACCTCATCTCTCAGGCGTGTTTCAACTTCCCTCAATCAAGCCTGCTGACTCATTACTGGTTCCCACCGTCTCACCCACCTGCGACCTCTACTCCAAAACAGGCTGGCTGCAACTGAACAACCAAATCAAATACCAAACCTGCATCACTGCTAAGAAAATCATGATGGGAAAGGCACCAGGAGTCAGCACCTCCTCAAACCCAAAATCACGAACTGCAACACCAGGAGCTGTAAGCCCCAAATCCTTCAAATCCCCAGCTGCCACACATCCAAGGCCAAGGTCATTTGCATACAGGGCTCCAAGTTGGCTGAATGAGCTCTCTAGTGTTACCTCATCCACAGCAATGCTTGGGTGTTCAAAAAAAACTCCGCCACTCCATAACTGGCACCTCCACCTGTGCTTGCACCCCATAACATCTTCATTCCCACGCTGCTTCTGACCTTATAAGTGTCAGTTTCTGCCTCTCTTCTTGCACTTACCTGTTCAATGCAACTTCTAATGCACTTTCCTGTGTCTGTCCTGACAAGGCCCTCGGCTGCCTCGCCTGACCCTCTACACCTAAGCCTTCCCCACCCTCAGCCCTCTCCCTTCTTGCCCTCTTCCTCCTATTATTTCTTGAGTTATTCATCTCAAGTCAGATTTTGTCAAGCAAAGTTACTGTCTAAAACCATGTACCTGTAACTGTTTTATGTTTTAGTGTCTGTTACCCTGTAACCATCATGGCGATGGAACCTTTGTAAAGAGCCTTAGCTGAAAGGTACTTTGTAATCCTACACACAAATAAATAAAATAAATAAATAAATAAAATAAACTATCACCTCATAATTTGCTCAATTTTCCTTTGTTTTTGTTTACATTTCTGTCACCCGCCATGTTGAAAGCTGTATACTAGATAGGAGCTGCCATACTTTCTGTAGTGCTACAACAACTGGAAACTGATCACTTCTTGGTTAGGTAGTACTGCTGCTTTAATAACTTTGGAAAAGAATAATATTTTTACCAAACCAATGCTGGATTGTTACTTGGGACAACCTCTTTCTACCCTGAAAATGTCAGATCAAAATTCCAACTATGTGGTTACAGCACAATGAGGAATAAACAGAAAATTGGCAAAATCAGTGAAATATATGTTTTGTGACACTTCGCTATGGAAAACCCACAAATGTGATCCAAATGCAACTTGGCAAATCCAAAGATCTACCACCTGAGACTAAGTATTCCACATTTCATACAAATCTGTAGCAGTTTGTGACATTATTAAAGTGCAAAAGTTGGGGTTTAACATTAAACTGCCTACTCAACCCTAACTATAGAGGCACAACTGTGCCTCTATAATATACTAATAATGTAACTGTGTTATTTAATATTTATAGGGTGCATTTGTATATGGTATATTATGAATATGTTTACTTTTTAGTATATTGTAATGACTTAATTACCGACCAATAACATCAAACTTCAGCTAAATAATTTGTTCTTATTTTTACCCTGTCCTGCACCCGTGACATTCCATGCACACTGAGGCAGCTAACAGCTTAATAATATCTATGGAGACTGGCACCATGCATTTGTTCTGGTCTGTTTGGAGCTAAGCGAAGAAGAAACAAAAAAATATAGAAGGAGGGCAGAAAGTGCAGACACTTATTTTTGTTGCCCTGTCATCTTTCCTTCCTTCCTTCCTTTCGCTCTCAGCTTTTTGCCAACTTTCTTGACCATCTTTGAGCATTACTTCAATGTCTTTCTTCTTTCTTGTTCATGTCCTCACTTCTCCCTTTATCTCCTCCTTCTTTCCTGCTTAGTCAGAAAGAGCAAACAGCACATTTAGTGCACTTACAACTTATAAGGCCTAAAATTCATTTACAATAACAAATCACCTAATTTTAGGAAGACATACAGATTCTGTTTTTGCTGTATTGGTCCTTCTAAGAACAGATCCAGAAGCAAATGGTTTGCTACCTTTTATTGGACCAACATAGATGTTGCAATGTTCTTTTGTAATATCTATGTTGGTCCAATAAAAAGTATCAAACCATTTGCTTCTGGATCTAATTCTAGGAAGATGAGTAGAATCACCACCCCCAATGCTGCTCCTGGGAGTACTGGGGCACTTTCATGGAAGAAAGGTGCAGGAATAGGAGTTACTGGAGGCTCAACATGTGTGGTAGAAATATCTTAGAAATCAAGCTAGTCACTTATTGGGTCTGTGAATCCAGTGTAGAGGGGTAGGCTGAAAGAAAACAATGTGTCATTATGAGACATTACAGTAAACACTTCTCTATAGAATGCCCTGGGTGCATTTGATGATAAACAGAGAAATGTGAAGGGCGTTTGCAATATGCTGTTTGGCATTTTTTTATCTGAAGAATGAATTTCAGTAAATTCTTTCATCTGGTCAAATTCTGACATCACCAGAATTAAAGACTCTCCCCTCATAAACTCGCATAAAAGGATTAATCTTCTGGATACCAGTATCAGCGACAGTGACTATAAAGTGCTAAAGTAAACCTCTCAGAAGCAGATCCCTCCTATGCAAGCTATTTTAGTCAGCCATCATGCTCCCTGTTTGGAGTGATGCTTCTGAAGCAACATCAGTATCTGGAGATGCATCAGTTGGCTGCTGCAGCTGGCATGGTGACTGCATTACTAAAGCATTTTATCCCATTTCCCATACTCTTTTTTTTTTATTTAGTTGTTTAACCAGGAGTAGCACACTAAGCTGAAAGCTTTTTACAGTTGCAACCTGGTAGCACAGGGAAGTTAAGTGACTTGTTCAGGGTCACACAGTATGCAAGTGGAAGCTGTGGTTTAAACCCACGTCTGATCTGTGGGATGTCACCGATTTGCAGCTCAGAGCCTTAAACCACTGCGCTATGCTGCTTCTTGACTGTCCCTGCTGCTGCATGGTTGCCCAGCTGTCCTACCTGACCAAAGTGGGATTTGGAATGCATGTGGCTATTGGGATGATGCCATGTTCACATTTTAAATGATCAGCCAGAACTCTGGTTCCCATGACCCAGACAGATCTTTCTACAACACTGATTTCATTATTCTTTCTGTATTTGTGGTGGCATATGTAAAATAATCCCACACTACAAAAGATCTCTTTTGTTTTTTTCTTCACGAGTGGACTGCTTGGGGGCTTCATGAATAATTGGGCAGTGACTATGAGATGGTTATGATTTTCCACTATTGTGATATGATACAAGCTTTAAGATTTATCTTAAATCTACCCGTAGTACACATCACTGTCGTCTATACCAGCTGGTTTGGGATGGATCTCACTCTCAACTAGAAGAAAAGGAATGCTCTCCTCTGTTTTCAGAGCATTATCGGATAACCTCCCTGCATACATCTTGAACATCTTCAAACAGGCTAAAGGTTCCTATGGCCTGAGATGCTTTAATCTGCTTCCAGATTCCTAAAGTGAAAACTACCCTTGGCTCAGCAGCAATCAACTTCTCACTTCCATCACTCTGGAACACTATGCAAGACTCATTAAAATTATCCTCACTTCCAAGCATTTTCACATTCAAAGCTCTATTAATGGATTATCTGAAGGAATCATGCAACTGTTTCAGATGCCGATGACCCTAAGCCCCAGGTGCCACTCTCAAATCCTATGCCTAAGTATCTCATCCACCCACATTCCTAACAACAGAAACCTAGGATTTACAAGCCTAGTTCCCTTAATCCAAGATGGCCCTGCCTATTCTCTACCTTTTACCTATTCTGGCCTTTTGGCTGCCTACTCTTTCACCCATTTTCTACCCTATTCCTTAATACCTCCTTATTTTTTATCATTTAGGTCTGAGCTCTTACATAGCGGAGACTATATGGGATTGTTGTCTCTTCTCATTTCAGTAAAGCTTATCATTATGTACCTTTGCATGTTAATTATGTTAGCTAAGGATTTGCTCTCCACCCTCAAAATGTTGCTCCACATTTCATTTTAAAGGGACATCTTACACTGCATTCTACATTCAGACTGTCTGTCATTTCAAGTTTGTCAAATAAATGCCTGATTTAAATTCTAGTTTGTTGAGCAATAAGCAACTGAAACCCCATAGAGGACTGAGGGAGTTATGTGCGTCTGTCATTCCAAACAGTGTTATACTGTATATATACAGTACAGTGTCTACTGGTAAGTTTTGTTACTGTATTTTATAATGGGTAACACATTTTAAATGAAAGTTTTAAAATCATATACATCCTCATAACAATTCTGATTCACTTACTTGTTGGACAATTTGGAACTAATTTGCTTTTGCCTGGTGGTGGGGAGGTTTCTTGGATGGAAGGACTGGCTTAGGGGCTGGCTCTTTCTTCTGCTCCTTCTGCTCATTTGTCTCAGCTTTAAAAATGACAACAAACAATGATGTTAGAGTAAAGAATGTTAAAGGTTTTCACTGGCAGTCTAAAACCTATCCTAGCTTGTTTAAACTTTTCCTCTAGTTTGTGGAACAGGAGACTGCCAAATTGTAAAAGGCATTGAACTGTCATAGATGGTGTTGCACTATATGTACATAAATCAGAGATCCAGCTGAGGAGAAACTGTGCACACTTTATTTCAGGCTCTATCTTTTTTAATAACCAAACTTTGCACATTTGTACTGCATATATGTCCACCTACACACACACACACATTCTTTCAGCATTTAATTAGTCTCTTCCTCTATGGTAGTCATAAGCATGCAGAGACAAAACAAATATCAAAATATTTTCTGATGTGCTAGTAGAGACTGATCAAACATTTTTTAGGAGATGCGCTGTTTATTAACCAAATAAAAGTGACAACATTTTTGCTATCCCAAGATTGCTTAATTGATTCTACTGTTTTCATCTCAGAAGAGGCATGGCATATACTGTCTTATAAAATGGTAAGGGAAAATCCAGAAATCTGATTGGCTGTTGTTCATGTAGCAATTATGTTCCAGATATAGAAATTAAAAAGTGTTGCCAAATGTACACTGATCACCACTGGAAACAGTAAGCTAACAGAATGTTAAGAATTCAACTGGCAGCCATTGTTTTGCCCTGTAACTGTAAGCATCACATTTGCTTGCACTGGGCCCTAAAAGTAAAATTACCTTAAAGAGGACCTTCACCAGTCCTTTTGACCTTCATGCATAAATTAGTCCTTCTTGCATTGATTGTGGAATTGTATTTCTTTACTGTCTGCTGCAATTAGTTTTGCATTCTGACCTGCTGAAAACTGCAGAGTATACTAGGGCTTCTATAGCAAGCTTGGTGTTTCTGTCAACTTAGGGTTGTACTGCTGACATCACTGTAGGACAGAGTCAATTTCACACAAAAGAAAATACTGACAAGGCATTTGGATTTTGGCATAATGCATTGCTAACAGGGTGTCTTTGGGAGGAGGGAACATAGTATGTACACTGAGTACTGGTAGGTTTCCCTTGCAACATTGTTGCAACTGCATGGTACTGCACAGTGTGAGTCACTCCCTATCCTACAATGATGTCATCAGGAGCTAGCAGCCCAGCAGCTGAACAGCAAGGCAAGTGCAGCAGGGCTCAAAACATATCCAAATTATGGAAGGCAGAGTAAACCTTGGCCAAAAATAATGAATGTACACAACTTTTCAATTCTAGTACTGCATGTAATGACTACAAGCTGTAACTTTTGAACCATCATGGAAGTTCCACTTTAAATACAAAATAAAACAGATTAATTAAATGGTGTTCCCTGATTATCACATTCTCCTTACACACATAAACAAATTAGAAACATTAAGTATTGTTTATAGTTTTCATTAACTGTTTCTTTGCTGATAATGAAAAATCCCTTCTATCTTTACCTGCTCATCAGTGAAATATCTTCTCCTTGTCCTGACAGTGAGATAATTGAGTCTCTGGCTATGTAGAGGCCTTGTGTGTGTGTGTGTGTGTGTGTGTGTGTGTGTGTGTGTGTTTGTGTATAGTATGTTAGGAGAGTAACATTCTAGCAGTGGAACTGAGCAGAATTTTGAATCCATGTATTTCATGGTAAACATTCCATGACAAACATTCCATATCTTGAATGTGGGGGAACAGAGAGAAAAAAACAGGAAGAAAATAGGCAACAATACAATAACATCATCAATGACATCATTTGTAGTAGTGGAAGGACTATTTTATCATAAATGCACTCAAGTAAATCTTCTCTTTCTACATATAAACATGCTTTTCCCAACTGTAAAAAGTTTTGAAAAGGGAACCCATTTTATAAAGCGCAATAAGGCACTCTGGGACGTGCGTGTAACACATTTTACCACATGAGCAGCAGTTGAAGTCAGCCAGCCTTCAGCCTCATGCCTTATTACTCTGGCCATGCCGTAAAATGTGTTCCACGCACACCCATTATGCCTTATTGCTTGCACACTGCCTCATAGTAACACAGCAACCAGGTATTATGATGGAAGAAAGGACTTTGACCCCATCTTGTCCTCTCTTCATGCTACATGGTACTATACCTAATTTGTTTTCCAACACACATCCAAGCTTAACAATTAGCTGCTTTGGTAGCAGTGCAAGTTACTAATTTTGTTGAACTGTAGGGTTAGTATACCGTGCTCTGCCCCAGCCCTGCTATATAATCCTGTGAACAACTGTACTTTTCCTCTGGTGATAAAATAACTATAATGTCTGTGTAATACTAGACTCAATGTCACCTACCTTCCATTATAACTGAGAATTGACTGGGTGGAACCACTGAAAGTGTGAATTCAGGTGGGGCACACACCAGTGACTGTGAAGGTAGCTATTGTTGTGTCATTTATACAAGGTGGACAGAGGCGGACTTGCCTTTACAAAACTGAATGGATCTAGCCTGTCCCAGGAAGAGGAACTGGAAGCACTGAAAGGACAAGAGGGGAGACTGTGATGCTTCCAGATTGCTCAGTTTTGTTTCATCACTAGATGCACTGGAGAACCAGTTGGGGAAGCAGCTTGTAGTGAGAGGGTTATTCTCCTCAGGAATCTGTCCATTCTTGATTTGAAGGCCTGAACATTGGTATCTTCCACAACCTCACTTGGTAAGCTATTCTACAGGCTGACCACCCTTTGTATAAAGTTTTGTAATTCTTTCTGACATGTCACATTATCCTGTCTACCTGCATTTCAGCGCATGTCATGTTGCACTGCTTTCAATCATCAGCTGAAACATCTCTGTATATTCCACCTCTCCACTCTTAGTATTCAGAGCACAGTTATCATACTCCCCTCCTCCTTCTGTAGACTTCAAAATTTGAGAATGTCCAATCTCTTCTTGTACCTGTCCTCCCTACACTGAAAATCAGATTGGTGGCCTTGCATGTGACCCTCTCAACCTCTTCAATGTCATTTCTGTACCGTGGTGTCCTGAATTAGATGAATTACTCAAAGAGTGAGCTAACTGAAGCCTTGTACTGGTGTAAAATATCAACAATTCCCTTTTCCTCAGGTCTGCTGTTCACTGTTCTATCATGTAGGTTGTGTCCTAGACCAAGTCTCCTCACCTATAGGTGTAGTACCTTATATTCCTCCTCCCTAGTCCTCATTCTAATTGATTCATTCACTCACTCATTGACTCTCTCATTCATGCTTAGTCACGCAATCATTCTTATTAACGTATTCAGTCAATCCTTCTTTCACTCATTAAGTCATTCTTTCTCATTCACTTATTTAGTCATAGAAACCTAGAAAGGTAAGGGTAGAATGAGACTTGGAGTCCCTCCTGTCTGCCCTAGAACCCTACCTGGAACTACTCTAAGATGGTGCTTTACATGGCCCATACTTTCTCAACTCATCTTCTTCACCCTCCCTGGTCAATAATCCTTTTGTAACCATCCCAGCTTTGTTTAAACACAGCAATGGTTTTGCATTGACTACTGAGCTGGATAAGTTATTTTACTTATTCATGACCTCTCCATGAATCAACTACTTTTTACCATTTGTCTGAACTCCCCACTAGCTTTAAAGTGTGCCTCCTGGTAGATGCATTTAATTTATTCAGAACAGTTCTGCATGGTACACCTTGTTGTAGCCCTGCAGGCATATGTATATCTCTGTTATGTCTCCTCTTCCCCCTTGTCCTCCAGGGACTACATAATGAGACTCTCTATTCTGTCCTCATAGGTCTTACATTGCTGCCGTTTACCATCTTGGTTGCCCTCTTCTGTTTTGTCTCCAGCTTGTCCTTTTCCATTTTCAGGTGCGGACTGCAGAACTGCACAGTACTTGAGTATGACCTCACCAGCCACCTGTACAACAGCATACCACCTCTTTTCTGTAACTGGTAAATTCCCCTAAAGTTGCCCAGCATCCTAGTTGCCTTCCCATATGCCTTACTGTTTTGGGAAGTGCCATTCCTGTTATCACTAATCATTACCTGTAAATTCCTTTATTCTCTTGAATATCCAACCTCTGCCTGATCACTGCTTATATTCAGTTTGTGGTTTCTTTTTGTATATGTGCAGTCAGTGATTCACTCTCATTTGCTCACTCACTATTCACATATTCATTTATTCATTCATTAATCCATTAATTCACTTACTTGTTCATTCGTTCATTTACTCACTCATTTAATCATTTACTTATTCACTGTCATAATTCATTAATTTACTGATTCCTTCATTCATTCACTCATTCTCTTATTTATTCATTCCTACCTTCATGCACTCTATCACTAACTCACTCAATCCCTCAGTCATTTATGCCCTTACTTCTTCACTCACTCACTCACTCATTCATTCACTCATTCCTTCAGTGTCAGTCATTAACTCATTCACAGATTTACTCATGCCTTATATCATTCACTCATTCAACTATTCATCTACTCATTCCTTCGTTCACTGACTCTCATTCTCTCACTTGCCCACTGCTTCACTTATTCCTACATTCATTCACTTACTCAATCACCAATTCACTCATTCCTTCACTTATTCTTTCATTTCATTTTATTTTTTATACTTGTATGCATAATGAGCATATCTGCCCATTTTCATCTGCGACAAGTACACAGATAAAAATACACATAAAATATTACAAAAACAGGTTAAACATACAGAAAAAACAATACAATAATAATATTCAGTCAATAAACACCACAGAATTACTATGTCACAAAACAATTACTTCATTCTTATCATAAAGACATCTCCATAACATTTTTTAAGCAAATAAAAGTACACTTAACAAGGTGGGAAGGAGGGAATTAAAAAGTAGTGGAGCTGTAAATAAAATTATTTCACTCACTTACCCATTTACTCATTCCTTCATTCTCTCACTCAGTAACTCATTCCTTCATTCACTCCCTCATTTATTCAATTATTCATTCACTCATTCCTTCATCCAGATATTGATTCCACCCACCCACCCACTTATTCAATATTTTTCATTCACTCACTCACTCTTCACTCATTCATTTAGTCATTCAATTCATTTCTTCATTCACTTGTTCACTTGTTGCTTCATTTATGTGCTCACTCACTCATTTCCTTCATTTACTCACTCATTCATTTATTTATCTATTCTTTCCCTCACTCGCTCCTTTATTCTGTCACTTATCCACTTATTTACTTATTCATTAATTTACTCACTCACTTATCCATGCTTTCATTCATTTATTCACTCACACATTCCCTCACACACTCACTTATTCATGTATTTGCTCACTCATCATTTACTCTCACATTCACATATTTACTAATTCCTTTATTTACTCACGCATTCATTCACTTATTCTTTTACTCATTCATTCATTCACTTATTGACTTATTCACTCATTTACTCATTATTTCCTTCCTTCACCCACTCACTCATTTACTCACTTTTTATGCCTTCATTCATTCATTCACTCACTCATTAATTTATTCAGTCACATATTCAATAATATATTCATTTACTCGCGCATTCATTTCTTTAGTCACTCATGCACTTGCTCATTCACACATTCTTTAATTTCCTTACCCATTCACTCACTCACTTCTTTACTTACTCCTTCACTCATTCATTGATTAAATCATTCACTCATTGCTTTTTTCTCATTCATTCACGCATTTACTCATTTGATTAATCAATCACTTATTCATTCATTCCTTCACTCACTTACTTGTTTACTAGCTCCTAAACTCATTTATTCAGTAACTTCTTTACTCACTTATTCACTCATTCACCTCTTTATTCACTCCTGCTATCATTTTCTTACTCATGCTTTCCTTCACTGACTTATGCTCTTATTTACTCACTCACTAATACACTCATTCCTTTATTCACTCTTGCACTGGTTCTCTCATTTACTCATTCTTTCACTCATTTTCACACCCGTTCTTTCACACTCACTCATTTACTCCCTCACTCACCCACACACTCACTCTCTCACTTACTCACCTCCTTTTTGCATCTTTAAGAGATTTCAGAGGTTATAAAATGGTCTTTTAAATGTTCTTATCAGAATGTTCTCTTCAGCTTAAGAAACTTTAGAGCTTTGATGGATTTTACATTCTGTATCCTGTCAAGTTGTCCTTGATAATTTTGTGTTGCAGCTGAGAAATAGCTGTGTCTGTTTTAGAGCATGAAGACAGCAGCTATGACTACTGATGCAATTCTCTGTACATCTTTCTGTTGATTTATATGAATATCACAATGACAGTGGGGTTATCAGAGGGTGTACAAGGAAATATGGCAATGGGCACTGTAGAAAAGACTGAGGTTAAAACCGAGGCCACTATCTATAGTACAGTGTTGTTATTAGTTTCTCAGTTTTACTGTATGTACCTTACTGATTGTTAATTTTATTCTTAAGCACTACTGTCTTGTCTATTTTCTTATATTTATTTTCATTCTATTGTATTTTATACTCTGTATTTAGTATCTGTTCTCTCACCCTCCCCGGAAACAATCTGTTATCAGCTCAGTATGTCCTTCCTAGTAAAATCTTTGAAATAAACAAACAAACAAATAAATCATTCCCAAGGACTGACCTTTTAGTACTTCTCATTATCATAATTACATGAAGTACAAACACTAGGAGACAAAAACTAAAGATTTTAAAAGAGCTTTATTTTTAGCTTGTTAGTTTCTGAAACCTAGATGAAGCATGCAGATTAAGCCATTTTGTTTGACAGTTGGGCTTGTGACAGAACATTCATGAGGTGAATATTACATTAGAAACTCATTTAAATGTTCCAAATGACTCACTGTGTTATCAGGGTTGAGAGGGTAGCATCAAAAGTGAGCCAGAGGAAAACAAAATCACACTGCTGACATACATTTCTGGTGCTTAAATCTTGTTTTTTCGGGGGGTTGTAGTTACACACATACACAGAAGGTGATGGCAGATAAGGACCGTGTGGCCCATCTACTCTGCCCCTTTTCCTACCTAATGCATTACTGCAGACCCAGATCTGCAGCTTACCCTCTCTTCCCTATTGCTTGAGTACTTTTATGTTCATACCATGCATTCTTGAATTCCCCTACTGTTTTTCCCCACCACCTCTGCAGGAGGCTGTCCAAGCATCCACTACTCTTTCTGTGAAAAGTACTTCCTCACTGAGCTGGAAGGGTAGGTATGCCTCTTTGCAGATGACACCAAAATCTGAAATAGGGCAGACACCCTGGGGTGGAAAGGATTAGCGGACACCTGAGAAACCTAGAAGAGTGATGGGGGTATGGTAGCAGGGTTTCAATGCACAAACATGCAAAATAATGAAACCCTGGGATGGAGTACAAAATGGATGGTGTGGTATTGATGACTACCAAGCAGAAAAGAGACCTGGGGGTACTCATATCAGATAACCTAAAGGTGGCCAAGCAGTGCAACAAGGCAGTAGAGAGGGCTAGTTGGATGCTAGGGTGCATAGAAACATAGAAACATAGAATTTGACGGCAGATAAGGACCGCTTGGCCCACCTAGTCTGCCCATTTTCCTACCTAACAGATAAGCTGCAGATCTTAGTTAATCAACAGCTTACTTCCTCTTACCGCCCCTAGGACTGCCTTATGCCTGTCCCATGCATTCTTGAAGTCCCCACTGTTCTTGACTCCACAACCTCCTCAGGGAGGCTGTTCCATGCATCCACAACCCTCTCAGTGAAAAATACTTCCTCACATTACCCTGAGCCGTCCCCCTCTATCTTCAAATTGTGCCCCTTTGTTCTTGCACATCTCTTTTCTGGAAGATGCTACCCTCTTGGACTTTGTTAATTCCCTTGAGGTACTTGAATGTTTCTATCATGTCCCCTCTCTCCTTCTTTCCTCAAGTATACATATTAAGTTCCTTTAGTCTTTCTTAGTATGTCTTCTGGTGCAGACCCTGCACCATTTTGGTGCCTCCTCTGGACAGCCTCCACTCTATGTCTTTATGTGGAGATGGGGTCTCCAGAACTGCACACAGTACTCCAGATGGGGTCTCACCAACTGTCTGTACAGAGGATAACAACTTCCTGTTTTCTACTATTGATGCCTCTCCTATGCATCCCAGTATCCCTCCAGCCTTCCTTACTGCCTTCTCACATTGCTTGCCCACCTTTAGGTCATCTGATATAATTACCCCAGGTCCCTTTCTATTTTTACTGTTGTCAGTATCTCACCCCATTGTGTACGCTTCCCTGGGTTTTGTTTCCCATGTGCATTATCTTGCACTTCTTTGCATTAAATCTGAGCTGCCATACATTTGACCATTCCTCCAACCTTGCCAAGTCCTTCTCATCCTTTCCACTCCATCCTGTGTATCAACCCTGTTGCAGATCTTTGTGTCATCTGCAAAGAGACATACTTTTCCTTCCAGTTCCTCTGCAATGTCACTTATAAAGACATTAAAAGGACTGGTCCCAGTACTGAACCCTCACGGTCCCCACTAGTAACCCTCCTTTCTTCACTGTGTACTCCATTTACTACTACCCTTTGCGTCCTGTTGTCTAGCCAATTTTTATCAGGCTACCACCTTGGGACCCATTCCAAGGCTGGTTATCTTGTGTATTAATCTTTGTGGGGACTGTATCAAATGCTTTGCTAAAATCTAAGTAGGCCATGTCACAGCCCTCCTGATCTACTACTTTGGTCACCCAGTCAAAGAAATCTATTAGATTCGTCTGACACGACCTTCCCATCGATGAATCCATGTTGCCTCGGGTCCTGTGCCCCAATGGCCTCTAGGTACTCAACAATTCTTTCCTTCAGAAGTGATTCCATCATTTTCCCTACCACTGAGGTCAAACTAACTGGTCTGTAGTTTCCTGCCTCTGTCCTGCTCCCACTTTTGTGAAGAGGAATTACATCTGCCCTCCTCCAGTCCTTGGGTACCACCCATCCTCCCATGATTTGTTAAAGAGAGTAGTCAGCGATGTCACTAGTTCTACCCTTAGTTCTTTTAGAATTCTTGGGTGAATCCCATCGAACCCCATTGCTTTGTCCACCTTCAATTTTATTAGTTCTTTCAGAACCCTTTCTTCTGTAAATGGACTGGTATCGACCCCGTCTTGAATGTTTCTCTTGTTTGGTTTAGGTAACTCTCCCTCCTCTTCCTTTGTGAATACTGAGCAGAAATATTCGTTCAGTAACCCTGCTTTTCACTGTCACCCTCTACCCACATTCCCTCCCCTTTATTAAGCTTCAGTATCCCTCCTTTGGTCTTTCTTCACTCCCTAATAGTACCTATAAAGGTCTTATCCCCTTCTTAACAGAATTGGCTATCCTTTCTTCGGTTTGGGCCTTTGCTATTCTGACTACCTTCCCAGCCTCTTTCTGCTTTAACTGATAAAGTTCTCTGTCCTGCTCCTTCTGTGTTTCCTTATATTTCCTGAATGCTGCCTTTTCTCCTTAACCTTCCCTGCCACCTCTTTTGTGAACCATAGCGTTTTTCCTTCGTTGTGATTTATTGATTTTTTACATAAAGGCTTGTTGCCTCTGTGATGGCTGTTTTGATCACTCCCATTGTTCCTCCACCCTCCTTCTTGCCTGTTTGCTAGTGTTTCTCTGAGGCACTGTCTCATTTTCCCAAAGTCAGCCCTCCTAAAGTCTAGTACTCTTGCTTTTGTATGGCTCGATTGTATGGCTGTGTTTATCGTGAACCACACTGTTTGGTGGTCACTTGTTCCCAGATAGCTACCCACTTCTAAATCTGAGATTCTTTCTCCATCCCCATTTGAAAGTACCAGGTCTAAGATTGCTCCCTCCCGAGTCGGTTCCAATACTAACTGTCTGAGACATGCCCCTGTAGGGCATCAAGAATGACCCTGCTCTTGGATGTGCCTGCAGCAAAGTACTCCAGTTAACATCTGGCATATTCAGGTCCCCATCAACAATATCTCCTTTTCTGCCATTCTAAGAAAGCCTTCTATCATTTCCTTGTCCATTCCCTCCCCTGAGATGGGGGTCTGTATACAACCCCCATGCGGATTGTGGTGCCATTTCCTGTCTCCAGGGTGACCCAAAGTGCCTCATCTGCTCCCTGTTTACTCTTTAGTTCTGTTGCTTTGATCCCTTCCTTTACATAGAGAGCTACTCCTCCTCCTCTTTTACCCTCCCTGTCTCTCCTGTAGATTGTGTATCCTGGTATGTTGACATCCCATTCATGGTTTTCTGTGTACCATGTTTCTGTGACTGCCACAATATCCAGGCAACCATCTTCCATCAAGGCCACTAGTTCAGGGAGCTTGTTACACAGACTACGGGCACTGGTACTCATCACCTCCACTTTTGATAGCCTTACCCCTTTTAGCCCCATTTCTGTCCTTACCGCTTTTGCCTTTTTTACATTTAAATCTGTTCTGCTCCCTAATAACTTCTGTATTCTGCATATGGTGGGCAATCACCAGAAGAAAGAGGAGGTGATGTTGCCTCTGTAAAGATGGCTGGTAAGACACCACAGAGAGTATTGTGTCCAGTTCTGGAAACCACATCTCTGGAAGGACATAGACAGAGTGGAGGCAGTCCAGAGGAGGACAACTAAAATGGTGCAGGGTTTGCATCAAAAGCACTACAAGGAGAGACTAAAGGACCTCAATAAATACACCCTGGAACAGAGAAGGGGGTGTGATATGATAGAAACCTTTAAATACCTCATGGGGTAAATAAGGTACAGGAGGGAAGTGTTTTTCAGAAGAAAAGGTGCTCAAAACAAGGGACATGCTATATAGCTGGAGGGGTAGAATCAGGACAGATGCAGAAGTACTTCACAGAAAGAGTGGTGGATTCCTGGAACAGCCTTCCAGTGAAGGTGTTGGGGTGAAAATAGTGGTGGTGTTCAAGAATGCATTGATAAAAACAAGGGAAGTATAGTGGAAATGAAGGTGGGAGGAGGAAGAGCTGTGTATTGGGTAGTCTGTGGTAATACTGTAGGTAGGGTGAAATTAGCAAACTGGTTGGGCCATGCAGTCCTTATCAGCCATCAGATTCTATGCTTTTATGTTGCTTGCACTCATGTGCAAGAAACATAGTGCCATCATCGGAGATTTCGGAGGTGTGTCACCTTCTCCTCCAATTCAGTCAGTGAGCTGGCAGATGCGGCCCCTGTAAGCCATGCATTTTGGAGCTGTCTGACACGCTCCAAAATGCAGTGGCATACAGTTGAAAGGGGAGCTATGCTCAGTGAGCAGCGATAAGAAGCGAGCTCCCCCACGAGCAGGCGTGCGCGCCCTGCACATACTGTGTAGCCGATGGGGTGCCCAATCCCTGCCGGCTGAGCTGCGCCACCCCTCAGTAGTTGGTGCCACGCTGGAGCCCACCCCAGCATGGCAATCAGTCCTTTGGCTGATGGGGTGCCCAATCCCCGTCGGCTGAATGGCCCCCATCCTTGTGCCATGCGAGCCCACCCCAGCGTGGAAAACGTCCCATGATGTCTTTTTTTTTTTTAACCTATAAAACAAAAATGGTCCCGCGGCGTGTCTCCCGACCCCTCCCACAACCCGCACTCCACCCACTGCACATCCAGCCTCCCCACACCCCTCACCCCATACTTACCTCCGACTCCATCGCGACGATCTTCGTGGACCGGAACCGTCTGCACTCTTCAAAGCCGACCGCGAACTGAGGAAATGCCGTAAGCTGTATAATGGGCTAGATGGGGGTTCAACTTTATTGCATATCTGTAGTTTTTGGGATTTTTCACTTTCAACATGGTTTTAGATCCTTCTCATGAATGATGTCACTGTCATGGCGTACTGCTCCGCAGGTGATTTCCGCAGTGACTGCGTAAATCACCCTTCGGACCTGAATACCACCATGACAGTGACATCATTCATGAGAAGGGTCCCAAAACCCCATGTTGAAAATTTGGTCCAAAAATCAAAATTACTGTTTTACTTAGCATGCATTATGCAGTTCCTACGCAGGCTCGTAAGTTCATGAATTTCAATATTTTTACCCAGATTTTCAACATTGCCATTTTACCACACCTTCTTATGAGTAGTACAGCTGTCATTATTCATATCTCACCCAAAATGTGTTTCTGCCTTGTAGCGCAGAATGGCGCAGGTCGGTATGCTAACTCAGTGTATGGGACACATTAAGAAAATCACAGTGTCACTGTTCATGAGCAGAGATCTTAAAATGGCAATGTTGAAAATTTGGTGAAAGAATTCCTAAAATGACTGTTTTATTAAGTGTGCGCTGACAGTTCCCACGACATGCTCAGTAGGGTTTGCGAATTTTCAATATTTCCACCCAGATTTTCAACATTGCCATTTTACCACACCTCCTTACGAGCAGTACAGCTGTTATTTTTTCACATCCTGCCCAAAATGTGTTTACCATGTGTAGCGCATAATGGCGCAGTTGGTGTGCAAACTCAATGTATGGGACACATTAACAAAATTACAGTGACACTGTTCATGAGCAGAGGTCTTAAAATGGCTATGTTGAAAATTTCGTGAAAAATTTCCTAACAATGACTGTTTTATGAGCATCGCGCTATGCAGTTCCACACACACTCGTAAGTTCGCAAATTTTCAATATTTGCACTCCAATGACTTCCAAATACCTAAACAGCACATAGAAGCAAGCAACATTCGGCACTGACAAATGCTTGTTTGTTTCACCAGACTAAGAAGCTGCTTTGGTTTATAAAGAGACGCTTTTGTTTTCAGTGTGCTTTCAGTGCTGAGAGAGTGGTGCCGACAAAGCAAGCCATGGGGAAGCACAGCTGCACTGCTGACATACATTTCTGGAGCTTAAACCCTGGTTCTCGTATTGCCACAGACTCACCTAACAGCAACAGAAACCCTCCATATCTGGCACTTAGCAGGACCGGAGGTGTGAGTTTTCAGCCAATAGCAGCAGACCAGGAAGCTGCTATTGCTTTATAAATACTCCATCACCTAGCATGTCCCATTGCATTTGCATCCCATTACACAAGTGGAACAGAGCAGGAGTGGCACATCTGACTCTGGAGCATCCGTAGGGAGACCAAAGATCTACAGGAAACTCTGGAAGACAGATGTCGGACAAGGCAGGAGGTAATACCTAACTACTGTAGTTACTATTCACTGTGACATCCAGCAAAAATGAAAAAAATCTAATCTATGTAACAGAAGAGAAAGGGTACTGCTGGAGCTAGTAAACCCAAGGGAATATTAAGAACAGGAAATGGAGTTTGGGCAGGAAAAGCAGGATAAACCCATCTAGGGTAGATCTACAAGTAACTCGGGAAGATAAACAGACTCAGTAAACTACACAGGGGAAGTAACAGCAGGAAAGGAAAAGCAGGGTATACCCTATCTAGGGTAGTAATAAGCAAGTTCAGGAGAAAGTAGAAAAGAGGGATAGGAGTACCATGGAAGTTGGAAATGGGTAGCGGGGTAATTCAAACTAGTATATACTAAGTAAGGACAGAGGAAGAAGTAGTGATCATGGAAGTAATGCAGTATAATGGATGTGGTGCCACAGTCTTTCAGGAGACCTTCTGAGGCTGACTGCCCCATCTGTACTCACCTGTCTGGGTTGAGGTCACAAATTGCTGAACTCCAGGCTAAACTGGCAAGTGTACATCAGATCTTCTGTCCCACCCAAGGGCCACCAAGCCTGCAGTCCTCTGTCAGAGAATGCCTAGACAGGACAGAATGACACTGGTGGGTCCTGGGAAGGTGGGGTGGATTGAAAGGTTGCAGAACACTTTTCCTGTTCTAGCAGAATGGGACAACTAAGAGGAGGTCTCATCACAGTGGAGGGAAGGAAGGGGATCCTTAGAACTGGAGGCCAAAAGAGGGTGGAAGACTCCCTAGCTCAAGAGAAAGCAGCTGCTGGTGGGGTCTCTATAGTGAAGGACATAGAGTTAGGAGCTTGGGAGGTAAGGATAAGAAGGTGAGGTGCCTGAGGGTGTCTTGACTGGGAGGGACAGTGAGTCAATCCTGCAGATTGCTAGGCAGGGGAGCTGGGAGGAACTGACATCATTGTTCATTTTAGGACAAGTGACCTAGCAAGGTAGAGGGTAAGGGTAGTACAGGAAAACTCAGGGAGTTGAGGAGGGGCTTAAAGCAGATAGCATGTATGGTGACTTTTTCTGAGGTACTACCTGTAAAGGGATAGGGAAAGGCAAAGGTACTCCACACCTTTAATGATTGATTGAAGGCATGGTGCATAAAGGAGGCTTTGGCTACACTGGGGACTGGGAACCACCCGGAAGATATGGACCTCCATCAAGGAGGCAGCCTGCATCATTCTAGGAAGGGGACTGCAGTCCTTGGTGGAGGTTTAGATGTTACCTGGATGAGCATTTGAACTAGCTAGGGGAAGCAGAAAACAAAGGAGGCAACAGTTGCCCCAACAGATGGTAAAATAAGCAGAGAGGGCCTGAGGGGTGAAAGTACCCTAATAATAGATGCACAGGAAGGTAGGGACTGGGACAAGATGAAAGTAGTGGGACACAATTGAGGTAGGAAAAGAAAGTGAACTGAAGGGGACCAGGAATAGAGAAGGCAAATAGGAAGAGATGAGTCAGTGGGGGTTCAAGTAACAAGATAGGCAGAAAAGATGGACAATGAAGGGTATCTGCAGAAGGAAGGAAAGTGGGAGAGCCATGTAAGTAACACCAGGGCCCTGAAACTAAATTTTAGACTTACAGGCTATCATAGCATAAGCTGACCTGGATCTAGTTGTCCTCACAGAATCATGGTGCATTGAACACTGTGACTAGGACATACAAACATATGAAGAAGTCAGGAGAAGAAGGCCATTTGGTCCAGCAAGTCTGCTCAAATTGCAGAGTCCACAGCTTGAGCTAATGTCCCTGCCCACCCTTCCCACTCCTCCCATCCTCCCTACCCATGATTTTTACCTTCCCCTATGCCTATCCCAGCCTCTCAAAGCTGTCCACTGTGTTCAATGAGATGCCTCTTCTGACAGCGATTTCCAAGTGTCCACCACCTCTCTGTGAAGAAATGCTTCCTGACCTCCCTCCCAAACCTACCACCTCCAGCTTAAGACTGTGCCCCTTGTGTTATGGTTGCCACTCACTTTAAAGAGATCTCCTTAGCAACCTTTTTTTCCTTTCAAGTACTTGAAGGTCTCAGTCATGTTCTCATCTCTCTGTCTCTCTCTCTCTCTCTCATCTTCCAGGGAGTACATGTTCAATGTCCTCAACCTCTCTCTCATATGCCTTACCCAGCTGACCAGCTATCATCTTTGTAGCCCTCCTCTGGAGCTTCTCCAGCAGGTTAATGTCCTTTTGAGGTGTGGGTACCAGTACTGAACTCCATACTCTAAATGCGGCGCGACAGTCACCTGTACAAGAGCAATATAACATCCTCTCTCCTACTACTGATCCCTAGATATGCATCCCAGCATCTTGTTTTGCCTTTGCTGATGCTTTCTTGCACTGCGAGAGTGCTTCAGGTCACTAGAGATCATAACTCCCAGGTCCTTCTCCTCTGATGCAGATACTCAGACTCCACCAGGTAGTACTCTGTCCTAGGATTCTTGGTTCCAATATGCATATCTTTGCATTTCTTGGCATTGAAGCCAAGCTGCCAGATCCTGGACCACCTTCCAGTTTTCCAGATCTTCCTGTAGGTCCTGTATTTCTTCAGCTGTGTCCACTCTCCCACAGAGTATGGTGTCATTCTCAAATAGGCACATTTTGCCCATAATGCCATCCCCAATGTCACTGATGAAAACATTGAACAAAACAGGCCCGAGCACTGAGCCCTCCGTACCCCACTGGTTATCCTCTGGTGCCAGATAACCTCTCCAACAACCACCCTCTGGGTTCTGTCCTCAGCCAGTTTTCTACCCATCTGGCCATCATTTCCTCAACCCTGAGATCCACCAACTTCCTGATCAACCTTTGTTGGGCACAGAGTCAAAGGCCTTGCTGAAATCAAAATAGAGGATGTCTACCACCTGGCCCCTGTCTACTGTCTTAGTGACACAGTTAAAGAAGTCAATCAGATTTGTTTGACACAATCTGCCCCCCATGAACCCATGCTGCTTCGCATCCTGTAGACCATGCTCCTCTAGATATTCCACAAACCTTTCCTTTAGTATGGTCTCCATGAGCTTGCCCACAATGGAGGCCAGACTGACTGGTCTGTAATTCCTGGGTCATCTTTGGGACCGATTTTGTGGAGGGCACCACATAAACATCTTTATTTATAAAATAGCACTATTCACCACAAAGGACCATAGCACTAGAACAATAAATAGTAAAATTAGATAAAATCACAGCTAGAAAACTCCAATCATCGCAGTTAAATATCAGGCTAACACAGTGTCAGAAAAGCAACAGTAAACAAACACATTTTCAACGAGATTTAAGACACTCTCTTATCTGATGCGATAGAGAATTCCACAGGGTAGGGCCTACAATTCAAATGCTTGGGCCCCAGAGGTCTTCAGACTAACCCTGAGAATCTCTAGCAGTCCCATGTCAGCAGAGCGGAGTGGGCAGGAAGGGCAGTAGGGGTGAAGGAGCCTTGCAGATAATTCATCCCCTGGTGCTAATGTGCTGTTCTCCAGTCCAGCGGTGCCACTCCTGACTCTAGTGAACTATTAAATAGGTTCTGCCAGTGGCCCTGCCAGCTCCTCAGCAAGTTCCTTTAGTACCCTTGGATGTACTCTGTTCAAGCCTGGTGATTTGTCCACCTTCAATGTCAGCAGCCACCCCTCGATCTCTCCTCTTCTATCACTACATCTGTGTCCCCCCCGCTCTTTTTTCCTCCTGAAGGCACGGGTCCATCTTTCTCCCTGGTGAACATGGAACAAAAGCATTCATTTAGTATCTCTCTTCTCCCCATTATCCCCACCAACTCCACCCTTTCTTAAGCCTAACATTCCTTTCCTTCTTGGCCCTTTTCTCACTTATATAGTGAAAGAAAGCCTTCTCCTTTTCTTAATTCCTTCAGCTATCTGTAGCTCCTTCTGTGCCTTTGCACGCCAGACTTCCTTACTTGCCTCATTTGTCAACCTTAGGTAATTTTCCCTATCCACCTCTCTCTGGTCCTCCTGAATTTTCTACAGGCCAACCTCTTTTCCCTTACTGCCTGGGCTACCCCAGAACTGAACTCAGCTGGGCGTTGGCCCTTGTGTTCTTCCCCTGAGCCTGATGCACCTCATCTGTGGCAACCAGTATTCCTTCCTTAATGATGGACCACCTTTGGTCCACCCTCATATCTACTCTGATGCTCTCCAGATGGCTCCTTAGCACTTCGCCCATTTTCCTGAAGTCTGCCCTCCTGAAATCTAAGATTTTGGTCTTAGTCAGGATGCTTTCCCTGCCCATATCCAACTGAAACATACTGTGCTATGATCATTTCCACCCAGTGGCTCCCTGACCATTATTTCTTGTGCATGCTCCCCATTTGTGAGCACCAGATCAAAGAATTGCCTCAGCTGTTGTTGGTTCAGTGATGCCCTGAATCAGGAACCTACTCTGCAGTCCTTCCAGGATCACCTGATTCCTAGCACATGTTGTGCATGGTATGCGCCAATCCACCTTGGGCAGGTTGAAGGCCCCCACAATTACAATCTCCTTTCCCACAGCTTCCAAAATTTGTGAGCTCAGTTCTCTGTCCTCTCCTCATCCTGACTGGGTGGTCTGTAAACCACCCCCAACCTCACCTTTCTCCTCTACTGGACCTTAACTGAACCCATAATGCCTCCACCTCCCCTTCCTCGGACACCTCGCAGGTTATTCCTCCTGATATAAATTGCCACCCTCCCCACTTCCTGACTACACTGTCCCTCCTGTATAGTTTATATCCAGGGATGGCAAGGTCCCAGTCATGGTGTATGTTGCCCAAGTCTTGGTTACTGCAGCTATGTCCACCCTCCTGTCTGCTAATAGTGCCTGTAGGTTGTCCATCATGTTTCCAAGATCGTGCATTCAGAGACACCACCCTCCACCTAGAATCTGACCTTCCTTCTCTTCCCCTATTCTTCTATTCACATTTATCCCTCTGTGCACTTCCACATACCTTTGTAATGTGTTCCTCATCCTCCACCCTTTGCTAACTGTGTTTGCTCTTCCACCCCTCCCTCCAGACCTCTTCCATCACTGTGGGGTTCACTGACCTCCTTCTGTCGGAGTCTGTGGGCCTGCACGCCTGCTGCCCCTCTTCAGTAGTTTAAATTAGTGCAGAGGTTATGTATTCCCCCAGTTTGTCCTTGAGTACCTCAAACCCTCCTACGGAGGTGAAGCCTGTCCAGTGAAAAGAGTTATTTGTTTGGCCAGGTCTCCTCCCAGTCCCAATACAGATGAACATCTCTCCCTGCACCATTTCTCAGCCAGTCATTAAAATCCTCTATTCTTCTTTTCCTAGCTGTGCTGGCCCTTGGTACTGGTATCACCTCTGAGAAAGCCAGCAGACTTCCTTCCTCACTGCAGATATTCCCTAACTCCCTGAACCTACTTTGCACTGCCTCAACCTCCTTCCCAGCTAGGTCATTGGTTTCTGAATGCATAACTAAATTAGGTTTCTTCCAACCTCCCTTACTATTTCTCTTATTCTTGGGCCCTTCCTCCCTGCTGTCATCCCTGGCATACAAACCACCCTCCTGCTTGCATTTGGGTCCCCTTCCTTCCCCAGTAAATATCCCTAATTATGGAGTCCCCTATGATTGACAACCTTCCGTCTCCTGCATCTGTGCTCCCGTCCTTCCTATCTTATCTTTGGTACTAGCTGCTTCCCCACCTAACTGCTCCCTCTGCACCCTGATGAACTTATCTCCACATGCACAATTTATCCCTTAACTGTTTTTCCATCTACAGTCTGCCCCTCCCTTCTGACTATCGTATCTGCTTTCAGTTTTCCTCCCTTTCCTTTCCTTTTCTCCCCTCCCCATCCTCCACTCCATTTTGCCTGCCTCCTTTCCCTGCCCACTCTGATTAGTTCCTCACACCTCCCCTGTACTCCTACTCCCAACCCTGGCTCAACCTGAACTCCTACCTCACCTCCTGCTGCCCCTCCCCTTACAGACAGTGGTGCAAATCTGTTCAATAAAGGCACCCCTTTAGAATGTCCCAACCCTGATGCTACTCACATTCCCACCCTGTCCCCTTACCACTTGCCATTCCTCCATCCTGGGCTACCTCTTCCTCTGGGGAAGAGATACTGCTGTATACTGGTGCTCCTCCCCACCCCATCCCTTGTCTGATGCCGCACTCCAGTGGGCATCACCCTTCTGTCTTTCCTTCCACTGCTCTGCCCTCTGACTTCCCACACCATCCTCCCTAGCTCCCATCTGAGCAGCCTTATTTCAGCCCTTAGCTGCTCCAGGCTCTACACACAGGACATCTCCCTTTACTCCACATCACCCCAGAAAGACTGCTGCCCCACAGCTATTGCACTTACCACTCTCCTGCTTCCCATACTGTTCCTATTCCCCAATGTCCTCCCAGCCCAGCTTCTCCTAGCCTCCAGTTAGAACATGGTCATATGGAACTATTTTCTATGTAGGAGGGACAGGTTGGGGAAGAGGGATGGCATATGTGAAGAAAGGAATTAAGGCTAAGGAGGTATAGGTGCACCAAAGTCAGGAGGGCTGGAAGTGCTGTGGGTCATCCTGGAGGCAGACTCTGGGACTATCTATACCAGGGTAGTGTACAGATCTCCAGCACAAAGGAAGGAGAAGGACAGGGCAATAGGGATGCCATCATCAGGGGAAGGTGCTGCTAGTTAGAAACTTCAATCTGCCAGATCTGATGTGGATTGTTCCAAAAGTTAAGTTCCCAAGGTATCCTCACATCATATGATGGTAGCTTTTAAAGGAAAGGGATACTGCCTCAGAAACTTCCATGAAGGCGGATGTTTACCCAGAAGGAGTGGGAATAAAATGGAAAGAATAAAGGATGGTATAATTAGGGTAAGCAACACTGTGAAAGAGTTAAACAAAAGTAAAAGGACAAGGAGACCATTATGGTTCTCCAAAGAAATGGCAAAGGTGGTGAAAGAAAAAGGATGGCATTCAAGAGGTATAAAAACACAGTGAGAGAATAGGGAGGAATAGCAAGCAAGGCAGAAGGAAGAGGGTAAGGCAGTTAGGAAAGCAAAGGCACAGACGGAAGATAGGATTGCTATAGGTGTGGCAAAATGGGGTAAGACATTTCTCAGATATGTAAGTGAGAAGAGAAAAGCAAGGGGAGGGATACAGAAGATTAAAATGGGAAGAAGAATGAGACTGGGCTGAAGGGGACCAAGAGAAGAAAAAGCAGACATCAGAACAGGTACTTCTTCCCAGTATTCACAGTAGAAGGAGGAGAGGAGAGGCAACCAGAGAGAAGCAAGAATAGGGGAAGGGAAGGTGGACACAAGTCAATTTTAAGAGGAAACAGTCCTGAAAGAACTCACAGCCATGAAGGTGAATAAGGCTCTGGACTGGATGGGATATACTCTGGTAATGGAAGAGCTCAGGAATGTACTAGCTACCCCATTGACAGCCTTGTTTAACAGCTGACTGGAAATGGGTGGTTCCCGAGGACTGGAAAAGGGCTGACATGGTCCCTCTACATAAGAAAGGCAGCATGAAGGAAGCTAGCAATTACTGACCTATCACTGTAACTTCAGTGGTGGTGAAATTAATGGAAACCTTACAGAAAGAAAGACTGGTTTAGTATCTAGAATCCAGTGGGCTTCAGGATCACAGGCAGAAGGATGCACAGAGGGAAGGTTGTGCCAAAAATCTGATAGATTTCTTTGGCAGGGTAACTCGGAAATACATCAGGGAAAGGCAATGAGAGTGGCTGATGTGAACTTCAGCAAAGGTCTTTGACACTGTACTACACAGGAAGCTGACCAGCTTAGAAGTAGGGTCCAAGCTGTGTAAATTAGATTACAAACTGATTAATGGATAGGAGACAGAGGATCGTGATTAATGGCACTCACTCTAAGGACAGGAGCGTGACCATCAGTATACCCCAGGGTTTGGTGCTGGGAACAGTTCTTTCTTTTCTTTTGCAGTTAATTTTTTATTGAATTTTAAGGCATATATACAAATGCAGTAAACAGATAATAGCATACTGATACAAGTAACAGTGATAATGTAATGCACAACGGCACTGTTGATATCAGAATTAAGAAAATGCATAGATTCATATGCCTCAAATAAACATTATAACTTTTATGTCCCACAGTAATACCTGATCTTCAAGACTAGTTCTTTTCAATGTTTTATTGGGGACATTGCATAAGAACTGTAGAGGAAGGTATGCTTTTTGCAGATGACAGCAAAATCTGCAGTATGGTTGACACTCAGAAGGGGTGGAAAATGTGTAGTGATCTGGGGAAACTTGAGGAGTGGTCAAAACATGGCAGCTGGGGTCAATGCCGAGAAGTGCAAAATCATGCAGCTAGAGTGCAGAAACCCTAGTGCTGAGTATAGGATTGAGGAGGTACTGACAGTCACTGGACAGGAATGGGACCTTGAGGTTATTATATTAGAGAATTTCAAGGTGGCAGTGCAATGACAAGGCTATGGGCAGGTCTAGTGGGATGTTGGGATGAACTGGGAGGGATATCCCAGTAGGAGGACGTGTTGCCACTGTATCACCCTGGTATACCCTAACTTGGAGTACCATGTCCAGTTTTGGATACTGCACCTCAGAAAGGACATAGACCAGGTGGAGGTGATCCAGAGGAGTGCAACTAAAATGGTACAGTGTTTAAATAGGAAGTCATACAAGGAGAGGCTCAGGATCTCAACATGTACACCCTGGAAGAAAGGATATAGAGTCTTGACATGATCGAGTCCGACAATTACCTCACAGGGTGAATAGGCTCCAGGTGGAGAGCCTGTTTCAATTGAGAACCAGCGGGTATGCATTGAGGCTGTGGGGGAAGTTTAGGAGGGATGTGAGGAAATTTCTTCACTGAAAGGGTAGAAGATGCATAGAACAGACTGCCAGCCAAAGAGGTGAAAGCTAGAGTGGTGGTGGGCTTCAAGCATGCATGGAAAAATAGGGATATACTAGAACAGAAGTAGTGGGGTCACTGCAGAACAAATATGATCTGCAGAGGTAGAATAGGCAGAGAACACTTGGGTAGACTTGGTCGGCCAAAGGGAACAAGAACATTTTCAGGCACGTTAGTGAAAGAAAAAGACTAAGGGTGGGATTGTGAGATTAAAAGGGAAGGAGGGAGTGCAGAGGGCAACCAAGAAAAGCAGAAATCCTGAACAAGTATTTTGTTTAGTATTCACAGAAGAAGGGAAGGGAAAGGAGGGACCAAAGTTAGGTGATGGAAGCTCCACTGGGAGGGAGGGAAGAGGACACCAGTCCATTTAAGGTGGAGAGACTCTTAAAGGAACTTGCTACCTGAAAGTGGCCAAGGCAATGGGGCTGGACAGGATACATCCCAAAGTATTAAGAGAACTCAGGAATGTGCTAGCAGCACCACTAACAGCCCTGTTCAACAGCTTGGTGGAAACAGGTGTAGTACTTAAGGACTGGAGGAAGGCAAATGTAGCCCTCTTCACAAAAGTGGGAGCTGGGAGGAGGTTGCAATTGCAGGCCAGTCAGGCTGACACTGGTAATGGGGAAACTAATGGAATCACTACTAAAAGAAAGGTTTTGTGATATATCTCAAATGGAGCATAGGATCCTATGCAGCATGGATTCACAGCAGGAAATATTGTCAAACAAATCTGATAGATTTCTTTGACTAGGGAGGTAGATCAGAGAGGGGTGGTGGATGTGGCCTACCTGGATTTCAGCAAGGCCTTCAACACCATCCCACATACGAGACTAGTAGACAGTTGGGCAGCCTGGGAGTGGATCCCAGGGTGGTAAACTGGGTGATAGGACAGAGTTCAATCTGAAGCTAGGGGGTGACCATTAGGTCCCAGCAGGGATCAGTGCTTGGACCAGTCCTCTTTAAAGTCTTCATAAATGATATTGCAGAGAGGCTGGATGGGAAGGTGTGTCTCTTTGCAGACGACATGAAGATCTGAAACAGGGCTGACACTCCAGGAAGGGTAGAAAAAATGAGAAGGGACCTAAGCAAGCTTGAGGAGTGGTCAAGGGTGTGCCAGCTAAGATTCAATGCAAAGAAGTGCAAGATCATGCACTTGGGGCACAGAAATATGGGGAGGAGTACATGATGGTGGGGTACTGATGGCCACCAAACAGGAAAGGGACCTGGAGTAATCATATCTGATGGCCTTAAGGTCACCAAACAATGTGAGAAGGCTGTGAGGAGATCAAGGTGATGCTGGGGTACAGGAAGATCAAGTGGAATGTTGGGGTGCACAAGAAGAGGTATTTCCAGCAGAAGGAAGGAGGTGATGATGCCACTGTATAAAACATTGTTGAGACCTCATCTAGAGTACTATGTCCAGTTCTGGAGGCCGATCTCTGAAAGGACATAGACAGAGTAGAAGTGGTTCAGAGAAGGGTTGCACCAGAAGTCATATGAGGTGAGACTGGAGGATCCTGTTGGCAGGAGAACTCTGAACTTGTTGGAGAAAAACAACACATAACCAAGGATATGGCAGAAACAAAATAGTTTATTACCAGAATACACAATATACAGCAAAATACCTTCTGGGAGTCAGAACCGCACTTCAGAGATCATGATATCACTCAAACTGGATTCAAGCTTGGCAAGAAACAGCTTTGGTGTCATTCTTATACTCTAAGATAAGAAATGTACAGTCACGTTACTAGGTAATGGCCTGCCAAATAAGGTAAAATCACAAAACACAGACATCTCATTGATATGTGTCAGCTCAGAGGACAGTTAGCTCATTACTCTCTCTGCATGTACTCTCTGATAAAGAGTAAAACTAGTTAAAACTAGTTTTGGGTAACAATGCACAAATGCTTAGCACTGCACAATAAAAGCAGCTGAGTAGCTAGTAAAAGAACTGTGCCATAAGGCCTACATAAGCAATGCTAATACTGTTAGGACCAGAGGTTACTAGCACATACCCTGTTGGGATCTGGTCTTTACCACCAATCCAAGCTAAAATCATGTGCGCATGTCTTATGTCTGGAGAGGTCCGATGGTTCCATACCTTCTGCTGGAGTGGTGGGCTCGACTGCTGCAGGAAGGGAGGGTGGTTAGCTCTGCATCTGAGGAGTGTATTTTGCAATGCAGCCAGCTTCTATGCTGGGAGCGGTGGCCCAACCACTGCATTGTGGGAGGTTGTTAGCTCTGCATCCGAGGATTGTAGCTGAAATGCAGCCTGCTACTGTCCTGAAGTGGCAGGTCTCACCACTACAACGAGGTAGGGTGGTTAGCTCTGCATCTGAGGTGCGAGCTTGCAATGTAGTCAATGAACACTGATCTATATGAATTTCTGCAGTCTGTGAATTTTATTGCACTGAAAAATGCTGGTTTTGGTATGTTTGCAAGGGTACAAAACTTGGTAAAAATAAACACCTTTTTTCAAGAAAAATAAACACCTAAAACTGGGAAGCCTAAGTATAGGGTTGTGGAAGTGTCCAGGTCTACAATCTCATTCAATGTCCTGTGCAGCCAGTATAGTGTTATGCTTGTGCAACTGTGTTAGTTTGGTTTTGGCCATTCTCACTCTCTATTCCAGATAAATTACTACCTTTAGGGGTACAGAAAGGCAAGGGACCTCAGAGAGGGTTACACCCATAGAGGTGCCATGGGACAATTCCCTGGCTAAAGATACCTTAGGAATCCTAGAAGGAGACAGTGCTGCCACTGAAGGAGGAGGAGGGGAGGATGGTGGGGCAAAGAAAAAGTGCTTCACAATGAGGCTGAGAGGAACTGCTTATATAACTCAGGAGTAGAATGGCTGGCTGCTTGGCCATCGAACTCCAGGCATAGTCTTTCCAATTCAATGTCCTCTGCAGCCAGCATAGTGTTATGCTTGTGCAACTGTGTTAGTTTGGTTTTGGCCATTCACTCTCTCTATTCCAGAGGCATTACCACTCTGTAGGAGTATCGAAGGCAAGGAACCCTCAGAGAGGGTTCCACCCCTAGAGGTGCCACGGATGATTCCCATGGCTAATGGTACCTCAGGAATCCTCAAAAGAAATGTAGTACAATTATATCCCAAAGTAGAAGGTGACATGAAGCTTATGAGCAAGCAGCCACTGTGACGAGAAACAGTAACTGTAACGTGGTAGTAGAAGAGAAGCATAGGCAGTTTTATAATGTAATGAAATGCCCAGGCTTGCATAGCATGATACTGATGGTTTGCATTAAGAATGAGGGAATCTTCTAAGGAGAGAGGGAATGGCAGGACATCCTCCACCTCCAGCCAACAGTGGAACTTACCTAAAGAAACTAGGGGACACTACTATGCTAACTAACAGTAATGACCCGAGGCAACTGAGGAGAGAAAAGCACTATGAGGAGGAAATCTCTGGGATCCAAGGCCTAGGTCACCTTCCCTCCAGGCTTGGGATAGTTTATTTGGTGATGGCTCTGCAGCTGCCATTTGGAAAACCCAATTAAAGGGAGGTGGAAAATATTCCAATTTGAAGGAAGGCTCTCACTCAAACCTCTAGCAGGAAAGCCGTGGAAGGTTGGGGAAAACTCTGCAACAATACATGCAACCAAGGCGGAGGAGGAGCAATGACTGCTGAGGCACTCACCTGGCCTACCCACCTTAAACTCAAACCAGGTGACCATAAGCAGTCATAGGGAGAATGCAGTGCAGTTGCCTTGCTAGGGAAACCACTAAAGTCAATGGCTAACCATTATAGTGAAACACTAGAGCCAAAGGAGATCATCGTAACCACCTTCACCGCTAGTCTTAAATTTACACCAGGAGCTGCTGTCACATAGCAGGCAGCTAAAGCCAAATCTGGGGTGAGGACATTCCCAGCTATGGGTCAGGTGAGAAGGATCCCCCTAAGTTGGACATGCTCAAGATGTGGACTAAATGCAGAGTGAGACTGTCAGCTGCAGGAACCCTGCACCAGAACAGAATGGCTGGCATGCCCCAGAAATTGATTGAGAGCTGAAAAGCTGGTGAGCTGAATGAGCACAGCATGCTGAAATCATAATGAGCATTGAGTGCTGAGACCTACAAGGTCGAATGCAGAATTGAGTGCAGCAGAATCCCAGAGGCTGAAGCTGAGGGACGGCAGGAGGCATGAAGCAATGGTTTGAGTAAGCAATGAGCAATGATTGCATAAGCAAGTGTGGACTTGCACGTAGGTCAGTAACAGAGTAGTAATAAGTGGATCTGCACATAGGTCTGCATAACATAGTAGCAACGAAACAGCACTGAATAGTGGGCAAGCCAGCCAGGCATTGCAAAGCCAAATCATGGGACAAGCTCTGAGGATTTTCAGTGGCAAAGACAGGATTTAAAACAGAAATAATTAGCCACATGGGCCACGACCCCAAAACACCTCCCAGTCCCCACCGTAGGACAAACAAGGAAGCAATGGATGGGCAGAGAACCACATGCAGATATTAAAGCTAGTTTAATAGCTCAGCAGGAGCTTTAGATAACCTCAGAGTAGAACAGCAGTGTATAAAGGAATAACAGGACTGAACTGCATAGCAAGGTTCAGAGCTTGAAGCAGGTATACAAACATAGAGGCAGCATCTGACTGAGTACACTGAGTGCTAGACTGCAATAAACATAAAATAAAGGAGGCACAATAACTCTGAAAGAGTGTCACAGGCAGTTTAATGAACTGCAGCAATGAGGTAAGTAGAATGAGTTGAGCATGATTGAGCTGTATAGCCGGGGTTCAGTGTGAGCCAGAATCAGGTGAAAGCAATTAAGTATGCAACATGGAAAGCAGCTATGACTGAGCTGAACACAGATAATGTTTGTAGTTGCATTGCAAGGAATTTGAGTGTTGTAACTAAAAGCAAAGAGTTGTGAGTAACTGAAAGCAAGTAGTATGAGCTCTGGAGTAGCAGTATGCCAGAAGCTTAGAAACAAACCCCACCAAAAACAAAACCAAAGACACACAAACACAGAAAACAGGAACAAATGCAGAAGAACATGCACAGTCAAGGCAAAATACAAACCAAAAGCAGGAAAAAACACAGAAATCTAGCAGACAAGCAGGAGCAGCGGGGGGGGATGACCCAACCAGCTCAGACGACAAACCGACAAAGCCTTTGGCTACAAAGAAAAGTGCTTCACAATGAGGTTGAGAGGAACTGCTTATATAGCTCAGGAAGTGGGAGTAGCTGGCTGCTTGGTCATTGAACTCCACGCATAGCCTTTCCAAGATTGAATTCCTGGGGGTGATATGATAATGACTTTCAAATATCTTAAGGATTTAAATAAGGTACAAGACGGTAGCATCTTAAAAAAAAGATGTTCAAGAACAAAGTGTCATGTTATGAAAATAGAGGGGCTGAGATTCTTCGCACTTGATCTGGCAGTGAGCTCCCACCCTCCAGCATCAGCAGCTTGCCTTTCAAGGAGCCACCAGCCACATCCTGCTCCCTGCCGGTAACCAGCTAAGATTCTTCACCCTTGATCAGGCACTGCACTCCTGCCTCTGGGGCATCAGCAGCTTGTCTTCAAGGAGCCACTGACAGCATCCTACTCCCGCCTGTAACCAGCTAAGATTCTTCACCCTTGATCGGGCACTGCGCTCCTCTGCGTGCATCAGTGGCTCGCCTGTTAAGGAGCTGCTAGCCACATCCTGCTCCCTGCCTGTAACCAGCTAAGATTTTTGCCCTTGATCAGGCACTGTGCTCCCGCCTCTGTGGCATCAGTGGCTTGCCTTTCAATGAGCCACCGCTGCATCCTGCTCCCGCTTGTAACCAGCTAAGGTACACCCAGTGTTCTTTACTAACTGATTTTACTTCAGCTCCATAGCTACTGTTCCTACTGGCCACTCTCCTAAGTCAGAAAGGCATCCATTGGCTGCTGTGCTTCCGCAAGCTGTGCTATTGGCTGTCCCCATTTATTGAATTCTGGCTGCTCTCCCGGACCTCAGGTCCACTTCTACGGCTGAATTTTAGTACAGTCAATTTTACTACAATTGAATTTTACAGAGAGAGGTTATCTTAACCCTGTTAAATTAGCACTGCTACATATGCCACCTATTACATTTGCATCATTTCACTCATTCAAATGTGTACACTGTTATAATTTTTGTTTACCTTAGAGTGTACTGTTATAATTTTGTGCTTGCCTTAGAGTGAATCTGCTAATTTCTTTTAATCATTCGCAGTGCTCCTTATGGTCCAATGTTCCTTCTATCCCCTACAATTCCCATCTTCATTCTTTCCTGCTCACTCTTGGTACACTGAACTCTCACCATTTTCCTGCAAATCTTCCTCCATTCCTGCTAAATTTCCTGTACCTTCTCTCATTTTCTAACTCTGTTCTGCAGTCAATAGCAACCCTTTTGCTCATCCTGTCTAATCCTGTTGCTGGGTTCCTGGTGCCTTGTCACAGACACCCCATACACTATTGTTCTTAATCTACCTCCTTCCTTCTCTCAGCTGTCAGTCCCACCTACCATTTAACCATGGCCATCTCTGCAGGCATTAAATAATTGTAATGGTCTCTCCTTCTTCCCTCTAAATTATTCATCCTGATCTGGAACTGTGGTCCCACCTCTCAGACATCAGTGGCTCACCTTTCAAGGAGCTGCCATCCACATCCTGCTCCCTGCCTGTAACCAGCTAAGGTACACCCAGTGTTCTGCTACTATTTGTTCTACTTCAGCTCCAAAGCCTCTGTTCCTACTGGCTGCTCTCCTGAGTCAGAAAGGCATCCATTGGCTGGTTAGCTACCTGTAAGCTGTGATATTGCCTGTCCCATTTATTGAACTCTGGCTGCTCTCCCAGACCTCCAAATTTTAGTACAGTCAATTTTGCTACAGTTTTTTATCTCGCCTGCCCTTTACTACTTTTAAATGCTCCTGCCCCACTTTTAAGCACCACCCTCCTCCCACTGTGTAGCCACTCACAAAACCAAATGCCTCCATCTGAAACTGAAACCAGCAAGGGTTTATTTTTAATTTTATTTATTTATTTGGAAAATGTTTCACTGAACACAACATGAGCTGTAAACAACTCTGCTTTCTAGAAGCATCGGGGGCAAGAGTTGGGAGAACAATCAAACACATAGCAATACAAGTACAATTTCTATACAATTTCCAAAACAAAACAGTATAATACAATTACACAAAAACCCAGACCAACCAGCCAGGGTAAACAAAACATATTTGGATATAGCATACATTGCAACAACCCAAGAGCAGGTAATCTAGCACGGTAAAGATTAGAGGATGGATGACACATTGAAGTGCTAGAAGTAGTAGGTTGAGCACAAGATTCAAGTGCTATTGTATACCCAAGGAGGGCAGTTATAAGATAAGTGGGAAGTGGACAGGTGAGGGGTAGAGGGTGGCGATGGAAGAGGGAGGAGAGGTCAGACCAAGATCTATACCCATTCAGGTTGCTGAGAACCCTGCAAGGGGTTAGGACCAGGCAGAAGGGGGGAGAGAAACGGACTGGGGTGGTAGAGAAGAAAGGGCAGGGGAACAGAGGGAAGGAAGGAATAAGGAAGAAGGAGGTGGGCAGGTGATGGATTTGAAAGTTAGGTAGAGGAGAAGGGGAAGAGAGATGGAGAGAGACAGACAATCTATACCCTTCAGGATGCAGAGAACCCGTCAGGGGTCAGGATTGGAAAGTGGGGGGAAAGGAAGAGGGGTAGAAGAGAGGAACCAAGATATATACCCTTCAAGATGACAGAGAACCCTGCAAGGAGGACAGGACCAGGCAGAAAAGGAGGGGAGAGAAGGGTGGGGCTGGGAGGAGAAGTGGAGAGTGGTGGTGACCAGAGGGAGAAAAGGGATAAGGAATATGGAGGCTGGAGAAAATAGGGGTAAACTAGGAATGGAAAAGGGAGCTCATCAGGGGGAGAGGGATTGTGGGGAAAGGACAGCCACAGAGTGTTGAAATAGCACAGTAGCTTGTGGATGATAGTAGAGTGTTGAAATGGCACAAATAGGTTGTGGTAGGGGTGGAGGAGGGTGTAATGGGGGTAGCATGTGAGGAAGTTATCAGAGAAAGGGTTCAGTTAGGAGACAGGAGGTAAGTCAGGGATAGAGGAGTAGGGATAATGTGCAAGGGATTGGGAGGGTTGTGAAGAGGGATAAGAACAAGTACAGTTAGGAGAATAGAAGTAAAGTAGGGCTAAAGGATAATGTGCTGAGTGGGGATTGTTGAAAGGGGGCTAAGAACAAGTGCAGTTAGGGGAATAGAAATTGTGAAGGGTTAAGGACATTGAAGATGAGGAAGAGGAGAGCCTGATAGGAGGTGGCAGTGAGTTCCAAAGCTTTGGGAAGAGGTAGGAGAAAGCTTACTGTACTGTGGAGGTAGAGTGATGGGGAATAGCTAGAGTGCATGCATCAGTAGATCTGAGAGAGCGAGAGGAGGGAGGTGCAGCAGAGAGTAAGGAGGAGAGGTAAGAGGAAGAGTCCCAATCTAGAATTTAGATGTGAACTTGGCACAGCGAGAGAGATGCTACATTCAAGGGAGGGAAAGCTAGAGAATGATACAAGATACAGTGATGTGTGGGAGGAGAGTGAGCAAAGCGACAGAAAGTATTGAAGAGGGTATCCAACCTGGTAAGGGAAGACTTAGGAGCAGCACCGTAGACTATGTCACAATAGTCAAAAATAAGGAGTATCATTTTCTGAACTAGATCACGCTTAACCGGTAGTGGTAAGGAACTACAGTTCCTGTAAAGGCGCTGAGTTTGGGGTGCAGTTTTTCAGGATGGCACCAATATGTACAGAAAAGTTAAGGTGTTGGTCAAGCCAGACACCCAGGTATTTGAAAGAAGTGGTGTCCTCTAGTGTTGTCCCATCAAGGGTGTGGAAGGAGGAATGAAGGGCAGCCTTGAGAGTTCCTGCCTAATGCCAAATGTCATGGAGACTGTTTTCTTGGCATTAAGGAAAAGCTGATGTGAGCTTAGCCAGCACTGAGCATTATTGAAGTCAAGCTGTAGTCTGGAAGTCACATCGGAGGGAGATCGGCCAGAGGTGAACAAAACTGTGTCATCAGCATACATATGGATGGAGGATGAGGAGCATACTGAGGGTAGGTCGTTTAAAAAACTGAGAATAAGAGAGGGCTGGCACGGAGCCTTGAGGCACACCAGTAGAGATGGGCACTGGAGGGACGAGAGTCAGCTATTTTAACAAATTGAGTTTTACCTACCAGGTAGGCTCTGAACCAGTTGCAGGCAGACACAGACAAGCCAGCTGACGTGAGAGTTTTGAGGAGGAGGGAGTGGAGACTGTGTCAAAAGCCTTGGCAAGGTTGATAAAGATAGCAGAAGTGATGTGACCTCTATCCATGGCTGAATGGACAGAGTCAGTGAGTCTAAGTAGGGAAGTGGTTGTGGAGTGATTCTTCCAAAACCAGATTGAAAGGAAGTGAAGAAAGAGGAGTCATCAAGAAAGGAGGAGAGTTGGGAGAGGACAAGGTGTTCCTGAAGTTTAGCCAGGGTGGGTAAAAGCAATATGGGTGGTAATTCCAGGAGATGAGAGATCACTTCCTTGGTAGGAGGAGAACTGTAGCTTGTTTCCAGGCTTCAGGGATAGTCACAGCATAGAATGACAGGTTGAGGAGATCAGAGAGGGGAGAGAAAATGACAGGAGCAGAGAGGTACAACAGCTTAGGGTCAAGGCCATCAGGGAGCTACCCTTAGCTGGGTTAATAAAGAGTAGTGCCTTTAATGTGACATTGGGAGATGGGTGAAAAGCAAACACTGTGCTAATTGGTGGTGTTGGGAGGAATCAGGAGGGAGGGAAGAGGTAGTAGGGTGGGGTAGAGGAGGCTAACAGTGTGGAGGCACAGGAAGTAAAGTAGGAATTGAATTCTGCTGCTACTATAGGATGGTCAGCAATGATTTGGTTGTTTATTTTGAGCAGCGGAGAAGGGGGTTTAGTTTGGGGAGAGAAAAGTGAGTGAACTTTCCAAAACTTTGATGGATTGTTTATGTTAGTATTAAAGGTGGACCAGAAATATTCACTTTGGCCAGGTGGATGGCTTTGGTACAGGCATTTTGGGTGTCTGGTAGATAGCATAGTCACAAGGAGTTTGGAGGATTTGTGGGTTTTCCATGTTTTATCTTGTGCTTGCTGACAGGCCAGGAGTTCAGTGGTTACCCAGGGACGTGACTACTATGAACTCTTAACTTGCTTCAGGGGCATGTTTGTTCCAGACATTGATGAAGTTATCTTTGAAATAAGCCATGGCATGACTGATAGTTTTGGCTGTATAGGGACCCAGTCAATGTGAGTTAAGTCGTGATGTAGAGGGCAAGGTCTAATGCTTTGTAAGAGTGGATCATTATTAGTTTGTAGGTGCCTTAGGTCTGTTTACTTTCCTATCTATATAGATCATATGATGATCGCTAAGACATCTGGCAGTAGGCCCAACTGGATTACCCTGTGAGGATGAGAGGTAAGAGCACAGTCTATAAGAGTGTGATTATGGGATATCTGGTTTAGGCGAGTAGGTTCTGTGATTAATTGGGACAGGTTAAGGGCAACCATTTCAGGACTTAGTCTTATCTAGGCCGGGTGACAACCAGTTCAGGTTTAGATCCCCTAACAGATAGAGCTCACCTGAAGAGCTAAGGGACCCAATAGTGGTGATAAGATCAGTGGCTATAGAGTGGTGGTAGACCAGGATGGCAATAGGCTCCTGCAATAAATATTGGTACAGAAAAGGGTAGAGATAATCTAATGATGAGGGCTTCATAGGCATTGGGGTCGGTGGCCAACAGAACAGTAGTGGTTTGGAGAGGAGGAGGATGAGATAGCTATGCCCCCACCCTTGCCACAGTGGTCCTGGTGGTAATGACACATCCAGGAATTGTGATAGATGCATCAGGATTTTATTTGTTATCCAGGTCTCTGACACAATGACAATGTCTGGATTGAGGGATCCTACAAGTGGGAGTAGCAGATCAAGTTTAGGAGCAGACTGCGACCATTAAGGTGAAGGATTTTAGGCCACAGAGGAGTGAAACTGGGGTTGGAACAGAGGCTGAGGAGGGAGTGAATGATAAGGGCTTTACTGAGTGCTGGACCCAGGTTGGGATTTATGTCTCCTGCGAGAGGAGCAAGAGATAGATAATGATGAAATGCAGCTTTGTACTCTTGAACCAAGGTTTGTTAGATGGTTTAGGGAATGAGGTGAATATCTGAAGGTGGAGAGATGAAATTTAAGGGTGCACAGTAAAGAGTAGGAGTAAGGTAAAGACATGAGTGGGGCGGAAGGCCATGTAGAGAAGTGGGTCCAGGTATGATAAAAGGTGCTGGAGCTGCCACTTGGTTAAAGCAGGGGTTAGCAGGGTAGTAGGGTTTGCCTTACTGTAACCTCCAACACATCCTCCCTTGTAGTAATACAATCCTCCCGGACTGTGAAGATGTCATTACTACCTCTATTTTCCTCTTCTTCTTTCCTCCCTACCCTCTCCCACCTCACTCTTCCAAACACTAATCCAAATACCTCTATACTACCCTTCCTTCCCGCTTTCAATACCTTCACCAACTATCTTGCTATCACCTCTGCTCCTTTCCACCAACAGTGGAGTCATTTCTGCACCCCCACAGCCTCACTTCTATCTACACCCACCTCAATTGCTTTTATAAAACTCTTATTAAATCTCACGACACCCCCAAACTGTGTACCCCGTCCAAAAATCCTTAAACCACAGCAAATCTATAAAAACCCTAAGCTACATTTTCTAATTATTGCTGTCCTGCTGCTGTCTTCCAAAAATATCCACCCGACCCAGGGCCACCTGTTGGCACTATTCCTGGGCAATCCCTGAATTATCCAGTCTCCAACCCCACAAGCTCCTTAACACCCTCGTGATCTAAAACCCTTCACGTAAATGTACGTAGTTTACTGCCCAAGCTAGATCACCTTCAGATCTTTTTTTTTTTATTATACTTTTTGGTGCCACCTACTGCTGTTACCTCGCTTGGTCACGACCCCTTCGCTGCCACTCCCACATTAGCATCGACCCTGATACCCCTGGCTTACTCCCAGGGTGAGTTGCAGCACCACTCTCTTAAGGTGCCGCAATCAATGGGATAGATCAGAAGTCGGCCTAGGAGCTGATCTCAGCTGAGGGTGAGCATCATATAGGCAGGTAGGAGGCAGTTTTCTGCCCTATTTTTTGCAAGGGGGGACGCAATACTCGACCACTGTCTGCCCGCCTCTGAACATGTTGACATCGGTATAAGTGGTACACCCAGACTCTGCTAGGTGTTCATGTAATGCTGACACACTCCCCACCCTCCCCTGGAGAAGGAGAGCAGTCCTCAGATGCTTGATCCTTCTCCCAGCCAGCTCTCCCATGTCCCAGGTCCGTTCCAAACCTGGTCTCGGCATTGCAGATCGCCCTGCCCCTGCAACAATGGATCACCTTCAAATCTTGATAGCCTCAATGAATCCAGATATTTTAATATTGTCTGAAACTTGGTTAAACTCCCAGATACCAGACCATGCTATTTCTATTCCTGGCTACTCCCCAGCCAGACAAGACCGTTCCAGCAGAGGTTGAGGGTGGCAATGTACATCTTCTCCTCCCTACAGTTTTCTATCACCCTTTCCACCTGTCTCCCAGCCAGTTACAAGGCCCTTGTCATTCATTTATCCCTGCCCTTTCTATTCCAATTTTGTGGCAGGCCTTTACTGTTGCCCAAACCTTCCACCCTCTGTGGCCACCAAACTCACTACTAACATAGTCTCCCACACTCAGTCAGGTGGACTGTTCATCATGGGTGACTTCAACATAAACTGGCTGTCTCCTCTCAAAATAATATACGAAATATGCTAACAGTCCAAAACTTAACACAGCTTATGAAAGAACTACCGCATGTAAATGAAAACACCTAAATATATCCTGCTTGACTGGGCCCTCACCTCCCACCCAGATTGTTTCATCAAATCTGGCATCCTACTGATGCCATTAGTGACCACCACCTGATCTATCTGATCAGGAAGGTCCACAGGCCCAAACCACCTCACAAAATTTCTACTCACATGCTCCTATAAATCCTTTAACCTAGCTCCCTACTCTATGACCCTGCAAACACCGAATCGTCCCTGATATCTTCCACTCCTCATGTCGACAATGCACTTGCCTACTTCAAAGATAAATTCTTACCACCTGGAATCTATATGCCTGATTCAAATGTACCAGAGTCCGTGGTCACCATGTCCCCTGGTCACTCCTGAACTACTGGCCTGTCTCAGGGCACATGATCAAGCAAGTTTCAAATTCCCTAGAGACTATACCATGTACCTCTAACTCCGCAGTGCATGTACCAACAGCTACGAGGCTAGCAAAGACAGATTATTTTAACTCCACTTTTCTCACAAATGTATACTCCCTTCCAAATTTTTGAAAGCTGTCCATGCCCTCTTCTCCCTCTTCCCACCCTCTTTCCTGTCCTTAAAATAAATAACTCCCTTGTTGCGGATCATGCTTCAGTGGCTGAGGAATTTAATTCTACTTCACATCATGTGTCTCGTCCCTACTTGCTTCCTCCCCACCTGCCATCCAACGGCATCCCCTCAAGAAGTATTAACTGTGCCCCCTGCCAAACCCATAACAACAGTCCTTTCTCATTCTCCTTGGTCCCATCTGCTGATACCCTAAATGCCCTGCTATCGACCCATCTAAATGCAGCTTCCCAGATGAACATGACCCCAAGCTGCTCAATCTCTGCCTCAGCTATCACCCACCCACTATCAGAAATCCTAAACCTATTTTCATGATTGCAGTTGTCCCCATGCCCCAGAAGCAGGCTGTTGTCCTTCCTCTTCCTAAGGGTGGTGACTCCACTTCCCAGGAAACTATTGCCTATTTCCTTGCTCCCAACACTTGACAAACTTCAGGAACACCTAGTCCTCTCCCAAATCTCCATCTTTCTCTTGACTCTAACTTCTTGATCCTCTTCCAATCTGGTTTTAGGAAAAACAGTCTACCACTACCTCCTACTCAGGCTTACTGACTCAGTCCTCACTGGAATGGACAAAAGCTTGATCACCTCCGAGTCTTTGTTGATCTTGCCAAAGCATTTGACACAGTTTCCCACACCATGCTCCTCCAATCCCTCTGCACTGCTGGTCTCTCACTAGCTTCAACAAACTGGTTCAAAACATACCCACAGGGTGAACTCAATTGGTGCAAATTGCAGAGTCCTCTCTCCCTCGGCTAATCCACTCTGGAGTTCCCCAGGACAGAGTATTGGGCCCCTCTCTTCCCCATTTTTCTAAATGACTTACTGTCAGTCTGCACCTCCACATCAATACATATGTGTGCTGACAATACTGTCTTGTTCATCTCCAACCACTCTCCTCAGATGTGGAAGCCAGACTTCAGCTTGACTTCAACAATTTCCAGCACTGGCTTGCCTCCCATCAGCTCTTTTTAAATACCAAGAAAACAGTCTCCATGACCTTCAGCACATAACAGAGACTTGCTAGTCTCCCCGTTCTGCCCACTTTCCACACCCTGGATGGAACTATGTTCAAGAACACCTCCTCTTTCAGATACTTTGAGGTTTTGCTGGACCAACACTGCAGCTTCTCTGGCCACATCAACGCCATCCTGAAAAAATTTTGCCCCAAGCTTGGCGCCTTATACAGGAACCGTAATAGCATCACTTTACGACAAGGCATGAGATTGTCCAAAAATGATTCTCCTTATTTTTGACTACTGTGATGCAGTCTACAGTGCTGCTCCCAAATCCACCCTACCCAGATTGGAGCCCTCAATTCCTTCTGTTGTTTTGCTCTGGACTCTCCTATTCGTACTCACCACTGTGTCCTCTATCACTATCTGTCATTCCTCTCTTGCTGACAGGCGCCTTTCCCACTATGACAAATTCTCTGTAAATACTGGTTAGGCTCTGTCCCTGTATTTATCCTCCACCCTCCACCCCACCCCTCCCACTCACTCCTTAAGATCTACTGACGCTCACACCTTTGCCATTCCCTGGTGCTCTACCCTAGCAGGCTAGTCAGCTTTTAACCACCGATTCCTTAAATCTGGAATGCCTCCCAAACAAATCTGTCACTCCTCTTCCTCCTACTCCCTCAACTTCTCTCCATAATTTCCTCTCCTCCAACTGCACCTGTTTTCTACAACCTTAAAGTATCATATCTTTTCTAGCAAGTTCACTCCTTGCTACTCTCTATTATACCTACTATTCTTTTACACTTACACACAATGAAATTGTACTTAAAAGGTTAACTTACTCATGCTGTATACTGCACAGCCTTTGTGGTATTTTATATTGTATACACCAAGTGCTTAGTATCCTGTCTCTGTCTTTACTGTATTTTGTATTGTATCACCTATTATATTGACTCTCTGTATTTTTGTTGCATTTAATATTGTAATCATCTGCTTTATTGTAATCACCTAATGTAATAACTGTTATGTGTTTTGCTTGTGTACTTCTCCTATTCCCCACCCCAGGTCGCACGGAGGCAGCAACGTGTTGTTCAGTGTGCCTTCCTGGTGAAATGTTTCAATACGTAAATAAAATAAATAAAACTTAGGGGTAATGTGGGAAAGTATTTTTCATGGAAAGGGTGGTGGATCCATGGAACAGCCCTGGCAGAGGTTGTAGGGGCAAAATGGTAGGGCATTTCAAAACGCATCTGACAGACATAAATGAACTCTAGCAATAGAAAGGAGAGGGTAAGTCAAGGTCATTTAGGATCTGTGGAATATGAAACAGGTAGGAAAATGGGCAGACGAGGTGGGTCAAGCAGTCCTTATCTGCTGTCACATTCTATGTTTCTATGTTTCTGTTTCTAAACAGTCCTTTTCTGCCAACAAATTCTATGCTTCTATTTGCATAGTTCAAAGTCTTTAACTCTTAAGTTTAAGTCTTAATGCCTCTTCTCATCCCCATCCCAGGCCACTCTCCCAGTCCTCAAGGTGAAAGACAATACCATCTCTGACGCCTCTTTTATCGCTTCTGAATTCAGTAATTTCTTCACTAACTGTGCCTCCCTCCTCTCCACCCTTCCTCACTCCTCTCCCTTCCTTCTTCCTTCCCCATCCTACTGCCTCTTTAAAGCCCTCTTCCACCCCTCCTTTGCCTTTTCCCTATCTCCCTGTCTGATACCCTTAAGGCTCTCCTGGCTCAGTAACCCCCTCAAGGGCAACAGCCCAGATGGACTGGACCCTAAACTCTTGCATCTCTTTGCCCCTGCCATCTGTCTTCCACCTCATCCCTTCTGAACCTCTCCTTCTCTCTTGCTTCAGTCCCAGATGCCTGGAAGCATGCTACAGTAATACCACTTCCTAAAGGTGGAGACCCTCTGTCCCAGGCAACTATCTCTCTGTCTCTACTACCCATCCTTGCCAAAGTACAGGAACTCCTTGTCCTTTCTCAACTCTCCCACTTCCTGGATTCATCTTCTTTTTCACACCATTCCAGTCTGGCTTCCACAAATCCCATTCCACTTCCACCTCCCTCCTCAGGCTAACTGACTTTTCATTCTCTCTGGGATGGACCAGGGCAAAAGCACATTCACTATTTTTTGTCAACGTGGCCAAAGCCTTTGACATCATTGTCCACCCCATTCTCCTTGCCAAGCTTACTACTGCAGGACTCTCTTTCCATGCCATTGATTGTTCTGACGATACCTCCTGGGCAGAACCCAGTCGGTTAAAATTGGCTGCACAACTCCCCCTCCATATCAGCACTGGAGACCCCAAGGCTTTGAGCTTGGCCCCATCCTTTTCTCCATTTTTCTAAATAGCTTTCCTATAGTCTGTACCTCATTGTCCTTACACATGTACACTGATGATACAGTACTGTTTGCCTTTGGATCCTCCCCTCTGATCTGACGGCTGGACTTTGACAATGTCCAGCATTGGTTCCATTCAAATCAGTTGGCCCTAAATGCAAAAGACAGTCTCCATGACCTTTGGAACCAGACAAAACTCTCCAGACTTACAGCCACCTCTACCTTTCACACCCTTTATGGGTCCCCTCGAAGATCTCACTACTGCTCTTTCCGTCAAACACTGGCTTGGTTATCTTCCCTCCTATCTCTCATCACCCTTTCACCCCTCTTCCTACTCCTACTCCCTACACACTCTAACTATGGCCTTCTCACTCTTCTGCCATAGGTCAACTACAGTTGGTCAGATGGCTTTCTCCTACCATCTTCCTAAACTACGAACTCCCTCCCTAACCACATGCTCTCCCACTCTCTTCACTCCCTCCCATCTGCAACTGCTCCTGATTCTTCCTTCTATGACTTCTATCCCTATTCTCTTCCTCTTCCCTCACCCTGACTTATACTCCCACACCATTACCTCACCACTCAGCCCTTCTCCACCTAATTATTATTTCCCACCTATGTACCTCTTTCCATTTGGCTGTAATATGCTAGGCAATTTGGCGCTTGCTGGGCATCTGTTAGGACTCTTTATGAACAGCTATCCACAACTTGTAAATTCAATTATATTTGTAAAATTGTAAATGCTAAATTGTTTATATTGCTATAATCTGCTTGTTTATTATGCTTCCTTCTTCGTCTCACTGTATTTTTCTAGGAATGTCAATGAATTACTTCCATTGTATAAAACCTATATACGACCACATATGGACTATTGCTTTCAAAGTTGGAGTCTTTATCTTAAAAATGACAACATTTTAGTTGAAAGACCACAGAGATCATTTACTAAGTTGGTATCCCAATACAAGGATAAACCATATGAAACAAGATTATCTGGTATAGGGCTATGGCATCTTGAGACTAGGCATGCTGGGTGGACATCCTGTTGATGTACACAATTCTAAGTGATGAAGTATAAAGAAGGGACTTACATCTTCTCCATAAGGATATTAGATGTGACTTAAGGGGATAGTCATCAGATTATTGAGAATCTTGCTAAACAGAATCCTGGAGGCAGGGTTATGTTTCTAGAGCAACTAGACTGTGGAATCAGTTACGAGTCGATGTATCCGATGCCCCTAGTGTTAATTCATTTAAGGGAAGACTTAACAGGTTCATTAAAGATGGTAACTTGTTACCTCCACACAGGGCGTAGTTTATTATTTTTATGGGGGCAAATTAACAAAAAGTCCTGATTTTCGTACACGACAGTGGGTGACTTAAGTGAATGCAAACAAATCAACCAGCATCAAATAATGCCCAAAAACATTTAAGACTACAGCTGAATAACTCCTGGGAAGGACCAGCCCAGGCCAAGTCAGAGCACTTCCCACCCCACCAGTTTTACTGCAGCCTGCTCTCAGCCCAACTCCTCCTGAGACCAGAGTCGAAAACTGACTGAGATCTATTTTGTATTCAGTTCTTCGCTCTTCTGCCTTGGGAGTGAGGACTTACTTGTAAAGTTGAAAACATGTAAGGAACTTAACTTCCTTCTCAAGAGGACAGGACCTCCCTCAGCTTCAATTCAAATCAGTCTTGACCTAATTTTGCCTCCACCTGAACCTCCAGGTGGATAGCTCACTAGTCTCTCACCCCCTTTGCTGCTTACATAACCCTTCCAAGTCCAGCCCTTATAATGGATCCTGAACTTTGAAATGTCTGCTTGAGCTAGCCCTCCCACCCTTGAGGAGTGCAAAAGCATGTTTCAAGGAAGTGCAGCAAATGGCTGTGCCACCTCAGTATACCTATAAACATGGATGGTAATGGAAACATCCCAGCATATGCATCCTCACAGCATGAGCCCTTATTTACAAGATTACATAAAAATGCGATTATACAATGACAAGAATGAATGCTGGCCTCTGATTGGTCAGTCTTGGGCTAGACCTATGATGTTATCCTAGTACATCCGATTCATCACAGGTCTAGTCTCAGCCTTCCGTGAACCTCTTGATGATTGTTAGCATTAGTGTGTTTTTTGTATCTTCTCTTAAAAATATTTTTCCACACCAAATAAAAATCTTTAAAATTATTTTTTTAATTCTGTATAACAACACGCCATTGATAGTAATACATACGTCCTCCAGGTGTGTGTCATGGTAGGATAACGTCATGCCTTATGTATTGGATGACCGTGCTCAACCACCTGAGGCGTGACGTTATCCCAGCAATGACAAGTTCTGTCGGCATTATTGCATACTTAACTCCAGTGTTAACGCTTTTTGTTATAACCAAGTTAATTCATTAATCTCCATCCCATCCCATCCCATATTATTCAATGTCACATGCCTGAATCTGGTTAGGTAAGGTGTTTAAGAGGATAATGCTCTCCTCAAGCAAGCAAGCATTGCATACATAAGCATGGGACTTGCTGATATCCCCCAGGTGGTGCTCTAACAAGCATGCTGATGTACCTGGGACAGTGCAACAGAACAATGTAACCCTAATTGTTCAAGATGATCATGAGCATGGTGTGGTCACACCACAATCCCTACCACTCTCCTCCCCATGGGCTCCTAAGGAATATGCATCTCTGTCCATGCCCAGGGTTACACAACCCCATCCAAGCAAACACGGACTGTCCTAGCACAAAAGTGGTCGCATCACATAACCTAAGAGAACAGACGCCACAGTAAGTTTGTGGAACAACGACTCCAGATACCTGTGCACAGCCTCACAGGACCCACCCAAAAAGGTAAGTACTTGGTTGGTGGTTTTATTAGCATCACCTATGAAAGTGTGGTGGGCGCGTGTGTAGCCCAGGTTGCCGTGGATGCTCCCCACAGACTACTTCAAAATCGTCTCATCTGACAGTTTTGAAGGGCACAAATGAAACATGGTTGCTTCAGTTTGATGTGGTTTAATACAGTTTTTTGTCCAAGCATGTGTCTCTATTCTTCTACACACAGACACAGACAGACACACACCACCAAAATGAACTTTTTATACTATGTTTACATTCAGAATAGAGACAGGGTAAAGCAGGTCCAGGCAGTACAACACAGTAATGAAACAATGCATTTTACAATGCCCAACAAACCACCAAAAGACCACAAAACAACGGACCTTCCCTGCCCTGGGGTGGCTAGGTCACAGGTCAGGGTGCTAATTGAGGAGGAGAGACCACAGAACTTCTTGTCAAACCACACAGTAAGGTGAAACTACATAAACATGCACAATGTTTATACTGTAGGATTTCATACTTTCCAACAGTTCCTAATTTGACACAGAAACTTATCTTTAGTGCTCAGAAGCCCTTGTACGAGGGAGGTAAGCATGGCATGGACCCAGCAGACTGGCATACATGTTGAAAAAATATTTCTGTGCCAGTATGCCTGTCCACCCTCCCTCCTCCATCACCAGTGGCCAGAACCATTTTTTCAGCATGTACCAGTCCGCCCTGGTCAGCACAGCAGCACAAAGCTGGCAGGGCAGCAGAAGGCACAGCAAGCAACAGTGAATTAAATGTCCATGCAAAAGCTACAGCCCACTCTCCCCACCCCAGACCTGCAAGGCCACTATCTCCACCCAGACTGGCCAGCTCAGCTACTCTCTGCACCCTGATGGACTTGCACAGCCACTCTCCACACTCTGTGTCCACTCCACCAGCACAGCCACTCTCCCCACCACACCAGCACAGCCACTCTCCCCACCCCACCCAACCAACACCATTTCCAGCTCCATTTATCTGGTATCCTCTCCAGGCATCCAGGTCTGTGCCTTCCATCACAGGCACACAAAAATAAATAAACCACATTTTATACTGCATTTTGTTTATGTTTCTTTCTTTGTCTGAAAAGAAGATGTTGAGCTACTGGTCAGCACAGTTTGCCTGGTATACAATTACAACCTCCCCACCGACACAATGCCAGTGCCTCCACCCACCCACACAACAGTGCCCCCACCACACCCACACAATGCCTGTATCCCCAACCCCACCCACACAAATGACCAGTGTCCGCAACACCACACACACACACACATATGACCAGCAGTGTCCCCAACACACACACGACCAGCAGTGTCCCCAACCCCACACAATCAGCAGTGTCCCCAACCACACACACACAACCAGCAGTGTCCGTAACCCCACCCACACACACGACCAGTGTTCCAACCCCCAAAAAATCATGGCTAGTCAGTAGTCGCTATAACAATAGCCAGGTAGTAGTATAATCATTTCTTTAGGGTGCATGTTTTAGTGCAAGATTTTTTTGCTAGTCTTGTAACACTGTACGGGAGAACACAAAAGCTACCCCTTTGGTTGTGTTTGCCAGACAATGAAGACGGAGACAGCAAGGCCAAGGAATCTGTCTGTTTCAATTCTCCACAGTGGATGATCGGAGAAATCAAAAAAGTGAAAGATTACTTTTACAGCCAGGTAAAGGATGAGGGGAAATAATGTTTCAACATTTCAACATTTACTAATGTTCATATGCTAGCTGCGGCACAGGTCAGTGAGATACATCCCTTGACAGGTAAAGGATGAGGTGGAAATTACGTTTTAACATTTACTTATGTTTATATGCTAACACCCAGTCAGCAAGCACAGAATGTCCCTCCTAACCAACACGGACAGTTCACCAGAAACCCAGTCAACAAACATGGAGAGTTCCCCTTTACCCCACCTACAAGGACAGTCCCCAGACACCCGAACAGTGCCCCTCCCACCAGACACTGGGCCAGCGAGCATAGAATGCCCCCAACCGACAAGGACAGTCCCACCAGACACCCAGGCAGCCAGCAAACATGGACGGTCCCCCATATCCCACCAAGGACAGTCCCACCCCCACACACAGCTAGCAAACACAGAATTTCCCCGCCCCACCAACATGAACAATCCCCCAAAACACCTGGCTAGCAAACACGGAGAGTTCCCTCCCCAACAACATTGATAGTCCGTCCTAGACACCTGATCAGCAATCACCGACATTCACCCCCCATAAGCCAACATGGAAAGATCCCCCAAGACACCCGACCAGCAAATAATCCACCCCTCCCACAAGACACCCAGCAGGCAAACATGGACAGTCCCCTTTCCACCATCATGGACAGTCCCCCAGACAAATGGCCAGCTAAGTCCACCAAACAATGGCTAGTGTCACCACCCCATCACAGCCAGTTTTCCCACATCACCATGGCCTGTGTCTCCATCCCACCAGACCCCAGAATAGAAAACAGACTCTCCCCAGCCCCACTGTAATAGGGTGGGATAACAGATGGACACAACAGTCTGGTATAACATTCAATGCACCATTGGCAAGGCGCAATGTTTATTTGTTCCAAAACCAACAACAAGGAAATAAAGTAAAAGGCTCAAACTGTGAGCATAATGAAGGCTATATAAAGTAAACAACATTCTGTACCATTGTGGCAAACTTAAGCATTCAGTTTCCACTTGTGTGATAAGGTCTTATCAACCCTTCTCACTCCCTTAATGTGATTCCCTAAATGGGTAATTTGGGTCCCTGACTGCAACAGTCTCTAATCTGGTTCTGGAAAACATTCACATTTTACAATAGGGGTTTCACAACAAGTCCCTTCAGCCTTGTCTTCCTTTTCCATGTTGCTTGGTATCTTCACCCCAGCAGGCACATGTCCAGAGTCAGTCTTATCTGGGGATTTCTCTCTTGCATCTCACTTTCTACCAAATAGCAACTGAAAATTGGTAATGTAGGCAACAATGATGCACTCGGAATGTCCTCTCCCTCTGGGTTCCTTGATTCCTGGTCATCTGCAGCCTCCACCAATTCCACTGACCTGGAACTCTCCAACAGCACCTGGTATCAGTGCTCAGCCTCCTTCGGTGCTGGTCTGCTTTAAGCCATTGTCCACTGAGCCAATTTACCAATCGTATCAGGTCAGCCACACGATCTGCATACTCCATCCCAGATACTTCATTCAGGCCACCGACTCCTTCCATGGTCCTTGGAACTTGTCCACTGGATAGATACCTGTGCACCTATTTCATGTATGCTAAAAAAAGATGGTACATCTTATGAACCTTGGCAGTCAGAGCAACTTTCCAGAGCATAGCGAGGTATCCAAAATCATATAAATACCAAGCATCACTTTCCACAGGACCAGCTTTTGAAATGACTCAAGAAGTACTTATAACAAAACAGAAAGAACTAAGAGCAGTGATAAAGGTAATAAGTCCAGAGCAGCGGACAAGCTAACAGTATCATTGACAAACTATACCAACCCACACCAACTTATTTTACACACCCCAGGAACAGCCTACCGACACCATGTAGCTAATGGTCAGCTGTTACTCGTGTCCGTGGCAATATTGAAATGAGAGCAGTCAAGTGGGGTGACATACAGACAAAGACTGATGTAAATAACCAAACCTATGTTGTGTACTGTAGAACAGTGAGCAACAGACAATAACAAGGCCTGGCAGCAATCCAAGAGATACAAGAAAAGTAAAACTGAGGGCCTACAAACTTGACTGTAATCCAAAAGATGCCCAGATACAAGGAAAATAAAACTGAGGCCTACAATGAATCATTCTCAAATCTGGACTGTCATATACGGTATGGCTGCATGCCCATTGGCTCTTACTCTGCACCACTGGCTGCAGCCCTACCGGCAGTCAAGTCGGGCGGTGGCGGGCGGCAGGCGGTGGGATGCCGCCGTCACCGGGGAGCAGGGTGGCGGGCTTCGTGGGTGGGGTGGGGGGGACACTAGCCACCAGGGAGATGTTTGGGGGTTCAATTTACATTCTGCCTGTGATCGGGCATTACGGTCCACTGGACCACCAGGGAGATGTTCGGGTGGGGGGTCACTTTACTTACTGCCCGCGATCGGGCACAAGGGACATGTTCGGGGTTTTACTTTACTTTCTGCCCGTGATCGGGCACAAGGGAGGGTTTCAATTTACTTTCTGCCCGCTATCGGGCATTTCGTCCATTGGACCACCAGGGATGTGAACGGAGGGGGAGGAGCTACATTGATGCCCGCGATCGGGCTGGTGGGAGGTCTCATGCCCGCAGATCGGGCTGGGGGCACAGGGGACTGAGTTAGGCCAGCCACAGGTGGCAGCTGCTGTGCTGCGCCCTGCACACAGCAGCTCACCTGTGCGGCCCCTCGACTTTCAAGCATTTTTTGGTTCAAGGTCCTGCAGGCTCAGGTTAGTTGCGCCAGACAACTCTGCACAGCCCAGCTGAATATCGGCTGTGCAGTTTATGCATGGTTCCTCCCCTCCTGTTGAGCATGCATTCATTTGCATTGCGCTGTTGCTCAGCCTGTTTTCAGTGGCGCCTTTGCCTCCTGCTGAATATACGCAGAATGGCGCAATTTAGGACTTGAGCATGCGCAACCCTGTTACGCAGCGTAAGCAACCCTTTGAATATTTGGCCCTGGGGATATTTCTAAACAAAATCCCCAGGGTATTCAACTATGAGTTTGTTCCTGCAAATAATCAAAAGACATTGTCAACTGAAAAGTCATGACCAAGGACTTATTATTCATAGGTGATTCAATAATCAGAGGAGTGGATACTGTGGTATGTGAAGGCAGGAAGAGCAGCACTACTGTCAGTACCCTTCCCAGAGCTAAAGCAGGTGATGTGTCGGATTTATTGAGGGGCTCATGGAGAATACAGAGAACCCATTAGTTATAGTACACATTGGTACCAACGATGTATACAAAACTAGCCAGAATGTATTTCAGTCTAAAATAACTGACATAACAGCAAGAATTAAACAAAAGGAGGGACGTAATATTTTCGGGCATATTACCAACACATGGGTATCTCAATTATAAAATGAAGCAATTACGTCAATTAAAAACTGGCTAAGAACCTTTTGATAAACAACAATTTGTGCTTTATGGATAATTCCATTACATTCAGCAACAACCTATTTAAATCTGATGGTCTGCACCTCAGCTTGGCAGGATCCAGGATCCTAGGCAGGAAATTGAATAAAGTTATTGATTTCCATTTAAACTGGTGCAAGAGGGCCAGCCCATGTCAGTAAGTCACTCAAACATGAATACAGTAATAGATTATAATATTGTTAAGGGCTGAGAACGATACTTATAAATTCCAGAAGCCTTATTTAATAAATATGATGAGTTTAAAGACTTTTGTAACACATGACATACAAATAACCTGCATTACAGAAACCTGGTGGGATATTAACGATTCTTGGGAGAAACCAATGCCAGGTTATAACCTATATCACAAGTCCAGATTATATAGCAAAGGTGGGGCATAGCAATATATGTACATAACTCCATAAATAGTATACAGTTGCCTTATGACAACCTTGATTTAGAAACTATTTGGCCTAAGTTAATACCATCTAGCGCCCTAAAATCATAATTGGCTTTTCTATAGACCACCATCTAATACACAAGACAAAGATGCTATTTTTATGGATTTACTCAATAATTTAAATCCAGAGGACAATTTAATAGTGTTGGGAGACTTCAATCTCCTAATATAGACTGGAAGTTAGCAAAGGCGGTAATAAAATGGAACAACTACATTTAGATGCATTCGATCAGCTGGGTTTAGTACAATTAGTACATGAAAATACAGAGGTAACAAAATCTTGGATCTCAGACAATAAATATGGGTGACTTAATAAAGGTACAGATTCTACCCCATTGGGCAACAGTGATCACTTTAAAGTTCAATGTACAATAGGAGGTTGGAGTTAACTCACAATTTAAATTTATGTTCTAAATCTGAAGGAGCATCTAAATTAAATTTGGCAAAAGCAAATTTCTCCCGTATAGGCAAGATCTGGCATTGTGGGATTGGTCTAAGGCTTGTGAAGAAAAGAATATTGAGAATATGTGGATTGTACTTTAACAAGCTTAATAAATTAATAACTCTGTATGTTCCAATTTATAAGATTAAACATATGAGAGGCAAAAATCCAATCCAAGCTGGTTAAACAAACAAATGAAACACTTAATCAACAGCAAAGCTAGACTATTCAAGAAATACATGAGGAAAAAACCCAGAAGAGCTACTTAGCATACAATGAACGTGCTAAATTGGTTAAGCTAACTATAAAAAGAGAGAAGGCTCAGCTGGAGATTACTTTTATAATAAGATTAAAGACAACAAAAATATTTTTTCTCTTATATTAACAGTAAGAAGAACCATTACTCAATAATAGTACCCTTCAAAGATATTAATGGTGAAATGGTTAACAGCAGGAGACAGTAAATATACAAAATAATTACTTTTTTCAGTCTTTAATCCTGTAATACACCCTATATTTCTGATAACTTGGCATCTCTATCAGGAAATATTAAAATAACACCTACAGAGGTAAAGAGTAGGCTAAAAATTAGACATCAACAAATCTCCAGGCCCAGATAACATTCACCCCAGAATCCTTCAAGAATTTACTGACCATTTGGTGGATTCTACTAGCTTTTTATATCAAACATCCCTGGATAGTGGTGAGGTTCCTCAAGCTTGGAGGAATGCTTTGGTGGTCCCCGTCACAAAAAGGATCTAGATTGAGCCAGCAACTTTAAGCCCATTAGTCTGACATCACTAATGGGAAAGTTATGAGGGATTTTAAAGGATATCATAGTTGATTATATAGCAGCAAATAATTTATCTGACCCTACACGACACAATTTCATCAAGTCTAGATCATGTCAGACTAACTTATTATCCTTTATGACAATGTCAATATTGAACTGATAATGACAAACCAGTGGATGTAGTTTTTATGGACTTTTGCCAACGCTTTCGACTAGCTACCTCATGAGGAATTAATACAACTTTTGATTAGAGGGTATTTACAGTAACATCGTGAAATGGATAGCTAATTGGCTGACTGGAAGGAGGCAGAGAGTGTGGTTGGGCGTGATGTCAGATTGGTCTGCAGTTACCAGCGGGTACCTCAGGGTCAGTATTGGGTCCCTGTCTTTTAATGTCTATATTTCATCTTTACAGCTTAGTAATCCTTATATGTGGATTTCTAAGTTTGCAGATGATTGTAGACTGGGTACAACTGTGACTTCTACAATTGAGGCACTTTCTTTACAACAGGCCATAAATGAAATTTATGAGTGGACCAAAGTCAATAAATTGGAACTCAACATCTCTAAATGCAAAATTATGCATCTGGGTCAGAATAATAGTAAACATACATATTGAATTGTGGACAACAGTCTGGTATCAACATCTGAGGAGAGATTTGGGCATCAAAGTCACCTCAGACTTAAAGTTTAGCTCACATTGTAAACAACAGGTTAAAAGAGCAAATCAGAATTTAAATTGCATCTTGAGGCACATTTCAGTAGACATGAGAATGTTATATGCCATTGTATGGAGCTCTGTGAGACCACACCTGGAGATTGTGTCTAGGTGTGGTCCCCAAAATAGAAACATAGAAACATAGACTTTGATGGCAGATAAGGACCACTTGACCCACCCAGTCTGCCCATTTCCTACCTATTGGATAAGCTGCAGATTCTAGTTAACCAACAGACTACTTCCTGCAACCCCCACTATAATTGCCTTATGTCTGTCCCATGCATGTTTGAATTCCCCACTGTTTTAGACCTCACAACCTCTCTAGGAAGGTGGTTCCATGCGTACCCACTCTCTCCATGAAAAAGAATTTCCTCACATTACCCCTGAGCCGTCCCCCTCTAACTTTAAATTGTGCCCCTTGTTCTTACACATCTCTTTTCTGAAAGATGCTACCCTCCTGACTTTGTTGATTCCCTTGAGGTACTTAAAAGTTTCTATCATGTCCCCCGTCCCTCCTTTCATCAAGGGTATACATATTAAGCTCTCTCAGTCTCTCTTCATATGGTTTCTGATGTAGACCTTGCACCATTTTAGTTGCCTCCTCTGACTGCTTCCATCCTGTCTATGTCCTTGCGTAGATGAGGTCTCCAAAACTGCACGCAGTACTCCAGATGGGGTCTCACCAACTATCTGTACAGAGGATAACCACTTCCCTTTTCTACTTGTGATGCCCCTCCCTATGCATCCCAGTATCCTCCTGGCTCCCCTTACTGACTTCTCACATTGCTTACCCACCTTTAGGTCATCTGATATGACTACACCCAGATCCCTTTCCATTATTGTTGTCGTTAGTACCTCCCTGCTATTGTGTACTCTTCTCCTGGATTTTATTTCCCAGGTGCATTACTTTGCACTTCTTTGCATTGAATCTAAGTTGCCATATGTCTGACCATTCCTCCAACCTTGCCAAGTCCCTTCTCATCCTTTCTACCTCCCCATGTGTATCAACTCTGTTACAGACATTTGTGTCATCTGCAAAGAGGCATACCTTTCCTTCCAGACCCTCTGCAATGTCACCTATAAAGACGTTAAAGAGGACTGGACCCAGTACTGAGCCCTGAGGTACCCATTAGTAACCCCTTCTTCAGAATGTGTTCCATTCACTATTACCTTCTGTGTCCTGTTGTGCAGCCAGTTTTCTACCAGGCTACCACCCTGGGACCCACTCCCAGGCTGGCTAACTTGATTATTAATTCTGTGTGGACTGTGTCAAATGCCTTGCTAAAGTCTAGGTAGGCCATATCCACAGCCCTCTCTGGTCTATTACTTTGGTCACCCAGTCAAAGAAATCAATTAGATTCATCTGACATGACCTTTCTGCTGTGAATCCATGCTGCTTTGGGTTTCTGTGCCCTGCTGTCCTCTAGTACTCAGCAGTTCTTTCTTTCAGAAGTATTCCATCATTTTCCCCACTACTGAGGTCAAACTAACAGGTCTGTAGTTTCCTGCTTCTGCCTTGTTCACACTTTTGTGAAGGGAATCACATCTGCCCTCCTCCAGTCCTCCGTACCACCCCATCTTCCCATGATTTGTTAAAAGTGTCGTTAGTGGTGTCACTAGGTCCTCCCTTAGCTCTTTTAGGATTCTAGGGTGAATCCTGCAGGCCCAATTGCTTGTCCACCTTGAGTTTTAGGAGTTCTTTCAGTACTCTTTCTTCTGTAAATGGACTGGTGTCAACGCACTATCCAGAGTGCTTCTACTGTTTGCTAAGGTAACCTCCTTCTTCTTTTGTGAATACTGAGCAAAAGTATTTATTCAGTCATCTGCGCTTTTCACTGTCTCCTCTGCCCACCTCCCTCTCCTTTATTAATCTCCACTATCCTCCCTTAACCTTTCTATGCTCCCTAATGTACCTATAAAAGGTTTTATCCCTTCTTAACTGAGTTTGCTATCTTTTCCTCGGTTTGGGCCTTTGCTTTTCTGACTGCCTTCCCTCTTTCTGCTTTAATTGATACAGTTCCTCGTCATGCTCAGTCTGTGATTCCTTATACTTTTGAATGCAGCCTTTTTCTCCTTAACCTTCCTGACACCTCTTTTGAGAGCCATAGTGTTTTTTTATTCCGCTTTGTTTTCTTTATTTGTTTCACACAAAGTCTTGTTGCCTTCATGATGGTAGTTTTGATTTTTCTCCATTGTTCTTCCACCCCTCCTTTCTGGCCATTTGCTAATGCATTCCTCAGGTATTCACCCATTATGCCAAAGTCAGCCCTTCTAAAGTCCAGTATCCTTGTCTTTGTATGGTTTGTCTCCATGGTTGTGTTTATTGTAAGCACACTGTGCAGTGGTCGCTTGTTCCCAGATGTCTACTGACTTCTAATTTGTGATCCTCTCTCCATTTGAGAGTACCAGGTCTAATATTGCTCACTTCCTAGTGGGTTCCACCAGTAGCTGTCTAAAGCATGCTCCCTGTAGAGCATCGAGAATGACCCTGCTCTTGGATGTGGCTGCAGTCCATGTCACCCAGTTAACATCTGGCATATTCAGGTCCCCATCAACAGTATCTTCCCTTTTTCAGCCATTTTGAGAATGCCTTCATCATTTTCTTGTCCATTTCCTCCCTTGAGACGGGGTCTGTATACAACCCCAGCGGATTGTGACACCATTCCTGTCTCCAAGATGACCCAGAGTTCCTCTTGTCCTCCCCTTTACTTTTTAGTTCTGTAGCTTTGATCCCTTCCCTTATGTAGAGAGCTACTCCACCTCCTCTTTACCCTCCTGTCTCTTCTGTAGATTGTGTACCCTGGTATGTTGACATCCCAGTCATGGTTCTCCATGTACCATGTTTCTGTGACTGCCACAATATCCAAGTGTTCCTCTTCCATCAAGCTACTAGCTCTGGAAGCTTGCTTCCCAGACTATGGGCATTGGTACTCATTGCCTCCATTTAATGTTGGCTTTATCCTTTTACCCCATCCCTGCTCTTATTGCCCTTGTCCATTTTTCCATTTGCCGCTGTTCTGCCCTCTGTCAAGTTCTGTACCTCAGTGTTTACCCTACTACCTGCTATGTTTTGTGGGGGAGGCTTGAACTTTCCTGTTTCCTATCAGCACCTCCCCTTGGCTAGTTTAAAAGCTTGCCAAGGAAGCCTTTAAACCTGTCACCTAGGAGTGTGTTTCGCTTCCTGGACAGATGCAGACCATCATGCCAGTATAGACCTTCATCTCTCCAGGTGGATCCCCAGTCCCCAATGAAGCTAAAGCCTCTGTGCTCTGCACCAGTTTTGCAGCCATTCATTAAACTGCATGGTGTGCAGTACCTAGCCTCACCCCTGCCATAGACTAGCAGTACCTCTGAGAAGGTTACCATGCTTTCTACCTGTCTGAGGCCCCTCCTAACTCCCACAAATTCATCCTGCACTGCACTGATCTCATACCTAGCTAGGTCATTTGTCCCTAGGTGGACAATGATATCTAGTTTCCTCTCCTGGATGCTGCTTCTGCAAACCTGAGGATTCACTTCCTGTCCCTCCAAGCCATGGCACCAGGCAGGCACCTTACTTACCTCTCCTCTCCTTCCCCAGGTCTACACCTCTAACAACTGAGTCCCCTATCATAAGCTGTTTCTTTCCTGTGGTGTCCCTTGCCACCCTTTGTGGGTCTCCTTGTGGATGTCCCCAGCATTTTTCTTGGTCTCCAATGAGGGTGTCATCATAAAGGAACCTTGATTTGCCAGGCTGACATATGATTTGTGTAGAGGTGCAGCTCAGGGCTATGCCTCTGTTCCACCACCCTCACCCTCTCCGAACCTACTGTGGTCCATCTGCTCTTCACACATGGCAACCTCTGAGGCAGTGGTTGTGGAACTGGTGCTCTTTGGGTGGGGAGGCCTCCTTAGTCCTTGCCAGTTCAGCCTGGAGGTGGGCAACCTCCTCCCTCAGAGCTGACAGTTGCCTGAAAATAGGGCAGCAACACAGGTTCCAGAATGTCTCCTGGAAAATTGCTGCCCCACAGCCAGTGCATTGCACCACTCCCCACATGTCCCTCTCTTCTTATAGTATACAATGAGTAATATATAATTTTTGTGTGTGTGTACTTACCCTGTATGCACTGTGCTGGTAATTAAGAATATGACAGTTCTGCTCCAAGACCTGTTGAGGAAGTGATGTCAGATCCTTGGCTATAAAGGAAATACCACACCTGGGGTGGGTGGGGTGAGGGAAGGGTGGGTGGAGGCCACAACCACTGGTGACTGTTACAAACAATCAAATACACCACTGCTCCACCACCCTGGTGAGTACTGCCTTTATAGTAAGTCAGCCAACACCACAATGTACTTGACCACTGCTCCTACACAAACCACTCTACTGAGACCAGGATAAAATGAACTCATTGCTTAGCCAGCAGGACACTTCTAAAATATTGCACAAATACCCTTCCAACTCCTATGTGTCTAGCACAGAAATCAAGCAACTTCAGTTGTATTTAACCTCTAGTTATAAAATGACTACACTTTAATGGAATCCTACAATTCTTAATGCCAATAAGAAAATTATGAAACTTTCTGTAGAAAGTGTAGCTTACCTTCCTAGTCCCTACAATATTATGTTTTACCAAGTTCCTGTTCCTCAAATGCATTCTAGTTTGTTCTCTGCAGTATAGCACGTTTCTCAGCTTCCAACAGGAGCAGGCAAGTCTTTCTGACTGGCTTTTCTCTGTGTAGTTTGCTTAAGACAGCAGTGATAAAAGCCCCACCCAGAATCAATTGATTGACTAGTGATACCTGGGATGTAAACAGGCCTTTCAGTGAAGACACTTGTTATGTCTGCTTCTAATACACACACAAACCCTTTATCTGAAACCAGGGATAAACTCACTGCTTAGCCAGCAGGACACTTCTAAAATATTGCACAAATATCCTTCCAAATCCTATGTGTCTAGCACAGAAATCAAGCAACTTCAGTTGTATTTTAGAGTGGAGGGTGTACAAGCTGAGAGCAACAAGATCAGTGTCTGGACTGAAAACCTATCCTATGAGGAGAGATTAACCCAAATTATACTCATTACATTATAGAAGATTAAGGGAGACCTTTGTATGATGTTCAGAATATCTCAAGATACTACATTAAGGAAAGATCTTAAACTTTCCTACAAAACAGGCTAGACTAGTGCTAGACAGCATAGTATACAACTCAATTTGCTAAGTGGAATACAAACCTAAGGAAACATTGGTTTACTGTGAGGGTGGTGACAGCATGGAATAGCTTACCAGCAAATGTGGTGGGAGTTCTAACATGGACACATTTAAGTCTATATTAAACAATTTTCTGTATGATAAAACTACTACATTTTAACAATAAATAATGGCGAGCATCATGGACAAAAGTCCCATAGCTTGAACTAACTTATGAAACTTCTAAAGGCATTGAAACAGGCAAGCTCTAACCAATTATTCTGCACGTAAGCATCTAGTGAAAAAGTAGCAAATTCCAGCATCGCTCCCACTGAAATAATACAGGTGTCTGTCCATATCCATATTCAGAGTATAAATGATTATGCAAGAATAAGTGAGGAAAAACAGCAACAGATAAGCACAATCCTGAGTGGCAAAACTGACACGAGACACCACTGCATGACAAAGTATAGCCCCTAAGCACCATCCCGACTAACTACAGTGAGCCAATTGGGAGCTGCTTCAATCACCCACCATAAATGCTAAGCACGTCACATTTAACATAATACAAGGTAAGGACATGTATAAAAAGTACCCTTCACCCATTCCCACAAACCTACCCTCAAGAAAAATACTAACCATTACCTCCCTCATTCCTGTACTAACTCCAATTGAAGTGCAAAATAAACTAAACCTTGTTTTTCTTTTTATCTTTGTCTCCCCCAAAAAACACACACACAGGAAACAAGTACCGACTTCTACACTGAGAAGGAAGCTCTGGTCTTAGCATCTGAGAGTGATTCAAATTAAAAGAACTACAAGCAAGATGAGAGCTGCAAAAATAAAACTTAGCTAGCTAAACATCGCCACCATACAGTTTGTAGAAAAGCAGTTTGATGTGCTATGTAACAAGAAAATCTTTTAATCTAAAGTTATCATTCCTTATAGGAAAGGTTGTATTTCAAATGCTGTAATTTGTTTCTGCACAAAACCATACAGTATTTGTGAATAAGAATCAGAACCACCTTACCGCCATTTGCAATCATCCTTTCAAAATGCTAATTAAAAGGATTAATCTTTTCAACCTTTTTCCACCTCCTTTCCTCCCTCCCTCCTCTCTCTTACTTAAATAGAAGTTAACCAGTAAGACTTGTACATCCTCAAAACAATAAAAAATGAAAACCTTTTTGTTAGAAATGCATACTACCTGTCGCAGCATGAAAAAAATAAACAGTTTATGCAGCTTTTTAACTCGTTGATGACTCCATGTATAGCTAATCCACAATAGCAGTGAATCCCCAGGAGGAATTAAAAAATAAAATAAAAAGAAATAATCCAAACGAGATCGACTTTCAGTGTCGTAATCCAACAGGGTAAAGAGACTTCCAGAGTAATCCTTCACAAGGAAAATTAAGATTGAAGACTTCCTATGATGAAGATAACCACTGAAATGTCCTCCACAGTGTAGTCAACTCCAAGTGGTTCCCCAGGTGAAGAGGAAAGAGAAGACCAGTGAAGAGAACCACTCCATTCTTTGAATCCATCTCATCCACCAACAACTGTAATCCACCACCATAATCGTCCCTCGATGACCCCACTAGAGATGATGCTCCTTCGACACCCGAGTCACAACTTCATGGTCCAAAGAACAAGTCTGCTCCTTTGACCTTCCATTCACGCCCTCTATGCTCCAGTGATAAAGTCCCCATCTTCTCTTATCATCCCTCGGCTCCTCACAGCCTTCTCCCACTGTCCTCAGATTCCAGACCATGCTGAAGATGTCAATTTGGAATGTGTCACACAGAACATCCTGCTCCTTGAAGACCTATGCTACCTGAAAAGAAACTGCACCATAACCATCAGGCATGCCCCTCACATCCCAAGTCATGCCCCCTAACCAATCACAGTGATTTTCCCAGCTGTAATGACCAATGGAAACACAGTGATGTAGTTCATTCAAATGCCCACCAGCCAATCAAATTCCAAAACTGAAATCCATTTATAGTAACAAGCAAAACCATGTAACAACACAAGAAAGTAAAAAGTCCCATCTATAAACTGAAATCAAAAATCCTCAACACCAGGGCGTGAAAAAAACTAGGGCAGAAGGAGCCCTATTGCATAAATTGAATATGCAATTTGAGATCTGTTGTATAAACAGTTTATTTTCCATTGCCCCCATTGCCCTTGGGTACACCATTCATGGCTATGCTCTGCTGCTTCACTCACGAGGTTACCCAAGGTCAATGGGGACTCATGAAAATTAATCATTTATATGGCAGGCCCCCATCACATGCCCCTTATTTATATCAAAGAATTGAAAGTAAGAAGTCCAAGAGAAACACTTTAAACACAATGCAAACCCACCACTCCATCATTTTCAGTGCAAAGTTTTAATTTATTTTCAACCTATATCAGCAGTTCAGAGACCAGGGCAGAAGCAGTCTCCAGAGAGCCAGATTAATTACCCAAGCTTGCTGCAGCACAGATGGAGTTTATCTGGGAGTTCCACACCACACGGATTATATAAGCAATACCCAACAAGATGGGCAGTACTGTGCTATATGGGACTGCCCAGGGTGTAATGAGACCCATTACTATGGGCAGAGTGCCTTATAGCCCCTGGGAGGTCTGGTATAGACCATACCGCTCACCCTGGAAGGTATTACTGCGCTTATAAAATAGATATTTGTAGTGTATATTAAGTAAAATGTAAAAAAAATTCAAACAGATGTAGGAAAAAATGACTAAAAATAATTTCCTGTAAATTAGTTAACTAGATTTAACAGAAAGAAAATGGTTGGGGACAAGGAGTTGTGGCACTGGAACTCGCATTCGGACCCAATGGGTTGAGTAGCTAAGGTGAGCGTGTGTGACAGAGCAACTGTTTTTTTTTTTTTTAATGCCTGTGTGGCAGATAGCATTTTATGAGTGGCAGTTTTGTTGTCTGTTTATGAGTGCATCTAGTGGTCAGCAGCACAAATGCAGAAGTTGGATGTGACAGCCAGAAGAAAGAAGAAAGATGAAGAATAGGAAAAATGTGGTGGCAGTTGTTTTAATTTGGGAGTCACCACTATGGGAGCAACCTTAGGAGAACACAGCATGCTGTTTGCAGTCAGGAGTCACACTGTCTGACAGTGTGGATGGTAAAGCAGGGATCGAGTTTAGAAAAGAAGATACTTGTTTCAACTAACAAAAACTGTTGTGCCACTTGCTTTTTTAAAAGGAACAGATGGTTTTGCAACATGGTGGTGGAGAGGGGTCTGTCCAACATCAGTTGCTAGAGATCTCTTGAAAACGAGGAAAACAATGGTATGGGAAACTTGAAAATGTCATGGGGCACAATGATTAGAACGTAATCAGGCAGCCAGAGACTGGTGCACATTATTTCAAAATATTTGCTCTTTTAAACATATACTGTGCCAGCATCTCATTGATATGAGTAACTGCATCTGCCCCTGCTATGGCTCTGCACACAGCAACGATCTGCCTCTAGCACTTATCTTTTCTCTGTCATGACAGGATAGTCAAACTGCAGCAATTCACCCACCTCTATAACCCTCCCTGGCTCTGCCCTTGCCCCTTGACCTATCCCTACCCTCCTCCCTCCCTCCCTGCCCTCTGTGCTCTGCTCACCTAGCCCTCCCTCCCAATGTATCCTTCCCTATCTTATCTAATTATCTTCTTGACATGGGCATACATTGGACAATGCCTCAACATACCTAGTGCTTTATGTTTGAATTCTGTAACCTCCATGTATATTTTTTCTGTATTTGTATATTCGTCCACAGTATTGTACCTTGTTGTCTAATGTATCTGACGTGGAACCTATCAATGAGTATCCACTCACAGGTATTATCCAAGATGTCAATAAATAAATAATTAAAAATACATTTCCTGGTCTCTGTTGCTTGATGCTGGACCACCTGCTTTGTGGCATTAGCTAATTACAAAGAAGCATTCTTCCAAGCCATTTTCTAAAAACAATTTATAGTGCAACTCATTTACGTAATGAAATAAATGAATTAATATATATAAAACACTAAATTAATTACAATAATTTCTACCACTATATTAACATTCAGAACCATATTCTGCTTTCCTTTATTTTAAGTCCACTTATCCAGCACAATCCTACACAACAAGGATATTCTTGTATTGAGAGGTTTCCTTGGTAACAGATGACCTCGGGAGCGCAGCTCGAGAGGTGCTCTGTTACAAGGGAACCTCAGATGCCTGCTCGATAACAATCTTTTATAGTTTATGGGAAGTCACAGCATAGAAAATCACACAAGACTAGCTAGTGAAGACAGCAGAGGATAGAAAGTTTAATATTTTCTTTTTAACTGACACAGTGTGCTGCAGATGTTTCTGCAAGTTCAAGTAAAAACAGTTCTCAGCTTAATTGGATAGAGGAAAGCAACTATTTGGCAGCATTCCAAGTTGTTCTGCTGCAGTAGTGACATCACTGCTGCAGCAGAACAACTTAATGATGTCATTACTGCAGCTGAACAAGCATATTCGGCATGGAATTCCATGCATAACAGCATTCCGCTGTGATGACTGGCCAGCTGGTTATGATTGTTCTATGATATTTGTAATATAGAATGGTATGTGAGTGTCTCACATGAGACATCCTGTGCTATGGGTGCCCCAGGTCAGAGAAGTGCCAAGTGACCTGAAACCAGGAGGTAATTAAAAGACTAGGAGACTTAATTAAGGGTCTCCTGTTTCTCAGTCTTAATTAGAACTGACCCAGCTGCCAGGATATAAGGCTTGTAAACTTTTATGACGCCTTAGAGGAAACATGTCATAACACCATGGTGTGAAAAGTTGTAAAATCTTTTACCAGCTTTGGGAACAGAAAACCACACAAGATCAAAGGAAAGACTTGATTAAAGACTGTCATAATTTGGGAAATTAGTTTTGCTGAAGTCACAGTATTTAAAATATCTCCTGACTAGGAAGATCATTGTTTGTATATTTTTATATTCTAAAAGGAGGAGCTAGATGACATTATAGAAGGGTGTGTGAGAGAGACAGTTTAAACTATACTGTGTCTGAGCTGTTTGACATTTTTTTGGACTCTTAAGAAACAAGATCTCTAACTTAAGCACTATAGAGGTACATTAGATAGAAAAGTCTAACTGTATGTTGGTAGGAGTTTGTCTAGTTTTTCTTTGTTTTTCTTTTAAGTGATTGTATGCACTTTGATAAATTGTTCTGTGTTTACATTTTTCATATTTTTATCTTTAGTAAAATCTTTATTTTGAAAGATTACCTGGGTCTGCTAGTTCTCTTTTGCATGTGACATATAGAGAGTTAAGACTGACAAAAATTGTTCAGGAGCTTGATGGTGTTACTAAATTCAGAAAAGGTAAGAATATACCTAAGGTCTTTTATAGAGTTTCAAGGGTTTATTTTGGATACCTGGTTAGGTGCCCTTAGGTGAAAGATATCTTGCATCCTCCCAAAGAGAAGATTATCTGAGCCTGTACATTTGGGTATGCTAGCATAAGCTGCATAGTTTGAATCCTCCCAGAACTTGAGACTAAAGGTGATGTGGACTCACAACCAGACAGAAGGGTTACCCTGTCTGTTACCTGTTCACATTACTGCGCTCGGAGGTTGGTATTGTGGGAGCAGAGGGCATGACCTGCTGAGTGCATTTGTGACAGATTTGGATGGCAGCAGTTCAGATAAATTTGGTAACACAAGCTTTAATTGTTCAGTGTGTCAGCTTAATACTGTACAGCTCATTTGCAAAATAAGGCATTGATTTATTTTGAAAATGAAACAGAACTATATCATTAGCCATAGTTAGGAAGAAGATGGCTTCCAACTACAGCGGTACACTGCAGACTGTTTGTGGCAGTTGTGCCAGGATGGAGAAGTCCTGCAAGAGATGAAAGACACAAGCAGAACCTCATGGATTCCTGACAGCAGCAGATGCCCAGAGCATTGAGTCACAGACTGTGACTGTAAAGGACCAAACCTTGGGTGTGGAGGGGCTAGCAGCCAGTGCAGTGTCCAGATCTGGTGAGGAGGACAGCAGGGCCAGTTCAAGCGAAGGGCCACAGCAGCAGGGGAAGGTCACCAGCATTCTGGAGTCAGAAACAATGAAGTTGCAGATTGAGTTGCACAGAATGGAGCTGGAGTTCCAGAGAGAAGAGAAGTGAGAGCAGCGAGCTGCAGAGGAGAAGAGGGAGCAAGAACAATGAGAGGTGGACCATGAGGAGTGTGAGTGCCAGAGGTGGCATGAACTGGAGAAGCTACATAAAACATAGAAGTTGATGGCAGATAAGGACCGCAAGGTCCATCCAGTCTGTCCATTTCTTTTCTGCCTTATGAATGTGCCATCGACCTTTGCTCTGTCAATGGCCTATCTATTCATACTCATCTGTATTACTCCCTATGCCTATCCCATCATTGTTTAAAGCCCTGCACTGTATTCATATCCACCACTTCCTGAGGTAGGCCGTTACATGCATCCACCACCCTTTCTGTGAAAAAGAACTTCTCACATTACCCCTTAATCGGCCTCCCCTAATCTCATGCTGTGTCTTCTTGTCCTGCTATTTTCTTATATTGAAACATGTTAGACTCTTTTCACCTTGTTAATGCCCTTAAGGTGTTTGAATGCTTCGATCATATCACTTCTCTCCCTCCTTGCTCTAGGGTATACATATTGAGCTCTGTTAATCTGTCCTCATATGTCTTGTGATGCAATCCCTGCACCACTTTGGTTGCCCTTCTCTGGACTGCCTCAATTTGGTTAATGTCCTTGTGAAGGTGTGGCCTCCAGTACTACATGCAGTGCTCCAGATGGGGCCTAACCAGTGTCTTGTAAAGAGGATTATTACCTCCCTCTTCTGACTGTGATACCCCTACTAATACACCCCAACATCCCTCTAGCCTTACCTACTGCTTTAGTGGTCTGCTTGGATGATTTCAGGTCACTGGTGATGATGACATCCAAGTCTTTCTTTCCCTTGTGACTGCCAGCAACTCACCTCCCAGCCTATAGGTGGCTTCAGGGTTTCTCCCCATGTGCATGATCTTGCACTTCTTTGCGTTAAATCCCAGTTGCCACTCTTCTGACCATTTTGCTAGTTTATCCAGATCTCTTGTCATTCTGCCCACCCCATCTAGATCATCTACTCTGTTGCAGATCTTGGTGTCATCTGCAAACAGACAAACCTTACCCTCCAGTCCATCTGCAACATCACTGATGAAGATATTGTTGTTTGTTTGTTTATTCGCTTAACGGTGTAAGCACACTGAAACAAGTTCCTTTTACAGGTGTGATCACATATATTACATACAGACAATACAATACATAATCAAACATATATATACAGTACAACAAATTGCAGACATAAAGTGTCTTTGTTACAAAAATTGAGTCATAAAAACATTTACAGTTAAATTGGGATTCAAAGTACATCCTTAGTGCATCAGCAAACTTTTGGCAAAACATAACTGCCTAATATCATAAGGAATTTCATTCCAGGTACATGGAGCAATGTAAGCAAAAGATCTTTGTCCACTTTTAGTTTTCATGAATGGAATCTCAAAAGACCTACTATCTGACCTATGTCTAGAGTAATAGCCATCATTATACGGTCTCAAAATTTACAAATATTATGTGGAATCCCAGAATTTACAATTCTATGTATAAACTTAGCACACAATATTGAAAATTTAAAGAAACTGGTAACCAGCCCATTTCTTTCAAAATCACACAATGGTGAGATAATTTAGGACAGTTTAAAGCAAACATAGCTATCAAATGGAGTAAGGTGGATTTCTTTGAGATCACTGTCACAGAAGCAGTGTCAGTAATTATGGCTGCATAGTTCACAATGGAGCTAAACAATGTTTAGAAATAGCTAGCCTAGACTCAGGAATAAGAAATGAACAAATTCTGTACAAAGGAGCCAATCTACAGTGTATTCTTGAGGTAACTCTCAAAAAATGAGGTTCATTACTTAAGTGTGAATCTAGTAATACCCCAAGATATTGAAATGTATCTACATGATCAAACAATACTCCATCAAGAGATTTAACTTCCAATGTATTAACCTCAGATCTTAATCTAGGAGGGATTCCAAAACCATCACCTTTGTTTTGATCTATTTAAGACTAACTTACAAGCCATGAGTGAAGACTGAAATTACACATTTCCTCTGTTAAGGAAACACCTAGGTCTCCAACAGACTAACCCTGCATGTACATTACTGCATCATCAGCGTAAAGGGTTAAAAGAGCATTATTAGTCACACTTACTAGTTGATCAAAAATAAAGAAAACAAAAGTGGCCCCAAATGGAGCCTTGTGGGACCCCACACTTTACCAATACAGAATCTGATACGGCACCTCTATACTTAACCCTTTGAAACCTGTTAGGTAATCCCTCGTCCAGTCCAAAAAGACTCACCAGCTCCCAAGAACTCAAGTCTAGAAACCAACAGCTGGTGATTAACTGAATCGAATGCCTTGGTCAAGTCCACGAACATGGCACCCGTCAGGCACCCTTTATCCATGCCATTAAGTACCGTGTTCGTGAACTCGACCAAGGCAGTCTCAGTACTCCTTCCTTTTCGGAAGCCATGTTGGTTCTGAGACAGTAATCCAAAGCAATCCACATACCCAATCAACTGATTGTAAACTATACTTTCCTGAACCTTAGCTAAAGCAGACAAAATAGAAATGGGTCTATAGTTACCCAATTCCTGATGTGAGCCAGACTTAAGAATAGGAGTAACCAAAGAGTGTTTCCATATATTAGGTATAGTACCTGTCACAAAAGACAAATTAAAAATAACACTAATTGGAGATGCTAAACTGAAGCAGCATCTGCCAGCAAACTAGGACATAAACCATCAGAACCAGCTGAGCTATCCTTTAATACAATCAGAACAGCCTCTCAACCTCTTTTGAGTAGTAATCCTTAGTAAAACTTATGGTTAACTATAAGATCTTCAGTCTTTCCTAAATGATTCACCTCAGACTGGTCACCATAAGAATTAAATAATGCAGTAAATTTTGAGTTAAACTCTTGGCTATTCTCAATGGACAAGTTAACAAATCACCATTCAGCTTCATTGAACCCGATTGACAAGCATTAGGTTTTATCAGAGTATTAATTGTTTTCCAAAAGTAGTAGTATTAGACAATCCTTCATATTGTTTATGACGGATAAAATCTGTTTTTGCCTTCCTTATCTGAGCCTTACATTGATTCCTTAAAGTCCTGTAAGCATGATAACCAGAAACAGAATAATTAATTTTATACATTTTCCAAGCCTTATCTCGTTGTCTCATGAGTTTGATCAGAGAAGATGTTAACCACCCATGAGTTTTCCTCAAACCAGGAGGCTCCAGATGATGCAATGGATAGTGCGAAATTAGTTGAGGTTGCAAGCCTGTACTGCTGGACGGCCATGCTTATTATATGCACTGAATACATTTTCTTATCTTTACAATACTCATGTGCCATTGTTCTTTTTTCTACTGATCATTCACTACAAGTTGGCACGCATGAGTGGAGCTGAGGATTTGTCTTATTTAACTGCAGAAGCATACAGAGCTAAATTTCATAAGCTCAGGAAAGGCCTGACATCAGCTATGAGGAGCTAGCCATGAAACAACATCAGTGTTTAAAACATTGGTGGGAGGAAATTGAAGCAACACTGTAGATAAAATTGAAAATGCTATTTTGTTAGAACAGTTTTTGGGGCATGCCTAGCAGAGCTGAAAACCTGGCTGGAGTACCGAGATCCCAAAACAGTGCAGAGGCTGCTGAACTCTTGGACCACTATCAAGAACAGACCTGCTCTGAGAATGAATGGAGTGGGTGTGGCAGCGCAGAAAGGAAAAAGCATGCATTCAGGGCAGCTAAAACCTCAGTGCCTCCACCAAACCAGTTAGCCCCAGGTTTCAAAGAAAAGAGATCTCTGAGAAACTAAACGAAAGTTGGGTTTGAAAGAAACTGGGCATATTGCCAGACGGTGTCCCAAAAGGGTGAGCAATATGCAGAATGGTGCTAAGAAAAAGTAGGATGTTTCTGTGTCCCTGAAAGCATGCTCTGTGAACATGAGGGAACACATGCACCCAATCACGGTGAATGGTGTACAGACACAAGGGTTAACGGACACAGAGGCATCCCTGACATTGGTAAAAGGATCTGGTAGAGCCTGGTCAGCTTATACTGAATTAATTTGTAACTGCACAAGACTCTCTGGGGAGGAGAAAACATTGCCCTTGCTAGTATTCTCCTAGACTGGGGTGAAACTGGGGAATGTGCAACAGTTGGCTGTAGCCAAAATGTTAGCAGTTGACATCATCCTTGGCAACAGTCTCAAACGGGATGGTGTGCAGTTAACTGTAGCCAAGTAGCAAGGGAAAATTGTAATTCCCTGGACTCCACAGATGCTATTGTGGAAAGCACTGGGAGGCTGGTTCCTCAGCCTGTCTCCTGATATGGAGACTAATGAAAACGGGTAGAAATTTCCCCACTAGCAGTTAACAACACAGCTACAGAGAGTTACTCCAAAGAAGGAGGGGTGACCCATTGTCAGAGGGTTAGGGATGACAGTGATCCAGAGTGCCCTGTTGCTAGTGCTAGAGACCCTAAATTAGAGACTGAAGGGACCTGTCCCATGCCTTGGGAATGTGTAAGGAGTTTGCATCTATCAGAAAAGTGACCCTAGTCTAGAAAAGTTGAGAGCTTGGGCAGACTCTGATGGAGCACAGGGAGGTGATGGTAAACATAAGGTTTATTGGGAAAATGGACTGTTGTATACTCAGGCTGTGAAGACAGAGGAAGAGGTGATAGGCAGGCAGCTTGTCATTCCTCAGGGTATCGTGAGCAGTTGCTTAAGACTGCACACGATATTCCCTTGTCTGATCATCTGGGAATCATGCATACTATACAGCGGTTGGCTCAAAATTTCTATTGGCCCAACTTCACCCAGCAGGTGAAGGAGTATTGCAGGTCTTGTCACAGGTGCCAAGAAATAGGAAGGCAGGTAAGAAACCCAAGCCACCCTAATTCCATTGCCCATGGTGCAGGAGCCATTCCAGAGGGTGGGAATGGATATTGTGGGGCCTTTAAATACCCCCAGCTCCTCCAGGAAAAGGTTCATCCTGACCGTGGTGGATTATGCCACTCAGTATCCTGAGGCAGTCACCCTATCCTCACTGAGGACGGACAAAGTGGCAGATGCCTTACTTGGGATTTTCTCCCATGTTGGGTTTCCGCAGGAGGTTATCACTGATTGAGGGGTTCCTTCATGTCGGACCTGATGAAATGTTTGTGGGAGAAGTGTGGTGGTGCAGAGGTGCACAGCACCTTATCACCCACAAACCAATGGGCTTGTGGAAAGATTTAATAGTACCCTGAAGTCAATGCTCCAAACATTTGCTGAACTGCATGGGAGGGACTGGGAGAAATACCTTCCCCACCTGTTGTTTGCATACAGGAGGTGCCCCAAGAGTCGACAGGATTTTCCTCCTTCAAACTCTTATATGGATGCCAGGCACGTGGACCCCTAGACTTGATCCAGGAGGACTGGGAAGGCAAGCACACCACCCACGGAACTCCCACAGTGGATTATGTTCTTAGGCTTATTGAAAGGCTGAAGGAGTTTGTGGGGACAGCCCAGAGCAACCTGGCAGCTGCCCAACAGAAGCAAGTGTGATATGACTGCAGAGCCAGATTTCGCTTGTACACGGTAGGTCAGGAAGTCATGATCCTTATCCCTGTCTGGAAAGACACGCTGCAGGCTGAATGGGCAGGACCATACAAAGTAGTTAGAAAGGTAAATGATGTGAACTATATCATAGTTACACCTGACAGAAGACAGACAGAAAGAATGTACCATGTCAACATGATGAAGCCATATATTAATAGGGCTGACATGGTGTTTGCAGTATGTAGTCCTGGGAGGGGACAGATGAAGGAGACTGCCTTCTGGACTTGCTGGAAGAAAACAAGTGGGAGTCCTCTGTGGTCAAGATCCAGGAAGAAGGGAGGTTTTAGCAGACTCTGACCCACTGTTTTGTGCCAAGCCTGGACTAACCCCTTAGTGACGGATGATGTGGAGACAGGGACACAGACGCCCATACGGCGGACAGCATATCAGGTGTCAGAGGAAATCCAAAAGGACATTAGGAGGAGGTGGAGTAAATGCTGGACTTAGGGGTAATCCAGAGATCCCACAGCCCCTGGGCTTACCCGTAGTCCTTGTGCCCAAGCCAGATGGCTCTACTAATTTCTTTGTGGACTATCGTGGACTGAATGCAGTCACGAAGTCAGATGCCCACCTGATGCCCCGGATGGATGAACTCCTGGACAAGTTAGAAAGGGTGACCTACCTTATGACTGTTGACCTGACAAAGAGGTATTGGCAGGTAGAGTTAACCGATAGAGCTAGGACGAGGTCGGCCTTCATCACTCCGATAGGCTTATTTGAATTTTTTTTTTTTTTATTTAGTTGTTTAACCAGGTATAGCACACTAAGCTGAAACCTTTTTACAGGAGTGACCTGGGAGCACAAGGAGGTTAAGTGACTTGCTCAGGGTCACACAGTATGCAAGTGGAAGCTGTGGGATTCAAACCCAGGTCTGGTCTGCTGGATGTCACCAGATTTGCAGCTCAGAGCCTTAGACCACTGCGCTATACTGCCTCCAAATTTAAATTTAAATTTTGAATTTAAAGTAATGCCTTTCGGAATGAAGAACGCCATGGCCACTTTCCAAAGGTTGGTGAACCAGGTGTTAAATGGTGCTGAGGAGTACGCGTGGCGAACCTGGATGACATTGCCATCTTTAGTGCCAGCTGGAAGGAACACCTGTCCCACCTTAGGGAAGTGCTGGGCAGGATACAGAGGGCCGGCTCACTGACAAAGCTGAGAATTGCCAGGTGGCCATGGTTGAAGTGGCATACATTGGGCATGTTGTAAGCTGGGGACAGCTCTGTCCTAACCAAGTAAAAATAGAGGTGATCAAGTCATGGCCCAGACCAGAAATGCAGAAGCAGGTCAGGAGCTTAGGACAGCAGGGTGCTATAGGAAATTTGTACCCAATTACAGTGCCCTGGCTGTCCCTATCTGACCCGGTAAAGAAAAGGATGCCTAAGAAAATTACCTGGGAACCAGCCTATGAAAAAGCCTTTATCAGACTGAAGGAGGCACTGTGCAGTGCTCCAGTATTGACAAGTCCTGAATGTAGCAGACCCTTTATAGTCCAGACTGATGCCTCAGATGTGGGTATTGGGACAGTACTGAGTTAGACCTCCAATGAAGGGAAAGATCACTCTGTAGTGTACCTGGGTAAAACTTACTTTCCAGGAGCAGGCTTACTCTACTGTGGAAAAGAGTGTCTTGCCATAGTGTGGGCCCTAAAGAAGTTAGAGCCATACTCATATGGGCAGAATTTTGAGGTACAAATGGACCACAACCCCTGATTCGCCAACCCAAATGGGAAAAACTAATGGTAGACTGTTAAGATGCAGTCTAGCCTTGCAAGGGTATGACATGACAACCTTACATAGGGCTGGAGCGACAATTTAACGCCGTGACCTATCGCGCCTGTATCAGTGAACTGACCTGGGAAGCTCATCCCATGCAAGGGATAGAGCCCCTAAATTCAGTCTAGGTGGGGAGGATTGTGATGCTTGGCCAGCTGGTTATGATTGTTCTATGATATTTGTAATACAGAATGTGGTATGTGAGTGTCTCACGAGACATCCTGTGCTATGGGTGCCCCACGTCAGTGAAGTGCTGAGTGACCTGAAACTAGAAGGTAATTAAAAGACTAGAGAGACTTAATTTTTCCCAGCCTTAATTAGAACTGACCCAGCTGCCAGAATATAGGGCTCAGAACTTTACATCTTAGAGGAAAATATGTCATAACACCATGGTGTGAAAAGTTGTAAAATCATTGACCTGCTTTGGGAACAGGAAACCACACACGATCAAAGGAAAGGCTTGATTAAAGACTGTCATAATTTGGGAGATTAGTTTTTGCTGAAGTAACAGTATTTAAAATATCTCCTGAAAGGAAGATCATTGTTTGTATATTTTAATATTCTAAAAGGAGGAGCTAGATGACATCATAGATGGGGTGTGAGAGAGACACAGTTTAAACTATACTGTGTCTGAGCTGTTTGACATATTTTTTGGACTCTTAAGAAACAAGATCTCTAACTTAAGCATTATAGAGTAATACATTAGATAGAAAAAGTCTAACTATATGTTGGTAGGAGTTTGTCTGTAGTTTTTCTTTGTTTTCTTTCAAGCGATTGTATGTTCTTTTGATATATTGTTCTGTGTTTACATTTTTCATATTTTTATCTTTAGTAAAATCTTTATTTTGAAAGATTACCTGGGTCTGCCAGTTCTCTTTTGCATGTAACGTATAAAGGGTTAAGACTGACAAAAACTGTTCAGGAGCTTGATGGTGTTACTAAACTGGGAAAAGGTAAGAACATACCTGAGGTCTTTTATAGAGTTTAAGGGTTCATTTGGATACCTGGTTAGGTGCCCTTAGGTGAAAGATATCTTGCATACCCCCAAAGAGAAGATTATCTGAGCCTGTACATTTGGGTATGCTAGCATAAGGTTCACAGTTTGAATCCCCAGAACTTGAGACTAAAGGTGATTCAGACCCACAAGCAGACAGGAGGGTTACCCTGTCTGTTACCTGTTCACATTACTGCACTTGAAGGTTGGCACTGTGGGAGCAGAGGGCCTGACCTGCTGAGTCTGTTTGTGACATCCACCATACAATATAATGATCAATATCTGCTGTTCCTATGGAGACCAGATAGGATTTTAAACTCATGCCAGTCCAGAAGAAATTCACAGTGATGAATCTTTATCTTTTCAGGCATTCTTCTAACATGAGCTCTGTGTAACTGGTTTCATTATGCACACCAATGTAACTGGAAAGAAGTAAACATTCTCAAAATGATCAAGTAAAAAACATTTCAAAATTAATAGAAAAGAAAATGCTTCAGCGCACACTAACAGTAAATTATAAGACCAGGGTATCACAGAAAAGCAAATATTCATTATTATTGTTAGTTTGGTCATCAGATATTGGGAGATGAGGATTGTACTGAATTAGTAGACTGCAAAAAGAAGAGGGAAGATTGTTTTGAATACAGTGAGCCCGCTTATAAGAACAACCTATTTGCCAAGAGAAAATGTTCTTATAAGCGGGCTGTTACTATAAGCGGGTTTGCATTAAATCAGTTATAGGTATGAACACTAGGGTGGCTTTCTAATTCTACTTTAAAAAAAAAAAGCTAAGACATTAAGTTCCGTAGAAAATGAGTGTACTACAGTACAGTATTTGCAAAACTTAAATAAATACAGCACACTTTAATTAAAAGTAGTAGTGTACAGTACATTTAAAATGCTGGCATTCATGTGTATGCTAGTGCAGTTTCAGATCAGTTACCGCACCAGCGGAGTCCGCCTCGTTTTCCCTAATTTTGGTGTTAAAACCACGCTGGTAATCAGCATACAAATTCTGGTGCAGACACTTATGTTGAACTCCTTTACTAGATCGGATCGCTTCCTGCCAGGAACGGAAAGGCGCGATGATTTAGATTCTTTGCGAGTTTCTCTCATTTTTCTCCATGGCTGCTGATTTGCTATGGCTTACTAACTACTGTACTCCTTTTAATCTCCGGATAGCCACTGTTAGCAATGGAGGAATGGTAATGAGAACCTCAATTTTAGATTAGTGTCAGTTAATCACTTAAATCTATTGGGGTAACAAAAACTTGATGTAATGACAGGTAGCCTCTGAGGACTGTGTGATTTGTTAATGTGCTGGTAGCGTAATCACTGATGAACACTAAACGCTAATCAGCTGCAAATATGTATCATTCAGTTGCCACAGACACTGGGATATGTTGATACAAGATCAAAGCTGGTAGAAACCATGGAATGGCACTGCAAACATCAGCGTTAATTATGTGTGACCGCAAGTCTGATTAGCAACTAACTCACTGAACACAGTCACAGGATAGCAAAGAGTCCTTAGTCTTTAACCAAAAAATGTTCTTATAACCGATCTGGCTGTTCTTATAAGCGGCTTTCACCTCATTGAAAACAGTGGAGTGAGATCGGTACATGAAGAGAATGTGATTATAGCCGGATGTTCTTATAAGTGGGCTCTACTGTATTGTTAAAAATTTATTCTATTTAAGTTAGAGAAAAAATACTGCACTCTTATCGACCTCCTTGGGGATATTCCCTTGCTTAAAAGCACAACAAATGACTGATCATGGCTTTTAAACATTTATTCCACACAAGAATGTAAGAAATAAAACTCACAGACATTGCAGCACGGTGGGTGCTTATGTCGTAATAGAAAACTAATTTCACGCCAGGGAGTGCTTCACAGAGGCTAATTCTATTAAACTCAGGCTCAATTCACTGTTAGTAGCACATAGAAACATAGACTTTGACAGCAGATAAGGACCGCTAGGCCCATCTAGTCTGCCCATTTCCTACCTACAGGATAGGCCGCAGATCTTAGTCTAACCAACAGCCTACAGTATTTTTCCTACCCCCACAAGAATTGCCTTTATGTCTGTCCCATGCATTCTTGAAATCTTCCACAGTTTTAGACCCATAACCTCCTCAGGAAGGCTGTTCCATGCATCCACTACCCTCTCTGTGAAATAATACTTCCTCACATTGCCCTGAACCGCCCTCCTTCTATCTTTAAATTGTGTCTCCTTGTTCTTGTAAGTCTCTTTTCTGAAAGATGCTCCCCTTGGACTTTATTGATTCCACTGAGGTACTTAAAAGTTTCTATCATGTCTCCCTCTCCCTTCTTTCCTCAAGGGTATACATATTAAGCTCCTTTAGTCTCTCCTCATACGGCTTCTCTGCAGACCCTGCACCATTTTAGTTGCCCTCCTCTGGACTGCCTCTATCCTGTCTATGTCCTTGCAGAGATGAGGTCTCCAGAACTGGACACAGTACTCCAGATGGGGTCTCACCAACTGTCTGTACAGAGGGATAACAACTTCCTGTTTTCTGCTGCTGATGCCTCTCCCATACATCCCAGTATACCCCAGCCCTCCCTACTGCCTTCTCACATTGATTGCTAACCTTAAGGTCATCTGATATGATTAACCCCAGGTCCCTTTCCTTTTTGTTGTTGTTACTACCTCTCCACCCATTACGTATTCTTCCCCTGGGTTCTTGTTTCCCAGGTGCATTATTTTGCACTTCTTTGCATTGAATCTTAGCTGCCATACTTCTGACCATTCCTCCAACCTTGCCAAGTCCCTTTCATCCTTTCCACGCCTCCTTGTGTATCAATCCTGTTGCAGATCTTTGTGTCATCTTCAAAAGGCATACTTTTCCTTCCAGTCCCTCTGCAATGTCACTGATGAAGACATTAAAAAGGACTGGACCCAATATTGAACCCTGTGGTACCCCACTAGTAACCCCTCTTCTTCAGAGTGGACTCCATTTACAATTACCTGCTGTGTCCTGTTGTGCAGCCAATGTTTTACTTAGGCTACCACCCTGGGACCCACTCCCAGGCTGGTTAATTTGACTATTAATCTTTGTGTGGGACTGTGTCAAATGCCTTGCTAAAGTCTAGGTAGGCCATATCTACAGCCCCTCCTGGTCTACTACTTTGGTCACCCAGTCAAAGAAATCTATTAGATTTGTCTGACATGACCTTCCGCTGTGAACCCATGCTGCCTTGGGTCCTGTGCTCCACTGGCCTCTAGGTACTCAACTATTCTTTCCTTCAGAAGTGACTCCATCACTTTCCCTACCACAGAGGTCAGACTGACAGGTCTGTAGTTTCCTGCCTCTGTCTTGGTCCCACTTTTGTGAAGGGAATCACATTCGCCTTCCTCCAGTCCTCGGGTACCACACCATCCTCCCATGATTTATTAAAAGAGTAGCCAGTGGTTTCACTAGTTCCTCCTTAGTTCTTTTAGAATTCTGGGGTGAATTCCATCAGGACCCATTGCTTTGTCCACCTTCAGTTTTAGGAGTTCTTGCAGAACCCTTTCTTCTGTGAAAGAACTGGAATCGACCCCCTATCAAGAGTGCTTCTGTTAATTGGATTAGGCACTTCCCTCCTCTTTGTGAATATTGAGCAGAAATATTCATTCAGTATCCCTGCTTTTTCACTGTCCCCTCTGCCCACCCATCGCTCATTCTGTTCAGCCTCACTATCCCTCCCTTGTCTTTCTACTCGCTGATGTACCTATAAAAGGTTTTATCCCCTTCTAACTAAGTTGGCGATCTTTTCTCAGTTTGGGCCTTTGCTATTCTGACATAGGCAAGGTAAAGTGTAATTGTCATTGTCATGTGAAGGGGACCAGAGAGGCCATCACAGCATTCACTACCTCTCCTTGAGGACTTTCGTACACCCCCTCCAACCTGATCCCTGTCATGTTACAGAGCAGTGTGGGTGACTGAGTTGGGAGGTAAGTCAGGAAGTGGCCACTTAAAGTGATATTCATGAAACTACATATGGGGTGCTGAGGATGGCCAAGGGTGCATAACTTATGCAGTGAGAATCCTGCTTTAAGTGCCTCCACACACATTCCCACTGCATCCACTCCTAGGGCCAAAAGAGACCCCTAGGAAATGCTGGCACATGCCCAAAGCTGCCTTTGCCACAAGGCTAGGACAAGGACCAGCCAGGAAAGCCAGACAGATATTTTTACAAAAATCCTGGGGTGTCATTAAGGGTACTCATGGGTTTTGGTACTACTTCTATGATTTTTTAGCAACCTCTCTGATAACTCTAGCAACCCTTGTGTTACACAAGGTCCCTGCACCTTATTGGTACCCCAGAGGTACACCTTAGACAGTTAGCATTTAAATATGTTATACTAACATATAGGCTAAGGACATCTACCATATCAGAGTAGATGTCAGGATATGTATGCATATTATTGTTATACACTTTACTTTCTAATACATATATGTATTTCTTGCTTACAAGATGTTAGGACACCTGTGTCCTTGTAATGATTATGATATATGAGTCAGCACTGCCATATTCTGATGATCGGTATCATTACTCTGCTTCCTGTATAACTGTACTCCTTTGTCTTTACAAAGTGATGACTACTACAAAATTGTATAATGTTATCTTGGATTGAGGAACAGCCTGTAATTTAGCCAATAGGGCTCATCTCTGTAACTAGAAATGTTTCTATCTTACAGTAACCATGACAATTATCATAGGTATATAATGTAAGACATTACATCTTCTACTCAGAGACCCTAGAGACTCGGAGAATCCTCAAGGTATAAGGAACGCTTAGCATTGGCTCCCAGTTCAGTATTAGTAAGAACTGCTTAGGCAACTGTAATTATCCTTTGGCAGTACAAACAAGTGTATTACTTATGCAACACGCTCTGTGATTCCTTGCATTCCCATTATTGCCAAGAACCTGAGAGTGAGGTTTAGATCTCCTGACAATTGGCGACTGTCATGCAGGCAATATATGGTGTTTGCAAAGTTTCACTTGTTGCTTCCAATTTTCCTTCTCAACAGGGACTGTAGTGTGCATTCCACATCACCTCTCCCGTCTATGACCACTTTGTAATAACTTGCAAAGTCTGGCTGCTTTCTGGGTGTGGTCGATGCCGACTTGACCGACTCCACTGCAGTTATAAATTGCAAGCCTACAAGTGCACACAGTAGCCCGACCTATGAATAAAGTGTCCCTGTTGTGGATTAATACACGACACCGTGCCTTTTTCACAGTTTGATTTTTCATTCTGTCCCACACAGTGGCCACCATATAGCAAATATCTGCACAGAACTGAGACCTCGATGTCTCAAACTTCCTTGCCTCCCATGGAGGATAGGCTGACTTCACACGGGACGCAAGTCAATTCGACAACCCTGTACTGGGGATTTCAACTCAGTACTCAGAGACGAGACAAACAGCCAGAAAGTGAGAGGCTAAAGGACTGTTGGTCATGGCTGTCTGTGCTGCTTCTAGAAGCCTCCAAAGTGAGGTTTTGAACCCTCGAACTGCAAATCTCATCTCTTAAGCAGGAGATAGGGTTGCAGGAAGCTGAATGTGTGAGACATGAGCAGAATTTGGAATCTGAACTCCAGACACTGCGAAATGAAAAGGATTCCTTGCATCATTCTGCACAGGCAGGCAAGCAGGAACTTTGTATGTTGAAGCAGGAGTGTGAAAGTTTGAGACAGAATAAGGGACAGGCTTTTGCAAATGAATGACTTGTTTAGTAGAATGAATGAACAGTTGAATGAGGAGTTGGGAGATATACAGAACGAGATAAACCAGGTACATAATGACTTAGAAGTGGCTACTAGGACAATCGCTAATTGAGCGCCCGCACAGAGGTTACAAAACAGATGCAGGGTGAGGAGTATGTGAATGTTACAAATGTAAATCATGCTAAATGTGAATCCAAGTTGGCCAAACTGCGCCATCAGTGAGAGGTGTTGGCTGGACATGTCAAGGTGATGGAGGCGTGGCCCCTCCTTGACAACGCCATCTGAAGGGGAAGGTATCAGATGATGGCATCTCACAGTACAATGCCCAGTCACACCTACTATGGCCCTGACACCACATCCCACCATCCACAACATGGCGGACACCTGTCACATGTAACTCATGTCATCGTCATAGGCGTCATGGCCTTTCATGGGCAATGCCAACATGGCGACTCTCTGATGGGGGGAGCAGGCCAGCCCTAGTCCCGCTGGCACCACCGTAGCTGTTATTAACATGGAAGACAGGCAGGAGATAGAGAATGATTGAAAATGCGGTAGCAGCATGCTTATTTCAGAGAGAAATAAGCAGGTTTTAAAAACCAAAAAGGCAGCTTATACATGAAATTGGTACTCAGGAGGGCATAGTCTGTTCTGTAGCAGAAGCCATAGCCCAGGCAGCACCGAACAGTGCCTGAGGAATCTACCTCCACCTAATTGTCCTAATAATCCCCTATAAATGGCCTATTCTGTTCAGCTGACAGGACTGTTTGGATGAGCCCGTCCGACAACCTCAGCTGCCACTTGGAAAAGGTGCATGTTAAATGTGAAATGCTTAGTCTCACTGCAGACTAGCAGGTCCAGATCCTACACCAGACTATTGATCCTGGATCGGCCAAACTCCGATGCCATCCATCAAGATGACACAGCCACCTTTGATGATGTAGCAGCTGAGCTCATTTCTGCACACAGCCCAGGTGTAGTAGGAGTGATGCTTGCATACCCCATAAAACAAAATGCCAAAGAAAGTCCTGCGACTTTCCACCAGAGACTCTGGATGGCCTACCAAGCAGGGAAGCGCTTGACAAGAAGCTGCAGATGTGGACCTTATTGAGTAAAAGACCCTATTCCTTAAGAATATGATCTCTGCAGTAAGAGAGAAGGTAGAGACAACCACCTATCCCACCAAGGAGAGGTTTGCCGATATTCTTCTGAAAATCAAGAGAGTTTATCAACTCTTCATCCGTGATCTGGGCTCAGGTTCCAAGAAAGTAGCCACCATGGAAACCACTCCCAAGACCACAATGCACTACACGGTGGAAAGGCAGGCCCAAGAGAAACAGCCCCTACCGTAGACAACCAACACCCCGCAGACCCAACAACAGCAGCCACAACAACAATCATGGGGTGGTAACTGGAACTACCATAAGAATAAGAAACACCACAAGAATAATAAGGGTAAACAACAAAGATCAGGCCCTTCATATAGGCAAATAGACGAAGAGAACCAGAAATTCCGAGAACTTCTTGGGCAAGTGCTCTCCACGGAGGATGCTGTTCCTGCTCGGGCCCTTGCTGCCATACAACCTGTAGAGCAGGCCTCAACAGGCTGCAGAGACACCGTAGTACAGGCAATTAGGCCTATACAGGCCTGAACCTGAAACGGCTCTCATATAGTATCAGTGCAGCATGGTGAAGTGGTTCAAAGGAGCCAGGCCCAGGCTCTCCATGCCTCCACTGGTACAGATTGACAATTACAGGCCCCGGCCCATATTGTAAACAAGCTGGTCTTGGATACAAACGGAAGGCCCTATACTGAGGCCGAGGTCGGGGGCTGCCTACTAACACTACTACTTGATACAGGTGCGACTGTGTCTGTATTACATGATGACCACCCAGGCACATCCCTTGGTCCACCGGACAAAGGACCAATATGTCTGGTGTAGATGGAACTAGGTTGCCTGCATACCATTCCATGCCACTATCTGTAACACTGGGACACCTGAAGGTCTAACATACCTTTCAGATAATGGTACTGCATGATCACCCTAGTATAATCGGAACTAATCTCCTAGCACCACACGGCTGTGTGGCAGACCTAGCCAACATGTTATTGATACAAATTCAGGGACAATATCACACCATCATGATCCCTGACTCACATGTGGTTGCAACCATATCTGCAAACAATAAAGAATATGACATCATAGATTATAGATAAGAATCATGAGCTTTTCCAAAGCTCCTCCCCATTCTACAAAGGCATCTGGAGGCATTTGCCACCAACAAGCATGACTGTGGCAGAATGCACACGGTCATTGAAGTGACAGGCCCAGCACATGAAAGGCAATGGCAATACTCTTTCCAATCAAGGCCTTGCCTTCTCTTAGGGAAACAATAAAATCACTCCTCAAGCAAGGTGTGATCAGGACATGTGTTTCTAAAGCCAACTCCCCAGTGTGGCCTGTGAAGAAACCCACAGGTGCCTGGAGACTTACTATTGACTGCAGGAGATGACTGCACCCCAGTTGTGCCCCAACTGTGGCATCAGCACCTGATATGTTGGGATTATTGACCCCTGACCAAAATGGTTCAGTGCCCTGGATATCTCCAATGGTTTCTGGTCATTTCCATTGGCCCCAAGAGTCAGTATAAGTTTGCCTTCACCTTTGAGGGAAGACAGTACACGTGGACCTGCTTACCACAGGGATTCCATGACAGCCCCTCCTGTTCTATTTACACATGATGGATGCCCTTGAGGGTTTCTACACCCCAGTGTCTCTTGCAGTATGTGGATGACCTGCTGTTGGCAACAGCCACACAGGAACAACACCTGGATCTCTTGGACAAACTACTGACCTTCATTCAGAGGGCAGGCCTCAAATGTAATACGGCAAAAGCATAACTGTGTCAGAAAGAGGTACTCTTCTGGGCCTGAGAATAACTGACCAAGCCTGAAGCACTACCTCGAAGAAGATACAAGGATTGCAAGATTTGCCACTGCCCACCAGTGTGGCCATTCTAGGAGATTTCTAGTACGGTAAACTATTCCAGAGATTTTATTTGTGATTTTGCACAGAAGGCTGCCCATCTGTTTGAATTACTGAAAACGACAATCCCTGGAATTGGGGCCCCATTCACACCCAAGCTGTGACATCATTGAAACAGGCCTTGGCCTCAGCCCCTGCTCTGGTCAACCCCAATCCAGCTCTGCCATCCCATCTAGAGTGTGCCACCTCTGACATTGCTATGTCAGCAGTGCTGGCTCAGAAGGTCCATGGCACCCTGAGACCCATTGCATATGCATTACAGCTCTTGACCTCAGTAGAAAAGAAATACAGCCTTTGTGAAAGGAACTTGGCTACCTACTGGGCTGTCAAGCACTTCTTGTATCATAGGACACTCTCCTCTTATCATTAACACAGACCACATCCCAACTACCTTTTGCTATCAGACAGAGTGAAGGATGTGCCAGTCTCCAACACCAGACTGGCACACTGGTCCCTCCTTTCTCCCGGATAGAGACATCCAGGTTCACCCAACCAAATGCCATCCATGTTGGTGCATGGTCTCCTTTCCAAGGAGAACCCCACGACTGTATACTGCAGCCACCTGATCTTCCAGCTCCAGGTCCTTTCCTCTCTGCTACACCACAATTACTTGAGAACACCTCACTGTGTCATGTCTTTACAGATGGTTTGGCTTCCTATTATCAGGGAGAACAGATTGCAGGGATGAGCATATTAGTGATTTATCCTTATGGTAACACTGTTAAAATTTCTAAGCTGCAGTGGCATCATCACACTACGCTGAGATGGCAGTGGTAGCCTGTGCCCTCAAGTTCATCCAGCATGGAACTGAGGACACCATCATCTTTACAGACTGTAACTGGGTTTGTTGTTCTCTTACAGAATTTCTTCCTTCTGGCAGAAGAACTCCTTCCTGTCCTCTGATGGCAGCCCAGTGAAACACAAGGAACTGGTAATATAATTCATTCACTGGCACAAAAGTTTGCATACAAACTCTGTGTACACAAGGTTAAAGCACACTTGATACATGACCCCTATCATGCCTTCAATGACACAGTGGACACCCTTGCAAAGGAAGGGGCCGAGGGGGACACCTGGACAATGGACCATCCAGAGGCCAGAGCAGCTGTACACATTGCAGCGGTAAGAAAGAAACCTGAACCCTTTTCCTCTTGGACCTGTCAGCAGCCCAGCACACTGACTCTGAGCTCAAAGATATGTTCAGGTTCCTTGACAAGGGTACTGAGAAGAATCACTTATCCATAACCCCTATCGGAGGCATTAAGGATGTTACATCTATCCCCTGATGACAAGCTCATCTGATATCAGCCAGATCACCCCCACCAAATTGTGGGTGGTTCCCAGACATCTTAGGCCTGAATTTCTGCACCAAGTGCATGATACCCCATTGGTGGACACCATGGAGTGGAAAACATGCTCTAAAGGCTTAAGACCACAGCCTGGTGGCCTGGTGTCACCAAAGATGTCAAACAGTAAATAGTTAACTGCCTTGTGTGTGCACAAAATAATCCTATTCCTACCAAACGAAATGTCAAACTACTACCACAAAGGCACTCTGGCCCTTGGCATGCCATCCTGATTGACTTAATTGGTGTTTTGACCAATACTAGCAGAAATAACAAGCACGCCTTGTGGTAACCAATCTTTTTCTAAGTGGGTTGAGGCTTTTCCCATTAAGACATGTACTGCTAAAACCTCTGCCAAAATCCTGGTGGAACAGATTTTCCAGGTGGGGCCTACCTCTTAAGGTAGACTCTGATAAAGGAAACAGTTTGATCAAAGAAGCACTTGAACTCTTGGAGTTCATCAGAAATTCCACATACCTTACTACCCACAATCTTCAGGTTAAGTAGAGAAAGCCAACAGATGGATTAAGCAAATGCTTTCCAAATTCACTGAGGACAATCCCAAGACTTGGGATTCCCTATTGCCATTACTTCTTATTGCAATCAGGGCACATCCTCAGCCACCACCCAGTTGACACCCTTGAGGTGATGACTGGTAGACAGATGAGATTACCTGAGCACCTGTTGTTTGACCTGCACACACCCACGGCAGACCGTGTGTCTGTAGATCATTATGTGGAAAAACTCAGACAAGACCTTGTACACACTCATTTGTATGCTGCCAACTGCATGGGCAAGGTCCAGCAACAGACCAAAATACAGTTTGACAAACATGCACAAGAAGTGGATTGGCAAGTTGGAGATCCGGTAATGGTTCTCAGATTTGCACATCACACACACTTTCTCCAGATAGTGGGAAGGCCCCTACCCCATTGTCAATGAGCTCAGTCTAGCAGTCCATAAGGTTAGACTCATGCAAAACAACAACTGACTGACAAATGGTTACATGCAAACAAGCTGAAACTGTATAAAGGAGTATAATTACTTTTCCTTACCCCACTGGGCAGAATAGTACTAACTTACTAATGTTTGGTTTTCCTTTTCAGATACACTGACAAGATGGCTATCTTGTTCCATTTTCTCATCATCTCAGGAGTTATCCCCTGCATCCAAGGCATGGTAAAGCACCTCCTTCCTCACCTTGATCCTCCAGCATTCACCCCAGAGGAGTTTACATCACCATACCCGACAATTTGATTACTGTCCAGGAAGGTTCAGATGCCTACCTCACTGCCTCGGTTGTTGCTCCTGATAAATGTACCCTACAAATTGAGTGGCAAACCATGTCGCAAGGACAAATTCTCCTGTGGCCAAGCTTTCCAAGGAACTTTCCATGGCTGGCCCAATGCAAAATTATCCCCAATGGTTCGTTGTCCTTACTCCAAACTGCTCTTAGACATTCTGGTTTATACAATATTACTGCATTAATTGATCCTCATATTGTAATTCCTTGTCTAAGGACTCTGTCAGAAAATTTTGTGTTGTACACAACATGGCCTCTGCTGCCATGTACCTTTCTGTGCTACTCCCACGGATAAACAGCTTTTGAATGTCCAAAACATACCCTGGTCCTCGAGGTGGCCCAACAGCCACTGCCTTACCTGAACACTTATTAACAACTTATAATTTATGCATATACCTGTTTTGTTTAATTTGACTTACTGGAATATAATAGAATTTGGTATGTGTCATACTACTAACACTTCAGCATTTTATAGTACTTTATTGCTTGATAGCTTAGCAGCTTTTCAAATTTGTAATCAAGACCCTATTGCTGGGCTACATACCACCAAGCATAGAGGCAATTTTAGGAGAAAACCTAGCCCTGATGATCAAAGTCATAAGCGTAACACATGTGAACTTGACAGTTCTGATGTCACGGGTACTACAGGCACCATTACAAGTCTTTTGGTACAGTCATGTCTATTTGGAATAAGGCCACATTGTTGCTATCAAATCACATTCACAAAAATTCCAAAATGGTTTGGTAAATGATTTTTTACCCCATTATTGCATGGTGTGGATGGCCTTAGCCAGGAAGAAAGATACACTGTATATAATATGCACGACATTGCTAAGGCATTTACAAATTCTAAAGATAAGATTAATGATCCTCATTGCACAAAATAACAAAGAAGCAGATAAACAATATATTTCCCATGAGATATTGTGTTCAGCCTATGGCTCATACAGTATTACTACCATCAATAATCTTTTCCGCGATCTAGAATCCGAAGGATCCCTGATATCATTCATGACAGACGATTCTAAATGGTATTGTCCTCAGTGCAAATCTTCCAGCTGTATTGCAATGTGTATGCTACAAACTCTAACTATTCCACTTTCCACAGCTAGGAATCTGGGTTTTGTGACCAGACACCCTAACACTGGTCTATGTTTTACTTCTAAGAAATGTTCCATTAAGGATACCATGTTTGTTTCTTTACTGTCTCTTTACCACGGTTTGATCCTGCTACAGCTTTATTTGATAAACATGCAACTGTTCACTCCATTGGGCACCTCGATGAAGATATCTACAGAGAACGCCTCAACTTGCCTCCTCTACTGGTCTTCCATCCTATTCTGGATGCCTGGGTCTCTCCACACACAGATTGCTTCACGAAGAAAGGTTATATTTATTTGTGTCAATGTGACGTATTTGTTGTTATTAAACCTGTATGTGGCTATTTCCAGACAGTATTGATTGGTTCTTTTCCATGGATGATGACATCAGCACTAATGGCACAGACTTCCAGGACTCAACATCGGCTCCAGACAAGTTCTACCAGTCTTATTGAGAGGAGGTTCACCGCCTGTCAACACAGATTTTCAAGACTGCCTACACCTGCCCAGTACAGTTGCAAAATGGAGACTTCCCACTGTTAAAATGCAATATAATTCTGATGGGGAGTATTGTATTGTTACTAATTTGAAGTTCTATACATATGGAATGCAGACATGTGCTATAGATAGCCCCAAATTTTGTTTCATGCCCCATCAGAAGTCAGTTATTGGGCACACTGTTGTTACACCCATCCCTCTCATGGACACTGATATTATTGATGGTAACCCTGACTATCTGCTTACCCTCTGAGTATTTAGCTTACTTTAATGTACACATTGACCCCTCATCTTAACATTAAAATCACTTTTAGAGAGGAAAGATACCCATCTCATCCACATCAGCAATAATACTTCTAATGCTAATAAAGCTGTCCTTGCACTTATTAATGATGGTGATATGAACAGTGCACTTACTAACACTTGGTTAGAGAGCACCTTTAAAGGCTTTGTTATTATACACGCATTTTGATATTTTTTCTTATTATTATGTTTTGTTGCCTACATCGCACACTGCGTCAACACTGTGAGGAGTTGGAGTTCCTTTACAAGGCTCACCTGTTGGGTCTGTAAATGACCCTGCTCCCTATCCACTTCCCTACTTTTGCAGTGTTTCCTTCAGAGGCAACAAGGGGGAATGTTACATGAGGTCCCTGCACCCTTATTGGTACCCCCAGAGGTACACCATAGACAGGTAGCATTTAGGTATGTTATAACAACATATAGGGCTAAGGATATCTACCATATAAGAGAAGATGCCAGGATATGTATGCATATTATTGTTATACACTTTACTTTCTAATACATATATACTGTATATATTTCTTGCTTACAAGATGTTAGGACACCTGTGTCCTTGTAATGATTATGATATATGAATCAGCATTGCCATCTTCTGATGATCTGTATTATCAGACTGCTACATGTATAACTGTAATCCTTTGTCTTTACAAAGTGATGACTACTACAAAATTGTATAATGTTATCTTGGACTGAGGAGCCACTCTAATTTAGCCAATAGGGCTCATCTCTGTAACTAGAAATGTTTCTATCTTACAGTAACCATGGCAATTATCATAGGTATATAATGTAAGACATTACATATTCTACCTCAGAGACCCCAAGAGACACAGAGAATCCTCGAGGTATAGGGAGGAATGCTTAGCACTGGCTCCCAGTTTGTATTGGTAACAGCTGCTTAGGGCAACTGTAATTATACTTTTGGTAGTAATAAACAAGTTTATTATTCTTATACAACGTGTCTGTGATTCCTTGCATTCCCATTATTGCTAAGAACCTGAGATTGAGGTTTAGACCTCCTGACACCTGGGAACCCCTAAAACAAGGCTTCCTTAGCATGTATTAATACAAATATGGTGAGTGGAAGAATCTTGCAAAATCTATAATTCTGCTGAATGTGACTTTGCAACCCCAATCATTCAGGTGAAAGTACACTACTGCAACTATCTCCTGTCTGCATATCCCAAGATTCCTGTGGGTGTGTAACAGGGTATCCATTAGGTGCGTGGACTGGACTTCCAATTATAAGGCAAATGGGTTGCACTATAAATTGTTGGTAAATGAATCGCTGTGGTGTGGAACCTACAGAAAGAGGCAGTCTGTGCCAAAACCAGATGCGGTGATTAGCCAGTCCTCTCTTTAGGATTGTTTCCATCCCTGGTGTCTGAACTGCTGCAAATCATTTGAGGCTAAATGAAAACTTTACCCTGAAAATACTGGAGTGGCGAGTTCTCACTGTGTTTAAAGAGTTCCTCTGGGGCCTCTCAGTTTAAATTCTTTCTCATAAATAGTTTAGATGAGTACATACTTGATACAGACCACGGTTTAGGTCTCAGGATCTGTTTTACAAATGACTCAATTCTGTCGCTACCATTAGAATTTTTCTTAAACTTACCAACCTATACAACTGCCATTAAGTCATAGCAGGAAACAGATGCAATAAGATAGGTTTACAACAAAATTCATATCATAATCTAGTCAGTTTGCTTGTGAAACATGTAGCTAGCCACTTTTTCTTCACTTAAGGTTGCTCTCTCTAGATAATATTCATCTGCAAATTAGCTTAAATAGAATCAGAAAGAGCCAACCTTTGAGCTGCTCTGAGGACCAGAGGTAGCACATCATGTAATGACAGGTGCCCATGTTCAGGCAAGAGCTTGTCTGATCACATGGCCCCATGGTAATGGCGCCTGCCAGTGGTGTCCTGGCTGGGGAAGGATGTATCCATGCTTCCCACTTGTGCAGTGAACCCCCCACCTACTCTGTGGCAGGCACAGGATGTGGTCTCACTGCAGCATATGGATTTGAATCACAAAATAATGTTAGCCATTAGTGTTACAGTTTAGTTCTCATTAAGAAAATGCATTTATAATAAGCAGCATACTGTACAGAGTCTCAGGAGCTGATAGTGCCATTTTTTCAGATGTGTCCCTGATTTTGGTAATTATCTTCTGATTTTTGTAAAGCCTTGACCATGATTTGTGAAGCAGGAGGCTGAAAAGCATGTTCTCCTCAGGGCATCGCCACAGTGCTGATGTTGCCACAATACTCTGCATGAGTGAGTTAAGAGGATGAAAATTGGGACAAAACCCCACCATAATCAGAATGATGATGATGATGGTCAGTATGCTTGGATCTCATGCAGTGCCATAGATGATATTGTCCTGTGGTTTTCAGAGCTAAGAGATCACCTTATATGGCCAGACAGTGAATACCATTATGGGAGGGACAAAGACCTACAGTACATGAAACAAACTTGGTCGGAGCCACTACAGCTACTAATACATTAACTTGATAAGGGTGTTCATGGCTTTAAACATAATGATGAACTGCCGTAGTCAGCTCCATGTGTAAATTTCATTTTTGTAAAGGTAGATCATTTTATCTGGTTGATCCTGTATTTTCCATGTGTTTAAATGTGAGTGGTGAGTGCATGTTGTACTATATGTGGAAGGAGAGGGAGCTGTGCACCAAGGCCTTCAAGTAATGGTAGAAGGAATGGTGCAGGAAGGAGAGGTATGTCTACATTGGGGACTGTGGACCAAGCTAGAAGTATAAGAACATATACTGAAGTGATGGCCTGCTTTCATCCAGGAGGCTACCACAGTCCTCAGTGGATGATTCAAATGGTACTTCAACAGACATTTAAAGAAGCCGGGGGGAGATGGAAGAAATGGGAGGCAGAAAGTGGGCCACTACAATCTGAGCTAGAGAGAGGGAGATCCCAAGGGGAAGAGTCCCACCAGGATGCAAGTTATTCAAGGAAGCAAAGGGTTAGCAAAGGAAGAAGATAGGAAGGAGCAGTCAAATGAGAAAGGTATGTAAGGGGAATAATTGGAAAAAGAAGAAAGCAGCAAGTAAAGAGTTGAGGGCTGTCAAATGGTGCAAGGTCTGCATCAGAAGCCCTACGAAGAGAGACTGAAAGAGTTCAAAATGTGCACCCTAAAGGAGAGAGAGAGAATGAGGATGTTATGGAGACCTTTAAATACCTCTTGGTGTTAAAAGGTACATGAGGGAGATATGTTTCAAAGAAAAAGGTGCAGTAGAACAAGGGGTCATGATATGAAGCTGAAAGTAGGTGGAGTCAGGGAGATGTGAGGAAGTAGTTATTCAAAAAGGGTGGTGGATTCTGAAACAGCCTTCCATGGGAGGCAGTGGGGGTAAAACTAGTGGTGGGTTTCAAAATGGCTGATAGGCACAAAGGTATCCTAGGAGGAAGAAAGGTGTAAGTAGAAGAGACAGTACTGTAGGACAAGTTGGATCTGCAGCAAAAGTGATAATAACTAAAATGGAAAGACTAGATGGGCCCAATGGTCATTATCTGTCATCAGTTTCTATGTTTATATAACCCCACTTTGGGAGATTACTAGTCTATTTGCCCTCCCAGGGTTTTTGTAGCCTAATACGGCCCAGTAGGGAAAAGGATCATTCTTATCAGCACTCAGGTTGAGCCACCTGTAGGTTAGAGATCACAACGGTGCATGGGGATAAAGCCCTAGCAGTTTAGGTGGGAGGTGGAGTTCCGGCTGTAGGAATGAGCAGCAAGGGAGTGAGAGTGAGTTGGGGCTAGGCAGGGGTGATTGCTTGCTCTGGCCCCCAGCCGATGGCACTTGGGGGACACAAAGGAAGAAGTGGGAGCCAGTAGCCACAAGCTGCACATATCTTGCAGACAGCTAAAGTAGAGAGGAGACAGCATCCACAAGTCGAGAGTGCCCTGCAGCCTGCACCAACTCGTAGAGAGCCAGTGGGCAAGAATGCAGCAGGGAGTGTAACGTCCAGAGAGTGAGTTGCCTTGGAGCTCCATGGGACATTCCCCTTCTCAATTTGGGACAGTTGCTGTCGTCTGGGAAAGGATGCAGGGGTCATGATGGAACCCCAAATCCCCAAGCCACGAGGATTGCATGTTTTGAGGGGACTCGCTGAGCCAGTGCAGAGAGAGAGGGTATTGTTGAGAGTTTGGGTGCCTGGGAAGAATAATGGCTATTAGGCACTGTAAACAGTTGTGGGACTTGTTCTGCCTTCAAACTTTTGTGACCACACTGGTCCTGAGTTAATTCTGCCCTAAAGATTGTGTGACCTCCTCAGTCCAGGTGAAAGCTGCTATTATGGCCATACCAGCCATGTGAAAGCTGAATGTGTTCATCACAAATGAACTGCTGTTACTCGGAGCTATGGGTAAGTATGTTTAATGAATTTGGGATCCCTGTTGTTTCTTCAAGTTCCATGTGGACATTCCGTATTGAAAGGAACTGTTTAATATGAATTAATCTGTTGTTTTATCCAGCACCAGCAAGGAAAAGGGACCCTGTGTGTGACATCTGGGCCTGGTAATGTGGCCACTGGAAGCGCTTTACTTCTGTGAACGCCCTTCCCACGAACATATTCCATCCATATCCCTAGACACGGGAGAAAGGACTACATTTCTATGTATAGCAGGTTATGTGATTCAAAAGGATAAGGCATACAGTTGTTACAGTTTTGCACTCATGCAGTTGGTTTACAGAGTGAGTTTGGATACAATCACGGAACAGCGATCACCGTTATGGCGAGTGTACATCGCTGAAAATGAATTTCAGGATGCACACTGCCGAAGACGCAGAAAAGGGCACCCGAGACCTATGGGTTTTATTTTTAATGTGGCAGTTGCTCACCACACCCCTCCCACATACAATCCTTCCTGCCTCTCCCCCACGCACGCCACGCATGTACTTCCTGTTGCCGTATGTCGCCCCCCCAGTATCCAGTCACCCCTGCTAGGTAGCCATGAACACAGGCACCATAACTGAGTCACTGTTTTGTAGGTGCCCAATTTTGGTCACCTTGTTCACTGGATATCAAATGTGTGTTGTGGTTGTTGGGGAGGGTAAGGAGACGGGCTTGAGGATTAAACATAACTAAAAACAAAACAAATTAAATACCTGTGCCATATAGTACTATGCACCCCATCAAGCATAGCAGTGATGAACATTACATACATATTCTGTAGGTTACAGTCAGTGATTTCAGAAATATATGATCTTTTATCCAAGTCATCGGACTCATTCAGTACACATAGTAAGCTTTATTTGTAAAGGCTGGGAAATCATTTAAAAGTTTAAGTTGACAAAAAGTCAAGTAAGTTGTCACATTTGGTCAGCTTCACCTTTCAGCATTTCCGTAGTATAAGTCGAGTTCTAGAGAGAGAGAGAGAGAGTGAGAGAGAGAGAGAGAGAGAGGTGTGGGTTCCATGAATACGATGTCCCCAACCCCCACAGGCAGAGGGTCTGGGAGACGCCAAGGCCTCCAGAAGCTATTAGGTTTTAGATGCATTCTGGTGCATTTTGAGGATCATTTTGAGACTATTTGGCTGCCTTTTAAAGCCTTCTTTGACTTGTTACAAACAACCAATATCAGTATCAAAATAACTACTTTTTATTTCCTTTAAAAAAAATTGTCAAAACTAAAGCAAAAATCCCACTCCAACCACCCTTCAAACATCCGATTTTATAACACTTTCTTGAGTACAGTCAGCTATCACTGCAGCAGGAATTGCACTTATTACCTTGCAACCTGAACAGAAGATTCTAACCCCTGCCCCCAACAGTGCACCACACAGTCAGACATACAAGGCAGCAAAAGAGCATACAAAACACCAGCCTGAGGTGCATGTGTCTGTCACACAGTAGACATGTACAGAGACCATCCATGCAAGACAATGAAACTGATACACAGGACCTACTGGAGGGTCCCTCAGGCCCAACATTGACACAGGATGTATACCAGGTTATGAATGCTTCATCTGCATGTATCCTGAACTGAGGCGGTTGGAGCAGGGAAGGGAAGGCTTAGCAGGGACAGCTGCATGAAATACAACAAGAAATACAGGGTATATACAGTGACATCAAAGCCCACATACTTGACATGCAGCAAGGGATCCGCAGCCTGTGTGAGACCTCGACAATGGCATGATCATAATTATCACTGCTCTACAGCAAGATGATGTTTCCCATTCATATCCAGTACATGGCAGCCAACCCCAAATCCCCATATATCATACACTGGAACCACAACACCATCAAGCACTCCAGCATAACCCACACATGACAGCCCACCTGCAGGGTGAACAGCCAACTGTAACAGATGTGATGACCTGATGACAAGCGCTCCCATGGCATGTACATAGCCCAGTCACATGGCAAAGGTCGGGCAATGCCAGTGGTAGGCTCATCCCACCCTAAACACCCACTCAGAAGTCATCCCAGACAAAGCCCAAAAGCACACATGACCTAATGCCTCATCCGAATGCAGCACAGGCTTAATGCAGAAGAATTGCTATCCACCATCAGATGCATGTGGATTTACTCATGGGTCCATGCTCACTCACAGCGGGGATGTGAGGTTGGGGCAAGGCAAGCTTGGGGAAAGAAAGATCACTGAGTCACTGGACACAGCCCAGTCCAGCCAATCACTGTCAGATAAGGCCATTCAATGTAAACAAAATTATAAAAAAAACAGTACACTCTCTGCTCTTTTAATGATAAAGTCATGCTGGTTATTAATTCATATTGTTTTGTTGGCACCAACTGTCTAACTTACTCGGTCCCAGTCAAGTCCTGACTACCAACTCGTGAGAATGAATCCCTCAGTGGCTCATATGGTGTGACTAGTCCGCTGCTCCCGCTGGCACTCCACATAGTACCAGCCGCACTCCAGTCGCACAGGCACAGCTGGTCACCGCTGGGTTAGAGGATTTCTGCAGAACATTCCCAGGTTGCAGATCTATCTTTTACATGAACAAAAAGTACCAACTTCAAGACAAGAACAAAGTTATCACTGCAGGTTATTAAGTTACTAACCCTTCATGGAGAAATATTTAAACATGCACTACTGCTTTGCTACATTAAACTAATTAAATAAATATAAGTCCACTATACTGCTCTATGGTGGAAAAATACATAGTGAAAGCTAGACCCCACTGAAATGAGAAATTGCCTACAATGGGCAGACTGGATGGGCCTTGCAGTCCTTATCTGTGATCAAACTTCTATGTTTCTATGGCTCTCTTGGGCTATCCTGGGTAAATACATTATAGAAATGGGTAAAGGAGGACCCCACTGAAAAGAAAAAGATCTTGCATCTCCACTATACTATCCTGGGTAAATACAGAGTAACAACAGAGTCAAACGGAACCCCACTGCAAACAACACATCACAGCTCATCTAGGCTATCCTGAGTAAATATATTGTAAACTGTAAAAGCAGGACCCTACAGCAGAACCCCACTGAAAGCAGATGTTGCATGTAAACTGATCTGTCCTGGGATAATACATTGCAAAAGCATCCAGATCACCCATCTTGTAGCTGTCTGGTATATTCATGGTGGTCTAGTGGTCCTGTCCCCTTAAGGAAACCTGACCCTCCTGACTCACCTCAGCACCCCCCAGCCCTGGTCACATAATGCAAAGTGCAGCAATAGTGATGACAGGCACAGCCCTCTTCCCACCACCTCAACTGGTTTCAATCTGACAGTCTTTGAACAATCACAAGTATTGTACAAACACCTGTGTCTACTGTACTTATGATCACCACTGGCAGTCAGACAGTGGCCGCCAAGGTGGTGAGCAGAGGGCTATGTGTGTGTCACTATTGCCATACTTTGACTTAGGTGACCTGAACGGGGGTGGTTGTGGGGAGGAGGATCCTGAGCAGGTGGGTTGACAGAGGATCAAATGCCCTTATTGGGGAATCACTAGACTACCAGGAATATTCAAGACAGCTATAGGATGGTCAATTGGGGTTCAGGAACCACTACACCACTAGGAATATTCGTGACAGCTACAGAACAGGTGATCAGTGGGTGGGAGACCACTAGACTACCAGGAATACTTAAGACAGCTACAGGACAGTCAATCCAGGGCTACAGAAACCACTACACCACCAGGAATATTTGAGACAGCTACAGGACAGGTAGGGAGGGGACTACTAGACCACAAGGAATATGTAAGGCAGCTACAGAATGGCGAGGGGCATGTACACATGTTAATGGGCTACATGCATATAATGGGCCATTGCACCTTCCATGCCCAAAGGAGTCATTAGCATGTTAGGGCTAAATATGACCCACAGGAGCCCTGCCGCAATCCCATTTGATCCGCATACCTCCACTGTGCTCCTGTCAGCCATATTCGGTCTGGGCCTGTGTCAACATAGCGCAAGTCACTATGCACTGTACCAACATGGCCCAATATTTAGACAGTTTGCAAGCTCCAGCTGCAGTGAGCTAATTGTCTGAATATTGCCCCAAGTCAGGCTGTGCACAAACTGCCACAAACCGCACATGGCCAGTTCTGAATATGGGGGCCTATATTCCTTAGCCTAGTGGAGCCCAAAGTCCATGAAACAATGGTTTATGGGGGTAAGAAAGACCTGCCTATAGCCTCAAGATACTGTTATTCTAACTTGTAACAGCATGAAAGCAAACATGTTTGGCACTTACTTATGCTTGTTTGTTTTGACAGATAGCATTATCATGTCAGCCAAATGCTCATTTAATGCAAACAGAAAAATATCACACAAGTAGATAGGCAGGAGACAATAAGACAAGTCAAAGCAGAGCAGTGCATTCAAGTCCAGGGTCCGTGCTATCACAGGTACATAATTAGGCACCACCATATGGCAGGTATCAGCTAAGAGTAATCCCAGTTTAATGTCATAGTTACTCTATCTTACTGTTTACATGTTTGATTACAGAACTAGAGGAGACTCTTGCTTACAGTACCCTGCAAGTCTCAGATGGAAGATAGCCATTACACACAGTCACCAATAAAACTGTCACTATTATCAAACAACCAGTATTTCCAAATAAACCCTTACAAATACAAATAAAGTGTAACCACCCAAATTCTTCCACAGGATTGTCAATACAAAACCTGGACAGAGGGTTGCATGCTCTACTTACCTTAGTAGGGAAAATAACTTTAACTTAGCTAAAAACAGATTTTGTTAAAAATGAGATTGCCTGTTTTACTCAGTTGGAACCTCATCACAATGCATGTCTGCCTGTCCCAGCCCAGTGACCTCACTGCCACAAGCCAAGACCTGGTCTGAAATCACCTTGTGCTCCTCTGTGAAGGAACTCAGCAGAGATATAAACAAAGTTCCCTTACAGCAGTGTTTCAAGACTGTTCAGTTGCTGATTTAAGACTGCTACCTGGAGAACTACACAAAAAACATAATTGAAGACTTTATGAAGAGGGAGCACTACACCCTTCCAACAAGGCATTGTTTAGATAAAAATGTGTAAAAGAGGGTTTAGGTGTTCTTTCAGACTAAAACAAGCTGCCTGTGCTGTTTACACTCCACTGATTGTAATTTGAGCTGGTAGGAGAATGCTTCATGTAAGAAAGGAACTCTCCCCCACCCCAGCATAGTGATTTCAGGTAGTGGAAGGATTGTGGTTCAACTCGAAATTGTGCTATAGAAGGAGTCTGAAGTGCCCTTTTCCCCAAATGATAGAAAGACAACTGCAGGGTTTGCCCTGGCAGCCACAAAATGTGCTGACCAAGAGTGTATTGGCAGCAAATTCCACTGGCTATGCTAATGTGTGATCTGGGATTGTAATAGCATTGACAAAACCAGTTCAAACAGGATTCCAGTTCTCCTCAAACCCAAGGGTAGGGATGTGCTACTAACTAATAGCACTTCCTGAATACCATGAATAAAAGGCTATTTGTTATCATGCTAGACACCAGCAGAATAGGCCTCATGGTCTCATCGAATCTGCTCGTGCTTCAGAACCCTGAGTAGGTACTAAGCCATCCCCTGTCTCCTTTCCCTATTTCTTCCTCCTCAATCCCAGCCCCCTCGGCAAGTCAACCTCTGTGTCATCCCTTGCCTATACCTGTCCCACCTCTCTTGAACCCCTCCACCATAGAAGCCAGTACCAGCTCCTCAGGCAGAGCATTCCATGGTTCCACCACTATCTCGGTGAAATACTGTCTCCTCCTTCCCCTCATCCTTCTATCCTCAAGCTTCCAACTGTGTCCTCTGGTGATGCCACCCTCCTTCAGCCTAAAGATCCCATCTCGATTTACCCTATTGATTCCCTTGACGTACTTGAAGACCTCAATCATGTCTCCCTGGTCTCTCCTCTCCTCCAGCGAGAACAGACTGAGTTCCTCTAGTCTCTCCTCATACGTCATATCCCCCAGGCCCCGGATCATTTTGGTTGCTCTCCTCTGAACCCTGTCCAGGAGTTGGATGTCCTCCTAGCGGCCTCCAGTACTGCACACAGTACTCAAGATGTGGTCTAACCAGGCTATTGTACAGCAGCAGAATCACTTCCTGCTCCTTGAGGTAACCCCTTGCATGCAGCCCAGCATCCTGTTTGCCTTGACCACAGCCCTCCTGCATTGCTCTGAATTATTCATGTTGGCATCCACCAGGACTCCCAGGACTTTCTCCCTGCCATGGCTTGCAACTCATCTCCCCCTGGTGTACACATGCTTGGGGTTACCCCACCAAGGTGTAGCACCTCGCAGTTGGAGGAGTTAAATATCATTTCCAGGTGCAGGACCACCAATCCAGAGTGTCCAGGTCCTTGCAGGCCAATCTCTCCCACTACCACTGCACCCAGCTTAGAGTCATCTGCAAAGAGACTAATTTCACACACAATATCTTCCTGAGGTTGGAGATATATTCATTAAACAGGAGCAGCCCCAGAACTGAGTCCTGTGGGACCCCACTAATGACCTCCCTAGGAGATGAGACCTCCTGCTGACCACTACCCTCTGAGTGTGCCCAGCAAGTCAATTTCCGATCCATCTGACCATCAATGGGCCTACCCCATCCCCTCAGCTTCTCCAGTATGCCATTGTGAGGGACCAAGTCAAATGCTTTGGTGAAGTCCAGGAACAGTACCTCCACTGGTCTTCCCCTGTCGAGTGCTGATGTCACCCATTCCTAGAACTCCACAAGGTTAGTTTGGCATGATCTACTTGGCACAAACCCATGCTGATGACTATCCAGGTATCCCATCTTCTCCAAGAACCCCCAGTCTTTCCTTAAGTATGCTGTCCATCATCTTCCCCACCACTGACGCAAACTGACAGGTCTATAGTTTCTGGCACTTCTCTCAGTCCCCTTTATGGATGGTCACAGCATGTGCCAGCCTCCAATCCCTAGGTAGGCACCTCCCATCCCTAGCGACATGTTAAAGAGTTCCACCAGAGGTGCAGCCAGAACATCCACCAGCTCCCACAGAACTCTGGGATGAATGCCATCCAGCCCTGGAGATTTGTCCTTTTAGCGACTTAAGGGCTTCCTGCACCCGGCCGATGGGGATAGCAATATCGGTCCCTCCCCTTCAGCAGATTCATCCTGACACCATACCTCTGAGTTATCCCTCCCAACAGCTTGTTTAGCAGCAGGTGCCCCAACAATTATGCCTGCTGCCCCTTCTAAGTCCTTCAGCTCCTGTTTTGTAAGTCTCCAGCCTCCTCCCATAGAATACTGAGGCAAAGTAATCATTCAGTACCTCCACCTGTTCCCTAGCACCTTCCACCCCCCGCTTGTCCTTAGTCTGTTGAGCTGGCCCTTGACCTCCTCTGCCCCAATATACCTAAAGAACCTTTTCCCCACCCTGTATCCCATGGGCAAGCCTCTGCTCTTTCCTGGCCTTTGCTCCCTCACCATACTGGTGACTTACCTGGCTGCAAGATGGTAGTTCTCCCTATCCATCCCCTCTTGTTTTTTTTTTTTGTATGTGCTGTAGGCAGCCCTCTTCCTTACCACCTCCTGGATCTCCTTGACCACCAGCATGGTTTACATGACCTATCCTCTTGAGCTTCACTCTTGCACAGGACCTGATGGCCTCCTGTAGTCCCCATTTTATGATCTCCCACCTACCCTCTACATCCGTCTCTGGTGCTATCTCCTCAAATGCCCTTGAGAATTTGTCCCATGTCCCTAAAGTCTGTCCCCCAAAATCCACCATCATTGTCCTGGAACTATTCCTCCACCAAAATGAAGCCGAAACCAGACCGTGTCATGTTCGCTTCCCATCCAGGGATCCTCCATCACCAGATCCCATACAAGATCCCTGTCCACAAGAACCACATCCAGGACACGACCTCCCTCACTGGCTCCAACACCTGCTGAGTGAGGAACGATCCTGGAAGCCATCCAGCAGTCTATGTTCCTTGGTCACCATGGACGCTATAGTTCACCAATCAGTAGCTGGCATATTAAGGTCCCCATCAACACCACCCTTCCCAGCCCACACTGGCCCTTTATGTTAGCCAACAGACCAATCCTCCAGATCCCTGTCAGCCCTGTGGGCCTATATACCACCCCATCTTGATCTTCCCTTCCACAGGGGTTCGCAAGGTGACCCATAAGGCCTCCATGTTGCCCTCTGCTTCTTCCATCCTAATAATCACGATGTTATCCCTAATGAACATAGCTACTCCTGCCCCTTGCCTGCCTTTCTATCTTTCCTAAGTACAGTGCACCACTCAGATTAAGCTCCTAGTCATAACCAGGGTGGCCCAAGTTTCAGTGACCGCTGCTGCATCCACCCCTCCCTAAATCAGCATGGCCTGGAACTCTGGCATCTTGTTACCCAGGCTCCTGGCATTTGTTAATGCCACCTCCAACCCTTGTCCCTACCCCCTTACCATGCCCACCCTGGACCATTTATATGTCCGCCTCCATCCTCCCCTAAGGTACCTTCTTCCTTGGTAATCATCTGACCCCTCCTAGAGGCTGAAGGCCAGGCCTACCCATGAAATGTATGGTCAGATCAGCCCCACTGTTCTCCCTCCCTTTACAAGTTTATTCCCCATCTAGCCTGAATGAAATCTGCCATCCCCTGTTTTAGAACTTCCTTCCCACCAGATTTAGGCGACGCCTATCCTGGGTGCACAGTCCCTTGTCATCCCAAACCCCCCAGTCACCCAACACCCTAATCCCCATTCTCCCTACTGGCTGAGCCAGTCATTGACCTAGAAACAATCCAAAGAAACCCCCAATAACATAGCGTAATTAAACTTTCCACTGCCAAAACTGGCTATATTTACTTTTAGCTCCATGTGAGGAGAGGAGTCGTCTTAGTTTCAGACTGGAATTCCAATGTGAGTAAGTTAAACCACCAGTGTCACAGTGGGACCCTTGGTTTAGTTCCTATTCTGACTTTCCAACTTTCAAATGTCTCAATGGCTAATGTGCCTAACTGGCTTCTTTTATATATGTGTTCCATCAAGGAATTCACAGGTGTTCAAAGGGAGCATGCTAAAAGGAGCACCACAGACTCACAAAACTCAAACAAATCCAAAGATAGCATGCTCAAACCTTTTATATTACTTTTCACACTAGAATTTACATTTCTACCAGGGTGTGCTGATGGTTGGGCATACAACAAACAATCCAAAGAAACCAGCACACCAACCCCCCCAATAAAACAGCATATTTAAACTTTCCACTGCCAAATTGGCTATATTTACTTTAGCTCCATGTGAGGTGAGGGTCTTCTTAGTCATTGACCTCCTGATCTTCTGTTTGTTCTCCACAGTGGCTCATTGGCACTGGCAATATTTCTAAGAAGGAAATGTGCATTCATTGTCCTGACAGACTCTGGCCAGCTCTCGGAACCTTGCCTGGATTTCAGTACACTATTCCCTCAATATCATTTGTCCCCAGGTGCACCAGGAAGTCCAGTGATCCTCCACAGTCCTTGCCAGCTCATACACCAGGAACTTTGCCTATGCACCGCCAGACCAGAAACACCCACTACCTTAACTCAACTGGATTTTCCCTGCCTCTCCCAATGAATACCCCAAATCATGGAGTCCAACAGCAGGAGTACCTTAGTGTCCCCTCGGCCTTTTGTTTACTTCCTTTGTGCTCCTGACCCAACCCCATCACCCCCCATTCCTGAGTCCTCTTCCCTGGTTGTCCTCTGGCTTCCTATAAGAGAACCCATGTTGCCCTCCCTTCTTGCCACACTTTTATGACCAAGTTCCCAGTTACCCCCATTTAGGCTCCTACTTATTCCCTACCCCATCCGCACTCATCTCTGACCACCCATCCCACCCAGATCCTACAACCCTAGACCTTCCCCAACACCGCCATATCACCATCCCCTCTGCGGCCTCCTCCACAATCTTATTTCCTCCGTGTCCCCTGCAGCTCTCCCTTACCTAGACACCCTTCTCTGGTATGGTCCCCCAAGGGTGACCCTCTTCGACTCTATTACTCCTCCTTTCTTACCAGGTGTGCCCTCAGCCCCCATCCTGCTCTCTCGTTTTCCCACCTCCCCTGCTTGACATTTAATTTGCCTCTTTCCCCACTAGTTCGCTTTGTTTAAATTTACTTTCCCAGTCCCCACCTCCCCCAATTTCCCCAATCAATCCCTCTGGCCTCATTCTCTTCCCCTTAACACATCTCACCACTTCCCCCTCCCAAGTTGCATAATGGCTCAATTTTATTGTAACACTCAATGCCAACCTCCTGCTTTTGACCCGATTTCACTCTGTCTTCCACTTTAGGCTGCCCTGTCAGCCCCACTAGTCCTGTCACCCTCCCTCTCTTATGCAGAACTGTTTAACTGTTTTCTACTGGTTTCCTCCTGGCAGATGCACCCTTGCTACAAGTCCACGCCCATAAGTTCACCCTCCTGTTTGATGACATCTGTCCAGGTCTCACTCCATCACTGCCCACCTGCCACCCACAGCCCTTCCCAGAGACTTTCATCATACCCCTGCAACACCTCCAGTTGCATCCTTAGCCAGTTAACCTCTCCCTGATCTGCAACAACTGCCTACAGAGTGGGCAACCTTCCTCCTCTAGGCACAATTAAGTACCATCACCACCCCACAGCCAGTGCACCCTACAACCCTACCAAAGTATGCCTGCACTGGTGGCTGGAGGCCACCCACAGGACCCTCACCATAACTATTTGGATGCTCCCCTGACCAGGCTCCTCCCCTGAAATACCTCCCCACCCCTCTCCAGGTAGCCATACTGGGGTGGTATAAAGCCAGTGAAACTTAAAACACAGCCCTAGAACCAAGCTATTGAACAGGGTAAAAGAAATGTTTTGACAGAGTTTCTGCCCCTAATAGTTGCAGTCAAAATGAATGAACAGAGTTACAGCCCTTACAGTTCTAACAGTTAAAACACAGCCACTAATAGTTCCTGTCAAGTGAATGAACAGAGTTACAGCCCCTTACAGTTCTAACAGTTAAAACACAGCCCTAGAACCAAGCTACTAAGCAAGGTAAAATGAGTAGCAGAGCTTCAGCCCCAACAGTACCAGTCAAAAGGAAGAACAGAGTTTCGTCCCTCACAGTTCCAGGAATAAACATAGTCACAGCTGGAGCTAGGGCCCCCAGTATCTCCCTCCCCAGATCCCTGAAACCCTATATACCACCCAGCCAATCAGTGCCCTACCTCCCACCTGGCCCTCCTCCTCCGCGCATTTAATAGAGGTTGGGCGCAATGAGTGGATGGGAGAAAATAAAATATTAGCTCTGCAAAATATTATTAGCTCTGCAAGATCAATCAGTCCCAATCAGTCCTGGCCACTGATGTGGCGTCCCCCACTCTGGATGCCTGCAGCTGGTGAAAACAGCTCCTTGCTCCTGCTGCTATGCGGCCGCCAATCCCCTGGGACCTCCATGGGCAGCCCGCCAATGCATTCTGCACAGTCCCCTTTAGCTCTGCAACAATCCAGAGGCAGCTGGGCCCGATTCTTATATGCCCAGCTGCAAGTCTCAAATATGTTGACTGGTCTTTGATTGGCCAAGCACCCTGGTGCTTCCCCAATCTGTCCTGGCCACTGATGTGGGCAGTCCCCCACTCTGCAAAAACAACCTCACCCTCGCTCCCACCACAATGTGGCCACCTCAATCCCCTGGGACCTCTGTGGGCAGCTCTGCCGATGTGATCTGCACAGTCCCCTTTAGCTCAGGACAAGATCCAGAGGAGGCCAGGCCTGATCCTAATATGTCCAGCTGTGAGTTTCAAATATGGTGCCTGGTCTTTGTCTTGCAGCACCCTGGCGCTTTCCATCTGTCCTGGCCACTGATGTGGCCATCCCCCACTCTGCGAAAACAGCTCCTCGCCTCCTGCCGCTGATGTGGCTGCCTCAATCCCCTAGGATCTCCGTGGGCAGCCCGCCGATGCAGTCTGCGCAGTCCCCTTTGCACTGCAACAAGAATAACTCGGAATAAAAAGGAATAATAGGCGTGATTTGTTGTTATGTAACATTTTGCTATTGAGTAGGAGCTCAAGATCTACCAAGGCTTCCTGTCCAATCAGAGGCCACTTTGGAAGCTCACTGAAGGCACGTCATGTGACCCAGCACTCACAGAAGCTTCAGTCAGGAAAGACAGATGAGTCAAGCTGCTGCAGAGAGATAATCTTATTCTATCCACTTGTTAAAACTAGGAAAGAAAATCAGAAATCTTGGCATTTTTGTTTCTTATCTAAATCCTAAGCTTGAGAGGATCATTTTTTCCACTGTAGGGAGAAACACTAGACTTTTAAGTAAGGAAAATACTAGGGCTGTTTGGTAGTGTTTGCTGAGAGAAAGACAGGAAGGCAGGACACACACACACACAGGCTGTGTGTGTACTAAAAGAGATTAAATCTGCAGTGTAGTGAAGAAGACTAACAGTTTAAGGAGGAAGTTTTTTTTAACAGTACTCTAACTGAAATGCAGTTAGTAAGGGCATTTTTTCTTTTCTTGGTGGCTTGATTTCATGCCCAAGAAGAGAGATAAAAATACGTATTTTTATGACAAAAATCAGGTTTGACTATATAATTAGCTGACACTCAGTGAGACTTGGCAGCTCAGCATTGCTGCAGAGAATTGATTTCATAATAAATATAATTTAAATTTCACATCAGAAATCTTTCTGTCAGGAACCCAGGCTTGAGCTCTCCATAGCCACTTAGGCAAGTGCGAGTGCACTGTAGCTAGTAAGGTGGTACTAGTCGGCCAGCTCCCACCAGTCACCGCTTCGATTAGCTGCTTTTCTGCCTTGTTTGTGTACATAACTGTGCACTCAAGGCATTGTTCAAAGTTTGTGGCTGTGTGCCCAAGAAGAGATTTATATTTTTACCAAGAAAAATCCAGCTTGACTATTATTAGTTCACACTGGTGAGACTTGTCAGCTCAGCATTGCTGCAGTGACTTCAGTGACTATATTTCATAATAAAATCTAAATTTAATACATCTTTCTGTGAGAAATAGAACTATGGCAAACAGAGGATAGTACCAGAAAACATAGTTGGTCCAGCAGCCCCAGCAAAGCTGTAGCAGGTATAGAGCAGCAAGGGATGGAGGGCAGTAGTATACTGTAGAGTGACACTCAGACCACATTCGCTGTACAACATTATGCTTTACCCATGAAAGCCTGCCTTCTTCACCAGCACCAATATGGCATCAGATGATCAGGTGTGGTCTATAGACCACCAGCCCAGGAGGAAGAAACAGATAGAGTTGATGCTAGCCATCCAGAGGATGGCAGACAAGGGTGAGGTAGTACTGGTTGGAGACTTCAATATTCCAGATGTGACTGGAGCATCCCAGCAGCAGCATCAACTAGGAGCAGATTTATCCTGACTCCTTCAGGGTGCCTTCCTCAAGCAACTGGTCATGGAACCAACTCGGCAGAAGGCAATACTGGACCTTGTGCTCACAAACAGGGACAGTGTGATGGGGTAAGAGTGGGGAGCACCTGGGGAACAGTGACGACCAGTCACTGTAGTTTGAAATCACAGAAAGAGCAGAACCAAACCACACAAAAACATGTATCCTGGATTTTAGGGAGCAAACTTTGAGAAAATGGGGAGATACTTGAAAGAGGCATTAAGGGAATGGGCAGGAATCTAGGGGTTGAGGAACAGTGGAAGTATTTAAAATGGGGATTACAAGAGCAACAGAATTATGTATTAAGCAGGTTAGCAAGAGGAAAAGGAAGAGGAGACCATTATGGTTTTCCAAAGAGGTAGCAAAGAAAGGAAAGCCAAAAGATTGCATTCAGGCAATACAAAAAGACACAGGCAGAAAGGGATAGGAGAAGTACCAGGAGAAGCAAAGGGAGGCAGGGAGGTCAGTAAGGGAAGCCAAAGCTCAGACAGAAGAACACATTGCAAAATCAGTGGGTAGAGGGGACAAACCTTTACAGGTACATAAGTGAAAAAGAAAGGCAAAGGGGGGATAGTGAGACTGAAGGGGAGGATGGGGCTATGTGGAGGATGACAACAGTAAAGCTGACATATTGAACAGGTATTTCTGCTCAGTCTTTACTGAGGAAGAGGAGGGTAATGGGTCTGAATGGAGTACAAGGTGAGAATGGTGCAGAAATGGACACAAGTCCCTTTACACGAGAGAGGTCCTGAAGGAACTGGAAGTAATAAGAGTTGATAAAGCAATGGGGCCAGATGGGGTGCACCCAGGGTCCTTAAAGAACTAAGAGAGGTGGTGGCTGAACTCTTGCTATCCTGTTTAGCCGATCACTAGAAACAGGAGGTACCCAAAGACTGGAGGATAGCAGATGTAGTCCCCTTATACAAAAGTGGGAACAAAGAGGAAGCGGGGAACTACAGACCAGTCAGCCTCACCTCGGTAGTGGGGAAGATCATGGAAGCACTACTGAAGGAGAGATTGGTGGAACATCTGGTTGTCAATGGACCACAGGACCCAAGGCAGCATGGTTTCACCAGGGAAGGTCATGTCAGACCAACCTCATTGAAATTTTTGACTGGGTGACTAGGAGGTGGATCAGGGAGGGCAGTGGACATGGCCTATCTGGACTTCAGCAAGGCCTTTGACACTGTGCCACATAGAAGACTATTGCACAAACTGGGGAATATGGGTGTGGGCAGGACAGTAGTGCGGTGGGTAGGTAACTGGCTGGGCAGCAGGACACAGAGGGTGGTGGTGGTGGCTGTCTCCCACAGAGGGAAGAGTGACCAGTGGGGCACACAGGGATCAGTGCTGGGACCGGTACTATTCAATATCTTCATCAGTGACATTGCGCAGGGACCCAGAAGGCAGAATTTCACTGTTCGCTGATGACACAAAGCTCTGTAACAGAGTAGACACACCAGAGGGTGTAGACAGAATGAGAAGGACCTGCAGAAACTTGAAGAATGGTCAGGGGTTTGGCAGTTGAAATTAATGCAAGGAAGTGCAAGATAATGCATATGGGGCACAAAACCCTGGCACAATAAATCAGTTGGGGGAGAGGATATGCATGCACCAAGCAGGAAAGGGATCTTGGAGTTATCATCTCTGATGACCTCAAGGCAGGGAAACAGTGTGACAAGGCAGCAGGTAAAGCAAATAGGATGCTGGGATGCATAGGCAGGGGCATCACCAGCAGGAAAAGGAGGTCATAATTCCACTATACAAGACACTAGTGAGGCCGCACCTGGAGTACACTGTGCAGTTCTGGAGACCTACTCACGTGAAGGACATAGACAGGGTAGAGAAGGTTCAGAGGAGGGCAACAAAGATGGTGCATGGATTGCATCACAAGTCCTATGAGGACAGGTTGAAGGCACTGAACATGTACTCCCTGGAGGAGAGGAGGGAGAGAGGGATATGATAGAGACATACAAGTATCTTACAGGAGGAACAGGGTGCAGGAATGCACTATTTTTAAGCGAAAAGATGTTCCAGGACTAGAGGCATGGGATGAAGTTGGAGGGAGGATGATTCAGAGGAAATGTGAGGAAGAATTTCTTCACAGAACAGCTGGTGGACAAGTGGAACACCCTGCCAGAGGAAGTGGTGGGGCTGAAACAATCACGGATTTAAGAATGCATGGGATAGACATAAAGGAATTCTGGAGGTCAGGGGTAAGGGGCAAATAGACTTCCTGGAAAACATAAACTGAACTTACAAACTTAAATGGGCAGACTGGGTGGGCCATAGGCCTTATCTGCCGACACTGTCTATGTATCTATGTATCTATGATGCCAGGGAAAAGTAGAAGTAGCATTCAAAGTAGTAGTGGCAGTACTGCAAGGAGGACATTGACATTACCTGCCACTGATACTACCAATGTGAATATATCCTCATCTCTTGCCACTGCCACCAGTACCACCAGGACAAGACTGTCCTCCTTAGTAGCCCACCACTGCTTTGATCCACCACCCATCCACACTGAGACTACTAGTATCCCAATGTCTGCTGCAACAAGGGCCCTGCCAGCCACTGTTGCCACTGTGACTAACACCACTCCTGTCACTGTAACCCAGACCAAGCCTGCCACTGTGATTACAGATCACATCTGCCACTGTAACCATGGTGCCCACCAGTACTGCTACTGTGACACTAGCCACTACTACTACTGTGACCCCAGCCAGTTGCACAACTGTTTCCAGCATTGTGCCCACACCTTCGGTGACACGCCTTGTTTCTCAGTCTGTCTCTCTACTGTTGAACTTGTCAGTGCAGAGGAAGAGGCAGTCCACTCATCCAGATCTGAGTACTTTAAGTAGGAGATTTTCCACTGATACACTGATTACTTCATCATCACAGCTGCTTAGGTTGAGTATGGGGAGTACCTTGAGAGCTGTAAGCAAGAATGTTTGGTGGCCAAAAACCTCAACCTCTTGAGATCACTGTGTCAGGAGAAAGCAAGCAAGGTATGGCTCACCCCCCAAAAAAAAAAAAAACACAGTCAAGCTACTATTCAGCACTTTGTTCAGCAGGCTCAATCACAGCCTGAACAGCCAAGTACAGTAGGTACAGGGCACCAGTGGTGCTAGGGGAAAATCCACAGACACAGGTCTGGACAATGAACAAGAAAGGCTTGGGGTCAAAAGAGGTGATGGTACTGGTGACACTAGCCACCTGAGTGGTGTCAGAGTAGTAATAGCATGATATGGTTGCAATTACATTACTAAAAAAGATGGCAGAAAGGCAGTGTGCTCACTGTGTAGCATGTCTATCACCAGGAGAATCCATGGCAAATTTAACAGACACCTTCTTAATGAACAACCCAAAGGTAAAACATCCCCAGGTTTTTAAAACATTAGGGTCTGTGCCTGTGGTTCCATCAGATCCATCTCATGGCGATAATGCAGGTAGTGGTGCTGCTGGCACTGGCAATGCTACAGAACATTCTGCCTTTGAAAAAAATGATGCGGCCTGTTGCTACTATTCCATCTCCTTTAACATCATTAAGTCTTCCGTGCATCCAAGCATTCCCACTAGCATGAATCCCTTGCTATTTTCACACCTTCTGGCAAGCGTGAGAACATCCCCATCCATGGTCAATGCCAATAGTGGAAGAGTTCCAGGCCTGACCTAAGTAGCAGTCATTCCATCCAGCAGCTCCTCGGTGAAATGATGGTGTTGGATCTGTAACACTTTTCACTTGTGGAAGGTACTGGCCTTTGTAGACTTCTGCAGCACTTGCAGCCATGATACCAGCTCCCATCGCATTCCACATTTCACACACTGTTATGCCAAAGATATATAAGGGTGTGAGAATGGAATGCCACACTACGTTTGAGGCTGTGGGTGGAATTTTCCACTGCAACTCATACATCTAGAGTAGTACAAACCCATGCTACATATCTCTCCCTAACTGCACACTGGTATGTGCAGAACCCTATGTCTCCTGCTTCGATTCCTCCTTCTCTCCCTGTGTCGCTGACTCTGCCTTCATCTCTCCACAACCTGGCAGTCACCCAGGTCTGCTCTTCTAATTGTCAGGCTAATGGAGAAAGATCACACATCAGTGGACATCCTAGCATTCATTCGAATCATGCTGCTGTCATGAACACTTGGTATAAATCTACATGTTGGCTTTTGTTTTGTTTTGTCTCGAATAACAGGGCAAATATGGTGAAAGTGGTTACTGGTGGAATTCTGTCAGCATTCATTGCTTTGCCTTTACATTGAATCTAGTGGTCACATCTGTGCTATGTCACAGCACTAAGGCTAGCAAAACTGTCTCCACAGCATGCTCCATCTGTGCTAATTTTCATCGCTCTGTAGAGGTGACTAACCAACTAAAGAAGTGCAAAATGCTGTGGTCTTCCTCAGCTTTGCTAGGTACTGGATGTTTGTACCAGATGGACTTCATCATATCGGATACTGTCTATACTGCTAGAACAGAAGCATGTACTTCATGACATGGCAATAGAGTGCGACATTAGGGGAGTCCTAGACCACTATCAGTGATCACTGGTTGATGCCATAGTGAGAATGCTTGGGACATTTGAGAGAAGCATCTGTGATCTAAGAGCATTCACTGCCACTCTGAATCATGTGATCAATAGTGCATATTTATTTATTATTTATTATTGATTGATTCATTTAAACGCTTGATAACCAGGAAGGCACACTGAGCCAAGGCTCATTTCTAGGTGCGACCAGGAAGGGGAAATGGAAGAAGGCATACAGGCAATTGCAATCATCAGATGTGCAAAATGCGCAAAATACAGGTGTAAAACACAATAGGCAACAACACAGACCAGAAAAAATACTAGGGTTGCAAATGAGCTAAGATGCTTGCACTATACATGGGTAGGCAGTACAAAATCTAGTAGAGAGAATGGGTGAGTTTAACCTCAAGAGAGTAGACTAAGGACCAGGAGTTCAGGGAATGCCAGGAAGAGGTGTCATTGGCTGGGGGAGAGTAGAAGCAGTGGTGAGAAACAGAACAGAGGAATCGGGAAGGTGACAGGTATACTTAGCAGGAGGAGAGAGTCTTAGTAGGCATTTTAGTGTTTGAAGGGAGGGATAGATGAAGGGAGACAGGAGCAGGTTCCAAAGGGAGGGAGATAGAAGGAGAAACAGGTTGATTGGTGCTTGAGCAAGAGTAAAGAAAAGAGAATATGCAGGTGTCCTCTGAGAATAAAGAGTAAGATGGGGGGGAGGAGAGAAGATAGGCAGAAGGAGAGAGCCAAATCAGTATTTGGCAGTGAAGATGGAGTAATGGGACTGGTGACATAAGGGTAGAGAAGGATTGAAAAGGAGTAGTAGAGGAACAATGGTTTGTGTGGAGAGTTGGAGGCAAAGTGACAAAAAACATTACTGACAGTATACAGTCTGGCAAAAGAAAAGGGAGAGGTTGAGCTACAGACTACATCGGCATAGTCACAGATAGAGAGGTCATTTTGGTTATCAGCTTTCAGTGGACTTGGGTGGGGAGGCTGTCCTTGTTGCAGTATAGGATGTCAAGCTTGTGACAAGGTTTGAAGTGTATGGTGTCAATGTGGGCAGAGAACTCTAATTTACTGTCTAGCCACACACCAAGGTATTTAAACTAAAGTCTCATTCCTCTGAGTGCACTTACATTTATTTCACTCAACCACCATGGTCTCCTCCTTGACAAAGACAACCTGAGTACCACTAACCTGGTTCTGCCTGCTTCTAAACTTTTCATTTCTCCCTTTCTTCCCTCAAGCTCTCCAATCCTCATTCTTTGCCCTTGACACTGCCTCTGGGTTCCTTTTTCTTTCAGTACATAAATGTTACTGTTTGTTGTGGCCTTGTTAAATGGCTTACTGATTGTTTGTAACACTGTCTACTATGTTTTGTACTTAATGACGTGGAACCTTTGTAAAGAGCCTTGGTTCAAAGGTATTAATTCCTAGAACAATAAACTAAACTAAACTAAATGCAGGGACGATCTTCATTTGGATGCCAACCAGGGCAAAGAAGACTGAGGAAGGTGAGAGTCTTGTTAGTTACTGGCTGGTGTCAAAGGTCATGGATACAGTCTTTTGGTGTTTACTTTGAGCTGGTTGGCATGGAACCAGTGCAGCACATTGTGGAAATTGTTTGGAATGAGGCTTCTACCACAGATGTAGAAGGACCCAATGAGTAAATGATCATATAGTCCACATAAATGTGTATATGCAAAGAGCCACAGGCAGAGGGAGATCATCAAGAAAACAGAGAACAGTCTAGGGCCCAGGATGGAAACCTGGGGACACCTGCTAAGATGGGGGACAACATGCCACCCACTTGAATGGACTGTTGATGGCCCATTAGGTAAGAGCAGAACTACTCAGCAGCAGGAACAGAGAGGCCAGCAAAGGACAGCTTGGTCAGGAGAAGGGTGTGGGACACCGATTCAAATGTCTTGCAAGACTAGTAAATATGGTTATGTGATCATGTCCCTAATCCATTCCAGTAAGGATAGAGTTAGTTACATGCAGCAGGAGGAGATGGTGGAATTGTTCTTTCCAAGCCAGATTGGAAAAGAGAGGAAGAGGAAGAGCCAACGGTTGGCAAGTCTGGAGTACACTAGGGACTCTTGACGCTTAGCAAGGAGGGACGGAGTGAGAGTGGCCTATAGTTTCCTGGTGAGGGGAGATCACCTACCTTGTGAAGAGGTAATACTCTGGCAACTTTCCAGGTATGAGGTACAGTACAGAGTGAGAAGGATAGGTTCAGAAGGTGAGTGAGTGGATGGATGATAGCAGGAGTGGATATATGAAGAAGTTTAGGGTCCAAGCCATCAGAGCTATATTTGAATGGGTTAAGAGTCATGGGGCAAGGAAATTTTCCTGAGGTGTGCTGGAAGCATATGAAAAATAAATATGGAGAGATATGTGAGAAAAACAGGGAGAGATTCTGTATGGGGCAGCTGTGTTCATAAAGCAAGTGCAAGCTGAACTGGATGCAAGGTTTGCAAATGCTGGATGGTTGCAGCCACATTTTGCAACCATGGTGGATAACTGGTTCAAATGTGAGATCCTTCACATAGCTATGGATAGCCATAGAGGGATTTATTTTTGATAAAAGCTGTTGGATGAGCTAACTGGATGCATGTAGTGGTTGGTGACACTGGCATCTGGCGCAGAAGGTCATAAGAGAGAGAGAGAATTCCATCTGGCAGGTCTGGTTCCACTGGTGGAGTTGGGGATGAAATACTTGTTACTGTAAGTATAGCTCTGATGGGAGTGGGTGGACACTGCACAGCATGTTCTTACATCAAGAGCAACAGCAAAGGTACAATTACAGCCTTGTTCTGTGTAAAATATCTTGAATGGTTATTTTGTGAGTCTCTTGAGCCATTTCAGGATGATCCATTAGGCTACTGGGACTGAAGATGCAGTCATCCTTCCATTGGTGCAACTTGCTATGAGATACATTAGTTGTCCCCTTATGAGTGTGCCATCTGAAAGGATGTTTAGCACAGCTGGTGATGTTGTTAATCCTCATTATTCATCACCACAAGCTTATCTTGCTATTACCTGGGTACAAATATATGAACATACGAAATTCGCCAGCAGAAAAGGACATACGGTCTACCAAGTATGCTCGGATGTGCAGCAAGCAGACCCTTTTGTAGTTGCCCCTCCCCTGTTACCCCCTCCTCTTGACCCTCCCCTCACTTTGTCCCATCCCCTTCAAGTCCCCACTGTTCTACTGATACCACCCTTCTGGCAGTGCATTCCACCTAACCACCACCCCTCCATAAAAATAATATTTTCATCTCCTCCTGAACTGTCCCCATCAAGCCTAATATCATGGCCTCAGGTGTCCCTACCCTCCCATAGTTTAAATAGCCCCTCCTTACTAGACTTGTTTATCCCTGTCATGCACTTGAAGGTCTCAATTATGTTCCCTCTCCTCCTCTCCTCCAGCGAGTACATGTTCAGTTCCTTCAGCCTACTCTCATGAGGTAAGTCCCTAGCCCTTGATCATTTTTGTCGCCTTGTATTGCACCCCTCTAGTAGCTTAATGTCCCTCCTCAGGTACGGGGACCAGAGCTGCATGCAGTACTCCAGGTGAGGCCTAACCAGCAATGTGTACAGTGGCAGAATCACCTCCTCCTCCTTGAGGAGATACCCTTAGCAATACAACCCAGCATCCTTTTGGTCTTAGCAGTCACCTTTCTACATTGTGCAGAGTTGTTCATTGGCCCTGTAGTTAGCACCCCCAGACCTCTTTTCTGTCACCTCCAACTGCTTGCCTCCCAGATGGTAGCTCCTCCTCTGGTTATCAGCTCCAAAGTGCAGCACCTTGCACTTTTGGCATTGAATCCCAGCTGCCAGGTGTCCGACCAGGACTGCAGCTTAGTCAGATCCTCCTGCAGTTCTTGCCACCCCTTATATCATCAATCGCCGCCCCATCTTGGTGTCAAATATGAGTTACCCCCAAAAATAGAAATATTGGGCCAGATTTTCAAACATGGACACAGAGCTTGCATTAAGCCCTGTGTCAATCCTGTGTTTTAGGCACAGCTGCACTGAATACTTTTGCCACAATCTGTGCCAATTTTAATACATCAGGCACAGTTATGGCAATTTTACAATTTGCAAATGTATGGTACCAAATTAGTCTTTGGTGTTTCGTGGTGCCATGCTGATGTCAGGAGGCATGTGACAGAGGAGCAGGAAGAGATTTTGATTGGGGTGACTGCCAGGCACTTTACTACAGAAAGACATGGAAGGCATCAGTATGGCTTGGGTAAGGAGGCATTACTGCTTTCAAATGATTAAGGTATATACACTAATCACACCAATGCATACACTAACAATTAGCTGTCTCAGCTGGCAGCAACTCAATCTCTCTCACTCCCCATGCTTTGTTACAGACTGCAGAAGTCAGTTTTGCAAAAAACATACTGCAAGGCATTTGGATTTTGGTATAATAAATTGCTAACATGGTGTCTTGGTGAAGAGGGACCACAGTATGTGCACCTAGTAATGTAGTTTTCCTTGCAAAACTGCTGCAACTTCACTGTACTGCAGTGTGAGTCACCCTCTGCCATACAGTGATGTCAGTAGTACAGCCCTGGGTCCATAGCAACACCAGGCTTGCTATAGAAGTTTGGTACACCCTGCAGTTTTTAACAGCTCAGAATGCAAAACTAACTGCAGAGGACAGTAAAAAGTACAATTCCAGAATCAGTGCAAGAAAGAGTAATTTATGCATGAAAATCAAAAGGACTGAGAAAGGTGCTCTTTAAAGGTCTTTCTCTATTAAAGCAGCAAAGGTTTGAATTCACTTCCACCTGAGATCTGTTGTTCAAGCACATTAAAAACTTTTCAAATTAATGTATCACACTGGCCCTCAAATAAGACTGTTTTGTGAATGTAAATGATGTTGATCTATTTTATAGTTTGTATTGTCAGTTTGTGTGTGATGCAGACACCTTTGAAAAAGGGCTATTTTAGTTTAAAGATTTTCTGAATATAATAAACATAAACATAAACAAAATGGTACTGCTAGCATGGCCATGCCTTGGACCTGGTTTTCTTGTTGGGTCTTACATTATTAATGTCAAGGTTGATCCTGTCATTTGGTTGGATCATCACACCTTGCAGTTCATTTGTGTGGTCCCTGGTTTAAACACTTCCCCACTGGATATGGTCAGATACCATCTAGTTCAGAATTTGGAGCCTCAGAGTCTCCTGATGGTACTGAACATCTCAGCATGGAGATGGCTTACATTGAGGGAGCTGAGAGAGCTATAGAAGGTTATAACATGGCTCTTATGGCTGTTTTTGAATCTCTGACACCACTCCATGTTTGCTCCTTGATTTTCCACTGCAGGTCACCATGGTTTGATGATGACCTGAGGAGGATGAAGACCAACAAGCAAAGATTGGAGCACTGTTGACAGAGGTCCAGGACTCATAAGAATAGATTGGCACTGGGGCTTAGTATGATGAGTATTAGGAAAATCACTCTAAAAAGGTCAGTATTACTATCATGGGTGATTGCTGCCAGAAAGAACCACCCACCACAACTCTTCAACAAGGTGGACAGAGTATGAAACCTGATCTGTTTTCAGTCCTGCAGAGTTTTTCCACAGAAAAGTATGATGAGTTTAATCGGAGGGGGGTCATTCTGCATTGAAGAGGGTGGTGGTGAAGCCTCTTGTCAAAACCATTGTTAATGGCCTCTCAAATCAAATGCCTGTTTTGAGCCTTCTCTTCATGGGGAAGGTGATTGAGAAGGTGGTAGCAGTGCAGATAGAGCAACATGTTATCTACAAACCTTTCCCGCCTGGTTTCCCGCCTCACTACAGTACTCAGACTGCTCTGATCAAGGTGCGCCATGATCTCCTCCTGGTGAGGGATAGTGGGCTTTATTCTGTCCTTGTCTTGTGACATCTCCACAGCGCTTGGCACAATGGATCAGGGGCACTGTTGGTTCAAATGAGGTATTATGTAGGGCTCAGGAATAATGTTACAGTGGTATGAGTCCTACTTATCTGCCAGAATGCAAAAGGTAACAGTGGACTTACATCTTGAGCAATGCTGCACTTTTGCTGTATTGTGCCTCCAGGGTCAATCCTGATCCTCATGTTGTTTTCTGTATACATGCTGCCATTGGGAAAGATTATTAGACAGTATGTCTTAGTTTTTCATTGCTGTGCTAATGATACCCAGCTCTATTTGTCTTGTGCACTTGACAGAGGTATTGCATTCTCAGAGCTGAGTGAGTGCCTTAAAGAAATTCAAGACTGGATGGCTAACAGTTGCCTTAGACTTAACCTACTGAAGATGGACGTGCTGCTCGTGGAACCAGGTTGGTACAGATTGTCAATGAAGAGAGGTGATGCTGAGCTCCATCTTTAAATGGCATAATGTGGAATCTAGGGATCATTCTGACTCCAAGCTGACCCTAGAACATCAGATGTTGGCTGTTCCCACGATTACTTTTTTTTATTTTCAGAACATCTCCCAGATCAAGATCTTTCTTGAACCTGCCAAATTTGTGACCCTGGTGCATGCCCTTGTTAACTTTTGACTGGATTACTGAAAATATCTTTACTTAGGGTTATCCACAAGGCTGATCATGACTTGCAGCTGGTCCAGTATCTGGCAGCCCAGTTGGTTGCTGGAACATCTGTGTTCAAGCATATCATGTCAGTTCTTTGTGCTCTGTACTGGTTGACTGTGTAGTAGCACATCACTTTCAAGGTATGCTTGTTAACTTACAAGCCCCTGCATGGTTTAGGTCTGGGCACCCAAAGACCCCTGACTCCATATGCTCCTTGCTGCCCACTTTGGTCATCAGAGGTGAGTCACCTCATGATACACACATCACAGCTCAAGTCTTTGGGGATCGATGCTCAATGTAGCTGCTCCAGTTTTATGGAATGCCCTTGCCAGGATGTCAGGAGGAGTACTTTCACCTTTTAAATCTCATCCTCAAACCCACCTGTTTATCTTGTGTTTTTGGTCTGGTACTGTCTTTAACAGCTTTCTAGAGCATTTTATACATTTTAAGCTTTGCTGTTTTATTTCTGGTTATTGCTGTTCTGACTGCAAGGTGTTAAGAAACCCTTGATAGGGCACTATATGAATAAAATTTCCTTGCCTTTGTCAGCTCACATTGCACCAATGATGCACGCCTCCCAGCCTTTGGCCACTGCAGCGATCATTAGAAAGTTGAACACCTAGAGTGGGATTCAAAGTGGTAAATGGAGTTAAAAACTAGTTAACAAAGAGGAGACAGAAGGTGGTGATCGGTGACACTCAATCAAGGATGGAAGAGTGACCAGTGGGTACCACAGTGTTCGGTATTGGACCAGTCCCTTCAATGTCTTCATAGGGACACTGCAGAAGAACTGAGGGGAAGGTATGCCTGTTTGCAGATGACAGCAAAATCTGTAACAGGGTGAACATTCAGAGGGATGCAGAAATGCACAGGGATCTTGGGAAACTCAAAGAGTAGTAAAAGGCATGGTAGTTGTGGTTCAATGCCAAAAGTGCAAAATTATGCAGCTAGTACTTAGGAACCCCACTGCTGAGTATGGGATGGGGGTGCTACTGACTGAAGCTAGACAGTAAAGGGACTTGGGGTTTATCATATCAGAGAACCTCAAGATGGCAAGGCAGTGTGGCAAAGCAGTGGCAGGGAGAGTGGGATGTTGGAGTGCATAGTGAGGGGAATCTTGAGCAACAGGAGGAGTGGTGTTGCCACTGTATATCTCCCTGGTGCATCCCCACCTGAAGTACTAAGTCCAGTTTTGAAACCCACACTCCGAAAGGACATAGACAGAGTGGAGGTGGTCTGGAGAAGGACAAATGAAATGGTGCAGGGTTTGCAGGGTAACACATGGGAGACATATTTAGATCTCAACATCACACCCTGGAAGAGAGGAGAAAGGGGGGCATGATTGAGACCTACATGTAACTCATATGGGTAAACAGGGCACAGGTTGGACATTTTTTCAAATGAGGACAAGCACCAACACCTGGGCAGGAGATGAAAGCTGGTTTGGGGAGTTTAAGAAAGATGTGAGGAAACATGTATTTACTGAAAGGTGGTAGATGCATGGAGTAGACTGCCAGAAAAGTGTTGAAGGCTAGAATGGTGGGGGAGCATGCATGGGATAAACAGAGTGGTATATTAGAAAGAGGCAGGGGTGGGGTGGATGGCCAGGTGGGTTGCCAAGGACCAAATATGGTCTGCAGAGAAAAAATAGGCAGGGAACACTAGGACAGACTGGATCAGCCAAGTGATCCTTTCTGCTGACAAAGTCTATTTTTCTGTGTTTCATATTGAAACTAGGTGCTGGCAGCACTCAAAGTTCCCTTTCTTTCTCAGCAAGCCCAGAAACAGCCCTCTGCGCTGTATGTTTACTGCACACAGCACATCTACTGCTGTGCCTCTTTCCAGACCCATCTGCATCACTTGCTCTCTCTCTCTCTTCTCAATGTTATATCTCCACCACACAAAACTTTAGACTCTTGCTCTCTTCTCTTCCACGTTCACAAAATGCCAGCAACTCACAATCTCACAGAACCATTGTCCAAGTCAAACAAAAGAGGGTAAGAGAGACACAAAGATTTCCTAAAGTTTCTATGCTACTACTGTACTATGGGTGGGGTGGGGAGCAGCTACTTGCTCACACTCAGAAACAAACAAATTACAACTATGGATGCTGAAAGAACAACTGTCCTGAAGCAAAAAACTAAAAAGACATGATTATCTAGCAAGTGAAAGGATTATTTTAAGAGCTAATTGTCAGTGGTAGTGGTTCAGCAGCTTGCATTCCTGCCTCTAAGACCAAGTGATCAGAAGCTGTGGGTTCTAGCCCCATACCAGGAACTTGGGTTAAATCCCAATGCTGACACTGTAGAGCAGCGGGGTGGGTGGGGTGCTGCTCTTCTGCAGTGTCATCTTTCAGAACAGACGTTAAATCGTGGTTCCATCTGCCTGTTCCGTGGTTGTTCAGGTGGATACTAAAGATCCCATGGCACTTAATGAAAAGAGTAGGGAATTTTCCCAGTGCTGTGGCCAAATTTACCCCATTCACTAGAAACACCACCAGCAACATAATCTGGTTCATTATGTCAGTTTGCATCTGTTTTCCCATCCCTCTGAACAAAACTAACAATAGGCAGAAATGCCAGCCCTCCTTTCCTGGTCACAGAAACGAAATTAATTTAGCTACTGTAATTCGCATACATTTGGCAAATTATACCTAATAGATAAACATGTTCATTTAATTAAAAATACATGTAAAAATTGAACCCATTTTGTGAGCACAATAAGGCCCTGGACACACTACAGAACTGTTTCTGAAAACCATTTTAAAACCAGTTTAGTTAAACCATTTCAGTAGCGCCACACTACACAGCAACCATTTTTGATAACGGTTTAGTGTGGTCACACTGCTTGTGTTAAACCTGTTCTCCTTGTAACTATTTTGTGTTAAGTCCAACACATGGAACTGTGCTTGCCTGGACACACTGCAGCTAGAACTGTTTTAGTTAAACCATTACAGCTTAAAATGTTTTTATTCCTGGACAGACCTGTGAGTAAAACCATGCTAGCTCTAAAACATTTTTAAAGTTTTAAACAAGGTATCTAGCAGGGTTTAAAACACTTTGTTAAAATGTTTTAAGGGCTTGTAATCTGTCTGCAAACAGTGCTAGGGATTTAAAATGTTGTAAGGTGCATCAACTGTTTTAAGTTCCCCAGTGTGACCAGGGCCTAAGACACTCCAGGGTAAGAACTGAACAGATCTAACCACACTTAATGGGGCTGAAGGCACTTGCCTTGTGACTTTGTTCCTTACTACACACCTGGTGGTGCAGTTAAATCTGTTCAATCCACACTCCATCATGTCTTATTGCTTACATAGTGCATACCTCTTAAGTGTCTTATTGCACTTATAACATGAGTATAATGAGAAAATGAAAGAAACAAATAAATGCCAACATTCCCTATTAAAATAGGTATTTACTTTGTTAAAAGTAAATAGTAATAAGTAGTCCTACTGAGCTACTAAGATGGCCGTCTTCAAGCATCCGCTTATCCACAAATGTAATAGATGGAATGCTTATTCATCACGATCTGGAGGAAATTTAAAATTCTGCAAAATGCTGGCTGAATGTTCACCTCTCCACATGCAACAGAAGGCTTCTGTAAATCCAGGAATTCAATTTTATCTGTGAATAAAGTTTGCCCTGGTTGTAAGGATGATGGAGAAGGAAAATCTTAGAGATTGTGTGTGTGTGTGTGTGTGTGTGTGTGTGTGTGTGTGTGTGTGTGTGCATGTGATTATATATGTGTGTGTGTGTGCATGCATGTATGTGTGTAAGGAGGAGAATATAGAGGAACAAATATTTAATAATTTTTGTTGTTCTTTAGGGAGTTTTATTTTTAGGGCCTGGATGACTTTTAGTGAGTAAAGGTGGCAGCCATGTTTGCAGCAGCAATCTGGGATTTTTAATGAAGGCACTGCTGTTTTGTGTGTTAGCACTTTTATACTTGTGCATTAGACAGATCTAAGACATACTGAGGTACCAACTGAGCAGGACACGTGATTTTCCCCAACTAGTTTGTAAGTGTTACAGCATATATACAAGCACAGTTTATGTTCTGTAGCAAAAATCCAACAGATACTTTTGACTATACCATCAATTGCTTTTAATCAGCATTTACAGGAATAAGATTTATTAATCAAGGACCCAAAACAATAATTTGTTCTACAAAACATATGTGACACTTTGACAATACTGGGTAGTCTAGATGAATATCTATTGCATTTAGACAAAATTTACTAAAAGTATTTTGTATGGTGTATATTTATTTATTTAGTTTTGTTTACTACATAGGGTGCACTAGGCATACATTTGCCTGTTTTCAGGTATGATACAGAGAGTACAACCATCGGCCTTGATACAAAATTGGTAGAGAAGACCTGAAGACATTTATAAAGCAGACTGGGCTAACACAGGCATAGATATAATGAGCAGGAAGTACATTGTACATTATGTAGTGCAATACAGAACTGCAGTTTAGGAATAATCTAGAGAGCAATACAGATCAACACAGGTGCAATATTTGTTCATATTAGACTATGATGTTGGTTATAGCATATATATTAGCTGTAGGGTAATAAATAGGAAGACATAGCAAGGTACATGCCTAAAGCAAGGATGCATGGGATAGGTAATAATGAGAACAAGACAACATACACAACAGTAAATAAATGCAACTAGGTGGTAGCTGTAAGAAGGAAGAGTAACATTATAGGAAGGGACAGGGACAAGAGTGGACAGAGGTTTGAAGTACATAAGACCTGTACTGACATCAGAAAGAGTTGGCATCAGGATGTCGATGTGTATGAGTTGGTATAGCGCTCATAAAGTAAGTAGAATAGAGTTCTCATAGCAGGTGGCAATATCTTCAAGGAGGTGTATAAGTAAGGAGCACAAAATAATAAAGAAAAGCCTGAAAGCTCACTGGTAGAGAGACAACACCAGACCATACATTAACAAGCTCTGGCTGAGCCACTCGAATATAAATGCATTAACTAGATAAGGGTGTTTTAATGGGCTTAAACATAAACATTTATTTCTTTATTTGTTTAAAAATATCAGATTTACAAACCTTTGAGTCAGAGACTCATTTACAAAGGCACCTCATCAAACTAATACAAAGACAGCACAGTTAACAAGTCCAAAACAATGGCTCGGAGAGCAGACAGTTATAAATTCTGATGGGTCTCACCCCTCCCGGTGTTGCTACTCTCGTACAACCTAAAAAAGGATCCGAAGCACCAGGGCCAAACTGCAGCAGTTCCAAATCCTGCTGCTGCACACACCCAAGGTCAATGAGCTTTTGCCTATCGGGCCACAAGCTGGCAAATGGACTTCTAGTGATATCTCCACCACCTCCACACTCGGCGCTTTCAAAACCAGGCTCCGCCACTCACTCATTGCCTCCAGCACCTGTGACTGCAATGTCTAAACAATGGAACACCACAGTCTGGACTCCCGGATTATGAATCGATCCCTTACTCTGAGGCTCCCCTTGTCTGTTACATCTATGAGGGCACAGCCTTTAGTGCTTCCGCCACCACACTGCCCAACTCTTGCACTTCTCTAGTTCTCTGACAAAGCCTCCTGGCTGCATCCTCTCCTCCCCCATCCCCTATCCATCCCTCCAGACCCCTTACCCACCTTACCTCTACCACTTCCTCTGCCCCACCTTATTCACTTGCTGCCTCCCCTTTCCTCCTCCCACCCCCTTGTTTTCTCTTTATATAGATGTATCCAGCTATGCACCACTGATGCTATGTGTATTTCCATACATGCTTTTGCCTGTTATGTTCTGTCTTGCTGTAACTCATGACGTGGAACCTTTGTAAAAGAGCCTTGGCTCAAAGGTATTTATAATCCAAGCCCTAATTAAATAAATAATAATACTCTAGTGTGTCTCCTTCCTCTGTCTGCTATTAGGAGTTTTTCTAAATTAGCTTGCTAGCTGTATGGTAGTTTATGACCCGTGGGATCTCCATGACAAACAGTTTTATTGGCTTTCTTTCTCCCACGATGCTCCTATCTCATGTGACAGTGATGTAGCCATGCCCATAGATTTAGCATGTGTACTGCTTTAAAATTAATTTAGCAACAGCAGAGCCTTGTAACTGTTCTTATCCAGGGAGCACAAATGTCAACAGTTAGTTTAGCAGATACCTGAGAACAAGCTAATTGGGGTTTCTGTAAGACTAACAGCTACTAAATAGCTCTAATTCACTATTTTGTTTCCTCTGTGCATCAGGTCTAGCTAGCAGGAGTGTTTTAACATCAAAAACACAAATAATGAATTAGAGCTATTTAGGACTGTTTTAGCTAATAAAACTATTTGTTATGGAGATCCCCATGGGTCGTAAAACTATCATGCAGCTAGCAGGCAATTTAGGAAAAAATTCCAAATAGCAGACAGAGGGAAGGACACACTAGGACTTAACATACATATCAAAACACTCTACATAACATATGTTTTTGCACATTCTGGGTGGACTACTCCTTTAAAACAATTTCAACCCCTCCCATGACAGATTGCATTCTGGGAAGATTACCTTGGCAGGTGTTTTAAAAACCTGAAAACAGGTTTAATGGAGTGAATGTTGACATCCTATTGCTAGTGTCCATGACAAAATAAAAAATAGTTAAGATTTTTTTATGTCAGCTCTGATCAGAATAACTTTTAAAATCACCAATTGTTTTCTCATTCAATGTTTTCAAATACATCTCAAACTTAAAAGAAAAACACACTATATCATCAAAGTCTGTTTTCAGCTTCCTACCATATACTTCATTTGTGAAAAAAATGATATTGTCACAGACCACAATCAGCACTAACTACTAACGGAATGCTGATAATTACATTTACAATTTAGCAAATACTTGAAATCTAACTGAGTGGGGTTTCTTAAGAAAACAGCTAGAGTCTGTTAATTATAGCATTGATGATCTGGGCAGTTAGATCTGGGTTTGAATCCCACAGCCCCACCCCAAAAAATGAAATTTTCTTACAGAGATGGATGCGTGTCTAGGTCTCCTTCTGAGGCCCCAAGTGACTCTGATAATCATTTGTTCCAAGGATATTTAAGTCAGTTTGAAGGCATTAAATTTCTTCTGTTCTGTTCTCCACAGCACAGGCATGTCTGTTGGTTGATAAGGTCCCCAACTAGTGTATCTGGTTACAGCATGCTAGAGCTATTTCATGCCCCTCCAACATGAATCAGAAAAAAGTATGGAGTGGAGAAGGAGGTGGATCTTTCTCCAAAAAACCTAATGTTGCCTCCCATTACTCAGGTTCCAGTTCATGTACCACCCATTTAAGAAAGAAAATAGTACCCTGCAACCATTGACTAACATGAAAGCGTATTTATTTGAGGGGGAAAACATTGCTTGGAGAGGGTAAGGCGGAGGAGACTATTTACACCTTCAGTCAGTTCCACGGACAGAAAACATGACATCACTCCTTTGTACATGCAATACTCCTGTAGGCTCCACCACAGTTGTAAAAGCTAGTGATGCACAGTTAAGTGCTGATCTCATTCATTACTAAGGCAAAAGCCTCATTACCTACACAGTCAGGGACTATGTCATCGTATATAATTTTTCATTTTACATTTTTAAAATATATTTCAAGCAATGGTATTAGTTACTATGTAATTTTTCAGTAATAATGTAGTTCTAGCAATAACATCAATATATCCTGTCATCTTTTCATTTTCTTTTATACCTGTACTGAGATAGGGATTTGAGTTCTTGCTCTTTGCCACACCCACCATGAAAAAAAATTAAATATCTTATTGTGGTTCTGTACTGTTTACCATCCTAAACACTTGGCAGCATCAGTTTTATACCTTTAACAATATGAATCTGGTATGTACTGTACATTCAAAAATAACCTTAACGGTAGAGATTTTCAAAATTCTGAGTGGTGTCTCATATTTAATGACTTGACTCATTAATTGCAAAATTAGTTATAGCAGTGGTTTTAAATATATCTGGGTAAATTAAAAACACACTGAGGATGAATCTAAGGATGTCACAAATACATTTTGCTAACAGGAAATTATATGATGACGTTTTGTTGACTAACACATACTGCAGCTTTAAACAGATGATTTTATGTAAAACACTCACATTAAAATGTAGGCTGTGCAGGGACTGAATACTGTATTCTGAATACCACAAATAGTAGTATTCAAGATCCCTTCCCAAATAGGGAACTATTCATATTCAAAAACTACTATTCATTACCAATTGAAAATCCTACAAAAACACCCTTCACCGACCTTTGCTTAGCTCACCCCACCACTGAACATTTACCCCATCCCTCTACCAGCTGTCTGCACCTATCTCACCCTCCTGCCCCCAGCACCCACAAATAATGTATAATCTAATTTTTGCCCCAATGTGGATGATCAGCACAACCCATCCATCTCCAAGACTGGCCATCGTGTTGTTGAATAAAAAGTGCTTGTTTGCACTATATAGACATTTTTCTATCCAGCTGTGGTGCCAGGTAAAGGGATTTGCTCGGCATGCTGGTGAACCCAGGTTCTACCCCAAGCCTGGGTACCAGGAGCGGAGACCGACAGGAAGGGATGCAGAGTGTCCATTCAACTTCCCTCCGGGGGGTCAGGCCTTACCACTCATAGGTGGGTTGGGCGATGTGCTTAGGGATGTGGAACTCAACATGCCCCTGCACATCCCTGCCCAGGGTCACCATGATCATGCATGGCCGAGAACTGCTGTAGGCTGGGTAAAAAGGAAATTGGAGCTCCCCACCAGGCCGGATGATGAGTGTCAGCCCACCACTATAAAGCCCCAGAAACAGCCTGAACTGACTCCACAGCATCCAGGATATGCCATTAGCTGGTAAGGCTTATTGTCCTCAGAAGAGAGGGACCCACTCATTGAAGGGATACGTCAGATTACCTGGGGAGCTGTGATAGGAGTTCATGGTTGGTGGCAGGGGTCAGTTAGGCATCGGGATCTAGGCACGCTGAAGGAGTAGCGGATTGGGGAATTTCCAAATGGGTGCAAGCGTAAATAGAAACTGCAAAAATAAAATAAAAATTTTTCACCCCTCCCCATCTCCCTACTCTGGCAGGGTAATTAGCTGGGTTTCTATAGAGACAGATTAAGCATGTTCATTCATTGCAAAGCAGACAGCCATGGAGGAGGGTGGGTTGTGCCAGTTGCCTTTTGGAGCACCACTACATGGGTGCTGGGGTGGAGGGGATAAGGTTCTTCCAGGGTGGAGGAGGGAAGACATAGGGAATATTTCAATATAGCACAAACAAGCACTTTTTATTGAATAACACGTTGACCAGCCATGGAGGTGGATGGGTTGTGCGTGTAACAGTGAGTTAAGTGAGGTCTGAGGTGGGGAAAAGGTGTTTTGTAGTTTTTTAATAGCAGATAGTTCCTGAATATCTGAATACTGAACAGCCAACTATTTGGCTACAAAATACTGAATATTCTGCCAAATATTCAGAAAAGGTGTTCAAACAACCCTGTTAAAATGTTTCACTTACAATTACATGCATACGGCAACTAGTCATTTTATAAGCACAATAAGCCTCTCCAGGTTATGAATAAAATAATGTTAATGCAGTTCCCAGAGGTGCAAAGAGACTGAGCATTTGACCTTAAGCCTTACTTCTCTGAGGGCGACTTGCAATAAAATATAGTATATGGTTAGGGCTTATTATGGATTGAAAATGGTGGCTTTCAAACTCCTGTCCTGGGACAGTTCAAAGGTCAAAAGTTGCTGTAAACTGATCCGGTGGTGCTGAGGGTGGAGGCGTGGATGCTACACCTCGCTCTGAGTTTGGAAATGAGCCCGGTTGTTGGGCAGTCAGCAGGGGAAAATGGCAAGGAGTAGGATTAAGCTGCCGTGAGGTGACTGTCCTCTCCTGGGGAGGGATGAGGGGTTTCCAGCCCTTGGCTGCCAAACGGTGAAGGACGGATGGCAGTTTGGGTTATGGAGGAGCCCAGCACTGCCAGGGTTGGGGTGTCTGCTGGAGTCCCTGGAATTACAGGGAGAAACAGAGGCGGAAATTGTAAATCTACATATAGAAAGTTGTTGTACTATCGTTCTGACATCACATCGATAGTACAATTTTTCAGCATTGACCTGCCACCTGGTTGGTGAAAGTGTGCTCTTAAAATAAAAAGTAAGACAAAATGGCAGTGCTGCTTAGTGAGCGGTCAGGCAGAGATTCAAAGAAAGTTTGGACATGGACTGCCATTGTTGGTTCCATGTTTCCAAACTTTCAGTTTGTCAGTTTTTTCTTTCTTTCTTTTTATAACTGCCTGCTGTTTATCTTCGGTCGGGAGCGAGTGGGACAGCAAGGACCGTGATATTTGGGGTGAGGAACAGTGCAGGTCAGTAACGAGGACTAGGAGCAAGCGGACCTATAAACACAAGGTATGAAACCTTGTCAAATTAATTTTCAGTTTTGGGGAACCATATACTATACAAAATAATGTATGGGTGACCATACACAACAAAGCTGTGGTCCCTGGAATTACAGGGAGAAACGGAGGAGGATATTGTAAAACTACATATAGAAAAAGTTGTTGTACTATCGCTCTGACATCACATCGATAGTACAACTTTTCAGCATTGACCTGCCACCTGGTTATAAAATTGTACAATGGTTTAGGGCTCTGAGCTGCAAATCTAGTGATATCCAGCAGGCCAGACCCAGGTTTGAATCCACAGCTTTGACAAGCATACTGTGAGACCTGAGCAAGTCACTTAACTTCCAGGTGCTCCCAGGTCACTCCTGTAAAAAGCTTTCAGCTTAGTGTACTACCCTGGTTAAACAACTAAATAAAAAAGCTGTCTCCGTCTTTGTGGACGTGCTGCTGTCATCACACCCTCGATGGAAACATAGCCTTGTTGTTATGGTCACCCATATACTATTCTATATTTAATGCTCACCCTGTTATGTCTTATTACTTGCATAACCTGTGTCAGGGTAATGGTTGTGCTTTGATAAACCATGATTAGATGTCACATCACCTTACAGCATCCTTGTCCATTACTATAGGTTATGCCCACCTTGTGGGCTGATTATGCATATGGAAACAGGTCTTTGTAACCGATCCACCTTGGCACCCACTCTTCCTGCAGGAACTCAGTTTTTCATGTGCATCACTAAGGCTAAAGGCATAGGCACCTGAATCCTAACAAGGTCACCATGTAGGTAACATTTCATCAGCAGTAACTTATTTTGTATACTGCATGGCTTAGCATTATGGCCTCCAAGTCTGTGCAATGAATTTTACAAAGTGATCAGTTGTTTCTACAACTTTTTCATCTTAAAGTAGTTACCTTCCTCTGGGACACTGCTTAAAATGGATGTTTTGCCTGACTTCAGTTTATCAGAATATCGCCTATATGGATCAGAATATAATATTTAGTTAATCTGCCAAACCCAACTTATCTGCTTTAATAGACACCTCTTTATCATCTTTCAGGGTCATAACATTGCATGTAATGATACACAACTCTTACTTATTCTCACAGCGCATTACTACTGTGTTTTGGTGATATTCACAGTAGCTCAATTGTCTTTTGTGTGTTTGTAGAATGCTTTTCTGTGAGCATTAAACCTCTGTTAGCACTATGAAGGGTGAGACTTTGTGGGGATCTAGACTCACACCCTATGCCCTGGCACCCTCCTCCACCAGCGCTACAGCTTGTGTGCTGCTATTACTACCGGTGATTGCAACAAATTTTATCACTGAGCAGCAAGGGTTTTGCTGTATCTTGGAGCTCTTCCTGAGTGGCCTAGTTGAGGGTGGCAAGCACAACAGCAGGTTTTGCTACCAGCCTAGATCCTTATGAGCAGTCTCCATGAGGATGCCTGTGCATGGCAGCCTCCCTCAAGAGTGTGGTCTCCCTCTGTAAATGTGGACTATGACAGAGACACACATGCTGCCATTAGATTAAAGAGTGAAAATCATGTTGCTGCTACACTATGTTCTGTTAAGCTGGATACAGCTACCTTATACTTTCAAGGGCTTTACGCATCTACTGCTGCCATAAGTGTTACATCTTATCTGCAGCCAAACTCAGTCAGGATCAAACTAGTGCTGTAGCTGTTTCTCTGGATGCAATCTACCACAGCTGACTCCAGACTGCTTGTTGGGGCAAGCACATTCCATCAGGCCACCATTTTTATCACCATACCCCAGCCTCCTATGCATCCATAGAGTCCTGCACATGCACAGCCACCACGCTTGAGTTATGTGGCCACTGTGCATTACATAAAGTGACAATGCATCCTGCATCAGTGCATTTCTGGCACACAGCATTCAACTCTATCAATCAATCAATCACTTTATTTAACCAGGCATAAACACCATTGAGCAAGCTCATTTTCAAGGTGGTCCTGGGCATTAATACAATACAGTACACTTCATAAGATTACAATATGGTGGACAACGGTGCAAAAAATAAAGAAAAACATTGTGAAGGTGCTGGTCAATATGGGCCTATACATACCGTCAACATAATTAACATACAAAGGCAGGGCAGCAGTAATGGGGAAAGTGAGAAGTTGTCCGGGGCCCCAAGCTCAGGAGAGGCCACCTGAGGAGCTGGCATTAGCTAATTTGGGAAACAGGGGCCCATTTCAAGTGACTTGTCTGGGGCCCAAAATTCATAGCTGCAGCCCTGTGCAAAGGTACATAATGATAAGCTTTACTGAAATGAGAAGAGACAACAATCCCATATAGTCTCCGCTAAGTATGAGCTCATACCTAAATGATAAAAAATAAGGTGGTATTAAGGAATAGGGTAGAAATTGGGGTGAAAGAGTAGGCAGCCAAAGGGAGGCCAGAATAGGTAAAAGGTAGAGAATAGGCAGGGCCATCTTGGATTAAGGAACTAGGCTTGTAGGTCCTAGGTTTCTGTTGTTAGAATGGGGTGGATGAGATACTTAGGCATAGGATTTGAGAGTGGCAACCGGGCTTAGGGGTCATTGGCATCTGAAACAGTTGCATGATTCCTTCAGATAATCCGTTAATTCAATTCAATTCAATTCAATTCATCTTTATTTTAAAAGGCGTTTTCTTAAAATCAAAGCGCCTGTACAAATACACATAACAATAAATATAATAAATCAAAACTAATATAAATCCTTAAAAGCTATATTAAAAGGTGGGTTTTCAAGGCCCTTTAAAACTAAGGACGGCTGGCATTCTCGACTGATGAGGTAGAGAATTCCACAGGGTAGGTGCCATAAACTAAACGATCTAGCACCAGATGTTTTCAAGCCGCACTCTGGAATCTCTAGCAATCCCTCACAGTGGATTGGAGGCGGAGGGACTATAGGGCAAAGGAGCTCTTTCAGGTAGGTAGGTCCCAGATCATGTAGGGCTTTATAGGTCAGCAAACTGACCTTGGAAGGCACCAAACATTATGTTGTGCAGTCCGCTGGAGCACAGAGATGGCGTGACTGGATCTAGAAGCTCCAGTCAACAACCTGGCTGCCGTGATTCTGCACTAGCTGAGACGGTTTAAGTTCAACCCCGATAGCCCTAGGTATAAGGAGTTACAGTAGTCAAGCCGGGAGGTAACAAAGGCGTGGATCAATGTTGGAAGGTCCTCTGGAGGAACCAAGTGCTTCACCCTGGCAATATTCCTCAGATGAAAAAGGAGTTTTATGACCGCTGACACCTGAGATTTAAGTGTCAAACGGTCAATAGAGCTTGAATGTGAAAATGCTTTGAAGTGAGGATAATTTTAATGAGTCTTGCATAGTGTTCCAAAGTGATGGAAGTGATAAGTTGATTGCTGCTGAGCCAAGGGTAGTTTTCACTCTAGAATCTGGAAGCAGATTAAGGAGAAGTGTCTCAGGCCATAGTAACCTGTAGCCCATTTGAAGATGTTCGAGATGTATGCAGGAGGTTATCAGATAATGCTCTAAAAAACAGAGGAGAGCATTCCTTTCTTTTAGTTGAGAGTGAGGTCCATCCCGAAACCTGGTATTGATGACAGTGATGTGTACTACAGGGTAGATTTAAGATAAATCTAAAGCCCGGTGGTAAAGGGTGTCCAGTTTGTTTAGCATCATTGCTGGGCAATGACTGTAAAGAAAGTCAGCCAGAGTCCAGTACAGGTAGGAATGTAGTTTGTACTAGTCTCATTCTAGCTTCTAACTTGAGTAGGTGCTTAATGCAATAGAATAAACTTAATCACTGTCTTAGTTTCTTCGAGGTTTAATTTAAGTGGCACAGAAAGTTGAGCTTGTTATCCAGCCAGAACCCTAGGTATTTAAAGGTAACAACTGCTTCAAGGGTTCATCTAAGAGTGTTCAGATCTGTGTGATATGTGGACATCCCGAAGTAGACTTTGTGAGAGAATCATTGCTTTAGTCTTTTGGCATTGAGGAGGAGCTTATGAGTGAGAAGGTTGTATTGGAGGACGATGAAGTCTTTCTGTAAGTACTCATGGGCCAGATCCAAGGATGAATTTGTGGTATAGAGTACAGTATCATCTGTGAATAAGTGCACATTTGCTGTGCCCAGCTGACAGTCCAGATTATTGATGTATATTGCAAAGAGGATAGGGCCCAGGATGGAGCCTTGTGGGACTCCTCATAGCAAATATTTTTGTGGGGACAGATCTCCTATGGCTTTAACTTGTTGTAACCTATTGGTTAGGTAGCTGGTTAACCATTTAATGGCAGAACTATCATGTCCGATGTTACTCAGTGCAGTAAGCATGATGGTATGATCCACAGTATCAAGGCCTTACTTAGATCAAGGAAGAGGGCAAATACATGCTTCTTAGAGTCCAAGACCATTTGCCAGTCTGTAGTTACTTTGGCAAGAGCCAATACTGTACTGTGTTTGGCTCGAGCCGACTGAACCGGGTTTAGCAACTTTTGTGAATCCAAATGTTCTCTAAGTTGGATGTTGACAATTTTTTCAAGTAATTTAGAGAGACGGATAGTATAGAAATAGCCAGTAATTGTTCGGATCACTCGGATCCCCAGTCTTGAATAATGGTAGGATGTGGGCAGTTTTCCACAAGACAGGTAGCTCACCTTGAATCAGAGAGGTGCTGAATAAGTCACTTGCATCATGCGGCCATTGGCGCATCACATACAGTGGTAATGCAGCATGAGTCATGACATTATATGATGCACAGCACACATTCACTGACTCACCTCCACACTCCCAAAGAATATGAGGTGGGCATTTTGTGCTTTTCCACAGTGGTGGTCGTGCATGGACTATATTTTAGGTATGTCAAACAATGTAAAGACCACCTAACACAGCGGATTCCTTAAAATTCCTAAGCAAGCTATTTTGCTTTGGAAATCATTGATAACATCAGTATTTTTCTTCCCAAGGCTGCTACTCAGCTAGACTGTTAGGAGTAATCCTTCCTTATCACTGCCTTGTATACTACTCAGCTTATTATCTCTTACTGTGGTGATCCTCGGAACATCACACACATGAGTGATCCCATAAGACACCAGGGCTTAGGAGTACTGTGTCTAGCCCTTCCATGGTTCACTGCCTGGCCAGTAGCAAGGCCATCTGTTACAATGAGGACTCATGGTGGCATATCACACTCCTGATGCCACTTGTAGCCCCTTTCAAGAGGTCCAGCTTAATGTATAATTCACAGAAGGCAGAAGTATGGGACCCTAATTTAAGTAGCATGATTTACCTTCTTGTCACCCACAGGCCTCAATTATGGCAAATGCAAAGAAATGCAAACTGTTAAGTACCACACTAACCAGTTCTCAGTATGACCAACACTGTGAATTATGCTCAAGAGTGCTCAAGCAAAGGACAACTCAGTGATGTGGATATAGACAACACAGATGACACAGACCCCATAACATATCTGTTAAGGAATTGAATGCTAACACAGTGGCATTCATCAATGCACAACTAGCTATCATGTTGTGAATTTTGGACCACATGGAAGCTACTTCCAGGGCCACACCAGCAGCTTCCTTTACACTGCCATCCACATCAACTCAGGAAGCAAGACAGGATGCATCATCTTTACAGTAGGAGGATCAAGTATTTTGGCTACCACTACAGCTGAGGTATGCAAATACAATGCAGACTGCCAAAAGGACGATGCATTGAAGAAGGAGAAACAGGAAGGAGAAGATGAGGAACTAACCTTGACAAATGGACTATGTATGGTAGATGTCATGTCAGAGATGAACAGATCAAAGAAAGACTCAATGGACTTTGAGAACTCTCAACCACAAGAACAATCCAAAAATATATTCATCCATTCCAAGCTAAAGAACCATAGTTCTTCCCCATTCCTCTGTGAATGAAATAATTCAAAAGAATGGGAATCAACTGACCAAAGTAAAATTGTAGGAGAAAGTCTTCAATAGGTTTTATCCAGCCTAGAAGGACAAGAACAAAGCACGTGCACAACACCAATTGTCAACCCACAAAAGAAGTCCTAATTTGAATGACAATGTTGCCAGTCAAAGGTATAGTTCCACTTAAAGAGCCAGTAGATAAATGAACAGAGGAACTACTACACAGGAGTTTTGAGATGTTGGTTCTGCATGTAGAGCAACTATGACAGCAACAAATACTTAGAGGACTCTACTCATATGGATCAAGGAGTTACTTCAGTCCTTAAAGCAAACTCAGAGAAGGCAGACCTCCCAAATATGCTACATAAGCAGCCAAATATCTAGTAAATATGTTGGGGTATGTCCTTAAACAAATGCCAGGATGGCCACAGTTGCCAACAAGGGCTATTAAATTCCCTATGGCCCAAGTTATGGTGACCAACTCAAAACATCCATCACCACCCACCAATATTGGACCATACACAATAAATTGTGTAGTAATAGCAGGTTGTTTAGATAAAATTAATAAAGTGCTGACCTCACCTTGCAAAAGACAAACCAGGACACAACCAGCAGGACCCCAAAGCATTTATTAGTTTCACTGAAGCGCCCTCAGGAAGTGTCACAAAGTGGCTGCACCCAATATATTTAAACCTACACCTTAAAGGTACAGACATACACTGTTGTAGTATAAAAACCACAAGCTAGTGCTCACATTTACAGTATGTGTCTGACCAGAGATTCATTATATTATGTGAAAAATATGTACATGAGTGAACACATAAACAAACAACCATGTTTGTATAAACAAGACGTGACGGCTCTTTGAACCATACTGGGGAAATGAAAACAATAAGATATTTGCCTTCATCATAAAAGAGGTCATTCTTTCAGTATCCCCATTTTTAATTTATATTGTAAACAAATAAGTATATAAAAGCCAGGAACAAATATGAAAAATTACTTTAAAATTAAGTCAGAACACTGTAGGTGTTCTAAACCAAATTCATCATAGTCCTTCTAAAACAGGACATTCTAATTTCATACTGTATAAACCTGGCTCTAACAATTATTATACCAGTATAAATATGTGGCATATACATATCAATATGTCTATATGTATACTCAAAAGACAAAATGGCTATTGAAGAACATACATGAACACAGAAGTTCCCAAGAATATGAACAATAAGAAGAGAAACCTAGTTTGGGAATATGTTATTGTCAGTGAAGAACACAATGCCAAAGCTGAATGCCTCATCTGTAAAAACAATATTTCACATGGGAACCAAACATCTGGTTTCACCACCACTGCAATGATGAACCACGTGTAGGTAAAGCATGCCAAAGTGTATAAAGAAACAAGAGAGACATAAATACTGTATTTATGCACATTTATACACCCAAAAGCTAGAGACATCAGAACTATTTATGTAGATGAACAGCCAAATCTATGCCATCATTTAAGCCAGGCTCCTTCAAAGCTCCTAAGGTGTAAATTCAAAAGAATTATTTTTCAGACAGGATAGCTTCAAAATCACCACCCCTTGGACCAATGAAGGCATGGTCAATCCCACAAAACATGACATATAGACCTCTCTATCTCTTACTTCTAACAGGTGCATACCTAGTGCACTCTTTGGCATCCCCAGTCTTATTGAACTCAGGTGTTCCCCACCCTGACCTTAAGAGGTTGACTCGTTTTTCCAACATAAAATGAGCCACGAGAACAAAAGTGGTCAAATAACTACATTACATGTATTGCAGCTAATGAAGTGTTGAATTTGAAAAGGCTCCCTGTTATTCCTGGAAGAGAAAGATTTTGTTTTAAACATTACCCTATAGTGATACATCTCCACACTGAAAGCTTCCTTCGGTGGCTCAGGGAGCCATTTCAATGTTGCTGTCCTTGGCACAGGTAGGAAGCTGTCCCTTTTATACACTATTTGGGGTATTCCTGCACTATCTCTGCCAGAGCAGGTTCTTTAGAAAATATATGCCAAAGTTTTAAGACACTATCTCTAACTTTGCACTATCTACTCCATATTTTGTAATGAAGAGGATCTTACTGGGGGCGCCTTTTCCAGCTCCTGTACTCCAGAAGTTCCTATCTGGAAATGTCACTGACCTGTGTCTGAACATGTTCAAGGTGTCCATAGTTGTACCCTCTATCATATTTCTCTGAAAGGTTTCATGTTTCATGTTCAAAAGGCCAGGACATCAGATGTCAGAAACGATGCCCATTTTAAGCAAGGGTACTTGGAAGAGTTGATGTGTATTTCAGTGTCTGACATCTCTCCTTGCCTAGGACAAAGGCTTGCTCAGAGGTAAACAGGAGTTAAATTTCAACAGGGATTGGAATTTTCTGAAACTGATCAAAGAGGAGATTCCATAAATAACCTGGAGATGGAATGGCCTTCTTCTCTGTTAGTAACACTTTGAATTTCAAAGAGAAATGGCTTTAGAACAGGGTTCTACAGGCACCCAGTCTAGAAAGCTACTGTTAAATTCTTTACTAACTGCCACAGTCTATTTCCATTTTAATAGTGTCAGAAAGGTAGTGTAGCTCAAAAGCCAGCCAGGGAGCTGTGGCTGTATGAAATCAAAATACTGATAATTTTGGTTCATTTGCAACTTGAAAGAGGAAAAGAGTCCCTGCTGGCCTAGAGATGAACAGCTGGACCTGGAAATTGTAAGGACACTAGCCAGTCACAGGTCAGACTTGCAGACTGCAGAAATGTCTATAAGACCTCTTAGACAGTCTGGGCAGAACCAAATTCCTGACACTTGAAAACTGCCAGACACACTGAAGACCAATGTGTGGTGAGTGGTGCTGGATGTTTTGAGCTTTAGCTTCTGTTCCTGTAGCACAGGCTCTTTTGAGTTTTTCTTCAAGTTATGGCAAGCCAACACCGACTCCAGGTTACTACTCAACAATATTCCATTTGAAGGTGGCCAGCTCTATGGCAAAGGCTTAGGAAAGTTACTAATGCAAAAGGAGGATGGGAAACCTTGGCAAAGAATAAAGCTGGACATACAGTACATTCTTTTCGGGAAAATTTTGCTACAGTTCAAGAAGAGGCAGGAGACAAAACAACTACTTCTTTTCCCAAGGCACTGTACAACTTAAAGCCTGCCTTTTTCACAAAATAATTGGGGCCTATGTAGATGGATGTGCCAGAGGGAAGATCCTCCTCTGCAAACTTCGAGGCAGACAAAACATCTGGCTATACAATACCATCTCAAAGCACCCCCAGCAGGAGAAAGACTTTTTGGTTTCTCCACCAGTGGGAGAAACACAACAACATACAAATGGGTATTCAAAGTTCTATTGTATGGCAACTCTAAAGAATTCAAAGCTAAACACAGAGCAAACAGTTTAATCACATAGCCAGTGTCAAAACAGGAGCCAAAAGTCCAAGACATCAAGATGATAATTGACAATCTACTCTAAAACAAATCAACTGCTCCAGTATTCCCAGATCAGTACTACTTTTCTACTGGGCAGTAGTCCTTCATAATATGTTTAAGTATGTCCCTGAAAGATATATGACTCTGGGTGGAACTCAAACACCAGGCAGACTCTATCAGGAGAGTTGGGTTGGAATGTAGATTTAGAATTATACCATCACTGTGGTCACGGAGACTGGCAGGGGATGGAGCGACTTCTTCACTGTGGAGGGAATTTTGTGGAAAATGCTTTTGTACTTCTTCAGAATTCCTCAATTACTAAGCAATTGGGTGCAACACAGACAGATGTATGCTGGCGTCACCACGAAGGGACAGGTACCCACATACATTTCTGATCCTGGCCAAGACTGTCCAAATACTGTGAGGCAGTACATAGAAAATACAAAAGATACTAAGGAAAGAGTACCCAGATATGTTCACAAATAGGCTTCTGGTCTGCTTATGGCAGACATGTTCCTGAAAGAAACAAAGAGCCTTCTGTACATGTTGTTGGCAGCAGCCTCTACTGTAAATGTATTACCATACACTGGCTAACAGATGTTTCTCCATAGCTTCAAACTTGGATAGACAAGGTAAATGAGATCATAGATATGGAGTCTATTACAGAGCATTTACAAATTCCAAAGTTCCATCTAACTATGACAACCCTGGGTCAACCAATGACAATGACTAAGCCTTTATGGTACCCAGAGCGAAGTCTGCCCAAGGATCCCAGGACTTCTCTGACTTGTCCCTGCCATCTGGAATGTGCTTCCAGCAAATCTACAGGAGTGTAACTCTCTAGGGGTTTTAAAGGGGATTTAAGGTCCACCTGCTGGAACTAAATCGATGCACTTGTCATCACTGATACCTCAACCCTGTACCTCTTAAATCAAACAAATTGATCAGGGCTTGGTTGAACTTCACAAATGTAAAATGAATTTAAGTGTATAAACAGTGAGTGGTTGTATTCACAAATGTACTTAACTATATTAGCAAGTGTTGCTTGTTAAATGTTGTACCTTTTCCTGTGATTATGTAAAATACTGTCCCTGTATCTTGCAATTGTTAAATTTTTGCTGTATCTGTAATTAATTTTGGTCGCCCTGAAAAAGGACCCATTACTGGACTCAGTGGGCCTACCTGGTTACCAAAAATAAATAAATAAAAAATAAGCCATGGCTTGCACATTGGCGATGTGTTGAGAGACAGCATAGTATGATGTGTTGTCAACAACAGCTGTTCAGCTTAAGAGCATTGTTTAGCTCTTATGTTGGATAAAATGTTGTGTTTTAATACAGTTCAGTTTCTGTAAACATTGTCATTGTAAAACACTGCTTCATTCTTGAATAAAGCTCTGTGAAAATAAGAAATGTATATCACCATTGCATTTCTCGATTTAGTTATACAGCAAAATGAGGGCCAGACAATGCATTGTGTACCACATGGGTAACCAAGGTTTAGGAGGAAGTCTGGAACATCTGTGAATGGACTAGTGCTGCTATTGTCAGGGTGCGCCATCCAAGGGAGAGATACACCACATTCTGCAGCAACTACAGCACCCTGTGATTTGCCAAAGAATTTAATTGACTCTGAGAGGCAAGCTGCATGTCAGCAAGGTCCATCATAGACACAGCACAATGCAGCGTGGATGGAGGGTGAAGAAACAAAAAATGGGGTGGGGGAAGGAGACACATCCATAACTATCTAAATGACAGCAACTTGAATTATCAGGCCACACATGTAACATTGAGCTGAACAGCAGGGTTAGGGTTAAGGGCCACTGATAGGCCCAAGGCAGATAATGGAACAGAGGAGATACAAATGCTACACAATAATAAAAAAGGACCCTAAATGTTTCTCCCGCTCATTTTTTTCTGTAAAACAAAAATGTGACACTGAGTTAATGTCTGTTTCCTCAAATAGACCCCAAATGTCATGTTTTGAAAAGGATGGCTCTTTCTGTAAGCACCACTCATCTCCTTTTCATTCTAAATATGACCCTATTTATGTCATCTCAATCAAATATGTCCCATTCTTCCGGTGTTTGTGTGCCTCAAGTTCACACTTCACTTCCTGTGCAAATCAAGCAGAGTTTGAAATTCTGCTTATGGTTCTTGATTTTTATTTCTCCTCTAACCTTCTAGTTTATTTCTGCCATAAGTGGTGGAATGTGCTGCCACGCTAATCAGAGGATATAGTTAATGTATGGAAGTTTGATTTAGTGGTTGGGTATAAGAAACATGTATTGGACTAGCAGAACATTGCTACACAAGCTGTCAAAAGCAAGCCTTCTTCCAAAGGGACTATTTATTTATTTAAAACATTTTACCAGGCAAGACATACTGAGCTGATACCAGCTTGTTTCAAGATGTGTCCAGGGGTGGGGAGTTGAGGAAGAAGGTGAAAGAGTAACAGGACATTAAGATATGCATAAACAATAAGGAGGCAGTATAGCACAGTGAGTTAAGGCTCTGCGCTGCAGATCCGGAGACATGGGTTTGAATCCCACAGCCACCTAGATGCATACTGTGTGATCCTGAGCAAGTCACTTAACTTGTTGTGCTCCCAGGCGCATCTGGAAACAAGCTTCAGCTTAGTGTACTACTCCTAGCTAAACAATGTTCCTGCTCCATTTCCTCCACTAGTCAAAGTCAAGTAACAGTGCAACAAAAAGGTGCAAAGTACAATATATCACAGATGCCCAAACCAACATTTAGTGCTGAGTTAAACAGTATAACAAGGTGCTTAGGGTGGCTAAAGCTGTGCTTGGATAGGGGCAGTGAACAGTCCCACCTGGTGCATAGTAGTAGAAGTGATGCAAAGAGCATGTCAGGCCTGATGCAAGCTGTGGGGGAGGCATCTCCAAGGACAGAGGTCAAGAAGAGCTGAAGGATGGAGTTGTAACGCCACAAAGAAGAAATTTAAGGAATAAGAATGAAGAGGCAGAGTGGATGACCAGGGAAGAGAAGTTCAGAATTTAGGGAAACAATATGAGATGGCAGCTCGGCCAAGCAGCACATATTGTTGGGGAGGATGGAGGGAATGGGATACAGTACTATGGAGTGGGAGGAGGAGAGTGGGGAGGAGAGGAATAGGAACTGTACACAGTGAGTGAGCCAAACCAGAATCTGGACATGCAGGAAGCACGCGTGAAAGGTACCTGGCATCAAGTGAGGAGGGAGAAGGAGGAGTAAGGAGAACAGTGGTGGCTACGAGGTGGACAGTTTAAAGCAAAATGGCAGAAGGAATGAAAAGGGTGGGAAGCAATACAGATTAGTATGAATAAATAGGCCATTGACAGAGCAAAGGCTGATGGCACATTCATAAGGTAGAAAAGAAATGGGCAGACTGGATGGGCCTTTTGGTCCTATCTGCCATCAGCCTCTATGCTTCTGTTTCTAGTGGGTCCAGTCTGGCAACGGTGGACTTTGGAGGAGCTGTAGACTATGTCCACACAGTCAAAGATAAAAGAGGATCATCTTGAAGGCTATCTCTGTGGCAAGATGCAGGATACTTGTTTTGTTCCTATAGAGCATACCAAGCTTGAGGTGGAGTTTGAGGTAGATAGCATCAATGTGGGCCTAGAAACTGAGATGGCTGTCCAGCCAGACACCAAGTCACTTAAAGGAGGAGACATCCTGTTATCACAGCATCATGATGACTTAGAATGAGGAGACAGGATTAAGTCTGATAAGCCTTTACCTGCAGCCAAAGGTTAAGGAGACCATTTTCTTGCTATTGAGAGAGAGTTTGTCCAACAGAACCAGCGCTGAATATTGTCAAAATCCAGTTGTAGCTAGGGCAGTAAGGTCTAGAAAGTACTTTAATCATGCTTTGGAAGTGGAGCCGTGATACTGGGTATGCGGTATGTATATTCATATAAATATGCATATGCACATGTCCAGTATCTTGGCTCCACTTTCAGAGCACAATTAAAGTACGGTACTGTACTTTTTAGCCCTTGCTTCAAAAAAAAACTAGGTTCCCGAGTTCAGCTTTCTCTAGGAGCTAAAACATATTTAGCTGTACTGGTACAGTGATCCGCAAGGGACACATAATCACAAAGACAGGCTGTTGGTGTTGACAGCTGATCAGCTGCTTGCTTACCAGCCAGCTTCATGCAAATTAAAGGACCAAGCCCTCTCTGATTGGAACAGCTTTGTCCTTTTTAAATACAAGACATTTCCAGCCTGCAAGAAGTGAGTGGTGTCATAACTACACTGAGTGGTAATTTGTCCAGACTGCACAGCCACTGCTATTTTCAACTGCAATGGCTCAGCAGTGACCCCCCACCCTGAAATCCCCTTACACTGTAGCAAAACGTTTGATACACAAGCACTTCAAACATAAAAAGGACATCAGCCAGCAGCAGAGTTGTTGGAAGATGGAAGGAGGAGGAGGCTGACAGGATTCTGAAATTGGAAGAGAGCAACAACAATAAAAAAGGCAGGACAATAGTTGTTGGAGGGTAGTTGTCAGGAGAGACTTGGCAGGGGAAGCCTCTAATCCCTGAGACAATATATATATTTTTGTAACTTATTCGCAGATGGAGTCTCCGCCTCAAAAATATATTGTTACAACTAGGCCTTGTGGGGGCACTAGTGCAGGAAGGAGGCAAGGACCATATCAACTAGTTGTGTGCCGCTATGAAGTTAAAATGTTTCTGAGCCCATTAGTGGTTAGTGAAGCTGTTTTACTTGTCCTGCAAGTGACAGCGCTTGTTACTCTTAAGGTTGTTTCACTACAATTAAAGGGAATTGTCACCAATAGCAATGAATGTACACTGATCCTCAGTCACATTTTCAACCTCTGCATCCATCTCTGACAGTTCAGTTCTGAATGTCTCGAGTTAAAATCCTTATTCTTTTCCTCCCCTTTGGTGTCACATCTGCGCAGCTCCATTTTCATGCATGTTCAGTAGCACGAAGGGCTCCGCTCTTGGCTGCATTATTGAGAGACAAGTTATCTAACTTTGTGAGGAGCTTTCACATAGCATTCTTTGATGTGTTAATATACATCTTCCTTAAGTTTTCAATGTTTCTTGTTTTTTTTTACTGTTCCTCGATGTACTGTTGTTTGATCAGTAGTGTTACAATGTACAATGTATAAGTCACCACTTGTTGCGCCTTGCCTAATTGTATATGGGTCCTAAATACACAATATTGTAAAATACATACATTATACAGTTAAACCCACATGCATAACTGTGGTCTTTCAGGAAGTACTGCAACAAATTCTAAGGAAAATAACAAAACAAAAGATACATGCCCTTAAAAGCTCAAAAGGCATTCGTGTCCACAGGGCACTTCTATAAATATGGTCTAATATCCAACTCTGCATTCAGATCTGTGGGATTTAAATTTTAAGTGAAAAGATCTGATAGGTCTTCCTTTGAAGTAATTTATTTTGTCGATTTCCACCCCGCCTTATTTAAAGTGATTAATTCTAAGCCTATAAAGCGAATACAGTTGGAACCTTATTGTGGCTATAGAAATGTAGACACGAGTGCTGATATCACCTCTTCTAATGCCACACATGTTTCTGTACATATAGTTTAAGTTGTCTTGTCATGCCAATGTACAACTTGGAACACAGACGCCATAGTATATAAACTACAAAACTGCTTACACATTAAATAAATTGCTGAATATGTACATTCTTAGGGTTGTCTGGTAAGGAAATTTTTTTCCTTGTACACAATATTGGCATATATTATAATTTCCATATCGAAATTGCCAGGTGGTTTGATAGGAAGCTACATCAAATGTTGTGTAGTGTGGGGCAGGGAGGATTTAAATTCACTGGACACCAGTTTGTCCCATAGGTTCTGTCCTTTGCTAAAACTCACCCCGATCTCTGCCCAAAAGTCACTGCCAATTCCTGGTCACTTTATAGTATCAGCCAATGTTTATGCAGTATATTGTCTATTTTGCCTCTACATCATTGAATTCTACCACAAATGTACTTCCTAAAAAACATTATTATCCCTCGCCTGGGGTAAGTAACTACTCCCTATTCACCCCAAGTGTTCTCGCAAAACATTTTTGTAGCACTGTATTTGTGTAACCCTTGCTCGAAATCTATCTTTCAATTCTTCAGCCTTCAGTAAAAGTCAGCTTCTTGCCTACAGTTGCATTTTAGATGTAAAACTGACCATATGGGATTGATTCCTTTAAATTACTAGAGTGAGCCGCCCAGTGGCGCTGAGGATTGAGGCACTGGATGCTACACCTGAGCCATGCTGGCGACCCAGGTTCGAAGTGAGCTGGGCTGTCAGGAGTTGGCTGGGGCAGGAGAGAATTGAGTATCTGGAGGACTGCTCTCCTCTCCTGGGGGTGAGTGGGTGGAGTGCATGCTGCGGTACCAGCAGCTCTTGGTAGTGACCAGGGTGGCATGACTTGCTGTATGCTCTGTCGGGGTTGGGAGTGTGTCACACGCCACGCATGGATGCAGGAGTGCACCATCATGTACAGGGTATCATTGTATGTCTGCACCCTGGGGCAACTGTAAACAGGAAAAGCCCTGGCACCCGACAGGCAAAGGTGGGGCCAAGAGTTATGACACCTACAGCTGGGTCCTGCCTGGCAGACTCACTGCATCTCTCCTCCACTCTCTGGCTGCCCTTCTAGATTATAAATAGAGACCCAGAGGAGTTAATGGTGGTCCCATCCTGGGGGCCCAGAGCTGGGGGTGGGGTGGTCGGTGGAGTTGGTGGAGAGCTCTCGGGAGCAGGAACAGGCTCAGGGGACCTCAGGTGGGCAAGAAACAGGCATCCCCACACCCCAATGGAGAGAGGTCTACTGGGCCAGTGAGGAGGAGAAGTAAACAGAGTTTAAAAAATCCTAGGGTGGAAGCTTGCTGCATCAGCAGACTATTAGTTGAGGTAGATTTCCTGTAGGCAGTGCTGCTTATCTGATTGTCAGCAGTTTCACTGAGTGTGATATCTAGGGAATTAAGGGCTGTCATCTGAATGTCACTCGTGAACCAAGATTAGTGTTGTTGTTATTCAACCATTGCATGAACTCTACAGCCTCATAATTTTTTTGTGTGTGACATATTTTATCTCCTCTGTGGCTGGGAGGTGTTACCTATCATTCCCCAGACCAGCTGACCTCACAGCCCCTGCTCTACCCCAAGTTCCAAGCTCTACCCCTTCCTCCAGTCCACACAGCAGTCAACTCGCGTGGGTAAACAACCACCATTGTGGAAACCGGGGTCCAGATCCAGGGGAGCATCTAGAGTTGGAGCCGGTGGTGCTGCCAGACTGGCCATCAAGTAATGTACCGAGTGTTTTTCCCAGACATTGCCCCCCACATGGTGTGCAATGGTGTCAATTGACACTGTAGTACATGCTCCCATGCACCACATGTCAGATGCCGCCCATGCCATCCCCACGCTGAGCAGCCCCATTGCAATGACCCCAGCCACTGCTAGGAGCTGGCAGAGCCACAGGTCCACTGTCTCACCCTCCCTGGAGAAGGAAGCTGTCACTGGGACTCTCAATCCTTCTCCTCCCAGCCAACCCCAGTGACTTGGGCTGTTTCCCAACCCAGGTCGCCAGTGCGGCACGAGGTGTGGCGGCCCAGCGCCTCAACCCTCAGTGCCACCAGGCCGCTCCTAAAGCCTCATTTTTCGTACCTCCACATGCAAAGCACATCATCAAATAACACTGCTCTTTCAGAATTCTGTTCAGAAAAGGATTTGTGACCTCATTAAGTAAGTAAAAAGTAAGTAAAATTTATTTTTAAGCTTTTCTAAAGACCAAAGCACTGTACACATTAACAATTAAAACAGACATTAAACAACAATAAAATCAATCACCATAAGCTTTTAAAAATAGAAATGTTTTTAATTCTTCTTTAAAGCTCTTGACAGTCAGGCAGCTGCATATCCAACGAGGCAAAGAATTCCACAGGGCAGGGCAGCGTAAAATGCATGTGCCCCAGATGTCTTTAGATGAACCCTGGGAATCTCTAGCAATCTCTCATTGGCGGATTGGAGTGAGCGAGAGGGGCAGTAGGGAGTAAGGAGATCTTGCAGATACTACGGTCCCTGTTCATGTAGGGCTTTATAGGTCAGTTATCCGACCTTAAAGGTAATCTCGCCATTGAACTGGCAGCCAGTGCAGTCCGCCGAGCACAGGCATAACATGACTATTTCTAGATGTCCGGTCAAAAGCCTGGCTGCTGCGCTCTGCACTAGCTGCAGGTGGTGAATATCAAACCCCGGTAGCCCCAGGTAAAGGGCATTGCAGTAATCGAGGTGGAGGTCATGAAAGCATGAACCAGAATAGGAAGGTCAGCCAGAGGAATCAGGTGTTTCACCCAGGCATATTTCTCAGATGGTAAAAAGAGACCTAACAACGGCTGATACCTGAGATTTCAAGGTCATCCATCATCAATAATAACACCAGATTACACACCTGGCCTGAGGTCAAGAGCTGGACACCATTAAGCCAAAGGCCCAATGGTATCCCAACCCTATGACCCACCTCAAGGTGACTCAGGTTCACAACCAACACCTCAGTCTTATCCAGGTTTAAACTCAGCCAGCTGGCACTCATCCAGTCATTGATTTCGACTAGACAGCTGTTAAACAGAGAGACTGCATCATCCTGTCTGGGAGTAAAGGACAAATACAGCTGGGCATCATCTGCATAGCAGTGAAACCCAGACTGATCGCTAATGATATCTCCTAATGACAGCATATAAACTGGAATAACATGGGCACCAAGATGGAGCCCTGCAGCACCCCACAGGACAGAGAGATGGCATCAGAGAAATAAATTCCAGTGACAACCCTCTGAGTCTGACCCATGAGGAAAGATTGAAACCAATGTAAGACTGTACCAGACAGTCCACAAAGAAGCCACAGGCACTCCAACAGCACATCATGGTCCACAGTATCAAATGCCGCAGAGAGATCAAGAAGGACTAGAATAGTACCAGCCTTTTGATCTCTCACAATTAGGAGATCATTTAAACCCAGATGAGAGCAGTCTCAGTGCTATGTCTTTTCCCAAACCCCGACTGGAGAGCATCATTGATACTGTGATTTGTAAGATGGTCATCTAACTGTAACGCAACCACTTTCCAATAACCTTACCCACAAAGGGCAGGTTAGAGCTAGGTTATAGTTGGCTGGACAGTCTGGATTCAATGAAGGTTTTTAGGGAGTGGTTGAATGACTGCCTCCTTTAGGGAACCAGGAAAATCCCCTGCTCCAAAGACTTCCAGACAATTTTAGCTAGGATCAGGCAGATAACATCTACACAACCCAATAAAAGTGGCATAGGGCCCGGATCCAGACTACAGCTAGTTGGTCATACAGATTTAACAATCCTCACAACTTCCATGAATTCTGGCCTACTAAGAGTCAGACCAGGTGACACGAGAGTTCACTTCCTCTCGCCAGTCACCACAATTCCCTATAGAGAGAACAAGACCAATACCGACCTGATGCTGGTGAACTTATCAGAAAAATTGAGCAAGCTCATCACACTTTATTTGTGAAATCTCTTCCAGACTGCAGACAGAGTGGATTGCACAATCTGTCAGCAGTCTGAAAGAGTTGCGCCGGTTGATTCCACGCAGCAGCAATCTCCTGACAGAAATTCTGCTTGCATAGGTGATTGCTGATTGATAGACCGTATCATGGTCCATCAATCTAAGACCATTGGCATCTAAGCTGGATTTCCACCAAGCCCTCTCTAGCCTTCACTCCACTCCCTCAGCTCCTTCAGATCCATCAAACCATGGAGATCTTGGGCGCTGAGTGAGTGGGCAAACACTAACAGATGCAATTTGATCCAGGGCCTCATCCACAGCCTTATTATAGGCAAGTACGAGATTCTCTGGACCCATGCACTCACTCAAAATACCGATAGGTCCAGTAAGACCAAGAGGCCTTCTGGGGTAACTCCTTAAAGGTGATACTGGACCATCTCCGTAGGGGCAGGCCTATTTGGGGTGCCCGAGCTGAATCTTATGGTGTGGTGGTTCGTCCACACATTTGGTTCCACCCCAAATGCACAACTTCCAACTCAAGTAGGAACACCAAGTCCAATGAGTGACCCCTATATGGGTAGCAGAGGTAACCATCTGTGTAAGGCCCCAACATCGTCATAAGTTGGAGGAGATTTTTCCCAAACATTGAGAGTTCATCATGACTAGGCATTGAAGTCACCCAGTATTAACCACCTGGGTGACTCTAATGCCACGCCGCCGATGAAGTCCTCAAACCTTCAGGAATTCACCCATCGCCGGGTGGTCGGTAAATGGGAGAATCTGAACCCACACCTGCTCCCAGGATACACTCAAAGAACTCGGTGATACCCACTGGCACATCCACAAGACCCAGTTCCATTCTAAAGAGATAGCTACACCCGCCCTCACGATCCAACCTCGGCGGTGTATCACCGAGAACCCGATTGGAGCAGCAATGCCAGAATAGGGCCTGCATTCTCATCCAACCAGGTCTCAGTGATGCATGTCATGTCAGATGTTGCAACAAGACCCGCTATAATAGTGGTCTTGTTTCTTGAGTGACCTGGCATTGTATAACCACCGCCAGGGTTGGATGGATTTTCAGGAGGAGCTAGTACCTACCCACAATTTGTGGAGCCCTTGGGTTTTGGGAATCAGGCAGGGAAAACCCTTCCTGAACCCATTTCACCCCAGGGCTTCTCCTAGTCCCCACTATCTCTATTGGTTGACCTCTTTCACTCTCCCACTCTCCCAGTCCAACCACCCTCAGACATTTTCCTACTCTCCCAATGCACGACATTTATTCAAACATCGGCCTCCATAGGGGACAGTAAAAGGGTGGAGGTCCCAAAGCAGATGGAGAGTAGTGCCTGACTGTCTTAGAGCCTCCCAGCACATCTCAGTAAGCAACAATTAGCCATGCAATTAAAATACACAAATAAACAACTTAATTATAACAATATATATAAATCAATATAACTACACAGATCTATTTAACTATACACAATTTAACAAATCAACTAAATAAAATAGACATTTTTACCATTCTAACCAATAATTTTGACAGTCCTAAAATAGACATTATTACTCAAATTACCACTTCAGATGTCTTTGTTTATGGATCTAGGGCCTCTCACTTCTCAGTCCATTAGATTTTATCAGATACTGCTCTCACCAGAAATCTTAAGAGCAAACTAATTCATAGCAATTTAATATAATAATAAAGAATAATCTTTCCAGACCTACACAATTAAAACAATGTAGAGTTCGCTAGGGAAAATAACTACCAAGGAAACTTCAAGCCCCAGCTGAGATCAGGGCTACGCCCCAAAGGAGAGACCACCTATCAGCAGACCCCTCGGCAGGCCTAGGAGGCACTGATTTTCTATGCTCACCCTTCGGTAGGCCAGAACCAATGCCGCCATACCAAACCCAGCCAGAACAATGAGCACAGCAGCCACCCTACAATAATCTCTACAAATTACCAGAGCCAGTAATATATGGTAATAAATGCAGTCCGGCAGATTTACTCAGCAACAGTCAAGACTCCTGTAATAATACAGTCAGCAGGTCTTCGTGTTGTTTACAAAATACCGTACAGCACAGTTTCTGCAGTACTCACAAACCAGTAAATCATTTTGCCAGGCATTCAAATTTCAGTACAGCCGCTCCAGGATTATAACAAATTAAAATAGACTACATCACATGGTCTGTTCTGTCTCACACTAACACCAAGTCCACTTCAGCTCTTCATATTCAATAATCCAAGTAATCCAGTTCTTGTTAAATAATCCACCTCATAAATGCAGCATTCCAAAGTTTATGCACTATTTAAAATATACTGTACTCCTCTTCCCATGGTCCTCACGAAGAGGTTAGCATATGAGAGTGCCATTGTTGCCCCTGCTAGTACCACAATTTTGAAGGAAAAGCTATCATCAAGCAAAATAATTATGGGTCAGTAAAAACACAAACCTTCCAAAATAAATTCTACAGGCATGCCTTATTTTTTGCTTTTTCTTTGCCTATGTTTAAACCAATATGGTGATTTATATAACTTTCTTATAATAGTATTTGCATCTCTTACATCTTGATTGTTTCATGAATACTTATATAATGAAACTTAGGCTGTAAGGCAGTTAAACCTTTTAAAGTATTTGAGGTTTTGAATATATATCTAAGTTTGACATCATGATTATTTAATTACTTCATTGTTTCATTGTAAAGGTGTCTCATGAATTACCAGAGCCCTCCCACTGATAAAGATTTAACGGTCAGTGCAGGGCATCTGGTTGTAAGGTTTCCTGTTCACCAGTTTGTTTCAGTTTGGAATAAACGTTTAATTTTGCATCAGTTTTTGACTGAGACTCCTGTTATGGTGTGCAGACACTTTGTATGTGTCACGTTAACAGTCCCTTGTTCTTGTTACTGAGTCGTCTTCACATCTGGAGATGCTGTATTCATATGTATAAATTTCTTGAATACCTGCCAACTTCATTTGAATTGCATTCTTTTCTATTTTCCATATTTGTTTTACTGCTGTATTGCCATCCTTGCATTTCCCACTTGCTCCATTGACCAGTATCGAATCCTTCCTCCCCCACCCCAACCCCAACAAACAGCTATGGAAGCACCAAAGCACTAAACAATACAATGCTGATTTAGAAGTCTTGTTATTATCCACTTATTCATGCTGCATTCATTCTCCCCACCACCACCACCACCACCAACTCTTCACTGCTATTTATGAGCAGCCAGACCTCTCAGATGAGCCAAGTAGCCTTGCCCCAGTCATAGCAAGCAGCCAGTACCACAAATGGCAGCACTTGTGAGCTGGGGAGAGCTCTGCCAGGTTCACCCAATGCAGTGACCCCTTGCAGGGGTGGGAAGTGGTGCATGTGTTGAGCACCACTACACTCTGCAAGACCGAAGCTTGGATCGAGACACTGCCAGGGTACCAGTGCAGAAGTGAGTACAGCCCTTATGGTTTATTCATCAGACACTGGGACTAAGGACTCCATGTTTGTGAGCTGGTTCCGAGTTTCAGTCAGCAGTTAGCTTTCTGCTGCAGCATTACTACCCCACACCTGCCACCCACATGCTCACAGCTGCTGATTACCCCGATAGTAAACAGTGGCTTTGAAACAATGACTGTGTCGTCCCATTCTGTCCAGGTGCCTTCTGGCTGCAATACAGCAATGTAAAGATTCAGTCTAACAGACAGGATTAACTTTAGTGATTTTTCGCTCCCATCATAGTGAAATGTGTAGTAGCTAGCAGCAGTCAGGCAACTGCCAAGAAAGTGATGTGAATATCATCTGTTATGAAGCCACCTTTTGCCATGTTTAACTCATCAGAGACTGAAAGTGGGTTTGTTGGTGGTGGTGGTGGCGTGAGGGGGCAGGTATGTTCACTGAGTGACTGGGATGACAATGTTATCATATTCCCATGTCACCACGCACTTGTTTGGAATCATCAGCAGATTGGAAAATTGTAGACGGTGGTGGTAATGGCAGTGGTAGAGTTCCTTACACTCAGGCAGTGATGACATTTTCAATGGATGTATTGAAATTTGAATTGTTGGCCAACACTGTTCTTGTTACTGAGCCATCATCGGATTGGAGGCTATTCATGTGAGTTGTACAGGTGTAAATGCCTTCAATACATCCCAACTTTATTAGCCGAAAATTCAATTAGCCAATTTTTATTTCACATATTGCAGTCGATCCTTTCACAAGTTCATACCTGTGTGAGTGTAGAAGAACATAAACACCACACCAGCATCACCACCATCAAGTCCACATTTATTTATTTATTCTTAGTTAGTTAGTTGGTTAGCTTTTGTTAACCAGGTAGGTACACTAGACGGAAACTAACTGTTATAAGGCATGACCCAGGAGAATACAAGGTGAGAGGACAGTGCAGCCAAACATGGTACAGACAAATATAATGATGAGGCATACAGAGATTTGAGCTATAACAATAAGCAAAATATCAAGCTTTAAGGTACATCAAAAGGAAGAAAATCTAGCAATGGACCGTAATTAGCAATAGGAGTATGCTAAAACAACCAGATACAAAATTAGGAGGTGAGTTTAACAAAGGATCCTAAATAAGTGATATGGGGCATAAACAGTGCACAAGTACAATATTCTGAATTGTATCAACAGATATGCCAGCAGATGAACAAGTAAACAGCTGCATTTGAAATGATGAGACTGTCCTCCAATTTGATCATTGAAAATCCTTGTAGCTCCCTCAAACTCACTTTCAGATGCTGTTGAGTCAAGATAGAAAACAGTGGCTTCACAAAACATGCTGTTATTGTCCATTTCCTGATGGTTGCCTCCTGTTGCTGCTTGCTACATATAGAATAATGCAGCAAGGGAAGTGTGTATGGTATGGATTTATGCACCAAGGTGTGTGATGCCCATAAACCCGAGGGCAAAGCCCAAGGGGTTTATTAAGGCATTGCATATCGAGGGTGCAAAAATCCACTTTTTATACACATTCCCTATGTGTTATTTTTATCTTTTTTTTGTTTTTGTTTTACATTCTATTTATTCACTGCTGCTATGGGGAACTTTCTCTGGCAGCCACCTTACCCCATCTCTACCTCCTAGCCTGAAACCTCCTATGTCCTGGCACCAGCCTGGCTATCCCCTGGCTCTGAGCTCCTCCTGGCTGAGATAGGGCTTTATCTTCCCAGGGCGTCCATCTACAGTTCAGGCTGGACTGGGCTTGGCCCAGGCCAGGAGGAAGTCCAGCTTGATGGAGTGTGGCTGGTGGGAGGCGGTGCCATTGCCTATCCCGAGGGCAGGGTTTTTCCATTTTCTCCCCAAAGCTTGATGTGCAATGACATCCAGCTCGGCAGGTGCTTGCTCCCATGCACCCCGAAAACTACCACCACATCTTCAATCCTCAGATTCTGCAACTATGCACTGTGGTGCCTCCAGCCTCCACCAGAGGTCATCAGTGCATCGGTAGGTGGATTCCCCTCCCCAGGGAAGGAGAGCAGTCCGTGGATGCGCGATACTTCCCGCCCCTACCGACCCCTGCTGACCTGGACTCATTCCCAAACCTGGGCCACTTGAGCGGCACGAGGTGTGGCATCCAGTGCCTCAACCCGCAATGCCACCGAGCTGGCCTTTATTGGTTCTTAACTAGTAATAAAAACTTTATTTCTTTGAAAAGTTGCAGGAGGGCAACACTCTCTTGTGCTGCCGTGGACTCACCGCTGACCCAGGGTAAAGGAGACTGCTTGAGGAGCTGGGAGCTGCTAGCAGAGGGAGAGACTTACAGGCAAGGACCAGATCACAAAGGGGCCTCAGAATGCCCAACGCTCCAGCATGTTCTTCCTGGACTGATGCTCTCCGAAAGAAACGGCTCTTCAGCACACCACCGCTGGGGACCAGAAACTTTAATTAAAACAAAAAGAGCAGTACAATAATGAAAAGAAGGTGAAGAGAGCACACACAAGCAGCACTGGAGGAAGCAGGGACCACCATCGAACATGGCCCAACATCAGCACCGAGGGATGAGAGGTGGATCACAGGTAAGCTGTTAAACTACACTTACTGACCTGTGTCTCCTCTCTCCTCACACTACCACCACAGCAATGGGACTTTTTTTGTCTTTTGGGGTGCCCTGGGCTCTTAATGGTCACTAATAGATAAGTGTTGGCAGAAAGTTTGAGAGAGGTGCTTGGCAAATTCCATTATTCACGGTTTGTTATTCACATGTGTGAATAATGGAGTTTGCCAGCAGTTGATAATACTAACCAGTAAAGATATATACCTTTATGGGAGCAGAAAAATCAGAAAGTGACTCCTGTCTGTTAGACTGAATCTTTGCATTACTGTATTGCAGTAGGGAAGTGCCTGAAGTAAAAGGGTGACACAGTCATCTCTTCAAAAGCCACCATTTACTTTTGGGTCTAATCAGCAACTATGAGCAGGGGTGGAGGAGGTTTGTAATGTTGCAGCAGCAAACTTTGAGTCATGTCTGAAACTTGGACACATATCAGGAATAGTGTTCTTAGTCCTAGTAACTTATAGATAAAATGCAAGGTTACCTGTGGTTGCACTCACTTCTCGCTGGTGCCCTGCTACTGTCTCGGCACATCTCTTGGTCTTGCATAGTACACTAGCATTACAAGGCATGCACCACTTCCAAACCCTTGCAAGGATCACTGCACTGGCAAAACCTGGCAGCAGGACTACCCAGTGGGTAGTGCTGACATGGGTGGCACTGTATACCGGCCTGGCTACCTACTATGATGGTCACAAGTGCACTGTTCTCACCTGCATGGTCTCACCTGAAAAGAGTGGTAGCAGTGCGGAGTGTGTGTGTGTGGGGGGAACAGTGAGAATAAGAGGATAATTTTAAGATTTTGAAAGCAGCATTTTACTTTTTGGACTCTGCTGCTTCAGCAAATGTTTGCTGGGATTGGAGGAGGGTGGTTAAGGGTTCAATACAGGTTAAGGAGAAACTGGAAACCGAGGGATGGCAATACAGCAATAAAACAAAGTGGAAAAAGACCGGTATTCAAATGAAGTTTTCGTGTATTCAAGGAACTTATACATATGAATATCACCAGATGTGAAGAGCTTTACCATTACCTATTGTCTCATCCTATAATGTGCATCACATCATACACAATTCAGTGAAACATGATGACAGACAGTACAGTTACTGGAAAAATGTCTGCATTTCACATGCATCCTTTACTTGCTGGAACTCAGCTACGGCTGACAGTGTGGGCAAGAGGTAATATGCAGGACCAAAGAAGAAACTGGCATTGGCAGCCTTGGAAATTACGGATTGAAAAAAAATGGAAAAGAAAACAGGTAGGACTTGATGAATGGTAGGAGCAAAGGTACCTGTCCTTTGTAAGTTTCAATTAGCAGGCACCAGTGATGTGCTGGTAAAATGCCTCTCGCTGCTGGAAACTTAATTAGCACAGCAATCCTAAATTTACATGACTCTCTCGCCCCTGCAAGGTGGTCACAGTGGCAGACAAATGCAGCAGCCCTCTACAGCTTGGAAGTGGTGACATGGGTAGCACTGTACTTGGCCTGGTTGCCCACTATTATGTGTGCAAGTCCATTTCAAAACATCGGAGGCAGGGAACAACAGAATTTGCTAATGTCATTTAAAACAATTGCTCTTTATTTTTATTTTTTTGCTCCTGTCTACATCCCCAAAGCTGGAGAGTTCAGCCGCCCACCCCGCTTGCTGCCCCCCATGCCCAGGCTTACCCCTGGTTCAGGCCACTGGTCAGGTGCCCCCTATCCACAGTGTCTTACCCTGGCTCACCCCCAGTGTGGGGCCATGGGAGTGGGACCCCTGGCAGGCGTCAGTCACAGTGGGAGCGCGGTGGGGGCCATCATGAATGGAGTCAACATTTTTCAGTATGCTGAGATTCCTGGTGGCAGGGATGTGTAATGACATCAGCATCCACCCCTGCCTCCCTTGTGTGAGGCGCCGACAGTGGAGGTACCCCCAGCCTCCACCAGAGATCCACATAGTGCCAGACACTCTTCCCCTGCCCTGAAGAAGGAGAGCAACATCTGTGGTGTTAAATCCTTCTCCCCTGGCTAGCCCTCTGACTCCCAAGTCCGTCACCGAATCCGGGATGGCGCATAAGCAGATGCCTTGTGGCTGGTCGAAAAGATTGCACTTTGCTAAACAATATGTTTAGTAGTTACTGTTGTTTGCAAGCTATTTTCCCTCAATGTACAGATTCAGATTTTACAGACAGGTATCACTTCAAAAAGTGTCAGCAGGTAGGAGTCAGGGAGGGAGAGACGGGAAGCCTATAGTGAATAAGTGGATAATGTCTACATTTTTAAAGCATCATGTTACTTTCTTGACCTAAGCTGCTTCCCTATTTGTTTTTAGGGGGGGTGTTAAGGGCTCAATACAGGCTGAAGGGAGACACTGTGACTTGGAGGATGTGAATACAGCAATAAAATAAGTTGTGATTGGTCAAGTATATCACTCCCCTGCACACAGCGTAACAGCAGAGTTGGAACAAGTGAGGTATATGAAATAATGAAAATATGACAAATACGGTTTGGTCTCTCTGCTGATATTTACTGTGTTTAGATGCGGTGATGATGAGTGCATAGAGAAATAATAAGAAATAATAAGAAGTGGTACCAGCACCATGCTATTTTTGCTGAGCAATGATCAGACTGGACGCGTTCATTTTGTAATGACTGTGTACATGCCAGACTCACTCCGAACTCAGTGAGCACAATAGACTATTTTTAAAGATGTTTCTTTCAGGTGCTTCCATCTAGCCACTGAGAAGTTCTTCCATGCTGATGTATAGACATCCACCCACTCCCAAATCCATCAACCACACACCCTGCAAGCAGATACACTTATGATCGCAGACAAAAGCCTGAGCATGTGTTGCTATAGCAATTTTCACTCTGGCTTGCATCCATTTTTCGAAGCTGCCAAACTCTCGCTCAGGTGTCTCTATAGTCGGCAGTTTTTTGAAAGAAAACTACAAACTTAACAATTAAATGCATAGTTTTCTAACTTTTGAACTGAAAGTACCTTCTTGTAAACCTCTGCTAGCATGTCATTCAGTAGTATTGAGAGCACTCGGTCACACTAGATTGAACCAGTAAAAGTGAAATCAGTTGTTCTAAGACACTGCCGAATATGGCAGGATCAACCAGATAACTCTTAAAAATGACATATCTTTCATGTTGTGTTGGGGTGGGGATGTCAGTGGTTGTGTTGGGGAGAAATGCGTAAGTCACCTGGGGAGCAAAACAGGAGATATGTGGGGAACTGTGTTGAGGGAGGGATGTAGGGGCCCGTGTTGGGGGTTCCCAAAACATATGTTGTATAAGCAGAATATGGCATATCTTGATGGAGATATCAAATTTATCTTCTCGAGGCTAATGACATCAAGATATCTTATTCGTGACTTTGCCACTCATGAGATATCATTGCCTCTCATGAACATAAATATGATATCTTCAGTCAGGCCATGTCCTATCCAAGAGTAAGATATCATGATATCCTCAGTTGAAGATAAATATGATATCTTCAGTCAGGCCATGTCATATCCCCATATGTATTATAGGACGCGTAATGCCCCTATAGTTAGGGTTCAATAGCCACTTCTATGTTTACTCAACATTTTGCACTTTAATATCTTTGCAACTGCTCAAGTAATTTGAATGAAATTTTGCATGCTTCATCAAGGACCAAAGATTTCTTGATGTGCAAGTTTTGTTCTGGCCTGATTTGTGGGTGCTAAGATATGGACTGTAAAAAATTTGAAAATTACAATTTTGTAAAATTCTTTGTCACGCTACAAGAAAACTGATGTGAAATCTTGGTCTGAAATTTTAGGGTAGAAAGGTCTTGGGTCACAAATGTGCCTTTTGAAGATTTGGTGAAAAAATATTAATCCATTCCAAAGATTATTACATTTCAAATATGTTCCATTATTTCCTATGGAACAAGTTAGATGTGAGCCTCAAAAAGATTCTTTATCACAAATGTGGAATACATTTTCACAAATGTGTGATCTTTGCTGCAAATGCGAATCTTTTTCAGTGCTTCCGCCATCTTGTTTTCAGTTAGTGTTGAGTACAAAATTAAATAACTATAAAATCCACAGCTTTAGTAGACATAAGCACTTGTTTTTAACTAATTGGGGCCCATAGAGTCCAATTCTGGGCTTAGTTTTTCTGATAACTTACTTAGAAATGTGTTTTTTAATATGTTAAAATCCTTTCTCACAAATTGCAGGAAAGGAATCACAGAAAAGGATTCTTTTTGCAATTTACTTAAAAAGGAATTTTAAGAGAGCCTTTTTTGTCACTCAACAGTTACCAAACGGGTTTGTGATTTTGGTTTGACATTTTTAAGGTACATAGGGCTTGCCCCACAGATATGCCTTTCGCTGGTTTGAGGAAAATATATTTCTTTTGCTCTGAGTTCTGTGGGTTTAAATTTTTCTTCATTTCCTATAGGATAACACTGTAATGTGAGGTGTCCACAGTTGTTTCTTTGTCATTCCACTGTGAAGAAACGGTTTGCAATTTGCTCTGAATTTTCAGGGTACAAAAAGCTTGTCCAACCAATGTGCCTTTGCTGGTTTCATGAAAATATATTAATTTGGTGTTTAGTTACACAGGTTTAAAATTTTACCATTTTTTATAGATAAAATTGCAATATGAGGTGTTTCTTTGGTGCTGCACCCTACATGGTGGGAGTGCAGGGCTCTGCTTCCACAGGCAAATAAAGATACTACTACACTATCTCAAAAATTATTCATGAATGGTAGCACAGGGCCTGGAGAGCCCTGAAATCCCACATGCAAATATGGTTCTCATTATGGACTGATGGGAGCACAGGGCTCAGAGGACCCTGTACTCCCACAGGGAAATAGGGATATTTATTTATTTATTCATTCATTCATTCTCAGATTACAATACCTTTGAGCACATAACAGCTCTTTTACAAAGGTTTCATGTTAGTGGGAAGGGTGACAGACATACAACGGATAGTATTACATAAAATTTTGACAAGAAAGTATTTAAAATGACAACATGACATTAACATTGCAACTAAAGTTAAAACTATGAATTGGTAGGAAATCAAAATGACCTAATAAAAGGAGGCATCCCAAGGTGCTTTGTCAAATAGGTATAGGTAGAGCTGGGTGAAAAAGGTTCCAGCAAGTGAAGATAAACAGTGGAAAGAAGGTGGAGGGTGAGAGGGTGATGTGAAAGAAGGATCATGGAAGGAGGCAGGAAATAGGGCAGAGTGGTTAGGGAGAAAGTGGTCATTTGCAGAGAAAGGAAGAAGTAGGTACACAAGGATGTGTCAATACTGCTGAGGTAGTGCCATATTAGTTGAAACAGTCACAGGAACTGTTAGCTGTAAGATACTGATGAAGAGTGCCTTTAAGTGATCCCAATTTTGGTAAGGAAGAGATATCACGGGCAGCGATTAAACCATAGTGGTGCTCTATAATGCAAACAATCATTGCCTTGTGTATGATTACAATATCTCAAAATTATGGATGAATGGCACTGTGCACCCCACATGCAAATATGAATACCATTATTCCTCAAGGTGTATCTTACCTCACAGTTTGATTTCCTGTTGCACTAAATAATACTTATAACTGTATAACCCATAGTGTCATATTACCTATGCTTCTATATGATTTCTTATCTGCATTGTGCATGTATATTATATTATTTGTACTGGTCTGTATTTGTACCAAACTTGTTTACTGTATGTTTCACACTGTTTGTGTCCCGGGTTACACCTGCAAATCAGCTTCAGCTCAGTGTGCTTTTCCCAATTATCATCTTTTAAATAAAAACATAAATAAATAAAATTATGGAGTGATGGGAGCACAGGCTTTATGGATGGATAGATGGGCCTTACACTGCCACATACAAATACATATAGCATTATGGAGTGATGGGAGAACAGGGCCCGGAGGGCACTGTGCTCCCATAGGGAAATAAGGATACAATTACAATCTCAAAAATTATGGATGGACAGAGGGCCCTGCACTCCACAAGCAAATAAGGCTATAATTATACTATCTCAAAAGTAAGGAAATTTTTTTTACAAGAGCTTTGTTAATGCATCAGTTAGGGTTGCAGTGATGGGTGTTATGGTTTTCAACCTAACACCCCATCCCCACCCTGCACACAGCAACAGGTGTGGGTGTGTGCCTTGGGGTTGTCAACCCTAATGTTCACCCATTCTCCTATATTGTACCCATCTCATCTTATTTACTCATTGAATAGGGTGACCGTTAGAGATGACAACCCCAAGGCACACCCCACACCTGTTGCTGCATGCAGGGTGGGTGTGTGGTGTTAGTTTGAAACCCTAACACCACATTTCCCAACTTTTGTCACTGCAGCCCTAACTGATGCATTAATGATGTTTTTTCAAAGAATTTAATATCTATATTTACATATACTGTAGTATAAGGCATGCAATAGTCTGACTCAAAATACATAGTTTGTCTTTAGTGCGAGGAGCATTGCCATAACTCATGAGTGGCAGAGACACAAGTGAGTTATGAAAGTCCAGCCTCATCACAAGTGATAATAAACTGTTCATTATGAGTTAGATGATTGTAATTCACCAAAATACAACCAACAACTTAATCTGGTTCAGTTGGTTTACATCTGTACTATCCTCCTCCCCCAGGATGAGGATGAAAATAAGCAGATTGCCTATCCTCCTTTCCCGTCACCAAAACTAAATAAATAAATATTAAATATATACAACAGTGGTTTACTAGTTATAGTTTTTAAATCTGCTGTTTGACTGAATATTTCACTTTTTTCTTTGACTTTAACAGCTGGCTTCAGTGGTGCACAAGACAATTGTGATGACATCTGAACTGATAACATCTGTGATTCAATGCTGCAAGGGCTTTTAACATCTCTGACACTGTTTATAACCATACCTGCAGTAAAATGTCTTGTGCCAGTGCTCCACTTCTGATGCTACATTGCAGCTTGTTACTAACTGTGCGTGGTGGGAGCTCATAAAGCTGGGGATAGTGGAGGTAACCAAAACGTGCTGCAAGGCCCAGACCAAGAAGGCTAGGGCTAAGAAACTGAACTGGTTGAACAAGGAGGTCATGGAAAAGGTAAGGCAGAAAGAACTTCCTTTAAGAAGTACAAGAAAACAGGGGGGAAGGACAGGGAGGAGTACTTGATGGAATCGAAGGAGGTGACAAGAGCAGTAAGGGAGCCAAGGCATCTACAGAACTTAGGCTGGCACAAGGCATTAAGAGGGGAGAAGGACTTTTAGGTACATCAGGGAGAAAAGGAGCTATAAGAGCCACATAGTAAGGATTAAGAAGGAGGGGTTTGGGTGGAAGCAGGGTGCGATAAGGCAGAAACACTAAATGAGTACTTCTGCTCAGTATTACCAAAGAGAAGAGGGGGTGACACCCAAGGGAGAGAAATGGCAGAAACAGGAGGGAGGGGTGAGAGATGGGGAAATCATGGAGGCAGAGTTCAGGAGGGTTTGAAGGCACTGAGGGTGGACAAGGCACCAGGCCCAGATGGCATCCACCCCAGGGTACTGAAGGAGCTGGCAGAGGTCCTTGCAGGGCCTTTGGCAGACCTATTTAATTCCTCACTACATTCGTGTGTACCTCAGGACTGGAGGATGGCTCATGTGGTGCCCTCCACAAGAGGGGCCCCAAGGATGAACCGGGAAACTACAGACCAGTGAGCCTCACATCCATCGTGGGTAAGCTAATGGAGACTATCCTGAAGGAGAGGCTGGTGGTCCTCCTAGAGGCCAAAGGACTACAGGACAGCAGACAGCATGGCTTCTTATGGGGCAGATCCTGCCAAACCAACCTGGTGGAGTTCTATGACTGGGTAACTAGACAACTGGACAGGGGCCATGCAGTGGATGTCCTGTATCTGGACTTCAGTAAGGCATTCAACTTGGTGCCATGGAAGGCTGGGAAGTAAGTTAGTAGGCACAGGGGCAGGTGCAAAGCTGGTGAGATGGGTAGGGAACTGGCTTCGGGAAGGCAACAGAGTGGTGGGTGGGGAGCTCACACCCAAGGGTAATGACGAGCGTGTCCCACAGGGCTCAGTGTTGGGACCAGTGTTGTTTGGGATATTCATTGCAGACATATCATTGGACATCAAGAGCAAGATCAGTCTGTTTGCTGATGATACCTAGGTAGGAGCAGTGGTGGATGACTTACTGGAATGGCAGGGGTTGCATGATGATCTGGCAAGGTTCAAAACCTGGTCAGACACCTGGCAACTGGGTTTAATGCCAAAAGTGCAAGTTGCTGCATTTTGGATAAAGAACCCAAGGAAGAGTTACCAGTTGGGGGAGTGCAGCTAGCCCAGATGGAGGAGGAGAAGGATCTGGGGTGCTCATTACAGGGTCAATGAATGACTTGGCACAATGTAGGAAGGCAGTTGCAAAGGCCAACAAAATGCTGGGTTGCATTGCTAGGGTATATCTTCGAGGAGGAGGAGGTGATTCTGCCACTGTATAGGTCATTAGTTAGACCGCACCTGGAGTACTCTGCAGAACTGGCACCCATATCTGAAGAGGGACATTAAGTTATTGGAGGGGGTGAAGCGTGGGGTGACAAAGATGATCAAAGGGCTGGGGACTTATCATATGAGAGGAGGCTGAGGGAGTTGAACATGTACTCGCTGGAGGAGAGGAGGACAGGGGGGACATGATTGAAACCTTTAATACATGAAAAGAATAAACAAGACAGATACAGAGGGGCCGTTCAAAGAAAGGGAAGGGAGGGACACCAGGGCCATGATATGAGACTGGAGGGAGGAAGGTTCAGGAGGGAGATGAGGAGACACTTTTTCAGAGAGGGTGGTGGCTGGGTGGAATGTGTTACCTGCAGAAGTGGTATCCAGTAGAACAGTGGACTGCTTAAAGGGGGATGGGACAGGACAAGGAGGAGGGTCAATGAAGTGGAAGGGAGGGCAGCTGCAGAGATAAGGGTGCTAGCTGCACATTCAGCGCAGACTTGATAGACCTCTAGGCCTTTATCTGCTGGCAAATTTCATATGTTTGTATGTTCGTGTTGACAGCTCCAGTTACCAGAGCTAACATATTGCTGCCAGGTGCTAGGAGGAGGGGACTTTTGTCTACACATTCAAAAGAGGAGGGCAGAACAGCTCAAAAGCTTGAGCTGCTGAACAGGTACGCTGAACTGATAACATCTGTGGTTCAACGCTGCAAGTGCTTTTAACATCTCTAAGACTGTTTATAGCCATACCTGCAGTGAAACTTCTTGTGTCAGTGCTCCACTTCTGATGCTACATTGCAGCTTGTTACTAACTGTGGTGTGTTGACAGCTCCCAGTTACGGAGCTAACATATGCCGCCAGGGGCTAGGAGGAGGGACTGTTGCCTACGCATTCAGAAAAGGAGGGCAAAACAGCTCTGAAGGCTTGCATTGTTAGTGCATGAGTGCAGTAGCACAGTGTGAGTGGCACAAGTGCCACTTGTACGAGAAATTACATTGTGCTTGAGAGTTCAGAAAAATAACATTGATAGTACGTTTAAATTACAACTAGGTGGGTTAATAAATGCCCAGCAATAACTATCCTATTTATTGTTAAGTTTGAGTGGTTTAGAATGAGCACCTGTGTGTGTTAACTATAGGGAAAGATTAGGATTGGATATTGCATTTAGTATAAACTGTATATCACCTATTAAGAATACTCAATTGCAATGATGGTCCTTAATATTATGATTTTAGCTCAGTGTTATAGTGTTCTTAACATTCATATTTTACATGATGGCTTTAGGGAGTCTTTTATAGGTTTGTTTCACTCTGAAGGAAGCAAGAATTTTCAGTCCATAAAGAAAATGTCTATATTACTTCTAATTTTATGACTATTGATTGTTATAATAGTTTTATTAAAGCTCTCACAATTAGAAGGACTGATTTTCTTGTGTCCTCTTTAAGAGTCATTATGGCAAGGAGTTTTTATGTATGCAAAATAGGCTTTGAAGGTTTAATGTAAGAGGATATTGAAAATGTTTCTTATTTACTGTTTATTGTCCAGTGGTGATGTACATCCAACCCATGCCATCCCTTAGTAAATGGTTATGATGTTGATGCACCAAAATATGGAGGTCTGAATATTGTACATCCTAATGCAAGAAGTCTGGGGAAGAAGTTTGATGCTATCAAGGACTGGACTGAGGAGTATAAACCAGGGATTATCATTATTACAGAAACCTGGTTGAACAATAGAGTCTCTGAGGACTCTATTGGCCTAGTAAATTACCAGATTTTCAGGAAAGACAGGAACAAAAGGGGAAATTGTGATATATACCGAGAGCAATCTAATTACTAAGGAAATTCCATGTCCTAGTTTAGACTGTGGTATAGAAACCCTTGCCATTGAGATTACTGTGCCCCATAAAAACCTTTTTCCTAATGGGAGTTTATAAACCTCCTAGGGTAGAAGCAGGGCTTTTCATCATTATTGGAGCTTCTGCTAATTTATAAATATTCCCATGAGTTGCTCCTCATATGTGATTTTAATGTAAACTGGGGAGATATTGACCCAAATCATGTGTTAATTGATCTTCAAGTCAATTTGGGACTGACTCAATTGATAGTGGAACCCACAAGACTTTACTGTCGAAAGCCCAAGAAATCCACAATTTTGGATCTTACGTTTATCAATTCCCCAGAATTATGCATCATATGGGGTATTACCTGAATCTTTTCTGACCACCAGCTGATTTATGCCACTAGAATTAGCATTATGCACCTAATTCAAGTTATAAGGTGTATCGGAGAGATTTTAAACAATTTGATTATTTATCATGTATGCTAAACTTAGATAATATTAAATGGTCTTGGTTGGATTTAATTCATTCTGCAACGGATGCTTGGGATTTTTAACACAATTTCTAAATATTTGTGATAAACATGTACCATTGAGAGTTAAAAATCTAAATCCAGGAAAACACTTGGTTCAACAGTGATTTACATAAAGCTAGAAAATATAGAGATAAAACGTGGAGAATTGCTAAGACAACTGAGAAGGATAATGACTGGATTGCATATAGACAGGCTCTAAATGTTTATACATCTAAGGTTAGGTTAGCCAAATAGGAACATGTTAGAACTAAATTAGATAGTAATCATAAACAGAATCCAAGATTATTTTTGAGGACCATTTCTGACCCAATGGGAAATAACAAAAATATGATGTAAACAAACTTATGGTGGAGGGAATTGAAATTGTACTTGGGGGAACTTGTGGATATTTTAATGCACACTTTAGTAAGATGGGTTCTTCTGCACCTATTAAAGATGCCCAGTTAGATTTTACAACAAATGAGGAAGACATATTTTCTGGGCGGAGGCTCATGGGTTTTAAGTCTTCATCATATTTCTCCTGAAGAAGTGAGAACTGAATTATAGAGGTTGGACACATCTAAGGCAATTGGGTTTGATGGGATCCCAGCCAGACTGCTTACGATGTGGCCCCTGTATAGCAGAACCACTGGCCTCATCTTTAACTTATCCTGTAATTTGAGTGAGTTGCCAGAGGGATGGAAGGTTGCAAGAGTAAAGTCCATATTCAAGGGTGAGGACAGGAACAAGCTATTCAATTATAGGCCCATCTCACTTTTGCCACAAATCTCAAAGGTTTTGAGAGAATAGTCTCTAATCAATTGAGAGAATATTTGGATTTAAACAGCAAAATGTCTATATCTCAATCTGGTTTCAGGTCCCAATATAGTACCAATACTGCATTGGTTAAGGTGGTCAGTGATTTGCAAGTGAGCCTGGACAGGAGACAAATGGTTGGAGCTTTGTTTGTAGATCTTTCTAAAGCTTTTGACACCCTAAACCTTCGGTGCTCCTGTCCAGATTCAGTCAGATTGGTATTTCTACCCAAGTTGTTAACTGGTTCTCGTCTTACCTAAATGAGAGAAAATAATTTGTGAAATTGGTCCCTTCAAGTCAAATTTAGTTAATATGTGTACTGGTGTCCCATGGGGTCAATATTGGGGCCATTGTTGTTTAATATTTATATCAACAAGCTTAGTTTTGACCTCCCAGGCATAAAATATAATCTATACATGGATGATACAATAATATACATTGAGGGTTTAACTCGACTTGATTAGACCTAAACTCCAGATGGCCTTTGATCAGGTACAGGACTTTTAATAGGCATCTCCAATATTAAATCCTAGGAAGACCCAGGTTGATTTGTTTAGGAACAAGCAATGTAAAGAACAGAACCCAGGCTTGACTATCACAACCTTGGATGGTATTGACATAATGGAAGTGGACCATTACAAATACTTGGGCCTTTGGCTAAATTGTAACTTATCCTGGTCCCTCCATATAAATAATGTGTTAGTGAGATTAAACAGAAAATTAGATTCTCTCTATAGGTTCAAAAAATGTATGTTAAGAGATATCCACTTAAATGTTGTAAACTCCTTACTAATGCCTGTTTTAGATTATGAGGACCTCCTATATGATGGAGCATCTGGTTTCTTATTGAATAAGGTGGATTCGATGTTTTACGGATGACTCGCTTCATTTTGAAAGTCCCATACAGAACTCACAAGTGTATTTTGTTCCATAATTTAAGTTGGCTAAAGCCTTCTGTGTGCAGGAATTTACATCTTCATAAATTTATGTTCCAAATCTGTAAAAAGGGTCCCAATTTATATCATCCAGTTATTTCCTTAGAAGTAATGAAAGACAATTTGAGGTCAGCTCAGGAATACTATATTTAATTCCTAGATGTAATCTGAGTGTAGGTAAATCATCTGAATCATTTAGAGGGTTGACTCTGTGGAATAAAATTCTGTACATTTGAAGGAAGTTGATAAGATGATCAATTTCTCTGATTTGACTAAGTGGTACCTGGGATGGTCTAGTAGCCAATTTTACTGTAATCAATGTGATATTTATTATTTTTTTACTATCTGTGTATATAGTTCTTTGTTGCATTTTGTACATTTTTGTACTGTGATGTTTGTTTCTGTATGTTATGTCATCTTGAAACTGATGTTTGCTGTTTTTGATACTGGGACTTCATTGTAAATGAGTTATGCTCAACTGAATGTTTCCTCTATTCGTATGAATAAAAAGATGTACTACTACTACTACATTGTGAAAGCTGATCTCTGGTTCAGTATTCCACTATAATGACAGTAACCTTCTAAATATTCACTGTGACAACATAACAACATAGAGAATACTGGATGGGCAACTATGCAGAACCAGTGTGTTCTGCCACAGAGGATTCTGATTCCCTCTGACTTCTAAAGCGGCTCCGAGAGGTCCATGGAATCAGAACACCGAGGTGGCAAAACACACTGGTTGTCATAGAGTTGCTCATCCTGTATTTTTATAGTGTATAGTACTGTGTGAAAATGTGTTTTGTGAGTTCTTTTGCTTTCAAAATGAAACTGACTCATGCAGTCTCTAGAGGTTTAGAATGCTGTTCTACCACACTAGGTAGACCAGCATTCCATGACCTTGGATCTGTGGTAGAACAGCATTTTGAAATGGATGGAATTCTATACAAAACAACACTCCACTATACACTATAACATATTTTAATATGTTGTTACTGATGTCACATAAAAGTAAAGGAAACATCAAAGTATCAGAGGATGGGATTAAAGAGGTGAAACATTCAGACAGGTTCAAATAATGTTCCATGAATGTGGAATCCCCACTGATGAGGAGGTAGAGGGAAAACAAGGACACGTGAAAATCCCTTAGGGCATACTAAACTATTCTCTTTTGTTGAAATTTCTGTGGAGGGAGTCCTAGATTTGTTATTGAAGTTAAAACTGACAAAAGTTAGGGCCAGACAATTTGAAGCCAACATTTTGAGATTTTATGCTTTTACAGTTCATGGAGATGCTGACATACTTGTTTAATTGGTCATTAAGAACTGGGGAGTTCCTGCAGAGATGGAAGAGAGCCAGAGTTGTTCAATTTATAAGCTGGGCAGCCTGACCTGTTGACCAACTACAGGCCAATCTTCCTTCTCCTGTGGCAGCTAAGGTACTAGAGAGAACAGTGGCCAAGCAACTGCAGACCTTTTGGATAATGACAGGCTACAGGACATATTCCAGCCAGGCTTTGAAAAAAAGTATCACTATTTCCTCCATATCGAGAGTCTTAGATGATGTCAGCAAAGCAGTGGAGCACAGTACAATTACTGGGGCTATCTTTGTTGTCCTCCAAGGCCTTTGACATGGTAGATCATATAGTGTTATTGATGAAATTGGGTGAGGCTCTGCTGGATGTTGGGTCCGTAAACTGGTTCAAGAAGTATTTAACTGGCAGAACACAGAGAACAATAGTAAATGGGAGACATATAAAGGAGCTTGCTATTATAAAAGGAGTCTTTCAGGGTCCATTTTGGGTCACCTTCTTTTAATTTTGTATATGAGGGAAACAGGGAAGCACTGAGGTGCAGACTAGCATTTGTATTCTGGTCTACACCTTTGATGCTTCAGTGGTCGTTGTACAGTCATGTCTGCAATCTGCCTTTAAATGCCTTCTCTTTAAGTCATTTTTTTAATTAAATACAACTAAGACAAATATGATGATGTTTGGAACAAGTGAATGAAATAACCCTGCTAAAATAAACTGACCATCCACACCATGGATGGATATAAGATAGAACCAGTAGGGGCTACAGATATTTGGGTTTCTGATTGACTCCTCTGGTTCAGGAAACTCACATGTAGCAAGCTTATGAATAGAATCAGTAAATGACTGGGGCAACATTTCAATATAGGGGATGTTTAGACCTTGAGACATGACTGAAAATAATACAAGAGAACCTCCAGTATAGTCTGCCTCAGAAAGAAGAAAATCTCAGTCAGGGATATCCAGTTCCAGTCATGGCAGTGAAACAGGACAGACATTGGAAATAAAGGCTCACTGAAGATGTCAAATATATAAGAATGATTTTCACATTTATTAATGATCACATTAAACCAAGTGTAAACTCATTCAATCACTTCTGGACTCCTTAATCAGAGTACACTGGTTCAAGTTTCAAACAAATATGATAATTAAATGCAAATTTCTTGTCACCTTAAGAAATGCTCCATTTTCCATCCATCTCAAATGCATATTTCACTGTCTTAGTAATCTTTGCATTCTCCTTATCTCTTATTTTACTGGTTTGTTAGTGCTCAGCCTGGTATGGCTCTAGCATGGCACTGTGCTTTCTCTGTTAGGAAGGCCTTGCTTCAGAGCAGTTATTTCTCAGATTAGAGGGATCTTATTAATTGTTTTGATGTAACAAAGTAATATGAGTACCTATGGTGCTTCTTTTGTTTCTATGTTAGGATTGTATTCTTGTTGTAATAATAACTATGAAGTGTGAAAGTACTAGGAGCATCATTGTACATGAGCTTTGGTCAAGGACTTTTTCCTATCAAACTAAACTTGAAAATGTGAACTTGAAACTAGTCATAATATGACTTTTCTTGTCATTCCCCACTCCTGTTGTGTGTGTTCATTATAGGCACAATAGTGCCCCATAGTTAGAATTGAGTAGGTGCTTTTTTATTTATCTATTGAAATCTCAGATTACAACCTTTGAGTTGGAAGCTCATTTACAAAAGTTCCACGTCATGACAAAACAGGGATACAGTAGTTAAATTATACAAGTCAAATTAGTGTTAAAGAAAACAAACAGGCAATTCAGATACAGCCATTTAACATGTAGGATTACAAAAGTACAGATATTATGGTACAGTACTGTATATGCTGCAACAAAATCAAGTGTAACATAAGTGCACTCATAATGCAAGGCAGAAGAGGAGAGGACTATGGATGGGAAGGAACTGGTAGCAGAGGTGAGGGAAGAAGAGGAATAGTGAAGGAAGGACTAAGAGGGGATGAGGGAGGACTGGAGCAGCCAAGTAGGCCTTGTCAAAATTTAGCAGATGAGGGGAGTAGATAGAGGGGATCAAGGGGTAGTGGCAGGGCATGTAGATCTGGGTGGGGGTTGGGGAGATGGAGGGACATGGCTGGGAAACTGAGGGAGGCATTGAGAAAATGAAGGCGGGGGGCTGTTGGAGGGAGAAAGTGGAGGTGTTGACAGGGATTTGAGCAGGTTAAAGGTAGCAGCCACAACAGCTTAGGGTTGGAAGATAGTCACAAAGCTGCTTTGAATGGGACAATTTTAGTAGTGGATAGCACGTTCTTGCTGAGAGAGTTCAGCCAGAGGAGAGCACAATATAAGAAGGAGCGCTGGCCCTGGGTGGTGTGGTGGAAAGGGACTTTAAGGTCAATATGTTGGACCCCTAGTGGTGCAGGTATTGTCGGTGGGGTACAGAAGACTTTGAACACCAGGAGATGAATTTTACTGTTAAACATCAAATTTGTATTTTAATAACTCTGAAACCATTCATAGATTTGCACAAAACTTTGCATGCACAGTCTTATGCAAGTAAGTAACATTTTATTTTTAGGCACCCAATCCTGGGCGCTGTACAAAAGAACAATTTACAGGGTCAAAATAAAATCACAGAATGAACTATAACATTTTTAAACCATCAGACATAATTTATACATCAGCAAGATAAGCTAATTTGAACAGATGGGTCTTTAGGTCCCTCCTGAACACCTCCACCATGGGGCCTCCTCAAAGATCTTGGAAGTGAATTTGGTAGATCTCTTAATGTGCCAAGTTTTATTTTGGTCAAATTGGCGGATTTCGAGCTGCACATAGTGCTGAAACATTACAATTCACTTTTTTTTTGCATTTTGCATCATGCTGTGTGGAGACAATTTGGAATTTTGGTCTGATATTTTCAGCGTACAGTTTGTCCCCACAGAAGCTTCTTTTGGTGGTTTGGTGAAAAAATATTAATCTGTTGCAAAGTTATTTAATTTGAAAGTTTCAGGTCTGAGCATGCTCAGTTCACTCTTTGGATAGCTTCCTGGAATGATAAGGAATTTGGTCTCATAAAAGGATTCATTTTCTTGAGGAGTCATTCCTTGTTGTGAGAACAAATTCCTTTTATGAGTCGCTATCTTGTTTTGCATTTGTCAAATAAAATAGTTGTATAAGTCAGCACGATGTCTTGCATCAACACAAAACATGTATCTTGATCATCAGGACTTCATTAGGTCTATTATTTATTTTGCACTGTTAAAATTGGCCAGGAAAGCTTTTAATATACTTTTAAATCTTTTTATAGAAGCATAGAAACATAGACTTTGAAGGCAGATAAGGACCACTTGGCCCCACCCAGTCTGTGCCATTTCCCTAGCTACTGGATAAGCTGCAGATTCTAGTTAACCAACAGCCTACTTCCTGCCCCCCCACTACAATTGCCTTGTGTCTGTCCCATGCCATGTTTGAATTGCCCACTGTTTTAGCCCTAACAACCTCCCCAGGAAGGCAGTTCCATACATCCACCACTCTCTCCGTGAAAAAGATTTCCTCACATTACCCCTGAGCCGTCCCCCTCTAACTTGAAATTGTGTCCCTTGTTCTTACACATCTCTTTTTCTGAAAGATGCTACCCTCCTGGACTTTGCTGATTCCCTTGAGGTACTTGAACATTTCTATCATGTCCCCCTGTCCCTCCTTTCATCAAGGGTATACATATTAAGCTCTCTCAGTCTCTCTTCATATGGCTTCTGATGTAGACCCTGCACCATTTTAGTTGCCCTCTTCTGGACTGCTTCCATCCTGTCTATGTCCTTGCATAGATGAGGTCTCCAAAACTGCACACAGTACTCAGATGGGGTCTCACCAACTGTCTGTAAAGAGGGATAACCACTTCCTTTTCTACTTGTGATGCCCTTCCTATGCATTCCAGTATCCCCGCTCTCTTCACTGACTTCTCACATTGCTTACTCACCTTTAGATCATCCGATATGACTACCCCAAGTCCTGTTCCATTTTTTTTGTTGTTAGTACCTCCTGCTATTGTGTACTCTTCCCTGGGTTTTGTTTCCAGGTGCATTACTTTGCACTTCTTTGCATTGAATCTAAGTTGCCATATGTCTGACCATTCCTCCAACCTTGCCAAGTCTCTTCTCATCCTTTTCTACCCCCTTGTGTATCAACTCTGTTACAGATATTTGTATCATCTGCAAAGAGGCATACCTTTCCTCCAGACCCTCTGCAATGTCACCTATAAAGATGTTAAAGAGGACTGGACCCAGTACTGAGCCCTGAGGTACTCCACTAGTGACCCCCTTTCTTCAGAATGTGCCACCACTATTACCTTCTGTGTCCTGTTGTGCAGCCAGTTTGCAACTCCAGGCTACCACCCTGGGACCCACTCCCAGGCTGGCTAACTTGATTATTAATCTTTGTGTCGGACTGTGTCAAATGCCTTGCTAAAGTCTAGGTAGGCCATATCCATAGGCCCTCCCTGGTCTACTACTTTTGTCACCCAGTCAAAGAAATCTATTAGATTTGTCTGACATGATCTTCCTGCTGTAAATCCATGCTGGTTTGGGTCCTGTGCCCTGCTGGCCTCTAGGTACTCAACAATTTTTCTTTCAGAAGTGATTCCATCATTTTCCCTACCACTGAGGTCAAACTTACAGGTCTGTAGTTTCCTGCCTCTGCCTTGCTCCCACTTTGTGAAGGAATCACATCTGCCCTCCTCCAGTCCTCAGGTACCACCCCATCCTCCCATGATTTGTTAAAAAGTGTGGTCAGTGGTGTCACTAGGTCCTCCCTTAGTTCTTTTAGGATTCTGGGGTAAATCCCATCAGGTCCCATTGCTTTGTCCACCTTGAGTTTTAGGAGTTCGTTCAGGACTCATTCTTCTGTAAATGGACTGGTGTCAACCCCCTACCCAGAGTGCTTCTATTGTCTGGTTTAGGTAACTCCTCCTCATTTTCTTTTGTGAATACTGAGCAAAGTATTCATTCAGTATCTCTGCCTTTTCACTGTCTCCCTCTGCCCACCTTCCCTCTCCCTTTAATCTTCACTATTCCTCCCTTAACCTTTCAATGCTCCTAATGTACCTATAAAAGGTTTTATCCCCTTCTTAACTGACTTGGTTATTTTACCTCAGTTTGGGCTTTTGCTATTCTGACTGCCTTCCCACTTCTTTCTGCTTATTGATACAGTTCCCTGTTGTGCTTCTTCTGTGATGCCTTATACTTTTGAATGCAACCTTTTCTCCTTAACCTTCCTGCCACTTCTTTGAGAACCAAAGTAGTTTTTACTCCGCTTTATTTTCTGTATCTGTTTCACACAAAGGTTTGTTGCCTTTATGATGGCAGTTTTGATTTTTCTCCATTGTTCTTCCACCCTCCTTTTTGCCCATTTGCTAGTGTATTCCTCAGGTATTCACCCATTTTGCCAAAGTCAGCCCTTCTAAAGTCAAGTATGCTTGTTTTTATACGGCTTGTCTCCATGGTTGTGCTTATTGTGAAGCACACTGTGCAGTGGTCGCTTGTTCCCAGATGTCTACCGACTTCTAAATTTGTGATCCTCTCTCCATTTGAGAGTACCAGGTCTACTATTGCTTCCTCCTGAGTGGGTTCCAACACTAGCTGTCTAAGGCCTGTCTCTGCAGGCATAGAGAATGACCCTGCTCGTGGATGTGGTTGCAGTACATGTCATCCAGTTAACATCTGGCATATTCAGGTCCCCATTAACAGTATCTCCCTTTTTCAGCCATTTTGAGAATGTCCTCTATCATTTTCTTGTCCATTTCTCCTTGAGATGGGGTCTGTATACAACCCTGTGCAGATTGTGATGCCATTCCCTGTCTCCAAGGTGACCCAGAGTACCTCTTGTCCTCCCCTTACTTTTAGTTCTGTAGCTTTGATCCCTCCCTTATGAATAGAGCTACTCCACCTCCTCTTTTTCCTCCTGTCCCTTCTGTAGACTGTGTACCCCAGTATGTTGACATCCCAGCCATGGTTCCCATGTACCATGTTTCTGTGACTGCCACAATATTCAAGTGTTCATCTTCCATCAGGCTACTAGCTCAAGAAGCTTGTTTCCCAGACTACGGGCATTGGTACTCATTGTCCTCCATTTAATGTTGGCTTTATCCTTTCCTCCATGCCTGCTCTTTTGCCCTTGTCTGTTGTTCCATTTACCCCTGTCCTGCCCTCTGTTGAGCACTGTACCTCAGTGTTTACCTTACTACCCATCATGTTTTGTGGGGAGGCTTGAAATTTCCTGCTTCTTTAGCACCTCCCCCATGACTCACTTAGTTCTTTTTTTCGCAAGAATGAAAAAGGATTCTCAGAAAAAGGAATCTGCTCAAAAAAGGATTTAAAAAAAATTAAGTCCAAAATCATTTTTCTAAGATGGAATCTTTTCATGACCATAGCAAAGGATTCATGGAAATGGATTCCATCTCACAAAAAGGATGGCAAAAATCCAAGTCTGAAATCCTTTTCTGTGACAATAAATCCCTTATCACTAGAATGGAAAATGCTGGCAAAATGATTTCTTATTACAGGAAACGATTTATGAGCATTCTGTACCGAACAGACTTCATTTTTCCTAGTGTCGATTTGTACCTTCCACCCTGGAATCCTGGTGTTGGTTCCCATTAATTTATACTTAATGCCCATTTCCCCACTAACAGATCCCCATATCTTAAAGTTAAGGAAAAGTCCCTTTCTCATTGGTGTCCAACCCTCCACCACCACCACCACATTCATAGAATGCTGAAACAGGAAAATGGTCCCTCAATGTCTTATTTTTTACCTGTAAAAAAAAAAGTCCACTGATTGATCACCACACACTGCCCAACCAACCTCCCATTGTGCATGACCACCACCCAGCTGCCCTAGACCACCACACACACCTCACTCACCTGTCACTGATCCACAGCGAAGATGCACTCTCCGATAGAAGATAATCTTACTCCTGGAACCGGTGACTACTGTGTGAGAAGTAAGGTAATCCATGGTTACCATGTTATCTTTCTTTCTCATACAGTAGACGCCAATTCCAGGAGTAAGACGGTCTTCGATCGGAGAGTGCATCTCACTGTGGGATCCGGCCCAGGTGAGTGAGGGTGTGTGGGGGTCTAGGGTGGGAGGTGTATGCACAGTGGGAGGTTGGTTTGGGTGCTGATGTGATTAATGTAGGACTTTTTTTACAGGTAAAAAAATTAAAAGACACTGAGGGACCATTTCATGTTTGCAGCATTCTACTAACAAGGGGGTGCACTGGACACCAGTGAGAAAGGGACCTTCTCATTAATTTTAAGATATGGGGATGTTTGGGGGATGGACATAACTAAAAATAATTTAAAAGTATGACAGCGAGGTGGTGGGTGGGTGGGTGGGGGTCACTGACACCAGGGCTGTTAAATATAAATTAATGGGGATCCTTAATTTAAGACACGGGGTGCGTTGGGAGGAATAGACATTAGGTGCAGAAGTGAAAGAGAACTGCATTCTTGCTATCGAACATTGTCACTTGCTGTTTTTATGTTGCTTTCACGCATGTGCAAGAAACACAGTGCCATGATCCAAGTTTTCTGAGGTGTGGCAGCCCTTCCAATTCAGGCAGTGTGTTTGCAGGTGTGGCTGCAGTTCTTCAATCGCTGCTGGAGCTGTCTATGACAGCAGTCTAAAATGCAGTGGTGTACAGTTGAAAGGGGAGCTACGCTTCAGTGACCAGCGATAAGATATCACCTACTCATGCACCCTCCCCTACACACACACACACACACACACACACACACAGTGTGCTTGGGCCCCCTCACACACTGTATAGCCAACGGGGTGCCCAATCCTCAGTCAGCTCCACTGTCCCCCTGAAACTACATGGTGCCACGCTGGAGCCCACCCAGCATGGCAACAGATGCTATCACCGACGGGAGTGCTCAATCCCCCTCGGCTCCATGGCACCTCCCCAAACAGCGCCTTGTGCCACACTGGGAGCCCACCAGCTGTGGCAAATGTCCTGTGTCGCCCTCCTGTTTTAAAAAAAACAAAACTGCAATACAAAACGGTCCCTCGCTGTCTGGGCCCCCACCCACATTTATTAATGATCACATTAAACCAAGTGTAAACTCATTCAATCACTTCTGGACCCTTAATCAGAGTACACTGGTTCAAGTTTCAAACAAATATGATAATTAAATGCAAATTTCTTGTCACCTTAAGAAATGCTCCATTTTCCATCCATCTCAAATGCATATTTCACTGTCTTAGTAATCTTTGCATTCTCCTTTATCTCTTATTTTACTGGTTTGTTAGTGCTCAGCCTGGTATGGCTCTGAAGCATGGCACTGTGCTTTCTCTGTTAGGAAGGCCTTGCTTCAGAGCAGTTATTTCTCAGATTAGAGGGATCTTATTAATTGTTTTTGATGTAACAAAGTAATATGAGTACCTATGGTGCTTCTTTTGTTTCTATGTTAGGATTGTATTCTTGTTGTAATAATAACTATGAAGTGTGAATGTACTAGGGAGCATCATTGTACATGAGCTTTGGTCAAGGACTTTTTCCCTATCAAACTAAACTTGAAAATGTGAACTTGAAACTAGTCATAATATGACTTTTCTTGTCATTCCCCACTCCTGTTGTGTGTGTCTATTATAGGGGCACAATAGTGCCCCATAGTTAGAATTGAGTAGGCGCTTTTTTATTTATCTATTGAAATCTCAGATTACAACCTTTGAGTTGGAAGCTCATTTACAAAAGTTCCACGTCATGACAAAACAGGGATACAGTAGTTAAATTATACAAGTCAAATTAGTGTTAAAGAAAACAAACAGGCAATTCAGATACAGCCATTTAACATGTAGGATTATAAAAGTACAGATATTATGGTACAGTACTGTATATGCTGCAACAAAATCAAGTGTAACATAAGTGCACTCATAATGCAAGGCAGAAGGAGGAGAGGACCATGGATGGGAAGGAACTGGTAGCAGAGGTGAGGGAAGAAGAGGAATAGTGAAGGAAGGACTAAGAGAGGGGATGAGGGGAGGACTGGAGCAGCCAAGTAGGCCTTGTCAAAATTTAGCAGATGAGGGGAGTAGATAGAGGGGGATCAAGGGGGGTAGTGGCAGGGGCATGTAGATCTGGGTGGGGGGTTGGGGAGATGGAGGGACATGGCTGGGGAAACTGAGGGAGGCATTGAGAAAATGAAGGCGGGGGAGCTGTTGGAGGGAGAAAGTGGAGGTGTTGACAGGGATTTGAGCAGGTTAAAGGTAGCAGCCACAACAGCTTAGGGTTGGAAGATAGTCACAAAGCTTAGCTTTGAATGGGACAATTTTAGTAGTGGATAGCATGTTCTTGCTGAGAGAGTTCAGCCAGAGGAGAGCACAATATAAGAAGGAGCGCTGGCCTGGGTGGTGTGGTGGAAAGGGACTTTTAAGGTCAATATGTTGGACCCCTAGTAGTGCAGGTATTGTCGGTGGGGCACAGAAGACTTTGAACACCAGGAGATGAATTTTACTGTTAAACATCAAATTTTGTATTTTAATAACTCTGAAACCATTCATAGATTTGCACAAAACTTTGCATGCACAGTCTTATGCAAGTAAGTAACATTTTATTTTTAGGCACCCAATCCTGGGCGCTGTACAAAAGAACAATTTACAGGGTCAAAATAAAAACACAGAATGAACTATAACATTTTTTAAACCATCAGACATAATTTATACATCAGCAAGATAAGCTAATTTGAACAGATGGGTCTTTAGGTCCCTCCTGAACACCTCCACCATGGGGCCTCCTCAAAGATCTTGGAAGTGAATTTGGTAGATCTCTTAATGTGCCAAGTTTTGTTTTGGTCAAATTACGGATTTCGAGACTGCACATACTGCTGATACATTACAATTCCTTTTTTTTACATTTTGCATCATGCTGTGTGGAGACAATTTGGAATTTTGGTCTGATATTTTCAGCGTACAGTTTGTCCCCACAGAAGCTTCTTTTGGTGGTTTGGTGAAAAATATTAATCTGTTGCAAAGTTATTTAATTTGAAAGTTTCAGGTTCGGACATGCTCAGTTCACTCTTTGGATAGCTTCCTGGAATGATAAGGAATTTGGTCTCATAAAAGGATTCATTTTCTTGAGGAGTCATTCCTTGTTGTGAGAACAAATTCCTTTTCATGAGTCGCTATCTTGTTTTGCATTTGTCAAATAAAATAGTTGTATAAGTCAGCACGATGTCTTGCATCAACACAAAAACATGTATCTTGATCACCAGGACTTCATTAGGTCTATTATTTATTTTTGCACTGTTAAAATTGGCCAGGAAAGCTTTTTGATATACTTTTTAAATATTTTTTATAGAAGCATAGAAACATAGAGTTTGAAGGCAGATAAGGACCACTTGGCCCCACCCAGTCTGCCCATTTCCCCTAGCTACTGGATAAGCTGCAGATTCTAGTTAACCAACAGCCTACTTCCTGCCCCCCCACTACAATTGCCTTGTGTCTGTCCCATGCATGTTTGAATTGCCCACTGTTTTAGCCCTAACAACCTCCCCAGGAAGGCAGTTCCATACATCCACCACTCTCTCCGTGAAAAAGATTTCCTCACATTACCCTGAGCCGTCCCCCTCTAACTTGAAATTGTGTCCCTTGTTCTTACACATCTCTTTTCTGAAAGATGCTACCCTCCTGGACTCTTTGCTGATTCCCTTGAGGTACTTGAACATTTCTATCATGTCCCCCTCCCTCCTTTCATCAAGGGTATACATATTAAGCTCTCTCAGTCTCTTCATATGGCTTCTGATGTAGACCCTGCACCATTTTAGTTGCCCTCTTCTGGACTGCTTCCATCCTGTCTATGTCCTTGCATAGATGAGGTCTCCAAACTGCACACAGTACTCAGATGGGGTCTCACCAACTGTCTGTAAAGGGATAACCACTTCCCTTTTTCTACTTGTGATGCCTTCTATGCATTCAGTATCCCCTAGCTCTCCTCACTGACTTCTCACATTGCTTACTCACCTTTAGATCATCCGATATGACTACCCCAAGTCCTGTTCCATTTTTTTGTTGTTAGTACCTCCTGCTATTGTGTACTCTTCCTCTGGTTTTTGTTTCCAGGTGCATTACTTTGCACTTCTTTGCATTGAATCTAAGTTGCCATATGTCTGACCATTCCTCCAACCTTGCCAAGTCTCTTCTCATCCTTTTCTACCCCCTTGTGTATCAACTCTGTTACAGATATTTGTATCATCTGCAAAGAGGCATACCTTTCCTCCAGACCCTCTGCAATGTCACCTATAAAGATGTTAAAGAGGACTGGACCCAGTACTGAGCCCTGAGGTACTTCACTAGTGACCCCCTCTTCAGAATGTGCCACCACTATTACCTTCTGTGTCCTGTTGTGCAGCCAGTTTGCAACCCAGGCTACCACCCTGGGACCCACTCCCAGGCTGGCTAACTTGATTATTAATCTTTGTGTGGGACTGTGTCAAATGCCTTGCTAAAGTCTAGGTAGGCCATATCCATAGGCCTCCCTGGTCTACTACTTTTGTCACCCAGTCAAAGAAATCTATTAGATTTGTCTGACATGATCTTCCTGCTGTAAATCCATGCTGGTTTGGGTCTTGTGCCCGCTGGCCTCTAGGTACTCAACAATTCTTTCTTTCAGAAGTGATTCCATCATTTTCCCTACCACTGAGGTCAACTTACAGGTCTGTAGTTTCCTGCCTCTGCCTTGCTCCCACTTTGTGAAGGGAATCACATCTGCCCTCCTCCAGTCCTCAGGTACCACCCCATCCTCCCATGATTTGTTAAAAAGTGTGGTCAGTGGTGTCACTAGGTCCTCCCTTAGTTCTTTTAGGATTCTGGGGTAAATCCCATCAGGCCCCATTGCTTTGTCCACCTTGAGTTTTAGGAGTTCGTTCAGGACTCATTCTTCTGTAAATGGACTGGTGTCAACCCCCTACCCAGAGTGCTTCTATTGTCTGGTTTAGGTAACTCCTCCTCATTTTCTTTTGTGAATACTGAGCAAAGTATTCATTCAGTATCTCTGCATTTTCACTGTCTCCCTCTGCCCACCTCCCTCTCTATTAATCTTCACTATTCCTCCCTTAACCTTTCAATGCTCCTAATGTACCTATAAAAGGTTTTATCCCCTTCTTAACTGACTTGGTTATTTTACCTCAGTTTGGGCTTTTGCTATTCTGACTGCCTTCCCACTTCTTTTCTGCTTTAATTGATACAGTTCCCTGTTGTGCTTCTTCTGTGATGCCTTATACTTTTGAATGCAACCTTTTCTCCTTAAACCTTCCTGCCACTTCTTTTGAGAACCAAAGTAGTTTTTTACTCCGCTTTATTTTCTGTATCTGTTTCACACAAAGGCTTGTTGCCTTTATGATGGCAGTTTTGATTTTTCTCCATTGTTCTTCCACCCCTCCTTTTTGCCCATTTGCTAGTGTATTCCTCAGGTATTCACCCATTTTGCCAAAGTCAGCCCTTCTAAAGTCAATTATGCTTGTTTTTGTACGGCTTGTCTCCATGGTTGTGCTTATTGTGAAGCACACTGTGCAGTGGTCGCTTGTTCCCAGATGTCTACCGACTTCTAAATTTGTGATCCTCTCTCCATTTGAGAGTACCAGGTCTACTATTGCTTCCTCCTGAGTGGGTTCCAACACTAGCTCTCTAAGGCCTGTCCCCTGCAGGGCATAGAGAATGACCCTGCTCGTGGATGTGGTTGCAGTACATGTCATCCAGTTAACATCTGGCATATTCAGGTCCCCCATTAACAGTATCTCCCCTTTTTCAGCCATTTTGAGAATGTCCTCTATCATTTTCTTGTCCATTTCTTCCCCTTGAGATGGGGGTCTGTATACAACCCCTGTGCAGATTGTGATGCCATTCCCTGTCTCCAAGGTGACCCAGAATACCTCTTGTCCTCCCCCTTTACTTTTTAGTTCTGTAGCTTTGATCCCTCCCCTTATGAATAGAGCTACTCCATCTCCTCTTTTTCCCTCTCTGTCCCTTCTGTAGACTATGTACCCCAGTATGTTGACATCCCAGTCATGGTTCCCCATGTACCATGTTTCTGTGACTGCCACAATATTCAAGTGTTCATCTTCCATCAAGGCTACTAGCTCAAGAAGCTTGTTTCCCAGACTACGGGCATTGGTACTCATTGTCCTCCATTTAATGTTGGCTTTATCCTTTCTCCCCCATGCCTGCTCTTTTTGCCCTTGTCTGTTGTTCCATTTACCCCTGTCCTGCCCTCTGTTGAGCACTGTACCTCAGTGTTTACCTTACTACCCATCATGTTTTGTGGGGGGAGGCTTGAAATTTCCTGCTTCTTATTAGCACCTCCTCCCATGACTCACTTACTTTTTTTCAGAAGAATGAAAAGGATTCTCAGAAAAGGAATCTGCTCATAAAAAAGGATTTAAAAAATTAAGTCCAAAATCCTTTTTCGCAAGATGGAATCTTTTCTATGACCATAGCAAAGGATTCGTGAAATGGATTCCATCTCACAAAAAGGATGGGCAAAAATCCAAGTCTGAAATCCTTTCTGTGACAATAAACTTTATCACTAGAATGGAAAATGCTGGCAAAAATGATTTCTTATTACAGGAAACGATTTATGGGCATTCTGTACCGAACAGACTTCATTTTTCCTAGTGTCGATTTGTACCTTCCACCCTGGAATCCTGGTGTTGGTTCCCATTAATTTATACTTAATGCCCATTTCCCACTAACAGATCCCCATATCTTAAAGTTAATGAAAAAGTCCCTTTCTCATTGGTGTCCAACCCCTCCACCACCACCACCACATTCATAGAATGCTGGAAACAGTAAAATGGTCCCTCAATGTCTTATTTTTTTTACCTGTAAAAAAAAAAGTCCACTGTTGATCACACCCACACTGCCCAACCAACCTCCCATTGTGCATGCACCACCACCCAGCAGCCCTAGACCCACCACACACCCTCACTCACCTGCACTGATCCCACAGCGAAGATGCACTCTCCGATAGAAGACAAATCTTACTCCTGGAACCGGTGACTACTGTGTGAGAAGTAAGGTAACTATGGTTACCACAGTTATCTTTCTTCTCATACAGTAGACGCCAATTCCAGGAGTAAGACGTGTCTTCGATCGGAGAGTGCATCTTAACTGTGGGATCCGTCCAGGTGAGTGAGGGTGTGTGGGGGGTCGTGGGAGGTATGCACAGTGGGAGGTTGGTTTGGGTGCTGATGTGATTAATGTAGGACTTTTTTTACAGGTAAAAAAATTAAAAGACACTGAGGGACCATTTCATGTTTGCAGCATTCTATGAACAGGGGGTGCACTGGACACCATGGAGAAAGGGACCTTTCATTAATTTTAAGATATGGGGATGTTGGGGGATGGACATAACTAAAAATAATTTAAAAGTATGACAGCGGAGGTTGGTGGGTGGGTGGGTGGGGGGTCACTAGACACCAGGGCTGTTAAATATAAATTAATGGGGATCCTTAATTTAAGACACGGGGGATGAGTTGGGAGGGGAATAGACATTAGGTGCAGAAGTGAAAGAGAACTGCATTTTTGCTATCGAACATTGTCACTTGCTGTTTTTATGTTGCTTGCACGCATGTGCAAGAAACACAGTGCCATGATCCGAGTTTTCTGAGGTGTGGCAGCCCTCTTCCAATTCAGGCAGTGTGTTTGCAGGTGTGGCCGCAGTTCTTCAATCGCTGCTGGAGCTGTCTATGACAGCAGTCTAAAATGCAGTGGCGTACAGTTGAAAGGGGGAGCTACGCTTCAGTGACCAGCGATAAGATATCACTTGCTCATGCACCCTCCCCCTACACACACATACACACACACACATACTGCGTGCTTGGGCCCCCCCTCACACACTGTATAGCCAACGGGGTGCCCAATCCCCAGTCAGCTCCACTGTCCCCCCCCCTGAAACTACAGGTGCCACGCTGGGAGCCCACCCAGCATGGCAACAGATGCTATCACCGATGGGGGTGCTCAATCCCCCTCGGCTCCATGGCACCTCCCCAAACAGTGTCCTTGTGCCACACTGGGAGCCCACCCCAGCGTGGCAAATGTCCTGCGTCGTCCTCCTGTTTTAAAAAAAAAAAAACTGCAATACAAAAACGGTCCCTCGCTGTCTGGGCCCCCACCCGCACTCCACCCACTGAGCACCCCTGCCTCCGCACACCCCCACCCCATACTTACTTCCAGACCTCAGTGGATGATCTTCGGTGGACCAAGAACACGTCTGCACTCTTCAAAGCTGCCCGCGAACTGAAGAAATGCCAGTAAGCTGTATAATGTAATAAATAGGGATTTTGCAACTTTGCTGCATATCTCAGGCATTTTTTGGAATTTTGCACCAAATTTTCAACATTAGGGTTTTGGGACCCCTTTTCATGAATGCTCTCACCTGTCATGGCGTTAATCGGGCCCAAAGGGTGATTTCGCAGTCACTGTGCAAAATCACCTTTCGTCACTGATTAACGAATGACATTGCTAGTGTTCATAAGGTAGGCTCGTAAAAAGCCTATGTTGAAAATCTGGTGGAAAAATTTCTAAAAATGATTGTTTTACAAGCATGCATTGCACAGTTCCTACGCACGCTTGTAAGTTTGCGAATTTTCAATATTTTCACTCCAGATTTTCATCATTGTCATTTTGCCACACTTCCTTATGAGCAGTACAGCTGTCATTTTTCACATCTTGCCCAAAACATGTTTCCGCCCATGTAGCGCACAATGGCACAGTCGGCATGCGAAATCACTGTATGGGACACATTAAGAAAATCACAGTGACACTGTTCATGAGCAGAGGTCTTAAAATGGCTATGTTGAAATTTGGTGACAAAATTCCTAAAATGACTGTTTACACACGCATTGTAAGTTTGCGAATTTTCAATGTTTTCACTCCAGATTTTCTTCAGCATTATCATTTTGCCACACTTCATTATGAGCAGTACAGCTGTCATTTTCACATCTTGCCCAAAACATGTTTCCGCCCATGTAGCGCACAATGGCACAGTCGGTGTGCGAAATCACTGTATCGGACACATTAAGAAAATCACAGTGACACTGTTCATGAGCAGAGGTCTTAAAATGGCTATGTTGAAAGTTTGGTGACAAAATTCCTAAAATGACTGTTTTAGAGCCTGCGTTGCGCGCTTCTCACAGCACTTCATAAGTTTTGCGATTTTCAATATTTTCCTCCAGATATCCAACATTGCCATTTTACCACACCTCCTTATGAGCAGTACAGCTGTCCTTTTTCACATCTTGCCCACAACGTGTTTCCACCATCTAGAGCACAATGGCGCAGTCGGTGTGAGCAGAGTCTTAAAATGGCTATGTTGAAAATTTGGTCACAGACTTCCTAAAATTGACTTTCACGGCGTGCATTGCGCAGTTCCTACACATGCTCATAAGTCTGTAAATTTTCAATATTTGCACTCCACTGACTTCCAAATACCTACACAGCACATACAAGCAAACAACATTCGGCATTGACAAATGCTTGTTTATAAATTCTTTACTGGCCTCTCCTGAAGTGATGGTAAGCAGAATATATTCATGCACAAAAATGGCAGCCTACATTGCTCATGTTTTGGATTAATGGTTAAACATTTAAATAGTTCTTTACAAGAACTCCTGCAGTAGTTTTAGTAAAATATATAGGCCCAGATATTCAAACTGCGCCGGGAATGGACACAAGTGGTTGCTCCGTGCAACTGAGATGCACCGGAGCACAAAAGTGCCATATTTAAATGAGATGCACAATTGCGAATCTCATCTGAATATAGCAAAAGATGAGCATGGTGCAAATGGGGGCCACTGAATATGTGTTAGTGAATCCCCTTTTGCAGTCTGAATACCTAGAATGGTGATGCACGGCACATCTTGTGGATACGCCGAGCACAAATTCTAGATATTCAGACTGCAACATACAAATGAGGCCATTAGGCATGCAAGGCACAAATGGGGCATTGGCATGTCATTATGGCCCCATTTACACATCCTGTACAGGTATGCGCCTGATGCCCTGTGACCCCCATACACCCAGTCCAGTGCCGTGGCATACGTAGAATGTATATTTCTGGCAGTCTAGTGGCCTCCTTCCTATCTCTGAGCATAAAATTAAATTAAAAGCCCTGTTTCCCTGGTAGTCCCCATCCTGATCTGTGATGTAAATGTAAATATGTAAATATGATCCAAATCATCCCTGGTAGTCCAGTGTAACCCCCTCCCATCGAACCCAATCAATGGGTATGATAATATTTCCACCATACCTGGCAGTCTAGCATTACCCCCTACCATCCCTGAACCTGATTGTAGGGTTATTCAAAATATCCCAGTATCTCTGTGGTCAGTGGATCCCCACCCCCTCCCCACTATGGTACCCACACCCACTGTGCTCCCCCATCCCAGCATGGCCAGTCAGTAACAGAGCCAGTGGGCAGCACATCCCTCCATACACTCCCATAGCTGCCTGCTCTCTAAGCTGTCAGTGAATGACAGTGTACTGCATACAGTAGCAGCCCATTGGTGGACACTGTTGACCAATGGGCTTGCAGTGGCGTACTGTGCGCTTTCATTCTCAGCTAAAGTTAGACTCTGCACTCCCACAGCAACCTAAGTATACCATTATACTATCTCAAAAAGTAAGGAAATAAATTGCAAAATACTGTTAATGCACTAGTTAGGGTTAAAGTAACAAAAGTAGGGAAATGTGGCGTTTGGGTTTCCATCCCTTACACCCCTCCCAACCAGGCAGAACAGAAGTTGTGGGGTGTGCCTTGGGGTTTTCAAGCCTAACGCTCACCCCATTCTCATAAAGTCTGTACTTTGGGCCTTATTTATAGATGGACTGGGATGAGTGTTAGGCTTGAAAACCTCAAGGCACACCCCACACCTGCTGTGCTGCCTGGTTTGGGGGTGTGGGGTGTTAGGTTTGGAAATCCTAATGCCACATTTCCCAGCTTTTGTTGCTTTGACCCAAACTAGTGCATTAACAAAGTTTTTTGTAAGATACCTCTGTCTCTCTCTCTCTCTCTCTATATATATATATATATATATATAGATATTCTGTATACTGCTGTGTACTGTATCTCATTTATTGCCCTTGGGAACTTGAACTGCCTTTCTTTCAGCCAAGAAAAAAAATGCAAACCATGTGCCTACAGGAACCAGAGCAGCTGCCACCATCAGCAACAAAACAGAGCAAAAACCACAATTGACATACACAGGCTAAAGCGTGGTGAGTTAATTCAAACAAATTAGGATACTGCTCACATGGTTTATTTATAGCTCGGCACAACATGAAAAGCACAGTGAAAAAATCCCCACCACCTTGCTTCCAAATTGGAAGCTTTGTCAGGCAGCCACCCCCTCCATCTATATTGCAGCTGATAGATGGGAAGGGGAGGCCAAAAGGCTCCAGTCCATACTTCCCACAGGACTGGTTTGTTGATGCATATGACACTTATCTTTTCTCCAGAATGGCTGAAGCAAACGTCAGTTGGAGAAGGATAGGGGAATCAATGTTGCTTGCCTCTCTTCTGCTCCTTCTTCACCTGGTGGCCATACTGCTCTTGCTTAGGCATGGAGGAGACATGGGTAGGGAGACACAGCCGACCCTACAGTGGCTGGGATCTGGCAACAGGCAAGATGGACTGAAATATTATAGAGCAGCTGACACAGTATGTGGCAGGGGGCAGGCAACCATACCACAAAGTTGCCTACCCTGGGAGCTATTTCATCCACATTTGGATGTTTTTCTGCAATTAAAAAAAAGGTATAACCTCCGTAAAGCCCTTCTCATAAGTTCCTGGTACCAGCCAAGCAGCCAGCAAACATTGTAGTCCCACCCCTGAAAACTGCAGTTTGATGACATGAGGTAGAGAATGGGGCTGCAGGCACTCTATGGATACTGTAATATGATCAGGAGAGGTGCCACCTAAATGTATTTAGATTATCTTTGCTGGCAGGTATACATGTGTGGGGTTATAATATATGCTATATATAAGCCCCATACATATAAACATGCCAGCAAAGATAATCTAAGTATCATTTAGGTGCCCTCCCCAATCCTATTACAGTATCCACAGAGCACCAGCAGCCCTGTTCCCTACTTTGCATCATCAAACTGCAGTTTTAGGGCAGGCTGCAGTGCTCACTGGTTGCTCGGCTTGTACCAGGAAGCTATGAGCCAGGCTTTACAGAGGGTATAACTTTTCTTTTAATTGCAGAAAAATCCAAATATGGATAAAATAGTTCTCAGGGCAGGCAGCTTCACAATATGAGTTGCCTGTCTGAATCGTGATAGTTGCTCTTTAAAGGGACACTGTCAATCCCCATAGGCCTCAAATGGTAACTAGTTTAAAAACACCATTCATGATTGCTCACCTTATGTAGAGATTAGTGATGTAGCTGTTAGTTTCATTCTCATTCCTTTTTCTTTTAAAAGTGAAAACAGACTGCCCACCATACTGGTGCTACTACCATAAAATGTGTTTGTTTACATTTCTTGATCAACTCCAACTGCATCTTTCCTGGGCTTTGGAACACCCCAACACAGTCTAGGCACACAAGATGCTGTGGGAGGAGAGGAAACTTTTGCATCAGGAGTGGCTGCACTGCTTGGGGGTTCCTAGTGTTCAGAAAGTATGCAATTAGAGTATATCAAGGCTTTTGAAACAAAACAAAGTTGGGTAGAGTTACACCATAAGCATGCATTTCAGTTTTACCAAGAATAGAAACAGAAAAAACAACCAGCAACATTACTGAATTGTAGAGATGACAAGCAATCAGAAAATGGGGGTTTTTAACTAGAAATAGCATGATGCAAAAAGGTTTGACAGTGTCCATTTTTTTTCTACTTAATGTTTATACTTCCCCCTACACTGCAGCACTCCCACTCTTCAGGAGACACCTAGGGCCTTGTAGTCTCCACCCTCTTACCTGGAGCCTGGTGCAGTCCATCCCCTATGTAGCTGTGGCTATATCCTACAGGCAGGCACGGGGTGGAGGCATCCCCCGAAGTCCTTCTTGGTCTCGTTGGGATGCTGGTGCCAAGCCAGGTGGGGGCATTGGAGATCGGAGCCTGGTGCTCCATCTACCAGGAGCGCTGCAGGGTCTTTTTTCCAGTGTTCCTAGGGGAGTGACCTATGCCCCGGCGTCAAGGCATCTCCACCAACGTCTGCCACTCCCAACCCTCTCTGTGCGGTCAGGTGCCTGCTATGCCTCCAGCTTCCAACAGATACCAGTCAGGCACCGGCAGGTGCCCCTTCCCTCCTGGGAGAGGAGAGGCTGTCCTCGGACGCTCAATCCTCTCCCTCCCATGCTGACCCCCGACACCTTGGGTTCATTCCTGAACCCTGGTCACTAGCAAGGAGTGAGGTGTGGCGTCCAGCACCTCAATCCTTAGCACCACCGGGCTGGCTTGACAGTGTCCATTTAAACCATAACTCCACTTTTCACAGCACCAGCACAGAGTAGTCATGTTCAACCTCCCACCAGCCACCCAACCTAGTCAAACATCAGCAGACCAGGCAGGGAGGTTAGCTTGCATTGGCACTGCTACTTCATTAAAGATACTGTACTCTAAGAAAAATAAACTGCAATGCAGAGTTCATACAGTATTCTAGAAGCTCCAGGCAGGAGCTTTTATGAAATCAAAAAGGGGCATTTAAACAGGCCACAGTACTTCTGTCAACAGGGCTATTAGTCTTCATTAGGCCCTACAAAAGAAAAAAGAAAAGGAAATGCATGGAAGTCAAAAACAGTGAAAAGGGGAAGAACAAAACAATGTTCTCAGGCGAGAAAAAGTTGCAGTGTACCTGAGTGACCATCTCAGGCACCAGATGAAGAATTAGAACAGAAGGACTATTGAGCAGAAGAAAGGAGATTAGAGGAAAATGCTGTTTTTTAAAATTGTTTAACAGGAAACCCTTTTTCATTTATTTTTATCTATTTTATTTGTTTGTTTTTTACAATCTTTGGCTAAGAAATGCACACTGAGCCAAACCTCATGTCCAGTTGTGATCCAGGATCACAGAGAGGGCAAGTGACTTGCTTAGGGTCATACAATATGCAAGCGAAGGTTGTAGGAATAAAACCCTGTCTGCTGGATCTACTAAGCTCACTCACAGTCTGTTGCTGTACCCTCTGGTCTATACTACTATACTATATTGAGGCATATTCTTTGTCAAACGGAGGAGGCCTTGCCAGGGTCCCGTCTTTTATAAACAAAAAAAAAGAAATTGTAGGGTAGATGCACTATCCCAGTCTCAAATAAGCTAACAATCAATGCACAATTAGATGATGACCAATTACTGACATGCAGCCACCTGTGGTGTGGACCGTGGAAACTGTTCTACACCAGTGCACTATACAGCAGCTCTCCTACTTTTAGTGCCTAGATGCCAGCTAATTGATATTAAACCAAGTTATAAAATGGGTAAAAGAAATCAAGACTGTGATTGGTCAGATGTGATTATGTGAATGTACACTATTACAGCACAGGTTAAAATGCATAACTTTCTGAACCTCATATTTTTAAAATAAAATTAGAGGAATCATTTATAATCACAATAAGGCACTCCAGGGTGTGTGTAATCTGGGATAACAGCACTTTGAGGGTACATAAGGCATTCAGCATTGCCTTGTGTCTCACTTCCTAAAGTGTGTCACTATTCCACAATAACACACATCCTGTCACCTTCTACTTATTAACCTGTTAGTGGATTAGTAAATGAGGAAAATTCAATCAGGACATTGGTGAATATCCCTACTATGTTTGAAAAGTGCCATGGGATCTTTAGGCCTGAACAACCACCAGAACAGGTAACCAGGACCTCAGTTTAATATTTCATCCAAAGACAGCACCTTTTGAAAACAAACTGTCCCCTAAGAGCTTGCTAAGGCATTGGTATAGTCACTTGTGACAGTGCCCCCCACAGAGCTACTCTGTAGCCAGTGGTGTTCACTGGAAATCTCCCATCCAACTACTGACAAGGCCCAACAGTGCTTATTTTCTGCGATGTCATGGAATCAGGCTCAAGAGTGCTGGGGCTGAAAATCGTATTGGTTATAGGTGAATGGGAGCTCTCTCTAGGGGTAGGGAAAATTCATTACAAAATGGCATCCCAGATTGGAGTGGGTTGTAATAACTGGACACATTAGTCTGTTTGTTGTTCTATTAGTACAGCAAATTAAAACCTAAATCAAAATGTAAGACAAATATGTCAGAATATTGTCTTCTCTAACGATCAGAACACCATCCAAATCTAAATACTGGACTTTGTACACCCTCAATATTGTCCCTCTCTGATTAGAATACCATCCAAATCTAAACAATGGACTTTGTACACCCTGAATATTGTCCCTCCCGATTAGAATACCATCCAAATCTAAATACTGGACTTTGTGCACACCCTCAATATTGACCCCTCCCCCGATCAGAATACCATCCAAATCTAAATACTGGACTCTGTGCACACCCTGACTAACTAACCAAAATGGGGGATCTGAGCTGATTCTACCAAATGGCACATGTTCATTACATTCAAACTGCTTCCCCATTGAACTGCATTCCTTGATTTCTACATCCACGGTTACATATTTTGTAAGAAACACTTTTTTGAAAGCCATACTGCTGTTAGCTACAGCTTTAAACGTGTTGCATGCTTCCTATACTCTGTCATTCAGCTGTTAGCTACAACTTTAAATGTGTTGAGCACTTCCTATACTCCAACTAACAGTATCCATTTTTGTTCTTTGTATTTGTCCCATGTCCAATTTATATTTACCTCAACACTCTCATTGCGTAGTTAGCTTCATCACTTTAGACTTTGTAAAGGTTTCATACACTGTGTTCATGCACCTGCTTGCCCCAGCAGCTCAGTCAGGTAAGAAGTTGTTACGTGTGATCCTGCTCCACTCCCAACTCTCCAAAGATTCTTGATGGTGGATCTAAGACTGGTCATCAACAAAAATCTTGTCAAATGACCAGACAGCATAACCAGCATATCAACTACAGTTTGCGTTCAACATGCGGTTCCATTTACAGGGACATGTTTTCGTTGGGGGGCTGTGCCCCCCGCACCCCCCCCACTATAGATCCTCAGCACCCCCCCACTATAGATTCTGAACTCTAAGTCAGAGCTGATTGTGAGGGGGGGTGCAAGACCCCAGAAAGACAGTGCTGGGCTCCAGTGCTGACACTACAGCGATGTGTTGCTGTAGTGTCGGTCGCCATCAAAGTTTCGCGGTCGGGGTTTTTTACCCTTGATGGCAATGATTTAACAAAAAAACCTGACAAATTAGAACAGTTTGGAAACATGAAGCTGACTATGGTAGTCCACGTTCAAACTGTTTCGGTGAACTGCTCACTAAGCGGTGCCGCCATTTTACCTTGAATTTTTAGTGCAGAGTACTTTTTCCTCCAATCAGGTGGCAGGGCAAGGGGGAAAGTGGTAGTATAGTGGTGTCAGAACGATACTGCAACAACTTTCCATGGCCTTTGAACTGTCCTACAAGTTTTGAAAGCAACTGCTTTTCATACACAATAAGCCCTAACCATATACTATAATGACAGTTCATTCTGTTGAATTTTTGAACTCCAGCAATATAGCCACTGTTCTCACACACTGAGCCTCTGTATGTTTTTGTACCAGTCTGCTCTGTGCAAATCTTTATGGAGCTTAATTGAGTCCTGGACATCACTGCAGATGTGCAGATTCTGATCCACTAGGTTGCTAATACTGAAAATAACTGAAAACTGTGCTTTGAGCATCGGGTTTCAACTACTTTCACTTTCCACATGCACATTACTCAGCTGATGTTTCCAGCAGTTACGGCCAAGACTTGTTACAACAGTCCGTCTGATTTTGGTAGATGGGTAGAGTCAATGGAGTCTGGGCACACAGTGCTTCCTTCCTGGGCAGTAATAGATACCATCAAGGCCTCCCAAAATCAATGTTGGGCTGATGGGTCAGGTGGAAGTACCTGCCATCAGGACAGGTTAGATTTGAGCTTCTTTCTAGGCTAGTGCAGGACTGCATCTCCTGACTCTCAGTAGTGTGATCACATATTGGAAATTTCAGGTGGATGAAGCAGAATCTAGGGGCTGGATTGAGGGAATAAGCAGAAAGAAAGGAAGGTGACTTGTATTGTAAGTGATAACAGAAGAAAAGAATGAAAGAAAGAGAGAATCAAATGGTAGACAGAAAGAAAAATATAATGGAGCAAGTGAAGTGGAGACAGATAGAACAAAAATAAGCAACAAAGAAAATGAATGAATTACGAGAGAAAAGAAATAAGCTAGGTCAGCCAGGTCTTATAAAGTAGCAAGCATCCACAGTACAGAGAGAGAGAAAGGAAAGGAGTTAAAGATCCACAAAGACAAAACAGTCAACAGACACTGGAGTGGCAACTATAGAAACGTAGAAAAAATTTTGTCAGCAGGAGACCAAGGGTCCATCTAGTCTACCCATGAGTTTCCAAGACCTACTCAGTTCCCAGGACCTAGCCCACCTTTTGTTTTATGTCCCCAACAACTCCAATGGCTTTTTCCACGCTTTTTCTCAATCCCATTCCAGTCTGAATGATGTCACAGTATTTGCTTCCACCACCTCAGCAGGCAGCCTACTCCATGGTTCCACAACCCTTTCTGTAAAATAGTGTTTCATAAACTCCCTCCTGAAGCCCCCCCCCCCAACTTCCACTCATAACCTCTAGTGTTGTAGTCAGTAACTTTGTTGAACAGGTCAGAGGAGGGCATGTTTCCTCTCTCCCCTCCTAGTCTCCAGCAAGAACATATTCAATGTTTCTAGATGTCCCTCTTAAAACAGCCCCTGGAGGTCCTGGAACATCTTGGTCGCTCTTCTCTAGATGGCCTCCAGCCTGTTCTTATCTTTCTTAAGATGTGGACTCTAAAACTGGACACAGTACCCCAGATGGGGCCCTTACCAGGGACCTGTAGAGTGGGAGTATCACCTCCCTGCTCCTGTTATCAAATCCTCTCACTATGCAACCTAGCATTCTTTTGGCTTTGCTGTAAGCTGTATTGTATTGGCTGGCCTGTGTAAGAGTATTGCAAATTATGACTCCTAGATCTCTTTCTTACTGTGAGGCACTGAGCTGGACCCCGTTGAGCCAGTATACTGTCTTTGGGTTCCCTTTACCCAGATGCATCACCTTGAACATTTTTGCATTAAACCTCAGCTGCCAGACATTAAGATCATCTTTCCAGCCTCTGCAAGTCCTTTTGTAGGTTCCTAGCCACCTCCTCGCAGTCCACCCTTCCTTCTAGTTTGATGTCATCTGTGAATAGGACAATTTTCCCCTGAATACCTATGCCAATGTCACTGATAAATGCATTAAACAGGACTGGCCCCAGCACTGAGCACTGGGGGACATCATCAGTGACTTCACCTTCATCTGACATCTCTCCATTGACTATCATGCTCTGTTTTCTGTCCATAAGCCAGTTTCCTACCCACCTGACAATGCTCTTGGCTGCACCCAGGTCCTCCAACTTTATCAGTAGGTGAATGTGCGGCACCAAATCAAAGGCCTACTGAACTCAAAGTAGAGGAGGTCTACTGGGTGGCCTCTGTCTAATTCCCTAGTCACCCAGTTAAAAAATGTAATTAGGTTCATCAGGCATGACCTACCAGCAATGAATCCATGCAGCCTGTCATCCTGAAGACCGTTATTATCTAGTTAATGTACTAAGTCTTGTTTTATTAAGGCTTCTATTAGTTTCCCCACTACTGACATAAGGCTAACCGATCAGTAGTTGCCTGCCTCCTCCCAGCTCCCTCCCTTGTGGAGAGGTACCACATCTGCTCTTCTTCAGTCTCTTGGCACTACTCCTGACTGAAGTGAACTGCTGAACAAATATGTCAAGGAATCTACCAATTCCCCACCAGTTCCTTCATCACCCTCGGGTGTATTCCATGTGGCCCTGGTGATTTATCTTCCCTGAGTTGCTCCAGGGCCTCTCTGACCCTGCTTGTGGTGATTGACGGTGTTTCCATTTGTGGGACCCCTTTGTCAGTAGCCTTAATTCCACTGTCTGGTATAGGGCTGATGTGTTCCTTAGTGAACATGGAGCAGAAAAAGTTGTTCAGAACAGTGGCCTTCTGTCTAGTCTCCTGCACGATTCAGTCACTATCTTTAAATTTAACTATTCCTCCCCTTTTCTTCCTTTTTTCTTGTATATATCAAAAAAATGCTTATTCTCTGCTTTAACAGCCTCTGCCAACTGAAGTTCCGTCATTGCCTTAGCAGATCTCACTATACTCTTCACTTCTTTATTCTTCTGAATGTAAACTTCCCATTCGCAATCTCCCTGGGTTCTTTTATAGCTGTTGAAAGCTTTCCTTTTGTCCTAATTGCTGGCTTCACCTGGTTGGCGAACCATATGGGTTTTTTATGTTTGTTTGTTTTTTCAACACTGTCCTTACACGCATCTTGGTAACCAACAACTTGGTTTGTTTAACCAGCCCCATATGTCTTCTATCTCTAAACGCTCATGGATTCTTGACAGTGTGCCGCTGACTTCTTCCCTCATTTTGTTGAAATTACCTCCTCTAAAGTTGAAAACTTCTGCCCTTTATTAGATTTTACTACCAATAAGGCCAACTCAAACCACACAGAGCTGTGGTTGCTGTTGACCAGCATCTCCCCAATCCCTGTAACACTTACTACATCCGAGTCTGTGAGTACCACATCCAAGATGGTGTCCAGCCTAGTCAGAGCATTAACTAGTTGTGTGAGTAGGCAGTCTTATAAGGCATCTACCACCTTTTGACTTCCAGAAGAACCAGCCATTGGGATGCCCCAGTCAACATCGGACATGTTCAGGTCTCCTACCACCACCACTGTATTCCTTTCTGTGTTACACCACTGATTTCCCCTAGGAGCTCTTTTTCCCTGCCCTCAGCCTTAGCCAGAGGCCTGTATACCACTTTGATGTAGATCTTCTCCCCTGTTGCTGAGCTGAGTTGCGCCCATAGGGATTCCACACCTTCCTTTTTGTTGATATCAACTGATATGGCATTTGTCCCATCCCTTACAAATAATGCAACTCCTCACCCCCTGCCTTCCCTTCTATCCTGTCTGAAGAAGGCATAGCCCAAGACGGAGTGGTCCCAGTTGTTTTTCTCCAAGGCCCAAGTCTCTGTGACAGCCACCAGGTCCACACACGGGCTCTGCCATTGTGTCAGTAGGTAATTCCTTTGTTGGTAGTCCAGAGAAGGGCAACCAAAATGGTGCAGGGACTGCATCAGAAAACATATGAGAACAGAGTAACGGAGCTCAATATGTATACCCTAGAGCAAAGGAGGGAGAGAGGTGATGTGATCCAAACATTCAAACACCTTAAGGGCATTAACAAGGTGAAAGAGTGTAACATGTTTCAATATAAGAAAAATAGCAGGACAAGAGGGCACAGCAGGAGATTAGAGGGAGGCCGATTAAGGGGTAATGTAAGGAGGTTCTTTTTCACAGATAGTGTGATGGATGCATGGAACTACCTACCTCAGGAAGTGGTGGATATGAATACAGTGCAGTACTTCAAACAGGCATGGGATAGGTATAAGGGAGCAATACAGATGACTATGAATAGATAGGTCATTGACAAAGCAAAGGCCGATGGCACATTCATAAGGTAGAAAAAGAAATAGGCAGACTGGATGGGCCTTGCGGTCCTCATCTGCCGTCATCTTCTATGAGTCTATATTTCTATGTTTTGCATGGCCATACAAAAAATAAATTGTATGATGAAAAAAGATGTCTAAAATGTGATAAAAACATATTTCTGGGTCTTTTAAAAAAAACTAACTGCAGAATCCTGCTAATTGAGTCCCAATTACCAAGATACATGTGTTGGTGTCTTTGTATGATATGATTTTTATGGGTTTAAAAAAAAAAAAAAAACAGAAACAAGATGCCCACCATATGAAAAAATTATTTTTTTCTCATGAAACAGGATCACCCTCAATACAAAACAGAATCCTTTTCAATAAGGCCAAATTATTTTTTTCGTATGAAAAGGCTATTCAAAAGTGCGCACTGAGCATGTTCTGAACCAAAATTTCAAATCCCTATAACTCTGGAATGGATCAATATTTTTTAACCAAGCCAATGAAAGGCACAACTCTGGGCCAAGTCATTTCTATCCTAAAAATTTCAAACCGCAGTTCCTAACCATCTGGGCACTAGCGAGTGACAAAAGAACAGGGAGAAAAAAATGTGTTTCACTTTTTCAGTATCCAGTTCTCAGAACTGTACATCCAACCAGAATGAAACATGGCACATCAGAAGATCTTGCCCCCAAGACCATGAATGCAAACTTTCATGCAAATCTGTTGAACAGGGGTGAAGCAATTAAAGGGCAAAATTAGGGGTTTAACATTATGGCCCTGTACACATTAGAGCTGAAGATTTGCACCAGTTTAAAAAACGTTTTAAAAATGTTTTTTAAACTCACCACAGCAGCCCATCCAGACCGGTCTTCAATCGAGTTTTAACTCGGTTATACCACAGCCGACTCCCATCCACATCTGCCTCCAGTAACGTTTTTAAAAATGGGTTCTCCACGACCGTTAACACGCTTCCTGGAAGAGCAGTATGCAGATGCCCATCCACACTACATGGTAACATGCTTTCCCTCATAAAAACATTTTTAAAAATGGACTTGAGACTAGCTCCCAGCAGGGTTTAAGCACGGTTTCCTAACACACTTTGAAACCATACTTAAATGTGGACGGGCACCGTGTTTACGCTAGTTAAAATGTTTTAAGCGCCTTAAAAGGTTTTAACTAGCCTGATGTGTACAGAGTCAAAATGGCCTACTCATCCCTAACTATAGAGGTACTACCATGTCACTACAATAAAAGAGAACTGGTGTTAGAATGCAGCCCTGCTTAACTCCAGTATTTAGCCCTATTTTCCCTCTGAGAGTTACTCTCAGGTCATAACAAACATTGAACCAATTATTTGTATACAATTCACTGATGATTTTTTATTAGCAAATCTTCTAGGCCTATAGTTTTCAATTTTTTGCCTAGTATATTTTGATTTGAAGAATCAGTGGCTTTCCTGAAATCTATGAAAGCCAAATATACTGTTTGCTTTCCCAAATATGCATATTTTTCAAGAATATGATGCAAGGTAAAGCACTGATTTATAGCGGACTCTCCCTCCCTAAACCATGCTTGAAATTTAGATATAGCCTTAAATCTTTCCAGATGTTCTTGTACTGTTTTTACAAAGACCCTGGCCAGGATCTTAACATTGGTGACCAAAAGGCAAATAAGCCTGTACATTTTGGGTTGTAATATCTCACCTTTTCAAAACAGGAAAAGCCAGGGACTCTCTTTAGGAGTCTGGCATTTTATTATCCTTAAAAAATCCATTAATTGATTTAGTCAAAATTGGTTCCCAGAAAATATCTACTTTATAGAGATCCATAGGCATATTATTTTGGCCTGGGGCTTTATTCAATTTGTCTATATGTAAAGCAGCCATAACTTCCTAATCTTGAATAGTAAGAGAATGCTTGATATTTGGGGTTCAGAGATTGTAAATTATCAACTGCCTTATTTTAAACAAGCATTTGTCAATGCCGAATGTTTGCTTGCTGGTATTAGCATTGGAAATGCAGGAGTTAGACAGATGCAGAATAGGAATGGCAGTGAAATATTGAACTTCACGTCAACCCCTCCTCCATCCTGTAGAGACGGACAGGCATTGGGGTAAGTGTTTGGGTCTTCGCCCGTGATGGTCATGCCATGTTACCCCACCCTATTCTGCAGACACTGACACATGTTGAGGTGTGCCTTGGGGTGTTTGGCTATACAGTCACCCCATTCAGTAAGGACATATGCTGAATTGGGTGCAGCATAGGACAATGGGGTGAAGTCTGGGGCCGAAGAGTCCAAGGTACACTTCAATGCCTGTAAGTGGCTGGGTGTGGGGGTGGGATGGGATGAGCAGTACAGTCGGCAATGCAAAGGCACACCCCGATGCCTGTCAGTCTGTACAGGGTGGGATGTTATGGTTAGAAACCCGAACACCCTGGGCGTTTGTTGGTATTTGCACCACAAATTTTCAATATGACCTTTTTGTGACCCCATCCCATGAAAGCATTTGGGACCTCTTCTCATGCAGAGTGGCAGTGTGATTTTGTCAATATGTCCAGAACTTTGAGTTCCAACAGCGATAGTGCCATTCTGCACCACATGTATGAAAACACAGATTGGGCAGGATGTGAAGAATGACAGCTGTACCATCCATAGGGAGGTGTGAAGAGATGGCAATGTTGAAAATCTGTAGCGGGAATATTAAAAATGCTCGCACTTCTGTGGATACATGGGAACTGTGCAACACATGTGTGTAACACAATCATTTTATGGACTTTCATCACCAAATTTTCAACATAGGCATTTAAGACCTCTGCTCATGAACAGTGTCACTGTGATTTTCTTAATGTGCCCCAAACACTGATTTCCCACAGCGACCACACTATTCTGCGCTGGAAGTGTAAAAACACATTTCAGCCAGGATGCAAAAAATGACAGCTGTACTGTTCATAAGGAGGTGTGGAAAAATGGCAATGTTGAAAATCTGGAGTGAAAATATTACACATGTGCAAAGTTATGAGCATGCGTGGAAACTGCACAATGCACACTCGTAACACAGTCATTTTGTGGACTTTCATCACAATATTTTCAACATAGGCATTTTGGGACCTCTGCTCATGAACAGTATCACACTGATTTTCTTAATGTGTCCAGAACACTGATTTCCCACAGCAACTGCACTATTCTGCGCCTGAACTGAAAAAACACATTTTGGCCAGGATGTGAAAAATGACAGTTGTACTGTCCATAAGGAGGTGCAGAAAAATGGCAATGTTGAAAATCTGGAGCGAAAATACTGCAAATTCGCTAAGTTATGAGCGTGCATAGCAACTGTGCAATACACGCTCATAAAACAGTCATTTCTTGGATTTTTCCCACCAAATTTGCAACATAGACTTTTTGAGAGGCCACCTCATGAACACTGGCACTGTCATTTCGTTAATGAGTCCCAAAAGGCGATTCCGTGCAGTGACTGCTAAATCACCTTTCAAGACCAAATAACGCCATGACAGTGGCTGAATTCATGAGGAGAAGTCGCAATAACCCCATGTTGAAAATTTGGTGCTGAAATTCCCCAAAATGCCTGAGGTATGCAACAAAGTTTAAAAAAAAACCTATTTATGCCATTATACAGCTCATCTGCAATTTTTCAGTTCGTGGTCAGCTTTGAAGAGTGCAGAGCGTGTTCACAGTCCACCAAACATCATCACACTGAGCTCCAGAGGTAAGTATGGGGTGAGGGGGTGTGGGGAGGCAAGGTGCAGAAGGTAGGCACTAGTTGAGGGCGGGGCCACTGGACTCAATGAAGGAACATTTTCTGATTACGGAAACATTGCAGGATGGTTTTCTTTCTTTACAGGGACATTTGGCATGCTGGGGTGGACTCCCAGCATGCCACCTAATTTTGTTGGGGGCTGTAGCCAACAGGGGACTGGGCACCCCCATCGGCACCTCTGGGGTGGGCAAGAGCTGAGGGGATTGGGCACCTTAGCATAAATGAAATTTTTGGGGGACATTATGCCAGATGGGAGTGGGCTCCCCATTGGCAAATTACACTGGGGGAATGAAGCCAACTGAGATTCTGGCCCCCATCAGCAAACAAAAACTGATTTTGGGGTGGCACATGATGCTGAGGGGGATTGGGCACACCCCTCAGAACTAGGGGCATCTAATATTGTTTGTGAACATGGTGGCCACTTGCTGCCACATTCACAAACAATATTACACTAGGGAACATTCTGCCCAGCAATGACGGGTCGCTCCCCATTACAGTGGAATGGATGATGCTGCAATGACTAGGTGGCCCCTGATTGCTCCGGCTAAAATGTTACAATGTGGTGGCACTTTTGGAAGCCAGTGTCATCAACACACTGTGCCTTCATTGGTCCACCAGTGCCAAGCCCCCAAATGCAGATCCTCCGTTGGCTGCCACAGTGCTGCGCCTCCACAATGCGCTTCTCTCCTAAGCTGCCACATAATGTTTCTTGCGCATGTGCGAAAGCAAACATAAAAAATGCATTATAGTAGGGTTTCCAAATATCAGGATGTATAGCTGAATCTATGTTCTCTTGCCAGTCATTATTGCCAACAATAGCTGTTTTCCAAAATGACTAACTATCCACATTTTGAACAATGTTTAACATTTTATCCCATAGGATATTTTGATATGAGTTTTCTTTTTACTTTTAAAAAAATGTTTGTACTCTCTTAGCTGCATTTAACTATCATATTACGTATCTACTTGGATTGATTTTTTGAGTGTGCCTCTCTCTTATTCAGTTTTGTCTTTTCTATTTTACAATCCAGATCAAACCAGCCCATCCCAAGATATGTATTTTTTTCTATCTTTGTAACACTAAGGCATACAGCTTTCTCTCTGAGATTAGTATATAACCCCAGCAAAAAATTTGAGTTCCCATCTTGTAGAATAGTCTCTCTAACAAACTGACATTTTGAAGTATGCAATAATGAATGTACTTTCTCTTTTCCTACTTTATTCCAGGCTGTTCTTTTCTTATATAGAACTTCCAGCCTCTTGTCTTCCTTGTTGACAGTAAAAAAGTTCCTACTACCCTTTTGCTTAACAACTATTGGCATATGGTCACTTTTAGTTCTTTCTACTACTTCCAGCTCTAAATAGTTACCTATGTCCCAAATAGAGACCATAGCATTGTCTATTACAGAGGCATAACTGCCAGAGAAGTGGGGCATAAGACCTAGTAGATCATTCTTAATTCTACCAATCAAAATGTATAAGTGTATACAATACATGAAAAAGTCATAAGGTTCAACCCACAGTGTTAATTTTTTTTGTCTTGTGACTGTCTTCTTGGTATGCAGTCATTGTTCAAGCTGTTTATATCATCTGTAAGTATATTTTCAGTTCCAATTTGGGCATTTAAATCACCCAAAAGCTCATGTACTAGCTCACCTTGTAACATGTTAATTTTTTTCCTCAACCTCTCTATAAAGTTCAGGTTTGTATAACTTGGTACTAACTGGGAGATTGTAGATATTACAAACTATACATTCATTCCCATTGAAGCTTAATAAATAGTATTACAATGTTGTCATCTTTATATAGTAAGTTTTTGTAGTTGATACAGTATATGAGGATACCTTTATTCCCATTAGTAGCCCTCCTAGGGGTCTTCCACTCTTTTTATTTTCCATTAAAGGCATACTACATATTGTAAAACCATTGATGTTAAAGGCATTTCCTCCATCAGTCAAGTTTCTTGAAGGCACAGTATGTCTGTATGCACCAAAAAATCTGGCCATTCTCTGTGTACAGTTTTATTTAGTATATTTGCTATATTCCATATAGCAAATTTAACTACTTCTTCCCCGGGCCTCTACTTCCTGGGTTTTTATTGAATGCAGTCATATGTTTTCTTCTTATAAGACCCAAATCTATTTGTGAGAATAACATCACCAGAACGGTCATTTCTAGTGTCCCTGTTTACAGAAAGCTCAGTCCTACCTTGAATTCTCATTTCATTACCCTCAGATTCAGGCACACCCACCACATTAATTCCAATAACATCAAGAACCTCTGCATTTACCAGAATTATCTTTGCTAGTATTTTGTTTGCAAATGTGACATTTATCTGTCCTTAACCACACCATCTGTTTATTCTTTGAATATCTATTATATCATTTTCAAGGCATCTTATTTTAAGGATGTCTTTAATTATAAAACAAAACATTTACTAACAAGGGACCAATTTTCAGTTGGATCGACAGATGCAAGGCAGTTGCAGCAAATGTGTTTGATGCAAGTGGTGATTTGCATCACAACTTACGTCAAACAGAATTTTCTAACCTGGTCTGCATCTGGTACAGGGACAGCTGTGGCAAAGCCCTTTGTGCCAGGATTGCATCCAACAACCCAGTGCACCCAGTTGCAAAGGGGCTTGTGCCACGGCAGGACTGCCACATCCCCTTTTTTTGTATTTTCAAAGCCCCACCATGGATGCAGCAGGGGCACCACTTAGACCAGCCAGGAGGTGGTGTAAGTGGTTGGGCCACTGGGACTCAGGAGGACACTGTACAGTGGGATGGTGTGTGGGCAGTGGAGGTGGCCATGGGATGTTGGGACACAGCTGTCCCTCTCCATGGAAATCATGCGGTAGTGGGTATATGAATTCCCTGCAATGCAGTCCCCCAGCTCCCAATGCATATCTAGCAGCTGTGTGGTGGTATGGTGCCCCCCACAATCCTGATCTCCCCCATGAAGACTGTCAGAGTTCCCCCAGTGATTTGTACAGACCCCCAGTCCCCCAGAAAACAAAAAACACATAAATGTTGGTCATACCTCCTGGTCTTTTAAAACAAGTTGCAGCCTCAGTGTATGCTGCAGGTACAGTGACATTTTGACAGCGGGGTCACTACATCGCTGTAGGGAACCTGCTGGAACCTGGTACTGTCTATCAGGGGTCCTGCACCCCCCAAATCAGCTCTGACTTGGAGATGGGAATCTTAAGTGGAGGGGGGTGTGGGGCCCCCAGAAGAAAACACTCATTTTCATCCAAAACTGGCAGCTGACTACAAAATGTGGTCAATCTGCTGGTTCCACTGTCTGGTTGTTTGACAAAATTTTTGTCAATGACCAGTCATGGATCTGCAGGCTCAGTGGCATGGCAGTCAGAACACTTAAAGGAAACAGCAGAGGAAGTGTAAAGACAGTGACATTGAGGAGAACCTTTTGCGCTAGTTCTCCAACGCACATGGGAGGGAGGCATTGATCTGTGGCACCCTTTTAATTAAAAAAGCTACATGACTTTCAACTGCAATGAGCAAAATGGACTTTAGGATGGCTACATTGCTGGAAGATGTGGAACAACATTGGCTACAAACAGCCCATGGGGACAAACTCAAAGCTGATATGACTAGTGCAGATCAGTGGGTGGCCAAAGTTCTACCTGGCATACTCAGCAGATACTCACTGCAGAAATATTTTTACCTGGGATGAAATGGAGTTTGCCCCTTTAAGGGGGGGCAGACCAAGTTGTCCTAGTGGACCCTTTACACCTCCTTAGATGGTTGTGCTCAGATGGGGGGGAGGAGGAGAAGAGGGGAGGGCCAGGGAACAGGACAGGGGAGGAGACAGGAAGGGGGGGAGCTCAGGAAGGAAATAACAGAGATAGGTGGGAAAGGGAAAAGGGGAGGGGTTAGGCAGGGTACATAATCCCCTGCACTGCAGCAATTCAGCCTCTTTTGCTGGAGTTTTTTTATTTATAAACTACAGCACATCAGATTGGCAAACTTAGAAAAAAAAACACAAAAGAAAATATCTTTGCAGCATTTCCAGTTCAGACAAGGTGGTAAGGTGTTGGTACCTGAAACAATTGAAGGTAAGGCATTTTAGTGTGTAGTGCTTTGAATTTGCTGTTTAAAAAAAAAAGTGTACAGAACAATGGTAGGGCCACTAGAGATGTGGAATTCAATGGGCTAGCACTTGGTACATGGATAGATTGTCAGAGCAGTGAGCTGCCCCATTTTTTGGTATTTTGATGAATGGCCAGCCCCTATTTGGTGTTCATTTAGGAAAACGAGGCCCTAGTACCATGAGGAGGTAAAACTTGGTGATGGGCCTACCTATCCCAGCGGTTAAGGCCAGAGGCAGAGTATGTAGAGAACAAAGCAGTTGTGGGTGTGAGACATGTTACTTGTGAGGAGATACGTGAAGACTGAGTGGTGCAGATAGCATTTGAGAAAGGGCCAGTATTACAGTTTGTGTTGTGAGTAGAGAAGCCAGAAAAGCCACCTGTAGCACCTGAATAGAACCATTGTTGCATTTTGTTGGGGCGAGACACGATGAGACCACATGATACCTGGAGGGTGTTGGTGGCTAGACACACCAAAAGCCATGGGGAACTTATGGCCTGGATTAGAAGGCCAAGATGGGGGCGAGACACATCCTCAGACCGCATGGTACCTTTAGTGGGGGAGGAGAAGCTAGTACTGCAATGGTGTTGTGATTAGACACACCAAAAGTGCATTGTACCTGTGGCCTAGATGAGAAGGACAGAATAGCATTTTTCCAAGGGAGCAAGGGTGAGTTTCACCCTGCGGTGTAGTAATTCTGGAGGCTAAGAAACGAGGGTTGAACTGGGCAGATGGTGACATGGCGAGACACGCTGAAGGCCGCGAGTTGCCACCCCCCCTTGCTGCCTCACAAGGACAGTGATACAGTGCTGACAAATAAACAAGGGAAGAGGCATTTTTAAATTTATTCCCAAGGGAAAAAAACAAGAAAGATGGAGATAGTGTTTATGTAGAAAATGCGGGAGAGGAGCTGGGGACAAGGCGGATTTCTCACCGCACTGATTCTCGTTTCTTAAGGGCAAGTTAGTGACACAAGGAAGCAGCGTTTAGTCCAGTTAAAATATATATATATATATATATATATATATATATAAATATAAATGAACACAAAAGAGATGCAGACAAAGACGTAGGCACAGAGAAAGGCATATGACATCACGCCATGTATACTAATGAGAAAAAGGCCCCAGGTCCTAAGGGGATAATGCTTGGGATAGAAAGTGGACAAATTTAACAAAAAAAAAGGGGGATAAAGATATGCTTGACAAGGTATTGCTTCTGAACCAGGGGCAGGAATTTCTTTCACCAACGAGGGAGGACAAAGGATTAGAAAAAAGCCATGAGGGATGAAGGCTGGCTGTTTACACCAGGACCAAATGACACAGGCCTGGAAGGCAGGAGGGCCCAAGAAAAAAATCCAAAAGGGGGAATTAAAAAAGGGGGGGAGGGGTTAGGAGAACTAAAGGAAGAGGCCACATGTGTTAAAGAAACATAAGGCCTTGAAGCAGAAAAGGAATGGGGAGAGGGATAGCAGCACAACACCGATGTTAGCTTGGGGGGAGACATAAAATGACCTAAAAAATGGAAAATAATGTAAGCAATTTTATCAGTTTATTCATAGGTAAAGAAGAAACCGTGTGACAGGATGGCACCCAGGAAGATCAAGCCAATGAAGGAAGAGGCATACAAGGCCATCATTGAACTGGCTGAGAAGGCCAACTTGATGTGGGAAATGCTGGAGGGAGAGGAACCAGGGAAGTCAGGGGAGAAGCGAAAAGTGGGAAAAGGAGCAGGGGGTGGTGGTAAATGACTGACCAAAAGGCCGGGCAGCCCTGATGGGCTGCCACCTAGAGCAGTACATCCAGTACCTCCGCAACCCCTGTGGCCTGAACCGCTAATATTGTCACTGGAGCCAGTGGTGGTACCCACTCCAGAGCACAGACAGGAACCATCAGTGGTACTGACCCCTCCACATAGGATGCCAGTAGCCCCTCTATTGGAACATGGACAAGCTCAGCCCATAAACAACAGGATGCAAGGAGGGGACAAGCATACAGTTAGTGTATCAAGTATGGTGGGGGACAGCATAAAGGAATACATTGGACAAATTATAGCGGCACTAGGGAACAATGGTTTAGGGCAAATGGAAAATGCACTAGCAGAGCTTAAGGCAGACAAAGAACCAACGGGGGGAATATACAAGGTGACGGAGGGGACAGGAAAAGGAACGAGGGATACAGGAGCACCGGGCATGAGGTTGGGAAACATGTGCCATTGGTCACAAAAGAAAAGATATGGAAAGGGGACTACGTAGACATATTTGCGTTGGTAAGTAGGGAAGCGGCAGCAAAGTATGAGAAGACAGAAAATATAGGAAAAAGTGAGATGGCAGCGGCCATGGTATTATTGGGGAAGAAAGAGGAAGACAAGTTTACAAAAGGGAAGACCTGGGCTGGGTGGTTTGTGGGTTTGCTGCATATTCAGCCATAGTTCTAGAAAAGAAACCTGAAATGGGCATACCACTTATCACCTATTCCCTGATTATAAGGAGAGGGAAAGCAAAAGGGGGAGTGGGTTGGATCTATTATGATGAGTTTTTCCACCAAAGGATGGCCACCTATGGGGATGTGAGATAGGACACAAAACAGTTAGACTTGTGGACTGATTATGTCACCAACCAATCCACCCCCAAAGGGGAGATGGGAAGAAAGGGGGGGGGGATGTTCCAAAAATGCTGTTGAGGATATAATCGGGCATTTTGCTCATGGCCTCAATGTCGCTTGGCATGCCTGTTCAAAATGTGGGGGATCTCACCCGGCATCGAGATGCAGGACGGCATGGGTACCAGGGGCCCAGGTGGGGAAAACCAGGGGGACAGGCACCAGCCCTTTCAAAAGGTCCGGGATTTAGGGGGCAGGCCTGGAATAGAGGGCCAAGAAGTAGTGGGTTTGGGGAGGGGGCACAGTCCTACTGAGAAAACAACAGAGGAACTATAGTCAGTTGGGGAAAGGGGGAACAGTGGAGGGGAGAAGTAGTTGTTAGGGAGCAATTTCAGCAGGCAAAGACCTCCACCAAATTGAAGCATGGGAAAAATGGCTCAGGGAGCACCCAGATAGGGAGATGGCAAAAAGCATACAAAAAGGTTTTAGATCAGGCTTCTCACTGCAGTGCGAGGGTCTGAGACAAGCAAGAGAGGCCAATAGCTTAGCATCAACCAAAGGGAAGGATGACATTTTAAGATAAAAAATAGAAAAAGAAAATGTTGCAGGGAGGATGGAAGAGCCGTATGTAGTTCCCCCATTAGAACAACATGATTATTTCCCCACTAGGTCTGGTGCCCAAAAAACAAGAAGGGGATTATAGGGTGATACACCATCTGTCATTCCCAGAGGGACACTCAGTTAATGATTTCATTGGAGAGGAACACAGCCAGGTTATGTATGCGACTTTGGAAGAAGCAGTACAGGTTATCCGGGCAACTCCGGAGGCATGGATAGCCAAAACCGATATAGAAGCAGCTTTTAGGCTGCTCCTGGTTAGGAGGAAGGATTGGGATTTATTGGGCTTCAAAGTAGATGGACAGTATTATTTTGATAAAGCCATGCCGATGGGTTGCTCTATCTCATGTGCCTTGTTTTAAAACATTCAGCAGCTGCCTGCAATGGATATTTTAATGGAAAACAGGACACAAGTCGGTAATACACTATCTAGATGACTTCCTGTTGATAGGCAGGGGAATGGAGGAGACGGAGGAGATGTTGGCAAGTTTTCAAGAATTGTGCAAGGAGCTGGGAGTGCCATTAGCCCCTGACAAAACTGAGGGCCCCAGCAGGGTTATGGAATTTTTAGGGATTGAAATAGACACCTGGAGGGAATTATTTAGGTTGCCAGATGATAAGGTACAGAAATTAAAGGAATTGATGCAGGTACACACTAGCAGAAGAAGGGTGCAATTAAGGCAGGTGCAGCAAGTTCTGGGGCATTTGAATTTTGCATGTAGGGCAATTGAGCCAGAAAGGACATTCACAAGAAGATTAGCCTGAGCCACGTCAGGGGTAAGAAGACCGCACCACAGGGTGTACATAACAAAGGTTATGAAAGAGGACTTCAAGGTGTGGGGGGAATTTCTGGATGGTTATAATGGATGTTCCTTTGGCAAGAGGAATGGCTTTATAACATGGATTTGGATTTATATACAGATGCGGTGGGGGGGTAGGAATGGGGATACTTGAGAGGTAAATGGTTTTCGGAACCATGGCCTAGAGAGTGGGTATGAGAGGGAAAGGTAACAGACATCACACTGCTGGAAATCATGCCTATTTTGGCATGCACCATGGTTTGGGAAGAGGACCTGAGGAACCAGAAGGTCACATTCTGGTGTGATAACAAAGCAGTGGTGGAGGTACTGAACAAAAAAGGGGCTACGTCTGTGATAGCCATGAGTGTATTAAGGCAGTTAGTATTGAGGAGCTTACAGTTAAACATATGTTTTAAAGCCAGACACATAGTTGGGGTGAGAAATATACTAGCTGACAGCCTTTCCCATCTGCAGCTGGATCATTTCCAGATGCTGACACCAACAGTAGAGGAGCGAAAGATGGCCATCCCAATGAACATCTGGGACACTGACAAGAGGGAGCTGAAATGTTGTTCCATAGCTTATGGGTGCCATGGATATTGAGGGCCTATGAAGGTGCATGGCGCATGCTGCAATCATTCAGGGAAACACACTGCATGGAGGTAAGTGGGCAAGTACTGGGAGATCTGTTAGGAAAATTCATGGTAGAGCAGTGGCAGAAAGGGACGGCTCACGTGACAATGGGAGTACACCTAGTGGAGATCAATTTGGTGTGCAGTTTAAAGGGGTGGAAAGATCCTACTAAGTCAATGCTGATTCATAGAATGATGCAAGGGTAGAGCAGATTAAAACAGAGGAACAAAGATGGGGGGCCGCCAATAGCAGACCATTGGTTGGGAGACTGGGGGAGATAGTACCAGCCATTTGTAAATCTAAGGACGAGGCCCAGCTGTTTCAAACAACTTATTTAGTGATGTTTGCAGGAGCTCTGAGAGTGAGCAAGGCAGTGGGACACAATGGTAAGAACGAAGAGGGAGGTTTGGAATGGGGGGACATAAAGTGGGGAACACAAGAAATACAGCTGAAGATGAGCAGATCCAAGACAGATCAAGAAGGGAAAGGGTGCTTGGTAACCATTAAGGCTCACTGGGATGGGACCTTGTGCCCAGTAAAGGCTTTGTGAGCTTACACGCAGGTGCTATCATAAACAAGGAAAATTATTTGTGCACGGAGATGGGAAAAAGTGACAAGTTACCAGGTAACAGTGATAATCAAAAAGGGCATGGGTTTCCTGGGGGAGGACCCAAGTAATTATTCATCACACTTCTTTCAGATAGGGGCTGCTTCAAAATGGGCAGTGGAAGGAGAGACAGTGACTGCTATGATGGAGAGAGGAAGGTGGCAGTCCACCTGTTATAAGAGGTACATTAGGACCTTGAAGAATGGCGATTGACCTAACATTGTGGTTTACCTTCCAGGACAGAGAACAGAATATATGGGGGGACAATACAATTCCACAGGAATTTGTTGTAAATGGGGTTTCCCCAACAAAATTACCTGTACAAAAATAAATCTTTTATCAATCAATCAATATATATATAAAATAAAAAATAAATATAAAAAAATGGTTTTGGTGGAAAATGTAATAATTTGCTTGATTTAATAGGACAAGGGAATATCACGGAAATATGGATCTGTGGGCATTTCTATATTTACTGGGCAGAAAGGAGAGCAGAGAAGAAGGCCGGGGGGCAAACAGCTGTACCAAGACGTCAAGAAATGTAGACTGGTATGGCATGGCATGGCATTCGAGGGATGAGATGGGCACAGTTACTCCCCATCCTAAGAGAAATAAAGGAAAGGCAGCCCACCCCTGATCTACTCATTTTACATCTGGGGGATAATGACATTGGGGGGAACCCTTGGGTGGATACCTATTTGAGGATTAAGGAGGATCTTATAAGGATAAAAGAATGGTGGCTGAAAGTGAGCATAGCATGGTCAGATATGATACCAAGGAGGGTGTGGAGGAATGAGCACAGCCATGTAGCTATGGATAGGGCCCAGAGGAAGATGAATAGAAGGGTGGGGACACTGATAAGGGCTATGGGAAGAAATGTCATATTGAGGGGAGTGGAAGAATGGGTAGATGACTTTTACTGAGCAGACCGGGTACACTTGTCAGATATAGCAATAGACATGTTTAACACAGAAATGATGGGTTTTATTGAGACCTGGAGGAGGCAGGACAGGAGACAATAGGAGGAGGAGGAGGAGGTCAGAAGGGGGGAAGGCCAGTCATCCAACGCAAGCTGGAGACAGGCTATGGGGAAAAAGGGGGGGAAGGAGAAAAATGGGTGAATGATAAAGGAATATGAAGAGAAGAAGAAGGAACAGAAGGAGAAAAGAGCAGTCTTGGTTCTCACCATTACCTACAAGAAAGACAGAAGAAGAAGGCTCCCAGGTTTTCACCTGGGGAGGCCAGAAGAAGAAGGGAACAAGAAGGACCAGAAACCAGATATTAATAAGTTAAGACAGTATGAGCAAAGAATTGTGAAAATAAATAATGGAAAGTGTAAAAATCTATAAATTAATTGCCAATCTGAGCACAACAATAACCCCATTGTCTGTCTTTTGTGGGAATGGGGAAATCCCAGACAATGGGTTTGCCCCTTAAGGGGCAGACCAAGTTGTCCTGGTGGACCCTTACACCCTTAGATGATTGTGCTCAGATGGAGTGGGAGGAGGAGGGAGAGGAGAGGAGGTGGAGTGCCAGGGAACAGGACAGAGGGGAGGAGACAGGGAAGGGGGGTCAGGAAGGAAATAACAGGGATAGGTGGGAAAGGAAAAAAGGGGAGGGGTTAGGCACGGTACATAATCCCCTGCACTGCAGCAATTCAGCCTCTTTTGCTGGAGTTTTTTGATGCCACTCACCCACCCATCAAAAGGAGAATGGGAGGAGGGTAAAAAAGGGGAACGGATCAGCCTGCCAAAGGTGGATGGCAGAGGAAAGGTTTTCGTATGGACAATAATGGACTGCCAGAGGTGGATGGCAGGAGGGGAAAAAGGAAAGGGAAAAAGGGGGGAGGAGAAAAGGGGGGGAAATGATAAAGAGATGAAGAGAAGAAGAAGGAACAGAAGGAGAAAAAGCGGTCTCAGTTCTCACCGTTACCTACAAGAAAGACAGAAGAAGAAGGCTCCCAGATTTTCACCTAGGGAGGCCAGAAGAGGAAGGGAACAAGAAGGACCAAAAACCAGATATTGATAAGTTAAGACAACATGAGCAAAGAATTGTGAAAACAAATAATGGAAATTGGTGATGGTACATACAAAGAAAGTGTAAAAATTAATAAATTAATTGCCAATCTGAGCACAACTCTGGTGTCTGTCTTTTGTGGGAAAAGGGGGAAATCCGGGACAATAGCTTTTTTTTTTCTAGATGTATAGGTTATGGTGCTCTAACATTTAAATCCAACACACTAATGGGGGAGAAAAAAGCAAAGGAGAGAATCTCAGTGTTTTGCTGTTTTAATATGGCAGGCACTGAGAAATCTGATCTTTTTTGTCATCTTGCCAGAAATGTATCATGCTAAGCATTCTGCATGGATGACGGGGGGAGGAGGCATCTTTACTGCCTGGCTGAGGAGCTGAGATTGTAAACTGAGATCTCATAACATTGTGCTCATCTTGTACAACTTCACAGGCCATCCCCATGTCCAGGGGCTGAAAAACATCAGCCTTGTTTTCCTATCCCAAAGCAGGGCTGGCAGTATAGCCTAGAGGTTAGAGGAATGAGGTGTGAACAAACTTGGTACATCCAGCAGACCAGACCTCAGTTTGATTCTTACAACCTCCACTTGCATACTATGTGACTCTGAGCAAGTCACTTAACCATCCAGTGCTCCCAGGTCACCCTAAAACAGGCACTTGTGCCTAGTGGCCTACCCGTTACCAAAGACTAAAATAAAAAATAAAACAAAACATGCATCATCAGCCACTGGATATGGGGATAATCTATGCTTTTAAGAGACATTATGTCCAAGCAATGTGCTCAAAAATCCTGGACCTTCTTGACAGTGCTGAGGAGCTCACCAAACAAACTTGTGTTAAGAAAAGTAACCTCCTCGACTCTGCCCACATGATGAAGCAAGTGTGGGATTTGATCTGGCAGGACACATTCATCCACTACTTCAGTAAACTGGTTTCATTCAGGAAGCTCTGGATGCTGACTTGGAGACGGACATGAAAGCAGACACCCCCACCAGCTGGTCTGATGACAGGGAAGTTTGTACAGTTCTGTCAGCTAGGCAACCATGCAAAAGAAACCTCCAGTACAGATGACATCACCGAGGTTGTTGACTCACTGTCCACAGAGCCTGTCCATGTTTCTGACAAAGCAAAACAGGAGGATGCAGTGGAGGAACAAGAACAGCAGAAGGTTACCACACATGATGTCCGCTCAGCTCTCCTGATTTTCAGGAGAGTCATGGAACAACAGGCAGACATAAAGCCAAATTGCGCAAATGTGCACCAAACAGAAAAGATGTGGTCCTGTTACTTTCACTCATCTATTACACAAACAAGCATAGCCAATTTCTTCAAGAAGGAATAACAAAATGGTATGGTAAGGTAAACTACAGTACGGAGCACAAGAAACAGGTGAAGAAAGGGAAACAAAGATTTGAGTTTTTAAAAGCACAAGCACCTGTATCACACGAGCCCCACACAACCCACCTTTAAAGTCTGAACTGAAGCTAAAAGCACCCACCAAAAAAACAAAATCCAAACAAAACTGTACAACTGTACACGTTGTAAAAATAAGAACTAATACAGACTGCCTACATAAGCACTACAAAGTAAGAGTGTGGGGATGCAAAACATGTTTAAACATGTTTACATAAGCTCCAGAAATTCAATCACAGTGACAGTGGACAATGGTTATCATGGATAGATTGCCCCTCACAAATCCATCCAAGACCACCCTCCCTGTTCAATTATGGTGATGTTATCTGTCTTGCTCCCACCACCCCCTCTCCTGCCTAGATACCCTCCTCCACTCCTTCTGCTTCACTACCAACTCCCACTTTGGACACATCATTGCTCTCTCCATCTTCACCTTAAACCTTCCCTCCCTCCTTTCACATAGAAAACACATCCACTCTTTAATCTTCATTGACAAGCACTGGTTCAGCCTCCTTCCCTCTTACCTCATCTCCACCCTCACTGCTGCCCATTACCTTCCTACTCCCTGCACTCTTTTCCACCCCCTCACCTTCTCCATTCCTTATAGCTGGTCCTCTTCAGGCATCTCTGCTTTCTGATACTGTCTCCCCACCTTTGGAACCAACTACCCCTAGCCTTTGAGACTCTCTCATTCCCATCCCTCAAGTAGCAAGTAAAACTCATGCCTCCCCACCTGCGCCTGCCTCTCCCCTCCCAATGAGCATAATTCTGAAGCTGTTTCTGTCCATTCCAGCTGCTTTGTGCATAATTGTATAGCTGTATTAATTCACCCATGCTTAGATCCTCATTGTTTACAGGTCAAACTTAGTATATTAGTACTGCATTAGTCCTCGCTACTGCTATCTGTTATAGTGATGTCTCTACTGTCTTCAACTGCTTATGTGATGTGATTGTTATTTATTCTCCTGTACCATATTTGCCCAGGTCACACCTGGAAGTGATCCTGCTCAGTGTGCCTCTCCCAGTTATCAACTTTTAAATAAATAAAAAAATCAGTCTGGCTGGCCCGGTGGCATAGAGGGCTGAGGCACTGGCGCCTTACCTCCTCAAACCACGCCGGCGACCCGGGTTTGGGAACGGACTCGGGTCGCTGGGGGTCGGCAGGTGACAGGAGAGGATTGAGTGTCCAAGGACTGCCTTCCTCCCCGGGTGGGTTAGGCTATGCTCGCTTGTAGTGGCCCCCGTGGAGACCGGGGCACTACAAGAAGGCGGCGGACAGAGGAACTCGAAAGTGGAAAGATAGTGTCCGATCGATCGGATGATGGCCGACTGATCTCCCGCCCATGGAACCCCCGAAGAGCCAGGGAAAAATACCGATCCCAGCAGCATCAGGGCCGAGAGCAAGAATGCCTGAAGGCAATTTCCCTCTGGAAGGAGGGGACCCGTCCGACGAAGGGTTATGTCGGGCTACCCTGGTCGACTGCGATCTGGGATCGGTGGAAGCTGGCATCGGGGAGGGTTTGGAATGGAGATACAGGGGTAGTCCTTGGCAGAAGGCCTGAAGGAGAGGCCAGTTGGATGCAGGGGGCGATAAATAAATAAATAATACAAAAAAAAAATCAGACTGTTATAAATGGATTCTACTGTACTTTCAAACATAGTCAAAATTGAAAATCTTCCAACTTCCAATTGGACAGGGATGTCCTACATTAAGGCCAAGTTTAGCTAACTTATTGTGGCCAGCCTAGACGTTGTACAATACTTGTTTACAATTACCTAATAAACCTATCCAATGCACAGTCAGAAGACACTTTGTAAGAGCGAAGAAAGCTTCCTTCTCAAGAAGAAGATACTTTAAAGGCTTTGATAGCTCAAACTTTAAGAGAGACCCAACAGAAATTAGATAGGAACGACTTGACAATATCAGACATTAGCTTAGCAGTAATGGATTTCTCTAAAACCTTTTTAGACATTTGTAAAAAACATTCCCTTTTCAAAGAAAGAAAGAAAGGACAGCTCCAAGCACATGTCATGGGTAAATGAAAGACTGATAAAACAAATCAGGATAAAAGACAGACTTTGGAAAAAGGCTAATAAAACCTTAAAAATGGATTACTGAGAAGCATTTAAGAAAGCAAGAAATAAATGCAGGAGCCAGATCAGGAAGGCTAAAAAACATTTTATGAAACAAAAATAGAGGAAAGAACAAACCCAGCATCCTACTGGCAACTTGATCAAAACAATGGAAAGTGCACCAAAAGGACTCAGTCACAAGCTTTAGAGGTGAACAGAGACACAGCCACAGCAGGAGAGACCGTGGACCTACATTTACTTTTGCATGTTACTGGATATAAAAATACCAGAACTGAGTTAACATCTAAACCTATACATAGGGAACTGGGAAACAGCAACATGTTGAGCCCAAACTGTCCAAAGTTACAAACTTTAGAGGCAAAACAGGGGCAGAGCTCACAGCAGTAGAGGCTGCGAACCTATTAAACATTTACTTTTGCACATTACCGGACATAAAAATACCAGAACTAGAGGGAACATTTAAATCAATACATCAGGTAACAGCAACAAGTTGAGCCCAATCTATCCAAGGTTTTATTTTTAAAGCAATCAAGCAGACTGAGGTTCACAAAGAAATAAAAACAAAAGGCAAGGAAGGCCAGCGGATCAGATCAAATAGAAACTAAGTTTTTAAAATACTCCGCTGAAATAATAACCCGTTTTAACGAGAATATATAGGTTCATAAGTAAACATGAATCAGCAGATAAATGAACTATGTATGATTCACCATATATCAGTGGTACCCTCTGATGTTTGCTTCTCCCATGTGGTTATCTAATAGTTTTTTAAACATATCCATAGATCCACTACTAACCACCCGTGTTGGCAAAGAGTTCCATAAGTTTACCACCCTTTGGCTAAACTATTTTCCTCTCTTACAGTGTTATAACTTTCTCCACACAATCTCATACCATTTGATCTATTTTATTACTTGTATTTTAACTTATCCAGTGCTTTTCCCAGAGTAGTTCATTATGAAATGCACTATATATAAAGCATAGATCTCCTTCCAGCCTACTGCATTGAAGGAGGTCGAAGATCTTTTGCTGCAGTTAGATGTCAAGAAAAGTGCTGGTGTGGATTCTATAGACCCTTACTTTCTGAAAAGTGCTTACCATGTGTTGGCAGTGCCAATCACACAACTATTCAACTTGTCATTATCCCAGGGGCGCTTCCCTTCACAATGAGAAGTAGCCCAATGTCATCCCCCTGCTCAAATCAGGGGATCCTTGCAACCTTAATAACTATAGGCCGATCTCCCTTCTGCCTATTCTGTCTACATTACTGGAAAAGATAGTGAGTGGTCAGCTTAGGATGTACCTAGATTCCAGGAGCTTGTTAAACCCAGTACAGTCTGGCTTCAGAGCAAACACAGCACCATAACGGCCTTAGTAAAGGCGATGAATGATTGGCTTCTTGAACTTGATAATAGGAACTTCGTCTTTGCGGTGTTTATGAACCTAAGTAAGGCCTTCAATACAGTTGATCATAGCCTGCTTCTCTCCTCCCTGCATGGTTTAGGTCTGAACCCCATTTCTATGTGTTGGTTTGCTGATTACCTTGCAGGCAGCTGGCAACAGCAGGTTAATGCTGAAGGTGAACTTTCCCCTCTTAAACCTCTACTAAAACATGTGCCTCACGGGTCCATTATTGGTCCCCTGTTGCTTGCTGTTTATATTAATAACATTGATGACAACATCAATATGGCTAATATCCATTTATTCGCAGATGACACAGTGCTTTATTTAAGTCATCCAACACCAGAAGCAGCTTGTGAAAACCTTCAAGCCAAATTTAATCTATTGCAGAACCAGCTCCTTAGCAAAAAACTTCTGCTTAATTCAAAAAAAAAAACCAAAGCGATGTTTTTTTCCCCTTCTACCCATGCAGTGTACCCTACTAGAGCTGGGATTATCCTTCAGATTACCACAGTATTAGGTGAAAATTAGAGTTTGTATCTATTTGGGAGTGTGGCTTGACCACAGACTCTTCTTCTCTGAACATCTTGAATATTTACAGAAGAAACTAAGACAGAGGCTAGGCCTCTTCTTCAGAATTAACCACTTCCTTACTAGAGATGCTAAGATGTAGCTGGTACATTCAACGTTCCTCTCATTGATTGACTATGCAGACCTTCTCTACAGCCATTGTACAGTCTCTTCCTTGGTTAAATTGGATACCCTTTATCACAGAGCAATCAGGCTCATAACTGGTCTACCCCTTTCCACTCACCATTGCTTGTTGTACACAGTGGTGGGCTGGACTTTCCTTCATTATAGGAGAAACAGAAATGCCGTACTATGGACATTCTGAGCAGTTACCAAAAAGCTTCCCTTATACATCTCCGAGTGTATTCCTCTGAGTGTGATAGGTACCTACACTCTAAGAAGTTACACTCTAATTGCCCTACAAATACCTAAAGTCAAATCTCATTTGGTAGAGCAGTTATAAGTTTTACACTGCCTTCGTTGTGGAATAAAATGCAAAAAGCATCAAGCTGAGTCATCCTGTTAGCCTGAGTAATTTCAAGTCACTTTATGACCGCTCCATGAAGAAAACCTGCAGTTGTTTCCCATCACTAGCACTCCTCCTTTCCGCCTTTCTTCTATCCGACATGCCTCTTCTTCTCGCCAGGGTCCCTTGCCTTCACTCCTTACTCTATCCCTTTTCATCCCATCAATATCTGCTTCTCTCATCTCCTTCCACAGACCCTCCCGATCTAAACAGTCATTACCTGGCCAAGGCCAGGTGTCACTCTTATCCCATATATATGCCAGTCACCTATTCTGATTCTGTAATTACTATCTTTGCCTGTTTTTTTTTCAAGTGAATATGCCAGCTATATCCAGCTGTAAGCCTATCCGCTGTAAAGGCGCTTTTGTTCAATGTTGATGTAGATTGTAGATATAAATGACATCGTACTGTACATATGTGTATTCTACTTACCTGTAGGTCATTGTCTTATGCTTTATCTTGTTACTGTACTACGTTTTTGCTATGACCAGGTCCATCTTGCATATGAGCCTTGCTCAATGGTGTCCACCTAGATAAATAAAAATTTGATTGATTTGATTGATAAATTGATCTTCCCTAGTTCTTTTATATTTCAGGGAATAAAACTGCAATTCCCTCAATCTCTCATCATATGCCTTATGTTTTAAGTTCTTAATTTTTTTAGTCATCCTTCTCTGTACTCTCTCAATCAACTTGATACCACCCACAGTCTGTGATGCACAAAAGGGTGCACAATATTTCAAATGTGGTTGTACCAGAGATGAAAACAATGGTACCAACACTCTTGCAGCTCTACTTTTTATATTCTAAAATATATAACCCCAAATCTTATTGCATTTTTTAACAGTCTAGTTAGTGTGCTGCTCAAATGATAGCCTAATCTGTAACAGTAACACCTAAATCTTCCTCAAAAGTGGCTGTTAGTATTGTTTGTTCATTGATGGTATAGTCTCCCATTGGATTATTATATCCAAAGTGTAGTACTCTACATTCCTTCATTTAATTTTAATTTGTATTTTTTTTGCCCACAGTTCAAAACAAGTTGGCTGTGCCTGGAGTTTGGGGACAGCTTCTAGGTTGTTAACAATTGTATCAACTTTGGTGTCATCTGCATATTTGCATATCCATGTGTCTTCAGAGTTTATCATAGTAGAGATACATGTGTCAAAAAACACTGGTTTGAGCACGGAGCCCTGTGGAACCCCACTTGCAACCTCTGCCCAATCTTAGTAGTTACCCCTAATACATACCCATTGGCACCTATTGGTAAGCCAGGAGTTAATCTATGATAGCAACTTCTGATGTAATTTGATATTAGATAATATATCAATCAACACTTTGTGTGGAACTGTATCGAAGACCTTTCAATAATTTAAGTATACTATGTCCACTGGTATTCCACTATCTAAGGCTCTACTACTGGGTTAAAACAACTGTAAGAGATTGGTGAATCATGATTTCTCCTGACTAAAGCCATGTTGTGTAATGTCATCTAGACCCTACTGATTTCAATGCTGTTCTATTTTTCTTTTAATAAATTATTTAAGTATCTTACCTAAGATGGATGTGAGGCTAATTGGTCGATAGTTACTGATTTCTTGCCTATGTCATTCATTGAGCACTCAGATGGGATCCCAGCCATGGAGGTGAGTGGATGGCTTTGCCAGTGGCCCGACTGGGGTATGGGGGGAGCAGGGTGGGCTCTGACATAAGATAGGGTGGCAGGGTGGGAGGTCCACTAGTCACCAAAGACAGGGAAGGGGAATTTTGTTTTTAACAAAGATACAGGGCCAGGGCTCAGAGTGACTGGAGGAGGAGGGAGGGTAATCTGATCTGAATTTGGCTGGTGATCAGTCAGGGTACCACACCAGGAACATGGGACTCTTGGGAATGAATCATTGTTGTTTTTTTTACAAACATTGTGGGCCAGTGCTCAGGGTGACTTGGGGGGTTCCTGATTTGAATTTGGCTATTGATTGGCCAGGGGAGGGCCACTAGATACCAAGGACTCAGAGGGGCACAGAATGCTGGTATATCAGATGCAGGCAAAATTGCAAGTGAAATTTAGTGATTTTGCTGTATCTTCATGAAATATTTCACACAGCTTAAATTGCCAATTTCGAGGCAATTTTGCATGGAAATAAAATTTCCAACATCTCTAACAACAATGCATGGTACAAATACAAAACTAGATATGCATAATATTATATAAAATATTGTATTAGTTCCCAATCAGGTATATATGGTATGTACAACATTGCATTCAGCAAAGTATTCATGCCACTACAAAAACAAGATATATTATATGCCATAACAAGGAAGGAGATGAGCCTTAGAATTAGGGAGGTAGGATACAGATTAGAAGCAGAGCAGGTTTCAGTAGTGAATTTATTGATGATGGTTTTGAATGCATTTAAAGGTATTAAGATATGAAGCTTTAGCATTGTTTGGAGTTTATTCCAAGTAGCAGGGAGTACATAACTAATGGCTACTTTTCCATAATGGGTGCAAATTTTAGGCACCTCTAGGGAAATATATGTGTTCTTCCTCAGAGCATATGAGCTATGCAAGCACTGTAGGAGAGTAACAATACAGGAAAGCAATTTGTTTAAGAATGCTTCGTATACCCAGATGTAAGTATGTATAAGTCTCCTAGTAGCCAGGGAGGTCCAGCTTACCTCTTTGTACAGGGAGCAATGATGGGTTCTGGATGGAGCATTAGTAATAAAGCGAATAGTGTGATGGTATAATGTGTCTAGTTTTTGAAGGTAGGTTGTTGCACAGTTACTATAAAAGACATCTGCACAATCCAATAAGGGCAGGAAGGTGATCTGGACTAATCGCAATCTGGAGGTCTGGGAGAAGAGAGTTTTATTTCTGAAGAAGAAGCTGAGCTTCAGCTTCAGGTTTTTGACTAACTCTTCAAGGTGAAAGGCAAAGGATGAATGAGAATCAAGCAGAAAACCCAAGTATTTGAATCTATCTACTACTTTGAGTGTGTCACCAAGAAAAGTAGTGATAGGTGGGGGATGGCAGTAGTTGAGGTGAGAACTTGAAGAATCGGGTGGGTGGAAGAACATTACTTTGGTTTTCTTGGTATTTAGGAGAAGTTTTGATTGGATTAGAGGTTGTTCTGCAGCTGGTCAATATCAGATAGAATCGCAGAATGGACTTGTGAAACCGAAGGTTTGCATACATATAGCAATGTCATCTGCGAAGAGGTGGATTTTTGATTGTGTGATATTACTGCTCAGGTTGTTAACATATAGCAAGAAAAGCAGTGGGCCCAAGATAGAGCCCTGAGGGATACCTCTCTTGTCAGGGACGTAGGGTAGAGAATATCCTGCTAGCCTTGAGTTGTTGTTGCCTATCTGCCAAGTAACTACTACAATGAGCCAAACTGTCAGAATTGTCCTTTGCTCTTGTTGAGCTATTTTAACATTTTCTCTAACATTTTATATATTTACTTATCTTGATCACCAGTGCTGTTTCATTTACAATATCCTGGGGTACATTCTGTGTTCTCAGTTCTCCTCTCAAGGCTTACATTTGTCTTTTCTGACCTTTATTAGTGTTAGTATTTTTCTTTTTTCTTTTTTGTTTTTCCCATTGTTATTACATACAGGTCAAATTTTATTGTGGGTTTTTGAGTGGCGTATATATTCATGAGTTTCCTGCATTATATTATGATCAACTGCCAATTTAAGTGGTTTAACTTCTTCTTAGTCTCACTAATTTCCTTACACAAAATTGCCATATAAACATTTTGTTGATATTCTGCTATTAGGACATTCACCATGTGTGGATGACTTAAAGCTTCTATTATTTCTAGAAAGTGTTGAGGGGTATATGTTGTATATTGTTTTATTGTGGGTTTCCTTTCCATCATCTAAGAAGATAGTTTTAATATTAATTACTTATGGATCCATCTCAGTTTCCTGTTGCATTTGGCATACATTTTTGAAGGAAGGGGGGGACAAATAACTCCAGTTTTGTCCTTTCTTTCTCTGGTATGTGTCAGCATCAACTTGGATTTCCTCCAGGTTAATTTCTTACCTGCTGAGTTTCTAATAAATCAATTACTTAAGATGATGTTTCTAATTTTTCACTGTAAGGTGCTTCATTACTCCCTTTTTGTATATATCATTTTTGTAAACACTGCCATTTTATTATTATTCTTTTTTCTCTCTTTGGGGAATCTTTTTATCTGCCATATTCTTTTCCCCTTACCCTCTTTTTTCTATTTGTATTATTGTTTAGTCAAGTTAATATAATGTTCCTAATTAGAACCCTTTTGCTATTTATCTGTCAATCTGCATGTCAAATTATCTTGTTATAAACAGTTCACATTCTCTTTACCCTCATTTTCTAATTCATTAATACAATCCATTAAGTAGCTCTCATTATCACTGTTAGAGGCAATTAAATGTTTAACATAGGGTTTAACTGTTGCTATATGATCCTTTCTTGTGTTTATATGGGATAGATGATTGAGGCAAATCATCTCTCAAAACTTTGACAATAGTACCAAATGGAAGGCACATATTTAAAGATAAATTGCTAAATGTGGTGAAGAGAATGCATACTTTACAAGGAAGAGTGTCAAGGTCACAGCATAGAATTCCAAATGAAGGACAAGGAACATTTCTGGACACTTTAAAGCCACAATAAAATGTTCAATGTGGCCATTGTATACATTGCTTGAATACGTACAGTCTGAAAACAATAAGAACGGTATCTTTGGATGAAAATATAGTAAAAAAGTATTTTATCCCACCCAGCAACCTGCCCTCACTGATACATGCTTTTGTTGCCTCCAGACTCGATTACTGTAATCCCCTTTACCTTGGGCTAAATGAAGGGACCCTACATCACCTTTAGGTGGTGCAGAATGCTGCAGCTAGGTTGCTGACAGGCCACCCAAAGTCCTGTCATATAACCCTGATCCTGCATGAACTGCACTGGTTACCAGGGAGGTGGTGGATCTCCTTCGAGGTTGGCTTGCTGACCTAGAAAGCCCTACATAGACTGGGTCTGAGCCACCTGCAAGACCTTGTCTCCTCAGCAGACCTCCCACCCCTCCATTCCTCTGAGATGAGCCTCCTAGTTATTCTCAGGGTTCAGCTAAAATCTACAGGTGATAGGGCCTTAGATGTTACTGGCCCAACCCTGTGGAACTCGCTCCCCAAATCCCTTTTGGAAGCCTCCTCACTGGAGGCCTTTAAAAGGTATCTGAAGTCCCATCTTTTTACCGCAGCTTTTAATTTATTCTAACATCTCAGTTACAAAATGTTATGGTTATTTTATTATTTATTATGCTTTATTTTATTTTTTTAGTTGTTTTTGATAGGCTGTGTTAATTTGTGGATTTTATTAGTTTCTGATGTAATATTTGTTGTGAGATTTTTTTTTTTTTTTTTTTTTTGCTCTTTTATGTATATTGTATGGCACTCAGAACCCATGGAAATAAGTGCTTTATAAATAACAATCTCATTGCTTGCTTGATTGAAGACTCAATTACCTGTCAAACTGATCATGTTGTGTACATTTTGAAATGTCCATGTGATATGGTATATATTGGCAAAAACTCCAGACAAATAAGGACTAAAATAAGGGAACATAAAAGTTGCATTAGAAGGAAAGATATGAGATCAGCAGTTGCATCCCATTTTAATAAGTAAACCACAATGTAACTAATCTGAGATTCTTTGGTATTGAACATTTACAAAAAAAGGCAAGAGGACGGGAACTAGAAAATGCTTTTAAATAGAGAAACATATTGGGTTAGTCAGTTTATCACTTAAAATATAAAATATGTAGTTTAAATGAAGAAATCAATTGACAGAGTTAAATGTAAAATTATGTACTATTAGTATAAGCTTAACTGTATTCAAAAACAACATATGTTTTTGTACACCCTCCCCATCTCCCAAGTAACTGCCATTACCCAATTAATTTATAAATATGCTTCATATGATGCATAAATAAGGGAATAACAGTTTAAAGGATATCTAAATAACATTTTGACAACAAACTGTTCAAAAATGTAACTTCATAGGGGACTAAAGAAAAGGCTGCTGTATTCATTAGTGCTAAAACTACATTTATATAATTTACCTAAATGTGGTTCCAAAACATTTGAAAATGTAAAATCAGCATTCCAATTTAAAAAAAAAACTGTTTCTCCTGCTTCCTAAAATGGCCACCAAATGTTAAGTGATGACATCATTGAGCTAGAGTTAGAGAGCTATATGGCTCTCTATGGGCTAATTAGTTCTTTTTCCCTTTGTATAGAATTGTTTCACCAAAATGGTCAAAACCATGTGCATTATTTTGATCAATACACATGAAGGCTATGGTTCTGTTCCTTTGTTTACTTTAAATGCTGAAATTGTGTTTTAATCCAAATGACTTCCTCTTGGCAAACCAGAGTGCAGTACAAATCTTAAATAACCTGTTGGTCTAGTGGTTATGGCAGATTCAGGATGTTACATTGGGGGTGCTGGGGCAGTGTGCATACTTGATATGCAATTTTTGACATTTTTATTAAACCATAATATTTTCTGCTATTATTCTTTTCTATTACATTTTTGACAGAACCTACAAATGTAATCCATAGTTTTGAATATAAACATTTGTACAATCAATAAATCAAATGTATTCAACAAAGTGAAATACAGCAGCAGCAAACAAGCAAACTACAAGGGGGGGGAGCCGCATCCTTCACCCCCCCCCCGATCCACCACTTGTTTGTAGCAAAGTTCTTGTGTAGTCCAATGTCAGAGTTCATACTTTCTCAGAAATCACAAATATACTTGTCTTGTCTTCTTTTTCCATGGAAAATAAGAATAGAGAAGAATCAGTATTTATATAGTGCTTTTCATGCACATTGTATCCCAATGTGCTTTCTAAGCAATGCTAGACTAGTAGTGAAGTGACAGAGCATGTAGTGGCAGCCATTTCACACATTAATACCCACACACAGACTTGGACAATTGCATGAACTGTTTATGGGAAGGGAATGTTGGCCAGGACAATGGGTTAGGTAGTGATCATGGTGGTTGCAGACCCACATCTTAGATCTCACAGTGATCTGCTCATATTTCTCCCTCTTCCCCTTCCTGAATATACCAGTACCTTGCAGGAATGGTCTCTTAGTCCCACTATGGTTTTCATTCTTCATGTATTTCACACTAAAACTGGTGAGTTTTCACCTTCTGTATCATGAATGCCAGTAGTACGGCATAATCCTCATGTTTTTGACATATCAGAAATAAACAAATCCTTTCAGTAAGTCAGGCTGATAGCAGTGGGGAACAAGGAAAGATGGGCTTTCCTATCCTTAAAAGATCTAGGTTATTTGATTATGCACTATTAAATGACGGTGTGCAACATTATGCATGTCATTTAATAGTGCCTAATCATAGGAGGCTTAGCTCTTATAGGGGTAGGAAAGCCTATTTTCCCCTTGTGCCTGCTGCTATCAGCATGGCTTACCAGAAGATCACGTTTATTATGAATATGTAAAAATAACTTGGGAGACTGTACTAACCACATTCATGATGCAGAAGGGTAGTGAACACACCAGTTTTTGGTGTGGGAGCAGGTGAGAGGAATGAATGCCAGGGAGGGACTGAAGAGACCATCTCAGCAGGGTACAGCTATATTCAGGTTAGGGGAAGACAGGAAGGGAGACATTGAGCAGATCATTGTGAGATCTGAGATGTGGGGCTGAGAGCACCATGATCACTACCTGACAGTGGATGAGAGCAGTCGGCAATGACAAATACTAGAGTGGCAGGGCTGCACCTAAACTGTTACTTGAATTTAGTGTGGGAGATTATCTCGGTGGGGGGATGTTAACATTTGTTAGACAGTATCAGGAGCTGTTTAAGCTCATTCAAGATTCAGAAGGGTGGTAACCATCCAACTTGCATTGTGGAGTAGGGCAGAAAAGTACTGGAGTGGAATTGCCAGGAAGTGTCCTGTGGGTTTCTGCAGATCACAGGTAAAGGAGTAGACTGACACTGGAAGTCGGATGGATTCTCCAAGGCATTAGTATTACTCTCCTGCTAATAATTGTTATCTATAGTAAGTGCAGCCCTTATGAGGGCATGAACAGCAGCTTTTCTGGTGGGTCCTGATGCTTATTGCTTGGCAGGGTTTTAAATAATTGATTAGCAGCCTTTTCTTGGGACTATACTAACTGTACAGAAAGTATTTATATAGATTTTCTAGAAGTGCTGTGTTTGTTAAACACAGTGAGGCAAGAGCTATGCATTTTTACAAAGATTTAGCACTTTTATGAGCAAAACACTAATCAATTTAATTTTTAGAGTTAAATAAATCCCTGCTTGGCCCTCCAGGAAGACCTAGTTGTTGGTTAATGAGGTGAAGAAAACACAACAGGTGGACTGTACATACTGCCTCCACTGTGCAGAAGAGTGGTCATCCACTCAGTGTTTACTGTGGGAACAGAAGTCAAACATTGAGAAAGTGGACTGGAGATAGATTTGGGAGGCATTTTTTAACAGTGTCAGCTGATGAAGCATATCAGTATAGGTGTGCACAACTCTCTAAAGTACAAGATTATAATCTGAGGTGTGATAATTCCCTTCATGAGACTGCAAGCTCATATGCGGCCCCAGGCAGTACTAAGGACAGAGTAAGGATGGTGGGGGTGTTTAACTGAAGGCAGACTAGGTGCAGGATGTTCACGTGGAAAAAGACTACAAGAGAAGCTTATTTGTGGATTACCAAGAAAGCATGAGCTTTGGAATCAGATCAGACTAGTACTTTGCTACAAAATTCAGGCATCACATAACCAGTAGACCATCAGGTATCTGAAGTGCTGTACTGTACTGCAGTTTGCCATAGAGAAAGTCAGCTGGATACAAAACATTTTCAGTGTTGAAGTAAACAAAATGAACAAAATCATAGCCTAACGTGTGTACTAATCAAAATAATCCATGGGTAACACATGATGTTGATCATCCTGGTGAAATGATTCAAAACAAGGGCAAAAAAAAACTAATTAGCACTATAGGAAGCCATGTGGATCTCTGCCTCTGGCTCCAAAGATGTCATAATGACTTATCACTTAACACACTTGGTGGACATTTTAGAGAGCAAGCAAGGCTGCTTTTTGAAAGTGAAAGGCTGATGTTTACATTTTTCAAAAGCTATTAAACTACATTTAATACATGGATTCTGAATTTAATTCTATCTTAAAGTATACAAAAAATTGCAGGTAATAGTATCAGTCCCGAAGTGATAATACCACACTTTGAGAGTGAGAATACCATCGTTCAGGCCCCCATAATACTATCATTTGGGACCTGAATGATAGCATTATCACAGAAGCTCAACAGCACATGTGCCAGTCTCTCTGACTACGTCTCACAAGCATGCCTTCCGATTGGCTGCTTTTCCTCTGTAGGTGGGCAAAATGGTTTTAAAACATGCCGCCAGTCTGTCGCTAACTGAGAGTGTTTCTACTGCAGCACTTTGGTTCAAAAGGAGACTGCCTGGTCGATCCTACATTAGAAGAACACAGCAAAGGTAGGATTAACTAGAAAACACACAAAAAATGTCTTGACGGCTAACAGAGCTGATGGGGAGCAGTAGTGAGGGGGGGGAGCAGTAGTGAGGAGGCAGGAGACACAGGTTCTGACACACTGTGGTGGTCAGCCAGTACAGAGAGACCGCTTCACTACAGTAGCCAATTGCCCACAACATCAAACTTTGTGCACTATGATTTTGCAAGGAGCACAGTATTTTAATACAGCTCCATACTAGTTTAAATGAACCTTTGATTTCTTGTACTGCCTTGTGTTAGGTAATTACTGTGAGTTGCACTTGAGTGGAGTGCTCAGGAGCCCTGCAGTACAAGCAGAAAGAGTGAGTTTGTAGTCCTTAAGCACTATTTGGACTACAATGCAAGAGCAACGTGTAATATCTGATTTTCTGGGCACAGAATTCTTTTGTGCTACCTCACTAGGTGCTTCTACAGGCACTAGCACTAATTGGGGCTTTTATTATATTTTCTTTTTGTGCTGGTTTGCGAGTGTACAGGCTGACTCTTGCTCTACTTCTGGGTCACACAGCCTGTTAAAATTAGCCCTGTTATGAGCGGGTGAGTGACAGACTTTGTGCACTATGATTTGCAAGGAGCACAGTATTTTAATACAGCTCCACACTAGTTTAAATGAACCTTTGGTTTCTTGTACTGCCTTGTGTTAGGTAATTACTGTGAGTTGCTGCAGTAGAGTGCTCAGGAGCCCTGCAGTACAAGAAGGAAAAGTGAATTTGTAGTCTTTAAGCACTATTTGGAGTACAACTCAAGAGCAACATGTAATATCTGATTTTCTGAACACAGAATTCTTTTGTGCTACCTCACTAGGCACTTATACAGGTGCTAGCACTAATTTGGGATTTTATTATATATTTTATTTTTGTGCTGGTTTGAGTGTACAGGCTGACCCTTGCTCTACTTCCAGGTCACGCAGCCTGTTAAAATGAGCCCTGCTATGAGTAGGGTGAGTGTGGGCAGGGCATGCATACGCTTACTTGTGAAGATGCGTGCAAAGACACACATGTCCAGCACGTGTTATGCATGTTTGGCATGGCAGCGTGGCAAAAGCATAATAGTAAGTGTTACTGAATAATTAAAGCAGATATAAATAGATCTAGTAGCGATAAGGTTTTTACAAACATATATCAGCCTCTTTGTGATAATTATATTTCTAGATTATATAGGATATTGTGCCTATCATTCTTTAACTTCTGGTAGTCTGCATATGAATAAAGAATTGTGTTTATACAGTGTTGTTTCTTACTCTAGCATTGATTGCGTATGGCCGCATTTATAACCACTATTAGTGGAGTAAAAGGCATAAAATGGCACTCCTGCAATGTGTACTCCTTGTTTGAAAACTCCCTAAATAATAACTCAAATTACAAATGCATAAAATGTACCTTAAATGAGGAATTACAATTTTAAATTGATTCATTTGGAGACAGATTGATGATGTTAGAGGCAAGTCAAAAAAGTATGGCTAATATACTATAACCAAATATTAGTATGGAATCTCATAAGGCAAGCACCATCATTGAAACACATAATTTAAGTTAAACCAATCTTATTGACTTTCAGACTGGAATTATTACATTACAAACAAATAACATGAAAGAAATAACTCCAGATTCAGCACCTTTGGTTGTGCCACTTAGTAATAACAAAAAAAGACCCAGAGAAAATGATCCAGTTGCTAATACAGAGAACAATTGGTCCACAGTGAAAATTTCTGAGGCAGTCAAAAAGGGTTGTAGAGCCAACACATTTGAATTACCTCTAACAAACCAATTTAGTATATTCAATATATATGATGCCAGCCAGGCCAGTACTTCACATACTGAAGAAGCAATCCCTAAGGCATCACCTAATTCAAGTACTGCTGAACATATTACTGTTCCCCCCCTTATCACTAAATGATAATGCATCACCGCTCACCTTGTGAGGCCAATTTGATGGATCTTGGGAATGACACTATCAATAAACCATGGTTTGTCTTGGGAGATTCCATAATCAAACATTTAGATAGATTAATCTGTAACCCTGACAAGGCATCCAGAACTCTTTCTTCCTTTGGTGGAGCAAAATAAATGATATTACTTTGATGCTGGATAACATCTTGGTTTACTCTGATAAACCATTGTCTAAGCCCTGGGTGCATCGCCTCAGACCAACTAGTTAAGTACCTGGAAAATATGACATCCAGTGTCCTGAGCAACATGGTTTTCGAAAAGGGCACAGTACCACCACTGCACTATTAGAATTCACGGGCTTCATCCACACCACGCTCAATCAAGGAAACTGTGTAGGGGTAGTATTCATCGACCTTATGAAAGCCTTTGATACTTTGAACCACCCACTCCTACTCAAGCAATTATCAAACATTGGGCTCTCCAATGAAGCACTGCTCTGGTTTTCAAGCTACCATGGGGAGAGGATCCAGCAGGTTAGGATTGCTGGTGTCACCTCGGAAGAAAAGCCAGTCCTTGTCCAGGGTCCATCCTGGGGCCACTACTCTTCAGCCTCTTCCTCAATGACCTGCCCAGTGTATGCCACCAGAAATTACTGCGCTATGCCAATGATGTAGTCATGTTCACCAACCACCAAAATGCAGAACCCTTGAGAAACAATTATAGCTTGAATTCATGAGCATCGAAGAATGGTTCAAGTCACACAAACTGGTTATGAACTTCAGCAAAACAAAGGTTATGACCTTCTACAATGCCAGAAGCAAGTACAAATCCGTTCTTCCTCATTTTCTAATTCATTAATACAATCCATTAAGTAGCTCTCATTATCACTGTTAGAGGCAATTAAATGTTTAACATAGGGTTTAACTGTTGCTATATGATCCTTTCTTGTGTTTATATGGGATAGATGATTGAGGCAAATCATCTCTCAAAACTTTGACAACAGTACCAAATGGAAGGCACATATTTAAAGATAAATTGCTAAATGTGGTGAAGAGAATGCATACTTTACATGGAAGAGTGTCAAGGTCACAGCATAGAATTCCAAATGAAGGCCAAGGAACATTTCTGGACACTTTAAAGCCACAATAAAATTTTCAATGTGGCCATTGTATACATTGCTTGAATACATACAGTCTGTAAACAATAAGAATGGTATCTTTGGATGAAAACATAGTAAAAAGTATTTTATCCCACCCAGCAACCTGCCCTCACTGATACATGCTTTTGTTGCCTCAAGACTCGATTACTGTAATCCCCTTTACCTTGGGCTAAATTAAGGGACCCTACATCACCTTTAGGTGGTGCAGAATGCTGCAGCTAGGTTGCTGACAGGCCACCCAGTGTCCTGTCATATAACCCTGATCCTGCGTGAACTGCACTGGTTACCGGGAGGTGGTGGATCTCCTTGAGGTTGGCTTGCTGACCTAGAAAGCCCTACATAGACTGGGCCTGAGCTACCTGCAAGACCTTGTCTCCTCAGCAGACCTCCACCCTCCATTCCTCTGAGATGAGTCTCCTAGTTATTCTCAGGGTTCAGCTAAAATCTACAGGTGAGAGGGCGTTAGATGTTACTGGCCCAACCCTGTGGAACTCACTCCCAAATCCTTTTGGAAGCCTCTCACTGGAGGCCTTTAAAAGTATCTGAAGTCCCATCTTTTACCGCAGCTTTTAATTTATTCTAACATCTCAGTTACAAAATGTTATGCTTATTTTATTATTTATTATGCTTTATTTTATTTTTAGTTGTTTTTGATAGGCTGTGTTAATTTGTGGAATTTATTAGTTTCTGATGTAATATTTGTTGAGATTTTTTTTTTTTTTTTTTGCTCTTTTATGTATATTGTATGGCACTCAGAACCCATGGAAATAAGTGCTTTATAAATAACAATCTCATTGCTTGCTTGATTGAAGACTCAATTACCTGTCAAACTGATCATGTTGTGTACATTTTGAAATGTCCATGTGATATAGTATATATATTGGCAAAACTCCAGACAAATAAGGACTAAAATAAGGAACATAAAAGTTGCATTAGAAGGAAAGATATGAGATCAGCAGTTGCAACCCATTTTAATAAGTAAACCACAATGTAACTAATCTGAGATTTTTTGGTATTGAACATTTACAAAAAAAGGCAAGAGGACGGGAACTAGAAAATACTTTTAAATAGAGAAACATATTGGGTTGGTCAGTTTATCACTTAAAATATAAAATATGTAGTTTAAATGAAGAAATCAATTGACAGAGTTAAATGTAAAATTATGTACTATTAGTATAAGCTTAACTGTATTCAAAAACAACATAAGTTTTTGTACGCCCTCCCCATCTCCCAAGTAACTGCCATTACCCAATTAATTTATAAATATGCTTCATATGTTGCATAAATAAGGGAATAACAGTTTAAAGGATATCTAAATAACATTTTGACAACAAACTGTTCAAAAATGTAACTTCATAGGGGACTAAAGAAAAGGCTGCTATATTCATTAGTGCTAAAACTACATTTATATAATTTACCTAAATGTGGTTCCAAAACATTTGAAAAATGTAAAATCAGCATTCCAATTTAAAAAAAAATAAACTGTTTCTCCTGCTTCCTAAAATGGCCACCAAATGTGTTAAGTGATGACATCATTGGAGCCAGGTTAGAAACTATATGGCTCTCTATGGGCTAATTAGTTCTTTTTTCCCTTTGTATAGAATTGTTTCACCAAAATGGTCAAAACCATGTGCATTATTTTGATCAATACATATGTTAGGCTATGGTTCTGTTCATTTTGTTTACTTTAAAATGCTGAAATTGTGTTTTAATCCAAATGACTTCCTCTTTGGCAAACCAGAGTGCAGTACAAATCTTAAATAACCTGTTGGTCTAGTGGTTATGGCAGATTCAGGATGTTACATTGGGGGTGCTGGGGCAGTGTGCATACTTGATATGCAATTTTTGACATTTTTATTAAACCATAATATTTTCTGCTATTATTCTTTTCTATTACATTTTTGACAGAACCTACAAATGTAATCCATAGTTTTGAATATAAACATTTGTACAATCAATAAATCAAATGTATTCAACAAAGTGAAATACAGCAGCAAACAAGCAAACTACAAGGGGGGCGCATCCTTCACCCCCCCCCCGATCCACCACTTGTTTGTAGCAAAGTTCTTGTGTAGTCCAATGTCAGAGTTCATACTTTCTCAGAAATCACAAATATACTTGTCTTGTCTTCTTTTTCCATGGAAAATAAGAATAAGAAGAAGAATCAGCATTTGTATAGTGCTTTTCATACACATTGTATCCCAATGTGCTTTCTAAGCAATGCTAGACTAGTAGTGAAGTGACAGAGCATGTAGTGGCAGCCATTTCACACATTAATACCCACACACAGACTTGGACAATTGCATGAACTGTTTTTTTGGGAAGGGGAATGTTGGCCAGGACAATGGGTTAGGTAGTGATCATGGTGGTTGCAGACCCACATCTTAGATCTCACAGTGATCTGCTCATATTTCTCCCCTTCTGTCTTCCCCTTCCCTGAATATACCAGTACCTTGCAGGAATGGTCTTCTTAGTCCCACTATGGTTTTCATTCTTCATGCACTCTCCCCACACCAAAAACTGGTGAGCTCATCACCCTTCTGTATCATGAATGCAAGTAGTACGGTACAATCCTCATGTTTTTTGACATATCAAAAATAAACAAATCCTTTCAGTAAGTCAGGCTGATAGCAGTGGGGAACAAGGGGCAAGATGGGCTTTCCTATCCTTAAAAGATCTAGGCTACCTTTGATTATGCACTATTAAATGACGGGTGTGTGCAACATTATGCACGTCATTTAATAGTGCCTAATCATAGGAGGCTTAGCTCTTATAGGGGTAGGAAAGCCTATTTTCCCTTGTGCCTGTTGCTATCAGCATGGCTTACCAGAAGATCACGTTTATTATGAATATGTAAAATAACTTGGGAGACTGTACTAACCACATTCATGATGCAGAAGGTAGTGAACACACCAGTTTTTGGTGTGGGAGCAGGTGAGAGGAATGAATGCCAGGGAGGGACTGAAGAGACCATCTCAGCAGGGTACAGCTATATTCAGGTTAGGGGAAGACAGGAAGGGAGACATTGAGCAGATCATTGTGAGATCTGAGATGTGGGGCTGAGAGCACCATGATCACTACCTGACAGTGGATGAGAGCAGTCGGCAATGACAAATACTCAGAGTGGCAGGGCTGCACCTAAACTGTTACTTGAATTTAGTGTGGGGAGATTATCCTCGGGTGGGGGGATGTTAACATTTGTTAGGACAGTATCGAGGGAGCTGTTCAAGCTCATTCAAGATTCAGAAGGGTGGTAACCATCCAACTTGCATTGTGGAGTAGGGCACAGAAAAGTACTGGAGTGGAATTGCCAGGAAGTGTCCTGCGGGTTTCTGCAGATCACAGGTAAAGGAGTAGACTGACACTGGAAGTCGGATGGATTCGCTCAAGGCATTAGTATTACTCTCCTGCTAATAATATTGTTATCTATAGTAAGTGCAGCCCTTATGAGGGCATGAACAGCAGCTTTTCTGGTGGGTCCTGATGCTTATTGCTTGGCAGGGTTTTAAATAATTGATTAGCAGCTTTTTCTTGGGACTATACTAACTGTACAGAAAGTATTTATATAGATTTTCTAGAAGTGCTGTGTTTGTTAAACTCAGTGAGGCAAAAGCTATGCATTTTCACAAAGATTTAGCACTTTTATGAGCAAAACACTAATCAATTTAATTTTTAGAGTTAAATAAATCCCTGCTTGGCCCTCCAGGAAGACCTAGTTGTTGGTTAATGAGGTGAAAAAAACACAACAGGTGGACTGTACATACTGCCTCCACTGTGCAGAAGAGTGGTCATCCACTCAGTGTTTACTGTGGGAACAGAAGTCAAACATTGAGAAAGTGGACTGGAGATAGATTTGGGAGGCATTTTTTAACAGTGTCAGCTGATGAAGCATATCAGTATAGGTGTGCACAACTCTCTAAAGTACAAGATTATAATCTGAGGTGTGATAATTCCCTTCATGAGACTGCAAGCTCATATGCATCTGAGGCAGTACTAAGGACAGAGTAAGGATGGTGGGGGTGTTTAACTGAAGGCAGACTAGGTGCAGGGATGTTCACGTGGAAAAAGACTACAAGAGAAGCTTATTTGTGGATTACCAAGAAAGCATGAGCTTTGGAATCGGATCAGACTAGTACTTTGCTACAAAATTCAGGGCATCACATAACCAGTAGACCATCAGGTATCTGAAGTGCTGTACTGTACTGCAGTTTGCCAAAGAGAAAGTCAGCTGGATACAAAACATTTTCAGCAAGTTGAAGTAAACAAAATGAACAAAATCATAGCCTAACGTGTGTACTAATCAAAATAATCCATGTGGTAACACATGATGTTGATCATCCTGGTGAAATGATTCAAAACAAAGGGGCAAAGAAAAACTAATTAGCACTATAGGAAGCCATGTGGATCTCTGCCTCTGGCTCCAAAGATGTCATAATGACTTATCACTTAACACACTTGGTGGACATTTTAGGGAGCAAGCAAGGCTGCTTTTTGAAAGTGAAAGGCTGATGTTTACATTTTTCAAAAGCTATTAAACTACATTTAATACATGGATTCTGAATTTATTCTATCTTAAAGTATACAAAAAATTGCAGGTAATAGTATCAGTCCCGAAGTGATAATACCACACTTTGAGAGTGAGAATACCATCGTTCAGGCCCCCATAATACTATCATTTGGGACCTGAATGATAGCATTATCACAGAAGCTCAACAGCACATGTGCCAGTCTCTCTGACTACGTCTCACAAGCGTGCCTTCCGATTGGCTGCTTTTCCTCTGTAGGTGGGCAAAAATGGTTTTAAAAACATGCCGGCCAGTCTGTCGCTAACTGAGAGTGTTTCTACTCCGCAGCACTTTGGTTCAAAAAGGAGACTGCCTGGTCGATCCTACATTAGAAGAACACAGCAAAGGTAGGATTAACTAGAAAACACACAAAAAAAATGTCTTGGACAGCTAACAGAGCTGATGCGGGAGCAGTAGTGAGGGTGGGGAGCAGTAGTGAGGAGGCAGGACACAGGTTCTGACACACTGTGGTGGTCAGCCAGTACAGAGACCCCTTCACTACAGTAGCCAACTGCCCACAACATCAAACTTTGTGCACTATGATTTTGCAAGGAGCACAGTATTTTAATACAGCTCCACACTAGTTTAGATGAACTTTGATTTCTTGTACTGCCTTGTGTTAGGTAATTACTGTGAGTTGCACTTGGTGGAGTGCTCAGGAGCCCTGCAGTACAAGCAGAAGAGTGAGTTTGTAGTCCTTAAGCACTATTTGGACTACAATGCAAGAGCAACGTGTAATATCCGATTTTCTGGGCACAGAATTCTTTTGTGCTACCTCACTAGGTGCTTCTACAGGCACTAGCACTAATTGGGGCTTTTATTATATTTTCTTTTTGTGCTGGTTTGCGAGTGTACAGGCTGACTCTTGCTCTACTTCTGGGTCACACAGCCTGTTAAAATTAGCCCTGTTATGAGCGGGTGAGTGACAGACTTTGTGCACTATGATTTTGCAAGGAGCACAGTATTTTAATACAGCTCCACACTAGTTTAAATGAACCTTTGGTTTCTTGTACTGCCTTGTGTTAGGTAATTACTGTGAGTTGCACTTGAGTAGAGTGCTCAGGAGCCCTACAATACAAGAAGGAAAAGTGAATTTGTAGTCTTTAAGCACTATTTGGAGTACAACTCAAGAGCAACATGTAATATCTGATTTTCTGAACACAGAATTCTTTTGTGCTACCTCACTAGGCACTTATACAGGTGCTAGCACTAATTTGGGATTTTATTATATATTTTATTTTGTGCTGGTTTGCGAGTGTACAGGCTGACCCTTGCTCTACTTCCAGGTCATGCAGCCTGTTAAAATGAGCCCTGCTATGAGTAGGGTGAGTGTGGGCAGGGCATGCATATGCTTTCACTTGTGAAGATGCGTGCAAAGACACACATGTCCAGCACGTGTTATGCATGTTTGGCATGGCAGCGTGGCAAAAGCATAATAGTAAGTGTTACTGAATAATTAAAGCAGATATAAATAGATCTAGTAGCGATAAGGTTTTTACAAACATATATCAGCCTCTTTGTGATAATTATATTTCTAGATTATATAGGATATTGTGCCTATCATTCTTTAACTTCTAGTCTGCATATGAATAAAGAATTGTGTTTATACAGTGTTGTTTCTTACTCTAGCATTGATTGCGTGTGGTGCATTTATAACCACTATTAGTTGAGTAAAGGCATAAATAGCACTCCTGCAATGTTACTCTTGTTTGAAAACTCCTAAATAATAACTCAAATTACAAATGCATAAAATGTACCTTAAATGAGGAATTACAATTTTAAATTGATTCATTTGAAGACAGATTGATGACATTAGAGGCAAGTCAAAAAGTATGGCTAATATACTATAACCAAATATTAGTATGGAATCTCATAAGGCAAGCACCATCATTGAAACACAATTTAAGTTAAACCAATCTTATTGACTTTCAGACTGGAATTATTACATTACAAACAAATAACATGAAAGAAATAACTCCAGATTCAGCACCTTTGGTTGTGCCACTTAGTAATAACAAAAAAAGACCCAGAGAAAATGATCCAGTTGCTAATACAGAGAACAATTGGTCCACAGTGAAAATTTCTGAGGCAGTCAAAAAGGGTTGTAGAGCCAACACATTTAAATTAACTCCAACAAACCAATTTAGTATATTCAATATATATGATGCCAGCCAGGCCAGTACTTCACATACTGAAGAAGCAATCCCTAAGGCATCACCTAATTCAAGTACTGCTGAACATATTACTGTTCCCCCCCTTATCACTAAATGACAATGCATCACCTCGCTCACCTTGTGAGGCCAATTTGATGGATCTTGGGAATGACACTATCAATAAACCATGGTTTGTCTTGGGAGATTCCATAATCAAACATTTAGATAGATTAATCTGTAACCCTGACAAGGCATCCAGAACTCTTTCTTCATTTGGTGGAGCAAAAATAAATGATATTACTTTGATGCTGGATAACATCTTGGTTTACTCTGATAAACCATTGTCTAAGGCCCTGGAGTGCATCGCCTCAGACCAACTAGTCAAGTACCTGGTAAAATACGACATCCAGTGTCCTGAGCAACATGGTTTCGAAAGGGCACAGTACCACCACTGCACTATTAGAATTCACAGGGCTTCATCCACCACGCTCAATCAAGGAAACTGTGTAGGGGAGTATTCATTGACCTTACAGAAAGCCTTTGATACTGTGAACCACCCACTCCTACTCAAGCAATTATCAAACATTGGGCTCTCCAATGAAGCACTGCTCTGGTTTTCAAGCTACCTTGGGGAGAGGGTCCAGCAGGTTAGGATTGCCGGTGTCACCTCGGAAGAAAAGCCAGTCCTTTCAGGGGTCCATCCTGGGGCCACTACTCTTCAGCCTCTTCCTCAATGACCTGCCCAGTGTATGCCACCAGAAATTACTGCGCTATGCCAATGATGTAGTCATGTTCACCAACCACCAAAAACGCAGAACTCCTTGAGAAACAATTATAGCTTGAATTCATGAGCATTGAAGAATGGTTCAAGTCACACAAACTGGTCATGAACTTCAGCAAAACAAAGGTTATGACCTTCTACAATGCCAGGAGCAAGAACAAATCCCCGTGACCTCACCATCCTAAACCAAACAGAGACCTTACTTGAACACGTTCCTGATTTTAAATACCTAGGTGTCACATTGGACAGCTCACTCTCCTACCATCGGCACATAGATTCTGTTGCCAAAGCCACCAACATGCATATAGGCCTGCTCTACAGGCACAAACACTGCATGACTCCTGACTCTCTCCGGTTGGCTATCAACAGCTCTGTCACCTCCATCATCAATTACGGGCTAGCAATTTATGGCTCTGCCTCCCGCCTCTGCCCTCCACAGAATTACAGTTGCACTCAACAAAGCATGCAGGCTGCTAATTGGGGCTGACCGACTTACACACACTTGTGACCTGTACACTCAGGCAGGATGGCTTCCTCTCATCAGCCGGATACAGTATCAAACCTGCCTCTTAGCCAAAAAAGTCCTCCTCGGGGTCATGCCCCCGGGCATTGAAAAGCTCCTCATTGACCACCACAGCACCCAACGAACTAGAAGTTCACAACTAACCTTCCTTGTCCCCAGATGACAGACTACCATGGGCCAGAGGGCCTTTGCCCAGAGAGCACCACAGTGGTACAATAATCTCAACAAAGAAACTCTTACTGCTGCTGCTCTTGGCCCCTTTTAAGAGACAACTCTGACTTCATCTCATTTCAACTAGTCATTGTGACTGCCTCGCCAAATCAAGGGCCCACCACTCACTGCCCTCCACTTCAGTCTTGACAGCTACCTCTCCCTGCCTCCCCCTTCTACCTGCCTACCCACTTGCCCCCTCTCCCTTCCCCCTGGGCATTTTCTGACTTTTATCCCTCCCCTCCAGAGCTCTTACCCTCACCCTCTACCCTCCGACAATGGCCTTCCTGCCTGCATATCCCTTTCCCTCTCACCTGCAGTGCTTATTTCTAAGATTGCCCTTGGCTGGTATGTCAAGCTACCTAACATTTGGCACATTTTGAATTACTGGAATTTCCTAAGCCTGTCTCTTACTTCTTTTTATTGTGTAACTATGTATTATTATGTAGACCTTTGTACGTATGTATACCCCCCATTCCTTCGACGTGGAACCTTTGTAAATGAGCAGTTCCTGCTCAAAGGTATTTGTAATCCTAGATTTCAATAAAATAAAATAAAAATTAAAAAAAAGTTATACATGCAGGACCAATAATGTGTTAAAGGAACCACTTATGAAAATCATCAAGATATTGTAGCTATGGCAAACAAACTTATTGATCTAAACTGCAATTTTGCTTTTTCTGAGATTTTACCTATTCCTAAAGCTTCCGAGTTTAATAATAATTAAATAAAATCATTTAATAACTGGTTAAGATGTTGGTGCATAAAACAACAAATTGGGTGTATAACTCATTGGGAGGAATTATTTCATAAACAGGAATTTTTTAGCCTGGCCTGGTGGCGCTGAGGGTTGAGGTGCTGGACGCCACACCTCATGCCACGCTGGCGACCTGGGTTCGGGAATGAGCCCAGACTTCCGGGGGTCGGTGGGGAGAGAGAGGATTGAGCATCTGGAGGACTGCTCTCCTCTCTCAGGGAGGGATCCAGGGGTAGCCACAGCAGCGGCCCCAGGTGGAGACCAGCGGCACTGCGGTGCACAGGGGATCACAAGTGGGGAAGACACTGGGCAGCTGCCTTCCAGACATGAGTGGGAGCACTCACTTCATGGGCCAGGCAGTATTGCATGTCCCATGTCCGGGGCGTAACTCTACGGAAAAACCCCACCAGCCCAGGATAGGCAATGGCCATCCCAGTGCCAAACCACCACATGCCCAATACTGGAGCCCTGCCACTGCCCTCTCAGTCTCCTTGGGCCCTCCGTCCTCCTCGGGGCTCGGGGAGAAAGTAACGCCCTTGAAGATGGTAGGACTCACAGTGGGCGGTAGAGCAGCATAGGTGAGAGGAGAGGCCCAAGAGAGTTCCTGGTGACTGGCGAAGATAAGTACAATTGAAAAAAAAAAAGAGGAACTTTTTTCATGGGATGGTCTCCACTTAAGTAGAAGAGGGAACAACCTATTGGTAAAACAAATATTGGCATATATTCAAAACAGTTTAAACTAGAACAAAAGGGGGAGAACCCTATCCTTGAGGATTCTCTTAACATCAGTTTTGATTTAAATATAGTTAATTTGGGAAGAGCAAATATTACAAATATCAAACATTATACAGAAAAAAACTTAAATATATTGCTCTTAAATGCTAGAAGTTTACTGAACAAAATTGATGAATTACCACACTTTTTGATGATTAATAATACAGACATATGCGGAGTAACAGAATCTTGGTTTAAAAATGAGGACTGGGCCACACAAATACCAGGATATACAAAATTTGAAAAAAAAAAATGTTTAAACAGTAGGGGAGGTGGAATTGTATTATTTGTAAAAAAAAATGTTTAAAAGTTATTCAGTAGAAAACACACAATATCAAGATATTACAAGCAAACTAATTTGGATTAAAATAATACAATAAATCATACAATTACTGTACAGTAGGTTTAGGTTACAGAGCATCAAACTTAAATAAAGAAGACAATACTACATTTATAACTAATATTGATGATAACCTTGTGGATAAAGATTGTATATTAATGGGAGATTTTAATCTCCCAAACATTGATTGGAAAACCTGTAAAGGAAGTTCCATTTTTGAAACATCAGTCTTAGATCTTATGTCAATAAATAATATGGAACAACTAGTCAAATTACCTACAAGAGGAAAAGATATATTGGACTTAGTTTTTACAAACATTGAAAATCCAAATGTACAAGTTAAGATTGTACACCCCCTGTCAAACAGTGATCACAATATGATCCTTACAACTATGAATCTTACATATTCCCCAACATTAGTTGGCTGATCCGTTACAAAAAGCTTTAATAAAGCTAAATATACTAATATTACTGAATATCTTAATAGCTGGAATTGGGCTATTGAGCTCCCAGGCTGTAACTTTGATGATACTTGGAACAAAACTTGGATACTTGGAATGGACCAGCACCACACCAGACCAGGCACTCTCATAGCCTACCCCCAGCTGACAACTTAGCCCTCCTACTGGCCGCCAAGCTCAGTAGGAGTGGGATTTGCTACAGGGCTATCCTCCTAATGACCCACAAACCTAAAAAAACTAGGTTCCCACCCCTAACCTATATTCTCTGCCTCCTGCTAACAGCCTTGCTACTGCGGGCAGGGGACATTCAACCTAAACCTGGCCCAGGTGTTGGTAATACCTCTATCTCCACCTCTCAAGACCTGACCTGGACTGCACCCAGGGGCTTGAGGCTAGCGTGGCCAGCCCTCTATAACCCTGATGTGCTTGCGGTCTCTGAGACCTGGTTAAAACCATCGATCCTAGACCATGAAGTTGCCACCCCAGGATATGTCTGTTTCTGGAAGGACAGAATCCAGAAAAGTGGGGGTGGGGTTCTCATCTACATGAAGGCTACCCTGATCTCTGCTCGTATTAACCTGCAAGTAACACTGCCCCCCCGAAATTGAAGCTATCTTTGTACGCATCACCCTCGGCGTGCCAAACACCTTAATGTAGGGTGTGTATATAGTCCACCAAAGGATGCTCTCCAATCCCTCGAGACACTCACAAGAAACCTAACAGTTGAGTTTGCATCTGAACTCATCATCTTTGGAGACTTCAGCCTGAACTGGGCCAAAGATGCCAGGTCCTCAATAATCGGTATGCTACAAGAGGCTAACCTTTCCCAGATAATCACCCTACCCACAAGGTTGAACTACAATATGGGTAGCCACTCAATCATTGACTGGGTACTGGTGTCCCACCCAAAAAACGCTCAATCGGCTGGCACCATGGCAGATGCACTCAGCGACCACTCGCCCACCTTCTGTGTTTGGAAAAACAGGGTGGTAAAGGTCCCGACCAGAATACTCACTTCCAGGGACTACTCAAAGTTCTCCCCAGCGCAGTACAATACTCTCCTGGGCAACTTGGATAGGAGCCCGATAAGAAGTCTCCCTACCTTGGAAGGGGCGGTTGACTTCTTTAACAGGTCTATCACGTGGGCCGCTGATCTTCTGGCCCCAAATAAGACCTACCGGGTAAATGCCCACTGCTACAAGTGGATTACTCCCCCTAAAGGCCCTGATGACTAGCCATGACAAAGCCTGGAAAAAGTTCAAGGACACGGCTCTCCAAGCATACCGGGTTATCTATAGAACCCTCTGAAACCAATGTAAACAGGCCACCAAACTAGCAAAAAAGGAGTATTTCAACCACCTCCAGAAAGCAAACCTCGGCAACCATAGGACTTTCTGGTCCCACATCAACGAACTGATTAAGGGGAATAAAAAGACTGCCACGGGCCCTATCATGGCTAATGGACAGGTACTACATGACGAGACACTAATCACTGAGACCCTCAATACATGCTTCACAAACCCTGATAAACATCAGGCAGGGTCATCGGTACCCAACAACCAGTCCGCTCTGCTGGATCCCTGAACTCTTGATCGCCCACCCTTTCACTTGAGACTGGCTAAGGTAAAAGAGGTCCTAGCCTCCTAAAAACCCTGAAAACAAGAGGTTTAGGAGGCCCAGATGGACTCAAAGCTAGATTGCTAAAAGATGGGGCCATGGCACTTTCGCGGCCACTCACCTGGCTGATCAATAGTTCCTTACTTGAAGGATCTGTCCTGGAGCTGTGGAAGCAGGCACATGTGGTCCCGATTCATAAGGGAGGGCCTATAGAACCAATTGAAAACTACAGGCCTATCTCTCTGCTGTGTACCCTGGCAAAAATACAGGAGAAACTTGTCTATGCTCAACTTAAGGAATACCTGGAGGCACACATGCTGTTGTCCCTATCACAACATGGCTTTAGAGCCAAACACGGGACAGACACTGCCCTAACCAAATTCTCTTCTGATGTTCTTAGAGACCTAGATTCTGGATCCAACACAGGGGTCTTTTTTATAGACCTTTCCAAGGCCTTCGACCGGGTGGATCACACACTACTCCTCCTAAAACTCTGCCACATAGACCTCGATGCCCGCGCCCTCAAATTGGTGGAAAGCTACCTCTTTGGTCGTACTCGGAGGGTCAGGTGGCAGGATAAACTCTCCAAACCACAGTCCCTAAAGGATGGAGTACCCCAAGGGTCTATACTTGGGCCTCTTATGTTCTCACTGTTCGTAAATGAACTGCACAAACACTCTGGAAGCAGTAACACAATCCAATATGCGGATGATGCTGTTATCTACAAAATCTCGGACAACCTGGATGACCTACGCACTTCTCTCCAAAAGGATATTCACATCATGGAGAGGTGGCTCATCAAGAACAAAATGGTCCTTAACACCAATAAAACCAAAGCCATGCTGTTCAGACCAAGAGCCCTTGGACAAGATAGATCACAACTACTCCAACTCTCGTCCCTGGAGGGCAACAAGCTATAAGTAGTACCCTTGACAAAGTACCTCGGCCTCACCATTGACCAAGGTCTCATGTTCAAACAACATGTGGACCAAGTCACTAAAGTAATCCATACAAAACCCATATTACTATATCGGCTCAAGGAACTGTTATCCCCAGAAGCTAGGACTGCTATTGCAGCTAGTGTCCTACTTCCAACACTAATATATGCTGCCCGGTCATTCAGGGTATCACAAGCTGGGTATAGTAAATTACAGACTCTATACAACAAAGGTGGCCACTTTACCACCTTATCCCACTCTAGGAGCCACCACTGTGAGGCGTTAGCAAAGCTTAACTGGCCATCCTTTGAAGCTCACCTCAGTTACCCTGTACTCTGCCTGGTGAAGAAGATAATTAGCCCCATGCCTCCGCTGAGTCTTGGGGAACTCCTCACAGTAAAAAGAAACCAGTGCAGCTTTAGGTCCTCAGGCCTAACGTTACTAGAGGTCCCCAAGGTTAGGACTAAGGCAGGCCAGAAATCTTTCTCGCATGCTGCCCCTTCCTTGTGGAACAACCTCCCTTTGGAGGTATGATAAACCCTATTGGTGCCGTGCTTCTTCAAGACTAAGACTCATCTTCTGTCAACAAACATATGACAGTGCCACTGCACCTGACACTAAAACAACCACAATTGAGCCTGCTTACCAAACTAAAATATCTAACCCCCAACAATGTATCACTAACTTTTCGCCTCCTCTCTGAACCATCCTAATGCTCTTGAACTATGTCACCTAATGAATCCACAGTACTGTCTCACTAATATGTAGGACAAATGGAGAATGTAATGAACAACAACTTACCAACTAGATATATGAAACCCATATAACTACTGCTATGTGTAAATAGCCGAATACTGTATACCCATGATAACCTGTATATGCATATGTTTCAACTGTTTATAATATCATGTACTGTTATTCCCAGGTTGTCCCTGGAAAAAGGGACCTTCAGGGCCCAGTGGGCCTACCCGGTCATCAAAATTCAATAAATAAAAAATAAATAAAATTGATAACAAACTCTAGCACTGTATCAAAACCTGGGTTCCTATTAGGAAAACATATAACAAAATAGAAGAGTTCATCTATGGTGGAACATAAATATAAAAAGAGCCTAACAAAAAAAGCAGAGACGATATAAGAAATTAAAAAAAAAAATCTTTCAGTATCTAATTGGAATTCATATAAAAAATCTGCTAATAAATGCAAGAACTTGATAAAAAAAAAAACACTCGAAGAAAAGCTAGCTACAACTGTTAAAGACAATAAAAAATCATATTTCAATTATATTGGTTCATTAAAACAAAACAGTTCCCCTATTGGACCGTTGCATACTTCAGAAGGCATCATTACTGATCAAACTGAAATTGCAACTAAATTAAATGATTATTTTATTAATTTGTTTAAACCTAAGAATGCAGACTATCCTCAAATAACAACTGATATCCCATTTATCTCAATATCTGAACAGGAAGTCAGTGATAGTATTAAATTATTAAAACACAAGTGGGTTAGCAAGCCCTGATGGCATTCCACCAATATTTATTAAAACTTTAACAGAATCATTAATAGGACCCTTGATATTATTGTTCAATTGATCTTTAGAGACTAGTGCTATTGTACCATTATGGAACAAAGCCATAGATATCCTCCTGCATAAAGGCAGCAATAAAAGTCTAGTAGAAAATTATAGACCTATAGGTCTATTGCTGTATTTTGTAAATTATTGGAAAGGATATTAAAAACAGAATTACCATTCATTTGGAAGAAAACGGACATATAGACATTTACCAGCATGGTTTTGTTAAAGGAAGATCATGTCAAACAAACCTTCACACTTTTGGAACCAGTCAGTGAAGCACTGGATAATGGTTTATCAGTGGATATAGTATTTCTAGACTCTGCCAAAGCACTCAATTCTGTAACACATCATGTGCTTATTAAACAACTTGAGCAATTAAAAATTCATCCAGTAATTATAAACAGGATAAATGTTTGGTTAATGGGTCAGACACAGCAAGTCTTGGTTAAAGGCTATCTGTCAAATTGGAGCCCAGTTACTAGTGGGGTTCCCCAGGGCTCAGTTCTGGGTCCTAGTCTATGAGTCCTCAATCTAATATATGCAGCTTGCTAAGTTTTCTGACGATTGCTTGTTAGGAAGTATAATATCGATGTAAATTCAGCAATTAATTTACAAAACAACTTAACTCATTTGGTGAATGGTCTAAAAAATGATTTATTTTTGATGAATTAAGTGTAAAGTAATGCACCTGGGTAAAAATAACACTTGTTATACATATTCGATGAATAATATAGATGTTCAGATGGCAAATCAAGAAATAGATCTAGGTGTTACTTTACCTAAAGATTTTTCCTTTGATGAACATACAACTAATGCAGCAAAAAGGCCAATAAAATATTAAACTGCATCTTAAGAAATATTAAAAGTAGGGACAAAAATGTTATTATTCCCATATATGTTGGACTAGTTAAACCTCATTTAGAATACTGTTCCCCTGTAGTTAAACCATATCTAATAAGAAATAAAAACGTGTAGAAAGAATACAACGTAAAGTGACAAAAAAAGTTTCTAAATTGCAAGCAATTGATTATGTAACCAGACTAAAAAAAATCTAATCTTTATTCTATTAAATATAGAAGGCTATGTGGAGACTTATGTCAGACATACAAAGCTTTTCAAGATACAGCAATTCTAGAAACAATAGGCTTAGTTAGACATCAATCAATGGTAAATACTAGATCGCATTCATTAAAATTAAAAGGTACCCAAAATAACACTGTAAAAAGAAACATGTGCTTCACTTAAAGAGTAGTAAATACCTGGAATAAACTTCCTGCTAATTTTGTACTCAGTTCTATTCTTGACTCATTTAAAATAAATTTAGATTTATACATGGGTGATACCAAGTTTGAATTCCACCAATGAAAATGGGGGCGGGTCCATTAAGGATAAACTACCTGCTGAACTTGTATAGATCTATGAACCTATGAACATCTACAAAATGAGCAAAAAAAACAAAAAACAAGATCCAACTTGGATCCATATATTAAAAAAGACAATGGATAGCTAAGTATCTATTACTGGTGAGCTTCAGCATCTCGAGGTTCTGGACACTCAGAGACCTCTCCAGCTTCAGTCTTGAGGTAGCGGAGTGTCCAGGACCTCTTGATGCTAATACTCACTGGTAATAGATACTGAGCTATCCATTATTCTCTTTTATGTTATTTACATAAATGCAGTTTTAGCATAATGTAAACAGCAGCCTTTACTTTACTTTGCTATGAAGCCAGATTTTGGGTTTGCAGTTTAAAAAACTGCTTGTTTAGATACCCTTTAAGCTGTTGTGGGCAACATCCACCTGAGAAGCATTGCATATACTGCTAGTTCACTATATGGACATAGAAAACATTTTGATATATACAGTATATTTTATTGAGAAATTTGGCAAATAATGTAAGAAAACATTTTGTGCATCTAACTTTTAACATGTAGATAAATATAGACAAAAGTCAGATAAGTAAGCAACACTACTTAGTGCTAGCTTACATTCAGTTCCATCTGCTGGCACCAATTAGGGCATGGCCCTTTAATCAGCATTTGGCTGTATGGTGTAGCTATACGAAACTGAGATTCTACTGCAAGACAGCAGCATGACCATGCATGTTAATGTTATTGAGTAGTCCCCAGTCTGGTGGCACCACAGTATAACAAACTCTGGTCAGAGCCAACACGGCTGCTACACTGCTTTAAAGGGCACTGTCCACTTAAAATCATCAAAGTTATGAGTGTGCATTGGAAAACATTAATATATGCTCATAACTTTGTTGTTTTAATAGTTGTACCCAGATTTTCAACATAGCCTTCTTATGACCCGACCTCAAGAACAAGGGTGGAGAAAATTCAAAACCTGTCCAAAAGGTGATTTTGACTGTGTCATTGTCATTTTGCCACATGTGAAAAATGACAGTTGTCACATTCATGATGTTTTTAAAAAATAGCTATGTTGAAATTTTGAGATAACAATAGTTAAAATTACCAAAGTTATGGCGTGCATTGCAACATTTTAACATATGCTCACAACTTTGCCATTTAAAATATTTTCATCCCAAATGTTCAACATAGCCATCTTATGACCCCACCTGATAAACAAGGTCAGTGAAATTTTCAACTCTCACCCAAAAGGTGATTTCACAAGTGATCATGAAAATGCCTTTTGGCCTGATTTGCATAATTCCACCACCATTGGTAATGAGGTGGTGTCCAACAAAACCTTGTTGAAAATGTGGGTGAAAATATACAAACTACCAAAGTTATGCAATGAAGTTCAAAACCCATTGAAATACATGGAAACTGCACTTACCTTTGTTTTAGATCACAGCTGCTGGTTTGAGGAGCAAAACGTGTCTCGATTACAAAGTAGATCTTCATCATGCATTTTGTTCATTTGAGTGAGGTGTGTGGGAGTGTACTTGGGGTGTAGGGTGGTGACTCTTAGTTGGAGGTTGGGTGGGGTCAGATCTGCAGGGTTTGTGTTCCTTTACATGTTAAAAATGCATTGAGGGATGATTTTCTTTACTTCAGGACCCATATAGGGATAGGATCAGTGGATGGGGATCAGGAAACATTAATGGAAATGGGGATCAAAGGGTGGGGTGCCACTAGACACCAGGAAAACATTAATTGGAATGAGGATTGGAGAATGGGTGCCACTAGACATCAGGGAAACATTAAATGGAATGGGGATTGGAGGGTGAGGATGCCAGTGGACACCAGGGAAATATTAATGGGGATGGGGATCAGAGGGTGGAGGTGCCACGAGACACCAGGGACACATGCATGGGAACAGGGATCAGAGGGTGGAGGTGCCACTAGATACCAGGGAAACATGAAAGGTAATCGGGATCAGAGGGTGAGGGTGCCCTTGCTCAGTATGGAGGAAGGATAACATCACATTTAAACTAGAAAGATGTAAGACCATATGCAGTGAAAAACCTTTTTGCTTCTTGATATTTTACCTTTACAAAATGGGGTGCCGTGTCTATAGTAACCAGAGTCAGAATACAATATGTTTTTCATGTAGATTCTATTCAGATTCATTCATACAAAAGGATTATTTCTGAGTTGTGTAAATATATCATACAGATTTAATACGAGATGCATTTTTTTCTGGAATGCTTACTGACCAGGTGGGATGTTTCACAGAACACCTTCTGTTTGACAGCAAACTGTCAGGGTAGGTGGTGTACAACAGCACTGCTTAAGTCCTCAGGGTTCAGTTCGATCAGTGGATCAAGCTGGACTTTCTGCTCAATACCAAGCCTTGGGAAACTGCTTTATTGTAAAAAGATATTTAAAAATTGGGACTTTTAATATTGCAATTAAATGCTAGTTATAACAGTATTACTGTTAACAGACAAATTATTTGACATTAGTGAGCAAGCAGGGGTCCAATAAAATGCAGGAGCAGCATGTGCACTAAAATAAAATAACCCAACTCCAGAAATCCTCATGCAGACACCTCTTGTGCTGGGGGGGGGGGGCACACAGACAGAAGAAGGGCACAGAGACAGATCAGTGCCAACTTTGAAATCTAGTCCGAGTTCTACACTGGATGTATTTGTATGAGTATTTTGTTAAAATGCTAGCTACAAAGTAAGATGAAATGGAGGAGGGTGGGCTATCTGAATTGGGCAGACTAGATGGGTCAAATGTTCTTTTCAAGCAGGATTCTATGATTCTAGGATTGGAACAGCGTCCTCTGAGTTCCCCGTGCTTGACTGGGAGGGTGAGAGAGTACACTGACAGAAGAAGCAGTAAGGAGACAGAGACAGATTAATGCCACCTTTTGAAATTTAGCACCAGATCTGTGCTTACATTTCCTGGCAGATGGAAGGGTAAATATTTCTACATTGCAGTCTCTTCTCTTCTGCTAGGTTAAGGTATGACCAACTGCAATAAGCAATCATTCTACACAAGGCAGACAATTAAGTGGGGCAGATGGTTCCAAAGGTTGTGAGGAATTTCTTTAACAAAAAAAAAAGATTTAGGAAGAAACTGGAAAACCTACTGCACTAAGCTTTGTGTAGCTGGAAGCCCAGTGGTGGAGTGAGTGGGTATGTGGGAGTGATAACTACAACAAACCAGTGCTGCTGGTCTGATAGTGGACAGGGACTGAAAGTTAGCTGGAGAAGACAGGCATCATTCATGATTTATATGGAGGTGGCAAATAAAAATCAGTGAGTGGATGATTCATGATTTCTACTAAGGTGGCAAAAGAAAAATAGGGTATCCCATGACATAGGAGACCAAGACTGGGTGCATAAAAAAATGGTGACTCAATCACAGTGCACGTCATTGGGGCTACTTACCAGGGAGGGCAACTGGATGGGGGGGTTCAAGCATATAGTGATAGGATGTTGCAACATGTACATGTGCATGGGGGGAGCGAGTACGCTGAGCGAGGGGAACAGGAGGGAAGGGTTGTGAGGCATACTGCCATGCAGGGCTGCCAAGCTGGCCCTGTGGTGTAGTGGGTGGGTGGTGGACTGGGATTCCAAGGGTGCTGGGATCAGGTCCAGGTGCATGTACATTTTGTTGTGTCTGACACAAATTTCTTTGGGAGGGTTGCATCCCCGACAGCACCCCCTGGGTTGAGCATCCTTTGTGGGGGTGAAGCCCATGGGATGCAGGGGCTACAGCTCCCATGCATAAAACAGGAAAACCTAAGTCCCTGATGTCTTTTCTTGAGGACCAGGATGTACATTGCCAAAACTGATTTCGGGATGTACAGTCACCCTAATGGCTCCCGCCTTTCAGCGGTCGGTGTTATGACATAGAACTGAAAAGAATGGTTGCAGAGGGAATGCTGTGAGTGGTGGGAGAGATAACAAGCGTGTAAATAAAAACATTGGAGAGAAGAAACAATTAAAAGTAACATTTCACCTTTAAGCAAGTGCTACCACGCAGCTCGGAAATGTTGGCATTAGTAAGGAACCCAGAAGTGAACCAGAAGTGTGCACAGAGCAGAAAAATAGTGCAAGTCGGGGGGGATAGCACTGTGGCTGATTAAGAGGACCACATGTCCTTCAATTCCACTGTGGAAATACACAGTCTATGTATCTAGTTATGTGCTTCCATATTACCTTTTCACTCCTACATTATAGTCAGACACAGTAACCTAACCCTGCCTTTTGCATTTCTTTTTTAAGTGAACATTTTCTGGTGCCCTGGCTGTTTCCCTCCTAAATGCATTCTGAGTGAGCTCAACCACAAGCACCTACAAATCGCTATGCCACCCTCACAAACAGAAGAAACAACAGTTGCAACATTCACGTGCTCCATACAGTACGGTCAGCCACACGTCTTTTTCCATTGATGATCAGAGTGAAAACACACTTCTATCTCCTCTCAACCCCTAAGTCATCCCTACAGCCAATATACTTCTCCCTCCACAGTGGATGCCCATGCCATTAGTAATGACCTTGTAGATCATGCTAGCTATTCAACTCTTCCATGTGGCACTCCAATAGCTCCTGACTTGGCTGGCTCTCTCCTTCACACACTCACTGTAAATATCTTGGCGATGTTCCCTGCTGCGGCTCCTGGGCTCCTCTCTGACTTCACTCCCTGGTGCTTCAGTTCATCACAAGACCAAGGGAAGATTGGACTCAGCTGTTTCAGAGTAGCCTAGTGGAAACAAGAAATCGCCAAAAAAAAATGTTTACGAGCACTACTTGTGCTCTGACTACCCTGGCAGTATAGAACCTGCTTGGCTCTAACTGCAGTGATAGCATGGGATGTTGAATATCAGATTTGTCACACCCTGCAGTAAATACATTTGAAAAAATAGTTAAAGCAGGACCCCACTGGAAATGAGAAGTTAGAGGAAAATACATTGGAAATACAGGTAAAAGTAGGACTCAACTGGAAATGAGATGTTGCAGGCCTATGCTGGTGTGATGGTCTGCATCTGTTCAGGAGGGGAGCCAGGATCCTAGGTGGCAGGTTTAAATGCTTCATTGGCAAGCATTCAAACTAGCCAAGGTGGGAGGCACTGAAGAGAAGCAGGAAATCCCAGCCCCCAAAACAGGGTAGCTAGTAGTAGAAACAAAGATAGTGAAGTCAATAGGAGCAGGACAGAGGTAGAATTCAGAAAAGAGCAAAAGCAGTAAGGAGAGGGATGGGCCTAAAAGGAGTAAAGACATCAAAAATGAGAGTGATGAGTACTAATGCCATAGTCTGGGTAACAAGCTCCCTAAACGTGTGGCCTTAATGAAGAGGGACACCTGGATATTATGGCAGTCACAGAAACATGGTACAGAGAGAACCATATCTGGGATGTCAACATATCAGGGTACACAATCTACAGGAGGGACAGGGAGGGTAAAACAGAAGAAGGAGTAGCTCTCTACATAAGGGAAGGAATCAAAACAACAGAACTAAAAGGTAAACAGGGAGGGGAGGAGGCACTGTGGATCACCCAGGAGACAGGAAATGGCACCCCATTCCTTGCAGGTGTTGTTTACAGACCCCTGTTTCAGGGGGAGTCAATGGAAAAGGAAGTTATAAAAAGAATCCTTAGAATGGCAGAAAAAGGGAAGATATTTTTGATGGGGACCTGAATATGCCTGATGTTAACTGGAGCACCTTTACTGCAGCCATCCAAGAGCAGGGTCATTCTCAATGCTCTGCAGAGTATGCCTCAGACAGCTAGTGTTGGAACCCAGTCGGAAGAGAGCAATCTTAGACCTGGTACTATCTCAAATGGGGATGGAGAGAGGATCTCGGATTTAGAGTGGGTAACCATCTGGGAACAAGTGACTACCAAACAGTGTGGTTCACAATAAACACAGCTGTTGAGTCAAACCATATACAAAAGGAAGGTGTACAGACCTTTGGAGGGCTGACTTTGGCAAAAAAGAGCATGCCTCAGAAAAACATTAGCAAACAGGCAAGAAGGAGGGGTGGAAGAACAATGGAGAAAAATAAAAAAAGCAAATCAACGAAACAAAAAGAAGGAAAAAGTCACTATTTTTCTCAAAGAGGTGGCAAGGAAGGTTAAGGAGAAATGGATAGCATTCAGGGAATATAAGGAAACACAGAAGGAGCAGGATATAGAACTATATCAGTTAAAATAGAAGGAGGCAGGGAAGGCAGTCAGAATTGCAAAGGCCCAAACTAAGGAAAATATAGCCAACTCTCTTAAGAAGGGATAAAACCTTTATAGGGTACATTAGGGAGTGAATAAAAACCAAGGAGGGATACTGAGGCTTAATAAAGAAGGAGAAATATGGGCAGAGGGTGACAGTGAAAAAGCAGGGATACTGCATGAATACTTCTGCTCAGTATTCACAAAAGAGGAGGAGGTACCTAAACCAAACAATAGAAACACTTTGGATGGGGGGGGCTGATAACTATCCATTCTCAGAAGAAAGGGTTCTGAAAGAGCTCTTAAAACTGAAGGTGGGCAAGACAATGGGGCCTGATGGGATTCATCCCAGAATTCTGAAAAAACTAAGGGGAGAACTAGTGACACCACCGACTGCCCTCTTTAACAAATCATGGGAAGATGGGGTGGTACCTGAGGACTGGAGGAGGGTGGATGTGATTTCACTTCGTAGAAGAGTGAGCAAGACAGAGGCAGGAAACTACAGACCTGTTAGTTTGACCTCAATGGTAGGAAATAATGGAATCACTTATGAAGGAAAGAATTGTTGAGTACCTAAAGGCCAGCTGGGCACAGGACCCAAGGTAGCATGGATTCACAGCTGTAAGGTTATGTCAGATGAATCTAATAGACTTCTTTGACTGGATGACTGAAGTAGTAGACCAGGGAGGGGCTGTGGACATGGCCTACCTAGACTTTAGCAAGGCATTTGACACAGTCACACACAAAAGATTAATAAACAAGTTAGCAAGCCTTGGAGTGGATCCCAAGGTGGTAGCCTGGATAAAAAATTGGGTAGACAACAGGACGTAAAGGGTAGTAGTAAACGGAGTCCACAGTGAAGAAAGAAGGGTTATAGTGGAGTACTGGGGTTCAAACAGGATCGGTCCTTTTTAATGTCTTTATAGGTGACATTGCAGAAGAACTAGAAGAAAAAGTATGTCTCTTTGCAGATAACACAAAGATCTGCAACAAGGTTGATACACAAGATGGAGTGGAAAGGATGAGAAGGAACTTGGCAAGGTTGGAGGAATGGCCAAATGTATGGCAGCTCAGATTCAATGCAAAGAAGTGCAAGGTAATGCACCTGGGAAACAAAAACCCAGGGGAAGAGTACACAATGGGGGTGAGATACTGACAGCAGTAACAATGGAAAGGGACCTGGTGGTAATTATATCAGATGACCAAAAGGTGGGCAAGCAATGTGAGAAGGCAGTAAGGAAGGCTGGGGGGATACTGGCTCACCCAAAGAAATCTATTAGATTCATCTGCCATGACCTTTCCAATGTGAATCCGTGCTCATTTGGGTCCCATGCCCCACTGGCCTCTAGGTACTCAACAATTCTTTCCTTCAGAAGTGATTCCATCATTTTCCCTACCACTGAGGTCAAACTAACTTGTCTATAGTTTCCGGCCTCTGTTCTGCTCCCACTTTTTTGAAGAGGAATCACATCTGCCCTCCTCCAGACTTCAGGTACCACCCCATCCTCCCATGATTTGTTAAAGAGTGTAGTCAGCAGTGTCACTAGTTCTACCCTTAGTTCTTTTAGAATTCTTGGGTGAATCCTATCAGGCCCCATTGCTTTGTCCACCTTCAATTTTATTAGTTCTTTCAGAACCCTTTCTTCTGTAAATAGACTAGGTATCAACCCCTGTTTCAAAGTGTTTCTCTTGTTTGGTTTAGATACTCTCCCTCCTCTTCCTTTGTAATACTGAGCAGAAATATTTGTTCCAGCATCCCTAACTCATCCACTTTCTGCCCACATTCCTTCTCCTTTATCAAGCCTCAGTATCCATCCTTTGGTCTTTCTTCACTCCCTAATGTACCTATAAAGGTAATATCCCCTCTTAACAAGTTAGCTATCCTTTCCTCAGTTTGGCGTTTGCTATTCTTACCTTCCCTATCTCTTTCTGCTTTAACTGATAAAGTTCTCTGTCCTGCTCATCCGTGTTTCCTTATATTTCCTGATGCTATCCTTTTCTCCTTAACCTTCCCTGCCACCTCTTTTGAGAACCATAGCAGTTTTTTCCTTCATTGTGTTTTGCTGATTTGCTTTACACAAAAGGCTTGTTGCCTCTGTGATGGCTGTTTTGATTACTCCCATTGTTCATCACCACCCTCCTTCTTGCCTGTTTGCTAATATAATCTCGAGGCACTCTCTAATTTTCCCAAAGCCAGCCCTCCTAAGTCCAATACTCTTTGCTTTTGTATGGCTTGATTGTATGCTATGTTTATCGTGAACCACACTGTTTGGTGGTTGCTTGTTCAGACAAAGCTACTCATTTCTAAATCTGAGATTCTTTCTCCCCCCATTTGAGAGTATCGGGTCTAAGATTGCTCCTCCTCAGAGTGGGTTCCAATACTAGCTGTCTGTGACATTCCCTTGTAGGGTATCAAAAATGTCCCTGTTCTTGGATGTGCCTGCCACAAGGTGCTCCGTTAACATCTGGTACATTCAGGTCGCCATCAATATATATCTCTTTTCTGCCCGTTCTAAGAATACCTTCTGTCATTTCCTTGTCCATTCCCTCCCCCGAGATGGGTGTCTGTATATAACCTATGTGGATTGGTGCCACTTCCTGTCTCAGGAGTGACCCAGAGTACCTCATCTGCTCCCTGTTTGCTGTTGAGTTCTGTTGCTTTGATCCTTTCCTTTACATGAAGACTACTCCCCTCCTCTTTTACCCTTCCTGTAGTGTGTATCCTGGTATGTTGACATCCAGTCTTGGTTCCTCTGTACACCATGTTTCTGTGACTGCCACAATATCCAGGCAACCATCTATCCATCAAGGCCACTAGTTCCAGGAAGCTTGTTACACAGACTACAGCATTGGTACTCATCACCTCCCACTTTTTGATGGCCTTACACCCACACAGCCATCCCTGTCCTTACTGCCTTTTTTACATTTATCTCTGTCCTGCTCCCCTAATGACCTCTCTCTATCTTGGTGTTTACCTCACTAATTATCATTTTTGTGGGGGAGGGCTGGGATTTCCCTGCTCCTTTTCAGTACCTCCCCCCTTGGCTAGTTTCAGTGCTTGCCAATGAAGCATTTAAACCTCTCACCTAGGATCCTGGTCTCCCCCCCACCAGACAGATGCAGACCATCATGCCAGTATAGGCCTATATCAGATGACCTAAAGGTGGAAAAGCAATATGAGACGGCAGTAAGGAGGTCTGGGGGATACTGGGATGCATAGGGAGAGACATCACCAGTGGAAAATAGGAAGTTGTTATCCTTCTGTACAGACAGTTGGTATCTGGAGTACTGTATGTAGTTCTGGAGACCCCATCTCCACAAGGACATAGACAGGATGGAGGCTGTCAAGAGGACAACTAAAATGATGCACAGTCTACCAGAAGCTATACAAAGAACAGACTAAAGGAGCTTAATATATATACCCTCGAGGAAAGGAGGGAAAGATGAAGGGGGCATAATAGAAACTTTCAAGTACCCAAAAGAATCAACAAAGTCCAAGAGGGTAGCATCTTTCAGAAAAGATATGTGCAAGAATAAGATGTGGCACAATTTGAAGATGCAGGGGTGACAGCTCCAGAGGTAATGTAGAGGAAGTCCTTTTTCACAGAGTGTTGTGGATGCATGGAACAGCCTTCCTGAAGAAGTGACAGAGTCAAAAACAGTGGTGGAATTCAATAAGCCATAGGACAGACATAAAAGCAATTCTGGTGGGGTAGGAGGAAGTGGCTGTTCTTCAGCCAGGATCTGCAACTTATCCATTAGGTAGAAATGGGCAGAATGGGAGGATAAGTGGTCATATCTGCCATCAAATTCTATGTTTCTATGTACATACATCAAAATATGGTAAACACAGGACCCACTTAGAAATGAGATGTTGTAAGGTAAATACATTGGAAACTAGATGTGCAACTAGTGAGAGACTGGGCAACTGAAAATGAGCATGTACCATTCAGTATTTGCTAAAACCCATAGCTACTTACTAGCTGTTATGTCCATTGCCCTCACCCACAGCAAGCAGCAGAATAAACACAGTATGTAATTGTGTGTTTTCTTTTGCCTTGTTTTAGCAAAAATGGTCCATTTTCAGTGGGTTCATGGACTGCATCTGCATACTAAAAGTGAGGGGTGCCAGGGAGTGGAAATGAGCATGCAGTGCAGTGTGTGTGAGTGTGTGTGTGGGTGTGTGTGTGTGTACAATTTACAACCTAGGAAGAGACAACATAGGCACAGCACTCTTGACCCTTAGGCTGCAGACAGAACAGGAATGTAAAGGAATTCTGGACTGATATGTCAGTCCGTGGCAAAGCAAGGGTTAAGTACAGTGGGGTGGGGTGGGGGAGAGAAAGGAGTCAAGATCATTTACTGTAGCCTGGATTCAGAGCAGTATGTGAAGAACTTGCCTAAAGTTTAGTTCAGCACATAACCTGTAGCAGAGTGAGTTTTAACTGCCAGCTCTCCACCTTCTAGGAGTCCTGTGTTCCAGAAGTGAGCACGGAACAATGCAATAGTTCCTACAATGGTGGAGAGGTCATAAAGAAAAGAACAACACTGTTGTGAATTAAAAGAATGGCGTAATACTTCAGCTTCAGCTCCATTGTGCAAGGACACAGTCTGAGCATCTGGTCATGTGCTTCGAGCTCCTTTTCTCTACTAAATAATGGCAATATGACAGCATGGCTCCACCCATGCAGCCTTAAAAAGAGTAGGAAAGCTAGGTGAGTTATTTTGGTTATTCAACACTTGGAACCACAGATACAAGCAGAGTTGCATCATAATAATATTAATAATAATAATAAAGTTTGATTTATTCACAGCACAGAGACAGCACTGAAGTGTGGAGTTCCCATAAAAGCAGCAGGTGATCGATCTAGCTGAAATGGAATGCAATTTAAACATGCTACCACACATTTCATGGAACTTAATTTGATTATTCAGATACTAGGAGATTTATTTAACTAAGGATAAACACATATATTTTTTTATCACAGCTAGAGTAAACTGAGCAGCTTTTCCAAAGTATATAAAGGTATAGACATTTCAGGTGAGTGGATAGTGAAACAAATGGGATAAATAATGAAATTAATTTAATACAAGCTGTATTTGATTCATAGAGTATCGTTCTTTATTTAATATTTTATAGAGCTGTAGAAAGATATGTAAAGTGAAATCGGACTATCTGTTTGTCTCCTAAATACTTTTATGACTGCATTATTAATATATCCGCCTCCTTACACAATAGAATTGTTATGAGTTATTATTTTGTTTTGTTTTATTTTAATTACAATACTGTTTTGTACGAGAGTAGAGGAGACCCTGAGGAGAAGCTTTGTTTTTGGTATATTTATTTGTATAGGAAGTATATGTCAGTTGTTATTTTGATCTTAATTTTTAGGATTATGATATTAGATAGATTTGTGTAAGGGATATTTATTAGAGACTGGGATTAATGTTTTTTTTCCTTTTACTAAGTTTGTGTATTTTATTTTGATATTCCATGAACTTTGTTTTGATATACAATCGGAAAGTAGGAGTATTGTTTGGGGTACATTTAGTTTAGTCGTTATTAGCTGTGAAGAATGTCTGTTTACCTCCCCAGTCTTATATTTGTCCTCTTCTCTCAGTGTCCTCTGCCCATTTTCCCCCTCCTTTGTCCTTTTCTAACTACCAGAGCTGTCATGCATTGGGTATTGTATGTAGGAGGGGTGGTGGTGGTCATGGGAGGGCGCAGATGCTGGAGGACGAATGAGCAGATCTCTCGCATAGGGCTGGTTAGGCTTAGGAGAAGCCCTGGGGCAAAATGGAGCCTAGAACATGGTGCGCCATGTCTAGTCCGTATACACAAGGACACCATCTCTATTGATGGGCAAGTAGCTGGGCGCTCATGAACCCAGTCCAACTTCGGGTGGTGTTATACAATCCAGATCTATTAAGAACAAAATACAAGTGTATGGATTTTGTTAGAACAACTGATCTAGCGCATCACTGAGACCTGGCTGGATGAAATGCCAGCCCCATTTTGGAAGTAGCAATTCTAGTCTGGTGCTCAGTGATACACTGCCCAAAGACTGGACTTACAGAGGGTAACAATCTGTTTCAAGACCAGTTGGGCCTCACTGATGTACCAGTAGAGGAGGCCAAATCCTTCGAATGTACTGTGGTAGCTGGTGTGGGCTGCAGGATACCTCTCGCCTACCATCCACCCGGGGACAAAAAATGATTCCTGCAGGAAGTGGCGGACTTTGCCGTTGACATGGTGTTAGAGTCACCTAGACTGATGGTTCTGGGCGACTTCAATGCTTGGGTCAATGACAAACTCTAGCCTTTTGGACAACACTTTCTCCAGTTGATGACATCACTGGGCTTCACACAGATTGTTTCCTCAGCTACCCATAATCATGGTCATTCTTTGGATCTGGTTTTTCTCCTGGGGATTGAGGCCTCCAATTTGGGGATAGAACCTGTCAGTCACCATGAGGTTAATTTTTTGCAACCCCCTTTGTAGGTCTGTCCCTGTGGAGATGGTCAGTTACCACCCTTTACAGGATGTGAGCCCTAAAGACCTGGCGGTGGTGATTGATCTCTTGGAGTTCTCTGATGTCAGTTCAGGTCCAGAGCTGTTGGTTCTGGCCTATAATTAGGCCATATCCTCAGCTCTCGACCTGATTGCTCCAGTATGGGTTCTTCCTCTCCCACTTTGCCCTCGGGCCCCTTGGATTGATGGGTCCTTGAGGGAGTTGCGACGTTTAGGACAAAGGTTAGAATGCCGTTGGTGGAAATCTGCCCTGGCTGTTGACCATCTTAGTTTGGTGGAGCATTATCAGACCTACCAATTAGTGATCTCCCATAAGAAGGCAGAGTTTCTGTCCAGGGAGATTGCTGTCACTCAGAATCAACCAGCTCAACTCTTCTGAACTGTGGACAGGTTGTGCAACCCAGCCCGTCTGCAGCTCCATCGACCTTTTTCACAAATGGAACGTGATGAGCTTGCTCAATTCTTTGTGAATAAGGTGTCTGACATCAGGTCGGAGATCCTTTTGACTCATTCTATGGGGGACACTGTTGGTTGGTGCTCAGTCACTACACCTCGTACTTCCTGGAGTTCCTTTGACCTGCCGAAGCTCGGGGACATTATGCGGATTGTCCAAGGGGTGCACCCTACATGCTGTGGTTTAGGTCCTGGCCCAACTTCCCTGATTTTGGGTTGTTGTGACATCATTGGTCCAGTTCTGGCTCAGATTGTCCAGTGCTCCTTGGAATCGGGTGAGTTTCCAAGCTCCCTGAAGGAAGCAGTGGTGACACCCCTTCTGAAGAAAGCTTCATGGTACCTGGATGCTCTAGCTAACTACAAACCCATCTCGAACCTTCCCTTTATAGGAAATATTATTGAGAAAGTAGTGGCAACTCAACTGGAGAACCATTTGATCATCCATAATGTCTACAAATCTCTCCAGTCTGGTTTCCAAAAGAGGCACAGTATTAAGACTGCTCTGGTTTGGGTGCTCAATGATCTCCTGATGGTGAGAGATCAGAGAAACCATTCCATTCTGGTACTCCTTGATCTCTCCTTAGCTTTTGACACTATAGAACAAGGGGTGCTACTTGAGCACCTGAGAGCCATCTGCGGTCAGATAAGTATAGTCCTCAGGTGGTTTACATTTTCTATTGGGCAGAACACAAGAGTTGTGTCGCAGTTTTCTTCTGACCTACTCCCTCTGTCCTGTAGGGTCCCTCAGGGCTTGGTGTTGTCCCCCATGTTGTTTGCAGTGTATAACTGCCATCACAGACATTGTAAGATGGTACATGCTGAGGTTTCACTGTTATGCTGATGATACCCAGCTCTACCTGTTTTTTGGCCCCAGCCAGCTTTGTGCTCTCTCTCTCAGTATTTAATAACTGCCTCACTGAAATCCTGGACTGGATGAATTCAAGCTGGCTAAAGCTGAACTCGGGAAAGACTGAGGTAATGGTTGTGGACCTGGGTCGCAAGACAGAGGGGGTTGAGGACTGATCAGCCATCTGGATTACTTCTGGGGGCTCTCAGATACTTACGTCAGAATGGGTGCATAACCTGGGAGTGGTACTTGATGACGGGCTGACCATACGTTTATAAGGTGTCAGCAGTCATCAATCTGCCTTTACCATCTTAGAAACATTGCCACGGTCAAACACCTTGTTCCATCCACGATCTGCCTGTGTTGGTCCACGCTTTGTGACCTTGTGCCTTAACTACTGCAACTGCCTGACTTTAGGGCTTCCTGGGGTTGATATCCACCACTTGCAGCTAGTGCAGAATGTTGTTGCTTTCGACTGCTAACTGGGGTGTCTCGGAGGTTACATATTATTCTGTGTTGCGCGATCTGTACTGGCTGCCAATTCAGTAGTGGGTCACCTTTAAGGTAGGTTTATTGACCTACAAAGCCCTACACAGACTTGGCCCTGACTACTTGAAAGAGCTACTGATTCCCTACACCCCTGCTGCAACAGCTCTGCTCAGCGACATGGGGTTGCTGGAATTCTGAGGATAATTCTGAATAATTTGATGCTTGGCCCCCACCCCTGCCTCGTCAGCTTTGAGAATGTGTGACCGTGGAGAGGTTAAACAAACACTACAACTTTGTAGAATCAGGCTTACCATTGAATTTGTTACTATTTTGTAATTGTTGTTTGATATATCAATGTTACAGTTTTATGGAATTGTGTTTTATTATTGTAAGAAGTGCCTTGGTTCTTGAAAGATTGTAAAAATAAAGATTATTATTATTAGTGTTAAGTGTTACCTATGCAACAAATTAAAAGTATTATAGTACTGTGTCTAGTTCTAGAGGCTGCACCACTGCAAGGACATTGAAAGGGTGGAAGCAATGACAGAAGACAGCCAAAATGGTGAGAGGGTTGCACAAAAAGCCATACGGAAAGGCTGCAGACATTACTGAAACTTACAAGTACCTCATAGGAGTGAACAAGGTGCAGAGAGTGGAGGGTCTATTTCAGAAAAAGAAAGGCACTAGAACAAGGGGACATGCAATGAAGCTAAAAGCAGAAATGTTTAGGAGATGTGTAGACTACTTCTTCATGGAAAGGGTGATAGATGACTGGAACAGTCTGCCAGAGAGGATGTAGTGGGGAAAAACTGTGAGGAGCTTCATGCGTGTATTGGATAACTCTGTGGCATATTAGGTAGAGGAATGAGGGAGGGGTGACACCTATGACCAATTAGGTATGTTTTCATCAGACATGCTTTGCCCATACCCTGTGGGCACAACTCCCGAACACCCCCCAGGGTGGGGCCATGAGGAGAGACCAACCAGACTTAAAGTCAGTAGCCGGTAGTGTGAACCTATTCAGTGATTGTGGGGTCCCAGCCTGGGGTGTCATCTATTAGCAGTGGAACAATTTTATTGATGCTGTGCTCCAACAACTGTCTAAAGATTTAAATAAAAAATAGGTATTTTATTTATATTTTTCAGTGCACTAAGAATCTAAAGAAACTGAAAGCATAAAATAATGAATAAATGAATAAATGAAAAAATACAAATTCAAGAAGTATTTCAGTATCTTTAATAAACAATTAATATCCACTGTTTCAACATATAAATGTACATAAATGCTACACCATACAGAATATAGATTTTGAACACAATTATGGTTGAAATGGGGTAAAAGAAAATACAGCATCTCATTGGCTGACATGGGGTACATTAACTTACAGTGAGAGCCCTGTGTAAAAATAACCAGTAATGCCAACCAAGTAGTATCATGATGCATACCCTGCTCTATTATTGGCTAAAAGCACCTCCTTTAAAATTAAATCACTGCCATCTTTTTCTCTCGCTAAGCGAGAGCAATTACCTACCCCGAATGCTCATTTCAGTGACCAGTCCGCACACCAACCTCCACTGGTTTACTGGTGCTATTAAAGAATCATCAAAACTAAAAATATTAGCCACACTTTTAAAATAAACCTTCTCATAACCACGGGTCAGACCGTGTTCCTCAAAACCGCATACATGCTGAACAGAGCTCTCACATCCTCCTCCCAGAACCCCGATCACCTGCCTCTCTAACCAGTGACCTATCGAGCCCCAGAACCAGTGTGAAACCTTCTGTTCATTTCCTCATCATCCAAAAACAGATACAGTAGCATAATCTATCGGGTAAACACAATCAAATAATTTAAATGAGCTGCCCATTTCTGTTGATGCTACTCTGACCCTATGGCTTTGTCAGAAACATCCCATAGCTCCTGACAACATCACGCTGCAACGTGCACCTAACAGCCACAATTCCATCCTGACTATCAGAAAGAAAAAAAAAACTCATGTGAACAACACAAGTGCCTAAATGGTTTCTTTTTTTGGCGTCACGACATGGAGGAAGTGGGAGGAAACAGGTATCAAAACAACAACTTCCATGTATTGTTCTGGAGATGGTGCATGAGGCAGAACTAGAAAAGAAATGACTAGGAGACAGCCACACCTGGAACAGCACAAAACTTAGGGACTACTTTACAACATAAACATATACCTTATTCTTAACTGTAATTTTTAAATGTTTTAAAATTTTATAAATCTCATCTAAAAATGCTACAGGAAGCCCATTTTCTAGAGTGCAATAATACCCTCCAGGGTGGGCAGTATGGGCAATACTGGACCTTCCAGGGTTATAAGGCCCTCCGCCTGAGGCGTCCAGCCTCATTGCCCCTAAGGCAGTCGGTGTGCTTAATACTGCCCACCCTGTAAGTTATTATTGCCTACTGAAACCTGTATATGTATAAGATGGGGAACATAGCGATTTTATCCTTGTCAAAGATGCTCTAATGGGTGAGATTTATCATGAAATACTGGCATTAAGATAAAACTGGCAGTAAAATAAATAATGATTATACATTCAGTGGTTTAGTGGGCCATTATTCCAACCTACCTTTTGTTCTGCATCCTGCAATTGGAACAGACTGCTGTCACTGTATTATCATTACAGATATCAAGTCACAATGATGGTTTGAAATCTCTCAGATAACAGCTCTTCTGTTTTCACCCTCAATAAAATGATTGATCCTCTCTAGCTTGGGAATGGGATTTATAAGAGTTTTAAAAATGCCAAGATTTCTGATTTTGTGTAATTTTAACAAGTGTATGGAAGCAGATTCATTCTCAACACTAGCTCAGTCATCTGTCCCTCCTGTCTGAAGCTTCTATTAGTGCTGGGGCATATGACCTACCTTCACTGAGCTTTCAAAGTGGCCTCTCATTGGATAGGAAGTCACTGACAATCTTGAACTCAGCTGAATAACAAAACACAGAAAAGCCATTCATTTTCTTCCCAAGTAATGAATAACTTATTATTAGTGGCATTCGGAAATACTATTAATCACTTGCATAACCCTGGTGAGTCTCGACAGCCAGTGATGGAATGTATCAGTTTTTGGGTGCTGGTGAGAAGGTGCCAAGAAGACAGAGTGATAAGGTACATGTGTGCCATTCAGGGCACCAATGCCCCTGGCTGCTTACCAGGCCACCTGAATTGGCAAGGATCTCCTCACTTCAAGCAACTGTCTGTGGATCCACCATGAGAACTACAGAACTCATTGCCTGGTAGTACTGTGTGAAAGTTGCAAATTCTGCCTATGCGGAACTTCCACAAAAGAGTGAAACTTCCACAGAATGTTTTGCTCTTTAGCCTTGGGTGAAATTCTGAATTTCTGCCAATTATCTGCAGATTTTCACCTCATACTGCGTTATTTAATAACAAAGTGCGGAGTTTTTGTAACTAGATGCGAAAATAAATTACCCTGTGAATTTTTCTGCAGTATAGTGTAATTTTCTGTGTTTTTCAAGGCATTACTGCAGATTTCTTTTTCCGCCATCAACGTATTGCCATATTTGATTCTGTAGATGTATTGTAAATCTTAATGTACAAAACTGAATGTACACACCCAAAAGGTATAGACCCACTTAGCTGTGGTGACAGAAATTTACCTTAATTTTTTTTTATATGTATATATTTTGCTTTTCTTCCTGTCCTTGCTGTGTACAAATTTCTTATTTTAATTCCATGGAACCTGCTGGGTTGAGTGTTTTTGTTTTTTGTGCCATGTTCCATCAAGTTCCTCAGTTTAGAACAGTAATTCTGCCGTGAGTTCTCATTAACCTCCAGTTTTCTCAGATCCTACGATTTTCAAGTCTGCAGCCACATGGCTAGAGTTGATTTATCCACATTTCAAAGATTCTGCATAATCTCCAAAAATATGGAATACTGTATTGTTTAAGTTCAACAACAGTGTGAATTTTCAGCAGTTATGCCTGGAAAATCTGTGGAAATCTCAAATTACTCCACAATTATTACTAATTACATTTTGATTGGTTGCAGCTCTTCAGCGATTACATGGTTTGCACAGGGCTTCAGCATGTGAGTCTCCCTCAGTTTCACTTCTGAAGTGATTTCTGATGAGGAAAGCGCTCTCTGCGAACTGATGAACCTATTTTGGTGTTTACATAAAAATCCATCATTTATGTTAGCAAAAGTTCGTACATGTACTTTTCCTGATGATAGAATTTTGTTGTACTTTTCCTGCTGAAATAATCAGTTTTTTGAGTTTTGTTTAGTGATACTTCAGAGACTGTGCCATTGTTATTTTTTCTGTGAGTTTTGTCCAGAAAATTCAGTTTGGTGTTGTTGAACTGCTATTTTTCTTGAGGGGTGACTGAGATTACTGAAGCAATCTGTGAAGTTCTGTTGCCGAAGAATTAGTGCAGTAGTTATATTGATTCATAGATAGTTTTCACATCTCCTTTTTTTCATTGTGTTACTTTATATTTTTGTTGGGGTAATAACTAAAAGCAGCAGAACATATCCTGAAAAGTCAAAGTGTGCTGCAGTCTCTGGAGAAAAGTGCGTGCTGTTTCAGATTGTAAACTGTCTCTATTGGAGGGAAGAAGGTATGGGGAGTGTGTTAGAGGTCTTGCAACAGCACAATTACTGGTAGTGTACCTTCAGGAGTTAGCCTGATATACCAACTTCAGCAGCAGGAGCTGGCATTGCAGATGGCAGTTTTTGGCTTGAGTAGGTGTAGTGGTCAAAAGCTCGAGCTGTGGCCCTATCCCACCACAAGATCGGCAAGAAAATCTACTGTGGATGTTGCAGCCACATGATGAGTCTCAGAATTTTTCAGGGCTGAAAGGGAGGAGTAGTACACCAGCAGTGGGTCATAGCACCATTAGGCCTGATGTTAGGTGTAGTCTCAAAACATTAAGTTTCCTTGCTGAGAGGAGGGAGCTTAAGCAAGTGGTAAAGAGAGAGGTAGAGGAGGAGGAATTTCCTGTGCATGATGAGCCTGACCAACCTTCTTGGGCTAATGTGGAGGGTGATCGCGGAGGTGCAGATGAGGCGACTTGGTGGAAATATCTGAATTGGTGCATGAAATGCCTGAGTCAATCATTACTGGTGAGGAGGGATGGCGATTCAGTAACTGACCCTATTGGAAACCCCCAAAAACAACTGAAAAAAAGTGGTGATGGGTAAATACAGGAAAGCGAAAAGGATGTACTGCTGAACCACTGCAGCGCGAGGAGCAACTGGATGTTAAGAAGCGACTACCACTACTTGTTATGGAGAACCACAAGGAAAAAGCAGATGGCAATAGTGTATCCCCACCCAAACCTCCCAGCCCCATCCTCTGCAGCACGTAAAATCCGATGTGTGTGTGTGGCAGCAAGTCACTGGTCTGGGATTTTTTTTCTGTGTGTGAGAGTGATGACAGCACAGCCATAGGTAACATATGTAAATCCAAAATCAGTCATGGCAAACCAGGATCACATTATGGAACCACTGGAATGCATAGCCATATGCAAACGAAACATCCTATTTATTGGTCACAGCAGAAGTGAATGGTAGCAATACCAACTGCAGAATCTGCTCATGATGAGCAGGTGAAGCACCACTAGTTTTCACATTTGACCCCATACTCAGTTCAACCATGATTGATTCTCCAAATACCAGTGGTAGCTTTTCTCAGTGTGAACTTTTATGCCTCTCTTGCCTCTGTCAAAGTTGGCATCATGGCCTACCTGTTACCAGGGCAGTTTAATCAGTAGGCAGTCTTATAAACCGGTACATCCACCTCCCACTAGTCACACAAAAGCTGAAACAGCCAGATATTGACCGGCCCTAACAAAGCACTAAGTACCACCATGACCACCCAGTTGCAAGAGCTGAATACAGCCATTGCTCATATGCTTGCCAAAAGACCTGCTGCCATACTCTTTTGTGGAGAACCCTGGATTTCTTCACTTGATGGAAAAAGCGGCACCAAAATATAAAGTTCCCAGTTGCGAATTCTTTTCACAAAGGCTGTCCCTGCTCTTTATAATGACCTTTCACCATTGTTTCCCATGCAGTGTCAACTCAGTGGTAGCCATGATTCACCTTACCACTGATATATGGACAAGTAGGCCATCCTCTGGGATACCTTTATGTGTATTACTGCACACTGGGCAAATTGCCAGTGTTTCTGCCTTTCACCCATGTGATCTTCAGGTTGCCCACTGTCAAGCTGTAATAGTATTGTTAGTCCTCACCAGCATGCCACCCTGACTAGGCAGAGCATGCATGGCTCTCATACAACTGACAGGATAGTGGAACAAATTAACAAGTTCATCACAAAGTGGTTTAAAGGAGAAGACTACTGAATATTTCTGATTTGGATATGTCTGATGTATTTATTATACATTACATCAGTTACTGTACATATGTCAATAAGAGATCAGTCATTTCTGCTTTTGCAACACATATCTAGAGTCTGAGGATCTGACATAAGGTAGTATAATGTCAAGCAAGCCTCCATTTACATGCAAATGGGTCACTTGTAATATAGCCCCTCCCATTCCCTGATGTCACTGCAGCAACAGCGGAGAAGAACACATAAGGGTATCAGTGCTGTCTATCCTGATTTTAGTTTAAGTTTACAATGGCATAAGACAGTTCTGCCATGCAACTCACACAGGGAGTAGTGACTTGTAACCTTAATCCTGCATGTATAAGAAACAAATAATACATCTAATAGTATTTCATTCACAGGAAACAGAATATGTTTCTTTGTGCTGCTCATTCTCTCTGTGAGACAGTTGCAACATGTTGTGAGAGCAGTAGAAAGGATGAGTCACTCAGACAATCAAGCAGTCCATTTAGCAGTCAATAAGTCAATCAGTACTACCAGGTGAACACCATGAGAAGATTAATTTACAAAGTAGGCCTGAGCAGTTTCCCAAAGGATCACCAAGGACGACTTCCTCCTTTGCACAAATTATATACACCTCTTGTAGCCTGAAAGTGGAAACTAAATCACTTACTTTATAAAGTGTATTGTTTTACATTTCAAATGCTCACTTACATCTGGGTTTCTGACTGGAAATATCAGGACACAGAATGCATATGACATGGGAGGAATGAGCTAAGCAAATACAGAGCACTACAAACACAGACTGATTAGTTTCTTTACCTACAACAGCTGAAGTGTAGCATCCAATTTGTGAGGGACATCCTACTTCAAATGCTGGCATTACAAGGGGGGGGGGGCTGCCACAGCTTGTTTTCAGTACTTTCAAAGTTAAGTTCTATAGCTCTCACATCACTGCTAATGATTTATAATGGAAATGGGGACACTTTTAAAGTCATGGACCTGAGGGGCCATCACAGTTCCCAAGGAGGTTAGGGGAACTTGTTAGGGAGTTTGAGGTAAGGGACTTTAGTAGGATTTGAATCAGGTTTCCCAGTGCTTGTGCCTGTGCTTTAACCACTAGATTACCCTTCTTCCATATGCTGCATCTGATGTTGTCCTGGTAACCTATTTCTTGTTATAGCTGAACTCTTTATTGCCTTACATCAACCATCCAATCACTGACTGCCCTAGTTACAAAGGAAGAAATTTTTGCAAGAATGTGTCTCACTGCTTGTGCCAATCAAAACAGAATGCTAACACACAGAACATCATACAACAGCTATATAATACCTTAATACTCTTATTGTACCCAGTGTCATTTATTGGGTAAACTGTTTTGCTAACAAACATTAACACAACACATAGGCACTTCCTTATAGGCATACTGTTTATACATGTCAAATCAGTGCTATCACACTCATATGGTCCTAGTCCCTATTAGACATGCACTTCAGGGTGTGCACAACATAAGGGTTCCTCCATTACTCAAGTGAGAACCAAACATTGTGGATTATGTTTACTGGTGGAACAGCATTTAGTGCAACTACCATTATTTGTTGCTCTGATGACATCATCCTCAGCAGCATTGATGGCAAAATAGAGGACAAACACATTGATAACTTCTGGGGCTGTATATTTTATTTATAATCTAGATTTGGACAGCAATAGGACTGCTGGCAACTGGAGTGTGCATACAACAGTTACACATGAATTGTGGAAAATATGGATGTGAAACTGTGGAGACTTCCCTTTTGCCCATAGTTTATCTGTGGGCTTTATTGCTACTGATAATGCTCATAATGCCTTGAAAGCAATCCATGATGGCTAATTTTTTTCATGTCCATTTCTTTGCCCATGTTCTGAATTTGATTGTTAAGGCATTTCTGGAGCATAGAGTCAGTAACCAGTATGCTGACTGAGCCATAAATTTGCAACCATTTTCTCACGCTGCATTTGAAGGTCCAAACTTACCACTCTTCAGAAGGCAAATGGAGTGCCACAACATCGATTAAAGTGGATGTTGTCACACTAATATTCAACACTGTACATGCTCGGCGACTATTAGAGGCAGTATAACACGAATAAATGACTATGTCATACAGTTGCGTGACCATGACATGCGGCAGCCATGTCATTCAGTCCAGCTCAGTGGATGTTGATGGACAGTGTAATTCAAATACTCCATTCTTTTGAAAATGCCACACAAGTGGTCAGCTCTGACAGCATGCCTGAGCCAGGTAATACCACTGATGAGAGTACTGCATCAGGCACTGGTGAAACATCAGGGAGCAGTTTCAAGTGGCAGCTGACTCAGTGGGTGTACAACGGCTAACAAGATTCTGCAGTTGTTTAGTAATAGTCAGTAAAACATTTTATTTATACAGGCAAAAACAATTTGACAATGCAAAGGTTTACACCATAGGTCTTATGCAGAGCCTGTTTTCATGGTGATCCTGTTATTGATGTTTTATATACAAATTACAAAAAGTTCCAAACATTTTCAATATTGCACATATTACATAAGATACAAATATTATATCATACTAAAAGGAAAATATTATAACAATAACACGATGACATATTAACGACAAACTAGCATACATCACATGACAACAACATGTTTATGTAAAAAGCAATATGATCAATATCCTATGTCTCATACAATCTAGTAACCCTCATTTATTTATTAGAACTACCAACAAGTTGTTACTCCAAACATATGCATACATATTCAAGATCCTGTTTAATTCTTTGTCTTAATTCCTTTATTGTTAGTTCATTTCTTTAAATCCTTCAATAATTTATTCCAGAACTAACAGCTCTATATTTAAATGTAAATATTACATTATTTATTTTGAATCCTAGGTAATTTTAGTGTATTATATTTCTCAAACAATAATTATAATTTACCCATTCTAATTGTTTTCACAGTATTTCAGGCATTTCCAATTTCATAATTTTATACAATAAGATATTCCATACTATTTCTCTTTTATGATACAATGGGATCAAGGACAAAGCATCATACAGGGGGCGGTGATGAACTGTGGGACTACATCGTACACATATCTAGCTATTTTATCATATAATACATCCAGTTATGTAAAATTTTTGTAGAAAAATAATAAACATATGATCCATATTCAAAGTAGAATGATCAACTGATTTGCTACCAACACAATCATTTTAGTCATACAAAAGTAATCCTTCTTAAGGGCCCCAATTTCATTTTAGTTTTCTTTATTATACTATCTACTGTATGTTTTGATTAAAGGTAAGGCCAGAATCAATTTCAGCTCCCAGATATTTATATATATCTGCCTATGCAATATCTGCCCATCTATAGTCAAGATCTGCATAGCACTATCCAAGCTTTTATTTTTAGATTTAGAAGTTTTAAACAACATTGTTTGTGTTTGTTTTTTTTGTTTTGTTTTTTTTTGATATCATCAATAAATGTTTAGTCTTAAACCAAATTTGCATGGCTTCAATATCAGACTGGAGCTTTTCACTTCCTGCCTGTTTATCCATCTATGATTAACACCATATCATCAGCATATAATATGATGTTTGAATGTGTTATACAATTTGAGCCGGGCATTCATATAAACAAGAAGCGTCAAGGGCCCTGTATTGAGCTCTGTGGAACACCATGTTTCACAAGGGCCAACTCAGAACACCAGGCAATGAAACCAGCTGAGTATGATCTTTTTAAATATGGTGCAAACCATTTCAATGACTGATCCCTATATTTTCAAAGGGTTCCAACACAAGGGTGGTCCACCAAGTCAAAGGCCTTTGACAAGTCCACAAGACCATGCTTGGACACTACCATCTCCAAAGGGAAGCCATTAAATCCAGGAAGTTCATGAGCACAGTCTCTGTGGACTGCCTTTCCTGAACCCATACTGAACCAGAGCAAGAATATTTTATTTTTCCAAGTATAACATTAGTGAGAATGAACCAACACTCCATTAAATTGGAAATAATTGATAAAGAGCTATCCATCTATAATTTATTGGAGTGAAACATCACTCTTGAATATTGGAATCACTAGGCTCTTTTCAGATACTTGGAAATTTACTCTGACTTAAACTCAAATTAAACAACAAGGCCAAAGGCCATCCCACAACTCTAATACTATCCTTTAAAAAATGTATTTCTATATTATCTAAGTCCCCAGCTTTATTTCTTTCATTACCTCTCCTGTAGTTACCTTTCTAAATCTAAAACCAAGCAAATTAGTCGCTTGAGATTTTGCCCAAATTTTTTAGGGCCTTCCTGTTAATAGGGGTTATTTTTCAAGTTCAAATCTGGTAAATTAACAAAATATTTATTTAGAACTTCCACAGCTCTTGCTTGGGTTATATTTATACCATTTTCAGTCATTGCCAAATTTTCTACTATTCTTTACTGGATTTACCAAACCTTTAATTAAATGCCAATAGTGTTTTGGATCATTGGTATTTTGAATTTTTTGACTATAGTATTTCCCCTTCAGTTTTCTAGTTTCACTCTTTATTCTCTTTATGTGTTTAAATTGCTCCCAAATTGTTTTCCAAAGTTTTATTGCTTTTTCCAGTCTGTCTTTTCTTTAATTATTTTTTTTATGGTCCTTGTTATCCAAGGCAAACAGTGCGATCTACCTGTTTGTTCTTTCAATGGAGCACACTTGTCACAGGCTTTTAAAAAAATGTTGTAAACTCATTTGCTACCAGATCAATATCTGTAATTAATGTAACTCTTTGTAAATTTTGCCTTTAGAATTCCTCCATAAGGGCTTCTGGGCTGTAATTAACTAAAGATCACTTTGAGACCTTTGAGGGGATTATTTTCATTTCCTTTTTACATGTCAGATTAATCTCACATAAAATAATACTATGATCCCCTAAATTAAGTAGGTGGACTTTCTTCAGTTTTACTTCCATATCAGGGGTTACAAATATTAAATCCAATATAGTTCTAAGACCTGTCAATCTACTTTTCAGAGTGGGTGTGTCAGTTGTCTGTTTTAAGTGCAAAAATTCAAAAATGCCTCCTCCAGCTTCTGACCCTTTGACCCATTCCAGGCTGCATTAAAATCACTCATCAGAATTAAATCCTAATTTCTAACAAGTTCTACCAAATGGTGGGAAAATGGTTCAAAATTGCAGGTTTCACCTTAGGATGAGAATATACTGCATCTATTACTTTTGGGTTTTGAAGACCAATTAATATACACTCTATTCCTTCAAACACCCCAGAATATGTCTGGGTAGATGGTCCTATACTGTGTTTTAAGTACATCAATATCCCCACATGTCTATCAAGTCTGTAGTGTAAATAGCTCTCCACTTCTATTTCACTAGAATTTATATTTGCATTCAACCATGTCTCTGTTAAGACAATTACTTCAGGATCAACAGTTTCCACCCATAACCTAAATTGGTTCATTTGTTTAATTAAGCTCCTTGATTTGTCATGATACAGTGCAAGTTTATTACTTTCAGGGCCAGGATTCATCTCAATATCACTGCAAAGCACTAAAGCAACCCACAATATCTTATGTGGGTGCTTCACCGCCATGCACCTTACACTGAGCGTTCTGGCTCTCAAAGTTTCCCTTATCAGAACAAAATAATTTCTCCCCCCCCCAACATTCAAGCAATCTATAACCATTTCCCTAAAGACCACAAACTACAACATCTGCAGCTTTAAATTTAGAGTCTCATTTTCTATAATGGTACTCATTTGAACAAGGCTTACTAGAAATAGAAAGATTGTGAGAACATACATTGTTTTAGAATTCATGGTTGCAAATTTCCACAATATGTGAGGTTGCTATAAACAAGTTAAAAGACTCCCTCCACTCTGTATCTTAAAAATGACCTAATTTCAAATATAAGGTCCTGTAACTTTTACTGAGCTCAAATATACTATATAATCTTTCCCTAAGCTAATACTTAAACTGTTAAGATGCCAGCTATATTTTAAAGGCAGTTTATGACTTAAATATTTATAAACCCAACAGATCTTTACATAACACTCCAATTTCTGCCTCTCTCCTCCCAGGGTGGATAAGTGCTGGACTTAGGCCAACTGTCCCAGTTAAAATTTCTCTGATAAGTGGCACTCGTGCCACTCACACTCATGCTACTGCACTTGCACAGTAGTAGAGCAAACTTTTAAATGTCCTGTCTCATTTCCTCTGCTGACAGGCACCCTGGGAAAACAGGGAGGAGAAGAAGCACTGTGGGTAAATTTGGAGACAGGCAATGGCACCACAATCCGCACAGGGGTTGTATACAGACCCCCTTCTCAGGGGGAAGAAATGGACAAGGAAATGATAGAAAGTATACTTAGTATGGCAGAAAAAGGGGAGATATTGCTGATGGGTGATCTGAATATGCCAGATGTTAGCTGGAGTGCAGTTGCAGCAGCCACTTTGAAGAGTGGGTTATTCTAGATGCCCTACAGAGGCATGCCTTGAACAACAAGTATTGGAGCCCACTCAAGAGGAGCAATCTTGAGCCTGGTTCTCTCAAATGGAGATGAAGAGGATCACAGATGTAAGTGGGTAGCCATCTGGGAACTAGCGACCATCGAACAGTATGGTTCACATTAAACACAGCAATAGGATCAAGCCATACAAAGGCAAGGTACTGGACTTTAGGAGGCAGACTTTGCCAAAATGGTGAGTGCCTAAGGAATGCACTAGCAAATGGGCAGGAAGGAGGGTGGAAGAACAATGGGAATAATAAAACTGCCATCACAGAGGTAACACGCTTGTGTGAAGCAAATAAACAAAACTAAACAATGTCAAAACCACTATGGTTCTCAAAGGAAGTGGCAGTGAAAGTTCAAGAAAAAAGCTTTCTGGAGGTACAAGGAATCACAGAAGGAGCAGGACAGAGAACTGTATCAGTTAAAGCAAAAGGAAGCTGGAAGGCAGTCAAGAACAGCAAAGGCCAAACCAAGGAAAAGATAGCCAACTCAGTTAAGAAGGGGATAAAACCTTTTATAGGTACATCAGGGGTGAAGGAAGACCAAGGGAGGATAGTGAGGACTTAATAAGGGGAGGGTGGGCAGAGGTGACTGTGAAAAGCAGAGACACTAAAGCAAATATTTTTTGCTCAAGTATTTACAAAGGAAGAGGCGGATGTACCTAAAACAAACAGTAGAAACACTCTGGATACAGAAGTTGATACCAGCCCATGTACAGAAGAAAGGGTTCTGAAAGAACTCTTAAAACTGAAAGATGGACAAAGCAATGAGGGCCTAATAGGGATTCATCATAATTCACAAAGAACTAAGGGTAGAATTAGTGACACCACTGACTACCCTGTTTAACAAATCATGGGAGGGATGGGGTGGTACCCGAGGACTGGAGGAGGCAGATGTGATTCCCCTTCACAAAAGTGAGGAGCAAGGCAGAAGCAGGAAACTACAGACCTGTTAGTGTTTAACCTCAGTGGTAGAAAAATGATGGACTCACTTCTGAGGAAAAATTGTCCAGTATCTAGAGGCCAGAGGGCACAGGACCCAAGGCGGCATGGATTCACAACAGGAAGGTTGCATGCCAGACAAATCTGATAATTTCTTTGACTGGGTGACCAAAGTAGTAGATCAGGGAGGGCGCTGTGGACACGGCCTACCTAGACTTTGCAAGGCATTTGACACAGTCCCACACAAAGATTAATATACAAGTTAGCTAGCCTGGGGTGGGTCCCAAGATGACAGCCTGGGTAAAAATTGGCTGGAGAATAAGACACAGAAGCAATAGTAAGTAGGTCCACTCTGAAGAGGGGTTACTAGTGAGGTACATGAGTTCAGTATTAGGACCGGTCCTCTTCAATGTCTTTATAAGCAACATTGCAGAGGGACTGGAAGAAAAATATGTCTCTTTGCAGATGACACAAAGATCTGCAACAGAGTTGATACTGAGTGAGGTGGAAAGGATGAAAAGGGACTTGGCAAGGTTAGAGGAATGGTCAAATGTATGGTAACTTAGATTCAATGCTAAAAGTGCAAGGTAATGCCTCGGAAACAAAACCCAGGAAAGTACACAATGGGGGTGAGATACTTACAACAACAAAAATGGAAAGGGACCTAGGGTAGTCATATCAGATATGACCTAAGGTGGGCAAGCAATGTGAGAGGGCAGCAAGGAGGGCTGGGGGGATACTGGGATGCATAGGGAAAGGCATCACCAGTAGAAAACAGGAAGTTATTATCCCTCTGTACAGACAGCTGGTTGGACCCCATCTGGAGTATTGCGTGCAGTTCTGGAGACCCAGTCTTTGCAAAGACATAGACAGGATGGAAGCTGTCCAGAGGAGGGCAACTAAAATGGTGCAGGGTCTGCACTGGAAGACATATGAAGAGAGACTTAAGGAGCTTAATATGTATAGCCTCGAGGAAAGGAGGGAGAGGGGGGACATGATAGAAACTTTCAAGTACCTCAAGGAATCAACAAAGTCCAAAGGTAGCATCTTTCAAAAAGAGGTGTGCAAGAACAAGGATACAATTTGAAGATAGAGGCGGCTCAGAGGTAATTTAAGTATTTTTTCTAGAGAGGGTTGTGGATGCATGGAGCGGCCTTCCGGAGGAGGTGGAGTCAAAACAGTGGTGGAATTCAAGCATGCATGGGACAGTCATAAGGCAATTCTAGGGGGTGGGGGTAGGAAGAAGTAGGCTGCTGGTTAACTAGGATCTGCAGCTTATCCAGTAGGCAGGGAAAAGGGCAGACTGGGTGGGCCAAGCAGTCCTTATCTGCCGTCAAATTCTATGTTTCTATGTTTCTATGTCTTCTCCCTGATACAGCTGGCTCTCATTTAGGGCTCCAATCAGAAATAACAGCACATAGTCACAGAAATTATGGAAGAATAATTGCAGGGAAAAGCACTGGCACAAAAAGACCTTTGTTGTTCTAGCACTGGCTGCAGGAGATGTTACAACATTTTCAGCAGCATACCTGTAAGCCCAGTTCAGCAAGCTTTTAAATGTCCTGCCCCTCCTCCTCTGCTGACATGCACTCTAGTCTTCTCCCAGATACAGCTGGCTCTCATTTAGAGCTCCAATCAGAAATAACAGCACACAGTCACAGAAGTGATGGAACAAAAAATGCAGGGAAGAGCACTGGCACAAAAAGACCTTTGTTGTTCTAGCACTGGCTGCAGGAGATGTTACAACAGTTTCAGCAGCATACCTGTAAGCAGAGTTCAGCAAGATGACCCCAGAGTGATTTACATTAACACCTCAGAGGCAAACATCCATTCCACATTGCGGGATCCAAGGTACAAGCATGGCATTACTGCTCTACTTCTAGATGGGAAAACTGAGGTTAATTGCCATATCCTTATCCTTTATGGGAAGGTAGAAAATTGTATGGCAAGGGACCATGCCGAGAAACGGTCACCATTTGGATCCAGTCCCTGGGACAAACCTGACAGTAAAATAGTAAGTTACACAATTTCCTCCTTATCCTCTTCCATATGTATTATGCCTGTTAGTGTCCTCCTCCTCATCGAGCAGTTCCATCACCTTCTGTGGTCCATGCTGCAGCAGGTTGATGTTTCTGTATGGCAGCAAGTCGTGGTAAAGACAGCTACAATTGTCAGCCAACCATATGATTTAGTCTACTTGGATAACCCACAACAGCTGAACACTGATGAAGAGCCACTGTTATATTGGCAAAGCAAGCTAGAAGTGTGGCCTGACCTGGCATCTCTGGCTGTCGAGTATCTGACTTGGCCCTGTGGAAGTGTCAGCTCAGAGAGGGTTTCAGTGCCTCCGGTGCAAGTCAGTGATTGGTGCAGTTGCCTGCCTGACAGAAACATAGAGCACCTGATATTTATAAAAATAAATTCACATTTCTCCCATCGCAGTACAGTATAAACTGTCATCAGTGTCGCGATATTATTCTGATGAAGAGAGTGATGTCGAGATGGAAACTGAAGCTGAAGAAGACAGTGTGGTTCTCCCATCTGAGGAGGAAAACAAGCCCGAGGGGTTTGAGTTTTCCTAATCATGCATTTCAAAAACATGGATGTGCACTGATGTACTCATCACCCCATCACACATGTCATAGTATTATCTAATGATTCAAGTGCATTAAAGAAATGAATATAAAAAGTGCATGAGATTGTAATGGTACTTGTTATTGTCAAAGTTAGCTGACTTCATGGTCCTCCCCTCCACCCAAAAACATTTGAATGGACACATGTTGGCTTGTCCATTAGTTACTGCTTATGATGCATATCATGATGTGTTGAATGTCACTTGCTGTGTGAAACACTCAGACACCTGTTAATGTCCAGGTTGGCTGATATTCTGGACCCTCTAACTCTCCCCCAAAGAAAATATAAATACAAAAAAAATTTACCAGACACATATTGGCTTATCCGACTGTTACTGTTTCTTTATACATACTGATTAAGTTTAGTAAACTGTGGCACATTCAGCACCTTTCCAAGTTTTCGTTCATGTGCATGTTACATCTCAAGCAAACCACTAAATGTTGTCAGGACTTCCTTTTACCATCTTAGGAATATTTCCAGGGTGCGTCACCTTGTACCATCTGACTACCAATGCTGGTCCACGCTTTTGTGTCCTCGCGCTTGGATTACTGCAATGCCCTTTACTTTGGGCTTTCTGGGGTTGAAATCCATTGCCTACAGCTGGTGCAGAGCACTGCAGCCTGGGTTTTGACTAGGACAAGGAGATTCAGTCACATTACCCCAGTGCTGCACAAACTGCACTGGCTTCCTATACGGTGGCGGATCACCTTTAAAGTCATTTTATTGATTTTCAAAGCCCTTCATGATCACGGTCCGACCTATCTGAAAGAACTTCTGGTGCCTTACTGCCCCGGCCAATCACTCCACTCGGCTGATGAGAGATTGTTAGAGATTCCAAGAGTGAATTTAAAATCTTCAGGTAGAGCATTTTCTTATGACGCAGCCACTCTTTGGAATTCTCTACCATGCCGGTTAAGGGAGCGATCCTCCGTGGAAATATTTAAGGAAGATTTAAAAACTTATTTATGGCACTTGGCTTATCTGGATGATTAATGGAATCTGTTTGTAAATATTTTGTTGATCATATGGATGATTGTATGGTTTGTTTTAATTATGTGATGTTTTAATGAAATTATTTTTTATGTGTTTAAAATTGGCATTGTATATCGTGGTTTTGATATGTAAAGCACCTTGATATTTTGAAAGGCGCTCTAAAAATAAAGTTATTATTATTATTATTATACAAATATAATTATCTGAAACAATGCCTTGAGCAGTGTCAGGGAGATCATAATTCCACTATACAAGACACTAATGAGGCCCCACCTGGAGTACAGTGTACAGTTCTGGAGACCATACCTACGTAAGGACATAGACAGGGTAGAGAAGGTTCAGAGGAGGGCAACAAAGATGGTGCATGGATTGCATCACAAGTCCTATAAGGACAAGTTGAAGGAATTGAACATGCTACTCCTAGAGGAGAGGGAGGAGAGAGGAGATATGATAGAAACATGCAAGAATCTTACAGGGAGGAACAGGGTGCAGGAATATCTATTTTAGCGAAAAAAGATGTTCCAGGACTAGAGGGCATGGGATGAAGTTGGAGGGAGGATGATTCAGAGGAAACATGAGGAAGAATTTCTTCACAGAACGGGTGGTGGACAAGTGGAACACCCTGTCGGAGGAAGTGGTGGGGGCTGAAACAATCACAGGATTTAAGAATGCTTGGGATAGACATAAAGGAATTCTGGAGGTCAGGGGTAAGGGCAACAGACTTCTAGGAAAGCATAATCTGAATTTGCAAACTCAAATGGGCAGACTGGGTGGGCCATAGGCCCTTATCTGCCGACACTGTCTATGTATCTATGTAAGTTGTAATCCTTAGCTGCATACTAGTCATGATAATTTGTATCTGTTCCTCTTGAAAACAAGATCAGCAGTACATTCTCAAATAGTTATAGCAATATAAGAAAACAGACAGCAGAAGGAGACCTCTTGGTCTATCATGTCTGCTAGAGATACTAGTGATTGAGTTCTGCCCCAAGTTTACACCTTTGATCCCGACACCCCCTCTCCCACCCTGATATTTGATGTTTCCCTGGCACTTCCACATGACATGCCTTTGTGCTTAGCCAATGTCCTTTTGAAGGCACTCACTGACTTTGTCTACACCACCTCCACTGGTAGTGTGTTCCATTCTGTCACCACTCTCTCTGTAAAGAAGTGTTTCCTTACTTCCCTCTTGAACCTTTCCCCCACCATTTTTAGGTTGTGCACTTTAGTGGCGGTGCTGGTCCTTCTGTTGAATAGGCCCTTATTTTCTACCCTGATTATTCCTTTCAAGTATTTGAATATCTATAATTTCCCCCATTAGCCTCCTATCTACCAGCGTGTACATCCCCAGTTCCTCAACCTCTCCTTGTAAGATCTATCCTGCTGTCCCTCTATCATTCTGGTAGTAGTCACTCACTCTCCTCTCAACTCTCTCCAGCAATTGTATGTCCTTCTTCCAGTGAGGATGCTAAAATGTTACTCCATATTATAAATGTGGTCTTACCAAAGATCTGTATAGTGGCAGAATGACATCACTGTTTCTACTGCTGAAACCCCTTGCAATAAACCCCAACATCCTATTTGCCTTCACAACTGCCTTTTTATATTGAATTGAGTATTTCAAGTCACTCATAATGATGACCCCCAGAGATTCTTTTCTTCCTTCAATATTGAGACCTGAACCTTTCCTTTGTACTTTCCTATGTGGTACTCTCCCCTCAGGTTCTTCGCCTCATGTGCATCACCTTTCATTTCTTAGCATTAAATCCAAGATGCCATATCCCTGAGCATCTCTCCAGTCTGGCCATGTCCACCCTCAGTTCCCTTGTGACCTCCTGGTCTGGGTGTCCACCCTCCCACATAACTTGGTGTCTGCAAACATGCACATTTTCCTCCTGAATGCCTTCCCCTTTGTTAGTAGATAAAATGTTAAACAGCACTGGTTCTAACACTGACCCCTGTGGAACCCACTTGTGACCTTCCTTGTTGGAGAACCACTCCCCCCAACCACCCTCTGTGCCCTGCCACTTAGCCAGTTAGCAATCCATCTAACAAACCTTTCACCCACCCCAAGGTCCTAGTCATAATTTCCTGGATCAGATTCAAGTCCCAGGGAACTGGCATATCGGAAAAACAGGAATAACACCAAATATCTGTGCCACAGTGTCACTGCTACACAGGCATACTGCAGTAAACGAAACAGAGTAACTATTGTTCACCAATAAATGCTGCTGCAGCTGATACTGAGACATTTGCCAAATCAAAACCATTGCAGATCAAGCGTCCCATGCAACAGCCATATTGAAGTTCTATACCAGTAATTTGCTGATAATGTCACTCTAGTCATCTCCTGAAGATTGAAGAAACCATCCTATTCCCAGTTGATCCTGCTGCACCAAACAATAACAGCCAATGTAGCCAAAGTCAGTACTATGCCCTAAAGAATCCTTAAGACGATGCCTGACTTACTGAACCCATTGCCTCACCACTGCATGCAAACTGTGAGTTATGAGTGATGCTGCAGAGATCAGCAGAAACAGAAAATGTTATCCTGATACATGACTCTGCTTTGAGTGACACATTCAGCAAATGCACCACCAGTGTTGAATTTCTTGAACTTGTTTGTGCATGCCATAACAATGAAAAACATAAAGAAGAAGCATGATGGCCCAGTAAAGCTGCTGAATCTGGATGCAACACTGATTCTGAAACTAACCATACCACCACGTTGGTATAACTCGTAAGTTCATTATTGTCACATCATGTAATGTGATGTATGAGAAATTGTTTTGCTAACTACCCTATTTTGATATTTAAAGACTATTGCATTACTGTTACTCATGTAGAAGCTTTCCTAAACAAAATAGCATTGTTTGTGTATAGTGAGTGTGTGTGTGTGTGTGTGCTGACAGTCGCACATGGGGAGGGAGTGTGGCGGTGCTACTAGTGTACTTTGTTTCAATATGCATTGTAGTCCATAACAGTCTGTTTGTAGAGACATGTTACTAGCACTTACATACTGTTTTAACTGCTGTTAACCAGTCCTACATTTCTAGCAACATGCATAAAGTCTTATGATGACAGTGCTGTCTCTTGAAAAGCAAAATTGCTGTTGTTTCTGGACGTTACCTCTCTCACTCTGACTTATTCTCCTTCCAGGACTGTCACATGCTGCCACTGCTGCTGCTGTCACTTTGGTCGATACCCGAATCATGAGTCTGACCAACCCCACAATGCCATCCCTGCTGCTTCATGGTGTGTCCATCTAAACTCACCAGGTAAGATATATAGGGAAACCTTTCTATTTAATACCCTTGCCTTGATCTTCTTCTCTTGATGTCAGTCAGTCAAACAGGTAAGTATTGTACTGGTATTCCTATCTTTGCTCCTCAACATGTAGAGTGTGCTTATTGGGTAGGTAGCAAGTGGTTGTGTGGGGGAAGGGGCACACACAAGGCGGAGGTTGTAGGATTAATTAGGATAGACAGTGGAGTAGGCAGTCACTTTTGGCAGTCAAAGATAGTACAGAATGTAAGAAACTGTTCTGAAAGCCTGATATATAACATGTCACTGTGTTTACTAGCCAAATGTCATTTGTTTCTATAACTATCTCACAACAATGACCTATTTCCTTTTCAGGCCTTCCACATGCTGACGCTGCCACTGTTGCTGCTGCCAGGATTTCATCTGATGCCGCTTTTGACTGTTTTTTCATGATATGTCCATCACAGTTGACCAGGTAAGATATTGTTTGGGGATAGCTTTCTATTTAATACCCTTGATCTTTTCCTCTCAGTGTCAGCCAGTCAAACAGGTAAGTATTGTACTGGTATTCCTACTTTTATGCCTTAAGATGTAGAATGTGTTTTATGGGATGTGAGTAGTTGTTCGGGTGGGGGTGGGATTTAAAGAAGAAAATGACTATGTGGGGCACTTCAGCAAGCATGCCACCAATTAACATCAGCGTATCTGAATCTTGACATAAATCATGTCAATAACCAACCAGTACCCCAGCCCAAGACAAGGATGACCACAGTGGTATGAAAACATAGATTTATATATTTCAGAAAAGGAAAACAGAACAAGATGCAAGTTTAGAAAAACCCACAATGAACACTCAGTAACTTGTATAACTATACTAATTATCAATTACAAGAAAATATAACAGTAACCATATTCCAGGTTAAGACATGAGAAAAAAATAACAAGACCAGCAAACAACAATACCAATTTAACAACACTACAATTTTTAAACTACTTACAAGATGTCAATGTCACAACAGTACTGTCACTTCACGGACATTTAACTTTTTGCTGCGGACTTCTGCTCCAGAGTTAAGCCCATGAACTCAAGCACTACAACCATCTTCCTTAACCTCCTTAGCATTTTTCATAAATTTTGTTGATTTGCCTTGACTTCAACAATGTGGGTCTCCGAGAACTGACCTTTGTGTCAACTTTATTTCTTATCCCTCCTCTTATTTCCACCCTGTTCCAGCTGACTTGTATCCTGTGGAGGAGCTTGCTGATTGGCACCATCAGCATTTGTACCTGTCCCTGGCACACTGGCACTTTCAATGGTCTCAGTGGGCTTGGGCTGCTGTGATTCCTCCCTCACTGCAAGACGTTCTAGCACCTTCCGGATTTTCAAAACACACTTTTTTGCACTGCATGCTTTGAGTTGCCTCCTTTGGTGGCTCCACTTCACCTTCAAGTTGTGATTCTGATGCACTGATGGATTTAAGTGCTGCAGTACAGAAAGAAAAGGACTGTTAGGGAAATGAGGGTACATTGCAATATACACACACTTATGAATATGGTAATGCTGTGAGTGACTGTTATACAACAATTATACTACACAGATATATATTTTTTGATCACTATTTGGGACTGTACATGGTCTCAGCCACGGAATGCTCCACACCCACAAAATAACAGGTACTGTAGACATTACTGAGTGCACACCCACAGCACACACAACTGAACCCCAAACATTAACGTCACACCTCCCTGATAACAACCACCCATATGTAAGAACACTGGGACACTGCGCATTTTATGACTTGCTGATGCTAATTTGCAACTACTACAACATTGGTAGTTTCTTCCTAATCAAGCGATGTGACTTCATGGTGTGTCCATCCCAACTACCAATGTAATAATGTACTCTTTATTTTCATTTTTTAAATAAACATTGCACATGGTTTATGTTTTCTATTTAGTGTTTATAATGGACACCTTAGAACAGGCGTATTCCACTTGAGTTAGGTTTGCAGTGTAGTGATTTGGGAGAAATACAGTGGTAATGGACTGCGTTACTGTAGTAGCTGCAAGTTGTGCTGAGACAGACTGTATTCGGCAAAGAGAAATTAGGTCCCTGGTTGTTTTCGATACCTGCGGTTGCTGTTCAAGAAGTAAATAATGTCAATACATGCTTGCCTTATTTCTGCTACTGTCACTGTGCTTCCATCTGTTTCAGGTCGGACTCACTACTGTAATTTGTTTTATGAGTACTGATGGTGCTGCAGCTGCCTTGATTGCTATTTGTATCCTACAGTACATTACACTCCAAGTGTAGTGACATACGGATGTGTTCATCACCAAACTGCCCAGGTAAGTACTGTAGCCTGTTCAAAAATGTGTACAGTTGATATCAGGGAGTTGGTACAGTACTTTCTAGTGGCTCACTTTGAGTGTGAGCGTGACTTCATGTCACAGTGCGTATTGTGGGGGGAAGGGCATTCCCTGACTGGCACCATGCAGTGCCCCAGTGCTCAAAAATGTGTACAGTTGATATCAGGGAGTTGACACAGTACTTTCTAGTGGCTCACTTTGAGTATGAGCATGACTTCATGTCACAGTGCCTGTTGTGTGAGAGACATTCCATGACTGGCACCGTGCAGTGTCCCAGTGCTCAAAAATATATACAGTTGATGTCAGGGAGTTGACATGGCACTTTCTAGTGGCTCACTTTGAGTGTGAGCATGATGTCATGTCACAGTGCCTATTGTGGGGGAGGTATTCCCTGACTGGCACCGTGCAGTGTCCCAGTGTTCAAAAGTGTGTACAGTTGATATCAGAAAGTTGGCATCGGGACTACTGTATTTAAAGGGTTCAGAATAAATAAAATAAATACTGTGTGTCACTAAAAAATGGCAAGAGAAACTGAACCCAGTTATAATAATAGCAATAAGGTGGTCACAGAGGTTATGTTAATATTCAAGTTAATCACAACCTGTTGTTGTCAATATAGTACTTTCCAGTGCCTAGAGCCACATTCCCTCACAAGTGGTGATTGACTGGAATATTAACATAGTCCCTGGGTTGTACCGCATTGCTTATTTGCTTAACTTCAACTACAGTCACACATTAGCATTGAACTTTTTAAAACCTTTACCATAGATAAACAGAATCATGACAAGAAAGACACAGGGCAAGGAAGTTAAGTGACTTACTCAGTCACACACTATGCAAGAGAGTGGAACAGTCACATAGTCAGTGTCAAGAATTTTGATGGACTGATAACATTTTGTAGAGCAACATACATACACTGCAACATAGAAATATAGAAACATAGGAACTGTATGCCTAGCTGATGAGGTCCGACCACCCAATTCATTCTGCACATAAGTCCTACACCTGCACATGGCCTACAACATGATCACAAGTCAGTGGTTGTTCATCACTCAATACAACATCAATGCTACTTTTGACTATACCAGGCATGTTTACAACCACCCATTGTGTTTGATAGCATCCTATCACCTCTTGTTGCAGATCATTCTATGCGTCTCCTCCCTTTCTGTGAATAAAAACTTTCACACTTTTAATCTTACCCTCCCCAGTCCGATTTTTATCAGGCCCCTTTGTTCTCTTCATCATTATAAATTGGAAGTGGTATCACCCATGTGCCTTCTTCATGCTATTGAGGTACAATAAAGTTTCTCTCATTTTCCCACAACCACTGTTGTTTATCAGTGTCAGTGGCTCAGTAGGTAGCACACTCGCCTCTGAGGCCGGGAGATCAGAGGGCTGTGGATTCAGTTCCCACATCTGGCACTTGGGTTAATATCCCAATACTGACATTGTAGTGCAGCATGAGAGGGGTGCTGCACTTGTGAGGTGCCATCTTTCGGATGAGATGTTAAACTGAGGTCCCATCTGCCTGGATTGGTGGTAGTTCAGGTGGATGTTAAATATCCCATGGCACTTCTTCAAAAGAGAAGGGGAATTTCCCCGGTGTCCTGCCCAAATTTCCCTCATTCACTAAAAATACCACCAACAGCTTAATCTGGTTCAAGGTCAGTTGGCATTCATCTGTATCCCCCTCCCCCGGGTCGTGCCTGAAAATAGGCAAGATTTGTCTAGTGCACTTACCTGGTCAACAAAAACTAAATAAAATAAATAAATCATGTAATGCAGTGATTACCTATTGACAGATACTTTAGTCTGTCCTCATATGTTTTTAGATGAAAACACTGACATCTTGGTACCACTTCTCTGGAACGCCAACATGCTTGTGCAGTAGTTGCCGTGGCTGCCACCATAATTGCAGACAGTACTCAGAGTGAGGTGGCAGGCATTACCAGCATTTTATACAACTGCATAATCTCCAGAATTGTGACAGTGATCCATCTGTCTATGCACCACAGCGTGACATTCTCCATTGCCACAGCATTTCTGTGATTCTGCAGAAATGCATCTTACATAACAAGCAAATAATGTACTCCACAAATGGCATGTAACTGTACTGAAAGGGCCATTCAGAACTCTTAATCATAAAAATGACCTACCAAAACCAGGGACATTGGGAACAACACCTTTGTCATCATCCTTAACATCAGCTGAATCACTACTGCCAGGCCTGGTGGTGGCACTTCCACTTGATGTCCCAGGTGTACCTTCAGGTTGCCATTCAGCTTTCGAAAATAAACAACAGATTTAAGGTTCACCAGCCAGAAACAAAAATAAAATTTCTAACACTAAATGCTAAAATCAGCATTGTATTCAATGGTTATGAGTATGACTGCAGTGTTAGGTATCTTATTGTGGACAACAGTAAGCAAGCAAAAAGGCATGACAGGGTGTGCATGGAACATATTTTACTGAATGGCCAGATGTGTAATAAGGCACTTTGAGTGTGAGCGTGAATTCATGTCACAGTGCCTGTTGTGGGGGTGCATTCCTTGACTGTCACCGTGCAGTGTCCCAGTGCTGAAAAATGTGTACAGTTGATATCAGGGAGTTGGCACAGTACTTTCCAGTGGTTCACTTTGAGTGTGAGCGTGATTTCATGTCACAGTGCCTGTTGTGGGAGTGGGGGCATTCCTTGACTGGCACTGTGCAGTGTCCCAGTGCTCAAAAATGTGTACAGTTGATATCAGGGAGTTGGCATGGCACTTTCTAATGGCTCACTTTGAGTGTGAGTATGAGTGTGACTTAATGTCACTGACAGTGCCTGTTGTGGGGGAAGGGGGAGCATTCCCTAAATGGGTCTTAAAAATCCTGTAACCTCAAATTGGTCTAAATAGGTCACATGGCCCTGTGGTCTCTGTAATCAAATGTTTACTTTCTTTGAACCTTATTGTAATTTAAATATGTAATAGATTTATTTTATAATCACAATAATGCACTTCAGGGCATGTGTAGTAGTGGAATTTACACACTACTTGTGTGGTTAAAGTCACTCAGCTGCACTTCGTGACACAAAACACAAGGAGTGTGTAAATCCCACAACATATCCCATGTCATGCATTACTGCTTAAAGAATTTTTATAAAACATTTTTTTAATTCAATATCAATAAGGCATAATCGAGGTTACTCCTCGTGACACATTACACCCCTAGAGGGTGATTAACAGACCATTAACAGAACACCTGGGCAATGGGCATGCCTTACTGCTTACATACACACAATATAAGGATTAGAAATACCGTAATCTACTTACTAGTGCTGCTGTCCATTGATACACTCTTCCTCTTTCTCTTCCTTGACCTTGAGGGAACACGTGTCACAACAGATCCAAGCTCCTCCAGGGCATCTGGATCACAGTGCTGTAAATCATCCCACTTGTGCTTCAGTTGTTCAATGGGCGTTTCACAATTCCAACCTCCCACTATCCATAGTGAGCTTAATATTAGCCCACTCTTCCCTCTTTTAAGGTCCAGTTTTCAGGTCCAAACAGGTCAACGGCAGGTCGGTACTCCTTAACAAGCAGAGCCACCCCTTGCTGACAAATGGAGGTGATGAAGCAGTTCTCTTCTTCCTGGTGGTGCTGGTACTGGCTGTGAGGGCTGGTGACACTTGCTGCCCATGATGCTGCTCAGAGTCTGCTGCCTCTTGCACACCATGCTGCTGCACAGCCTGTCCCTCTTCTTGGGGCTGAGGCTCAGATGACAATGGTGCATCTGCCTGTGCAAGCATTATATACATGGGGGGATGGTGATGGTGCACAACTACAAAAATAATTCCACCCCCTAAAAAAATTAAAAATAAGATTACAGAAAAAAAAAATGATCAAACAGGAAAAAAAAAATATATATATATATATATATTTATATACACTTTAAAAGGCCTTTTTTGTACTTAAATGCCCCCAAACTAACTCTTGCTCTAAATACTCTCTATCACTCTCTTTATCTCACTCTCCCAGTCTCCATTGAGCCTCCCTCATGCGTTTTCTGTATTTGGTGCGGCTGGTTTCTGGTTTCCAGCACACAATAAAACTGTGGATTATTTGTTCCGCTGTTAACAAAAACAGCCGTGAAAGATGACAAAAGTTCCGCGACTACCATGCGCACAAATATGTAGGGAAAATAAATTTTACTGCGGATTTCAGAAACACGTATGGCGAAAATATTGCTGACAGGTGAAAATAATATGCAGGTTGGAAATGAGGGGAGCTAGTTTTCTGCAGTTTACCATGATTTGTCCGCAATACATAAAAGTACCACAGTTCATATTCAGAAATGAGTAGAAGTTCTTTACCTGCAGTTTATTAAATTGACCCACATTTTTGGGGATTTATTCCACAGTTTTAGGTGGAATTTCTATGAAAGTTGGCAAAATGATTTCCAAACTTCTGTGGAAGCAAAAATAAGACTTTCGCTGAAATTCTGCTGGGGGAATTTTTTTTGCACACCTCTGTTGCCTGGTTGTCTGGTAATCTTCCAAGACAGACATCAGGACAGTGGTGATGACTCTTGTGGTTTGAAGTCTGAAGGCTATTTAGTGTAGCTCACCATTAATCCTGATGGGAGTGTAAGACAATCACCTAGAAGGGAATAGTCTAGGGGGCTGCCTTTCAATGGAGGAAGGGAGGAGGAGTGGCACTGTATGTGAAAAATGACATAAGGGCCACAGAGATCCAGGAGGAACAAAATGGGGAAGAGATACTGTGGGTTAAGTTGGAAAGGAAAATGGGGACAGCCATCCGAACAGGTGTGGTCTATAGACCACCAGCCCAGGAGGAAGAAACAGATAGGGAGCTGATGCTAGCCATCCAAAGGATGGCAGACAAGGGTGAGGTAGTACTGGTTGGAGACTTCAATATTCCAGATGTGGACTGGAGCATCCCAGCAGCAGCAGCATTAACTAGGAGCAGATTTATCCTGGACTCCCTTCAGGGTGCTTTCCTCAAGTAACTGGTCATGGAACCAACTCGGCAGAAGGCAATACTGGACCTTGTGCTCACAAACAGGGACAGTGTGATGGAGGTAACAGTGGGGGAGCACCTGGGGAACAACGACCACCAGTCATTGTGGTTTGAAATCACAGAAAGAGCAGAACCAAACCACACAAAAACACGTATCCTGGATTTTAGGGGCAGACTTTGGGAAAATGGGAGATACTTGAAAAGAGGCATTAAGGGAATGGGACAGGAATCAGGGGTTGAGGAACAGTGGGCAGTATTTAAAATGGGGATTACAAGAACAACAGAATTATGCATTAAGCAGGTTAGCAAAAGGAAAGGAAGAGGAGACCATTATGGTTTCCAAAGAGGTAGCAAAGAAAGTGAAAACCAAAAGATTGCATTCGGGCAATACAAAAGACACAGGCAGAAGGGATAGGGAGAAGTACCAGGAGAAGCAAAGGGAGGCAGGGAGGTTAGTAAGGAAGCCAAAGCTCAGACAGAAGAACACATTGCAAAATCAGTGGGTAGAGGACAAAACCTTTTACAGGTACATAAGTGAAAAAGAAAAGACAAAGGGAGGGATAGTAAGACTGAAGGGGAGGATGGGGCCACGTGGAGGATGACAACAGTAAAGCTGACATATTGAACAGGTATTTCTGCTCAGTCTTTACTGAGAAGAGGAGGGTAATGGTCTGAATGGAGTACAAGGGGTGAGAATGGTGCAGAAATGGACACAAGTCCCTTTACGAGAAAGGGTCCTGAAGGAACTGGAAGTAATAAGAGTTGATAAAGCAATGGGGCCAGATGGGTGCACCCCAGGGTCCTTAAAGAACTAAGAGAGGTGGTGGCTGAACCTCTGGCTATCCTGTTTAGCCGATCACTGGAAACAGGGGAGGTACCCAAAGACTGGAGGACAGCAGATGTAGTTCCCTTATACAAAAGTGGGAACAAAGAGGAAGCAGGGAACTACAGACCAGTCAGCCTCACCTCGGTAGTGGGGAAGATCATGGAAGCACTACTGAAGGAGAGATTGGTAGGACATCTGGTTGTCAATGGACTACAGGACCCAAGGCAGCATGGTTTCACCAGGGGGAGGTCATGTCAGACCAACCTCGTTGAATTTTTTGACTGTGTGACTAGGGGGTGGATCGGGAGGGCAGTGGACATGGCCTATCTGGACTTCAGCAAGGCCTTTGACACTGTGCCACATAGAAGACTATTGCACAAACTGGGGAATAAGTGGGTGGAGCAGGACAGGCAGTGTGGGTGGGTAGATAACTGGCTGGGTGGCAGGACACAGAGGGTGGTGGTAAATGGCTGTCACTCCACAGAGGGAAGAGTGACCAGTGGGGTACCACAGGGATCAGTGCTGGGACCCGTCCTATTCAACATCTTCATCAGTGACATTGCACAGGACCTAGAAGGCAGAATTTCACTGTTCGCTGATGACACAAAGCTCTGTAACACAGTAGACACACCAGAGGGTATAGACAGAATGAGAAGGGACCTGCAGAAACTTGAAGAATGGTCAGGGGTTTGGCAGTTGAAATTCAATGCAAAGGTGCAAGATAATGCATATGAGGCTACAAAACCCTGGCACAATATATCAGTTGGGGGTGAGGATATAGCATGCACCAAGCAGGAAAGGGATCTTGGGGTTATCATCTCTGATGACCTCAAGGTAGGGAAACAGTGTGACAAGGCAGCAGGTAAAGCAAATAGGTTGCTGGTATGTATAGGCAGGGGCATCACCAGCAGGAAAAGGGAGGTCATAATTCCGCTATACAAGACACTAGTGAGGTCCCACCTGGAGTACAGTGTACAGTTCTGGAGACCTTACCTATGTAAGGACATAGACAGGGTAGAGAAGGTTCACAGGAAGGTAACAAAGATGGTGCACGGATTGCATCACAAGTCCTATGAAGCCAGGTTGAAGGAACTGAACATGCACTCCCTGGAGGAGAGGAGGGAGAGAGGGGATATGATAGAGACATACAAGTATCTCACAGGGAGGAACAGGGTGCAAGAATACACTATTTTTAAGCGAAAATGATGTTCCAGGACTAGAGGGCATGGGATGAAGTTGGAGGGAGGACGATTCAGAGAACACATGAGGAAGAATTTCTTCACAGAACGGGTGGTGGACAAGTGGAACACCCTGCCAGAGGAAGTGGTGGGGGCTGAAACAATCACAGGATTTAAGAATGCATGGGATAGACATAAAGGAATTCTGGAGGTCAGGGGTAAGGGGCAACAGACTTCTAGGAAAACATAAACTGAACTTACAAGCTCAAATGGGCAGACTGGGTGGGCCATAGGCCCTTATCTGCTGACACTGTCTATGTATCTATGTATCTATGTATCTATGATCCTGTGTCTGAGAGGTGCTGCTGTTGATCCTGTTTCCGAGAGATGCTGCTATGTTTCATTATATATGTTTCTATGTTTAGCTATGTTGAAGATGGTGAGAGTTCTGGTGACAGATGTTGAGCTGTGGAAACAGGTAGGAGGTGGGCCTACTATTTGTATGGGGTATCCCAAGTCAAAATGTATACTGGAGATGCTGCCTCTGCCAGAAGGCCTAGGAAAATTGCCAGCTGCTGTCAGATGGCAGACTGAGGGCTCAGTGACACTTGTTTCCAGCACACTGTCCAGTGTAAGGATCTCATTAGTGTGAGATGCCCAGAGCCACAGTAGCCATTAGGCAGGAATGCTTGAGTAAATGCCCCCACAGCAGTGCTGCCTCTAGAATACCAGCTGAAATGATACCACAGTGTCAATTAGTATGCAAGAAAATGACTGAAGCCAAAGCATATAGCAAGGTGGGAGATCTGGTAAATTCAGGAATCAGAGTAGGAAGGGCTCTGTCCCAAGCTATAAGCTCACCTATTGATGAATAGCAAGGAATAAGTGCAGTCAGGAGTTCCATGCAAAAAGGTATAAAGAGAAAAAATTTTCTTATGGAACCCTGAAGTTCTGTCTGACATCTGGGGTCTGGATCTAGCCTGTCTTTGCAGTGCTGACAAGTGGTGCATTTGGGTAACCATGTTCCTAAGTGTGTAATTGTAAATATATTTGTAAATAAGGCAACAACACATCATGTAGCAGAGTGATTTATTTCTGTTATGACAGAATGGGTGCTAAGTAAAGCTCACCAAGAAGTAAATAGGCAAAGGTGGAAAGGACTCTGTAAATAGCTAGCGACTGGGAATCCTGATTTTGTCCAGGGGATGCCTCCAGTGAGCAGTTACTATCCACCCCTAGACACGAAGGGTACCCATGGGGCTATGGCCATCACACACTGGTATTTAACTTACACCAAGAGAGAAACATAGAAACAGAAATTGACGGCAGAAGGGGACCGCAAGATTCATCTAGTCTGCCCGATATGGGTAACTATAACCCTCTTCTATCCTTTCTGTGAAATGATACCTTTGTGCCTGTCCCAGGCATTTTTGAACCCATTTCATTTTGGCCTCCACCACTTCCTGGAGCAGTCAGTTCCATGGGTCGACCACCCTCTCAGTGAAGAACTTCCTAACATTGCTCCTGAATCACCTACCCTTGAGCCTCATATCATGTCCTCTAGTTCTGATGCTTTTCTTCTTCTGAAAGAGCTCCTGTACCCCAACCTTATTTATACCCTTGATATACTTGAATGTCTCAATCATGTCCCCCCTCTCCCTCCTCTGCTACAGGGAGTATATGTTGAGCTCCCTCAACCCACCTGCATATACCATTTGATGCAGACCCTGAATCATTTTTGTGACTCTCCTCTGCACCATCTCAATCTTATCAATCTCTTTCCTAAGGTGCGGCCTCTAGAACTGTATGCAGTACTCCAGGTGGGGCACACTAGTGGCCAGTAAAGTGGCAGCACCACTTCACTTCTGTGACTCATGATTCCCCTCCCCATGCTGTCCAGCATACCACTGGCCTTTAGCACTGCCTTTTCGCACTACTTGCCCACCTTTAAGTCATCTGATATAATGACTCCTAGGTCTTGCTCCTGGTTGGTGCATGCCAGCTGCTCCCCTCCCAAGTAGTATCCCACCTTGTGGTTTCCCTTGCTTACGTGCATGACCTTGCACTTTTTGGCATTGAACTTCAACTGCCAAGCATCTGACCACTCCTTGAGATGGTGTCAGCCCTCAACTGAATGTACAATAAAACAGCAGCAGCAGCTGAGGGGGCTCATATGACCGCCTATTTCAGAAACACAGAAACATAGAAACATAGAATATGACAGCAGATAAGGACCACTAGAAAAGTAAAAGGAAAGAAAGGAGACTGTTCAACCACTGCTTATGTTCAGGTTTATATGTATAGCAACCATAAACTCAGCGTTTCACCCATATTTCAGACTTAATCATGAGTGGTGGTCCTTGTATTAGTTTCAGCTTATCATGCTTTTTGTTTGTATGCCTTTATATCAGCTTGCATGCTAACTGCTGTCTGACTCCATTTACAGCACTACTGAGCCTGACAGTATTTTCTGTGTCCACCAAGCACTGAAGGGTGCTCCAACCATGTCCTGCTTCAGCGTATCCAGCCAGTCTTATTTCAGAAAAGGTTCAACTCACATGTGAACTATAACTGGGTTACTATGAGTGTTGTGATTACTACACCTGCCTTGTGGGCTCATACAGGGTTGATAAGCCTTGGTCGATACATTCTTGATTAGGGAAGGGAAGTATTTAAGGTTTTAGTTGATTTTAAGAGCACCTAGTGTATGTACTGTGTGGTACAACTTCCTGGGATGCTTTACCTACCCACCTCTCCAAAGGAACACACCACCCCTAAACTAATATAGTGCAATAACAGTTACCCCAATAAGCAAGCAACTTATACTTTAAATAAGAATTGCTCTGACAAGGATTTAAGAACAGAGAACTTAATTTAGGGACCAGTGCCCTAAATGGAAGACAGAGAGTTAGTATTAGGATAGTGCTGTACAGTATCATTAAGCTGGTTGTTCATTGTCCTCCTAAGCCCAACCTACTTATACAGCAGGGTCACTCTACACATGCCCTATGAGAAGCAGCCAAAACAACAGTTTGCTTGGGCTGTAAAGCTAGATGCCCTGGTAGATTTAGCCCTCACTGCCTGCTGACCCCTACAGCACAGTGCACAGCACAGTGCTTCTACTCTGCCCTCCTGTACTGGGGGCAGTACCCTCTCCCTAGTGGTACCATGCTTCGACCCTTTGAACCCTTAAGGGGAGTTCCTAAAATATTACTGGGTACCCAGCCAGGAAAACGTGTAGGTCCAATGTTGAATTGATGCACATGGTTGACCAGCAGTGGTACACATGGACAAACAAAAGCAATGATTTGCAAATGAAAACTCATAACTGAATACTATTTAAACCTCAGACTATGTATTTGTGATGCCTTGCTCAATGCCCAAGTCCAGTAAATGCTTTACAACTATGCTACACAAAGGTGGTGGCTGCAGAGTTTGCTCTTGATTCTGCCAGACCAGGAGATCTCCTTTGATGCACAGGGGGAGATGGTTCAGTTCACAATGAGTGACTCTGGATGGATTTACTCCCCCCCCCAACCCTTGGTGGTGCAGACCTGTTGAGTTGGATAATAGGCAGTTTTTGTCTCTCATCCCAAACAGACATCTCCTCTCTCACTCCCATCTGTAATATCACTCCATGTTGCAGGGCTTCAGCTGTCCCTTTGATGCTGTTCAGGGGCTTTCCTAGCTTCAGCAGCTGGCTGGGGACATCCTTTTGCAATGCAGCTCAAATTAGAAATCCAGGGGCCACACGTCCAACACAACATGTCTGGCATGTAGTCCCTAGTGTAGAACAATAGCCAATGCCTGGCTGTAACATTGCCCAGCTAACTTCTCAGACTGACTGTTGAGTCTGCAGGTCAGCTTTGGTACAGCTGCAGCACAGTGAAGTTTTTACTCAAGATGCAGCTTTCAGCTTTTATGTTTATGCTGCTCTGGCATGGAATTATCTTCCTTTTGCAGCAGGAAGTCTGTTTCTCTCTCAATCTCTTCAGGGAGATGTTCGGTCTGCTTCTGCAGCAGCTCCACCATTCTCCAGTCTGCTTCTCTCTGCAGACACACGCAGGCTGCTTAGATCCTGGTACAGCCCTTGCTGCTCACTGGGGAATCTCAACTCACCACTGGCCCATGCAGCTGTCAAAGAATCTAAGGTCAGGCTGAAGATCCATCACAAAACAGTTGATTGGCCCACAATTCACCAGAAATATTGCACTCCTACTATATCCCAGAAGCTCCTTCTGGCATACCTACCACATCAGAAGCCTGATTGGCTGAATTCTTTCCTCTGACCCTAGTGGTCATGTTGTCTGGGATCAGATGGAAACATGGTGGCTATGGGTTTTGTATCCCTGAGGGGCTCCATTCCCAAATTCACTGGTGACCATGTTCAAATAATGTGCATTCACACTTGGAGTCTTGCTCAGTCAGGGCATTTGATGTGGGATTCCCTGCTATGTGTAAAGCGAGGTCACTCTCTTTGTTGGTGGCAAGTGGCCACCTTCAATGTGCAGCAGGAGCCATAGCTGTGATGGCACTGTTAGCACCAAAGAAAACATGCTACTCCACTCTTTCTGGCAGCCCTCTTCCAATCCTACAAAGCCAGAGTCCTCAGGGCTGGGGAGCACAAGGAAGTATGGTGGTAGTCTGGTTGGGTTCTACAGAGCCTTTTGGGTAAACCCCCATGCTGAGGGAGGGTTACAGTAGTGTTATTGTTTCACGCTTATTTTCAAACAAGATAATGACAAATACCTGGGGGTTGAGTTCTAATTTAGAATTAGAACTAACATGTGTCCTAAGTCCTAAGGGTGCTAAATTCTAAATAAAATGCATTTTTTTGTTTGTACATTTCAAAAAACTAGAGGCGCCTGTCTGGAAAACAAAGAAATCATTGGGAATTACATTAACTAAAATGTTTTAGTATGACACATATATGAGAATGTGCTGCTAAAATGCCTGCTTATGCAGCTGTATCAAACAACACATCATATGTGACTCTTTGCAATTGTATTTTGAATGGCACACAGAGTTTCTCTTTCTTTTTTGTATGTGCAACGAAATAATATTATTGCTTTACTGAGAGGGCAAGCTTTTTTTAAGGTTTTTATCATCACCTCACTCTCTCTCTCTCTTCCTTCTATCTCCAGTCCTATACACACAAGTGTTTGTATTCTGAAGAAGATTAGAACTATTTGGAAAGTTTGAACTATTTGGAAAGTTCTCAACCAGAACCCAGAACCCAGTGAATTCTAACAACTCTAAATAAGCAACAAGGCATGACAAGGTGTGCAGTGTGCTGAGATAACTACACACCCAGTGGTGCAGTGAGGTGTGATCCCATAAGTCAAGTGCCTTCTGTCCTGGAAGGATGGTTATCTCAGTACAATGCATATGAACACACAAACATGAAAGCAGATAAAGGCCTTATGGTCTATCATGTCTGCTTGATTGTGCAGGTCTCCCCAGTTTCTACAGTGGGAACTACCCCGCTCCCCAGAGCCCCCTTCACCCCCCTCAGTTCCTACCCCACCCCAGCAACTTTCCTCTTCATTCTGCTCCATCCTGTCTTGAAGTTATCTGCTGTTTTCAGGGAGCTCACCTCCTCTGGCAACTCATCCCACTTGGCCATCACTCTCTCAGTGAAAATGTGCCTCATATCCCTCTTGAATCTTCCCCTACCAGCTTTAGACCATGCCCACTAATGGACTTCTTCCCACTAAGTCTGAAGATGCCCTCCATCTTCATTTTATTATTAGAAGGTATCTGAAGGTATTTATCATAGCCCACCTCTTCCTTCTGTCTTCAAGGGAGTACATGTTGAGTGCATTCAGCCTCTCCTCATAGGTACTGCCCTACTGGCCCTGGATCATCTTGATCGCCCTTCTCTTGACTGTTTCCAGCAAGACGACATCTTTCCTAAGAAAAGGGAAACAATACTGCACTTTCATGTTCTTCCTCAGTTGATCTGGCTGACTTCATGGAGACCTGATTGGGGGATGATGCTAGTCCAATTTTGGAGGCAGCCATCCCAGTTGGGTAATCTATGGTACACTGCCCAAGGAAGGACCATGGGGGGGAGTTACCATCTGTTTTAGAACTGCGCTGAACCTGGTGTTGCACCCTGTGGGAGACACCTCATCATTTGAATATGTGTTGCCGTGCGTGGGGGATCAGATTCTCGCTGCAGAATCCTCCTCATTTACCGACCTCCAGGGTACAAGGGGGAATTTCTGCCAGAAATAATGGATTTTGTCACTCATAGGGTGTTGCAGTCACCAAGGTAGATTATCCTTGGTGACGTCAATGCCTGGGTCGATGATGGATCTTCACGTTTTGGTCAGGAGTTCCTCCAGGGAATGAAATCCCTGGGGCTAGCACAAGCTGTTTGTACTGGGACTCATCAACACTGGAACACTCTAGACCTAGTGTTTTCCTTGGTACTTATGATAGATAATCTCAAGGAGGATCTGATCAGTTGGTCAGAATATTGACCCATTGACTTCAACTTTGGGGAATCCCTTGATGGTCCACCTCATGTGGAGATGGTCCAATACCAGCCTTTATGAGAACTTAGGCCAAAAGGACTTTTGGTGGTACTGGACTGCTCGAGTATTTTGGCAACAAGTGCTGGGGGATCAGAGGACGCAGTAGCAGCCCTTATTAAGACTGCCGACAGTGCCTTTGACCTCCTAACACAAGTCCTTGTACGTCCACTAGTCTCACACCTTTAGTTGCCATGGTATGATGGTGTGCTGGGAGCGAAGAAAGCTAGGGGGCAGAGATTGGAGTGGTACTGGCAGCAATTGGGGGCAGAGAAGGACAAATTGGCTTTGAATATCCACTATGGTGAATACCAAGGGGCAAACTCCAGTAAGAAGACAGTTTCTGTCCAGGGAGAGTGCGGTCAGAAAGAACTGACCTGCTTAACCTTTCCAAGTGGTGGACGGATTTCTCCATCCAGCCTGTCTGAAGCTTGTGAGGGCTGTTTTGGTCACAAGTGTGAAGAGTTTGTTTGGTTCTTTTCAGAGTATCCTCTCTTAGATCCTCAGTTTCCCCGATACGGTGGTCTGTGCCCCACAGTATCAAGTCGGGAGGACACAGCTGCATTCAGTGGACATGAGGACAGTTTCAGCCACTGACAATGGAAGAGGTTGTTGTGATGATCATAAAGCTGTGACCAACCTTTTGTGAACTGGATCCAGGCCCGAACCATCTACTAGTCAGCTGTGTCAGGCAACTGGGCACAGTGCTCATCAAGATTATCAGGTGCTCCCTCATGGACGGAATTTTCCCATCTGCACTGAAAAATGCATCAGTGAAACCCCTTCAGAAAAAACATCACTGGACCCTGATACCTTGGTGAATTACCGACTGGTCTCTAACTTGTCATTTCTTGGCAAAGTTATCAAGAAGGTGGTGGTGTTGCATCTGGAGGCATACCTCTCAACCTTTGATATTTTTTTTTGTTCCTTTTCCCCCCTTTTAAGCTTGGACCTTCCCTGCCCACTGCCCCCAAGTCCAAGCCTACCCTCCTGGGTGGGGCCACCCGGGGGGGTTCCCCCAATGAACACTTTGGGCAAAGCCCCAGCTTACCCCCCAAGTCAGGGCCACATGAGCAGGACCCACCCCCGGCAGACATCGGAGGCAGTGGATAGTGGTGTGGGTCATCATGCTGTGGGCCAGCTTTTTCCCCAATGCTTGATCCCAAGGGGCAAGAATGTGCAATGATGTGCAGCGTGGGGTCCGTGATGTGACAGACATTCTTTCCCTCCCTCCTCCCTCCCTCCGGAGAAGGACAGCAGTCCTAGGACACTTAATCCTTCTCCCCTGGCCAGTCCTCCAAAAATACCCGGATCCATTCCTGAACCCAGGTCATCGGCATCACAAGCAGAAATCCAACCACTGTGCCAGCAAGCCAGCAACCTTTGATATTTATGAGCCTCTCCAGTCTGGATTTAGGTCAAAGCATAGCACAAAGACTGCGCTGTTCAGGGTGCATAATGACCTTCTCAAAGTGAGAGATAGAAGAGACTGGTCAATGCTCATTCTCCTCAATCTCTCCTCAACATTTGATACTGTAGACCATAGGATCTTATTGGACCGACTCAGGGAGGAGGTGAAACACACCAGCAAAGTCATCTGCTGGTTTGAGTCCTTCCTCAAGGGCAGGAAACAGAGAGTGGTTCTTGGATAGTTCTCTTCCTGCCTGGTGAACCTGCACTGTGGTGTACCTCCGTGGTTGGTCCTCTCACCTGTTCTGTTTACAGTATATATGTTACCCTGGGTAGGATCATTAGACAGCATGGAGCTGTGTTTCACTGTTATGCAGATGATACTTAGCTCTGTCTTACGCAACTAAAACTAGTGGTGCATTGGATGCACTCAAACAATGCTTGGCCAAGGTCAGGGACTGGATGTCTTTGAGCTAGTTGAGACTCAACCCTGACACAGCTGAAGTACTAATGATTGAGCTGAGTCATAGGGACTGTATCATCAGCCAGGAGGGAGATGGGGCTATGCCTTGGTGTTTTCAGGCTCATGGCTGCTGCTAAGGTTAAGAAACTACGTGTCACTGTGGACGAAGGGCTGACATTTGAGGCTCAGGTGTTGGTAGTAGTCCAGAATGCCTTCTATTATCTTAAGACTATCACATAGATTCATTCCCTTATCCCTTCAGATGACCTGCCCTCACTATTGCATGCATTTGTAACCTCGAAACTCGATTACTGTAACACTCTTTACCTGGGGATCAGTGGAGGTATGTTGCGACACCTGCAGCTGGTGCATAACGTGGCTGTGAGAATATTAACCAGCCTTTCTAGGTCAAGTTGCATTTCCCCAGTGGTGCACAAACTGCACTGGCTGCCAGTGCAGTGGCATATTTCCTATAAAATTGGATTATTAACTTACAAGGCTCTACGAGGGCTGGGTCCAGGTTACCTGCATGACCTCCTGCATCCCTCCAGGCCAATGCACCCACTTCACTCTACTATGAAATGTCTCCTTGTGGTTCCCATGTCAAGACTGAAAACATCAGGGTCTGTACTTTTGAAGTGGCCAGTTCTACGTTATGGAATTCTCTTCAAAGGTCCATAAGAGAGGCCCCCATAGTGGAGAGATTCAAAAGAGGCCTTAAAAATGTTCTATTCTCTTAGGCCTTTGGAGTCTAATTCTCTGCTGACGTAAAGATGATCTATTAATTTTATAGATCATTTTTATTTATGGTAGTTATATTTTATTATGTATTTGTTTTTTATGGTATTATTTATGATAACTGCTGTTTTATTTAGAATTTCTACTCTGTATTGGTGCCCTGAGCATCCAGGGAAGGGTACCATAAACAAATAAAATTTACTACTACTACTACACCATACTCTAAGTGTAGTCTTACTAGTGACATGTATAGCAATAGAATGATCTCCGCTTTCCTGCTGGTAATCCCCCTGGATATGCAGCCCAGCATCCAATTTGTCTTAGCCACTGATCTCATGCAATGTGCTAAGTGCTTCAGGTCATTCCTGATGACTACTGTCATTTTTTTTTTTCTTCACTAGACTTGGTGTTCTGCACGCCACCCAGCCAATATTTGATCTCTGGGTTCCTTGCCCCTAAGTGCATAGCTTTGTACTTTTTAGTGTTGAACTCCAGTTGCCAAATGCCACTTCTCTAACCTAGCTAGGTCTTCTTTTAGTTCCTGTCTCCCCTCCTCCATGTCCACCCTCCCACAGAGCTTCATGTCATCTGCAAACAGGCATATTTTACCCTTCGTCCCATCTGCTATGTCACTGATGAAGATGCTTAACAACATCGGACCAAGAACTGAACCCTGTGGGACCCCACTTGTCCCCGGCCTACCTTCTGGCAATTTCCCCCCTGATGACCACCTTTTGGCTTCTGTCCTTTAACCATTTTTTGACCCATCTAGCAAACTTGGCCCCCACTCCCAGATCTTCCAGCTTCTTGCCCAGTCTCTTATGAAGTGCAGAGTTAAAGGTCTTGCTGAAGTCCATATACTGGACATCAACCACTTGGCCCCTGTCCATTGTCCAGGTCACTCAGTCAAAAAGGTTTATCAGATTAGTCTGACAGGACCTCCCTGACTCAAACCCATGCTACCTCTCACCTTGAAGCCCATTTTCCTTGAGAAAGCCTACCAGTCTATCCTTCAGGATAGTCTCCGTCAGTTTCTCCACTAATGAAGTCAAACTGGCCTGTACTTTCCTGATTCGTCCCTGGACCACTTTTATGGAGAGGCACTACATGTGCAGTTCTCCAGTCCCAGAGCACACTCCCTGACCCAAGAGAGGTGTTAAACAGGTCTATCAGGAGGTCTGCCAGTACCTTCACCAGTTTCCTTAGGACCCTTGAGTACACTTCATCTGGCCCTGGGAATCTCCATTTTCAGGGCCATTAGGCCCTTTAGCCCCTGTCCACATCTATTATGTGGTCAGTAACACCCCATCCCCCTTCCCTACACCTCTGCCCTCTTGTGGCACTGGTCCACCCTTCTCTCTAGTGAAAACACAACAGAAGTACTTGTTAAGCACCTGTGCTTTCTCTTCACCTCCTTCTACACACCTGCCCCTCCTTTTTTAACCTGATCATTTCATCTTTTATATCCCTCTTCTCCTTTATATATTTGAAGGAGTCCTTCTCATCTGATTTTACTTCCTGCACCAGTTGTACTTCCCTAGCAGTTTTTGCTTGTCTAACCACTCTGCTTGCCACCCTTGATTTCTCATTATAGTCCTCCCTATCGTCCTCATTCTGAGTACACTTGTACTTCCAGGATGTTACCTTCTTCTCCCATATTGTATTCACCATTTCTTTTCCATATCAGCTGAGCTTCCTTGACTTAGATTTCTTGCTTTTGATTTTGGCACACTCACTAGTGGCCTCCATCAGTCCCTTCTTTATTATGGCCCATTTCTGTTCCACCCCATCTCCTTACTGATCCCAATAAGATGCCCTACCAGAATGTCTCCCATCTTATTAAAGTCAGCCTTCCTAAAATCCAAAACCCTCGTTTTGGTCCTGACCATCCCTCTTCTCATGTCCAGATGGAACCACACCATGTGGTGGTCATTCCCTGCAAGTGGTGCTTCCACCATTACCTCCCCTGGAGTGTCTTATTACACTTGTAAAATGGGCTTTTATTTTTAAATATGTTTCTTTGTTAAAATGCACATTTCATAACATGTTGAATTTAAAATGAATGCATGTTTTTTACATAAACGTCCATACATTGTTATCCTCTCACCTCAAACCAAGACTGCTGAGGCTAACATTGCTCTGGCATGCCCTCTTCCTCCTCCTCCTCCTCCTATCAGGTGATGTGCACCCCAACCGGGGGCCATCTGGACCTGGTCCCACCTTGGAGACAAGACCTGGGAGCCTTCTTCTGGCCTCCCTCAACATCCACAGTCTCCTGAGGAATTTTACTCCCCTCCAAGGCTGGATCGCACAACACTCTCCGGACATTATAGCACTATCCGAGACCTGGCTATCCAAAAATATCCCTGATGGATCTGTCGCCTTAAGTGACTTCACCATTTTTTGGGCTGATAGATTGAGCAAGCATGGAAGTGGATGTGCCATCTATGCAAGAAACTCACAACATGCCACCCTGGTCTCCGTACTTAGCTCTATGCCTGGTGCCCAAGTCCTAACCATCAAACTAAGACTGGGTATTACCAGTAAGACACTCTATATCATGGCTGTCTACATCTCTCCAGGCAACCAAAAACTTGCCATTGAATCATATCTGTCTAGCATCACTCAACACCCCTCAAAGAGTGAAATCCTTATTCTAGGAAATGTCAATGTCAATTAGCTAACCACCACGTCCACCCTCTAAAAAGAATCCATTCTAGCTTATGACCTCACCCAAGTCTCCCTACCTAGCTCTACGCCTGGTGCCCAAGTCCTAACCATCAAATTAAGACTGGGCATTACCGGTAAGACACTATATATCATGGCTGTCTACATCTCTCCAGGCAACCAAAAACTTGCCTTTGAATCATTTCTGTCTAGCATCACTCAACTCCCCTCCAAGCGTGAAATCATTATTCTAGGAGATTTCAATGTCAACTGGTTAACCACCACGTCCACTCTCTACAAACAATCCATTCTAGCTTATGACCTCACCCAAGTGGTCCGTACACCAACCAGAGTAGATCCTAAATATGGGACCTCCTCTCTTATTGACCTCATGTTCACAAACAACCCAAACAACCTCAATAGAAACATAGAAACATAGAAGTTGATGGCAGATAAGGACCGCAAGGGCCATCCAGTCTGCCCATTTATTTTTCTACCTTATAAATGTGCCATCGTCCTTTGCTCTGTCAATGGCCTTTCTATTCATACTCATCTGTATTGCTCCCTTATGCCTATCCCATGGCTGTTTGAAGCCCTGCACTGTATTCATAGCCACCACTTCCTGAGGTAGGCCGTTCCATGCATCCACCACCCTTTCTGTGAAAATGAATTTCCTCACATTCCCCCTTAATTGGCCTCCCTCTAGTCTCATGCTGTGTCCTCTTGTCCTGTTATTTTTCTTATATTGAAACATGTTAGACTCTTTCACCTTGTTAATGCCCTTAAGGTGTTTGAATGTTTTGATCATATCACCTCTCTCCCTCCTTTGCTCAAGGGTATACATATTGAGCTCTGTTAATCTGTCATCATATGTCTTCTGATGCAGTCCCTACATCATGTTGGTTGCCCTTCTCTGGACTGCCTCAATTTGTTTAATGTTCTTGTGAAGGTGTGGCCTCCAGTACTGCACGCAGTGCTCCAGATGGAGCCTAACCAGTGTCTTGTAAAGAGGGATTATTACCTCCCTCTTATGACTTGTGATACCCCTACTAATACACCCTAACATCCCCCTAGTCTTGAAAGAAAAACATACAAGGTCCATAGAAATCCTTAAGGACCGTGGAGTCTCAAAAGACAGAGGAATGCACAAAATACCCCAGGAGTTGAAACAGAATATTGAAAAACAAACGAAGGGGTCAGCAAATAAAAGGCTATAAACTCATTCAAGCTTTATTAGCAAAATGTTCTCATAGAGAATTATCTCAAAAAACAGCATGGAGTTATTCACCACAAAAATAAATATACTGGGTATCACATAAGTCGTGATGCGGCACATAACCACACCGGTCAAAAGCGAGGAGCAGAAAATGAAAAATAGCAAGCACCAAGTGTGTGGTTGACCCGTTCAAAAAGCAAAGTTAATTAAAGCATAAGCAGCCTGACACGCTGGCAAAAAAACAAGCGTCTCCGCATAAAATGCATACCACAGAAAATGCTTCACAAAATATGCAAACAAAACAGACATACCACCCTACTCAAAGGGCTGTTAGAACTGGTCGATCACAAAGTATAGTTGCGAAATACAAGCCGTCGTCTTGTACTGCTGCGCCCACGAACTACGCCGAAGCCGATGCCTGGAAGAGACAACAAAGCGTCGAAACCGACGTCACGCTTACGTATCAACTAAACAGTCTTCATCAGAGCATGGATTGGGTGCACTAATGACCCCTTAAATACAAAGACAATCTTAAAGAGACAGATCCAAAAACAGCACCATATACCTCCATAAACCTACAGCTAATAAAACAAAATAACAATGAATCAGATTACCAAAATACAAAAAACTGCACAATCTTACACAAGAGGAAAAGAGCCAGAAAAGTCATAATCCTCACTGATCATGGCTACAGCACGAAAAGTCATAGCCATGAAAACTACAAAAGTGCCACCATATACCCATAACAATATAGTGAAATGACAAAAAATTAAATAAACTACTGAAATAATAAACATAAGAATCTCTATTAATCTTCTTATAAAATTCTTGATTACTAAGTTGCCTCATGGCTTCTTCATTGTAATCATCACTTCCCCGCTCTACCACTGCACCTCCCTTATCTGCCTGTTTGATCACTACTGAATCCAATTTCTTTAATTCCTGTATAGCTTGTCTCTCAGCTAAAGTAACATTCTGTGCATGATGTTTATTCTTATCATTTATAATCAATTTGTGTACATCATTAGAAACCATATTACAGAACGTGTTAATGGTATGGTTCAAATGAGGGAGATTATAGGAAGAAGGCTTTTTGAAAGGAGTCTCTTCTCTTGTTACATCCAAAAGTGAAGGCAGGACATCTGTTGTGCTGAAAAAATCTTTAGGATATATTTTTCTAAAAAATCTAAATAGGTCCAGCTCAATTTGGAGAGAATTGACCTTAGTGGTGGGAACAAAGCTCAAGCCTTTGGCTAGCACCTGTGTTTGGGTGGGGGTTAGCTGTATATTAGATAAATTTATAACCTCCAATTCAGATTCCTTGGCCTCGGAAATCTCCTCACCCCCCCCCCAATTCTGTCTCCCTCTGTAATTCTGTCTCCCTTTGTTGCCTCTCATACCTTGGTGGAGATTTGAATTCAAAAATTCTGCAAAGAGAAGCCTTCTGGATTTTCGAATTAAATACTATGGTCCCTCTTGGTTTAAATGATGAATTTCCTATATATAGTTATTTATAGTTTTTCACAGGTAACAGTAGCATTTGTGGACATGACCTGTGTCGTGCTCTGTCCACAAGTGGGAGGTATGACTTTCCGGCTCTAACTCCCTTTGGGTGCTTTTCCTATTCTTATGTTTATTATTTCAGTAGTTTATTTATTTTTTGTCATTTCATTATATTGTTATGGGTATATGGTGGCACTTTTGTAGTTTTCATGGCTATGACTTTTCGTGCTCTAGCCATGATCAGTGAGGATTATGACTTTTCCAGCTCTTTTCCTCTTGTGTAAGATTGTGCAGTTTTTCGTATTTTGGTAATCTGATTCATTGTTATTTTGTTTTATTAGCTGTAGGTTTATGGAGGTATATGGTGCTGTTTTTGGATCTGTCCCTTTAAGATTGTCTCTGTATTTAAGGGGTCATTAGTGCACCCAATCCATGCTCTGATGAAGACTGTTTAGTTGATACGTAAGCGTGACGTCGGTTTCGACGCTTTGTTGTCTCTTCCAGGTATCGGTTTCGGCGTAGTTCGTGCCGAGCAGTACAAGGCGCATTTGGCTTCTATTTCTGCACCATAATTTTGTGATCGACCAGTTCTACAGCCCCTTGAGTAGGGTGGTATGTCTGTTTCGTTTGCATATTTTGTGAAGCATTTTTCTGTGGTATGCATTTTGTGCGAGACGCTTTGCTTTTTTGCCACTGCCTGTAGGCGTTTTATGCTTTACTAACTTTGCTTTTTTGAACGGTCAACGACACACTTGGTGCTTGCCATTTTTCATTTTCTGCTCCTCACTTTTGACCGGTGTGGCTATGTGCCGTATGCGACTTATGTGATACTGTGCATATATATTTTTTTGTGGTGTGAATAACTCCATGCTGTTTTTTGAGATAATTCTCTATGAAAACTTTTTGGTAATAAAGCTTGAATGAGTTTATAGCCTTTTATTTGCTGACCCCTTCGTTTGTTTTTCAGTCCCCCTAGTCTTACCGACTGCTTTAGAGATCTGCTTGGATGATTTCAGGTCATCGGTGATGATGATGCCCAAGTCTCTTTCTTCCTTTGTTATTGCCAGCAACTCCCCTCCCAGCCTATAGGTGGCTTCAGGGTTTCTCTTCCTTATGTGAATGATCTTGCACTTCTTTGGGTTAAATCCCAGTTGCCACTCTTCTGACCATTTTGCTAGTTTATCCAGATCTCTTTTCATTCTGCCCACCCCATCTGGATCATCTACTCTGTTGCAGATCTTGGTGTCATCTGCAAACAGACAAGCCTTACCGTCTAGTCCATCTGCAAGGTCTCTAATGAAGATATTAAAGAGGACTGGCCCCAGGACTGATCCCTGAGGTACCCCACTTGTGACTTGCATCTCTTCTGACTGTATACCATTTACCACCACTCTCTGTTTTCTGCCCGTAAACCAGTTTGCCACCCAGTTGACCAACTTCTGACCCACCCCGAGCCTACCCAGCTTATTTATCAATCTTCTATGTGGAACAGTGTTGAAAGCTTTGCTGAAGTCAAGGTAGGTGACATCAACTGCTCCCCCTTGGTCCATCACTCTGGTTACCCAGTCAAAGAAATCTATGAGATTAGTTTGACAGGATCTTCCTTTTATAAACCCATGCTGTCTTGGATCCTGTGCCCCTACTGAATCCAGGTGTTGCACTATCCTTTCCTTAAGGAGTGCCTCCATAATCTTGCCCACTACTGAGGTAAGACTGACTGGTCTGTTGTTCCCTGCCTCCTCCCTGCTAGCACTCTTGGGGAGCCGGATCACATGAGCCCTTCTCCAGTCTTTTGGGACCTCTCCTGTGCTCAGAGACTCACTAAACAGTTTTGCTAATGGCTCTGCTAGTTCCACCCTTAGCTCCTTCAGTACCCTGGGATGTATGCCATCAGGTCCCATTGCCTTATCCACCCTGAGCTTAGCGAGCTGTTGTAGGACCCTTTCTTTTGTGAAGGGAGTAGTGCTCACCTCCCTCCCCCCTGTGTTCATGGTGCTGAGCTGTGGGCCCTGCCCTACCTTCTCTTCAGTAAATACTGAGCAAAAGTATCTATTTAGGATAGATGCTTTTACAGGGTCCTCCTCCTCACATGCCCCCTTTTCTCCATTGAGCTTAGCAATACCCCCTCTGGACTTTCTCCTTTCACTAATGCATCTATAGAAAGTCTTGTCACTGAGGTCAAAGTGCTCCCAGACTCACTAAGTGACCACTCCCCAGTTATCTGTTGGTGGTCAAATAAACAGACCCCTATCAAGAATAAAGTTCATGCCCATAGGTACCTCAAAAAAGGATCCCTTCCCCATCTCAAATCTTACCTTGCTTCCTGTGACTGGACCCCTATCCACATTGCTCCATCCGCTGATGCTGCCCTCACCTATTTTATGTGTACCTTTAACTCGACCTGTGACATCTTCGCCCCCATCACCAAGCACATTGTTAAACAATGGGACACACCCTGGATCTCCCAGTCATTGCTGGACCAAATGCACCACAGAGATGACCTATGGCACAGAGCACTGGACTCGCAACTCCCCCATGACAGACAGCTTTACAGAGAGGCCAGGAACAAATGTACCTGGGCAATACAGCAAGCTATTACTATAGGCAAACCCTAACATCCTCCTGGGACTCCGGGAAGAAATTCTGGGACAATATAAAAGAACTCTGCAGAAAAACTGTATCCCCTACCCCTGACCAGCTACTAATTGACGGGGACCCTGAAGCTATCTCCAGTGCCCTTAATCTGGCCTTCTCAGACCTTAGTGACATCCTCCCCCATAACTTCTTCAGCCAGTTTCCAAGTTCCACCACTAACAATCCGGCAACCCCTAAATACCCCCCTTTCTGGCTATGGATCCTCACTTGCAGTGAAGCAAAACACTATCTTACCAAATTCTTGATGAATGCCTGCCATAGCAATGACTCGCTGGACCTCAAACTCCTCCGGCTCACCCTGGATGTGACCCTGCGCCAGCTCATCAAAATAATGAACCTCTCCTTATGCCTCAACCAATTCCCCATGCCCTGGGAAAAAAAGCAGTTATAACCCCTATTCTGAAGACTGGTGACCACACCTCCACTAGCAATTATCGGCCCATTTCGATCCTGCCCCCGCTCTCCAAGGCACTCGAAAAAATCATATCGGACTAATTTACAGAGTACCTGAACAAACATAACCTACTCAGCCATGATCAACATGGCTTCCAGAGGGGCCACAGTACTACCACTGCCCTCGTTGAATACACATTATACATACACGAGGCACTAGAACAGGGCTCCCTTGTTGGTACAATCTATGTTGGTTTAACAAAAGCATTCAATACTGTCAACCACTCGCTGCTTCTCCACTCCCTTAGTGCCCTGAACTTCTCCCCAGAAGCCACCTCCTGGTTCAAGGACTATCTATCTGGCTGCACTCAACAGGTCAAAATAGATACCACACTCTCTTCCAGTAGACCAGTCCTTGCCGAGGTGCCACAAGGGTCCATTCTTGGTCCACTTCTCTTCACCCTCTTCCTAAACTCCCTTCCCCAATCCTGAAGTGGTAAACTGCTGCTCTATGCTGATGATGCTGTGGTATTCTGGAAATACCCCCATCCTAACTCTCTCCAAAATGCCCTGCATGCCTTCTTTGGGGAACTTGAAGCCTGCTTCTCTGAGCATCGCCTATTGTTCAAGTACCACAAGACAAAGTCTATGAACTTCACTCACCATCAGAGTCCTCTCTGTAACACCCCACTAACAATCATGAACTCACTAGGCACCAAACTTGAACAGGTTTTCTCCTTCAGGTTCCTTTGTATCAACCTTGACACTTCACTCACCTACCACGCACATATCCAACATGTCTCATCCTCCATTAACACCAGGCTAGGGATCCTATTCCAACATAAACACTGCCTACCCCCCCAGGTCCTCCATCCAGCAGTGTCCTCCTCAGTCCTTTCCTTGGTGGATTATAGCATAGTGATATATGGGACTGCAGAACAAACAGCCTTATGCAGCATTAACTTAGCTCTCAGTAAAGCAGGCCGCTTGATCACTGGATGTGAATGTTTTACTCACACTTGTGAGCTGTACAGTCTTGTGAACTGGCTAAACTTCGAAGGCAGGCTCAAGTATCACACTTGTCTTCTTGCAAAAAAGATACTCCAGAAGCTAGCCCCTCAAGGCTTTCACCACCTCATCCAAATAGTCCCTAACAAAAGGGCCCCCAGGTTTTCCCATATACCACCCTCCTAGTCCCTCACTGTAGGACCTCCCTCAGACAATGATTCTTCTGGTATCGGGCTTTCCTGTGGTTAAACAACCTTCCACCCTCCATCTCCATGGCATCCAGCATTGGCCGATTTAAATCCGGCCTCAAGACCCTCCTCCTTGCCTCCATAGCCTGTGACTTCACATAATATCCCATATTCCTACTTTTCATCTCTATAGTTGCATTCCCTAATCCCTAGGAGGAATATTTTCTTAATTTGTTAGTCTACTCACTAGGATACACACTGGAAGGGAGAACCATATATGTATCTTGATTAACTCCCTCATTACTCCTCTCACACTGTGTATATATTATGACTCAGGGTCCACTTAAGACCCCCTGAAAAATGAAACCTAACATATGTAATATCTATGACATGGGGTCTACTGCCAATGACTACTACAGCTGTAATCTGCCAATTGTATATATTCCCTGTACTGTACTACCTATGTAAGTATCCTGTTATTTTATGTATATGTGTCTATCTGACATGGAGCCTTTGCAAAGGATTCTTTGAGTCAAAGGGTTGTAATTCCAATTTCTCTCTTAAATAAAAAATAAATAAATAAAAAATAAAATAAAAAAAGCAGTCCTACACCTACTGGGACAAAAATGAATTTAGAGTTTTGCTTTAGTCTTTTGATCAGCTTTAGATTCCATAGTTGTAGTTCTGTAGTTCCCTCTGCTTACCCCACCATACACATACACACACACACACACACACACACACACACACACATTGATTAAAAAAAGTGAAAATAAACACTGAAATTCAGTTAGCTTTCCTCTGTTTCTTTTTTTATTTAAGGCCAATTTTTATCCACTGCCTATCAGAGAATGACAAGCGAGTGCTACAAGAGTGGGTACATATCTATTGAAAGCACAGCAGTTGTGAGCTGTGCTGTGCAATCACAATCAGGTGTTCAGATCAGAGCTCCAATACTGTAAAAAGAGAGATGTTGGCAATCAGTGATAACACTCAGCATTAAACATTTGGCAACTCTCAGGATTGTTTAATGCTTTCCAAATTATGTGGTGCTATTTTCATCTGTTGCTTCCCCTTAGCCACTCACCCCACCTGGATAATAATCACAAGAAGCAGAAAACATTGAGCAGTCTCAGAATAGACAACCGTTGCCCTCCTACACCCAACTCCCCAACACAAGTCATAAACATAAGGAGTGGAAAACAGGAAGTGGTTTTAAGGGACATTTTTTTTTATCCTCTTAATGGAGATTTTTTTTTATCCTAAACATGTACAGATTTATTTTTGCTGCAAGAGATCTGGTCTGGAACCCCGCCTGCACAATCTCACTCATTGGCTGAGTCAGTACTATGGAAAGGGAACATATGGAAACCCGAGTGTTTTTTTAAAAGCAGCTCAATATCTGCCTTTTTGAGACTTCTTGGTAATGGATGAAGGTTGCAAATGATGCAGAAGACACAGATTTGATACAGCTGGAGTCACGTGCCTGAATCACAAATAAAGTTCATTTTACAGAAGGCTGTTTGCTGCTTTGGGGGGAAACAAAATAATAAACACATCTTGCAGTGGGTTCTTAATGTTGGTGTTTGTTTGGGTTCAAAGTTCTGGGTGAACTGGGGGATCAACATGGCAGCTAGCCTGAAGATAGAGAGACAGGCTGGGGCTGTTGATCAAATTAGCGAGTGGTAAAAATGGGGGCCAAACACTTTTTTTTCAATTCTGTGCAGTGCAGGGATTTGTGATGAGGTTAAATACCAGGATGACCATGCACTGTAGTGTATTAATGCTCCATGAGATGACTGGTTATAGCCAATAAAATTATAGGATTTTTGTGCCCATTTTATAATTGACATTACGCATTTTTATTTGTAATTGATGATCTACCAGTGGAGATATAAGTCCCCTCTGAAAATGCAGCTGATATATCCAAGATGGATCCATTCTGAAAATCCCCTCTTTGGAGATGCAAATGTAAAGATTTTAAAGGAAAATTCAACAAATGGGCTACCTTTCAAATGGATCATGTTAGTGGTGTAACCATAACCATGCATCTTTATGTCATACTGTGTGGTGTGTGATTGTCCAAAGGTCTTGAAGATCAGGAATGAGGTGACTGAATTATGTTGTTTGATTACAAAAACGTGAATTCCATGTAATCCAAAATTACATACTTTAGGAAATATTTCCTTGTGGAGACATACTGTATTCAGTGCAGGCCGGTTGCGCACATAACAATGCGCCACGCAAAACAGATGCACTGGCTGGCACTGTTGCAATATTCAAACAGTCTGCACGATCGGTACAGATCGCACATCCTGCTTGAATATGGGACCATAGATGCACAGCACAAAGCAGGCGACTGCCATGGTGGGCACAGCACGTCCAGGTTTGGGGCTGAACACCGCCGATGGTGAAATGGGTGGCCAAACCTGGATGCGCCACATCCCCCAAAGGTGATATTCAGACACAATATGCTAATAAGCTCATCGGGCAAGTATAGTGCAAAAGGGCCTCATGCATGCCCATTATGGGCTCATTAGCATGGCTGCACCTGGCTGAATGTGCCAGGTCAACCCCCTTCCAGCTCCGACTATCATTGGCAAAGCCAGTCCCGATGACAGCCTTGGCAGTCCAGTGATACCCCCCTCCCATCCTCCATCCCCATTCATACTACAATGCCCTCCCTAACCCTTTTCCATAGTGTAGGGACCCCCCCCCTCCAATCCCCACTCCCTGTCAGTAGTACTATCATACCCCCACCCTGCCCTGATCGCTGTTCAAAACAGAAACACACACCTTCCCATGCCTGATCTCCATTCAAAATACAATCATCCCCAACCCCTTTTCCATAGTGCAGGGACCCTCCTTCCATGCCTGATCCCCGATCAAATCAGAATTATGCCCCAATCCCATTTCCATAGTGAAGTGGTACCCCCCCCTTCCCTGATCGCAACTTTGTTAAAGCTCTAGTTAGGGTCAAAGCCACCACAGTAGGGAAATGTGGCATTAGGGTTTTCAAACCTAACACCCCGCCCCCACACAGCACTCACCAACAGGCATCGGGGGGGTGCCTTGGGGTCATCAGCCCTAATGCTCACCCCATTCTCCTATACTGTACACCTCTCAGCTTATTTACTTATGGAATGGGGTGAGCGTTAGGGCTGGCAGCCCCAAGACACACTCCTGATACTTACAGGTGTGTGCAGGGTGGGGGTGGGGTGTTAGGTTTGGAAACTCTAACACCACGTGTCCCTACTTTTGTGGCTTTAACCCTGTCTAGAGCATTAACAATGTTTTTAACAATTTATTTCCTTCTTACTTTCTGAGATAGTATAATCATATCCTTGTTTGTACAGGCTATGTCCACAAGGCACTAGACCAGGGACAACTAGCTGGAGCAATCTATATCGACCTATCCAAGGCATTTGACCTTGTGGATCACAAGCTGCTGCTCCACAGGTTAACCTGCATTGAGTTGTCCTTGGACACAGATGGGTGGTTCTCTAGCTACCTGTCTGAGTGCTCACAGAAGGTAAAGATTAATGGTACCATCTAAGAGGCCAGGAAATCATGGTTGGAGTCCACAAGGGTCCATAATGGGCCCCTTCCTGTTTAGCCTCTTTGTAAATGACCTCCCAGCTGCACGTCCCTCTGCCAAAGTCCTGCTCTATACAGATGACACAGTGCTATTCCTTAGAGGCTCCTGCCAAGACACGCTGACCAGAAACCTACAGTGCAACTTCGGCCTGCTACAGGAATGGTTTAACACCAGCTTCCTACTACTCAATAGTAAAAAGACTAAGACAATGCTCCTTACCAGTCACCAGAAGAGGAAATCAACCACACCGTTTAAAACAGCACTCAATATGGACTCCACCCTCAAACAGGTTCACTTTTTCCAGTACCTGGGGATCACAATCGATGAGTCCCTCTCTTTCAACGAACACTTACAGTAAGTAAAATCATCACTTAGGCTGCTAACAGGAAGTTGGGGACACTCTAGAGACTCCACTTCTGCCTCACCCCTGAAGCCAGGCTCCCAGTGGTCAGTGGCAGAATTCTGCCAATCCTGGACTATGGAAATGTAGTTTATGGTGCTGCCACGGACACTAGCCTACACAAAGTCCACCTTACCCTCAGTAAAGCATGCAGATTTGTCCTGGATGTGGATCACATCACACATACCTGTGAGCTCTACATAAGGACAAAGTGGCTCCCAGGATAGAATAAAGCTTCAGATCTGCTTACTGGGAAAGAAGACCCTACTGGGACTGGCACCTGTCTCCCTGCAGGCATTATTCAGACCTGCCTCAGGTACACTTGCCGCAAGAAGCATCTCCAGGCATGTCTTAGCTGTTCCCTTCAGGAAATCGGTCCAGGGGAGACATGCCTTCATGGTAAGGGCTCCCACCTGGCTAAACGAGCTTCCAAACACAATCACCAGCCTTCAAAGCCTAGGGCAATTCAAATCCAAACTCCATAAGTCCATCTCTCCTCAAGTCCACTGCCTATGTCAAACATAATCCCAGCATCTGGCCCACCACTCAACTGCCCACTTTCTCTGGCCCGGTTGAACCTACTCCCTCCCTTCCCCCCTCCCTACCAACTCCCTCCACTTGTCCTTTCTCCAATATCCCCCTCACTGCCTCCCCCCCACTTGCCCGGTCCCCTGTCCACTTCCCTGCCCCCATCCTCCCTCCACCTGCCCTCTGTTCAGTACACCCACATTACCTCTAGCCCATTTTTCTGACCTCTTCCTCCCCCTCCCACTCCCCCCACCTAACTGCACTTGCCAAAACCCCAACTTGTCTCTCTGCATTTAACTTTTCTCAGATGGCTGCACATTGCGTACCTCCACTGGGAAACTGACAATACTACCAGCTGCTTCATTCATGTCTTGACTTGTGTAAACCGTAAATGTATTTGCTACCCCTTTCTATGTAAACTCTATGTCAGTAGCACAACCCAGTGTCAATTTGTCTGCTGTAATTATGCTGTTGCAACAAAATGTATCTCCTTAAGTGTTGGCGAGGATCCTTTGTAAACAAGCTCTTAGCTCAAAGGTTTGTAATTTCAAGTTCCCACTAAATAAATAAAAAATAAAATAAATTTGCCTCTGGGAGTGCAAGGCCCTCCAGGCCCTGCACTTCCATTTATAGAACAACAGTGACCAAATTGTCAGCAGAGCCATGTTATTACCCTACCTCATGTACCTGGTGCAGAAAAGGTTTGAATCCATGTCAAAATGTAATTCTGCACATCTGAAAAATGTCAGCTCTGACATACATGAGGTGGCGTAATAAGAAGGCAATGTTGAAACTCTAGGGTCAAAATATTTAATATTTTCAAAGTTACAAGCATGCATAGTGAAACTGCAATGAATGGTCAAAAGTTTGCCATTTCTATATAATTTGTTCCCAGATTTTCATCTTAGCCTTCTAATAAACTCACCTCATGAACAAGGGCAAAACACATTTTTAAATCCTGCCCAAAAGGTGAATTTGCCAATCGATGGCAAAATCACCATTTGGGCAGGAGTTGCGTAATGATAGTTATATTGTTCATAAGGTGGTGTCTGCAAAAGGCCATGTTGAAAATTTGGTGTTATGCAAAAAAGTTGAAACCCCCATTGAAATACATTGAAATGCATTTACCTTAGTTTCTCATATTGCAGTCGCCAGTTTCAGCTGCTTCAACTGAAGAGTGGGTTTTGAACCTGGGACCTGTTCAAGTGAGTGAGGGTTTGTGGGGGTATACTAGGGAGGCTGGGGTAGTGGGTGTTGAGTGGGAGGTGGGGGTGCTTATTAGTGAAGGACCATTTTTTTCCCCAGGTTTTGAAAAAAGAAAAGCATTGAGGGACCGTTTTCATTATTTCAGGTTCTGGCTGCTGGGCGAGGGTGGGGGTGCCACTGGACACCAGGGAATAAATAAGTAAATAACGAGAACAGCAATCAGTAGGTGAGGGGTGCCACTAGACACCAAAGAATATAAAATACAATAACGGGACAGTGATCGGCAGCTAGACACCAGGGAATTGGGAACGGTGATCGGCAAATAGCATAATAAGACTTGCAGTGATGTCACTCCAACTATACTGTGAAAGTAAATAAATCTCACATTTTGTATTTATCTCTTATGCAAATAACAAACAAGGTTATTTGGTAAGCGCACTGAAGCGCACGTACTATGGCAGACTTCTGGCAGGCATAATGAAAACCCCACCAACACTGGCCTGGTGGAGGGTAAACAGCACTGTGCATGCAGTTCTCCCCCAATCCAGAGCTCACACACCCTCTCCCTATCCCCTGCCCTGATTGGCCACATAGTTACACAGGTATAGGCATGGTCAGGCCCTTGCAGGGATATGCTGCAAGAGCTGGCATTTGTGCATCTGCGGGTCTCCTCTGGACACCTGGGATGAACAAATCCTGTCCCTCTATGCCATGGATCTTTAATAAAAAGGGCCCAATGTGAGGACAAGCAAATTAAAAGAACTGCTCTTTTTTAAAATCTATATACATTGTTTTTTATAAGTAAGACTTACAGATTTTATCTACAGTGAAGGAGCAGTACATATTAATTTACACATACATTACAGTGGGATTGAAAAGCTCATCACACCCAACAAGCTACATCATAGAGGGAAGATACAATTATACAAGAAACAAAATATTGACTGAGTTTTGAAAGGATGTTCCAAGACATGCCAACTTACTACCATCATGCAAGGACCTACATGTTAAACCTTAGTGTTTGAAATATTTATAACAAGCTTCAAAGCTGCTAAGTATCCAGTGTCATAATAGGGCCCCTGGTGTTCTGCGGCAGAATTTTCTGATTTCTGCGGCAGGGCTCCTTGACTTCTGCGGCAGAATTTTCTGATTTCTGTGGTATGATTTATTCATTTCTCTGGCAGAATGCAGTCCTGTCATTGGCTAAATATGATGTGATATCATCAATGACATCATATGCTGAGCATAGAGGAGGGACTTCAGGATAAACGAGGTGGGAAAGAAAGCCTGACTGAGTGCCACTGAGCACTTGAATGAATCATTCATTCAAGCACTCAGTGGCGCTCAGTCAGGCTGCTGGCCCTGGAGGTGAGTGGAAGGCTGTGCCGGTGGCCTGATCAGGGTACTGGGGGGAGCTGGGTGGGTCCTGCTATCTACTGATGGTTTGGGGATCCACTAGACACCAGGGAGTGAAAGGTGAATTATTTATTTTTTTAAACAATAAAGGAGGTGGCAGGGTAACTTTGGAGGGGAGTGCTTATCTTACTGTTTACAGCCAGTGATGGCCATGGGGGGACCACTAGACACCAGGGAGAAGAGAAGGGAGAACTCACAATTTTGCCACGGGAGGCAAAATTACTCCTGCAGGTGGTAAAATTTCACCTGTGGGTGCAAAAGTTTGCCCGCGAGTGAAATTTCATCAGCTTGGGGGTGAAATTTTAGCTCCCAACCACAGGTGGAATTTTGTATTTCGCCAGCGAAATATTTCACTTAATGCGCCAATTACGCAAAATATTTAGCTGGGTGAAATTTTCCAGTTTCACACTTTCCTAATCATGCACCAAATACAATGCCCAAGTGAATTAATTTCCATTTCCACTTATTTTTGTGTGTCAGGTTTTTAATGGTCTGTTTTCCTGCAATGTACATGAATCCACGTAGACATGGGGGCACGCCCCTGAAATATGCATCTATTGAAGGCCTGTTTACTGAAACTGGCTGTAATTCCATGCAGAAGGGGAGACTGGAAAATGTAATCATGTGCTATGCTGCAAGTACAGCACACACAAACAACTGGCCAGCAAATTAGAACCCAGAAGTTACATTCTGAATAGCATTTCACCAGTAATTTTGACACATAACAGCATGCCCTAACAGTGCAACTAGCAGTGGTGTCCCCTGCAATATCTATGGTGTTTCTGCATCTTTAGTCTCATTTATGTTAGTGTTTTGGTAATGTCCAGTGAAGCTGATGCCAAGAAAAAGCTGAAATTTGTAGATTATGAAATTGTTTGGCCGTGTTCAGGGTAGCTGTGGGTTTTGTCTTATATTGCATGTGTTGCTTGCTCTGCACCAACTAGCAATGTTGCCTAGACATCAAACACCAAACACAGCAAAAGCTTTGCTGCAGAGTTTCATCTGCTACAGTCTGAGGGTTGAAATGGTTATAACGGTGTGGTGGCACAGGTGACCGACAACCTAGGGGAACAATGGAAACAGCTACAGGTCTCAGAGTTAAGAAGAAGCCTCTTGATCCCAGTTTTAAATTGGCCTAGATTAGGGGCAAGTAAAATGGAAGATGGTAGATTGTTAAGCCAGATGGGAGCACGATAACGGAAGGACCTTTGCCCTAGAGAGGTCCTGCAGTGGTGGACTGTATAGGAGGTCCCAGCCAGCTGTCTGGGGGTACCCCTATGGGTGGCTGGTTGGATGAGGCAGTGTAGACAATTAGGTGTGAGTTTCATAAGAATCTTTTTGGCTTGGAGGCAGGTTTGGTATTTAAGCCTCCCTTCAAGGGTTAGCCAGGCCACTCGATTATAGAGCAGACATATATGGGTTTGTCTATTGCTGCTTGTGACCATGTGGCAGGCTTTGTTGAGTGCTATATTGATGCTGCTTAGGGCTGATTTGTCAGCGGCGCCGTAAATAGTTATTCCATAATCGACCAATGAAAGGACAGAGCATGTAACAGCCAACCGTAGAGCCTGTGGCAGTGTTTGTGTCTGTAAAGAATGCCAAGTCGGGTGTTAACTGAGGAGGAGAGGAGTTTAATATGGTGGTGGTAGGTGAGGGATGAGTCTAGAGTGATACCTAGATATTTGAAATGTGTGACCTGTTCAATGTGGGTACCCTGCAAGTTTGAGATTGTAAGCTGGGAATTACTACGGGGGTTTTGGCGGTGAGCAAATATCATGGATTTTGTTTTGTTGTAGTTAAGAATTAGTCGGTGGTCAGTGAACCAGTATTCAAGCTCTCTAAAACAGCCTTGAAGGGTATTTTGGAGATGGATGAGGTTGGTGTGTTTCCAATATAGCACGGCATCGTCTGCATATAGCAATAGCTCTCCACTGCAGGCTTGGGGGAGTGAGTTCAGAAAGAGAGTGAACAGCAGTGGGCCAAGTATTGACCCTTGAGGGACACCAGCTAGAACTGGTTGCTTGGAGGAGAGTGTTTTGCTAATTTTTACTTGCTGTGTTCTGTCAGTAAGATAGTTTTTGAACCAGGAGATAGTTTCAGGAGCAACATGGAGGGATGCAAGGGCGTGGAGAAGTAGCTCATGATTGACGGTGTCAAATGCTTTGGTCAAATCAACATAGACTGCCCCTACTGTTGACCCCTGTTCAAGTGCTTCATGAATGTTTGATGTAAATTCAAGTAGGGCGTGGTAGTACTGTGCCTTTTCTGAAACCATGTTGTTCATGGCAGAGGAGACTATATTTGTCCAGGTATTCGGTGAGTTGGTCAGACACAATTTTCTAGTGCTTTGAGAGGGGAAGGATAGTAATGGGCCTATAGTTACCTGGGTTGTTGGATCACCCTTCTTTAGGATGGGTGTGATAATTCCCCTCTTCCATATAGTAGGGATTTGGCCAAGGCACAGTGAGTAGTTGAGGAGTTTGGTGAGGCAGAGTCTCATCAAGGGTAAGCCGAAGAATTTTAAGGTCAAGGGAGTCGCTGCTATATAGCGAGTTATGCAGGACTTTAGAGAGGTAGCGTTTAGCCTCATTACAGGAGACCAGATGCAGTCTGAAAGAAGGGGGGGTAGAGGAAGAAGGTGTAACAGTGGGGGGTTGGTAATGGGGTCAAAGAAGTTTATAGGGAGGATGTGACTAAGGTCAGAGAAGGCGGTGTTAAGGGTATTGGATATGGTGGTGGGGTCCTGAGAGAGGGTACCCTGAACTAAGAGCTGGGTTGGGTCTGCGGTGGTGGCTTTCCCAGAGTTCCTTGACATTGCTCCAGAAAGATTTCCCAGAGCTCCAAGTGGTGGTGAAGGCTTGGTGATAGTAAGTTGCCTTGGCTTGCTGGATAGCCCACGTGCATTTATTTTTTGCTTCTCTGTAAAGCTGTCTATCATGGGGTAGCTGTGAGTTTAGGGCCCTATGCCAGAGGTTATCTCTGTGATGCATCAGTTGTAGGAGGGTCTGGGTAATCCAAGGGGTGTCCCATGTTTTTATTACCTGTTTTGTGAAAGGGGCAAATATGTCACAGGCAGTGTTGAAGATGGTAATAAATGCAGTGAGCGCAGTGTCAATAGATTGAGCAGTATGGACTGGTTCCCAGTCACAGGTGGAGAGATACACTTTGAGTTGAGAGAGGGCACCTTTTTTGAGGCGCCTTTGGATGGAAGTTTTTGGTCTGCTAGGAGTATTTTTATTTGTGCACCAGCAGGAGACAGGGGAGTGGTCACTAAGTACATCGTGAAGTACTCTGACTTTGGAGAGGTGGTTCGGGAGGTTTGTAAAGATAAGGTCTATAAGTGTGGAGGAGCCTGTTGAGGGTCCTGCCTAGTGGGTGACAGTACTACTTGGGTAAGGTCATAGGCATGAGCTGCTGCCTTTGTAGGAAGCTGATCGAAGGGATAGCCAGTTCACATTAAAGTCACCCATAATAATCAGTTCACTCTTAGGGGGAAGATATGTGATTCCAGACAAGATAGAATCAAATGCAAGTTTCTGGTTTGATGGGGGGATGTAAACTGCCATAATATAAAGAGGTTTACCAGGAGTACCAAGGGCAACTTTGATGGTAATGGCCTGTGCACCATGTTCAGGCATGGGAAGGGGGAATAAGAGAGGCTGGAGAGATGATCTAGCATATATGGCACATCCCCCACCCCTCTTGCCTGTCCTATCAGCTCCGAAAATGGTATAGTTCTTGAGGGAGACCGAGGCATCAGGGATATTTTTTGACAGCCAGGTTTCTGACAAGGTAAGGATGTCTGTGGAGTGTAGGGCAAGCCAACCCTGCAGCAGTGTTAGTTTTTTAGGCAAACTGCAGATGTTGAGGGAGGCCAGAAGTAGGCCACTTTGTCTGCCCTTCTTAGTGACACTGGGCAGGGGAGGACCTGGATTGGGATGAATGTTCCCTGATATGAGTAGGAGGAGAAGGAGAGCTTGCTGGAGAGTGACTTTCCGCATTAACTTGGTTGTATTGTGGCTGGGACCTGGATAAGTGGGTGATTTAGTGGGACTTGTAGGTATGGGGATGGTAGATACCAGATGGGCTAAGATAGCTGGGGATAATGAATGGTATGGTTAGATGGTGGGAGTTTGCAGGAGGGGTGGGTGTTTGTGCAAACCAGATACTATTAGTGGTGCAGCTAAGGCTAGGGTGCAGTTGCTGCCTGAAAAGCTAAGGAGAGAGTTGTAAGAGTTTTGGCCCAGGTGTGTTTCCAGGGTGATAGACAGAAGGGCAAACGAGGGGGTCCCAGGAAGGTTTATGCACCCAAGGGGTTGGGAGGGAGTGAGAAACAAATAACAAAATTAAAATTGTAAGGGTTAGGAGACAAGAGATGGTGTTCATGTTGTCGAGATATAAGACTTTGTAATGTAAGGAAAGAGAGGGAGCCCTCTGGTGGTGCTGCAGTATAAGCTGCAGATGGCAAAGTTGGCTGATCGGTTCCAAACGACACGTGGTCTTATCTATATAACCAGATGTTGACCAAGGGTGGTGGTGGGGAGAAGGCGCGCAGCGTCGGCGGAGACCAAACTGCACTTTAACTGTTCTCGCTCAACAAGCTTGCAGCGGCACAGAAATTGGTGGCTCCTGGATGAGAGCGAGATGAAAGTGAGTCCCGAGCATACCTGGCTTTGGTATCTGTGGGGAGGGCTGCTGTAATTCAGCCCCTCGCGACCTCGGGCAACCGGATTTCTTCCGTGAGGGAGGGCAGCTTATGGAGCCCCTCACGACCTCTCTTCTGGCCAGCTGTGGACAAGGGAAAGGGAGAGAGGGATCGTTTTAAAGGTAAGGCTTAGGGGAGGGTACAAGATGATTACACATGTAGCACACCGAGAGGATTAAGGACTAGAGTTATAATTTTAACCAGAGAGCGCTCAAAAGTGATTGCCCCTCGCTGTTAATATAAGCAGGTAAACTCTGTAACTCCGCCTAAAGATTAATTTGCGACTGAAGTTCCATTTAAAGGGGAGTTCATCAGCTAAAGGCAGTGTATTTACATTCCCTCAGTATACAGTTTGCTAGGAAACCTTAAAATGTAAATATATATTTTTTTTAAAACGAAGGCTTGGCGCCGAAATTCAACGGTCGTACAGAGCAGTGTTTACATCTGATGAGCCCCAGCTATACAACACATTATTTCAAAACTGGGAAAATAAAATAAACTATCTTCACATGTGTGGGGACACAAACTGCACTTTAACTGTTCTCACTCAGCAAGCTTGCAGCGGCACAGAAATTGGTGGCTCCTGGATGAGAGCGAGATGAAAGCGAGTCCCGAGCGTACCTGGCTTCGGTGTCTGTGGGGAGGGCTGCTGTAATTCAGCCCCTCGCAACCTCAGGTGACCGGATTTCTTCCATGAGGGAGGGCAGCTTATGGAGCCCCTCACGACCTCTCTTCTGGCCAGCTGGCTTCGGTGTCTGTGATATTACAGTCTGTTATCATGGTAAAAGCAATAATGCATAGCCGGCCCGGTGGCACTGAGGGTTGAGGTGCTGGACTCCACACCTTGTGCTGTGCCGGCGACCTGTGTTCAGGAATGAGCATGAGCTGCCTTGGGTCAGCAGGGGAGAAAATGGATCAAGCAATTGATGCACTACTCTCCATCTCTGGGAAGGGGGAGGACCAGCAGTTGGTGCATGCCTGACCCCTAGTGGAGGCTAGGGCTTGACAACACAAAGCCACAACAGCGTGGGGCAGGAGAGCGGCAGACACTTGACATGGGCACACATGGGAGCATGCGCAACCCCATTGTAGGCATCACTGCACACCGTGCTCCCACAAGGGAGCACAGAAAAATGAGAAAAAGAGCAGTGTAGCAGGATGAAGGAGGACACATCACAGGCCCTACTCCTGGCTAGCCACAGGGCAGCGCTGGCCACACTAGATCCAGTCTCTGGCAGGGGTTTGGAACCCCACCAGCCCTGCCGGGGGGGGCAAGCCCTTGGGGGTAAGAACCAGCTCTGGCTGTTGGATGCTGGGGGTGCCCTCCAGATGGGGGACCACACTGTGCAGCAGAAAATAATAGCAAAAAAAAAAAGCAATAATGCACTTTGATGTCATAAGAAGAGCACTGTGAGTGTGACTGTGAAGTCAGAAAATCTTGATGAAAACTCTTGTACACACTTTATGGATGAGTTGGCAAAACCTTACACCTATAAATGATACTAATGTTTTGAAAAGGAGCTCTGTAAGGAATTGCAAAAGCTGACTAGAGTCTAATATGAAATTTTGTATGAAGTGGACACTGGTCCCAATGGGGCCACACACAATCACTATTTTGTGCTGCAACATGGTTGCACAAAGAGGCTGCACATCATTCCTTGTGCTAACACACAAGTCAGTGCACCATCACAGGGGAAAGAGTGGGGGAGTCCCTGTAATATGGGTGCTCTTATTCATGGAGCGGCTATGTGTAGAGCAGGAATCACTGAAATCACTAAAATCTGATTTGTCAGCTGATTTCCAATTTTAGAATAATCCGATTATACTTCAAATTCTGAGTCAGAATCTGAAATCTGATGGGTCCTGATTTTTAGCAGGCATCAATACAGTAAAGATGATAGGGAGTTTTTTTTATTTTACATTTCTGTTTACATTTTTGTGAGACAAATAGTATAAGTTCAAATAGAATAAGCGGTCAGACCATTTGAGCACTAGCTTGCTCATCAAATTTGCCATTTTGTGGCAGCCCCCACCCAAAATCAATCACCCAGCATATCGTATGTTACAGCAATACCCTATCCCATTCAGTCCAATTCCACAGGTTCCCCCTACCAATATACTCACTTGCCCCCACTCCCTCCCAGAGCACACAGAGTTTAACTTTAATGGAAATAAGTGGCCCAAGGGAGGAGCAGGGTGCACTCTTCTTTGTTCAGGTAAAATTAATGAAGTTACATCCTCCTATAGTAGTAACACATGATTGGCTGACTGTCGACCAATCAGGTGTTACTTCTACAAAATGATGTCATTTCATTCATCTTACCCAAAAATGGAGATAAACTAAACTCATAACTTTTTTTTTTGCTTCCCCATGCTGACCCACCCATATCCACCAGTCCCACCAGCCCAGACAAAACTTGAGACAGATGATGATGTTTACTGACATTGGCAACATTTATTATTCCAACATCTGCATTGTCACCGTGAAGTGCTAGCTTTGTTGCGCTGCCTGTGCCACCCATACAAACCAACACTGTCTGATCCATAGGAGGTGGGGGCAAATGGAGGCAAAATAAGGACAGTGAATAATGATGGATGGTTGCAAATGTTTCTACAATGCTTAGTTTTATTACAGGAAAGCAAATCAAACAGTCTTATTTTTATTTTGAACTTCACTGGATGCTCTCACTATAATTTTTGCTTTACCTCTCAGGCTGTCTCTCTCTTCCTCTCTCTATCTATAGTTTGCTATGGTGTTATTGAGGCAATGAAGAAATAAGCTAAAACAAAATAATGTTTGTTCTTAAAAAAATGTAGCTGATCTATAATAAATGTCTCCAAAATCAGTACTACACTAACAATGTAGGACACGGCAGGGGGAGGGGGGAGTCAAATGAAAAAGTGCGAAATCAAAACGGTCACTAAACATGTGGCAAACCACTTAGATAAGGGTATCAGCTACAACTTATTTAATCTGTTCAAACCCCTACAGTATATCACAGTTCATAGTTAAGTGCCTTAAATAAAGTGCATACTGAACCTGAATAGATATAGTTAAAACAAAATGCTGAAAATAATACAAAACTGAGTTTTGTCAGGATTATAGCTGCTTGCACAGAACAGTTTCAGATCAACCTGTAAAACTTGAAGGAAAAAAATAAGCATGGTGAGGGGGGCTGACAAAACCTTGATGCACTATGCTAGGAGTGCTGATAAAAATGGACTTGTCCAAAATGTATCAGATTATATTTTAGGTAGTGGGTGAAAACGCAATCCAGTACAAAAGCTTCTTCAGAGAGTTAGGCGCTGTGTGGGTAATTTGTCCCAGACCTCCTTTTTTTCCTGTTCTTGTCATTCAGTCTTCACCAAAGCTAGGAGTCCTTTTAACAAGCAATGTGTTTACTGGAAGAGTTGCTTTATCAAGGGCTGTAGGGGGGCAATGGAGGGGACCTCAAAAAGCTGGCCATTCAAATTTATTTCAGTTATTTGAGCAAGACAAGTCAAGCTGTACTGTATAAGATTAATTTAATTGTAACCATTTGACAAAGCATAGCACAGCTGGGTTTTGTACCTAATTTCCTACTTCTTTCCTGTTGTTGTTAGTGGTGGGTGAAGTGGCCTCAATTCACTCCACAAAGTGATTCGCAGACTAAAGAAGAATTCGCAAAGTACTCGCAATGCGAAGCGGAGTACTTTGCGTTATAATGGGTAACACGAAGTCCATTGAAAACAATGTACTTCGTCTCACTTCACCCTGTTTTTACGCTCCAAAGGTGAATTTTGTAGTGATTCATGGGATTTCAGGTCACATGGGCTCTATATTGTTCTGCACAGCCTCAGTTGGGGTAGTGTGTGTAGGAAGCTATAGGAGACAGTCTGCTCTGAGAGTTCTCTGTGATTCAAACCTTCTAAAAACTGTTAAAAAAAGCCTTTTTGAGTAATTTGTTTGCTCAAACTTTAGTTTGTCGATTGTAGGAAACCCTCCTGTGCTCATATCATCGCGCGTTTGTGTGTGAATTTTGAATGTTAATGTACAACATTGAGTCTGTGTACTGAGAGACAGTAGAAGTGTGCTTTGGGAGAGGGGCATATCTGTGGTGTAAGTAGATTTAAGTTGGAGAAATAGGGAGGTCTTTGTTTTTTGGTTATATTTTTCTTATAGAACTGATTGTGTTAATGTTCACACAGTAATATTTTCTGTAATTGTTGACATTTTTTTGCTGATTGTGTGTGTTGTGGTCTGGACCTGATGCAGCAGTGCATATTTTCAGGTTGTTTAAAATATGTTGTATATTACTGAAGTTTTCAATTTGCTATGCATTACTTGTAGACAAAGTGTGTGTGAGTGTATGAATGTGTGTGTGTGTGGTGCGTGACATCAAATAATACACCTTTTATTGTGCCACAGTGTAATTGCAGGCGCAGCAGTGTGAACCTGAAAATCCACTGCAGCTGCATGATTTTGTACTGTGATTGTGGTATCTTTTCTTAGTTTTGCACTGCTATAATCTGCAGTCAGTTCTCCCTTCCCCACTGGCAAAAGGTATTATTTTCCAGATTGAATTGTTTTTTGACTTGAGAGCACCACTGGTTAGTTAAGGTTTTGTTGAACTTGTTGTGACTTTGCATCTGTATCTGTTGTTGAAGCCACAGTTGTTTTTTTGGCTTCATATTCAGCATCCCCCTCCACCCTGGCCCCCATCCAGAGTGAATGTTCCAAAATCACAATTTGTTTAGAATATTCTTGTTGATCCCCCAAAATGCCCGCAAAGAGACGTGCTAGCAAAGCTGTTTCTCGCCATGGCACTGCTGCCAGTGGTAAGATTGTCTGTGGGCATGGTAGTATGCAGTCACAGAAGTGCATTGCTGATGTGAGGAAAGGTATTTCTCCTTCAGTGTTTTTTACAGCCCAATCAGCAGCTTCATTCATAGTTGGATGAGATGATGTTGTCCTAGCTGGTAGTGTTAGTGCAGTCGCTGGTGGTGGTATGAGTATTGCTGCCTCAAGTTCTACTTCTGACCAGTTTACCATGTCCAAAAATATAGTGGAGTGTGAAACAGTGCCAGTGAGTGACAGTGCAGATGATGTCATACTCCCCAGTAAAATCCCAGTAACCGAACATGAGGATTCTGATCATCATGTCAATGACAGCACACAATGTAACATTTCTTCCACCACGGTTCAGGTCATGCATTTGCCATGCAGTGATTCACAGTGTGGTAAAAAAATATCTGATGATGGTGGTGCTGATGATGATGATGTTGATGTGGTTGCAGCATGCAGTCCATATGCCAACATCCAAGCAGAAGATGTGGATGATGTTGATGAATATGATGATGATGTCAGTGACCCCTCTTGGGAACCGGAGAAAAAGAAATTCAAGGTGGCTGTGTCTGGGTCTGTTTGCACCCCCCCCCCATAAAAAGTTGTGATTTACCAGTTTCAGTTGATGATGATGACCTAGTAATAATGACAGGTAGTTGTGGTGGTCAGTTGAAGTCCAAGTGTGACTTGCCTGAAAAATCTTGTAGCACACACTCCCACTTCATGGCTTAAAACAATGGAGTCCAATAAACAGCATCAGGGGGGACATGTTAAAACTAGAGCAACACAATCCCTTGTTGGGGATTTTTTGTGCAAGATGCAAATGATGAGTCAGTTAAAATCTGCCTGGTTTGCCAAGTGTATGTGAGTTGAGGTAAAAAGTGGAGCCATCTGGGTACAGGGGGACAGCATACACATCTTAAGAATAGGCACATGGCACTTATGACCCAGCACAAGATTGCAGTTAATACCTGTACCACACTGGGACATTCACCCTCGTCATCAACCATAATGAACATGTTATCCCCTCCCATGACTGTAACATCAAGTAGAAAATTAAATGTGTGCAGTAGTGATGAAATAACAGCAGATGAATACTACAGGCATGATGAGGTGGAAGAGCAGAATGATTTTGAAATCTTGTCCAGTGGTGGTGAGAGTAGCAGTTTTGGTGGTGGTGGTGGTCAATTAAGCAATAATGCACGACGAGAGTGTGTTGTGGTAGGATAACATCACGCCTGGGGTGATTAGCACGGCGCTGCGTCGGCACGTACTCAATCACCCCAGAAGTGACGTTATCCCCACAACACACACCCTGGAGTGCATTATTGTTATTATACAATGGCTCATTTGTAAAAGAAGCATAAAAAGATTAAGAAATAAATTGACAGTAATTCTTTTTTTTATTTTTTTGAATGAGTAGGTATACTTTATTAAAAAATAGTGCAGATTTATTCTTTGAGCCAGTAGACAAAGCTGATTTTTTTTTTTGTGGTCTCTCTGCAGCAACCTTTGTTGGAAACAGTTTCTGTTAATATGCCTCTGCATGGGTGTTTGGTATGTGTTTTATACTGTGCAGGAAAAGAAATCATTTTTTTTGAGAGAGCAAGTGTTATAAAAGAAGCTGCGTCGAGAGTGTTTAAATGTGCGGTTGGTCTGGAGGGAAAAAAACATTTTCTTGAACGAGTGTTCTAAAACGGGCTGCACAGTGACTTTTTAAATGTGCGGTTCCTCTGTCTGTCATTTTATACTGTGCAAGAAAAAGAAATCATTTTTTTTGAGAGAGCGAGTGTTATAAAAGAAGCTGTGTTGAGAGTGTTTAAATGTGCGGTTGGTCTCTCTCTCTCTCTCTCTCTCATTCTTGTTTACTGCAGAGCCGATCGTGTGGTTCACAGACACAGCTTGCTTCCTTCAGAGAAAAACTGCCACTGCATTTTTATTTCTGAACGAGCTGGCATCCTGATAGCTATCTTCCGTGCCTTTTCATAAATTAAGTTAGATAAATCCATCCTTGCCCACTAGTTGTTATAAAACAAGCTGCGTAGTGAGTGTTTAAATGTGTGGTTTGTCTCTCTCTCGTTCTTGTTCACTGCAGAGCTGATAGCAGTGTAAACTAGTGGGCAAGGACGGCTTTATCTTATTTAATTTATGAAAGGCACAGAAGATAGCTACGAGGATGCCAGCCTGTTCAGAAAGAAAATACAGTGGCAGTTTTTATGAAGGAAGCAAGCTGCGCTCAGTGAACCACGCGATCGTGTAGCGTGGTCTCCTCGCAGTTCACTAAACCTGCTTCGCTCCGTTTCGGTGGAGAAAAAAAAACAACTGCTGTTAAATTTAGTTTGGTGATACAATTGGTATTTTGGGGGCGGGTGCTGAATTTGTGACACAACACTTGTGGTGACCTTGAAAGTGGCTTGCGAGTAGAAATTACTGCAGCGTGTGTGAAGCAGGGATCGTGGAGTAATTCTGTTTATGTTGCTGCATTCTTCTGAGTGCCGGGACTAGAGCCGTGATGTTGTACTGGGATAACATCACGGGTCCAGTCCCAGACAGGCCAAGCAAATTGCAGGATTATTTCATGCCATTGTATAATGCAGTATGTCTAGTGCAAGTGGTACATCAACCCCGTTGGTAAATCTGGGAAAATAACTGCATTTCTGGGTTTGTCATCATCTGTGCAACTATCTTCATCACACGACCACACTGCACAACCTGTGATTCACAGAGCAGAACCATTTGTCATCACACTCTGTGTAAAACGTTTAAGTCATCCCATGTTACAGAGTGTTTTGGCGCTTAAGCTGAAGTACCCACCCAATCATACAGAGACATGTGAACTTAATGCTACTGTAGCTGAAATGCTGGCAATTGATCATTTGCCCTTCTCCTTTGTGGAGAATTCTGGGTTCCTGTGGTTTGCTGCATGAGCCTGTCCAAAATGGAAAGTCCCATCCAGGACATACTTTTCGACCTGTGCTGTCCCCAAGTTGTACTTTACTGTGTCCGACTCAATAAGACATGCCCTTCAACATTCCTCCTTTCTATTCATCCATTTAAGTATGAATATATGGACAAGTGGCAAAACAGCAGGGAGTTCATATTTGTGTGTAACTGTACACTGGACACAGGTTCCGGGGGTTGTTTGTACTTCTGGTAGCGAGAATAATCAATGTAGTAAGGTGGAGTGTTGTGGTAGCAATCTTCCAGGAATGCAACAGTATGCAACAATTGCTATGCACAATGTGACCTGTTCACACACTGGTGAAAACATATTGGGCCTGGTACTGATTGAAATTGACAAAGGGCTGAACCTCCTGTCTCTGAGAGCTGGGGTCATAGCAAGTGACAATGGGTCACATGTGGTGAAATACATCATGAATGGTAGCTTTTTTCGGGTTGCATGCATGGCCCACTGTTTAAATCTTGTGGTGCAGGAGTTTCTGCAGCACCCTGATATAAAGGAAATGCTGACAGTTGCACGACATATCTGTTCTCACTTTTCACACTCTGCAAAGGCCTGTGACCTCAGCAGCTGCAGATCCAAAACAGCCTCCCACAGCACAGCTTGAAGTTGGAAGTTGTCACCCAGTGGAACTCCACCTTACACATGACAGAGAGGTTGTACGAATAGTAGAAAGCCATCTCAGAATATCTTGCCATACAGACTAGCCGTGACAGTTCCGGGGCCTCCATGTCTATGATGACAGAACAGTGGCACCTCATGGACTCTGTAATAGCAATCTTTAGACCTTTAGAACATGCCACACAGGCAGTGAGGGGTGAGTCTGCCTCCATTAGCCAATCAATTCCACTGCTGTGGGTGCTGAGGCAGACATTGGTGAATGTACAGCATAACCTTAATGTTGTCAGAGAAAGTGCTAGTAGTGTGTTGCTGAGACACATGCTGACAGTATTTGACATGAATCATCACATTTTGAGCATTCAGCGTAGTGACAACTTTGCAACAGCAACAATGTTGGACCCATGATACAAACATGGAATTCCTCACTACTGGAGGGTGGTCCTGAACAGATAAAAACTGTCAGTGGGCAACTGGTGTGCTTGCTTCATGGGGCACAGAACTCATGTGCCAAGGTCAGCAAACCTCAGCAACATGATCAGGCTGAAGGTGAACCTGGAGGAGTATCAAGCATATCCTGTAAGGGGAAGGGGACTGCATTTCCAGGTGGTCTATCATCCAAAGTGGCTGGCATTAACCTACTTTGGGAGGCTTTGTCCCAAGTTGGAATTTGTGACATAAACGATTCCAGAGAAGCGGATGATGCATCAGCCACTGCACTTAGAGCAGCACAGCGAATGGTTGAGTCATATGTGTCTGAAAACAGGCATCTGTCAGTCACTGATGATCCGCTTTTATACTGGAGAGGAAAGGTCAGTGAATGGCCAGAGCTGACCACTGTGGCACTGAAGTACCTGACATGCCCACCATCCAGTGTGTCGAAAGGGTATTCAGCTCAGCAGGTGCAGTAGCTCAGGATCATCATACAGACCTCTCTCCTGCAAATGTCAGTTTGCTGACATTCATAAAAATGAATGAGAGGCACATACCAGCTCAGACTGCAACCTCAGGATTCGTAACACGGCATACTCATGGCTTTGCTGATGTTGTAGAAAGGGACCATCCTGGTGGCAGTGGCAGCATGAAATGACCTACCACTGACGTAGATGATAACACAATGGGGAAAGAATTTCCCAGTGGTCAGAATTCAGACATAGAAGACTGCAAGGGCAGCTGTCTTTCTGAGGATGATGATGAATGATGATGAGGTTAATGTTGGCAAGTTTTAACTTAAGTGGTTAAAAGGCTGTCACATTTCTTGAATGATACATGTTTTCTTTTTCATAAAGTTAAATCAGTGTCCCACTCATAGTGACTCAAATTATATGTCAAGTGATGTCACATTTATAACACAGAGCACAGTATATCCTGGCCCCTGGACTACCACCACCAGAAGACCACTGTTCACTACTGTCACCATAGGGAATGTGACCGTGTGTTCCCCTGGGCTACCACCACCATAAAACCGTTGTTCACCACTGCCATCATAAGGAATGTGGCCATGTCTCCCTGGACTACGACCACCAGAAGACCGCTGTTCACCCCTGCCACCATAGGGAATATGACCATGTGTTCCCTGGACTACCACCACCAGAAGACTGCTGTTCACCACTGCCACCATAGGGAATGTGACCGTGTGTGTCCCTGGACTACCACCATCGGAAGACTGCTGTTCATCAGTGCCACCATAGGGAATGTGACTGTGTGTCCCTCTGGGCTACCACCACCATAAGAACACTGTTCACCACTGCCACCATTGGGAATGTGACTGTATGTCCCCCTTGACTACCACTGCCAGAAGACCGCTGTTTGCCACTGCCACCATATAGAATGTGACTGTTTGTATTGTCCCCCTGGACTACTACCACCAGAACACTGCTGTTCACCACTGCCACCATAGGGAATGTGGCAGTGTTTCCTTGGACTCCCACCACCATAAGACTGCTGTTCGCCACTGCCACCATAGGGAATGTGATCCTGTGTACTGTCCCCCTGGACTGCCACCAGCAGAAGACCACTGTTCGCCACTGCCACCACCAGCAGATGCAGGAAGATGTGAGAGTGAATGTCATCATGTTCCTCAGCTATGACCACCAGCACCCACCACCACTGTGACAATGTTTTCCATTACATGTCTTGGCCATGCCAAGGCAGAGGGAGTCAAACAGGAGACCACAGCCATCAGCCATAGGCACAAGGCTTCTTACTATTAAAACTATAAAGTGAGTATGTATACTTGTGTTTTTCATGCTATTCAACTTCTTTTAGCTGTGTGCTTTATTTTCTGTTGCTCTTCTGAGCTGCAATGATCAAACACATACAGACAACTTATTTTGTTTTTTGACAAGTTAAAAACAAACAACTCTCCTTCGCTGAAGGTCTGTATCAATGATACAGCAGCAGTACTGTCTACAGGAACCTATGGGATATCCATTTCCAATCCATACTGGCAAGCATATCAATGTTATTTCATCTGTTCATTTTTTTTCATAAGAGTGCAAAACATTAAACTGATGATTCAAAAACTAGGTGACATGTACATCACAAAAAATATTTCTGCAACATATCATGCACTGTATTCCAAATCTGCAGCTCTGCAGCCATGACAATGTTGAAAAAGTTGGACCCACGCTGTGTTACTTGACAAGATGTGGTTTTAAAATGTAACTTGAGTTGAGACACAGGGACACTGACACAGTGTATTTCTTACACAGTCTGGTACTAAATTAAATTGTGATCTGATGATTGCAGTGGGACAGCTTGCTATCTGTGTTAATCCAGATACCCGAGGTGGAACAGCCATGGCTTAAACATAATGGGCTGGATTTTCAAAGGCTTTACACTGATGCAAGGAGCTTGCATCAAACAGATCTGACAAAAAGGCGCCTTGCGCCAAGGGCTGTGCCAGGTGCAATTTTCAAAGGCAGCCTGCTTGACCCAGCAGGCTGCCTGTGCCAATGTGTGCCAGCAACCACCTTGCGCCATAAAAGTGGCTGTGGTATGGCACAAGGGGGCATGCAGCAGACCCAGACTGCAACAGTCCTCAGATCCGGATTTTCAAAGACCTCCCCAGGAACTAAGTGCCAAGTACCCTTAGACTAGCGAAGGGCTGGTCTAACGGTACTTAGACAACTCCTGGGAGGGTTGTCCAGTATATGTCACTGTGTGGCCTGCCCAATCCATCCACGATGGGTGCTCCCTGGTGATCCAGTGGCCCCCACACCCTGACTGTCTATGTTCTGGACGTCATCTCCCTGGTGCCCCCCCACTCAGCACATAGTGTCCACAACCCTGCACCCCCCATCCATACCCCAGATTCAAGGACCGGAACAGCCCTCTCACCCCACCATGAGTTGGTCGCCAATGAATTGTCAGGTGTGCGACTGTATACAGTATACAGTACGTGCACCGACAGTGCATTTGATGGCCAGATGTAATGGAGTCAGGAGGGCTGTACCGGTCACCATATCAGAGGGGCCGGGGAAGGCACGGTGGTGTAAGAGGGCTCTTGCCAGCATCATGCCTCCATCTGTGGGTGCCAGAGAAACCCTGCTGCCATTGCGGCATTCCGGGTGGGTGCGCCTTCCGTTTTGGTGTAGCACCACGTTTGCTGCATGCTGCTGGACATTGGTGCCGGGACCCTGCAGGATGAAAATTCAGGTGTATGGTCCCAGATGCAACCGCACACAGAGCAAGCTGCCATTGTCACAGCTTGCATCAGGGCTTTGAGAATCCGGCCCAATGTCTTACAACTGCAATCAAGTTGTAATAAGTCCTTTATTTCTTTTTTTAAGAAACTTCCAGATGCTTTGTTGTGTCATAGTTGTCTTATCCAAAGAACTTCTTCAGCATCATGCCCCCCCCTCCTAGGCTCGGGCAGACATGTAACAAGCAGACCTTATTTCAATTGATGACCATGACCATCATTACCAGACTGGAGAAGAATACAGATGAAATCTGTGAAGAAGCAACCAAATAATAAACCATTAATGAGATCTACTTGCAAATATGCTTCCCCCCAAAAAATACTTACCTTGATTGGCTTGAGAGTATTCCATTTCCGATTTCAACACCAACATTTCTCATCAAGCACTGCAATGTTCACACCAACAGTATGTGACCTGGGATACAAAACAATACAATGAGTGCATGTATATGAACTGTATGTCAATCCCCCACCTAGAAAATACCTACACACACACATATATATATATATATATATATATATATATATATATATACATATATCAACTCACCAAGGCTACTATTACTGTACATACAAAGGGCACCCTTCCATCCAGTTGAGGTGATTGCACTGCATTCACAGGAATCGCAGCACACTTTAGACCAGCAACAGTTCTCTCACAGTCATCATTTCTGACGGAACACTGAAAGGATTCATGACATGTTATCCCTCCTTCACACAGTTTGGCAAGACACTGTACATCATGACATCATCATCATAGTATGTTAATTTTCTGGACACATGACAGTTGCATTTTGGGGATGTAGAAAAATTCTGGGGACTCTATGTGGCCACAGTGTGCATGAGTGACTGCACAATAAATTCTGGGGGACTTTGCATGTGGTATACTGCTCCCATTTCACTTTGTCAGCACTTGGGAATTTTCTGGACACAAGACAGTTGCATTTTGGGGATGCAAAAAAATTCTGGGGACTCTGTGTGACCACTGTGAGCATGAGTAACTGTGCAATAAATTCTGGGAGACTTTGCATGTGGTGTATCACTCCCATTTCACTTTGTCAGGATTTGTGAATTTTCTGGATACAAGACAATTGCATTTTGGGGATGCAGAAAAATTCTGGGGACTCTGTGTGATCACTGTGTACATGAGTGACTGTGCAAGAAATTCTAGGGGACTTTGCATGCAGTGTACTGCTCCTATTTCACTTCTTCAGCACTTGGGAATTTTCTGGACACAAGACAGTTGCATTATGGGGATGCAGAAAAATTCTGGGGACTCTACGTGACTACTGCTTGCATGAGTGACTGTGCAATAAATGCTGGGGGACTTTGTATGTAGTGTACCGCTCCCATTTCACTTCATCAGCAATTGGGAATTTTCTGGGCACAAGACAGTTGCATTTTGTGTGTTGTGATTGTGAGCACATAATGTCATAATTAAATTATAAATTGAAGCAGCAGTGCAACAATGTGAACATTTTGACCTATACTTTTTTATGCTATTTTAGATTGCCAGCCAGTAGTTACCTCCTGACTTGTATGATACCCTTCTGTTCACAGTTTGTGTCTGCTTTAGTACTTTTTCTCATGTCTGAAAAAATAAAAGGAGCACTCCTTTTAATATGGCTCCAGGTTTTCATTACTATTTGCAGCTGGTTTTTAACAAATATTGTTCTGTGAGGTCAGAAAACATTGCCTATTAATTTTACTTACAACAAAAGTGATATATAAACAACTGATGGACAAAAACAGTGGAAAATACTGAAAATACTGGTCCACACCGTATTAAAAGGAGCACTCCTTTTATTATTTCAGACATGAAAAAGTACTAAAGCAGACTCAGATACTGGAAAGAATGGTATCATAGAAGTCAGGAGGTAAGTAAAGTGGCAATGTAAAATAGCATAAAAAAAGTATAGGTCAACATTTTCACCAGATTGTTGCACTACTGGTTTAATGTCTGTTTCAAAAAAGAAATATTTCTGGAGCCTTAGTAATGTTTACTTTGTGTCAGGACTCGTGAAGTGTTTGTCAAAAAGCAGGACTGATCAGTGCAAGTATGCTGTGCTAAACTGCATGTGTGCTGTAGGTGTTCTTTCCTGCTTGTGCAGACATTGTCCAGCTTCATGCAAGAAAATATATGGTGTGACTTGTTGCAGTATGTAAAGAATAAAGATAAGAAAGAATATACAGTTTGACGTGTATTTTATTTGTACCATCAGCACCGGCGGAGTAGATGATATGATATTTTTTCAGAGGTCTTTAGTCACTGTGCACCTCAGTTACTCACAGTGCACACATGACTTTGTGGAGATCATAGCACAAAAAAACACATGCTGTCCTAAAAGTCATGTGTGCAGTATGTGACTAAGGTGCACACTGGCCAGACACCTCTGAATAAATATCATATCACTTAGTCCGCTGATGATGATGGTGACAATAAAATATATATTATATTTTTTTTATCTCTGTTCTTTATACCATACACACTGCAACAAGTCAGCATATATATGTTTGCAAGAAGTTGGACAATGTCTGATGACACACACACACAGGAAACAACACTGACTGCACACATGCAATTTAGCACACTCACACACACACTTGCACTGCTCAGTCCTGCTTTTCCTCAACCACTCCACAACAGAAAGTAAACATTACCGAGGCACCAGATTATAATAACAGGGCAATAAGGAGCATGTATGTATGTATATGTATGTATATATTTAAAGGGAAGCAGTCAGTAACAGGAGCTCCCAACCCCTGCAAGGCTTACCCTCTGGATAAGCCTTTTAAGTATGTTGCAGCATTTTTCTTGCTCCACAACATACTTTATTTTAATAAACAATAGTCCACGACCTGGAAGTATGACGGATGCTATGGGGGCTCCATTATGTGTAAAGGTGCGGCGCCGCTCTGTGCGTTTCAATACTTTTGTATTGAAACACATGGTGAGTTGTTGCACCTTTATGCATAATGGAGCCCCCACAGTGTCCGCCATACTTCCGGGTTACTGACTTTTCTTTAATAAAATAAAGTATGTTGTGGCACAAGAAAAATGCCACAACATACTTAAAAGGCTTAACCAGAGGGTAAGCCTTGCAGGGGGTTGGAGCTGCTGTTGCTGACCACTTCCCTTTAAACTAATACTGTGGCCTTCCCACTGTCTGTTATTAAACATAAACAAAAGATGAAATGCTACAGCGATGGGCGGGAGGTGTGCTGAAAAAAAAAAGCTAATTGGGGATCCCCTGATGGTTCAGTAGCAGATGGAACATTGACACAATCTGTAACTGGTGTCACTCTATCTGCTCCAACTGCTGCTGGACAGCACCCACTCTCTTCTTGTATTCTTCCACCACAGCCCACAAAAGTTATATGTCTGCCTGAGTTGCAGGCATTGTGGGGTCCACTATTGGGGAGGTACACCAGGTAGTGGTGGTGGTGAGGGTTGTTCTGATGGTAGTGGGGGGGGTGATGGTGGTGGAGCAGTTGCTGCTGTGGCCCTCCTCCTGCTGCAGCGATGCACAACAGCAGCACCCTCTGCCACTGCCACAGAAGGGCCAGCAGGTGGATGCCTGGCCCATTCTGTGGCAGCCTGCCACTCCACCTTGTGGTGGTTCAACATATGGGTACATTGGCCCCCAGTCCCCTGGGTGCCACACCTGCACACCACAAAGCAGACATACCACAGGGCTGCTGTTCTCCACAACACAGTTGAAAAACTGCCAAACTGGGGAGCTATGGGGGGGGGGCCGGGCACGGGAGGAGCAGATGCAGTGCCGGCAGCATGGTCATGTACCTGAGGCTCCACCTGCAGCTGTGGAGGCTGTGCTGCTGGAGCTTCTGCAGCTGCCACTGGTGGTGGTGGAGTTGGTGGCAGACTTGGTGGAGGTGGCACTGGTGGTGCTGCTGCTTCCGGAGAAGGGAGGCAGGACTGAAGACTCTGGAGTGGTCCAACACCACCCGGCTATGCCCCCCAAGAAAGTGCACTGCTCCCCTCCTGCCAGAGGCCACATACTGTTCCTGGTCCATCGCAAAAAAAAAAAATACTCCTTACATCTCTGACGTGACGAGCGACTTCACACACACTCACACAACACAGGCACATACACAGTCACACACACACACACACACATACATATACACACATCAAAACATATAAAACAAACAAATAAGTCACCAAAAAGGAAAAATGAACTGACAAAAAAAGTACAAAAAAAACTAAGCAATTAACTTTTATAAAAGCTTTTGGATTTTTTGAATTTGCTCAAGAAACTTAACAAGAACTCTCCTCTCCTACACAAAATGCTTCCTCTCTCTACCTCTGCAAAGGAGAAGGTTAAAGTATCTGCTCACTTCCTTCCTGCCTGGCTAAAGCATGTGACTTACAATACTGTAAGCCATGTGATGTGTGTGGGGGGACTACCTATATTGTTGTCATTCCGCCTTACTTTGCATTAAGGCAGAATAACAATGCAAAGTCATAATAACAAGGTGAAGTGAGCACTTTCCAATGGTCACTTCATGTAGCATTATGATAACATGAAGTGGCCACTTGGCGTTCACTTCGCCGGCGGAATTTAATTTCACTGCATCTCTAATTCTTATACAGAGATGATAATACACATCTTTAAAAAAAGAAAATGTGTAGCCGTTTTATTACAGTCTGTGAAAAAAGCCTGGGCAGAGCAGCACAATTTTAAATCTTTTTTTTTATTTTACATTTCTGTTTCCATTTTTGTGAGACAAATAGTATATGTTCAAATGGAATAAGCAGTCTGACAGTGGAGCACTAGCTTGCTCATCAAATTTGCCACTTTGAGACAGCCCCACCTCCAATCAATCACCCTGGCATATGCCACAACAGTACCCTATCTCACCCAGTCCGATACCACAAGTAACCACTATTAACATACCCACTAGCCCCCACTACCTCCTCCAGCACCCAAAGTTTAACACTAATAGAAACAAACAATCCAAGGGAGGAGCAGGGTGCGCTCTTCTTTATTCAGGTAAAATGAATGAACTTACATCCTCCTATAGTAGTAACACCTGATTGGCTGTCCACCAATCAGATGTTACTGCTATAGGATGATGTAAATTTATTCATCTCACCTAAACATGGGGATACACAAATTTTGTTTTGCTCCCCCATGCCGACCGGCACCAATCCACTGGTCCCCTCAACCCCATCACAAGTTGAGACAGACAAAGATGTTTACTGACATTGGCAATATTTATTATTCCAACATCTGCACTGTCACTATGAAGTGCTAGCTTTGTCATGCTGCCTGTGCCACCCATACAAACCAACACTGTCTCATCCATAGGAGGTGGGGGAAAATGGAGGCAAAACAAGGACAGTGAATAATGATGGATGGTTGCAAACGTTTCTGCATTTCTTAGTTTTATTACAGGAAAGCAAATCAAGAAGTTTTATGCAATTTTTATTTTGAACATCACTAGATTTTCTCACTATATTTGCTCTCACTCTCTTGCTCTCTCTTCCTCTCTCTCTATTGTAGTTTGCTATTGGGGTTATTGAGGCAATGATAAAATAAGCTAAAATGTAAACAAAAAAAGCCTGTGCTTAATCACATGGGGTTGCTCTATAATCAGTGTATCCAAAATCAGTACTGCACTAACAATGTAGCACCTCAATAAAATTACTAATTTTGGAAGGAATAATGTAATCCTTATTTTCCTAGCCACACTAGAATGTCTCAAACTACTCATTGCAATGAGTACAGTCAGCAGACAAAAAAGTGAATCAAATCACACATTTATAGGCAGGGAACAATTTGACTCCACCACAATTTTAAATCTTTCCACAGGGAGCTGGTGGTTATTTTTGAACAAATAAAACAAACATTTCACTTGCAGCAAAAGGAGTCTGGACTCCTATTGATTTCTGCTGGCAAGCCATTGTATTAGCTCTAGGGGCCACAGTGATGATGCTGAACTACTACATTTCTTTTTTCCCTCTTCTAGCAATAGTGACATAAAGGGACGGCAAGGATGCAGGGGCACTAGACAGCATTGAAAGCTAATTTTATTATTATGGGACAGCAACTGGAAGGTGGGGGGGTGTCACACCAGGGAAAGCTAATTGTATTATGGAACAGTTGTAGGTGGTGGGTGCCACTAGACACCAGGGAAATGGCAGCTAACTGCTCTCACTGCAGCCAGCAGCAGGAGTTTCTGCTGTGGCTGCAAAATTCATGCAAGTCCCATTGTTCTCACACAGAGAATGTGGGGAAGGGCTCCTCCTCTGGCTAAGCTAGGAACCCAGGTGTTTTGAGTGCCCAGAAAAGATATTTGTTGCTCCAATTTTAAAAAAACAAGCAAACAGCAGAATCTAGCTAAATGGGTGCCACTTAAATGGGCTTTGATGTTTGTTTTTTTTTTAAATCCAATCATTTTTATATATTTTCCACATTTGTCAGTTCATGGAAAAACTCAACAAGATGATGGCTGGCACAGCATGAAAAATGTTTGGTGCCCTGCCAGTTAAGCAGCACAAGAGCAAAAACCAGCTTTTGCAACATCAAATTTTTACTTTCACCGAGCAACGTTATCTCAAAAACCCTACTGCACATGCCCAGGTCAGAAAACAGTAAAATATAAAGCCTCATAACTCTGGAACCCTTTAATATTTTATCACCAGACCTGTCAAAGGCACTACTGCAGCTCTGGGGTAAAAATGACATTGTAACATGGCTTTTAATAGTTTGTACAATAGTGACTTGTAATTGGTTAAACAAGCACATGTGATATGCATCGAGTGGGTATTAATTTCCAAGTAATGCCCATTGATGCAGTACCACCTAAAAACCATTAGGGCAAATTCGCAATTTTTAGAAAAAACCATGATGTAAGTAGGTAAAGCAATAGGTCATCCCACCCACCCACCCACCCAAAGGACACTGTACTATCTCGTGGCAATTCATTCCCTCAGGGCTATGTAATAGAAGAGATCAGAGCTTGGGCAATAAAATTGATGAGAAGGGATGACTGTAAGCAGTAAAGAAAGCAGTTAGATGTAGATCGCTTGCTTAAATGCTGCAAATGTTTAAAGCGTACTGCTGAATATTCATAGCGTGTAAAGCAAGCATTGCATATAGTAAAGCGTTAGTCCCGAAGTAGAAAGTAATGTTGCAAATGAACCCAGCGCCCCATCACTAAAAGAAAAAGGACTCGTTTAACTAAGCAGCATGGCAAATGCAGCTGTTAGTGAGACACAGTAAGCACCAACCTGTTTCCACAGTTGTGCCAAAACTGTAAATCCGTCGAGTTTGGCAAAGTTCACCATAAATGGCCCTGTGAACTATAAGTAATAGTTGCTGATGACGAAAGAATAATCACATTAGATCTGCAATGTGAACTTGATTTGTGTGCTGTGTGCAAGTAAAAATGAAAATCCATGTATGCAAATGAGTGTGGGTTATATCCCAGAAGCCCTTGCAAGCAGTAGATCTACTTACTTAACGGGTGTAATTACATTTGTTTCTGACAGTACTTCAAAGAAAAAAGCATGTTATTGAAATGTAAAAGCAGTACTCTTACAGTACTATACGTTTTAAAATGTTGTTCAGTAGAAGCCACCATATTAATAAATGTGGTCCATGAGAAAACCAAATGTTCTTCTTTTAGTTCAAATTGTATCTCAGAATTCATTGCAAACATTACATCTAATTGCCTAATGAGTGTAAATACATTTTAGTGACAGTAATTCACAGATAAAAGCATGCTATTGAAATATAAAAGCAGTAGTGTAACATTGATACACATGTGTTAAAATGTTTTCCAGTGGAACCCACCATATTAATAAATGTGGTCCATGTGAAAACTGATTTTTCTAATTGTTTCATAAAACATAACTTGATATATGAGCAAATGTAATTGATTTGTAGATGTAAATATATTTATATATAAAAACAAAGTTTGCCATGTTACAAGCACATTAAGCCCCTTGAAAGGAGGCTTCTGCTAGGGAATTAACTCGTTATCTCCTGGGTGGCCATTTTGTGTCAGGCAAACAATGGATAGTTCGGACTTCATGTTGAGCTACTGGAGGTAATCAGTTAATGCATGGTTGGGTGGTTGTAGGCACTTGGCCTTCAGCTTCGTGCCACAACCCCCCCAACCATGTACTAATTCCTCCTTTCTCTGGGCTTAATGCTTACTTCAATGTAGGCTGTAGGGGAGAGCAAAAAAATGTTAAATATAGGAAAAAGGTTATATTTTTACAAAATATGATACATGCATATCTCAGAAACTGCACAAGCTATTACAAAAATTTCCACACATCAAGACCTTTCCTCCTAGACAACAAAAACAAACTGTCAGCTCATTACATCAAAGGGAGCCAAAGATATTAATGTATACAGTGGCATCCCCCAGGATGAAACGCACTTTTAAAGCACTCTGCAGTATGCTTGCAGCAGACCTACTGAATAAAGCTATGTAATTTCAATGGCAATTAGTCCCATTTGTCATGAAGAAAACAGTGTCATTCACTTTAACCTGGCAGTGTCACATTTTTCTGAACAACAAAGGGGACTAATTACCATTGAAATTACATTGTTTTATTCAGTAGGTCTGATGCAGCATTTGCAGAGTGTTGCAAAATGTTGAAACATTATATTTCATCGTGGAGGATGCCATTGCATATTATAGGGGTGGAGTCATGCCCCTATAGTTAGGGTTGCTACAGCAATTCAATGTTAAATCTGAAATTTTGCACCTTAATAACTTTGTGGTACTTAGACAAAATACCCCAAAATTTGGCATGTACGGTCATTTTGCCAGAGTCTCTAGACGTGAACAGTTTTGTGATGGTATCTTGTATAATTTTTGAAATATAAAGTGGAAAAAAACCAGAGAAAAAAACCCACTTTTTTCCCACTGGTTAACATGGGATTTTGTGCCATCATCTACAGCCCTGGTGGAATGAAATTTCTCTCTGAAATTTCCAGAGATGATGGGGTCTGTACAAAGGGTGTGCCTTTGGATTGTTTGGTGAAAAAAATGTTTATCATTTTTGAATTATAATGATGTTTGTGATAGCTGCAAGATAGGCAGGAAAAAGAAAATCTTCCGGAGTGTTAATTATTATAGATTCACTGTTTGTGCTCAAAGAAATACTGTTTACGCCCTCCACCATCTTGTTTTTTTTTTCCATTTTAAACATTGGTTTCTAAAGAAATGCGACGTTATAAGGAATGACCAAGCCCTGTATTTCGGTCTCAGTCACATGTTTAGTTCCACTATTGTATTATTATTATTTAAAAATTTAGAGGGCAAGTATGACTCTTGGGGGAAAGAATCATATAGCCCATCACTCGCTTAGCTAAGGATCAACTGAACCCCACCCTACAAGGAAACCCTGGCCACCTAGAAGATAACATGAGTGGCAGACTGGCAGTGGACTCATCTTGAAAGGTGTAGGACCAGTAGCAAGCAAGGGAGTTTAACATTTTTTCAGCAGCTGCTACAGTCCATTGGAGTCAGCCAATGAAGTGTTTTGGTGTGGGTCATGCGATTCTGACTTGGAGCTGAGGGCTGCAGGGCAGAATGATTCAGACTAAGGAGGGAACCTGTTCCACAGGCTACATAAACCCCTGAGAGTTTTTTTTTTTAATCTCTTTTGGTCCTGATGTTGTTGGATTCAAAATACCCTACCCACTCCCGTCCCGTGTGTATAAGGGTTTTTATTAAACTCCCACCTGGCTGCCCAGTCTGTCTGCCCCTGCCTATTGCCTTGTTGGGCTGGGCTTCCTACACCTCAGCAGTCACCACCACACCAGTGCCACCCACCCTACACCCAGAGAAACTTGGCTTCATGGGAAATGCTTGAACAGAACACACCTCTGATCTCCGCAAGAAACCCATGCCCGCTGCCCCATTGCTTTGTCACATCTTTCTAGTGTGTGCCAGACTATCAGTAAAAATTGTATTAATGCCTATTCATACATATCGTGATGCAGCAGACAACATAAGCAACCTAACTTTTCCACATTCACAAAATCCCTTACCATCTAGGTTAAGAGTACTTCACCATCATTGTCACTAGCTTCCATACTGAAGGATGGTCAGACCCATGAGAAAATGCCAAAACAAAATGACACACTGAAAAGGCAGGTAGTTTCAAATTCATACTAAAAAATTAAACATAAATGTCCACTCAGTGTTTGATTAAATGCCTAATGGAGCAATAGAAAAGTTCCCATGTTCCCATCCCATTACAAGAATGATGAAAGACAGTGGCAAGTGCAACAGGTGATGATCCGACTGATTGCATGGGTCTGTGCAACAATGCAAGAGTACTGGGGGCTTCATCTTGCCGAGTAGGTGTCTTGTCTTCATTCAGGAATGGGATCCTACCCTCACACCACTGAGTTCCATTTCCTGAATGAAAGAATGTCACTGGAAGTCCAGTGGTCACTTCCCCCTTCCCCATCCTCTGATTGTCATCACCATGTAAATTAAATATATTCCGTGGAAGACCAGTGGTCCCTTCCCACCCCGTTCTCCGATTGCTGACCCCATATAAAATATATATTCCCTAGTGGTCCCTCCCTCATTCTCTGATTGCCATCCCCGTATTTAATAATACAATCATTAGCAGTTCAATGGTCCCTCCCCTCTCCCCTGCTCTCCAAACACCCTCCCCCTTCCTCTCTGTAATAAATAACTAAATAATAGCATCATTGGTGGTCCAGTGGTCCCTCCCCACTACCCCCTTCTCTAATCACTGTCCCGTATAAAATATATATTCCTTGGTGGTCCAGTGGCCCCTCCCCCTCCCTGTTCTCAAACTGCCATCCCAGTATTTAATAAGACAAACATTGGTAGTCCAGTTGTCCTGCCCCCTCTACCAGTCTCCGATCGCTATCCCTGTGCTGCTAGAATATGTACCTGGTGTCTAGTGGCACCCCCCCCAACCCCATCGGTGTCCATCTCTGAAATAAAGAAAACTGTCCCTCAATGGTTTTTCTTTGTTTGTTTTTGTTCCTACATAAAAAGAAAACAGTCCCTCACTGATCAGCTCCCCACCTCCACCTCCTACTCAGCACCCACCACCCCACAACCCCCAATACACCTCTACACACCCTCACACACATGAACTGGTCCCAGGTTCAAGATCCACTCTCTGCTTGAGGACATATCTTGCTGCTGGAACCGGTGACTGTAATATGAGAAACTAAGGTAAATGTGATTCAATGTATTTCAATGGTGGTTTCAACTTGTATGCATAACTCAGTCATTTTTTTTGATATTTTTACATCAAATTTTCAACATGGCCTTTTGGGGACCCCACCTCAGGAACAAAAGGACTGACATTATGCAGCTCCTGTCTGAGAGGTGATTTCCTGATCGGTTGGAAAATTCACCTTTTGGGCAGGATTTGAACACTCTTCCTGCTCTTGTTTATAAGGTGGGGTCATAAGAAGGCTATGCTGAAAATTTGGGGGTCAAAATATGCAAAAATGCCAAAGTTACTCCCATTCATTGCAATTTCACTACGCACACTCTTAACTTTGGAAATTTTACACATTTTGACCCAAATTTTCAACATAGCCTTCTTATTACTCCACCTCATGTCTGTAACAGCTGTCATTTTTCAAATCCTGGTCAAAATGTGTTTTTGCACCTGTGGCATGGAATGCCATTGTGCAGAATTATATTTCAGCAGAGATTTGAAACTTTTCTGAACCAGATACATGAGGTGGGGATAATAAGATGGCTATGCTGACAATTTGGTTACTGTTGTCCTATAAATGGAAGTGCAGGGCCCTTCCACAGCGACATAAATATATGCATCTATGCAGGGATCTTCAGGTCCTGTACTCCCACAGGCAACTAAGGATACGATTACTCTATCTAAAAAACTATAGAAGGGTGGGAATGCAGGGCCCAGAAGGCCCTGTGCTGTCATGGGCAAAAAAGGCTATGATTATACCATCTCAAAAAGTAATGAAATTCTTTGCAAAAAAATTATGTTAATGCATCAGTTAGCACTGAAGATAAAGCAACAAATGTAGGAAAATATGACCTTAGGATTTCCAACCCTAAAACACCTGTCCCACCCCTGAAGCAAATGAGGAGTGGCATCTTCCTTGGGGTTGTCAACCCTAACGCTCACGCCATTGTATGTACTCATGAAACATACACACCTGTCTCCATCACATCTTAGCTTTTCTGTTACTGCAATGGGGTGAACATTAAGGTTGATGTCCCCAAGAAAGATGCCACCCCTCATTCACTTCAGGGGTGAGGCAGGTGTTTTAGGGTTGGAAACGCTATTGTCATATTTCCCTACATTTGTCACTTTATCTTCAACCCTAACTGATGCATTAATGTAGTTTTTTGCAAAGAAGATATACAGTACAAGTCACATTCAACTGTTCCCTCAACTCACTGGTGTAGCATTGTTCAATGAGTTTCCTAATCTGTGCAGTGTTTAATTCAATTAATTAGTAAAAGGTTAGCATTAGTTTGCAACTAGCTGTTATGCACTATAAGCTTCATTTTCAGCTGAATGCTTATGAGTTTCGTTTCAGAAGGCAGACTAAACAACTCTTAAGGAATGCTGTGATATTTATAAACAATGCTCCTAAGGAATGCTGTGATATTTATAAACAATGCCATGAAAATGCATTGTATAAACTCTGCAAAACAGCTACTGCCATTTCACTAAACAGGTACAAGTGAGCTGAATAGGCAGTGAAGGATAGTTGGAAAACAGTTAAAAGCTTCAACAGTTCGAGTTGCCAATGCAGTAGCATCACAAAAAAAATTGCTACACCAGTGAGTTGATGGAACAGTTTAATTGTACTGTAGCTATAGATATATATGTTTGCAAAAACTGTGTTAATGCACCAGTTAGCATTCAACTTAATGAAACAAAAGTAGGGAAATGTGGTGTTAGGGTTTCCAAACCTAATTCTCCTCCCCCACCCCACCCCAAGTATCAAAAGGAAAAAACATTAGGGTTTTGGATCTCCTGAGTCTAGTCGAATCAGTAGTGGGGTCTTCCTTGGGGTTTTTAACGGTAAGGAGGACTCCTGAAATGTTGATTTATATGCTATGTATAACATGGAAAATGTCAGTGCTTATGTTAAGCAAGGTTTGTAGGCTTTTCACTTGGTGGGCCCTCAGAATGGTCAAGTGCACCAGGAGTTAAATGTAGTTTAAAGTGTCTAAATATACTATAAATTAAAGACAGTATTTGCAATATATTAAAATTAAACAATGGGCTTTAATGCTTTCAAGGACAGTGTGTTGGGCAGATGTACAAATGCAGGCCTTCACAATATAGATAAGTGAAACAGTCACTTTTCAGAGTTTAATCACAGTAAGGTTTGAGAAAGTCGAAAACGTTTTTATGTTTCTATGTAAAAGTATTTCTTAATTGAAATAAGTGAACACCAGCATGATGTTTACCACTTAAAATAAAATGCACTATTGTTCAACAAATGAACTACTGTTTTAATAAGTCCTGACATCATAGATCTTCCTATGCTGGTTACTCCAGGATAGGTGGAATTGAGATGGTGTGTGAGAACTCTTCCCCCAGCTAGACAGAGTTAAAAATATGCCCTTAGTGTATGGAAGTTGGATTCAGTGGATTCAGAGGGTACTGCCACACACTGGAATCTGGAATCCCAAAGCACAGCTTGAATCTAGAACTATAAAGTTGAATTTGGGACATCAGAATTTGTTACTGAATTGCCAGTTTAGTGACACAAGTATCTAGCAACTAGTCATATAATTTAATAAGCAATAACAAATGGACACAAGTACCGAATTTTGAAAAGTTCATTGTGTTAAAGAAAAAAGTTTACTCTGAATTAAAAATTCCTTAGATGAGCTGTGAAAAAAAGTATGTGCTTTCAAACTGCAGTTTGAGTTCCATGTACATGTTATTGCAAGCCACTGGGATAAGCGTTTGAGCTCTAAGGAGTGTTAGGGCTAATTGCAGACAGCACATGTCTGTTTTCCATTCTCTGAGGCATGGTTTGTTTTCTAGCTTGTGTACCAGATTAATTGTACAGATAGTTTTATTACTGTCTATAGAGGAAGAAGTTTTAACTGTAATACACCAGAATCTTGAGAAGGTTGAATGATAGATAGATCGATAGATCAATAGATAGATAGATAGATCTTTATTTGTTTGGCACCCAATCCCAGAGGCTCTGGGTGCCATACAACATCACAATTTACACAAAACACTATACCCAGATATATAAGCAGGCAAAGTAGAACAGTTAAAAATGCAGCATAGATTTGAAATTTAGTATGGGATTAAAAAATACTCTGTAGGAAAGGCCAAGCTAAACAAACGAGTCTTTACAAATGGGTAGATAAGTGTCAGGAGTACTCACAAAGCAAATTAGATAAGACGTTGGCAGACTATTTGACAGCCTACAAAACTGTACAAACCAAAGCAAAAACTAAGGAAACATTAGCAAACTTTGCTGTAGTTTATTATTTTAAAAATGCGCAGCAAAGGGCATAGAATTGCCAGTTAATCAGTGAAAGAGAGAATTTAAACTTTCAGACTGACCTTCTAATAAAGGAATTACAGGATCTGAAACACATGTACCAAAATGACCCACAAGTTCAGGGCTACAGTCATACAAATGTCCAGAATCTGCTAAGTCAGTTAAAACTAAAAGAATCCCAGTTACATATGGTTAGAGGGAATTTAATAATGATCTGCAGTACTTACAGGCAGATTATCAGAATTACAGGACTGTTTGGCAAATTTAAAAGAGAAGGTGTCTGTTCTGAGGGAGGAATAGAACCACTGGGAGGTGGAAAGGACTCAGCTTGCAGTACAAGTTGAGAAATTTCACATGAGGTACACTGACTCACAAAACTATGTGTCATACTTGGAGCAATAGCTCGAAGTGGAACAAAAAGTGAGAGAGGAAATTTCTATGACCGAAGGGATATAGAGAATAATTGCCAGCAAGGAAGACAGGATAAATTCCTTAATGGAGCAGTTAGCTGTCCTGAGTAAATTAAATAATTCAAAAAAGCAAAGAAACAGGGTTCCATGTGATATGGGCAAAGATTTAAAAGCACATACCAAAACAGCAAGTGCAAATTGCCAAAAACATTATCGGTGATCAGCATCATACTGAAACGGAAAAACAGCAAGGACACCATACAAGTAACAGTAGCACGATGTACACTTATATTTTATGCAAGGGGGTAGGCCCCCAACCCCCTATAGTTATATAATCAACTCCTGGGGGAAGCAGACACTGGTGAAAAGAGGAAATCGCAGGGGGAGGCTACCCCAGGGAGACACAGGCATGCCGGTGGTAACAGTTGTGTGAGGGACAACCCGTGGGTGGGGGGAACATAGTCGGGGGAACGGGAGCCCAAAAAACACATTATGATAAATTACAACATATAGAACAAGTAAATAAAAATAGAAACATTACCTACACTCAGTATCGAACCCAGGTCCAAAGCATCTAGAGGCAGTGACCTAACCACCATGCTAGGCAGGTAGCTCAGCAGAAGCTTGCTGACTTTATTCATTTAACCTGCCTACCTAGTAACTCAACCCCCAGTATTCATTGCCTCTTGCTGTTCTCTCCCTCTACTCTTGCTATTCCTTCCCCCTAGCTGTTCTATTACAGTTGCTCTTGTTCTGGGCACGCAAATTGAGTCACTCAGTTTGCTTCACCCATATCACTGGATACCAAGAAACAGCAGGACATGCTAGCCTTTAAACAAACAGAGTTTGATAAAAAGTTGGAAGGAGTGACAGCAGACAGAAAACAGTGAAGGCAAAGAGAAACAGAACTAGTTAATTTAAAGGAATGCCTCAAGTCCTTGAACAACAGAAAGCAGGCAGCTAAGAAGAAAACTTTTAGCTTATAAGGAAAAATGTAGTACGATAGATCAGACCTTATCAGATAGTCAGACAGCCAGACAGGAACATGATAAGTTACAGAGAGTGCAAGGCTTTGGAGAAGTACCTTTGTGACGTAGAAGTAAAGGCTCACCACTATAGTGAAGCTTGGGAAAAGGTAGAGAAGGAACAGTGTCAGCTGGTGCAGCTCTTGTTAGAAAGACAAACAGAAGAGGATGATTTGACTAGAGATAGGGACCTTGAAGGGGCTGAAAATTTTAAACAAGATCTAGAGACTCAGAAAGAGCAGGTAAGCATGTTGAAAGAAGAGACTGCAAAATAAGCAAGCATTTGTCAATGCTGAATGTTTACTTGCAGGCATTGGCTTTGGTAATGCAGGAGTTAGAGAGATTCATAATAGGAATGGCAGTGAAGTGCTGAAGTAACACCAACCCCCAACCCCACCCTGCGAGACTGACAGGCACTGGGGTGTGCTTTTGGTCGCCGGCCATAACACTCATGCCATTCCACTTCACCCCATCCTGCAGACACCGACAGGTGTTGCAGTGTGCCTTGAGGTCTTTGGCCCTTACGCTCACCCCATTCCATAAGAAAATAAGCTGAGATGGGTGCAGTATAGGGGAATGGGGTGAATGTTAGTGTTGAAGACCCCAAGGCATACCTCGATGCCTGTCAGTGGCTGCAGGGTGGCGGTGGTGGTGGAATGGGGTGAGCATTATGGATGACGACCCCAAGTCACATTCAAGATGCCTGTCAGTCTGTACAGGGTAGACGTAACGGTTGAAACTGTTAGAATTTTTGCTCCAGATTTTCAACATGAGCTTTTTGGGACCCTACCTCATGAACAGTCAATCCCAAAAGATGATTTCATACAGCGAGTGTGCCATTCGACGCCACAGGTGTGAAAACACATTTCAGGTAGGATGTGAAAAATGGCAGCTGTACTGCTCATGAGGAGGTGTGAAGAAATGGCAATGTTGAAAATCTGGAGTGAAAATATGTAAATGTGGCAAAGTTATGAGTGCTTGTAGAAACTGTGCAATGCACACTCATAACACAGTCATTTTTTGAATGTTTTCACTAAATTTTCAACATGGCCTTTTTCATACCTCCCATCATGAACAGTGGCAATGTGATTTCGTTAATCTGTCCCAAAAACTGATTTCTGACAGTGACCACTCCATTCTGCGCCACATGTGCAAAAACACATTTTGGAAAGGATGCAAAAAATGACAGTTAACACTGTTCATAAGGGGGTGTGAAAAAATGTCAATGTTGGAAATTTGGAGTGAAAATATTAAAAATTGCTGAAGTTACGAGCGTATGTAGAAACTGAACAATGGATGTTCGGGAGTACGTCATTTTTTTCACTACTGGTGTTTTTTAGACTTACACTATGAACAATGGCACTGTCGTTCATTAATTAGTCCCAAAAGGTGATTCCGCAGCGACAAGAAATCACCTTCCGGGACTGAGAAATTAAATGACAGTGCCAATGTTCATGAGGTAGGGTCCCAAGAACCCCATGTTGAAAATTTGGGACCAAAACTCCAAAAATTGACTGAGATATCAACCTAAATTGAAAACCCCCCATTCACTGCCATTATAGGGCTTACTGTCATTTCTTCAGTTCCTGGCTGGTCTTTGAAGAGTGCAGATGTGTTCCTGGTTCACAGAAGATTGCTGCTCCCAACCTCCGGAGGTAAGTATGTGTAAAAGGGGTGTGAGGAGGTGGGGTGCACAGAGGGAGGGACATAGGGAGGGTGCAGGTTGGGGGAAGGGAGCCAGTGGGAATGACGAGACACTGTTTAAAAAAAATATGTTGTGGGACTGTTTTCTTTTTTATAGGTAAAATATTACAAAATGGATTTCGGCACACTGAGGTGGGCTCCCAGTGTGCCAGAGTACTGGAGGGGGGATCAATGCTGACTTGGGGATTGGGCACCCTGAGATAAGCTGAGAACATAGGGACATAGGAGGGTGGTGTATCCGACACCGGGAGTGGGCATCCTAGTGTCAAAAACTGCAAAGAAGGATTTTATGGCACACTGGGGTGGGCTCCCAGTGTACCACATTAATGGGGAGATACACGCTGACATGGGGATTGAGCACCCCGATGTTGGCAGGGGATGGAGAACAGAAAGTGTGGGGCAGACAGCAGCAGTGGGAGGGAGCTAATGTGTTGTCCTGCTTTGGTTGGGAGGGAGGGGGGACCGCCATTGCAATGACTAAACTGACCCTAATTGCAGTGGCAGATTTCTTTCAAGTGCAGCACTTTCCCTGAAACTGCCATCATCAGCAGCTTCAGCATTAATTGGTGGCTTATGGATGCACCCATTAAAGCATCCGCTGGATTGGCCACAACACTGCCACACCTCTGTAATGCTCTACTGCCTCAATATGTTTCTTTTGTGCTGCGCGCGCAAGCAAACATAAAAAGAACAGTGAAGCAGAAAGAGGAACAAATCTCCACCCTGAGAGGGGCTGTAACTTCTTTTTCCCATGAGAAAAAGTCCCTCAAGGAAGGTGAGAGTGGTTGAGAGGTGATCTAAACAAGGAGATGGAAAGGGGACAAAGCAAACACAGAGAATTAAAGACTTGCAAGAAGAGATTCAGGAATTAAGAGATTAGCAATGAACTCCAGGAGGCTGCCCAGTGAGAAACAGTTTTAAATAACAAGGTCCAACATTTGGAGCAAGAGTTGGCTGTAGCAAACGTCCAGGTTGACACTTGGGAGAAAATTGCAACTTCCCTTGGAAAGGCAATGCCTGCCTTCTTTCCTTTGTCTAACACTTTATAGATCCCGGTAGTCTCACCAGTGAGGGTGGGGAACCTTGTGAGTCCCTCTGTCTCCTCTCATTCTGGGAGTTCTGTCACCAAATCAATGGGCAATAAGAGCTCCACCACCTCTGTGGCTGAAACCCTCCAAACTACTGGGCAGGAACAGAGTACCCCTCCCCAAGTGGGGGAAGGGCTGATGATATTGACCTTCATCAGCAAAGGATGTTTATGAATGAAATGGCAGTAGTGTAGAAAGTAATTCCTAGGTTTGACCCTTCCAAGAAAGAATCTGGTTGTGTAGATGTAACCCCCATGCAAATGAGGGTTCCCAAAAGACTTCCAGGAGCTTGCTTGAATGCTCCGAGCCTGACTGGTGTTTGGCGTTAAAGCCATTTATCTGTGAGTGTTTTTAGAGCCTCTGGTACTGTCTCCTTAAGAGCTGTCTGCTTGCAGACATAATTAGTTTGTATGGGGGGACTGTGTGTTTCTCTGCTTGAGGCCCAATCGAGCTGCTGCCAATTCACTCCATTTCTACAGTCACTAGGAGTGCAAAGGGAACCTATCTGAAAGATGTAACCGTTTGCCAGTTTAGAGTAATAATGAAAATAAAGTTTGTCTAACCTGCTCTTCTTTGCAATCAGAACTGTGTTTGCCTAGTTCCCCATTCTAGTTTTGAACTGCTGAACTGGACCAATCAGTGTGGGTTAAGGTAGCTCTAAAATGGTGCCTGTGGATGAATCAGAACTTGGACTCGTAATCTGAGCCAGCCACAAGAGGATTGTATGGGCAGTGACTCTGGGAAATGTAGTTTGGACTTCGGCGCCTTTTTGCACCAACAGGGGGAGGCTATTGTGAGTGACAGCCAATCCAGACAAGAACTGGGAAGAACTCAAAGGAAGTGCCTGGTTTTGTCTACTGGAGTCTCAGTTTAGCTCTGGCAGTGAAGAGGGAAGGAGCCCTGTGCTCCTCCGGTGCGCAGTTTTAGTCGGGAAACGCGTGTAAGGCCCCAAGTTTCGGTCTGCAGCTTGTGCAAGTGCTTGTTTGGACTGAATCTGATCTGTGAAGAGGATCAAGGAGATCTGAAAAGTAGAAACCAGGCTCACCCTGTAGAAGACTGGAGAAATTGCTGAATCGCACTCGGTCTGTCAGGAACTGAATCTGCTGTGTGTTCTGCCGGGTACTGTGCAGTAATTGAGATTGGGATAGAGAAGCAGCCTGCCTGGTATTGTACTTTCTTTTTCCATATAAATGTGTGTAGTACTAGAGGGGACTCACATTTCAAATCCCCTGTACAGTGAATTGGGTGCATGAAGCTGCAAGTAAACCCCAGCTTAATCCAGACTACATCCATTTGCTCTGAACTGCCTTGGGGTCCAGTCACAAGGACCTTGTCCACATGGTCTGCTCCGCTTGGCAATCCAGGACAATCTGCCTTCCATTCAGTTTCAGCATTGAATTTGTGAGTACAAATCAGGGTAGCTCCTTGCCATGATCTAATTTTAAGCGTTCCATCTGATTACTTTTCCTTTCTTTCTCCACGAACTGAGCCTACCTACTCTGGATTACAATTTGGGTATTGTGTATGCATTTTCCATCTTCAGGGCCCCAACCAGCTGCACCAAATAGGCTAGCCTCTAATTGCCTGGGTACCCAGTAAGAGTGGCATTAGGGACATTTGGGATTCTGAAATATGTGCACAGTACTGTGATTATTAATGCATTTAAACTAATTAACCTGATTTCCCCCGTCCTTGTTTTATCCCCCTAAATAAATCAGATCTGTTTGTTTCAGCAAAGTTACACTGCCTGAGGTATTCATCTATGTTAAAGTATTGTACTGTGGTTGTTGCACTGTATCATCTTATTTTACAGGGAGTCCCAGGAGTCACACTGCCCGAACCAGTCCTGGGGGTAAGTGTATACTGTGAAGGTAATTCTGATATATTGTGTGGGCCACTAGTGGGAAGAAAAGGGGGTCGCAGTGTCCCAGACGGCTGTGACCAAGTTAGATTAACTATTGCAAACCCTAACCTCTGGGTGGAGGCACCCGCCATCAGATCCAGGCCCCTCAACCTGTTAGTGGCAAATCAGGCAGGGGTAGTAGCCCTTGGGATAGCGCCATCTAGGGGTTACATCTTGGAGGCACCACTGGGATTATGTGTCCTCTAGTGGCCATATTTACGAACCACTGTTAAGAAAAAAAAAAATGGGTACCCCGACAGAAGTGGCTGTGCACTGGCTGGTGGAGTAGTGTACTGGGGAGGAGATCGACCCCCCAAAATGCTATGCTTATCCTGGACATCCCCCTGGGTATCAATACAGACACTGTACAGGGAGTACTTTCCAAGGTGGAAGGTTTACAAAACCCTGCAGTGGTGAGTTGGCATGCTAATCTGCTCACCCACACTTTCCTGGCCCTAGTAGAGTTTAAGGATCCAAAGTGCCACAGACTATTACCCCAGAGGGAGCCCTCACTGCCTGGAAAGTGATAACTAAGGGCAGTAAAGACCCAGGGGGGAATGAGCCCCCACCACTATCTGAAACTTTTGAGGAGAAATTTGCTAAATGGTTGCTGGGGGAAGGGAAAACTGTGGAGGACTTGAAGAAACTATTCTTGCCACCTGGGGGTGTTCCTCCCCCAACTCCCTCTCCCGCTCCAGTACCCGTAATGATGGCTGAATCAATGCAGGCTCCTATTTCTGCACCTGCCATTAGTCACAACTCTTACCGAAGGTTGAGGATCTTCTCTGGCACACTCCCCACCCCCCAAGCGGAGGATGACTGGGAGACCTGGATAGACTATGTTGCCCCCCAAGTGCTAGAATGGCAATGCCCAGAAGCTGAAAAGTGAAAGAGGGTTAGTGAGAGCCTCCGAGGTCCTGTCCTGGCTACCATCCATGCTAAACGGGCCAGTAACCCTGAAGCGACTGCACAGGCCTATCTTGAGGCCTTGGAGAATGTGTATTTATTTTATTTATTTGTAAAATCAGTTTACAACCTTTGAGCTAGAGCCTCGTTTCCAAAGGTACTTCGTCACATAAAGACATACATAGTGTTTTTGGTTACATAGCATAGGTTTGCACAACAATAGGTGTTCAACAGAGGCGCCACGTCACACTGTGGTCAGACAAATACATTTAGGTTACAGGGTACATGTAATTGAGAACAGGTGTTACACAAGTTGGTATCAATAATGAGCAATCTAATAGGTAAACACTGAAACAGCTGGTACTGGCCAGGTTAGACATAGGCACAGTGTACAGGGAAGTGGTGGTGGGGATGGCTAGGTGAAGAGCCGCCCGGAGGGCATTGTCATGAGAAGTAGAGGTGGAGGCTACTTTCAGAGACAGGAGCAGTTACGAGTGTCGACGATGTGGTTTCGAAGGGTGGTTTTGAACTTGGAGATGGTGGTGGCATTGGTGATGGGGGCAGGGAGAGAGTTAAACCAGGTTGGAGCTCTATAGCAGAAGGACCTCTGGCCACGGCTGGTTCTTGATCTGGGGACCATTAGAGTGGTCTTGTTGGATGACCGTGTTGCAATAGTGGGCAGGCTCTGGTGGATGGATGCCATTACCCCAGGGGGGAGAGCCCGAGTAGGGTTTTTTTTGTGAGAAGACAGGTTTGGTATCAGAGCCGTTCATCCAGGGTAAGAAGTTTAGCCTCGACATACAGCTGACAGGTGTGTGTGAGCCTGGGGGCACCAGTAATCAATCTGCAGGCTTTATTCAGGGTTAAGTGAATTTTTTTGAGTGCAGTGGTGTCGGCAGCACCATAGACTGGTAGACCATAGTCTACAAGGGACAGAATGGATGACGTAACAGCAAGCCGGAGAGCATTTGGGGGGAGGCAGATTCTATGGCGGAAGAGGATGCCAAGCCGTGTGTTAGTGGCGGATGTTAGTGCATCGATGTGGTTGTGAAATGTGAGGGCTGAGTCGAAGGTAACCCCAAGGTATTTGTAGGAGCAGACTTGTTCCAGTGGCTGATTGGTACTTGGAAGGATATAGAGTGGGTGGTTGCTAGCTTTGTTTTGGGGGTGGGAAAAGAGCATAGCTTCGGTCGTTTTAAGATTAATGACGAGTCTGCGCTCCTTAAACCAAGCTTCGGCACTGTTGAAAGACTGCTGTAGGGTGTCCTGGAGGGAGACGGGATTGAGGTGGGTGGCAAAAAGGACAGCGTCATCTGCATACAGTAGAATTTTGCCAGGGCATGCACTGGGCAGGTTGTTCAGATAGAGCGAGAAGAGAAGGGGGCCCAGGATGGAGCCTCGGGGGACCCCAGAGTGAATGGAATGGGTATCGGAGAGTGTGCTATTGATTTTTACACATTGTGATCAAGCGTCAAGATAGCTTGTGCACCATGCTAGGGGGCCAGCTGAGAGACCAGTGTGGCAGAGAGCATTCAGCAGAAGTGGATGGGAGACAGTGTCGAAAGCCTTTGAGAGGTCGATGAACACTGCACCAGCTAGGGAGCTGGTATCCAAGGAGGAGTGTAGGAAGTTGGAGAATTCAATTAGGGCAGTGCTGGTACTGTGACCAGCATGGAAGCCATGTTGCTCTGGGCATAAGATGTTATGTTTAGCCAGATAATCAGTGATTTGAATGGCCACCACTTTCTCCAGGGCTTTAGAGATGGGGGGGAGGATGGAGATTGGCCGGGAGCCCAGATTCTGATGAGGACCTGTGGTGGAGAGTAATAAGTGCACAACAGTACCAAGGGGAGTTGTTGTCTGTCTATGTATCTCGGCTGGAAAAACTGTTGCAAGAATGCCTCAGAAAGGGTAGTTTGCCAGCGATTGAACTGGACCGAACCAGGCTGGACAGGATCCTTAAGTCTGCCCCTTCTCAGAACTGCTGTTGCTTCAGTTACGCCTGGCAAATCGACTGGAATCCCCACCCTCCTATGATGAGCTAATGAGAGAAATTCAAGGAATTGAGAAAAGGCGACCTCGGGAGGGACTCGCACCAATAGCTGCGGCTACGACCCAAGTGACTGAGGGTGACTCATGACGTGAAGTTCAGGGGCAGAGGTTGGCAGTTAATGAGTGCTCTGAGAAGGAAAAAGATATGCCACAATGGGGCGAACTGTTGAGAGAGTTTGGGGAAGTAAAAAACAGTCCCTTTATGAAGGCCACTCCTGCAAGTACAGGCCCTGACCCTCATCTGCTATGGGGGTGGGTGTACCCACCCATGCATCTCCTGCTGTCAACAGCTCAAAACTCGATGTCTTGACTATGGAAGTGGGGAAATTGACGAGATGTCTCCAAATGCTTATCATGCCGCAGACAGAGATGGCACCAAGGTTTCCAGTTGGTAGTACCCCCGCCCTGGCTCCCAGTGTGATGCCTCAGCCAGCTCAAACTCCAGAAAGTATGTTTTTTTGTAATTGTGGGAAGGATGGGCACATGAAGAGAGAATGCCGATCCCCAAAAGACACCGACAAAGTTGCACATAGGCTACAAGGAGAGCTTCGGAGAACAAATCAGTGGTTAAAGGGTGCACGCAATGATCCCAGTGAGGGCCCCAAAAATGCTAACTCACGTTCCTTTGTGGCAAGGTCAGTTGCCCAGGCCCCCGCTACCACCTCTCCAGAATGGTCCGGAATAGTGGGTCCCTCCATGGAGACCACTGTAAAGGTGAATGGAGTGTCGACAAGAGCTGTATTAGACAGTGGCTACCAAGTGACAATTATGTTCCAAGACTGGTATCAGAAGCATTTGTCTGACATACCCTTATAACCGTTGAAGGGGCTGCATGTCTGGGGGTTAAGTGAGAAGGCCTACCCCTACTCTGGATATATCCGAATTTGGCTGTCTTTTCCCACCTCTGTGGCTGGAGTGGCCGAGCAAGTAGAGACCCTGGCCTTAGTGTGTCCCCCTACCGGACTGTATGATGGGGTTCTTCTACTAACTGGGACTAATGCACATATGTTTGGATGGCTGGCACAGTTGTGTTATGAAAAACAGGGATCAAGGGCTGGTAGAGCTTTAAGAATTCCGGCCTTGATTAAGAAGGCCTATGAGGCACAAAGAGATGTTGAAACAATAGAACCAGAGGAACAGGTTGGAATTGTCTGGAAGAAGGATCCTGAGTCTCTGATTCTGGCGCCAAATGCCCAGTGTATCTTACAGGGAGAGGTCCGTATCAGAAAAGATGTCAAGAATAAAAGAAAAAATTACTCACCTTAGTAATGTTGTTTCTTCTTATGGAGTCTTGCTATATTCTGACATATGCAGTGAGTCCCAACCTCCGAACTGCCCCGGAGATGAAAGAGTTAACTTTCCATGCCAGGCATGGAACGCTGAGCTCGAGCTCGGTTGAGACTCTGTCTGTTGTTCTTCAAACTCAAACCGTCAGATCTTTACGAGCTAAACTCACTAAGGTCCTGTGTGGAAGCTGTAAACCTACACTAGCCAACTGGCTACTAAACATAAAACACATTTTTTGGTCCCAACACAAAGACTCAAGTCAGGAGACCCAAAAATGAAAACACAGCACCCACTCACCCCAAAAAAGAAGGGGTGAAACAAAAGGGTGGGCACCTACTAAGTGCCAACACTGCACTGCCCACCCACATCCCAAAACAGAGGTTCTGAGAGGGCAGGCGGGGAGGTCAGAATATAGCAAGACTCCATTAAAGGAAACAACATTACTAAGGTGAGTAATTTTTTTCTCAAACAACATGAAGTCTTGCTATATTCTGACATCTGCAGACTACTAAGCAGTACCTCCATGAAGGAGAACAGAACCTACTTAGGAAATAGGCTCTGAAGCACAGCTGTGCCAGACCGAGCATCACTCCTAGCCTGGATGTCCAGGGGTAATGCTTGTAAAAGTGTGAACTGTTTTCCAGGTAGCTGCTTGACATACTTCTAGAATAGGGATGTCCCTGGCAGCAGCCAGGGAAGCAGCTGTACCTCTGGTAGAGTGAGCCCTCAGGCCTGAGGGAGGAACCTTACCCAGTTTTTCATAGCAAAATTGGATACAAGAGACAATCCAACTGGCAATGGATCTTTTAGTGGCAGGTTTCCCTTTACCAGCCTCACCAAAAGTGAGGAACAGTTGGAGGGAGTCAAACCTGTGACCCTTGGTACGCTCTATGTAGTAACTAAGGGCTCTTTTCACATCTAAACTGTGCAGTCTCCTCTCTCCAGAGGAGGAATGGTCAGTGAAGTACACTGGAAGAGACATAGATTGATTAAGGTAGAAATCTGAAACCACCTTAGGCAAGAACTTCCTGTTAGTCCTGAGGACCACCTTATCTCTATGAAAGGAGATAAAATCAGGCTCCACTGACGAGGCTTGTAATTCACTTATGCATCTGGCAGAAGTGATGGCTACCAGAAACACAGTCTTTCAAGTCAAGTACTTAAGCTCTGCTGAAGATAAAGGCTCAAAAGGGGGTTGCATAAGCTGAGCAATGCAAACATTGAGGTCCCAGGCAGGGGTAGGGTCCCTGAATGGAGGGTTGGTGTGAAGCAATCCCTTAAAAACTTGGAAAAAACAGGGTGAGCTGAGAGAGAACAGGGCTTACCTGTTGAAATAAAAGCAGACACAGCTGCCAGATGCACTTTCAGTGTAGCTGGTCTCAGCCCCAAGCTATTTAAGTGAACCATATAATCAAGGACTGCAGGCAGATCAGCAGATTCTGGGGAAATATGCTTCCCAGAGCACCATATGGAAAATCTTTTCCATTTAGAATTATAAGTAGCCCTGGTGGAAGGTTTTCTAGAAGCCTTCGGATATCCATTACAGCTTGGGAGGTGTAAATCAGCAAACTCTAACTCTTCAAGAGCCAGGCCTTGAGATTGAGAGATTTGAGCTTCGGGTACCAAACCCTCCCCTGAGCACAGGTTAACAGGTTGTAATTCCTGGGAAGACACAGGGAAGATGGACTGCTAAGGACAGTAGGAGTGGATACCAGGGCTGTCTGGCCCAGTCTGGAGCAATCAGGATCATCTCGCGGGGTTGAGATCTGATTTTGACTAACACTTTGAACAGGAGAGGAAGGGGAAGCATAGAGAAACTTCCTTCCCAATTGAGAACTAAGGCATCCAAGGGACTGGGCCCAACACTGGGGTCTGCAGCAAAAAGGGAAGTTGGTGATTGTCTGGGCTGCAAAAGATCTATCTGCGGGGTGCCCCATCTGGAAAATATCACCTCCAAGACCAGGGGATCCAATGACCATTCGTGATGGCCCTGGGAAATCCTGCTGAGAGCATCTGCCAGGACATTGTCCTTTCCTGGGAGGTGAACTGCCATGAGGGAGGTGTTCAGGGAGTAAGCTAGAGACCACAACTTCATTGCTTCGGTGCACAAGGCCGTAGACCGAGTGCCTCCTTGCTTGTTGATGTGCCACATTGTGGTGGTGTTGTCTGTTCTGACCTGTACAACTTTGTTCTGAACAGATTTGGAAAAAGCTCGAAGTGCTAGAAATACTGCTCTGAGTTCCAACAGATTGATATGGAGCAGAGACTCCTGAGGGGACCACAACCCCTGGGTGGTGAGGTCACCCATGTGAGCCCCCCACCCCAAGAGGGAGGCATCTGTAGTAAAGATTAAAGAGTGAGACTGAGTGACAAAGGGAACCCCTTGTCTCAAATTGTTCTGATACTGCCACCACTGTAGGGCCTGGATCAGGGTTCAAGTTACTGGGATCAGTTTGGTTAGAGGGTCCTTCCTTTGAGACCAAAAGACTCTCAAATGGAACTGAATGTCCCTCATCTGAAATCTTGCTCCCTGCACTACTGCTGTAGAAGCAGCCATGTGCCCCAGGAGTTGTAGAAAATGCCTTGCTGGTCGAGACACCTGCAGGGTGAATGAGGAGGCCAGAGAGACCAGGGTCCTTGCCCTGCCCAGGGGAAGGAAGGCTCTGGCCTTCTCTGTGTCTAGCTCTGCGCCTATGAAGGTGAGGAGCTGGACAGACTCTAGAACTGACTTTGAAAGATTTAGAAGGAAACCCAAAGAAGTGAGCAGTTGCTGAGTTATCTGTAAGTGTAACTTGACTTGGTCTGGGGACTGGCCTACTATGAGCCAGTCGTCCAGGTAAGGGAAGATGGCAATTTTCTACCTTCTTAGAGAAGCAACTACTACTGCCAGGCATTTTGTGAATACCCTTGGAGCAGAGGTGAGGCCAAAGGGCATTGCTCTGAACTGGTAATGGCCTGAGGGCAGCTCGAACCTGAGGTACTTTCGATGGGAGCTTCTGATGAGAATATGGAAGTAGGCATCCTTGAGGTCCAGAGACACTAGCCAGTCCACTGGCCTTAGAGAGGGTAGAATAATTCCCAGAGTCACCATTTTGAATTTTGGTTTTAAAAGGTGCTCGTTTAAAGTATCTGAGATCCAGGATGGGCCGCCATTCTCCTGTTTTTTTTGGGGTAAGGAAGTACCTGGAATACAATCCTTTGCCCTGGTGTAGGGGTGAAACCCTTTCCACAGCTCTGAGAGCTAGGAGGCAAGAGACCTCTGCCTCTAAGGCAAGTGCCTCTGATGGATTTGCAGGTGGAAAGGATCTGGTTCTCATCTTTGGAAACTTTTTTTGAAGCTGAGAACCAGTCCCTGGCTTACTACTTCCAGGACCCATTTGTCTGATGTCAGAGAATCCCAGTCCTGGACAAAGTAAGCCAGCCTGCCCCCTACAGGTAGCTGAGAATCGGCCCTGGCAACCCCATCAGGGTGCCTGCTTGGCAGGGGCTTTGGGCTGAGGGGTGGAAGCAGGCCTGCTTGTACCCCGTCTGCCTCTCACTCTAAAAAACCCCCTCTGGGCATAAGCAGAAGAGGAGGCCTGGGCTTGGTAAAAAGGCCTATGAAAAGGCCTGCCCCTGCCCCTGGGAAGCTGCCTTTGAGGAGTGGCCTGCCTTTCCTTGGCCTGTGCACTCCTATAGGTGGTCCTATACTCCTCCATTTTCTCTTCCTGTAATTCTCTGTCTGTTCCCCAAACAGAGAATTACCCACAACAGGAAAATCCATGGCCTTAGTCTGGGTATCCTGTGACAGGCTAGTACATCTGAGCCAAGCCATTCTTGAAATGCCACAGATGTAGCCATGACTCTTGATGACACATCATTTGAGTCCACTGCAGCATGGAATTGCACCTTGGATGCCTCAATACCATCAGCAGCCACCTGCTCCAGCTCCTTAAAGCTGGCCAGGGACCTGTTTTGCTAAAGCCATGACAGTGTCCCATCTGGATTTTGATATCTAGCCACATAAGCCCATATAATTCGCCTGTCTGAGTCCCAAAGATGCTGCCATGTACTGTTTCTTTGCCATGGCATCAATCCTCCTGGAGTCCTTGTCTGGGGGGGTGTGAAGCCAAGGGAATAATTGCCTTGTCACAGGCTGCAGCCTGCAATACCCCAACATGGCTGCATTGTTGTATAAGGAACTCCATATCAGAGCCTGACAATGTGTACCTCTTGTCCATTCTCTTATCCACAGGAGGTATAGTGTGAGGAGTTTTTAGAATTTTAAATGTCTGTTTCCCAAAAGATTTATGCAAGGGAATAGACAGCCTCCTAGACTCTGGGATATCCATCATTTCTACATAGTCAGGCTCCTCTTGATCATCCACAGCTTCCTCCATAGGAAGCTGGAGGGTTTCAGCCACTTTTTTATAAAACATAAAATGAGAAGGGGACTCAGAAAGCCTAGGAGGAGACACTCCTGAAGGTCTGTCTGGGGAGATGTCCGGGTCAATGGGCACATCCAGACTTTCAAATCCACATTCACTCTCCTCATACTCCTCTTCCCCCTCCTCCAGTTCATAATATTCCTCTAAATCATACTCTTGAACCGGTGGAACCGGCCGAACCGAGCGCCTACCTGACGGTGCCGGTTCGGTCGAAACGGGGAAAGCAACTGGACAATTTTGATCGCTTTGGCTATTTCTTCAGCGGTTGGAGAGGAAAGTTCTGATTTTCTAGTCCTTTTTGCTGGAATCGACTCCTCAGAGTTGGATCTCCTTTTGCCCAAAGAAGTCTCGCCCTGGTCAGAGGGCACTCCTTCAGGTTCGGTTTGAACCGAGCCGGGCTGGCCATCCGGTTCAGCGGACTTTTTGGCCTCCCTTTCCCTGAGCCTACCAACTCTCTTTTCCAGGGTAGCTGCAGGAAAATTTTTACAAATCTGGCAGTCTGCATTGAGGTGGTCAAACCCCAGACAGTAAACACAGGTGGTGTGGGATCAGCATTGGCAAAGACTTCCACACACACTACAGTGTTGAAACCCAGTGGGCCTGGTTTTCTTTTGGGTTTCTCAGACATAGTGCCAGTCCTATCCAAACTTACCCGTTATGGCAATCCACCAGACAAGACCTCTTATCGGTTCCCAACCGTGTCACGGGTCGTGGAAAAAAACATAATAAAATCTGCTTTTTTTTAGAACCGATAAGAACCGGTAACCACACTCTAAAAGTACAATTTAAGATTTTTTAAACAACTTGATTGGTTCAAACCGAACCGATGAACCGTTTACAAGTTCCACACAGAATAGATAAAATATAACCTATCTAGTACTCACAAATACCACAAACAGAGGCTGAACCGACAGGTTACAGTTTAATTTCGGTCGAAAACCGAGAAAACGGCACTTTAATCAACAAAATGAACCGAGCAGAAGGAGAAATCTCCGGAGCGACTGTTCAGTGAGGTGGAGTAAAGAATCTGACGGTTTGAGTTTGAAGAACAACAGACAGACTCTCAACCGACCTCGAGCTCAGCGTTCCATGCCTGGCATGGAAAGTTAACTCTTTCATCTCCGGGGCAGTTCGAAGGTTGGGACTCACTGCATATGTCAGAATATAGCGAGACTTCATGTTGTTTGAATATTAATGTTGGATGCACCAGGCGATGGAAAATTGCCGGAGGGACTGCTGGTCAAGCCTAGTATTTTGCCTGCTAGAGCCCATGCTTATGCCAGAAGGGTAATGGTTCAAGTTCATAATGTGTCTAACAGAGAGATTCAAGTAAATAGAGGTTGCACCTTGGCTGATGTGCATTGTGCAGACACTGCAGTGCTACCCAGCAGCAAGAGTTCGGGGAAGAATGATAGAGTAATGCCTGACTTGTTTGATTTCGGTGACTCCCCATTGCCAGCTGAATGGAAAGTGAGGATCAGTGAGAAGCTTGCCCAGAGAGACCAGGTGTTTTCTTTAAAGGAATGCGATGTAGGATGTGCACAAGGAGCTGAGCACCATATCCGGCTGCATGGCGAAAGACCATTTTGTGAGAGGTCTCAACGCCTGGCACCTGCTGACATAGATGATGTGAGACGGCATCTGCAAGAGATGTTAGCTGCTGGTGTAATACAAGAATCCAGAAGCCCATATGCTTCCCCCATTGTGGTAGTGAGAAAAAAGAATGAGACAATAAGGATGTGCATGGATTATCGCACCTTAAACTGGCGGACTATCCCTGATCAGTACACAGTGCCCCACATTCAGGATGCTTTGGACTGCCTAAACGGGAGCAAGTGGTTCTCTGTGCTGGATCTCCACAGTGGGTACTACCAGATCCCCATGGCTCCAAAGGACCGTGAGAAGACAGCCTTTATCTGTCCGCTTGGCTTCTATGAATTCATGAGGATGCCTCAAGGGTTCAGGTGCCCCAGCCACTTTTCAGCGATTGATGGAGCGTGCAGTGGGGACATGAACTTACTAGAGTGCCTGGTATACCTAGATGATGTTATTGTGTTTGGCAGCTCACTGGAGGAACATGAGAGCAGATTATTTAAGGTATTGGACCGACTGGAAGACTTTGGCCTTAAACTGTCCATTGATAAGTGTCAATTCTTTCAAACATCAGTAAAGTATGTGGGACACATAGTATCCACCGAGGGAATAGAGACCGACCCAAGTAAAGTTGAGACCTTGACCACCAGGCCACAGTCCAAAAATCTAAAAGAGCTGCAAAGATTCCTGGGATTCTGTGGTTATTATTGGAGTTTCATCAAGGACTATTCAAGAGTGATCCGCCCTTTACTTAACCTTACTCAAGGGTATCCCCCAACCCACAAAAAATACAAAAAGTCAGCATCCCTCAAGACTGAAAGAGTGTATTTTCATCCGAGTGAAGTATTTGGGGCCCGCTGGACTCCTGATTGTGAGCCTACTTTTCATGAAATCATATATCAACTTACCCATGCTCCAGTGCTGGTCTATGCTGATCCAAGAAAACCTTATGTCCTGCACACTGATGCTAGCTTGCAAGGGTTGGGGGCTGTGTTGTACCAAGAGCACGAGAATGGCCTGAGACCAGTGGCCTTTGCCAGTAGAAGCCTGACCCCATCCAAAAAGAACTATCCTGTACATAAGTTAGAGTTCCTAGCTTTGCAGTGGGCTATTGTTGACCAATTCCATGAGTACTTGTATGGGGCTAAACTACTAGTAAAAACTGACAATAATCCTTTGACCTATGTGCAGACCTCAGCTAAGTTGGATGCCACTGGCCATAGGTGGCTTTCTGCATTATCTACATACGACTATGCTGTTGAATACCGAGCAGGCCTGAACCACATAGATGCTGATGCTCTCTCCTGGAGGCCTGTTCCCCAGAATGATTGGGTCAGATTGTCAGAACCTGATATTCAGGCACTCTGCCAGACGTTTGACAGGGAGGAACAAATGTCCACAGACGCAGTGGACTGCATGGTGGATTGCTTGGGACCCTCTGAGAATTGCATACCTGCTGCTTATTGCCACTTTTCTGCAATAGACATTGGTGCACTGCCTGAGCTGGACAATGACAGTATTCTGCAGGCTCAATCCCACGATCCCATGATCAAATCAGCTTTAGAAGCCCTCTATGCAGGAAAAGATGTGTCCAAATTCGCTCCACTGATTTGAGAACTGCATTGTTATACAAAGAAGGTCCTAAGTTGAAACTGATCAATAAACTGTTATACAGAGAAACAGTAGACAGAGGGGGACAAGTAGAGAAACAACAACTAGTGCTGCCCACTGTCTTCCGAGACTCAGTACTGAGGTCCTTGCACAACCACATGGGGCACCTTGGTATAGACAGAACACTTGACTTGGTGAGATCCAGATTCTATTGGCCTAAGATGGGGGCTGATGTGGAGCAATACATTCGAACTTGTAGTCGCTGCTTACAGAGCAAAGCTTTGCCCCAGAGGGCTGCCCCCCTTGTTAACATCACCACCAGTGCACCCATGGAGCTGGTCTGTATTGATTTTCTGAGTTTGGAGTCAGATCAAAGAAATATCAGTAATGTGCTGGTGGTAACTGACCATTTTACGAGATATGCCCAAGCTTTCCCCACCAAAGACCAGAAAGCATCCACTGTGGCCAAAGTACTTGTAGAAAACTTTTTTGTTCACTATGGGGCTCCACAAAGAATCCATTCTGACCAAGGGAGAGACTTTGAGAGTCATCTGATCAACTTTCTCTGTGGGGAGTGCAAAAGTCCCAAACCACTCCTTACCACCCCCAGGGGGAACCACAGCCTGAACGTTTCAACTGCACTTTGCTAGATATGCTAGGCACCCTACACCCAAAGGACAAGCCTAGATGGAGCCAACAAATTAGCACCCTGGTATGCTTATAACTGCACCAAAGTGATGCCACTGGGTTCTCTCCCTACCACCTGATGTTTGGAAGAAGCTCGACTGCCGGTAGATGTGTGTTTTGGGGTCTCTCCTGATGGGGTTCAAGCTGACAACTATTTACAGTATGTGCAAAAGTTAAAGGCCCAGCTAACACATGCATCCCAACTGTCTCAAACCATGGCTGCCAAAAGAAATCTGGCCAACAAAGAAAGGTATGATAAAAAGGTGAAAGCACAGGAACTCCAGGAGGGAGATCGGGTATTGCTAAGAAATCTGGGACTGCATGGCAAACACAAGATTGCTGACAGATGGCACCATCTCCCTCACATTGTAGTGGGCAAACTAGATGATCTGCCAGTGTACAAAGTAAGGCCTGAGAATAATTCAAAGATGTAAAACAATGCATAGAAATCATTTACTGCCCATTGGACGAATCTTGATTGAGTCTGAGCCCCCAGAAGATGCCCCTCTGGACCAGTGACTAGAGCTGCTGCTAAGAAAAGATCAAGAAAGTCTGCCTACAGAAGCAGAGTTAAAGTGTTCCTCCACAAGTCCCAGTTGAGCATGACTGTCAGTCCATATCAGAAGAAAGTAAGTGTGACTATGAATACTATCCTTCTTACGAACTGAGTCAATTGTTTCGGGCAATCCCTAGTCAATACTGGGTGAGCTGGGTCTTCTACTGTGTAGCAGCCCCAGCTTCGTCCCTGGAGCCAATGCTCCCAGAAAGTGAAGTGCAAAGCATCAGATCAGATGAAATGGAATCATTGTGTATGGTTGAACTGTTTGAGCTTTCAGGGGAGGAAAATGATGGACTGGGACAGACTGGTGATACACCAGAACAAGAAGAGTATTTTGAGTGCCCTGACGGTCCACTGCCAGTGTCCGAACACTCTCCATGTGAGCCAAATGTTGTGGACTCAGAGACTGTAACTCCTGGAGCTGAAAGTGCCCAAAGTTCTAGCCTCTTTACCCCAATGGAGACTCCTCTGACAAGTGAGGACAATGCCGAAAATGAGGCTCAGAGTGCAGAGACTGTAGCAGTTCCCCCTAGAAAGACTGGTCAAGCTGTAAAGCCTGTGGTGCACCTCAGTTATGATTCACTTGGGAGGCCTGTGAACTTGCCTCTCAATGTTGTCCATAAAGGAGTGTATGTGTCCCCGAGCTCATTGCCCAAACTGAGTGTCAGTGCTAACTCCAAGTTACTTGTGTTGCCCTCTAGGTATGGTGCCCTTGCCCCATCCAGCCCCAAGGTAGCTGATAGGGAAGGGCCCCCTCTCTTCAGATTTCATGTACAAGAGGTAATAACCTGAGTTATGGTACAATGTGTGTGTAATACTGTGTAAAGAGTGACGTACTGCAACGTTTCAGAAATGTGTTCCTGGTAAAGTGATATATTGACTGATGATTACATGTGTGAGCCTAATGCAAATGTACATGGTTGCAACTGAAACTTATGGGGTACTTGCTTGGCGCAGACATTAAGCTTTCCCAGGCCAGGAAGGGTGTAACCCCCATGCAAATGGGGGTTCCCAAAAGACTTCCAGGAGCTTGCTTGAATGCTCCGAGCCTGAATGGTGTTTGGCGTTTAAGCCATTTATCTGTGAGTGTTTTTAGAGCCTCTGACACTATCTCTTTAAGAGCTGTCTGCTTGCAGACATAATTAGTTTGTAAGGGGGGACTGTGTGTTTCTCTCTTGAGTCCCACTCGAGCTGCTGCCAATTCACTCTGTTTTTGCAGTCACTAGAGTGCAAAGGAACCTATCTGAAAGATGTAACTGTTTGCCAGAAATCATTTAGAGTAATAATGAAATACAGTTTGTCTAACCTGCTCTTCTTGCAATCAGAACTGTGTTTGCCTAGTTCCCATTCTAGTTTTGAACTGCTGAACTGGACCAATCAGTGTGGGTTAAGGTAGCTCTAAAATGGTGCCTGTGGATGAATCAGAACTTGGACTCGTAATCTGAGCCAGCCACAAGAGGATTGTATGGGCAGTGACTCTGGGAAATGTGTTTGGACTTGGTGCCTTTTTGCACCAACAGGGAGGCTATTGTGGTGACAGCCAATCCAGACAAGAACTGGGAGGAACTCAAAGGAAGTGCCTGGTTTTGTCTACTGGAGTCTCAGTTTAGCTCTGGCAGTGAAGAGGGAAGGAGCCCTGTGCTCCTCAGTGCTTAGTAGTTTTAGTTGGGGAAGCAGCGTGTAAGGCCCCAAGTTTCGGTCTGCAGCTTGTGCAAGTGCTTGTTTGGACTGAATCTGATCTGTGAAGAGGATCAAGGAGATCTGAAAAGTAGAAACCAGGCTCACCCTGTAGAAGACTGGAGAAATTGCTGAATGGCCTCGGTCTGTCAGGAACTGAATCTGCTGTGTGTTCTCCGGGTACTGTGCAGTAATTGCGATCGGATAGAGAAGCAGCCTGCCCTGGTATTGTACTTTCTTTTCCATATAAATGTGTGTAGTTCTAGTGGGGACTCGCGTTTCAAATCCCCTGTACAGTGAATTGAGTGCATGAAGCTGCAAGTAAACCCCAGCTTAATCCAGACTACATCCATTTGCTCTGAACTGCCTTGGGGTCCAGTCACAAGGACCTTGTCTACATGGTCTGCTCCGCTTGGCAATCCAGGACAATCTGCCTTCCATTCAGTTTCAGCATTGAATTTGTGAGTACAAATCAGGGTAGCTCCTTGCCATGATCTAATTTTAAGTGTTCCATCTGATTACTTTTCCTTTCTTTCTCCATGAACTGAGCCTACCTGCTCCGGATTACAATTTGGGTATTGTGCATGCATTTTCCATCTTCAGGGCCCCAACTAGCTGCACCAAATAGGCTAGCCTCTTATTGCCTGGGTACCCAGTAAGAGTGATATTAGGGACATTTAGGATTCTAAAATATGTGCACAGTACTGTGATTATTAATGCATTTAAACTAATTAACCTGATTTCCCCCTGTCCTTGTTTTAGCCCCCTAAATAAATCAGATCTGTTTGATTCAGCAAAGTTACACTGCCTGAGGTATTTGTCTATGTTAAAGTATTGTACTGTGGTTTTTGCACTGTATCATCTTATTTTACAGGGAGTCCCAGGAGTCACACTGGGGGTAAGTGTATACTGTGAAGATAATTCTGATATATTGTGTGGGCCACTAGTGGGAAGAAAATGGGGTCGCAGTGTCCCAGAGGGCTGTGACCAAGTTAGATTAACTATTGCAAACCCTGACCTCTGGGTGGAGGCACCCCCCTTTTGGATCCAGGCCCCTCAACCTGTTAGTGGCAAATCAGGCAGTGGTAGTAGCCCTTGGGATAGCACCATCTAAGGGTTACATAGACATTTACCTTGCTGCCCTGATACCATCATTAAGAGCTCTGGTGAAACTAAGTGGAACTGAGAAAGAGAAAATGCGTTTGGTACAGTTAACCTGCACCAATGCAGAAATTCAGTAGGTAGAAGAGCCAAGTCCTGAGTGTAAATATACCTTTGAGAATTTGTGTGCTGCACTGCGCTGTGAGTGAAGAAAAAGGAAATGAAAGGAAAAGACTGCCTGAAAATGCAAAGACAGCTGCTCTTAAGTTGAGGCAAAAACCCAACCAGGACCCCCAAGACTACTGACTATAAAGAAAAGTTTATTATGAAGGTCAAGAGGCCCCAGTTGTAGAAGATGTAGAATTTAGGGTGAACTTCTGTAAAGGATTGTTGAAAAAATCCAGAATTCCCTAGGTGTGTCAGGAGAACCACCTCTATGATAGATATTCTGGACACAGCATGTGATGCATGCCAAACTCTGACAGAGAAATAAATCTCTGACCCCTACCTCTGCTTCTGCAAATATATCAGCTGTTAGTCATAAGCACCCTTACTTGAAACCTGAAAGAAGGGGGACACGCTCCTTCCTCAGAGAAGAAGCTTTCCCCTGCCAGTAGACAGAAGAAACCACCAGGCATTGCTGAGGATGAACATTCAAAATCTGCTCGTATTGCAGGGTTCACAGCTTGAGCTACTGGCCCTGCCCCCCTCCCCACTCCTCCCATCCTCCCTACCCATGATCCTTACCTTCCCCCATGCCTATCCCAGCTTTTCTTGAAGCTGCCCACTGTCTTCAATGAGACCACCTCTTCTGGCAGTGCATTCCAAGTGTCCACCTTCCTCTCTGTGAAGAAGTGCTTCCTGACCTCCCTCCTAAACCTCCCCCCTTCAGCTTAAGACTGTGTCCCCAAGTGTTATGGATGCCACTCAGCTTAAAGAGGCCCTCCTTATCCACTTTATTTATCTCTTTCAAGTACTTTTTTACCTTTGTTTTACCAGGAGAGAGACACTAAGCTGAAAGCTTGTTTACAGGTGCAACCTGGGAGCACAAGGAAGTTAAGTACTTGCTCAGGGTCACGCAGTGTGCAAGTGGGGGCAGTGGGATTCAAACCCAGGTCTTCAGGTTTGCAGCTCAGAGCCTTAAACCACTGCACTATACTGTCTCCTAGAAGGTCCCTATCATGTCCCCGCTCTCTCATTTCCTTAAGGAAGTACATGTCCTGTGCCCTCAGCCTCTCCTCATATGGCTTACCTTGCTGACCTGCTATCATCTTTGTAGCCTCCTCTGGACCTTCTCCAGCAGGTTAATGTCCTTTTTAAGGTGTGGGCATCAGTACTGAACTCCATACTCTAGATGTGACCTCACTAGTGACCTGTACAAGGGTTGTATAACCTCCTCTCTCCTACTACTGATCCCCCCTAGCTATGGATCTTCAACAACTCCTTAAAGAGGCAACTACCATGAGTCCCTTAAAGGCTCATGGAGCAGTTGGCATGGTGGCCACAGGGCAGGTTACCACAGCCACTGGGTCAGGTATTGCATCAAGAGGGAAACCCAGGGGCATACTGGAAAGGAAAGTATGATGAACTGTCCCAGCAAATGAAACAGCTCAAAGGCACTAAAGCACAACCTGTACAGCCCACAGGAGATGCCCCTTCTCCTGAGGTGCCATCTCAACAAAACAGTGCCCCTCTTGCACTAGCAGCCACTAGCTGAGAGCAGAGTAGAGCAGTCTTCAACTTCTTATACCACACCAAACTCCCTGGTGGTGGGACAGGGGACCCACAATCAGAGAGTGCAGCTTATTTGGGTTTTACGGAGGCTGGTCCACCTAAGCCCAACCTTTTGCTTTTGGGCAAGCAGGTCTATCAGGGAAAAAAATCATACTGTATGTGAAGATGATGGTGAAGAATGTTTTGCCAATGTATGTTCTAGCAGACATGGGAAGAGAGGCAACACTTGCCTCTCAACATATCCTGAATGAACTCAGGCAGCTGCTACCTGAGAAGAGCCCCTGCCTGGAAGCAGAACCCCCGGCACTTACTCTATACAATTTCATTGACTTAGCACTTAAAACCTTGGGTACATGTACATAGGATTTGAGTCTGGTTGGTATGCACGTTCCCATCCTGTGCATATTTATGAAGGCATGGAAAGGTGTTTTTTGGTAGGGATGTATTTATGGCAGAGGTATGGTGCTGTTCTGGATATTCCTCCAGGCCTGGTATGGACTAAATTGGCTGAATCCCGACCCTATACTACAGTGGGGGTCTGGAGTACTGGGATCACCCCTGAAGAGGCACAGAGCCCTGGCAGCTACCTGACCACCCTCACCAGTTTGAACTTGGGGGAAGGGGGGGTAAGTCTCTGAGAACGGTACTCCTGTAACTTCTGAGCCTAAAAATCCTTCTCTGGAGAGTAAAGACATCTGTGAAAATGTACTCATACAGACTGACTCTACTTGCTTACAAGAACTGATTACGGCAGGGTCCAATTTGACTAGGAAATCTAGTTTCAGTGCTCAGCCAAGCCCTCAAGGTCAACCAGAAGCAACTCCAGAGAGGAAAGGGAAGTTGGTAACACCCTTCCCTGTGAAACCAGGCTTGTGGAGGAGACTGATCTATCATCTGAGCCACCCCTCATTAATGAAGGACAGGTTGTGTATCTTAGAGAGCAGCTGGCCAAAATTCAGTCCAAAGTACAGGCCAAAGGAGACATGCTATGTTATGTGAACAGAAATGCAGATGACAATCTTACTCTACCTGTAACAGTCCAAAACCGAGAGCATAAAGATGCAGCCCTTTTCTTATGTGTAAAACAACCTTAATTAGTTACCTCTCATACAGGGAACTGAAGTGTGCAAACCCAGAGGTCAAAGTGGTAAAGCATAACCACCCACTGGACAGTACCCCTCTGGGGGAGGGTCTCTTGCGTCATTATGCATACCTGACTCAAGGCATGACAAAGCCACTATAACTGGGGTCTGACATTTTGGTAAGGTTGGCAGTCAGTGTCCATCCGGACATAGACCAGCCAGCCCTTTGGACCCACCTCCTGGCACCACCCCAACCTCTTGCTTGCACCAAATTTCAAATGAAAGCAGGCCAGACCATACCACAGATTTGTCAAGTGGTTAATAAACAGTGTCACTACTATTCCAGGCAGAACTCAGAGTTTTCTCCTGAGATTAAATATGAAGTGGGTGCATAGCGTACCAGGGAAAAGAGCCTTCTTCCACCCCACTAAATCCTTCCAGTAACTGAGATTAACCTTTAGTGGGGAGGGTCACAGCCAATTTCTGGACTTCATGGGGAGGATCACTTATCTTCTGGTGGACAACCCAGGAGTCAACCCCATCTCGTAGCCCCCACAGGCAGAGGTAGTAATGGTGGTAGGCTCTGCCCTCCATGACGTTTTTACCCATCATCCCATTTTTGGCCAGATGACTGGCATTGGGGGGGGTTACTTCACCTTGCCTTCAGGACAGATTGTGGTCCAGCCAGAACAGCTAGCTAGCAAAGGATATGATTACAGGTGGGAAGTCAAAGACTTTTGCCTAGTCCTGTCTGAATCACTCCCCCTAGTGGAAAGAAGTGAAATTGCTTCAGTAGGAAAAGGCGGTGTGTCTGGTCTGACTGAAGCCAAAGTAGAAATAAGAGAGGCTGAGCCATATCCTGAGTTCTCTGAGCAATCAAGGAGCATGTGGCATTAGCCATTGCAGTCTCAGATTCCAAGAAACCCAAACTAGCTACAATTTTCCATGAATTTCCCAATCTGTTCTCTAAAGACAGTTTGGATTGTGGGAAAACTACCCTTCATACTGTCAGGATTGCGACGTAGCCTTATACCAAGCCCGTGTATGTCAGACAATGCAAGATACTGTTAGCTGCATAGGAAGCTATTCATGCAATTTTAGAATCCCTCCTGGGCCAGCACTTACAATGCTCCAGCATAGCCTGTGTTAAAACCCACTGGTAAATGGTGACTTACCATCAATTACAGACAATCGATCAAACAAGTTCCCCTTTACTGGTGGCCTATGGTGATTGGAGTTAGGCCAGCCTTGAAGAGCCATGTCTTCACTACCATAGACATAACCAATGGCTGTTGGAGTGTGCAAGTGGATCCCTAGGACCCAATACAAGTTGACCTTCTCTTTTGAGAGGCACCAGCTAACTTGGACCCAGATATCATTTGGTGTTAACTCCCATGCCAAATGCAATTTACTTCTGGATGAAGCCTTACCTGACACAGAAAGGTGTGCATATTGGTTTATGTCAATGACCTTCTCACAACCAGCAATACTTGGGAAGAGCACAAGAGGAAACTCAGATATGTGCTCACCCAGTTGCAGGTATGAAAATTTCCATCATGAAGGGAGAATGGTGTAGGAAAAAGGTGAACTACCTGGGCCTGGAAATACGGTATTAGGCCTCAGGCCATGCAACTGCAGGCCATTATGGACCTAAACCCGTCTACTAATCTAACACAGCTGCGTAATTTCCTGGGTATCTGTAACTACTCCTGACAGTTTATCAAGGACTATGTTCAGTAATCCCTACCCCTGGTTAAACTCCTGAAAAAGGGCCACGCCTGGATGTGGGGTGCCCCATAGGAGAACGCCATGAGGAAACTCCAATGAAGGCTGAGCCAGGCTCCCTGCCTGGCCTTTCCAAAAAGAGGTAAAGAGTTCAGCCTTGAGACCAGTCACATGGACTTGATCATAAGTGCAGTATTGTACCAGAAACATGATAAGGACAACCAAGTTCTGGCCTATGCCAGCAAAGTACTCAGCGAGGTGGAACTGAAGTACCCTGAATGTGAAAAAGCCCTGCTCACCACTGTGTGGGTACCGCAACATTTGTCCCACATTATCTACAGAGAAAAGGTGATTGTGGATATGGTAAACTCCCAGGTAAAGGAGGAAAGGATGTCCAGCAGTAGGATCACCTATTGGACCATGGCCCTCCAGGGCCAGAACACTGAAGTAAGGTATGCCAAAAACAAGAAAAATACTGTAGCCCATGGCCTAGCCAACCTCCACCAATGTGCAGACCTGTGATTGAAAGAACTCATCTGAGCCCCGACTGAGAAGCAACCCAAACTTGTGGATCAGAGGCATCTTCCTTATGATGAGAATGCTTGTCTAGGGTTACCCAAGGCCTATGTGGATGAGTGCTTTTTTCACAAAGAAGGAAAACTGTGTGCAGGTGTGGGATTATGCTGGGAAGGAGAAGCACCCACAACACCCCAAAAATTCCAGCTAAGGCCAAAATCTAGCAAATATGCAGATACAGCGGGTATATCCTGCTAACAATTTAGACTGCACTGAAGTTTCAACTCACAGAATTCATGATCTGTAGTGATTCTAACTATGCAAGATTGAGTTTTACCACCTACCTTTCACACTGGAAGGAAAAAGGGCTCAGGACCACAAAGGGCAAAGACATCAAACATGTTGAATTACTTATCACTATTGATTAATTCCTACAAGAGAATGGGGTGACCATTGATTGGAAAAAGGTAAAGGATTATTCCAAGACCAATGGACCTGATAAAGAAGGCAATCACCTAGCCAACAGTCTTGCCAGGGAGGGGGCCCTGAGTGGCACCACTTGGGAATTTATCCTTAAACCTGAGGCAATCCTGGATCTGGTGCTGACGAATAGTGAAAGAATCACAGATCTCCAAGTTGAAGGCCACCTGGGGTCCAGCGATCATCACATGGTATGGTTTAAGTTGACCACAGGAATACAGGCTCTCATTCTAAGACAAGAATCTTAGATTTCAGAGGGGCTGACTTTGGTAAGATGAGCGAGAGGGTTAAAACAGCCCTAGCAGGGGGTAATACAGGGGAGGGCATGGAGAAGAAATGGGCATAGATTAAGGAGGCAATTGTTGAAGTAACAAGCCTATGTGTTAGGGAGAGAAACAAGAGCAAAAGAAGGTGAAAACAACTTTGGTTCTCAAAAGTAGTTACAGAGGAGGTCAGGGCCAAATGGCTGGCCTTCAAGAAATATAGGGGAATGCAAAGAGACATTGATAGGGAAGTTTTTCTGAATTGCCTAAAAGATGCTGGGAAAGCAGTGAGGAGCACAAAAGCCCTAACCGAGAAAACACTGGCTGAAACAGTTTTGAAAGGAGACAAGACATTCTACAGGTATATTAGTGATAGAAGGAAGTGAAGAGGGGGAATTGCTAAGCTCAGAAGGGATAACAGAGAATGTGTGGAAGAGGGTCTAGGAAAGACATCTATCCTAAATAGATACTTCTGCTCAGACTTTACTGAGGAGGAGGAGGAGGAGGGAGGAGACCCACAGCTTGACACCATATACGCAGGGGGGAGGGAAGTTAACACCAGTCCTTTCATGAAAGAGAGGGTCCTAGAAGAGCTTACTAAGCTGAAGGTGGACAAAAGCAATGGGGCCAGATGGCATACATCACAGGATACTAAAAGAGCTGAGAGAGGAACTAGCAGAGCCACTGGCAGAACTGTTAAGTGAATCACTGAGCACAGGAGTGGTCCCAGAGGACTGAAGAAGGGCTCATGTGATCCCTCTTCATAAGAGTGGCAACAAGAAAGAGGTAGGGAACTGCAGGCCAACCAGTCTCACATCAATTATGGGTAAGATCATGGAGACACTCCTTAAGGAAAGAATTATGGAACACCTGGAATCCATAGAAGCTCAGGATCCAAGGCAACATGGTTTTATAGAATGGAATGGAAAGGAAACTTTATTTACAAAAAAGCGCCTTTCCACAACCAAGGTGCATGCACATAATTCATTAAAATAAATCAAAAACAATTAATTAAAGGGACACTGTCAACCTGTTTTTCATCATATTATTTCTAGTTCAAACCCCACATTTTATGATTGCTTACCCTCTCTAAAATTCACTGATGTTGCTCTTTGTTTTGTCTGTCTCCTTGTTTAACAGAACTGAAATACATGGCAATGTATATTTATAAACAACCTTGTTTTTGTTTACAGTCCTGGTGCTGTACTTACTGCATGCTTCCTGAGCATTAGAAACACACCCAAACAGTGCAGTCACTCATAAGGCAGTAGTCTCTTAAACTCCCACTGCATCATGAGGGGCTAAACTGTTTTGAGGGTGTTCCCAAGTCCAGGAAAGCTACATTTGTAGTTGATCAAGGAATGTAAACACACCTGTTTTGGTGTGATAACACCAGTATGTTGGGCAGTCTGTTTTTTACTTTTTTAAAGAAAATAAGTCAGAATCAAACTACCAGCTACATCAACACTCTTTACAGAAGTCTGGCAATCATAAAATATGTTTTTAAACTAGGGACACTTTGAGACCTAAGGGGGGTTGACAGTGTCCCATTAAGACCATAAATAAACAAGTTAAAACTCATGGCTATAGCATTAAAATTCAGTATATGCCAGACTAAAAAGAAATGTATTCAGTGTTACTTTAAAACTTTACAGCAGGAAGGTCCTGTCAAACTAATCTGATAGATTTATTTGACTGGGTGACCAGGGAGGTGGATCAAGGGGGTGCAATTGATGTTGCCTACCTTAATTTCAGCAAAGCCTTTAATATTGTTCCACATAGAAGAGTGATTAACAAGCGAGGTAGTCTTGGGGTGGGCCAGACACTGGTGAACTGGGTGAGGAACTGGCTGAGGGATAGAAAGCAAAAGTAGAGAGTGGTGGTAAATGGTACCAGTCAGAAGAGAAGCAGGTCACCAACAGGGTGCCTCAAGGATCAGTTCTGGAGCCAGCCCTTTTCAATGTCTTCATCTGTGACATTGCAGATGGGCCGGAGGGAAAGGTATGCCTGTTTGTGGATGACACCATGATCTGCAACCAGGTGAACACTCCAGAGGGGGTGGACAGAATGAGGAAAGATCTGGAAAAACTGGAGAAATGGTCAGGAGAGTGGCAACTGGGATTAATGCAAAGAAGTGGAAAGTCATGCACATGGGGAGAAGGAACCCTGAAGCAATCTATCGATTGTGGGGGGAGGGGGAGTTGCTGACAAACACTAAAGAAGAAAGAGACTTGGGGGTCATTGTCACAGATGACCTGAAAGTCTTCAAGCAGACCACAAAAGCAGTAGGGAAGGCTAGAGGGATATTGGGGTGTATTAGTAGGGGAATCACTAGTCATAGGAGGAAGGTAATGATTATACTCTACAAAACACTGGTTAGAGCCCATCTGGAATACTGCATACAGTACTGGAGGCCCCATCTGTGCAAGAACATCGGCAGGATGGAGACAGTGCAGAGGAGGTCAACCAAAATGGTGCAGGGTCAGCAGCACAAGACATATGAGGAAAGATTAAGAGATCTCAATATGTATAAACTAGAGCAAAGGTGGGAGATAGGCGATATGATCGAAACATTAAAATATCTCTGGGGCATTAATAAGGTGGAGGGGACAAACAGAATGGCGCAGTCACTGTACAAAATCAACTTTTTGGACAGATTAATTAAATAACAGTGCTACTGTTCATGAGGGTAGTTCCCAAAAAGGCCATGTTGAAAATTTGGTGAACAAATTCCAAAAAATGACTGCATTACGAGGGTGCGTTGCGCAATTTATATGCATGCTCGTAAATTCGCCACTTTTTCATATTTTCACTCCAGATTTTCAACATTGCCATTTTTTCACACCTCCTCATGAACAATACAAATGTTATTTTTCACATCCTGCCCAAAATGTCTTTTTGCAGCTGTTGCACAGAATGAATGAATGAATCACCTTTCAGGATTGAGAAACGAAATGATGGTGCCGCTGCTCATGAGGTAGGGTCCCAGAAAGCCCATGTTGAAAATTTGGAGCAAAAATACCAACAAACACCCAGGGCATTAAAGTTTCCAACCATAACGCCCCACCCTGTACAGATTGACAGGCATCAGGAGTGTGGCTTGGGGGTCATCGGCCACAATGCTCATGCCATTCCACCCTCATCCCCACTTTTCAGCCTTAATGTTCACTCCATTCTCCTATACTGCACCCATCTCAGCTTATTTTCTTATGGAATAGGGTGCGCATAAGGGCCAAAGACCCCAAGGTACACTGTGACACCTGTCAGTGTCTGCAGGGGTGGGGTGAGGTGGAATGGCATGAGCATTATGGCCGATAACCCAAAGGCACACCCCAACTCCTGTCAGTCTCTGCAGGGTAGGGTGGGGGTGGGGTTTGGTGTTGGTTCAATATTTCACTGCCATTCCTATTATCCATCTCTCTAACTTATGCAGTACCAATGCCAATATCAGTAAGCAAACATTTGGCATTGACAAATGCTTGTTTAAACAGAGGGATAGCATGTGCTAACTTCTGAAGGTCAGGAACCTGTCCTGTCAGAAAAGAAAAATAAAAAAAATTGGTGCTTCTGGTAATGAAATCGTAGGGGCTGTCAGAAATCTTAATGGCAGTGTTCATGTGATCACAATACTTCAGGTATGTGGAACACCCATATATGCTTTAGACTAGGATTCAACTTGAACAAGCAAGTTACTAAAGCAGTTTATTTAAAGGTTCTATAGAAATAATGGATATCCTCCTCTGTAGTTCACAGCACAGCAAGATAGCTGTCAAATTAAGCAAGATCATTGTTTCAAGACAGGGAATTAGAAAGCATTATAAGTCTAATTGATTATTCATGAGCTAAAGTAGCTTACTGATTGGCTGCCATGCCAGGCTGAAATCTTTTAGAAATGCCCGGCATGACAGCCAAGTTAGCGCTAAAGTATTACAGTGTATGAATTTGTAAGCAAAACTTTAAAAAAATAATAGAATTAACCAGTTAAAGAACATGTGAACAACAAAGCATGTACTAAAAAACGTAGAATGTAGAAAAACTTGACACCTCCCCAAACACAGAACAGGATAAAAAGATACAACGTGGCAGCCTTCAACACTTGTCCCTGAGTGGTGCTGCAGACAGACCAAAAAAGCTCAGAGAAAAAAACTCAGAAAAGTTCATCATTGTGATTAGACTTATAATCACAATATTTACCTTGGAACTGTTCATTTCCTGTCGATTAACAACCGGCTGGGTGAGGTTGGTCCTCAGCTGCATCTCGGACTATCCTTCCCCACCCCCCAGCCAGTCGTTAATCTTCAGGAAATGACCAACTCTGAGGTCATTATTGCTTGATTGGGGAGGGTGGCCCTACAGGGGGACCTGGAGGCTCTGGAAAGATGGTCTAGAAAGTGGAAGCTGAGGTTCAATGCAGGGAAATGCAAGGTACTCCACCTGGGGGCCAGAAACCCAGGCCAAGTGTACACCCTGGGGTGGAAATGCTACAAGTCTTGATGGCTGAGAGGGACCTGGGGGTGGTGGTGGATGTCAAGATGAACAACCCTGAGACTTGTAGGAGGCAGCAGCCAAGGCCAACAGGATGCTGGGATGCAGCTAGGGGATCACCTCCAGAAGGAGGAAGTGATACTCACTCTGTATCTTTGCTTGGTGAGACCGCACCTTGAGTACTGCGTGCAGTTTTGGAGACACACTTAAAGAGGACATTATCCTCCTGGAGAGGGTCCAGAGGAGGGCAACAAAATGATTTGGGGCTTGGGGACAGGACCTATGAGGAGAGGCTCGAAAGGCTAAATATGTACACATTGGAAGAGAGAAGGGACCGGGGGACATGATAGAGGTCTTCAGGTACATGAAGAGGGTAAATGGGGAGGAACAGTGGGGTGCTTGAAGGAAGGAGGAAGGGGCCACTAGGGCATGGGTGGAAGCTGGAGGGAAGATTCAGGGGAGAAAGGAGGAGGTGCTACTTCACTGAGAGGGTGGTGGAGCCATGGAATGCACTGCCTAGGGGCTGGTGGAAGCAGAGGAGACAGTGGAGGGTTCAAGAGGAGGTGGGACAGGTACAGGGGAAGGGTTCTGGAAGCAAAATCCAATGCAGCAAGAATATCCGGAACTGGGAAGGGAGAAGCCAGAGAAGGAGAGGGGGACAGCAAGGTCAGCACCCAGGGTGGGGGCTGACCAAACAAGCAGACACGAAAGACCGTTAGGCCTATTCTGCTGGCATTTTAGTATGTTAGTATGTTAATTATGTGGGACAGGCATTTTTCTGTAGCTTCATCAGTCAGGTGATTTGAGATGTAGCACTTCAAGTGCTACATCTTTATGGGAATGTGTGGGACTGAAACATAATATATTAAGTAAGACTACAAGAACACATACCTATCAGTTAAGAGATGAAATATACAAAACAAATAAGAGAGGTTCAATGTTTAACCAGCAGTTAGTAAAACCATGGAATAACTTGGCTTATGACATTGTAAACAGTGACAGAATGATGACATTTACAAATAAATTAGATAAATATCTAAGTACAAAATCATAACATTGAAAATGGGAAGTCCTCTTGGCGAAAGCTATCTCATTCCCAACATATGAAAGTAACATTGGCAAAGTTTTATCGTGAGAAGGTAGAGAATAGTATCGAATGACTGGTAACACAAGAATGTCACATCCTCCCTCACTAAAGCTGCAGTTCAGAATCCCATATAAGGTGGATGTTTTAGGAGGAGACAGCTAGATAGCAAAAGAAGAAAGGAGAGAGTGTGTGACAATAGACAAGACAGATGGAGAGAGTTCAATGAGAAAGATGGATAAGGATTTGAAACAAAATGGCAGGGCATATTAATCTTACTTTTTCTACTCATAAACTTGTTTTCCAGTTTTTGTTAACCAGGTAGGTTCACTAGGCAGAAGGCCTATTTCCAGGAATGATACAGGATACAAATCAGATGAACTACAGTAACATAAAAATACAAATAGTTACATAATATAGTAATTAAGAATACATGTATAATATGTTTCAAAAAGAACATGTTAAAAATATACATATTCAAGAGCACTTGCACTCAGATAGACATTTCAGGTAGGATGTAAGTTTTGTTTTAAATCCATATTTACTTAAGGAACTTAGTCAGTCAGTCAGTCAGTCCCGGGTCAGTAAAGGGGTGAAACAAGCATTTGTCTATGCCGAAAGTTCGCTGTTGGTATTGCTGTTGTACATGCCTCCCATAATTTTCTGTGTATATTCCTCTGCCTTGCATTTTAAGGCATCACTCTCAACACAAATTTCTTATGTTCTTCCAGCACTGGTTTACGTCATTAGAAAAACAAGCATTTGTCAATGCCAAATATTTCCTTGCTGGTACTGGCATTGGTAGTGCAGGAGTTAAAGAGATGCATAATAGGAATGGCAGTGAAGTACTAAAGTAATGCCAACCCCCACCCTCACCCTGCAGAGACTGAAAGGTGTTGGGGGTATGGCTTTGGGTCATCAGCCATAACACTCACACCATTCTACCTCATTCCACCCTTCAGACACCAACCGGTGTCGCAGTGTGACTTGAGGTCTTCGGCCCTTACGCTCACCCCATTCCATAAGGAAATAAACTGAGATGGTTGCAGTATAGGAGAATGAGGTGAACATTAGGGCCAAACACCCCACTGCACACCTCTATGTTCGTCAGTAGCTGCAGGGTGGGGTGGGGTGGAATGGGGTGAGCATTATGGCTGACGTCCCCCAAGTCACACCAACGATGCCTGTCAGTCTGTGCAGGGTGGGCATTACGGTTGTAAACCCTAACATTCCAGGTGTTCGTTGGTATTTTTAATCCAAATTTTCAACATAGGCTTTTTGGGACCCCACCTCATGAACAGTGGCAGTATCATTTTGTTACTCAGTCTCAAACAGTGATTCTGCACAGCGAGTGTGCCATTCAGCACATAGGTGCAAAAACATATTTCAGGTAGAATCTGAAAAATGGCAGCTTCACTGTTCATGCGATGGTGTGGAGAAATGGCAATGCTGAAAATCTGGAGTGAAAATATGTAAAAGTGGTAAAGTTACAAGTGTGTGTAGAAACTGTGCAATGCACACTTGTAAAGCAGTCATTTTTTTGAATGTTTTTATCAGATTTTTAGCATGGCCTTTCTGGGACCTCCCCACATGAACAGTGGCACTGGAATTTCATTAATTTGTCCCAAAAGTTGATTTTATACTGCGACTGCACCACTCTGCTCCACTGGTGCAAAAACACATTTCAGGAAGGATGCAAAAAATGACAGCTGTACTGTTCCTAAGGGGGTGTGAAAAAATGGCAATGTTGGAAACTTGGAGTGAAAATCTTAAAAATTGGGGACGTTACAAGTGTGCGCATAAACTGCACAATAGGCACTCGTAATGCAGTCATTTTTGGGATTTTTTTCACCAAATTTGCAACAAGAGCTTTTTGGGACCCCACCTCATGAACAGTGACTGCAGCATTTTGTTAACTAGTCCCAAAAGGTGATTCCACACAGCGACCATGAAATCACCTTTTGGGACTGAAAAACAAAATGACAGTGACTGTGTTCACAAAATGGGGTCCCAAAAACCCCATGTGGAAAATCTGGGACCAAAACTCCAAAATGTGGCTGTGATATCAACCTAAGTTGAATCCCCACCCCCACCCCGTTGATTGTCATTATAGAGCTTACTGTGATTTTCTTCAGTTTGGGGTCAGCTTTTGAAGAGTGCAGACGTGGTCCCGGTCCACAGAAGATCACTGCTCCTGACCTCCAGAGGTAAGTATGGGAGAGGTGGGGTTCCAGGAGGTGTGGTGCACAGAAGGAGGGTGTGGGTTGGGGGAGGGGGGCCAATGGGAACAACGAGGGACTGTTTTCTTTTTTTTTCAGGTTTAAAAAAAAAGATGTTGTAGGTCTGTTTTCTTTGTTACAGGTAAACTATTCATGGATTTCAGCACACTGGGGTGGGCTCCTAGTGTGCCAGAGAACTATGGGGGATCAATGCCGACCCAGGAATTGGGCACCCTGAGGTCAGAGAACATAGGGGCCTGGAGCAGTGCATCCAACACCGGGAGTGGGTATCCCAGTGTCAGAAACACCACAGGTAGTTTTTGGCACACTGGGGTGGGCTCCTAGTGTGCCATATTAAAGGGGGAAGGGGAATACATGCTGATACAGGGATTGAGTACCCTGATGTAGGCAGGTGGGGAGGATCCGCTAGCATGATCGTGCTTAGAGTAAAAGTGTCTTCGGGCACTGAATACTCTCAGCCTGTATGGAGCTTTGGCTGTGATCTACTACACATGGGTGGGAGAAAATAAGCAAACAGAGACAGCGGGATGTGGAGAAGGCAGGCGAGGAAAGCACCTCCTCCACCTTTCAAGAAGGGACCGGTGGGGTGGCAAGGGGGAGGGCAGAGACATCGCAATGCAAACAGCTGTTTGCTGTGTAGTGAAGAGAGAATGGGACTGCACTTGGGAATGAGCAGTGCTTTGTTCAGAAAAATACAGTGAAATAAAGAAAACGGAACCTGCACTTGCTCAAAAGTACACACAGTGAGTTCGCTCCAAAATTACATCAGCTGAAAGCTTATAATTGTGAATAAAGCTTTATTACTTGTGCAAAATCTCTAAAAAGGACTCATGTATTGAATGTACAAGGAAATGGAGTCAGAATCCAGATATAAAATCCAACAAAGTTCATTACAGTACATCAGAGTCCATCACATAGATCCATAAAAAACCTCAAGCCATAAACAGGCGGCTGGTACGATACATTAGCAGCAAGAGCAAAGGCAGAGGGTCGCTGCCTCGTGACGTCACCTGATGCTTTTCGCACATTGCTTTTTCAAAGGCTGGCGAAAGGAGTAAATGCATTAACATTTAAACAACTTTCTTAAAGTAACATTACACATTTTAACTTACATATAAAAAAAAAGATAGAAACTGTGGTAAGTATACTTCATACAGCCCCAGTATAGTATTGCACATATTACTGCTGGAGATATTCCACAATCAACTTATGATCCTGACTCACCCAGGCAGGTCAAAGTCAAATCTGTGCATTGCTGAAAGATAGAAAAAAATAAAGAAGTTTTAGAAAGAGAGAATAAAACAGCATCTATAAAAATCTTATTACTTTTTTCTAAACTTTAAAAAGGGTTTGATCTCAATTTTGTCATTCAGACCTGGTGCGTTCATTGCCTTCATGGCAAATATCTAATACTGTTCCCTTCACAAGAGAAGGTTATCATAATCACCCCCCCCCCCCTTTTTGTTAAAATGGGTTTTTCAATTGCTGTGAACACAAATTTATGCTCACCCTTGTTTTTAACTCTTAACAACACTTAAAGCAGCAATGAAGCACAAATGTTAAGATACTGTACTGTGCCTGTTAAATTACTTTCCTAGGTTCTTCTTAATTATTTATTTACTTATGTATTTATTTATTGGCATTGGTTAACCAGATAAACATACAAATATAAAATAAATCTCATTTACAGATATGCTCTGGGGAGAGACAAGGGAAATACTGTAAATAGCATACAACAGTATACATACTTTACATCTTTTTCTGCCTCCATTTCCTGTTCTTGTCCACAGTACTATTTCAAAGCCAAAGAAGTGGCCATACTTTTTTCTTGAGGGAAAAAAATAATTTAAAATATTTAAAAATGCCTAAATTCTGTTGGAGATTAAAATATTTAACAGCAAATGAAACTGGAGGACAACTGTCTCTGTTACTGTTAAAAAAGGTGGGGGCAGCTGTGCTGCTATGCCACTTTAAGATGCAGTGGAAAGATTAGGTTAAGTAAGTGCTAATGGTGTTAATGGCCATACTTTACACCTCCCAGGGTGACTGCATTCACAAACAAAATACTATATTGACAATAGAACTTATCTGTAACCTGGACATGTAGCTGAAACAATGAGTGATATGACAAAATTTGTTTCAAAAGTATGTGAGCACTCAAAATGGCTCAAAAATCTGACCAGCACAGAGCAAAACTGGATTACCTGATAGGGACCCTGAAAACCTGATCACCAGCTAAAACACCTGACAGGTGGCAACCCTAAGACGAGGAAGATCACTGTCTCAATTACTTTTTTAAAATTTAAGTTAAATGAGGTGTCAAATAACTTATAAATAACAGGCCTCAAGTATAATGTATCCTATGGGGGAATATTGCAGCATTATTATTTGCACGAGTGAACAGTAGGTATGCAAATGAGAAGAGAAAAATAAGGGGAGGGACAGTAAGGATCAGAAAGGTGGATATGGTAGACTGTGCAGAAGGGGAGTGAGAAAAAGCACACATCTTAATCAGGTACTCCTGCTCTGTCTTCACAGTAGAAGAAGGAGGGGGTGAATCACCAGGGAGAAGCAATATTGGAGGGGGGGGGGTGGACACACATACATTTTCAAAAAAAAGAAAAGAGTCTTGCAAGGGCTTGTATCCTTCAGGGTGGATAAGGCTATGGAACTGGACACAATACACTCCAGAGTACTGAAAGAACTCAGCGAGGTGCTAACTGCCTAACTGACTGACTGACTGCACTGTTCAATAGCTCACTGAAAACAGGCATGGTTCCAGAAGACTGGAAAAGGGTTGACATGGTTCCCCTACATAAGAACAGTAGCAGGGAAGAGATTACCTGGAGTGACCAATGGGGTTCTTAAGTACAAAAGACCTTTCACTGTCCAAGCAAATGCCTAGCCTTGTGTTGAGTGAGCAGTGGCTCATGGTGGGACATGAAAGGAACATGCGCCAGCACCATTACCAAGAGGGACATTGAACAGAGCAGACCCTCTGCACCGGAGGACTATTCCTTTATTCACTTTAATTTGTGGATGCTGCTGGTGGGAGGAGGAGGGTGGTGGGGAGTGGGGACTGGGGGTTGTGTGTTTGGGGGGTGTATGCTTTATAATAAAGACAGTGGGACTTAAGTGGGGGAAGGCATGTGGAATGCGTTTGGCACATGGGTCGGGGGAGGAATTACTGTACTTATAACTGAAAGATTCAGCATTATTTTTTGAGGGCAGTGGGTGGGAGGAAGGTAACAGGGGGTGGGAGGGGGTGTAAAGATTTTTATCTTTTTTAAGTGGTGGGAGGGGGTAGTTCTTGCAGCCCAGTGGTTGGGGGAGGTTTTCTTAAAGTTGGCACATCCCCTGGGAATTCAGATTTGGCATAACCCGCATGCAGTATAGAACTCCCTTAGACCAAGGGGTGCCCCAACCCCATTTCAGTAGCTAACATTTATAAAGGGAAATGGGAAAATCAGTATGTACTGGATAAAAATACTAATCCCTTTTATGAGAATATTACAGTGTACCATCGTTATATTGATGATGTTTTATTGTTTGGAGGGAAAACAAGCATGAATCGGGGACATTTGTTGCATATTACACAGTACCAATCCACACTTGAATTTTGCGTTTAATGTAAGTGATTGTGAAATTAACTATCTTGATATTACTATAATTAAGGAACAACAGAGTAATGTCAGCACTGATATATATAAAAAAGAACATATGGCAATACAATGCTATTAGCTGTAACTCCAAACATCAGTAATATACCCAAAGAACAGTTCCTTAGGGTGATGAGAAACTGTAATACATTGAAAAGATTCGAGCAGGGTGCAGAAGATCTATGCACACGACTAATGGAAAGGGGCTACAATTATAAAAATATCTAGGAGTATAGGGAATATGCATTGCAACAATATAGAAATTGTTATATAATAAAAAGAAAGTAGACACTGGGGTCAAGATATTCAAAGGGATGTGCCTGGCACAATTGGTTTGCACCAGTGCAACCCCAGTAATGCACCCCAGGGCAATAGTCAAATGGAGGAATTTTGCAGTACAATTCCTGATGTGCTGGGTTGCAAAGATAATGTATGTGGCACATCTCCAGGGGGCATGCCCATGCATAGGTGACACATGTCTATATTCAGCCGAGATGTGCGGCGCATATGCCAGCACATCCCGGACATGTGCGCATATCTGGGCACAGAGTTGAGCATAGTAAAAAGATGCTCAAGAGGAAGCCACCCACAGGCGAACTGCCATAATGCATAGCGCAACACAGCAGCCGCCATTTGTGGGTGCCCCCCCCAGAACACCATATACAAGCCCCCACATAAATCTCCGGTGGTCCAGTGGTTCTCCCTTCCCTGCCTGTATCTCCTGATTGCTTTAATAATATATTTTAAGATCCCTGGTGGTCCAGTAGTTCCTCCCTCCCCTCTCGTAACAGTCTAGTGGTACCCCCTCCCTGCCAGTAACACTGATCAACCTAGACTACCAGGGAACTGTTATTTTAAACAGCACAGGCACTCGGAGGTATGGGTGGGTTGGGGGGAACCACTGGACCACCAGGGATCTTAAAAATATGTTATTACGGTGATCAGAGGTACAGGCAGGGAAGGGGAACCTCTGGACCACCAGGGATCTTAAAATGACATTTTAACAGTGATTGGTGGTACAGGATGGGGAGGGGGTACTACTGTGGTACCTGATACTGGGACCGCATGCTGTGCAGGGCGCCAGGCCCATTTCACTGGCCAGCCCTGCACAACTCATGCAAATGGGGCCATAATGACATGCAAATGGCCCCATTTGCGCTTTGCATGTATTATGGCCTCATTTGCATAGTTCTGTCTGAATATCAGGAATTTGCACACGGCATATCTCTGATGCACTGGCACATTTCCCATTCCTAGTATTCAGACCTGTCTGGAGAATGCGCTGGTGCATTGTGTTTGCACTTCAGGCATTTTTTGGTAAACATACGAACATATGAAATTTGCCAGCAGATAAAGGCCTAGAGGTCTATCAAGTCTGCTCGAATGTGCAGCTAGCACCCCTTATTCTGCAGCTGCCCCTCCCTTTCACCCTTCCTCTTCATTAACTCTCCCCCTTGTTATATTGGCATATTCTGATTAGATGCACCATTGCACATCTCATTTGAAGATATCCCTTTGTTGCTCTAGTGCATCTCAGTTGCGCAGAGCAACCACTTGCACCATTGCCAGGAGCACATTTGAATATCGGGCCCTGCAAATACAAGATTAATTTTGTTACCACTTACTCTGCTCCTGCAGGAGAACTGGAAAAGATCATTAAAAACATTGGGAAACTTGGGCAGTGACCCAGGTTAAAAAAATGTAAAATAAGACAAGTGGTAACTTGTGACACAAGTGGTGTCATATACTTTACCTGGCAAAATACAGTTGCGGTGTTTACTATGTCAGCAAGACAAAAAGAAACGTCAAAATCAGACTTGGGGAACATATAAAAGCTGTAGAGAAAGCAGATGTTATTTATGATATAGCTGCCCACATAGAAAAAAATGCATCATAGAGGGGAACATAAATTCAAGTTTACAGGAATTGATAAAGTATGCCCTGAACCTAGGAGATGAGAATTAAATGATCTGCTTCTACAGAGAGAAGCATTTTGGATCATTAATGTGGATGCTATGAAACCTGCATGATTAAACACTGGTTTTGAACTACAACCATTTTTAAATAAAAGAAAAAAAATAGTAATGCATGGTTTTGCTCTTTCTAAATTATAAGCCAATGATCTATAGTTTACATTGTAATTTTAAGACTAAGCTTTTTAACTAATCCCCCCCCCACCATAACACATTGGAATTGTTTTACCATAAATACTATTCACTTACAGGATGTGCTCTGTAAGCAATAAGACATGATGGGGTGTGCATGGAACAGATTTTACCACACACCCGGGGCATAGCGAGGCATGGGGCCACAGGCCAAGGTCCTTCAGCCCTTGAAAATGTAGTAACATCTGTTCCATGCACACCCCCGGAGTGTCTTATTGCACTTATTAAAATGGGCTCCTTTTTTTTATTAACTTTTTACAGTTTGGAAAAGCATGTTTATATGTAGAAACAATAAATTTACTTGTGTGCATTTATGATAAAATAGTCATTCTGCCCACTGTAAAGGATGTTATTGATGATGTTATCTATCTAGCTAGTTGCTGCTAGCTTTTGGAAGACAGAAATCTTGCTTTTAGAGCAGAAAGCAGCTGACTAAAAAAGTACAGTTTTTCTTACTAATTTAGCACTTCTATCTCAGAAGGAGTCAGTGCCTGTTGGGATTAAGTAAACAGATACTTTATTAGAAGTAGAGAGGGTCTCATTTAGGGTTAAAAAAGGAAGTCAGTGTGTGTTTCTGTGTTGCGTAAGGGTACTGTATCAACCTAGTTTGCTAAATCAGTGGGAAGGGAGAGAATTTAATTGTGGGTGTGGCTTAGGCAGTAGAAAAGCAGGTGACTCCAATTATAACTTCCTGCTCCTAGCTTTTGGAAGACAGAAATCTTGTTTTTAGAGCAAAAAGCAGCTGACTAAAAATGCTACAGCTTTTCTTACTAATTTAACACTTCTATCTCAGAAGGAGTCAGTTTTTCTTACTAATTGCCCTCCATTCCATCCCCCACCTCCCACCTAAGCCAGTTCTACTTTTATAGCCACTGGAGTTAACTGACAACAGGAACTTCCTGTTTGGCAGTAGGAAGGGACAGATCATAGAGAAACATTCATTTTGTCAACCCTGAAGGAAAAAAGTAGCACTTTCTCCCCCCCCCAGCTGCTGGAGGTCTGACTCTGAGCAACGAAGAAGGAGAATACTGAAGAATACAGAAGTTGCTGTCCCAGAAAAGGAAGGGTGAGAGTTGTAAGGAGAGGAGAGAGTAAGCATACAGAGCAACAGGAGAGGGGACACAAAATAAGACATGATGGGAGTGGTGCAGTGCAATGGCTGTGGGGTGGCAGTGTGCCGGGAGACGTTCTGGAGGCTGCGATGCTGCCCTATTTGCAGGCACTTCTCTAGTCTGGTGGAGAAGGTTGCCCATCTCCAGGCTAACCTGGCTAGGATTTGAGAAACCTCCTCCCCCACCCAGGGACCACCAGGGCCACTGCTACTACCTCAGAGGTTGCCAAGAAAGAGGAGTGGCTGGACCAAGGTGGGCTCAGGGAGGGAGAGGGTGGTGGAACAGAGGTGCATCCATCCAGCTACACCTCTCCACAATTCATATGCTGTTCTGATGGATAGTGGTTCCTCTGTGGAGGCACCTGCAGTGGAGACCAAGAAGGATGCTGGGAACCTCCACAAAGGAGACCCACAGGAGGGTGGCACGGGACCCCACAGGGGAAGGAAACAACTCCTAGTGGGGGACTCAATCATTAGGGGGGAAGAAGTGGGAGAGGAAGGGGAGAGGGAGGTAAGGTGCCTGCCTGGTGCCATGGCTTGGAGGGACAGGAAGCGAATCCTCAGGATCGTTGAAGCAGCTGCATGAGGGAGGGAGCTGGATGTCATTGTCTACCTAGAGACAAATGACCTGGCTGTAAATGGGATCAGAGCAATGCAAGAAGAGTTTGTAGAGTTAGGGAGGGGCCTTAGACAAATAGTGCATACGGTAACCTTCTTGGAGGTGCTGCCTGTCTATGGTAAGGGTGATGCTAGGGTACTCCACACTATGGAATTCAATGAATGGTTGAAAAAGTGATGTAGAGCTCAGGGTTTTGGATTCATTGGGCACTGGGGAGCCACCTGGAGGGATGCAGGCCTATGCTGGCATAATGGTCTGCATTTGTCCAGGGTGGGGGGAACCAGAATCCTAGGTGATAGGTTTAAAAGCTTCATTGGCAAGCATTCAAACTAGCCAAGGGGGGAGGCACTGAAAAGGAGCAGGGAAATCCCAACCTCATCCCACAAAACACGATAATTAGCAAGGTAAACACCAAGGTAGAGAAGTCATTAGGGAGCAGGACAGAGGTAAATGCAAAAAAAGGTAAAGGCAGTAAGGACAGGGATGGGGCTAAAAGGGTAAGGCCATCAAAAAATGGAGGATGATGAGTACCAATTCCCACAGTCTGTGTAACAAGCTTCCTAAACTAGTGGCTTTGATGGAAGAGGGAAGCCTGGATATTGTGGCAGTCACAGAAACATGGTACACAGAGAACCATGACTGGGATGTCAACATACCAGGATACACAATCTACAGGAGGGACAGGGAGGGTAAAAGAGGAGGAGGAGTAGCTCTTTATGTAAGGGAAGGGATCAAAGCAACAAAACTAAAGAGTAAACAGGAGAGCAAATGGGCACTCTGGGTCATCCCAGAGAGACAGGAAATGACACAATCACATGGGGGTTTGTATACAGACCTCCATCTTTGCGGAGACGGAATGGACAAGGAAATGATAGAAGGCATCCTTAGAATGGCAGAAAAAGGGGAGATATTGTTGATGGGGGACCTGAATATGCCAGATGTTAACAGGAGCACCTTTGCTGCAGGCACATCCAAGAGCTAGGTCATTCTTGATGCCCTCCAAAGGGCATGCCTCAGACAGCTAGTATTGGAACCCACTCAGGAGGGAGCAATCTTAGACCTGGTACTCTCAAATGGGGAAGGAGAAAGAATCTCGGATTTAGAAGTGGGTAGCCATCTGGGAACAAGCGACCACCAAACAGTGTGGTTCATGATTAACACAGCCATACAAAAGCAAGAGTATTGGACTTTAGGAGGGCTGACTTTGGGAAAATGAGAGAGTGCCTCAGAAAAGCACTAGCAAACAGGCAACAAGGAGGGGTGGAGGAACAATGGGGAGTAATCAGAACAGCCATCACAGAGGCAACAAGCCTTCGTGTGACGCAAATCAACAAAACACAATGAAGGAAAAAAATGCTATGGTTCTCAAAAGAGGTGGCAGGGAAGGTTAAGGAGAAAAGGACAGCATTCAAGAAATATAAGGAAACACAGAATGAGTAGGACAGAGAAATTTATCAGTTAAAGCTGAAAGAGGCAGGGAAGGCAGACAGAATAGCAAAAGTCCAAACTGAGGAAAGGATAGCCAACTCTGTTAAGAAGGGGGATAAGACCTTTTATAGGTACATTAGGGAGTGAAGAAAGACCAAGGGAGGAATACACTGAGGCTTAATAAATGGGAGGGAATATGGGCAGAGGGTGACAGTGAAAAGGCAGGGATACTGAAAGAATATTTTTTCTCAGTATTCACAAAGGAAGAGGAAGGGGAGGTAACTAAACCAAACAAAAGGAAACACTCTGGATAGGGGGGTCGATACCAGTTCATTCATAGAAGAAAGGGTTCTGAAAGAACTAGTAAAACTGAAGGTGGACAAAGCAATGGGGCCTGATGGGATTCACTCAAGAATTCTAAAAGAACTTAGGGTAGAACTAGTGACACCACTGACTACTCTCTTTATCAAATCATGGGAGGATGTTGTGGTAGCTGAGGACTGGAGGAGGGTGGATGTGATTCCTCTTCACAAAAGTGGGAGCAGGGCAGAGGCAGGGAACTACAGAGAGTTAGTTTGACCTCAGTGGTACAGAAAATGATGGAGTCACTTCTGAAGGAAAAAACTGTTGAGTACCTAGAGGTCAGTGGGGCACAGGACCCAAGGCAGCATGGATTCACAGAAGGAAGGTCATGTCAGCTGAATCTAATAGATTTATTTCACTGGGTAACCAAAGTAGGAGACCAGGGAGGGGCTGTAGACATGGCCTACCTAGATTTTAGCAAGGCATTTGATATAGTCCCACACAAAAGATTAATATACAAGTTAGCCAGCCTTGGAGTGGGTCCCAAGGTGGTAGCATGGATAAAAAATTGCTGGACAACAGGATGCAAAGGGTAATAGCAAATGGATTCCATAGTGAAGAAAGGAGGGTTACTAGTGGGGTACCTTAGGGTTCAGTACTGGGGCCAGTCCTCTTTAATATCTTTATAAGTGACATTGCAGAGGAACTGAAAGGAAAAGTATGCCTCTTTGCAGATGACACAAAGATCTACAACAGGGTTGATACACAAGATGGAGTGGAAAGAATGAGAAGGGACTTGGCAAGGTTGAAGCAATGGTCAAATATATGGCAGCTTAGATTCAGTGCAAAGAAGTGCAAGGTAATGCACCTGGGAAACAAAAACCTAGGGAAGCTTACACAATGGGGGGTGAGATACTGACAACAAAAATGGAAAGGGACCTGGGGTTAATTATATCAGATGAACTAAAGGTGGGCAAGCAATGTGAGAAGGCAGTAAAGAGAGCTCGGGGGATACTGGGATGCATATGGAGAGGCATCAACAGTAGAAAACAAGAAGTTGTTAGCTCTCTGTACATAAAGTTGGTGAAACCCCATCTGGAGTATTGTGTACAGTTCTGGAGACCCCATCTCCACAAAGACGTAGACAGAGTAGAGGCTATTCAGAGGAGGGCAACCAAAATGGTGCAGGGTCTGCACAAGAAGACATACAAAAAGAGACTAAAGGAGCTTAATATGTATAACCTCAAGGAAAGAAGGGAGAGGGGGGACATGATAGAAACTTTCAAGTACCTCAAAGGAAACAAAAAAGTCCAAGAGGGTAGTATCTTTTAAAAAAAGAGATGTGCAAGAACAAGGGGGCACAATTTGAAGATAGAGGGGGGACGGCTCAGAGGTAATGTGAGGAAGTATTTTTTTCATGGAAAGGGTTGTGGATATACTGTATGGAACAGCCTTCCTGAGGAGGTTGTGGAGTCAAGAACAGTGGGAAATTCAAGAATGTATGGGACAGACATAAGGCAGTTCTAGTGGGTAGTAGGAGGAAGTAGGCTGTTGGTTAACTAGGACCTGCAGCTTATCCATCAGGTAGGAAAATGGGCAGACTAGGTGGGCCAAGCAGTCCTTATCTGCCATCAAATTCTATATTTCTATGTTTATTGTATTACTGCTGGGCAAAGTTTGTCGTTTGCTGGCATCAAGATTCAAGATACGGAATATTTATCATGGAATGTTTATCTTGGAATTCTGCTCAGTTTCACAGACAGAATGTTCCTTTCCTAACATACTGTACACACACAGAACAAAGGCCTCTTCTACAGCCAGAGACTAAATGTCAGGGCAAGTAGAAGAGATATCCCTGATGAGCAGGTAAAGATAGGATGATTTTTCATTGTTATCAAAGAAACAGTTGTAATGAAAACTATAAACAATACTTAATGTTTTTAATGTGTTTATGTGTATAAGGAAAGTGTGACGATCATGGAAACAACATTTAATTATTTTGTTTTATTTTTTTATTTAAGGTACTTTTATTTTTAGGGCCCAGTTGAAAGTTTCTTACAGTGTAAAGGTAGCAGTAGCAGCCCTTTTTATGATGGACGATCAATTCGAGTTAGAGGGGGACTGATGGAAGATAGTTCTGGTTGTAGGAGGACTGATTTGATCATTGTGTGATGTGGTTTAGGACCAGGATGACTGTGCATGAAACAGATTTTATGCATAGTCACATGATATATTTTGACCAATTAGACTTCTTTATTTTGGATGTCCATTTTATAAAATCGAGTAACCCATACATTTTTATTGACTGTTACAGGAGCCTTAAAGAGCTCCTGACATAGTTGAGACAACTTCGGAAAAAAAAGTGACATTCAGGCATAAATGTAGCTTATATGCAATATTTTATGCTGCTTATCCTTACTTCCTTATTACTAAGGGTATTTTGCACGAATTTGCATGAATACAGTATCTCTGCTCTTTTAGCTCTGGCTGCCTGCCTACACCTGACATCATAATTCTGCTTAAGACATCAAAATATGTTGCTGTGGAGATAAATTATAATGTCATAAACCATGGACTGTCATGTGTAGAGAAGCAGCCACAGTAGATACAGTTTAGGGGACAGGGATCTTGTTTTCATGCAATTGTTGTCAGTAATAAAGAAAATGGGGAATGAATTACTGAAAATATATGAAGTAGTAAAGAAAATGGGATGGAGCTGAATATAAATCTTACCTTTTTCAGTGTTTTCCTAATGCTGTCAGGGACACTTTAATAAGTTAATTTCATCACTGTTTTGCTGACCAATGAATTTGAAATGTTCCAAATGAGTCTCAGATGTGTGACATATGTATGATGTAATATTTAAGTGTTGTATTGCTAATAGTGCATCAGTTTTTGATAAAGTATTTGTTTTATCTAAAACATGTCAGGTGGCTGCAGTTTGTTCCTTTTAAGTGTTTGTATTCATAATAAATGGACTAGCTCAAGTCCGGAAAAGAAACTGGAAGACTGGTGCCTGTATTATTATGAGGTGGTGAATGCTCGATTTTAAGTTTGCTTTAGTGTTGAATTTATTAAAGTATATAATTTAGCTCAGGAAAAGTGCTCAAGGGGACACTGCCAATCCCCTTAGGCCTCAAATTGTGTCCCTTAAAAAAAACATTTTATGATTGCTCACATTCTGTTGAGACTGCTGGTGTAGCTGGTAGCTTGATTCTGATCCCTTTTTTCTTCCAAAAAGTGAAAAACAGACTGCCCACCATGCTGGTGTTGCTACACAAAATGTATTTGTTTACAGTCCTTGATCAGCTCCCACTGCATCTTTCTCGGACTTGAGAACATCCCAACACAGTCTAGTCAGTCATATTGCAGAGGAAGGAGAAGGGACTGTCACAAATGCACTCTGCAGGTCAGGCCCTCTGTTCCCACTGTGCCAAAATCAGAGTGCAATAGTATGAACAGGTTACAGACAGGGTAACCCTCCTGTCTGCTTTGGATCTGAATCACCTTTAGCCTCGAGTTCTGGGGGGGGGGGGTTCAAACTGTGAACCTTATGCTAGCATACCTAATGTACAGGCTCAGATATGTACCCTCTTCGGTACTGCAGTACAATCTTTTGCCAGGGGCACCCAGCCAGGTCTTCAAAATGAACCCTTAAAACTCTATATGAGACCTTAGGTATATTCGTACCTTATTACACAAGCTCAGTAACACTATCAAACTTTTCAACAGTTGTCAGACTTAACCACCTATACATCAGTGCAAAAAGAAACTGAAAAAACACCCAGGCAGTATTTCAAAGAAAAGGTTGTTTACTAAAAGATGATAAAAACATGTCAAATTAAACATAGAACAATATATCATACAGATTACAATCTTATAAAACAAAAAAAGGAAGTTTCAGAACAACACTCCTACCACAAAGACTTAATTGCTTTCTAACTATTACCCTTCTAAGTGCTGTCCCAGTCAGAGTCTAGAATCATATGTCACAAACCCATATAAAATGTTTTATTTTTATTTTATCTTTCCCCACCCTCTTTTGGTGAGTCATCTAGCTCCTCCCCAGCTTTAATCTTCTGACATAAGTGTCTCTGAGGTTGTGACTCATTGCTTTGAGAAAATCTGTAACTAGCCATTTCCCAGACATGACAAGAACATTTATCCTTTAACTTAACAATCCCACACTCATGTCCCTTAGAAACATAGAAACATAGAATTTGACGGCAGATAAGAACCGCTTGGCCCACCCAGTCTGCCCATTTCCCTACCTAATGGATAAGCTGCAGATCCTAGTTAACCAGCAGCCTACTTCTTCCTACCCCCAACCCCTAGAATTGCCTTATGACTGTCCCATGCATGTTTGAATTCCACCACTGTCTTTGACTCCACAACCTCCTCCGGAAGGCCATTCCATGCATCCACAACCCTCTCTGTGAAAAAATACTTTCTTAAATTACCTCTGAGCCGCCCCCATCTTCAAATTGTGCCCCCTTGTTTTTGCACACCTCTTTTTTTGAAAGATGCTACCCTCTTGGACTTTGTTGATTCCCTTGAGGTACTTGAAAGTTTCTATCATGTCCCCCCTCTCCCTCCTTTCCTCGAGGCTATACATATTAAGCTCCTTAAGTCTCTCTTCATATGTCTTATTCTCAGATACCCAATAAAACCATTAAGGGTTAGTCCAGTGACTTCTTCTTCCTACTACGTCATAAAAGTCATATATGTGGGACACTTCAAAGGCAGCACAGGTTATGAGGGCCATAAACTGTCTCTCTAGAAGGATGTCTTAATTAATGGTTCTCCTGGTCTGTTTTACAACATCCTGTGGTTTCAGCTACTGATCTTGGAAGCTAAAGGCCAAATCTCTCATACACTGGCATATTATCCACAGACCACTTATTTATAATATAAAAATCATACAGGTAACCAGAAGCAGAGGCAGAGCGTCACAGAGCCTGTTGCTTCATTAGTGACTAAACTGCCTGGGAGTATTCCTTATGTCTAGGATGTATGGTCAATCAGCGGTGCTGGACCTATCAGGACTGCAGGGTGAAAGCACAAGTCCAGGGGACCTTGTACTAGCATACAACAAGGCAGAGGTAGAGGCCTTGGGCCTGATTGCTCCTGTTCGTGTTCGACCACTCACTCTTCTCCCAAGGTCCCCTTGGTATGATGGGTCCTTGAAGGAGCTGAGGTGGGTTGGGCGAAGGCTGGAGAAAGCAAGGCGGAAGTCCGGCCTGGATGCTGACAGGCTTAGATTGATGGAACATTATAAGGGCTATCAATTAGAATTATAAAAAGGGTCTCAGAAATGCTGCAATCTGATTTGCTGTTAGGATTCCAACAGCCTTACATTAATCCATGTTATACTGTCATGTACAGCCTGATCACCATGGAACATGGATTCTTCCTGTCAGCATTCCATCCTCTAGCACTGCTGAATGACTGGAATGCTGCATTCTGATTTTGAACCAGCATTCTTAAACTGTTGGTGGAAGAACTATTTTATTAAAAATCTCCCTCTAAATAAAGAAAACACTCAAAAAGTATACTTTAACATTTCTTTTGGAATATTTTTTTATAATAGCAATAAGGCTCTCCCAAGAGTTAAGATTAACAGTTAGTTAAATCACCCCCTAGAGACAATATGGCACTTGGCTGCACCTCGTGCCACATTGCACCCCAAGGGGGTGATTAACAGACTGTTAATCTAACCCCTGGTCATGCTTATTGCTTAAATCACCTGCAAGAAGGCAGAGTTCCTGTCCAGGGAGATGTCTGCTGCGCAGAACCGAATGGCTCAACCTTTTTGAACTGTTGACGGATTGTGCAATCCAATCTGTCTCCAGTCCAGAAGAGTTTTTTCACAAATTGAGTGTGATGAACTAGCTTGGTTTTTCGCAGATAAGCTTGCTAGCATCAGGTCCGGAAGCGGCCCGGCTCTCTCTATGAGGGACTGTGGAAGTCGATGGGAGGTGGTGAGTACCCCGTCTGTCTGGACAGATTTCAGCTGACCGGAATTTATGGACATCGTGAAGACTGTCCAGACTCTGCACCCAACCTGTTGTAGTTTGGATCCAGGACCTACCCCTCCTTTTAGTGGGTTGTGTAGAGATTATCTGCCCGATCCTAGCTGAAATTGTATGGAGATCCCTGGAAGGGAATTTTTCCAGACCCCCTAAAGGAGGCTGTCATTTGACCCACTCCTTAAAAATCTTCCTTGGATCCCGTCAATCCAGCTAACTACTGACCTGTCTCTAATCTGCCCTTTGTGGGGAAGATTACTGAGAAGGTAGTTGTGCTGGAACTGGATAATCACTTGGTAACTCACAATGTCTATGAAGCTTTCCAGTCTGGTTTCAGGAAGAGGCATAGCACGGAGACTGCTCTTGTTTGGGTATTAAATGATCTCCTAATGACCAGAGATCAAAAGGCTCGTACCATCTTGGTCATTCTCAATCTCTCAGCAGCTTTTGACACTGTGGACCATGAGGTGCTTTGGGAAACCCTGTGGTTCCTTTGTAGACTGTCGTGTACAGTCCTTGAATGGTTTCGATCCTTCCTGTTAGGCAGGTCCCAGAGGGTAGTCACAGAAATGTATTCCTCTGACGCCCTCTCTGTCCTGCAGGCTGCTGCAGGCTCCATATTGGCGCCCATGTTGTTCATAGTGTATATGCTGCCATTGGGAGATATCATCAGGCGATATAGCTTGAGTTTTTACTGCTACACAGATGATACTCAGCTGTATATGTCCTTTGTGCCCGGACAGGTCAATGCGATCTCTGTGCTAAATAGCTGCCTCTCAGAGATCAAAGACTGGATGAGCTCGAGTTGGTTGAGACTAAATCCGGATAAGACAGAGGCGTTGGTTGTGGATCTGGGTCGCTCGGGGGCAGGTTTTGGGGCTGGACACATGTTGGGCCTATGGTTTGATGGTGTCCAGCTCATTACCTCAGATCAGGTGCATAACCTGGACATCATTTTTGATGATGGCTTGACCCTGAGGTCTCAGGTGTCAGCTGTGGTTAAATCCTCATTTTACCATCTGAGGAATATCACCCGGGTGAAACACCTGATTCCACTGGGTGACCTTTTATCATTGGTCCATGCCTTCATTACCACCCGTCTTGACTAGTGCAATGCCCTCTACCTAGGGCTGTCTAGGGTTGATATCCGCCACTTGCAGCTAGTGCAGAATGCTGCAGTCAGGCTGTTGACAGGTACCTCTCGGACCAGTCACAATATGCCTGTGCTGCACAAACTGCACTGGCTGCCAATTCAGTGGCAGATTACCTATAAGGTATGCTTGCTTACCTTTAAAGCCCTACACGAACAGGGACCCAACTACCTGAAAGATCTGACTCCCCACTCCCCCAATTGCCCTCTCTGATCTGCTGATGAGGGATTGCTAGAGATTCCCAGGGTTCATCTTCAAACATCTGGAGCTCGTGCTTTTTCATTTGCAGTACCAACCCTGTGGAATTCTCTACCTCATCGGCTAAGAGAATGCCTGACCATCAGCTGTTTTAAATCTATGCTGAAAACATATTTATTTTCTTTGGTCTTCCCTAATTAATTAATTGAGTAACTAACTGATTGATTTTAAATAATTTATTATATCATTTGTTTTATATTGTATTTTATATTGTGTACAGTGCCTTGCTTATGAAAAGCACTATATAAATAAAGTTTACTTGCTATACAATAAGGGAAGACTAAGGGTTTGAAACAATCACACTATTATCACGTAATTCACTTCTACTAAGAAAGGCAGCAGATAAAACAACCATCCTCAATTAATTTTAGAGAAGGTAAGCCATAAAATGTTGACTCTCACCAAGAAACAATATGATGCAAAATGGCTTGACAGTGTCCCTTTGACCTTTGTGCTTGGTCATGATAATTAGTTGGAACATGGCTATTAATAGTTTGTACAATAGCGACTTGCAATTGGTTAAACATGCACATGTGATATGCATCGAGCAGGTATTAATTTCCAAGTAATGCCCGATGATGCATACCACCTGAAGCCATCAGGAACCAGGGTCACAATTTTCTGAAACTGCAGTGTAAGTAAGTAAAGCAATGTCTTTCCCACCCATCCACCCAAAGGACTCTGTACTAGCTCGTGGCAATTCATTCCCTCAGGGCTATGTAATAGAAGAGATCAGAGCTCAGGCAATAAAATTGATGAGAAGGGATGACTGCAAGCAGTAAAGAAAGCAGGTAGATGTAGATCACTTGCTTAAATGCTGCAAATGTTTAAAGCGTACTGCTGACTATTCACAGCGTGTAAAGCAAGCATTGCATATAGTAAAGTGTAGTCCTGAAATAGAAAGTAATGTTGCAAATGAACCCAGTGCTCTATCACTAAAAGAAAAAGGACCTGTTTAACCAAGCAGCACAGCAAATGCAGCTGTTAGTGAGACACAGCAAGCATCAACCTGTTTCCACAGTCATTCCGAAACTGTAAATCAGTAGAGTTTGGCAAAGTTCACCATAGATGGCCCTGTGAACTTTAAGTAATAGTTGCTGATTACGAAAGAATAATCACATTAGATCTGCAATGTAAACTTTATTTGTGTGCTGTGTTAGAGTAAAAATGAAAATCCATGTATGCAAATGACTGTGGGTTGTATCCCAGAAGCCATAGCAGGCAGTAAATCTACTTACTTAACAAGTTTAATTACATTTGTTTCTGACAGTATTTCAAAGACAAAAGCATGTAATTGAAATGTAAAAGCATTTGTAATGCCCCACAGTTGGTCATTCCAGTAAAATAAAATAAATAAATCAACGCAGAGTACACAGGTGCTCAGGGTACCTGCTGCAGGGGTAGGCAGCAGGGTACTGTACTAAGGGGCCCCTAGACATGAAGAGTCAACCTCCTGACACACAGTAAATACTGTAAATAATAGAAAAGTGCCCCTGTGCACTTATAGCTGGTTAAAAGACAGATTGTAAAGCATTACAAGTCATAATGGCCTGGATGGAATGTTGTGCTGAGTGGCTCATGCACAGCATTCTAGTCCAGCCATTCTAGAACCCAGGCAGGTTTAACTTTAAATTTAATTCCACAGTTAGTCAGTTGGTCAGTTCCTGGGCAGCTGTTGAGGAGAAGGACACAGTAAGTCAAAGGGATAAAGTAGTGCCTGGGGTTGAAGCCATCCTGAGGACTTAGCTGTGTGCCTGCTCTGCCTCCACTGCCTGAAGATCCCTCCTGCTGCTGTTAGTACTGTGGTCGGTGGTGCAGCCAGCGGGCACCATGAAGAAGAAGCAGCTGTTTCGCCGCATTTGGGGCTTAACAGCCCTCCGTTTTATTTGTTTTAGCCCAGGTCATTTAAAAGTTTTCTTTCTCGGTCCCGTTGGCAGCAAGCAAGCCGTAAGTCGTTGACCGTCGGAGGCCCCGAGCCATCCCTCTGCTGCCTGATCCTTCCCTCCACTGCCAGCTTTCCTCCCGCCTCCCAGTGACATACGAACTCCCGGAGACCGCGAAGCGGTGGTGGCGGCAGCACCGCGCAGTGCTGACCGCCAGTTTGAAGGGGACAATTTTGTTGAAAAGCGCAGTAAGCCTTAAGGAAGATGGCGGCCGACAGGGCATTGGGTCGTGGGACCTCGATTTTAATATGCATTAGAGGCCCGGGGCTAGCGACGCCTGCGGGAAGGGGCCGAAAAGCAAGGCCAGCATAGCGGCCTAATGAATATGGATTAGGGGGGTGGATTTAGAGGCGGGATTTCGCTACATAATGACAGCAGGCTCAGGGAGCCTGAAAGATTTAAAAGGGCAACAGGTTTAAAAGGGCAATTCAGGCCCAGACATAAAGTAGGGCATTAGGCCCAGTATAAAGTGGGGCACCAGGCCCAAAGTTTAGAGGGGCATTAGGCCCATTATAAATTGGGGCACCAGGCCCAATCTAACGTGGGGCACCAGGCCCAGTACAGAGTGGGGCACCAGGCCTAATGCAATGTGGGGCACCAGGCCCAATCTAAGGTGGGGCACCAGGCCCAAGCTAACGTGGGGCACCAGGCCCAGTACAGAGTGGGGCACCAGGCCCAATGCAACGTGGGGCACCAGGCCCAATCTAAGGTGGGGCACCAGGCCCAAGCTAACGTAGGGCATCAGGCCCGAGGTAAAGGTAGGGCATTAGGCCCAAGGTAAAGCCTGGTCTAAAGGGAGGCCCCGGCCTAGCGGAATAGGGCAAGCCAGCCTAGTGGTACTATAGGGAGGCCCCGGCCTAGCGGAATAGGGCAAGCCAGCCTAGTGGTGCTAAAGGGAGGCCCTGGCCTAGCGGAATAGGGCAAGCCAGCCTAGTGGTACTAAAGGGAGGCCCCAGCCTAGCGGAATAGGGCAAGCCAGCCTAGTGGTACTATAGGAGGCCCGGCCTAGCGGAACGGGCAAGCCAGCCTGTGGTGGTGCTAAGGGGAGGCCCTGGCCTAGCGGAATAGGGCAAGCCAGCCTAGTGGTACTAAAGGGAGGCCCCAGCCTAGCGGAATAGGGCAAGCCAGCCTAGTGGTACTAAAGGATTCCCTAGCTACAACGTACAGAAAGGGATCCTATTCCAGAATACCCTACCTATAGAAACAGGGGTTCATTTGAGAGTGTTCAATTTGCCTGTACTGTGAAACTACTGTGATTACTGCACTGCTTATGCTGAACTATTGCCCTAAGTACCTGAACTATTGTCCTGAGTACCTGAACTGTTGCCCTAAGTACCTGAACTATTGCCCTAAGTACCTGAACTATTTTACTAAGTACCTGAACTATTGCCTTAAGTACCTGAACTATTGTCCTAAGTACCTGAACTATTGGTCCAAGCACCTGAACTATTGCTCTAAGCACCTGGACATTGGCCTTTATCAGTAACAATTACCCCTGAAGTTATAATTTGCCCTCCTCTGGCAAATTATTGTACCATTCCACAGTTCTTTGGGCATTCTTCAGTTATATGTTTACTACTGTATGAAGACAGTCTCAATCTTCTACCACACTGCAGTCTCATAGTGTGGTCTAGCAACCTACGTGCTCAGAAATCAGTCTCTACTCAGAAGAAGATGTCCTTTCAGCATTCTTCACTCCTGGAGATCATCCATCAGCTCATCCCATCCGTTGTAGCCGTCCATGATGATCCGTCATCAGTCGTACAAGTCGAACCCGCGTTTCTTGTTTTACAGCTTCACAGAAATAAATCCTTGAAAGCATCACGACAGCCGTGCAGTGTCGTTCCGTATGGTTCCAGTTCCAGATGTCCCAGTTGGTCACCCTCTACCAGAAGAGAGCTCATCCTGGAGAACCTGTTTCTCGCCCACCTGGTCGTGCTTGAGAGTGCAGTCCGTCAAAGCCAGTCCGGGCCAGCGTCCGCCGTTTCTTTGTTTGTGTTAGTTCTTGATCCTAGGATTGCAGAGTCAGCCATCATCTCTTCAGATTCTTATGGTTCCTGGTCCTGTCAGAGTTCCTTCCGAGTCCAGCTGGCCCTTGGAGTGCCGCAGCATCAGTCAGGTCGTGGTAGTCCTCCATTGGATTCATCGCCATGCAGATCTTGATCTTTCTTCATCCTTGGCAACCCTAGAAGTGGGCTTTGGCTGAGGAACCTCTTGCTTCAGTGTTTTATTTCAGGAACCAGTTGCTTTGTTTCTACATTCCGGCAGCCTCGGAGAGAGTGGGCTTTTGCCGAAGATATATGGTCTGTTTACCAAACCTCTCACCACCCCAGTGGCCTTATCTAGGTCCTTGCTGGGAATTGAGATTAGGGTTCTACAGTTCCGTTTTATTTCCTTTGTAGCTACCAATGAAGAATGACGGTGTACACGAAGACGCCAGATCTCTGGACTCTTGTAAAATCTGGACTTTTATGGAAATGTGTGATGCTGATCACCCTAATGCAGTGCTGAGTAGCCTATGTAACTGGATTCTCCTTTAGAGTATAGAAGTACAGTATAAACTAGTATCAGAATAAGAGGGTCAGTAGGCCTAGAGTTTATTCATGTAGTAATAACCATAAAAGTGGTAGATAAAAGTATTTCGCTGTTCCATTGCCCTATTGTTCTTGGGCAACCCCTCCTCCTTCTTGTGACTGTGTCTGTCTACCCTTGGTACCAAAGAAATGCCCTGTGGGCATCGAAATACTAAGTTGACTCCTGCTTCTCCTTGTCTGGATAGCAGTTATCCTATCCACGTAATTCGGACCTTGGTGCCTCGCTCATCTCTTTTCACCACCTTAGAGTAGAGCACACTCTCACCTTCAACAGAGCACCACACATTACTCTTACAGTACTACACATGTGTTAAAATTTTGTTCAGTAGAAGCCACTGTAACCAGCCAGGGCTCAGGCTGATGTTATTTTTTGTTTTATTAGCGCTGTGTGGTGCCTCCACTATGTAACCCACTACCTAGCTGCCTGGGTTTGGGGAGAAAACTGTTGCTCGGCATTTTGGCTAGGCTTGAGACCTCTGCACAGGGGCACCCAAGTAACTCTGGACACAGGAAGCAATAACAAATCAGGAGTGGGATTCTAGAGTGTGGCTTTCATTCTCAACAGCAACAGAACAATAAAGCATAGATGGACCCCACGGGGCTACACTCCTGATAATGCAGACAAACAGAGACCAGAACACATCTTCTTACACACTGTAACCCTCAGGTTTAGAAATACACTGGGCTCTCAGTCTGAACTTATACTCTTCTCTGGATTTCTCTGGCATGGCACTTGGACTACTTTCCATATGGCATGGATATTTATTGGTGGCTCCCTCTACCACCCATGAGCACAGACTGGCTCCATAAAGGGAAAATCTTCCATCTAATCCCATGTCTGGGTACTTTCTGCGAACACTGGCCAAGTGCCCGGGAGACAGCTAAAGGTGCCCAAACTGAACCCGTAGAGGTAAATCTGGTTACTCCAGATGGGGGCGTCTCCCACTTCTTGCTCCCAAATCTATACCCGGCCATTCATTTGGAATCAACACCTTTCCATTTGAACCTCTCTGGTAGTAGATTGCTATCTCAAAAGTATATCACACTTAACAATCTACAGTCTCTGGAAAATAGTGTTCTGACTTGTAATGATCTTTAAGTGGCTATGTCCATTCCTGTAGACCCCCACTGATTAGAGACAGTTCAAGCCATACACAACTTAAGTACTGTACTTGGCTGTCCTTTCCTGACCCACAGTAGCAGATACGTAACACAACAGTCTTGGTGAAACATAGGCTGTCTGGCAGAGCTGACTCACCCTGGTTTGCAGGTGCACAGGCTTCTCACAGTAAACACAAACATACTTCTCAGTGCCTCAGCACAAATCTTCTTAGGCAACTTCTCTTTTTCCCAGCAGGGCCAGGAAATTGCCCCTGAAGAGCTGATCTGGTTCCCCCCATCATTCTCAGGGATGGGGCCCTGGAACAACTGGGAGACGGTCTCAACCACTTCACAAGTGTTCTTCTGTGTCCTTCTCTGGAGCGAGAACACACACCCACTACAACTGGTAGCTCTGATCAGAGCTGAGGGCTCTGAGGGACTGCACACTGCACTGCACCTCCTTCCTCCACTACAGACTGCACAAGACTCTCATGAAGATTGAATTCAAAACCTCCCAATGTTCTAACTAACTCCCTGCTGCAACATTCCAAAGTGGCTTATGCTGCTGCGAAAATTCTATATGAGGTCATCCCTCCAGCTCAGCTGAGACTGAGGACAGAGTGAAACAGTGTGAAATCCATTTAACTGGTGTTTCACAAGCTGCCTTCCCTGACTGACACTAGATCTAAGTGGGATTCTTGTAACCCCGGGTAACGGGGGTTACACCACCATATTAATAAATGTGGTCCATGAGAAAACCACATTTTCTTATTTTAGTTCAGATTGTATCCCAGAATTAATTACAAACACAATATCTAATTACCTAATGACTAAATTAATTTTTGGTGACAGTAGTTCATAGCCAAAAGCATGCTATTGAAATATAAAAGCAGTAGAGTAACACTGATACACGTGTTACAATGTTTTCCAGTGGAACCCACCATATTATTAAATGTGATCCATGTGAAAATCAATTTGTCTAATTGTTCCATATAAAATAACTTAATATATGAGCAAATGTAATTGATTTGTAGATGTAAACATATTTATATATAAAAAACAAAGTTTGCCATGTTACAAGCACAGTAAGCCCCTTGAAAGTAGGCTCCTACTAGGGAATTAATGCATGGTTGGGTGGTTGTAGGCACTGAGTCTTCAGCCTCGGGCCACAACCCCCCAACCATGCATTCATTTCCAGTACAAACCTCCTTTCTCGAGGCTTAATGCTTACTTCTACCCATACCTCTCAACCTCCTGCCTCATAAATCAGGGACAAGCTTAAAAATGAGGGATCAAGGACTAAAATCAGGCACACATCTTCAAAATTGGTGATATCCACTCAGAAAGCTGGTAGAATAAGGGGCTTAGTGTAAAACGCATTCTTTAAGGAAGAACACGCTTGTAACTTTAATGTTTAGCACTATTTTGTGCTTACAACCCCCACTGTTTGGTCACGGAAACATCATTTTTAGGAGGGACAGAGTAAAATTTTAAGGCAAAATCAGGGACGTACCTGAAAATAAGGGATCGTTGAGAGGTATGGTTATACCTTTGCTTAGGTATATCCCCACATACTATGGCCGTTATCCTGCACCTGCAACTCCTTTACCGTGCACAAGGTGGCGCCAGCAGTCATGCCGTCGCCTCGTGTAGCCCCGCCCCCGAGCATGCACGTGACTCGTACAACCCCGGAAGAGAGCGGGACGGCAGTAGGCAATAGCATAGATGGAGCCGGTGCTGCTGCGAGTTGTTGGGCTGTTGGCGCTGATAAGCCGGTTCGGCTTTTCTGACGCGGAATCGAAGCGCTACACGCCGGACTGGGAGAGTCTGGACGCACGGCCGCTGCCGTCCTGGTTTGACGAGGCTAAGTTCGGCGTATTCCTGCACTGGGGGGTGTTCTCAGTGCCGTCCTTCGGTAGCGAGTGGTTCTGGTGGCACTGGCAGGGAGAACACAGCCCGGCGTATGTCGAGTTCATGACTCGCAACTACCCGCCAGGCTTCACCTATGCCGACTTTGCGCCGCAGTTCACCGCGGAGTTCTTTAACCCTGACAGTTGGGCTGAGCTCTTCGAGGCGGCCGGAGCCAAGTAAGTCTATTCCTGTACTGTGGGGCGATCGGACATATAGGAGAATGGGAGAGGGCAGATCATAGAAGAGGAGAGAGCTGGTCGAGCATATCATAGTAGAGGGTGGTGGGGTATGCAGGTGGTGAATGGGTGTGACTGGGGTAGGGGTTGTGGAAACTTACTCGGTTAAAGGGTGCGTCTGAGGACTAGAGTAACTTAGGTGTGGAAGATGTTATGAGGGAGGTGTCGGGTAACTCCTGGCATGTGTCCGGTGTAAAGCAGTTATATGGAGGTGATAAACTGGGCAAGAGCCCACAGGTGGTCAGTTCCACCACCACTTTCAAAAATAAAAACAGTATGACAGGTCCATCACCTTGGTTATCTTGCGCCATTGACTACTGTAACTAGTTCCTTCACTTATAAATGGCAGTGCAGCCACATTTAGATAAGAGTTGCACCACCTAAACATTTACAGTTTAATCACTGGTTACATGGAAGAATGTCAGTGAGGGGTAACCCCTGGGCCGTCTGTGTGAAGAGGTGGCACTAGGGTAACTCCTCTGGTACCTGTTGGGTGTGAAAGGGTTGGGGGAGTCACAGATCATGTAAGGTGTAAAGAGATCATGAGGAGTGGTGTCACTGGGGTATCTTTTGGCATGTGTCTACTGTGAAGAGGTTATATGGAGTGGTGTCACTGGACAACTCATGGCATATGTGGGCTGATGGGATGTGATGTTGGTGGGGGAGAAGTCAGTGGTTTAACACTAATAGAGTGTCGGGGTAACCAGTGTTTTCTGCATGTGTGGTGTCAAGTATAGAGGTAGCGTGAACAGAAAAGTGTATGTCAGGTGACTTATGGGGTAGGGCATATAACTGAGATAATGGAGGTTGTTGTAGTAGGCGAGTCACTAAAGTGTGTTTGGGGTGATATGTATGTCTAATATATATAAATATATAGTAGTGTGTGTTTGTGTGGAGTACATGAATGGCAAACAAGCTGTGCATGCAGACAACCGGTATGCAGTGGATTTTGTGACAGCCAGAAGAAAACCTGTATCTCCTAATTTGGGAAGAGGTGTACAGAAAGCATTTTTTCAGCTGCATCGCACATGAACATCACATGAGTGATCACATGATTATGGGGATTGTCATAGGACCTTGTTTATTAGCCTGTTTGCCTTGTGTGTTACCCTTTCCTGGTCTTGCAGCACAGCAGCAGTTTATTGTCTCTACTGCCACCGCCCTTTATTCACAGATGCTTCTATTCTTTGCTTACTAGAGTCCCTTTGCTGTAGGAGTTTCTCTGGTTGTAGTGTATGTTTTACTTTATAGTTCTTGCATCTTGAGGGCATGCGAAGTGACACTTGTTCAGCACTGAGACACAGGGAAACACTGGTTAAGGAGTTTGACTAGAACATATACACATGGCGTGTGGATTATGAAAACGGGAATGTTGTACAGTATTTGCACAAGTTACATATGAGTGCATCTCAAAGTAGGTCCTGCCTTTCATAAAATTTCACATTAGCTTATTAATATTTCCAGTAACAGGCTTGTCTCTTGATGGCATCTGTCTAAGGAGGTGAGCAGTGGACTTGTGCCCGGCCGCTGTTGTGGCACTGGGATGAGGGATGCCGCTGGACTCAAGGGAGCTTCTATGGAGAGAGTATACCCTCTCCTGTGTCACAGAGATGCATACTAAACAGGAGTGGTTCCAGGACGGACTCCTTGTGTACCCCAATAGTCGCAGCCTTGTCGTCTAAGAATGTGCCATTTAGAACAACCGTTTGGATTCTGTCCATCATCCAGTTTGTGACTCATCCATCTATTTCTTCCCCTTATTGCCAGATTGCTCACCGTCTTAACCAGTCTCCTATGCAGCATAAAGTCAGAGGTCTTGTTAGTTAAAATCCAGGTATAGTACGTCCACTGATTGGCCCCTGTCCACCATTTGTGTCGCTGTATAGAAGTCTGACATGACTCATGTCTAGGGAGCCCACACTGGTTCCTATATGTTTTAAAATGGGTAGGGAAAATTCTGCTGCCTGATTAAAGGAAAGGGTTCCAGAGCTGAGAAGTTCAGGAATAGACAGGAACCAGAGTACTTCGCACTTTTTCTGGCAATCAGCATACTGTACATTCACATATTAATGCCTCCTTGAAAATTTGGAAAACATTTTCTGCGAGCCATTTTACTTCAGTAAAACGCTAATATTTTCACTTGGAAAAAAAAACATTAAAAAGTCCGTCATTCACCCCAAAAACAGCCACAACTACCTCTTAAAAATAAATGTTTCACCGTGTGTTTTCAGGTAAGTTTCTATTTGTATTTTCATATATTGTGCAGTGTCTCAGAAGCTGGGGGGGGCTAGATTTGCTGAATGCTGATAACCACCCAGCCCCTACTCGCTGTCAGTCTCCTTCTTGAAGTTGGCTCATGGTGTAGCAGTAAATATATATTGATATATAGCAGAAGTCTGCTCCTGTTAAAAATAATGTCCATGCTCCTACTGTTAATCTGCTCAGCCACACTTCTGTACCTCAGTACTGCACTGGAAAAAGGCTCACATAGGGAGAAAAAAAAAGTTCATTACTGTAGCATGCAGCACCACCTAGTGGTTGACATACAAAACAGCACATGCTTCATGCACAAGAAAAATAACTAATTGGCACTTTGAAGACATAAAGGCATTTTAAGTAACTTTGTTTGTGGACCTTAAACTTTTATTCAGTTTTTTATGCTTGCTTGTGCGCATGCGCAAGAAACGTTTTGTGACCACTTAGGAGAGAAGTGGGGTTTTGGAGGTGTGGCACTGTGGGGGCCAATGCCCCCAGTGCCTTTTGAGGCTTGGCCTGCTTTCCCGAATGCAGTGGCATGCTGCTGCTGGCACTCGTTCAGCTAGCGTGCCACCAACTTGAAACTAATCCGCCGCTGCAATGAGGGAGCGACCCGTCATTGCAGGGCGGTGCCTTGCCTGGAGTAACATTTCCTATAACATGGCGGCGGCTCTTGCCGCCTGCCTCAGAGTTCCCATGAAAGCCGACTTGGGGGTTCCAAATCCCCCTGCTGGCATGCCTCCATCCCTGGTTCATTTGCTGCCTGGGTAGCCCAATCCCCGTCGGCATGATGCAGCCCCCCCTCCCAATTTGTTATGTGCCGAGGGGGTGCCCAATCCCCCTTGGCTCATGCGCTCCCACTCCACTACTACACTGTATGGCAGATGGGGGTACCCAATCCCCGTCGGCTCCAGTACCCACCTCCCCAACAAACACCCGGCCAGGTGGCATGCCGGGAGCCCACACCAATGTGCCAAAGTGTCCCGCAATGTCTTTCTTTTCCATTTCAAATCCTGTTTAAAAAAAAAAAAAAAAAGAAAGAGAAAACAGTTCCTTGTTGAGCTCCATGCCCCCTTCCCTAACCCACGCCCACCCTCTGCGTACTCTAGCTCCCCACACCCCCCCCCTCACACCATGCTTACCTCCGAGCCTGGCGCGACTGTCTTCGGTGGACCAGAAACATGTCTGCATTCTTCAAAGCCGACCGCAAAAAGAAATGCTGGTAAGCTGTATAATAGCATAAATCCCCAACTTTGGTGCATATTTCAGCCTCTTTTTTTTTTTTTTTTTTTGAATATTGGCACCAAATTTTCAACATAGGGTTCTTGGGACCCCACCTTATAATTCAGTCACTGTCATCTCGTTATTCAGTCCTGAAAGGTGATTTTGCGGTCACTTCATGGAATCATCTTTCTGGACCGATTAACGAAACAGCAGTGTCACTGTTCATGAGATGGGCTCTCAAAAAGCCTATGTTGCAAATTTGGTGAAAGAATTCAGAAAATGACTGTTATAGCGTGCGTGCGCAGTTTCTGCATGCTCGTAACCCGCCAATTTATATTTTCACTCCAGGTTTTCAACATTGGCATTTTCACACCTCCTTATGAACAGTACAACTGTCATTTTTCACATCCTGGCCGAAATGTGTTTTCGCACTCCTGACGCAGAATAGCGCGATTGCTTGTGGGAAATAAGTGTTCGGGACAGATTAAGAAAATCACAGCAACACTGTTCATGAGCAGAGGTCCTAAAATGTTTATGTTGAAAATTTGGTGACAAAAGTCCATAAAATGACTGTTACAAGCGTGTGTTGCGCAGTTTCCACGCACCCTCGTAACTTTGCAAATTTGTAATGTTTTCACTCCAGATTTTCAATATTGCCATTTTGCCACACCTTGTTATTAACAGTACAACTGTCACTTTTCATATCCTGCCCGAAATATGCGTTTGCACATCTGGCGCACAATGGAGCGGTTGCTGTGGGAAATTAATGTTTCGGACAGATTAAGAAAATCATAGTGACAGTGTTCATGAGCAAAGGTCATAAAATGTCTAAGTTGAAAATTTGGTGAAATAATTCCATTAAATGACTGCAGTACAAGCATGTGTTGCGCTGTTTCCACGTACGCGCGGAACTTCGAGCATTTTTAATATTTTCACTACAGATTTTCATCATTGTCATCTCTTCACACCTCCCTATGAATAGTATAGCTGTCATTCTTCACATTCTGCCTGATCTGTGTTTTCACACATCTGGCGCAGAATGGCACAGTTGCTGTGGGAACTTGGAAGTTCGTGACACATTAACAAAATCACAGTGCCACTGTTCATGAGAAGAGGTCCCAAATACTTTCATGAGGTGGGGGTCACAAAAAGGCCATATTGAAAATTTGTAGTGCAAATACCAACACACGCCTGGGGCATTAGGGTTTCTAACCATAACGTCCCGCCCTGTACAGAGTGACAGGCATCAGAGGTGTAACTTTGGATCGCCGGCTATAATGCTCAAGCCATCCCACCCCCACCCTGAAGCCAGTGACAGGCATCGAGGTGTGCCTTGCACTCTTCAGCTGCAGACTTCACCCATTCTCCTGTACTACACCCATTTCAGCATATGTCCTTATGAAATGGGGTGACTGTGAAGCCAAACACCCCAAGGCACACCTCAACACTTGTCGGTGTCTACAGGATAGGGTGAGGTGAAATGCCGTGAGCATTATGAGCAGTGACCCACAGGCACACCCCAATTCCTGTCCATCTCTGCAGGGTGGAGGTGGGATTGGCATGGGTTCAGTACTTCACTGCCACTCCTATTCTGCATCTGTCTTTACTCTGCACGTCCAATGCTAGTATCAGCATGCAAACATTCGGCATTTACTGTGCTTAAAAACAAGCATTTGTCAGACACTTCAGTCTGTTGGTTACTATTCCTGAACCGCACTCCCAGGTGTTTGAAGGCTCTACGTGCAGTCGCCTTGTGGCTCACAACACACCTAGGCATATGGTTCAGGAATAATAACCCACATTCTGTTGTATCATATTGCTTACAAAGGCCGGAAACTCCCCTCTTAAATAATTGTCTCCAGAAGATTTCTCACTGTTGATGTTGATGTTAAGGAGGCAAGTATAGTGCAGTTGTTCCCACAGCCCCACTTACATACTGTGTGACCCTGAACAAGTCACTTAACTTCCTTGTGCTTCCACGTCGCACCTGGAAACAAGCTTCAGCTTAGTGTGCCTTTCCTGGTTAAACAATTTCTCCTCTCCCTTCCTGATCTCGTCCGCCTGCAGTTTCCTGGATTATTGCCATTACCCTCTTTCTGTATGGGAACCACATTTGTTACTCTTCGGTTCTCGGGCATTACACCAGTTGCTGCTGAGCCTCCTGAGAGGACTACCAGGTACTCCACTAGCACTTGTCTCTTTCTTCTGCACACTATGGTGAATCCTGTCTAACCCTGGTAATTTATTGTCCCCTGAGGGTGTGTGGGAGAAAACTGTGGAGCGAAAACATAAGCTGGCTGTAGGATGATGGTTCGATACTCTCAGGCCCTGCTCTGTTCCTTGACCTCACTGGATCCTTTCCTAGTGGATGCCCCCATCCCTGAAGGCTCTGCCTCAGTGGGGAGCTGAGGTGTCATCAGTGACATTGGAGATCGCATTACGGGCAAAATGGGCCTATTCCGGGCGGCACCAAGTTCTATGGGAGAGTGGACACAGCCAAAGGAATACAGGACCTACAGGAAGATCTGAAAAAGCTGGGGAGGTGGTCCAGGATCTGTCAGCTTGGCTTCAATGCCAAGAAATGCAAAGCTATGCATATTGGAGCCAAGAATCCCAGGACAGATTACTGTCTGAGTGGAGTCCGCGTATTTGCATCAGAGGAGGAGAAGGACCTGGGAGTGATGACCACTAGTGACCTGAAGCATTCCATGCAGTGCAAGAAAACAGCAGCAAAGGCAAACAAGAAGCTGGGATGCATATCTAGGGAGATCAGTAGTGGGAGAGAGTAGGTTATACTGCCTTTGTTCAGGTCACTGGTAAGGCCACAGCTAGAGTATGGAGTACAGTACTGGTGCCCACACCTCAAAAAGGACATTAACCTGCTGGAGAAGGTCCAGGGGAAGGCTACAAAGATGATAGCTGGTCAACAGGGTAAGGCATTTTGAGGAGAGGTTGAGGGCACTGAACATGTACTCCCTGGAAGACAGAAGAGAGGGAGAAAGACAGAGAGAGAGAGAGGACATGATTGGGACCGTCAATTACTTGAAAGGGATAAATAAGGTGGTTGAGGAGAGTCTCTTTAAGCTGAGTGGCAACCATAACACGAGGGGGCATAGTCTTAAGCTGGAGGGTGAGAGGTTTAGGAGGGGGGGTCAGGAAGCACTTCTTCAGAGAGAGGGTGGAGGGGACTTGGAATTTGCTGCTGGGAGAGGTCGTCTCGTTGAAGACAGTGGGCAGCTTTAAGAGGCTGGGATAGGCATAGGGGGAAGGTAAGGATCATGGGTTGGGAGGAGTGGGGAGGGAGAACAGGGACATTAGCTCAAGCTGTGGACCTTGCAAGATGAGCAGACTTGATAGACCAAATTACTTTCTTCTGCTGGCTTCTTAGTGAGCATGTATGAGCTGGGTGCAGGTCGGAGGTAGGTAGTGTCTGATCTGAAAGGTTATCACATGACCTGTCTTGGTATATGTCTGTCTGCAACCTAAATGCCCACTCCTGTTTTTGAATTGGAGTAAATGGTAATGGTCGGAGGAGTCTGCCTCTTTTTCACTTTATAACATTTGATCTAGGAAGGTGAAAAACACTCTATTACCATACTTTAAATGTATTACTTCCTTATAGTAGGTTTCAAGTTTGTTCACATGGCACAGAATTGCTGCTTGTCTTTTTTTTGGAAAATTTTGTTTTGACTGTCCCTTATAGTGGAGACGGAGCCTGGATGTGGGCAGAGGAAACATAAGGCTAAATGTAAAAAAATCCACAAGCGGGATTCATGTGCCAGGTGGGCAAACTGGCACCTGCTATGAGAAAGTAAAAAAAAACAACAACTGAGTTTTCAGGAATGCAATCTGTAACTGAATTGAATTTTATGGCCAACATCATTAGGCAAGCCTGTTTTCAAGATTATCCACAAAGGTCAGTGACCACTGCAGTCTTGGGGAAGTGGCATATTGCAGCCAGAGAAAATGTTGTCAGTGGATGTTGGTGGCATATATTTACACAAATAAAATAAAAAACTTAGTTTGCAGTTTACAGCTCGGTCCTCTTGATCATTGATTATGGTCTAATCATATACTGTGCTGCAACATCCACATCTCTTAAATGACTCACAGTTGCCCTGAGCAAGGCCTATAGGTTAGTTACAGGTGCTGCATGCCTCACTCATGCCTGTGAGTTATATGCTCAAACTAGCTGTCTCCAACTAAGTAACAGGATCAAATATCAAACCTGCCTGCTGTCCAAAAAAGCTCTACTTGGATTATTACCCCCGAGCATTGGTTGCCTGCTAAACAAATCCCCTAAGACCCAACACACACACACACACACACGTCTGATTCTGACCTCCTTCTAGTACCCCACTGTTGGACTGCCCAGTACCAGCGATCCTTTCAATACAGAGCCCCTCTGTGGTTTAATACTCTAATCTAATCAACCAACTGAACACTCTTCCTAGTGTTTCCCAATTTAAACTTCGGCTTCGTCAGCATCTCCTAACCGAAAGCACTTGTGATTGTTGCACCTAGTTTCCCACCTCTGCGGACACCCTGCTATTACTCTTTCACTCTCTGATGCACCTACTTGGCTTCCTGGTTTTTCACCTCTCCTGACAGAACAATTCCCTCCCCCCTCCATCACCTCCTCCCTACTGTACCCCCTCTTCTTGCTCTTATCCACTGATCTCCTCTTCTTGGATTTGCCAGGCCCTCTGGTCCCCACTCTCCCTTATCTTTTTCCTTCCTCCACCCTCCTTTCCCGTCTCCCACCTTAGCCCCCTCGCTGTCACTCTCGACAAGGCCTCTGGCTGCCATTTTTTCCTTCTCTATCTGGATTCTGCACTTCTCATCTCCCCTACCTCTCCCTTTCCCTCTCACCCCTGATTAGCATTGTTTTTTCAAATGTACCTTATGGTTCAGTATGCTTGCTTGTAACCTTGAGTGTGTAGCACTGTTCCCACATATCTACCAGTTGACTTGCTATGCTCTCATCAAACCATGAATGTTGTCTGTACCTCCCTGCTTATTGTAACCCTCTCTTTGACATGGAACCTTTGTAAATGAGCTGCCTCGAGCTCAAAGGTATTTGTAATCCGAGATTTAAATAAATAACAAAATAATATAAATTCTTTCATTTTTGTATTTGACTTCTGAAATAGTCTGCCTCACCTTCCAGAATCAAGCTTGCTTAGTACAGATAGGCAAGATATATATATATATAGAATAATAGATAGGTTCTGGTGTATTACAAGGCAGTAATTCCATCGAGAGGTTCTGGGGACACAAGAAACCTCGAGAGCGCAGCTCAGAGGTTTCTTGTGTCCCCAGAACCTCGAGATGGAATTTCTGCCTTGAAACACCAGAAACTGTTTGTTATTTTTGTAATATATGGATCCGAGGAATTTTCAACTTCTTACTTGTTTCGGCTATATGGAGCTGTGGTCTGCAGAGTTAGACTCGAATCTTGCTTCTGCTCCTCACTGCTTTCGCTCCATTCCGTCCCCACTTCTTTCTCTCAGAAATAAACAAAACATGGTTTAGACAGTAGTCGCATCAGTGATCCGAACTATACTATTACGAGCACCGGAAGTATAGTATTATTGGGCCGGAAGTATAGTATTACGAGGACCGGAAGTATACTATTACGGGACTAACTAGGATATTACAGGGATTTTTTCATATGCTTTTTGGGGGTATTATTTTAACAATCCATATATTACATATATATGGAAAAAAATGAGTTGGAGTTGTCCAAACCGACACCCATGTATTGAGGCTTAGCTTTTTGCAGTTTGTCTACTGCTCAACATCGGCTTTTTTGGAAAGCTTATGAAAACGTGTAGTTCACACGGTTTGTTGCATTCCATATTTATAACATGGCTGGAATAAATGTTTTGAGGGGGACTGTTTTGGGGGGGAGAGAGAGAGAGAGAGAGAGTGTGTGTGTGTGTGTATGCATGTATTTCTAAAAGAGTTTGCCTCATTGATGTTCTGTTATGCCACAGAGATGTTAATTTTGATCGCTTACAGTGTTTTCTATTTCTCTCTCTACAGGTACGTTGTCCTGACCACAAAACACCATGAAGGGTTCACAAACTGGGGCTCCCCCGTGTCTTGGAACTGGAATGCCGTGGATACAGGGCCCCGACGCGACTTGGTGGGAGACCTGGGGACTGCTATCAGAAAGAGGTTTGTTGTAATCCTGTTGCTCTTTTAATTAAAAAAAGACACACCCAGACTGTACATGATTGTACAGATGTAGTGATAGAGGAGCATGGAGTGAGGGATGGGCTGCTGGCGTTGAAGGTGGGCAAATCACCAGGCCTGGATGGAGTACATACAGTGTACTAAAGGAACTGGCTGAGGAGCTGGTAGGGCCACTGGCAGACCTGTTTAATAGTTCACTAGAGATAGGCATAGTTTCACATGACTGGAGAACAGCACATGTAGTGCCGCTTCACAAAAACAGTCCCAAGGATGACCCAGGGAATTACAGTCCAGTCAGTCTAACCTCCACTGTGGGCAAGCTCATGGAGACCATACTAAAGGAAAGGTTAGTGGAATATCTACAGGAGCATGGTATTCAGGATGTGAGGCAGCATGGGTTTATTTGGGGGGCGGAGATCGTATCAAACAAATCTAATTGACTTCTTTGACTGTGTCACTAAGACAGAAAACAGGGGCCAAGCGGTAGACATTCTCTATCTTGATTTCAGCAAGGCGTTTGACTCTGTGCCCCACAAAAGGTTGATCAAGAAGTTGGTGCATCTCAGGGTTGGGGAAAAGATGGCCATATGGGTGGAAAATTGGCTGAAAGACCAAACCCAGAGGGTGGTTGTGGGGGGAGAGTTATCTGGCACAAGACAGGTAACCAGTGAGGTCCCGCAGGACTCTGTGCTGGGGCTGGTGTTGTTCAGTGTCTTCATCAATGACATTGGAGATGGCATTAAGGGCAAAATGTTCCTATTTGCAGATGACCCCAAGCTCTGTGGGAGAGTGTACACAGCTGAAGGGATACAGGACCTACAGGAAGATCTGGATAAGCTGGGAAGGTGGTCTAGGATCTGGCAACTTGGCATCAATGCCAAGAAGTGCAAAGTTATGCATATTGGAGCCAGGAATCCTAGAACAGAGTAATACCTGGGTAGAGTCAGAGTATCTGCATCAGAGGAGGAGAAGGACCTGGGAGTGATGATCACTAGTAACCTGAAGCACTCCACACAGTGCAAGAAAGCAGCAGCAAAGGCAGACAAGATGCTGGGGTGCATATCTAGGGGGATCAATAGTAACAGAGAGCGGAGGTTATACTGCCCTTGTACAGGTCACTGGGAAGGCCGCATCTAGAGTATGGAGTTCAGTACTGGTGCCCACACCTCAAAAAGGACATTAACCTGCTGAAGAAGGTCCAGAGGAGGGCTACAAAGATGATAGCTGGTCAGCAGGGTAAGGCATATGAGGAGAGGTTAAGGGTACTGAATATGTACTCCGTGGAAGACGGGCGAGAGAGAGAGAGAGAGAGGGGGGACATGATTGGGATCTTCAAGTACTTGAAAGGGATAAATAAGGTTGATAATGAGAGTTTCTTTAAGCTGAGTGTCAGCCATAACATGAGGGGGCACAGTCTTAAGCTGGAGGTTGGGAGGTTTAGGAGGGAGGTCAGGAAGCACTTCTTCAGAGTGCGGGTGGTGGATACTTGGAATGCACTGCTAGAAGAGGTAATCTTGTTGAAGACAGTGGACAGCCTTAAGAGAGGCTGGGACAGGTATGGGGGAGGGTAAGGGTCATGGGTAGGGAGAATGGGAGGAGTGGGGAGAGAGGGCAGGGACAGTAGCTCAAGCTGTGAACCCTGCAACACGAGCAGGCTTGATAGACCAAATGGCCCTCTTCTGCTGGCTTTTTCTTATGTATATTCATATTATGAGATAATGGCACACCTCAATAAGTACTCTACATCCCTGAAAAGTGCAGATCTTCTTTGAGACAATCTCTTGCAGCAAGTCATAACACATGGGGTATCAGCCACGGCGTCATTTTCTCCGGACGACTTCTCAGCAGTCGACCCTGGGATCTCCACTAACGTTACCACATGGTGTCTTTATGGCACATATAAAAGGGGGAGGTCCCAGCTACTCCAAAGTTCTTTTCAATCGCGACCTTCATGCAACCAGTCCTCCTTCGGAGCTCTACTTACCGGTCATCGATGAAGAGTTCCAATGACCAAACATTTATTCTAAATGGGTTCATCTACTGATGTCTTTGGATCCCTTATTTCAAAAGTGTACCTGTGGTCACAGAATCACTGCAGAGTACCTCCACGACGTCTGTGTTCGGTACCTTGGTCCTGAACACAACACCCAGGATTGTATCCTCTGTAAGCAGATCAACAAGGCCACCAAACGTTAAAGGCTTCAGTAGTTTCCTGAGTTCCTCATGGAGCAAAAGGTTGCCCTTCTGGAGCAGCAGCAACACTCCAAGCCCAGGGAGTCTTCGCTGTCCTTCTCTGGATCTCGCCGATCTGCGGGTGAGCCCTCCTCATCGACGGGACAGGGTCCTAGTAAGAAACATGCCATCAAAATGAAGCACGTTTCTACCGTGCCCTCGACAATGATGGCGAGTACCCTGATCGTTACCGGAAAGCTAAATATTGAGAAGTTTTGCCACTGTAACATCATCTTCTGCACTGTCAACAATTGTTGGCTCCTCTGTTCCATCATCGACAGCTCCTCAGTCAAGGGTTTGTTCTGGGGTGATACTGCAGTTTCCATCGCTGCCTCTCTCTCTGTGGTTTCTAGCCATCGTCTTATCGATGATGACTTCTGGCTCATCGACAATCCTCTCGTCAGTGACTGACCTTACCAAAAAGGGCTCTATGTTAGCACCCTCGTCGACAATTCTGGGGTCCTGTTAACACCCCTCGTTGGCTACTTGCTTGGTTCCACTGCCACCTTCAATACCGTCAGTGGTCCTTAGTCACTCAGTCCATTCTACTCGGCTACTTCTGCTGGGAAGATAGCCATGATTGATGTCCAGGCTGTATTAAAAACTATCCTGGACCTTACACAGACCCCTTGCCCCCCCCTAGTGAAGGGTCACCTCCGGTCTCTGCTCCCTCTCGGCCTTCCTCGGCCCACAGGATGGCCAGCTCTTCCCCTGTCTCCCTGGCTTTTCACCCACAGGATGTAGACATGGATGACCCTTTCCTGCAGTATTGGGATTTGGCTGACCTGGAGGATGAGGACAATATGGACCTGGAGGACTCCTTTCAGTCCTCCTCAGCTGCCTCGTCAGTTCAGGATGATCCTACCCCTGAACACCCATGTTCCCCACCAGATGATTCCACATTTTTGGACAGTATGATATATCTCCAGAAAAAGTTTGGGTTCCAGACCACTGAACAGGATGCTTCAAGAAAGAAGTTGGCACAGTATTTAGGTGTACCAGAAATCTCCACTGGTCATCCCCCTTTGGTGAATGCCTTTGAAGAGGCTATTTGGGCTGCTTGGAAGCAACCTTTCAAAATTCTCTCCAGTCTTCATAAAGCTGATCAGATTTGTCAGATCCCAGTGGACCTCTCCGCCTCAGGTCTCTGTAATGATCAGTGCTGCTCACGGTGGGTCCTCTAGACCTCAGCACATGAGTGCTCAACCCCCCTGATAAGGAATCCAAGAAAGTGGGTGTAATGGGGAAAAGGATTTATGCCTTGGCTGCTGTGTCTCTCCCTATACTTAATTACATGGGACACTTCCTGAAATATCGGGAAGAAATCCTAAAAGCCTTCCAGGCAGTGGTCCAGTCCCTCCCTGCAGGTACTGCCCAGGAGGATCTGAATGCCAAGATGTCTACGGCAGTGGCTATTTACCGCCACCTGCTCAGGGCCACCTGTGATGCCATTGATACCACAGCCCATATGTCCTCGGCAGGTGTTTGTCTCAGACGTCGTACGTGGCTCAGATTCTCAGGATTTTCACAGGACGTGCAGCAATCTATCCTTAATTCTGCCTTTAAGGGTGATCAGCTGTTTGGTCCACAGACTCAAGAAATGTTGAAGAACTTACAGGACTCTGGTCATACCCTTCAGTCAGTCCAGACTTTGTACATCCAGAAGCAAAACTGGCCTTCAGGGGATCCTCCAGGGGCCGCCCCTACAGGGCGTGTCCCAATACTCAGAGACCACCTGCCAATAAGCGAAAGCCTCACTTGACATTACCTGATCCTAGAAATGCTCAGAAAATGTCCCATTGTGTCCCTGCTGCTTCCTAGCAGGCCAGCCTTTGACCTGAAGGTCTTCCTCCAGTCGTGGGACCGGAGACCCTTCCACAGCTGTCAGGGGTAGGTTTTCCCTGCACCTACAAGGGTGGCAAGCCATCTTCTCCTGACCTGTGGCTCCTGCAATTGATCGAGTCAAGACACACACTAGCGTTCACAGATTCCCCTTGCTTTGCCGTCAAGGGTCTTTCCTTACTCCTCAGACCAAGCATTGGTCTTAGGAGATGAAAGTGATGCTTTGCTCACAAAACGTGCCATCGAACCAGTTCCCCTTCCACAGAAGGGTATGGGATTTTACTCCCAGTTTTTTCTGGTTCCCAAATGGACAAGGGACTTGCTCCCCAATTTGGATCTAAGGTGTCTCAACCTCTATCAAATATCAGAAGTTCAGGATGGAGTCTCTCCTGACACTCCTCCTCTTGCTGAACAAGGGAGTTTGGTTCTGCTGTCTTGATATGAAGGACATGTACCTCCATATCCTGATACACTCAGCTCACAGACGGTTTCTCCGTTTTTTTTGGGTTTTTTTTGTTTCGGGGTCATCATTATCAGTTCAGGCCCTCCCATTTGGCCCTTCCTCAGCCCCAAAGGTATTCACAAAATGCCTAGCAGCAGTCACAGTGGCCCTCCACAAGGAAGGCCTGTATGTCTTTCCCTACCTTGATGACTGTCTCCTAGAAGTGTCTTTCTGCCACAGGCTATTGTTCATGCTTCTGTGAACCCTGCAGTTGTTCATCTAGGTAGGGATAGCTGTAAACTATCTGAATTCCAAAATGGACCCAGTGCAATGCCTCTCCTATACTGGAGCTGTGTTAGATGCCTCCTTGGGGATGACATATATTTTCCAGTGGCTTGGGCGGATGCCCTGATTGCTTTGGCATGCAGACTAGAGTCCAACAGATTGGTCTCGGCATGAGACTATCTGCACCTCCTGGGATATTTGGCAGCCACAATTCTGTCTGTCCCCAATGCCAGGTTGAATGTGAGGGTCCTTCAGTGGTCCCCCGAGAGTCCAATGGGACCAGGAGGAGGGCGATTCTGATGTCTTCCCTGGCTCTTTGAGCTCTACAATGGTGGACATACAGGGACAACTTAATGCAAGGCATGCCGTTTCATTCTCCTGTCCCAGGTTTCATTCTGACTGCAGATACCTCCTTGACAGAGTGGGGTGCTCATCTCCTGCATGTCCGGTCCCAAGGACCCAGGACACCGGTAGAGACCTTTCTCCACATCAGTATCTTAGAGATGAGGGCTGTCCTCTGTGCCTTACAGGCGGGTATTCGAGACTCTTCCCCCCTCCCCCCGGGTCACCTTCAAGTGCAATCAGACAATTCTGCGATAGTTCACTACCTAAATGAGCAAGGAGGCACCCATTCATACCCTGTCTGCAGAGAATCAATGAGGGTCTGGTACTGGGCAATCCAGAGAACTATCCATCTTCTGGCTGTTCACATCCCCGGGGTGTCCAACACCCTGATGAATGCCCTGGGAAGATCCATTGCAGGGGCCCATGAATTGGAAATCCTACCAGATGTCCTAAATGACCTCTTCCAAGAATAGGGCACCCGGAGTTGGACCCATTTGCCTCTCCACAAAATGCAAAACTTCCTCTTTACTGCTATCTCGAGCAAGGTCCTGGAACTGTGTGGCGGGATGTATTATCTCTTTCCTGGACAGGAAGATTTCTTTATGCCTTCCTGCCCTTTCATCTCGTTCAGAGAGTACTACTCAGACTAGTCCGAGACGGGGTGTCTATGATTCTTATAGCACCATTCTGGTCAAGACAGATTTGGTTCCCTCTGCTTCTACAGCTCTCAGAACCACATCCCCTACCTTTACCAATTTGCCCGGCTCTGTTGTCCCAGGCGCAAGGCTTACTGCTACACCTGGACCTTCACTCTCTCCATGTGCATGCCTGGCTTCTGAGGGACATAGTCCTCTCGTGCTTCAGGGTATCCCCAGAGGTGGCAGAAGTCCTCCAGGCTACCAGGAAACAGTCTACAAGGTCTTCCTATTCAGTGAAGTGGAAACGCTTCTCCATGTGGGCGTCTATGAGGACTTAGACCCTTATGAGTGTTCCCCTCAGAGCATTTTAGACTATTTGCTCTCCTTGTTGGAGGGTGGCCTGAAATATTCCTCTGTAAAGGTCCAGCTGTCGGCCATTGCTTCATTCCATTTATTTGTGGGCAACAAGCCATTGTTCCAGTTACCTTTGATCAGAACCTTTTTTTAAAGGCATCCTGCACCTTCATTTCCCTATCCGGGATCCAATCCCTGTGTGGGATTTGAATTTTGTGCTTGACAAATGGATTCTTTTTGAGCCTGCTGAATCTTGTGAGCTCTGTTATCTTTCTTGGAAAACTATATTTTTAGTTGTCATTACGTTTGGTAGATGTATTTGAGAGTTACAGGCACTAATGTGCAAACCTCTCTTCCTACAATTTCGTAATGATAAGGTGACTTTATGCACCAACACATCATTTTTGCCAAAGGTTGTTTCTGAATTTACTTTAAATAAGGCTATCCACTTACCAGCGTTACTATGTGGAGCCTCCAAATCCAGGGGGATCCCTGCTTTATACTCCCGATGTGCATGGAACATTGAGTCTTTATGTTTTCCGCACCTCACAGTTGCGAAAAACTGAGCAACTTTTTTTTTTTTTTTTCACCCCTGAAAATAGGGGTATTCAGGTTTCGAAGTGGTGCTTGTCCACATGGTTGGTCAACTGCATTTCATTTATCTATAAAACAAAAACAAAAAAGTATGACAAACCTCTCACAGGGGTTGTAACACCCCATTCTACCAGAGGTATGGCTTCCTCCATGACGTGTTTCCGGGGCGTCTCTGTCTTAGAAATCTGTGAGGCCGCCACATGGTCTACTGTACGTACATTCACAAAACATTACAGTCTAGACATCGCTTCAAAGAAGTGGACTGCTTTTGGATGGGCCGTTTTTTTAAAAGGCCTCCTGTCCTA